>OY747136.1:64748978-66131204 GCA_963556465.1 Berberis vulgaris
GATTATACTAAGTTACAAACCATAATGAATAACCTGTTATTAGGATCACAGGAATGGGCCTACTTCTATTGTTATGAGTCGGACTCAATGGTTAAAGTTTAAGAAACCTTACATTTATACACATACACATGCACATTCCATACACACACATACACATGCTAATTGATCTAAGGCTCATTCCATCTTCTAATTATTCTTTTATCTCATCTTCATTTATGATATACTACTACATACACATACACATACACATACACATGCACAAACAGGAAAAGTCCAACATGCTAATTGCTACCAAACTTTATGAAAGGGAAACAGCGTAAAAAAATATTGTAAAATTAACAAACTTTCTGAGAAACAGTACCTGATTTCGTTCATAGAGCATGTGATTTTTTAGTGAAATACTTGTATGTATCCCTTCCCTTAGCGAGCATGCCTTGGTCAACAGGACCTATGATGCCAATCACACGTGCGAGTAAAGTTGCGAGAGAATCAATTTGGAAGAGAACCTGCAATATGCACGATCAGTTTCAAAGTAATAAAGCAATATGAAATGGACATAATGAAAATTAATCATGCCAAAGAAACATGGCACGCACTATATGAAAATTAATCATGCCAAAGAAAATATGAAAATTAATCAGTTTCAAAGTTTCTGCAGTGGAGCTCTGCAGTATATTCACTTGCTAGAGCCCATCACGATTTGTTTATAAAAAAGGCCACTGTTCTGGCTCAGTCAAGTTAGAAATCACTCTTTTAAGCCTAATAAGCTGGATGCATTTTGGCTATATTTTGCACGCACTTGCCACCAAACTAATAGGTTTTAGGTCAGGGATAAAGATAATGACAGTACTATTAAGATTATATCCTAAAAAGAACATTGAATAAGGTATTAATGACAGTATTATTAAGATTACATAGTGTGGAGTAAGGTATTTAGGATCTCTAGCTATTAAGCATCCAATTCCCAGCTAAATCACTATAGGTTAATGATGTTATTTGAGAAACCAAGTATCATGTGAGGACATTTTTCAACTAAGGGGTATTTTTGTTGGTTATCTCTAAAAAATTCATACAAATGGGTCTCTGTTAGAACCATGTCTTTAGTGCGGGTAGCTTCACTCATATAACAATGACACACAAACTTATTTCTGGCTCCGGTTTTTGTGCAAGAAGTTGAAATGGAATGATGTCTGGGGCTGCCCATTAGAGTGTGAAAACAACATAACTTCGCATAGGTACTCATTTGAGTTAGAAAGGTATTGGCTGAATTGTTCCTAAGAACCATTAAAAAAAATCAATCCTACGAACCACTAAAATCAATACTATCATCAATTGTAACAATCAAATCAAATACCTAAGCAAACAAATTAAATACCGTAATTCACATTTAAATTTACCTAAACATATGTGGCCGTTGCTATAAATATGAGGATGCAGCCGTGCAGGTTGAATAAAAATAACCTGTACAACTCAAAACACAGAATTGATGAGAGACAAAAAAAAGGAAAAAAAAAAGAAGAAGAATAAGATGAAAACAATGGAGAATTGAACCTGCGGTGCTTCCATTGGATAATGTTCAGGGAAATCGACTTGAAGCTGGTAAGTCTCATTCGCGTAGAGAGTCCCCGCTGCTCCATTCACTTCGATAATCCACTTTAAGATGACAAACAAAAACTATCAAATTCATAAATTATTTCACAAAGCAAAACCAAAAGAATCAATCACCAAAACAAAGTAAAACCCTAACCAACCAACCTTTGGAGATTATCGGTGACTTTGTGTTTGAATCCAGATGGGGGATTCACCTGCCATTCCACTAACTCCTTCTGCAGATGGTTGCAAGCGATCTTGCTCAAAGCCTGAAACACAAAAAAACACAAATACGATCAGATTAGAATCGAAATTAGGGCGAAATTAGGGAGAGATTGGGGAAACCTTGCGAGAATCGGTAGAAGAGCTGGACATAATTTGGGGGAAATTCGATGAGAAGGAAAAGGGAGAAAAAACATCTCCAAGAAAGGGGCTGAAGAACTTGAGATCCTCTCTGCGAGGGGCTGCGAGAGGGGCTGCTCTGCGAGAGGACTGCGAGAGGAAGAAGAGAATGGAAGAAGAAGAAGAAGAAGAAGAAGAAACAACCAAGAAAGGGGCTGAAGAACTTGAGATCCTCTCTGCGAGGGGCTGCGAGAGGGGCTGCTCTGCGAGAGGGCTGCGAGAGGAAGAAGAGAATGGAAGAAGAAGAAGAAGAAGAAGAAACAACTTCTGCCAAAAAAACAACTTCAGAGGAGGAGATGTAGAGGAAGAGGAGCTTCTTCCTTCTTCTTCAATGCTTGTTTGGGTAGAGGAAGAGAGGGGAAAGGAGAGGGAGAGGAAACCTATCGGGAGTTTTCTTTTTTACTTAACTTCTGCCAACTACATAAGTGGTGCCACGTAGGACAAACACACTCATATTACTGTTTATGAACAGTAAAAACCCACTTTGAAATGTTAGAATGCCAGCTTTCGAAAAATCTATACTAGAAGTATAGGAGTGTCGTAGGAGGATCATTTAGTTTAAAGATATCGTGAAGAACAAAGCTTCAGTTTTTCCATCTTGCAGCTTCTAAGTGGAAGAATCAAGTAAGTAAAATCTAAGTGGAATATCAAGTAATATAGAAACTCAAGTTACAGTAATACAAGTGGAGACTTAATGACTTGATTGTGTTTCAACATTCTGCTTTTACCCTACCCCTACAATTGTAGTTCATCTTTAGCTAAAATGAATTACGCAGTCATTTTGATGCTCTTTTGTTTGAAAACAGGTGGAGGCTTTGAAGTGTCTGTTTTCACTTGCAGACTTGGCAAGAATCTGGAGGAACGAAGGAGTCAATCAAGTTAACAAGTAACTCTATACTGCTTTCTTGACCCTATACTTGACCCTAGCTTCAATGTGGATTCCTCTTCAATGTATTCTCTAATAAAAAAATCGATTTTTCTTCAATGGTTTCCTCTGGTAACTTGCCTCCACTACTGGATGCACCATATTTGTTTGATGAAATTCTTCTTTTTTAAGAGTGCTTAAAGGTTGGAGTTTTATGGTTTTTGAGTATTTGGGTTTGGTAGATATTATGTGGTGTTCATGGCATTGATTGCCATTGTAATTTTTTATGACAGGTTCAGACAGGTTTCAATATTGATAAATACAGAGGAAACTCTGGCGAAATTTTGATTTTTTAGTTGTTCATGACATTGATTGTCATTATAGTCACTTATGACATGTTTAGATAAATTACTTTATTTAAAAAAATTACATTTTTTTGGATATAATGATATTGTGTGCATGTCTCTTTCGACAATAGTCTGCAATAGTGCCAACGGCACGGGTATTACACTAGTATATATATATATGATATTTTGCTATAGTTGGTTGCGTATGACTAGTTATGTAACTATGGTTTTGACTTCCATGTGTTTGGATCATGATTGGACCATATAAGTTGATCATGGTTCGAACATGTATGTTTGTATATAAACTGTAATGTGTAAATATCCTATTGCGTGTCTTCATTAGAGGTTGAACAATAGTCATATGAATTCATTAGAGGTTAAACAATAGTCATAAAACGTTCATCAAATTCTAATTAAGATATGACATATAGCATATAGGCATAACCATACATGCTTCATGTAGTGATGATAGATTAGTTTCATGCATGTAGTGATCATATAGAGGAATGAAACTACTTTCGAGTTGTGTCTGATACAGTAGCATATATTTGCTTCATAAAATACCTGTTGTAATATATAGATGGGAGATTCACAAGGTAATGGTAAACGAAAATATTATAAAACTTGGACCGCGGAAGAGAGCAATGCTTTGCTCCAGCTCATGGTTGAAGGCGCCATGCTTGGGTTCAGGGATATTAATGGTGTTATAAGTAAAACAACCGTATAGGCAAAGTTACTTCCAAAACTTAAGGAGAAATTAGTAAGGAGATAACTTATAGCCAGTATCAAAGCTGAGTGAAATGGTTTAAGAAGCAATATAGCAATTACTCTCAGCTTATGCGCCACAATTCTGGGTTTGGATGGGACCCGATCACAAAGAGATTCACTGCGCCTGATGAAGTATGGGCAAACTATTTGAAGGTGGGTTAAATATCTTGAACTTTTATTCTATTTTACAGCTTAATTTTTTTGACTCTTTAACATATTAAAACTTTCTTTATATTTTGAATCTTTTTTTCAGTCACATCCAGCGCATGCACACTTTCAGTCAGAAACTTTTGCAGACTATGAGGATTTGAAGATTGCAGTTGGTAATGGAACTGCAACTGGGATGGGGTCAATAGGTCTAGGTGATGATACAGATGCCACAACATATGATGAAGAAGGAAATGGATCTTGGGAATTTGGTGGCATGGATGGCTTGGTCTTTGATCAAGACAACGTACAATGCATTTGTGCAAACTGAAAATGCAAATGATGCACCACAAAGCAGAGCTCATGGCAAAAAAAGTAGAGTTGATTATGAACAAAGTAGCAACTCAAAAGGGGTAGCTACTCAAGCTGCAATTCTGGAAAACTTATCAAGTGGCTTTGGTGAAATTGTCACCAGTTTTAAAACAATTTGTGGCATAATGGAGAAGAGAGAATCAACGAACATCGAATGTTGGATTGCTATTCAAGAGACCCCAGGATTGAATAATGGTGCTCAGTTTTTTGCGCTTAGTTTTCTCAACACTAAAACAAAGCAAGACACCTTCTTGAAGATGAGTCCAGACCAAAGACTTGACTGGATCACTTGGGCACAAAGGGATGCATAAAGCTAATAAGTTATAGGCCATTTGATAGTTTTTTATATGCATAAGGCTAAATATTGTGTGTTGATTTCATTTTGCAAGTGATGATTTTTAATTTGGTTGTGTTGAATAATTTGATTTTGTTGAATGTTGGATTGTGATTTCATGTCATTACCTGCCTAGTTATCTTTTTTTTTTGTCAGATACATGTCTTGTTATCTATGTCTAATATACTTGCTTTGATAACAATCTGTGAAATGGATATGTATGGAGTTGATGAACGGGATGAAGAGTTTTACAAGGCCATGAGAATTTTATTAACGGCAATACAAGCAGTGATTTATGTGCTATATAATCTTGTGCCCAATATATGTGATGAATGTATTAGACGTCCATTGACTCGACGACCAGTGACATCAAATGGATACATATACATGAATAAGTTATTGGATGGAGACCCACATATCTTTCGGGATGTCTACAGAATGTATCCTGAAGTGTTTCGAAAATTATGTGTCATCATACAAGAGAAAACACCTCTACGGAGTACTAGATATATTTGTGTTGAAGAAATGTTTGCGACATTTTTACTAGTTGTCGGTCAAAACAATCGATATAGTGAACCTCGAATGGTATTCGAGCGATCTCATTTCACTGTTAGCAGAAGTTTCAACAAAATCTTGAAGAGCTTGAATACAATAGCTCCAGTGTTCATGGCTAAACCACCGCTACCTGATACCACACCACCTAACATAAGAGAAAGTACAAAGTTTTATCCTTTCTTTAAGGTACGCAATGTAAGTTTTATAACAAATATTTATATCACTGTATTGCTTTAATATTGGTTCTTTTCTTCTTTTTGTACATATGTTGTAATTATTTTTCTTTTTTCTCAGGATTGTATTGGAGCTATTGATGGCACACATATTCCTGCAACGGTTGTTGGACATGAGGTCAATAGATTCAGGAACCGTCATGGGAAACTATCACAAAATGTTTTAGCAGCTTGCAACTTTGATTTATAATTCATATATGTGCTTAGTGGATGGGAGGGTTCTGCTCATGATTCGAAAGTGTTAAATGATGTTATTGAATTTTATACCATGTAATATAAAGTATAAACATACTAATTGCACATCTTTTTATGATTAGGTAAATATTACCTTGGAGACTGTGGATTTCCAAATCGACGTCGATTTTTAGCTCCATTTCGTGGCACTCGATATCATCTCAAAGATTTTGGCGGTCCAGGAAACCATCCTGTCAACACAATTGAGTTATTTAATCTTCGTCATGCTTCATTGAGGAACGTAATTGAGAGAATATTTGGAATATTCAAGTCGCGGTTTACAATTTTCAAATCAGCACCACCATTTCCTTACAAGACACAAGCGGAGCTTGTTTTGGCATGTGCAGGATTACATAATTTTCTTCAACAAGAATGTCGTTCAGATGAATTTCCTTCTGAACCAGAAAATGATCTGGTAGATAATGATGAAGATAATTTTGAATGGGATGATATTCAAACCCAAGAGCAGCAAAGAGAAAATGCTAATCAATGGAGAATGAGTATTGCTAATCAAATGTGGGCAGCAGCTCAAGCAAACGTCAACGTTGTTAACAATGATAATGAAGAAAGTGACCATGATCATGAAGGAGAAGAATGATCATAATACAATTTTATGGACATTTACTTCTTATTTTAAAGATGTTAATTAACGACCTTTTATTTTTCTAGTTTTTTTAGCACATGTATCTCTCACTTTTGTTAATTACTAGTGTAATACCCGTGCCGTTGGCACTATTGCAGACTATTGTCGAAAGAGACATGCACACAATATCATTATATCCAAAAAAATGTAATTTTTTTAAATAAAGTAATTTATCTAAACATGTCATAAGTGACTATAATGACAATCAATGTCATGAACAACTAAAAAATCAAAATTTCGCCAGAGTTTCCTCTGTATTTATCAATATTGAAACCTGTCTGAACCTGTCATAAAAAATTACAATGGCAATCAATGCCATGAACACCACATAATATCTACCAAACCCAAATACTCAAAAACCATAAAACTCCAACCTTTAAGCACTCTTAAAAAAGAAGAATTTCATCAAACAAATATGGTGCATCCAGTAGTGGAGGCAAGTTACCAGAGGAAACCATTGAAGAAAAATCGATTTTTTTTATTAGAGAATACATTGAAGAGGAATCCACATTGAAGCTAGGGTCAAGTATAGGGTCAAGAAAGCAGTATAGAGTTACTAGTTAACTTGATTGACTCCTTCGTTCCTCCAGATTCTTGCCAAGTCTGCAAGTGAAAACAGACACTTCAAAGCCTCCACCTGTTTTCAAACAAAAGAGCATCAAAATGACTGCGTAATTCATTTTAGCTAAAGATGAACTACAATTGTAGGGGTAGGGTAAAAGCAGAATGTTGAAACACAATCAAGTCATTAAGTCTCCACTTGTATTACTGTAACTTGAGTTTCTATATTACTTGATATTCCACTTAGATTTTTCTTACTTGATTCTTCCACTTAGAAGCTGCAAGATGGAAAAACTGAAGCTTTGTTCTTCACGATATCTTTAAACTAAATGATCCTCCTACGACACTCCTATACTTCTAGTTTAGATTTTTCGAAAGCTGGCATTCTCAACTACAAATACTATCAATCATTAAGACATGCAAAGTAACAACCAAATCTCCTTAAAAGGGAATACCCTCAAAAGGGACAATCTCCGTAGAAGAGGGAGGCATGCGAACAACAAATGCGTCATGCATGTCAAGCAATGAATCAATCAACCATTTGTTTGTCAACTGCAGTGTTTGTAGGTGCATTTGGGGAGCCATTTAACAAATAATGCCAACTGATCAGGAAATAAAATAGCGTACGCTGCGAGGCTTACACCTCGAAACGCCTTCAATTGGCACCTCAACTCGTACGCGCAGAGGTGATTTCTGTGCGCCCCGCCTCGACTCGCGCCTAAAGGCGTACGCCTCAATCGCCTAAAGGCGAGATCTAAGAAATTATTTTAAAATTTGGCAAATCAATATGCTTTAAACATTTTAAATGTATCATAGCATGATATCTAAGAAAAAAGTTATTAACATGAGTTGTTTATGAACATAACCCTTGAATCTACACCTTATCAAAGCAAAAAAAGTAGATATTATGATTAAACAGCACAACCACACATTTGAGATGAAAATGCAATAGTTTCCCTTCGCGTAGACTTCTAATTCAACAAAGGCAAGAACATCTTCATAAGAAATTAATTTAATATGGAATGAACAACTTAAAGAGATTCATATGCTTCTAATAAATATATAGATTAATGGGTGTTGGTCATGAAGTTAGCTTCATATGCTTCTGATCATGAAGTTAGCTTAATCAAGCTTTCAAATGGTTAAAAGAAGGTATAGTTTGCTTTTATTAGAGAACTTGAAGCTATGCTATGTAGCCCTTGTCAAAAACTTAAGTTTTAAAGCTTCAAAGGGTCATTCTCAATTCAGCTATGAATGGATTCAAAAACATAAGTTTTAAAGCTTCAAAGGGTCATTCTCAATTAGAATATTTATCTTACTGAGGAGGTGTGACACAATATAGTTATGCAGTAACTTATTTTGCCTAGTATATGCTTGAACTCAGCAAATATCTCTATATGCTTTCGAGTACTTGGTCAATAGCAAATCGGTGCACTAAAAAAAAAGCGCCAGAAACGTTGAAAACAAATTTAGCATTTAAGTCATGGGGTGGTTCAAAGCCCAAATTTTGTAATGGAATAGAAATCCACTACTTTCGGCAGGTAGTGACGACATTGATAGATCTTAGCGCATAACTAACCCGTACCGAGTGGACAATACAGGTTTGATGTAGCAAGAATGCATAAGACTTTGTCACAATACGCTACCTACCCCTCCCACCCATCCGAGTACCTGCAAAAAACCATCAACCAATTCTTTAGTAACGTCTCAAAAACCTTCTCAATCAAAAACCCATTTCAAGTCTGTCATCCAAAAAACCAAGGAGTTAACCCATTTCACCTCTTCTAAACCAAGGAAAAACGCTTAGAAACTCAACCCATCACATCTTTTCAACGTAAATTGCACCACAGAGTTAACAATCTTCGAATGAAATTAAAAAAAAAAAAAACAGATACTTAGGTGCTTAAATGTTGATGACAAATGCATGCTATGCCTTGGAGTGTGCCGAAGTTGGAATTAAGGTCTTACTGTTTGATTATGAAAACTCGTACCTTATGAGCAAGATGGACTCAGAGACTCGACATCCTCTTGTGACCAAAGTTCATAACTGGGACGAAGTGGAGTGAGAGTCAGGTTCATGGACCACTTCTTGAAATCATGCTGTTGTCCTCAATCTACAGCCAGCAAGTTGTTTGATCAGCTAGATGAGAAATACCAAGGATTTAGAGAGGGAAATCAGCTAGATGAGAAATACCCAAAAATCATCAAAAAGGGATTCAATCATACCTCGAGTTTCTTCTCGAGATAGAAGAGATGAGCTGATAATGAGAGAGAGAGATAAAGTGAGTTCGAGATTGGAGTCTGTTAGAATATACTTCTACTGTGGAGACAGAGCACTTTATTGTGAGTGTTCTCATACAATCTACACTACTACTCTACTGTTTTTGAGCTTCTGAAGAATTTTCTTTTTCTTTCTTTATTGTTTTTTTATCCATATTATTTTGCCTTGTGACTGGTTTCCATGATTAATTTCAGGCAGGTACTGTTTCAAAAAAAATCGAGGATGGCATAAATATATCCTCCTATCTCCCCGAGCAACAATGTAAGAAAGATGGGTGATTCAATGAAGTTAATCTCAAGGGACTCAATGAGGTTGGACCCTAAATTCAATAATGAAGATTTACATTGCTCAAGTGCATACTTGCATGAAGCAAAACCACATAACGCAGTAACAAAACCAAAATTTAGTGTACTTTGACCTAAATCACATTCCAGTAAATCACCGAATCTCACAATCAAACCATACAAAACCCATTCATCAAAATCTCACACAATTCACTAAATCAACCACCAAACACAAATCCCATTCATCCAAAATTCAACCTTTTACCCATAAAACCACTAAAATCTTCCACCAATCAGCAAACACATTGATACCCCTTTATCAAACCAAAACTTTTCTTTTAAAAAAACAAAATTCTATAAAACCCATTGATCAAACCGCAAAATCTGTCCAAAAAACATAAAACCCACCTCGATCTGGCCATTTGCAGCTGCAATATGAAGTGCAGAGAGTCGATCATACACAGAGCTCTGATGCAAAACACTGGGGTCTCTCTCCCTTGAGAGCTTCAACAGAGTCCAATATGGGGTCTCATAATTCCATGAGATCAGCATCTTCAAACCCCATAATTCCTTCAACAGAGACAGAAGAAGAAAAAAATTTCTGAAACAGATCTGAAGAAGAAGAAGAAGGATCCTACCTGGAAGGAGATCTGAACCGAGATCAGATCAGTGTGTTCTTCACTTCTTCAGCAAGGTATCTTCTCAAAAGTGAAATTTTAATGAAAATGAGATGAAGAGGGCTCTGCGATTTTCTCAACAATTCAATGAGGCAATGCTAAATAATAGATAATTGCAGTCAGATTCCAGGAGTAAATTCCTATTTGTTAATTGAGTATATACTTGCTACTTCTAAAGGGCTGGGTTCTGAAAATCTAGTTGTCAATTTGGAGAATGTTAGTCTCACTCAAAGGGATAAAGAAAAGCTGCCATGACATTTGCAATGAAAGCCAATGCCATTTAAGGAGGAAAACATCCCATTTTCAATAGGGGATGTCCACCCTGAGGAATTCATCAAAGCCCTTTGCATTACAAAAAAATGAAGTTTTCTACAAATTTGAGTCTTCACCATCAACTAAAATCCCACAATTCTCATAGGTTGTGATGATAATGGTCAAACTATTGATGTATACCGATCCCTGAAATTAGGATTGTCTTGGGTGACATTTTCAATATTTTGGAGGAATCAGATTTTATCAGATTTATCGATGTGATTTTCTATTCGAGCATGTCTAGTAGTACTTTCATCCTCAAACACAAATAATTTGAGTCGAGTCAGGGTAGACTTTGATAGAAGTTTGAAAAAAACTCAACATTTGAAGTCAAATGATTAAAGGTAACTGGCACATTTTTTATAACTATTAGAAGCTACCCATAAGACAACCATGTTTTTAGTGCCGGTAGCTTCGCTCATATAACAATGACACACAAACTTATTTCTGGCACCGGTTTTTGTGCAAGAAGTTGATATGGAATGATGTCTGGGCTGCCCATTAGAGTGTGAAAACAACATAACTTTGCATTAGGAACTCATTTGAGTTAGAAGGGTATTGGCTGAATTGTTCTTAAGAACCATTAAAAAAAAAATCAATCCTACGAACCATTATGAGTTATCTATCATTTTTAGATAGATTATGAGTTATCTATCATTTTTCTTAATTATTAATAATATAAATTTACATAAATATACACTTATAAAAGGCTTTCGCCTCATGATATGTCCATTAGACCGCCTTGCGCCATGCCTTTGCATTTAAAAACCTTGATTCCATTTTTATCACTATAATATTATCTTAGTACATATATTGAATAGAATTGGTGTTCCCTGTTGCTACAGTATCAGGCCCTTTTCTCGCCTGCCTAAAAACTAAAAATAAGTTGGGCAACTTTTCATTAAAGTATTTAGCAGCTGTTTGTTTCATTTGGATATACTAAGTTACAAACCATAATGAATAACCTGTTATTAGGATCACAGGAATGGGCCTACTTCTATTGTTATGAGTCGGACTCAATGGTTAAAGTTTAAGAAACCTTACATTTATACACATACACATGCACATTCCATACACACACATACACATGCTAATTGATCTAAGGCTCATTCCATCTTCTAATTATTCTTTTATCTCATCTTCATTTATGATATACTACTACATACACATACACATACACATACACATACACATACACATGCACAAACAGGAAAAGTCCAACATGCTAATTGCTACCAAACTTTATGAAAGGGAAACAGCGTAAAAAAATAGTGTAAAATTAACAAACTTTCTGAGAAACAGTACCTGATTTCGTTCATAGAGCATGTGATTTTTAGTGAAATACTTGTATGTATCCCTTCCCTTAGTGAGCATGCCTTGGTCAACAGGACCTATGATGCCAATCACACGTGCGAGTAAAGTTGCGAGAGAATCAATTTGGAAGAGAACCTGCAATATGCACGATCAGTTTCAAAGTAATAAAGCAATATGAAATGGACATGATGAAAATTAATCATGCCAAAGAAACATGGCAAGCACTATATGAAAATTAATCATGCCAAAGAAAATATGAAAATTAATCAGTTTCAAAGTTTCTGCAGTGGAGCTCTGCAGTATATTCACTTGCTAGAGCCCATCACGATTTGTTTATAAAAAAGGCCACTGTTCTGGCTCAGTCAAGTTAGAAATCACTCTTTTAAGCCTAATAAGCTGGATGCATTTTGCTATATTTTGCACGCACTTGCCACCAAACTAACAGGTTTTAGGTCAGGGATAAAGATAATGACAGTACTATTAAGATTATATCCTAAAAAGAACATTGAATAAGGTATTAATGACAGTACTATTAAGATTACATAGTGTGGAGTAAGGTATTTAGGATCTCTAGCTATTAAGCATCCAATTCCCAGCTAAATCACTATAGGTTAATGATGTTATTTGAGAAACCAAGTATCATGTGAGGACATTTTTCAACTAAGGGGTATTTTTGTTGGTTATCTCTAAAAAATTCATACAAATGGTCTCTGTTAGAACCATGTCTTTAGTGCGGGTAGCTTCGCTCATATAACAATGACACACAAACTTATTTCTGGCTCCGGTTTTTGTGCAAGAAGTTGAAATGGAATGATGTCTGGGCTGCCCATTAGAGTGTGAAAACAACATAACTTCGCATAGGTACTCATTTGAGTTAGAAAGGTATTGGCTGAAATGTTCCTAAGAACCATTAAAAAAAATCAATCCTACGAACCACTAAAATCAATACTATCATCAATTGTAACAATCAAATCAAATACCTAAGCAAACAAATTAAATACCGTAATTCACATTTAAATTTACCTAAACATATGTGACCGTTGCTATAAATATGACGATGCAGCCGTGCAGGTTGAATAAAAATAACTTGTACAACTCAAAACACAGAATTGATGAGACAAAAAAAAAGGAAAAAAAGAAGAAGAAGAATAAGATGAAAACAATGGAGAATTGAACCTGCGGTGCTTCCATTGGATAATGTTCAGGGAAATCGACTTGAAGCTGGTAAGTCTCATTCGCGTAGAGAGTCCCCGCTGCTCCATTCACTTCGATAATCCACCTTAAGATGACAAACAAAAACTATCAAATTCATAAATTATTTCACAAAGCAAAACCAAAAGAATCAATCACCAAAACAAAGTAAAACCCTAACCAACCAACCTTTGGAGATTATCGGTGACTTTGTGTTTGAATCCAGATGGGGGATTCACCTGCCATTCCACTAACTCCTTCTGCAGATGGTTGCAAGCGATCTTGCTCAAAGCCTGAAACACAAAAAAACACAAATACGATTAGATTAGAATCAAAATTAGGGCGAAATTAGGGAGAGATTGGGGAAACCTTGCGAGAATCGGTAGAAGAGCTGGACATAATTTGGGGGAAATTCGATGAGAAGGAAAAGGGAGAAAAAACATCTCCAAGAAAGGGGCTGAAGAACTTGAGATCCTCTCTGCGAGGGGCTGCGAGAGGGGCTGCTCTGCGAGAGGACTACGAGAGGAAGAAGAGAATGGAAGAAGAAGAAGAAGAAGAAGAAGAAGAAGAAGAAGAAGAAGAAGAAACAACCAAGAAAGGGGCTGAAGAACTTGAGATCCTCTCTGCGAGGGGCTGCGAGAGGGGCTGCTCTGCGAGAGGGCTGCGAGAGGAAGAAGAGAATGGAAGAAGAAGAAGAAGAAGAAACAACTTCTGCCAAAAAAACAACTTCAGAGGAGGAGATGTAGAGGAAGAGGAGCTTCTTCCTTCTTCTTCAATGCTTGTTTGGGTAGAGGAAGAGAGGGGAAAGGAGAGGGAGAGGAAACCTATCGGGAGTTTTCTTTTTTACTTAACTTCTGCCAACTACATCAGTGGTGCCACGTAGGACAAACACACTCATATTACTGTTCATGAACAGTAAAAACCCACTTTGAAATGTTAGATAGATAAATTTACATAAATATACACTTATAAAAGGCTTTCGCCTCATGATATGTCCATTAGACCGCCTTGCGCCATGCCTTTGCATTTAAAAACCTTGATTCCATTTTTATCACTATAATATTATCTTAGTACATATATTGAATAGAATTGGTGTTCCCTGTTGCTACAGTATCAGGCCCTTTTCTCGCCTGCCTAAAAACTAAAAATAAGTTGGGCAACTTTTCATTAAAGTATTTAGCAGCTGTTTGTTTCATTTGGATATACTAAGTTACAAACCATAATGAATAACCTGTTATTAGGATCACAGGAATGGGCCTACTTCTATTGTTATGAGTCGGACTCAATGGTTAAAGTTTAAGAAACCTTACATTTATACACATACACATGCACATTCCATACACACACATACACATGCTAATTGATCTAAGGCTCATTCCATCTTCTAATTATTCTTTTATCTCATCTTCATTTATGATATACTACTACATACACATACACATACACATACACATGCACAAACAGGAAAAGTCCAACATGCTAATTGCTACCAAACTTTATGAAAGGGAAACAGCGTAAAAAAATATTGTAAAATTAACAAACTTTCTGAGAAACAGTACCTGATTTCGTTCATAGAGCATGTGATTTTTAGTGAAATACTTGTATGTATCCCTTCCCTTAGCGAGCATGCCTTGGTCAACAGGACCTATGATGCCAATCACACGTGCGAGTAAAGTTGCGAGAGAATCAATTTGGAAGAGAACCTGCAATATGCACGATCAGTTTCAAAGTAATAAAGCAATATGAAATGGACATAATGAAAATTAATCATGCCAAAGAAACATGGCACGCACTATATGAAAATTAATCATGCCAAAGAAAATATGAAAATTAATCAGTTTCAAAGTTTCTGCAGTGGAGCTCTGCAGTATATTCACTTGCTAGAGCCCATCACGATTTGTTTATAAAAAAGGCCACTGTTCTGGCTCAGTCAAGTTAGAAATCACTCTTTTAAGCCTAATAAGCTGGATGCATTTTGGCTATATTTTGCACGCACTTGCCACCAAACTAATAGGTTTTAGGTCAGGGATAAAGATAATGACAGTACTATTAAGATTATATCCTAAAAAGAACATTGAATAAGGTATTAATGACAGTATTATTAAGATTACATAGTGTGGAGTAAGGTATTTAGGATCTCTAGCTATTAAGCATCCAATTCCCAGCTAAATCACTATAGGTTAATGATGTTATTTGAGAAACCAAGTATCATGTGAGGACATTTTTCAACTAAGGGGTATTTTTGTTGGTTATCTCTAAAAAATTCATACAAATGGTCTCTGTTAGAACCATGTCTTTAGTGCGGGTAGCTTCACTCATATAACAATGACACACAAACTTATTTCTGGCTCCGGTTTTTGTGCAAGAAGTTGAAATGGAATGATGTCTGGGCTGCCCATTAGAGTGTGAAAACAACATAACTTCGCATAGGTACTCATTTGAGTTAGAAAGGTATTGGCTGAATTGTTCCTAAGAACCATTAAAAAAAATCAATCCTACGAACCACTAAAATCAATACTATCATCAATTGTAACAATCAAATCAAATACCTAAGCAAACAAATTAAATACCGTAATTCACATTTAAATTTACCTAAACATATGTGGCCGTTGCTATAAATATGAGGATGCAGCCGTGCAGGTTGAATAAAAATAACCTGTACAACTCAAAACACAGAATTGATGAGAGACAAAAAAAAGGAAAAAAAAAAAGAAGAAGAATAAGATGAAAACAATGGAGAATTGAACCTGCGGTGCTTCCATTGGATAATGTTCAGGGAAATCGACTTGAAGCTGGTAAGTCTCATTCGCGTAGAGAGTCCCCGCTGCTCCATTCACTTCGATAATCCACCTTAAGATGACAAACAAAAACTATCAAATTCATAAATTATTTCACAAAGCAAAACCAAAAGAATCAATCACCAAAACAAAGTAAAACCCTAACCAACCAACCTTTGGAGATTATCGGTGACTTTGTGTTTGAATCCAGATGGGGGATTCACCTGCCATTCCACTAACTCCTTCTGCAGATGGTTGCAAGCGATCTTGCTCAAAGCCTGAAACACAAAAAAACACAAATACGATCAGATTAGAATCGAAATTAGGGCGAAATTAGGGAGAGATTGGGGAAACCTTGCGAGAATCGGTAGAAGAGCTGGACATAATTTGGGGGAAATTCGATGAGAAGGAAAAGGGAGAAAAAACATCTCCAAGAAAGGGGCTGAAGAACTTGAGATCCTCTCTGCGAGGGGCTGCGAGAGGGGCTGCTCTGCGAGAGGACTGCGAGAGGAAGAAGAGAATGGAAGAAGAAGAAGAAGAAGAAAAAGAAACAACCAAGAAAGGGGCTGAAGAACTTGAGATCCTCTCTGCGAGGGGCTGCGAGAGGGGCTGCTCTGCGAGAGGGCTGCGAGAGGAAGAAGAGAATGGAAGAAGAAGAAGAAGAAGAAGAAACAACTTCTGCCAAAAAAACAACTTCAGAGGAGGAGATGTAGAGGAAGAGGAGCTTCTTCCTTCTTCTTCAATGCTTGTTTGGGTAGAGGAAGAGAGGGGAAAGGAGAGGGAGAGGAAACCTATCGGGAGTTTTCTTTTTTACTTAACTTCTGCCAACTACATAAGTGGTGCCACGTAGGACAAACACACTCATATTACTGTTTATGAACAGTAAAAACCCACTTTGAAATGTTAGATAGATATGCGGACTTTTTTTGTTTCATCACTATTTACCAACTTCTTTTTTATCTTGCAAATAATTAGAAATCTGTAAAAGTCGTTCATACAAAGTCCATGGATTTTCATAAATCTCTAGAAAGTCTGTAGCAAAAGTCTATGGATTTAAGAAATCAGCAGAAGTCCATGGACAATTTAAAGAGTCTGTAGACAATTTAAAGAGTCTGTGGACTTTTCAAATTATTTATCAATTCCATAAGAATCCATATACAATACACCCCCTTTAGTTGAGTGCAACTCCATTCTTCACACTCACAGTCAAATGCATAACATCAACAATAAGTTAAGTGCTAAACCAAAAGCATACACCATCATTTCCTTTCAATATAGTGTGGAATGAATGTGGTATGACATGGATCTAGTCATAGCAGAAGGTAGAAACAATCAAAAGCAAACTTTGTCAACTTGAAGAAGATTGGTATTATAAACATATGAACAAACTTAACATTGTTGCTCAACTAAGGCAGAAGAAAATATAAAATGCAACATCATTTACATTAATAATTAGAACAAAAAATAGACAAGGTTGTTATTCATATATGGTTGTTAGTTCACTATAATTTCCCAATTGAAGTTGAGAACTTAGTAGAGTGGCGAATCCATGTCAAGAGAACTAACCATCCCCGCGGTTAGATCATCCCCAAAACTGCACTCCAAGCCCTCATTGTGATCATTACAAACATGCCCTTCTCCTTCCTCACTAAACAAACATTGGCACGAGTTCAACTCATTCTCTAAAGCATTCCTCTCTTCTTCACGCTTGCACACCAGCCAACGCAAATGGTTAATCACTTGTTGATCATGAAGCTGTTTATGCTCAGCCATTCGCCGATACTGATTAGCCTGAATTTCAATCTCACTCTTTTCAGTCTGAAGCCTCAAAATCATTGCCATTGCTTCATCTGTTGTTGTTGCTGCAACCATCCTTTCTTTCTCCATTTCCAAACAAGCATTATTTGCACGTTTCCTTTCAATCTTAAGATTTCTCCTCAATTCCACCAAATCCATCTTAAGATTTCTCCTCAATTCCAATTTCTCAAATAACTTAATAATCCCAGAATCAGAAAAAGTCCCTTGAACCCAGAATTAGACATTTCCAACCCCTCCAAACAAACAGTAACAATTCTAGGGTCAGGGCAGACAAGGAGATCACACAATGGCTTAATGCAACCCTGTTCCACCAGGTACCTGCAAGGAAAATTATCAAATGAACGACGCACTAAATTGTATACTGGAAGAATAAGAGAATGAAAATAGCTGGAGATGGAAACCCCTATTCTACTTGTACTAAACAGTGTATGTACTAGTTTTAGACAAGCAAGGTCATTCACAAGACTGCAGAATCTTAAATTAGTGCCTTCAACCATGAATCTACCAAATAACAGTGCAATCACAAGCAAGAGTTACAGATCCGACAAGCAATACTAGATATGACAAGATGCAGTAAACAAAGTTTTAATTTCAGAAGATAAATTAAATTTTTTTTGAAATTACGTACCAGAAGAAGGAGGAGCAGGAGCGGCGCAGGAGCAGTGCGAGCGGCACAGAGGAGGAGGAGCAGGAGCAGGAGCGGCGCAGGAGAGGAGCAGGAGCGGTGCGAGCGGCGCAGAGGAGGAGGACGAGCAGAGTGGCCTTCGTCGAGGAGGAGGCGCGAGGAGGAGTCGCCTTCGCTGCGAGGAGGAGGAGTCTTTGAGGGTTTGCTGCGAGGAGGAGGAGGATTCTCTGAGGGTTTGCTGCGAGGAGGAGGAGGAGCCTCTGCGGGTTAGGGATGTTGATGGTTTGCAATTCGCAGACCCTGAAGAGAGGAGCAGGAGCAGGCACGAGGAGGAGGAGGAGCAGGAGCAGGCGCGAGAAGGAGGAGCAGTCGAGGAGTCGATCGGTCGAGGAGGAGGAGTCGAGGAGTCGATGAGGAGTAGATGAGGAGTCGAGGAGGCGAGGAGGAGTCGAAGCAGACTGAAATTTTTGCACCTTGAGTCGATGAAGCAGATTGAAGTCGATGAAATTTTTGCTGAGGAGGAGGAGGTGAGGAGTCGATGAAGAACAAAATTTTTTGCTAAGTGGGTTTCTCCTCCTCCACGTGCGAGACGCCCTCCCAAAGGCACGTGCCTGGGAGGGTCCGTCCCATGGGACGGGCTGTGAGGACGGGCCACCTAGAATTTCTCGTCTAAACATTTCAAGCCTAGTTGAACAATTTTTCTCAGCAATTCATCCACAGAATAGAAATGTTCTCAATAATTCTCTAATAATGAATTATTTTTCCTACCTGAAATCAACCGTGAATTTTTTTTTCCAAATGATACTTGGCTTTCTTTGAAATTTTTTCCATAAATCAAACACACCTAAAATAATTTAATGAACAAATCTCCCCTCCTTTTATTTGGATTTTGCCCTTTTATCTCTCTGGTGCTCTCTGTCTAGGGATTTTGTGTGCGTGTCATCCTTTGTTCACTGGGAGAGAGGGAGAGAGAGATGGATGACGTTGATCGACTATATCAATGCTTCAAATGCGGTGTCTCCCCTCCTGGTAATTTCAGTCGATTTCTTCTCTTCTCTTCTTACTTTTTTTCTGAATAAACTAATTAGGTTTTCGCAGATCATACAAACCAAACCATTCATATAAACTGTGCTCTTTCTTTAAAGCATTTAGAATTAGTTGAATGTTACATTCATCCATTCTGTTGTCGATCCATTCAAAAAGGGAAACCTATAGTTTAGTGATGTCGTTTCATCTAAATGATTGTTAAAAGTAGAATTTTTCAAAAAATTGCATTCTGTTACTTTTTGGGTTAAAGCGTGGAACCATCTCAACTTAATTGTCCGCGTTGGTAACGAATGTTGTCATCTGCCGAGCAGAATGCTGATTGTGGAACTTGCTTCAATCACTTTCAAACTTTGAAATGGAAAGGAAGAGACAAGTGTGGTTGAAGATGAAATTCCAGTTCCACGTTTGCGTGGAAGTCACTGCTTCTTTCCCCGAAAGAGTCCATTTCCCATGTTTTAAGCAAAATTTGAGAATGTAATTCCTATATGTTGTAAAAAAAAACTTGAGGTTGATGAATGATGATGATGATCACATTTTTAAAAATGCCTTTGGAGATGGGTTATATTCCTTTGAAAATGATTCTATGCTCTATCTAGCAAATCTAACTTGTAGCTTGCAGTAGAAGATTCAGGGTAAAAGGAGGAGAACAAGAAAAACAGGAGAGATTTCCCGTCGTCTGTCTCTTATTGCCCTGTACTTATAACAATTATGTTATGTACGCACAAAAAATACCCTGCTTAAAGCCAAGATTAAGTATACGTGTGTGCATATGCAATAGCCTGGTCATAAGTGCATCTACATGTCACTTATCCATCAAAGGAATTCACAATTATTTGACCCACTTAACTTGATAGTGTGTAAGGTCACAGTGAATGACATAATGAGTTTGTGCTATTGTTTGAGTTGTCTAATGTTTCATTTTGTTAGCTTCCTTTGTTATTTGTGATGCTTTTCCTTATAGTTTGTCCTTTTGCCAGAATCTGCACTGAGAGAAAGAAAGAAAAGTAAGGGGAAGATAAGTAAAGTGAATGTCACACAAGGAGAAGGTTCTTTATTTGGTAGCTGCTCTTCAAAGTATCCCAGAGACCAGCAGCGAAGTCCCGTAGATATTCAGTTACAAAAGGAGCAAGTAAGTCTATTTGCAACACCTTCATTTGGTTTGTGCTCATCTTCAAGTCCCTCTTTGCAATACATCCATTCTTTGGTTGTTGATAATTTAGTAACTTGCTTCCTCTTGGAAATAAATGTTATGAATTTTACGTAGACATCTCAAGTTCTTCTTAAGGTGTTCAAATGTTAGATGAATATTGGGCTTAGTTTGTCAGGCTTAATTTACATTCTACTGAAGGTATGAGTTATATCTGTTACCAAATTCAATCATTTTTCTATTAGCTTGGCACAGCTGAAATCAAAGTCACTAAATTCTCTAAGAAGAAACAGATCTCCCCAGTTGTCTTTTATGGATCGCCCCATGGGGTCCCTGCAAAAAGGCCAAGTAGTTTGTTGAGATTATTACGTGAAATACACTGTGATCTGCGTCAAGATGACACGTTGAGCTCAAGGTACTGTAGATTTTGACAAGCCTCATATATTACGAGTAGTCCCCAAGTCAGAATGTTGTACTTTTTCTGTGTATAATCTATTGTCCTCTGCACGTGGGTATGGACTCATCTCTATTAATTACATAGGAAGGACATCTGGGTCACATTCCCCAAGCAAGATCAGGCAATGAGCTTTGCAACAAAATATCCTCATGCTCGTCTTTTCAGTTATCAAGATCACTTAAGTGGGCAAAGAAGGTTTTTGGTCTCAACATATAAGGAATTCTGGCGAAGGTTACTTTGATTTTCTCTCTTGGATCTGTATTTGTGTCGATGGATCGTATTTATTTATTTATTAATTTTATTTTCTTTTTAATTTTTTGTCGTGGTATTCAAAGGGCTCTTGTTTTCAAGGCATCCGTTTTTGTGTTTTCAGGTACATAAATATGGATTCTAGATTACGCCATCATTATGAAGTCATTCAGGAGGTGATAATCTTGATCACTTGCACTTCACATATATGGACTTAGCTTACTCTTTTAGTGATTCCTGAATGTATATTTTCTGTTACTTGTTTTTAAGGCTTGCAATTAATGCCTAAATTTTGGTCAGGACAATCGTTCATCACTAGGATAATGCTTAATTTAAAGCGGAACATTCTTGAACTCCTGATCCTATGAAGATAGACCACAAGATTGGATTTTTTATTGTCATGCATAAGACATTTGGTTGCAAAATAATCATCCACAGACATTTCTATCTGATGGAGTTGGTACAATATCCTGTTAAAATGTCCCGATTTTTATGGGCTGGAATTGGTTTCAGACAAGCTTCCAAAATTTTTTTTTGGCCATAGAAAAAATAACAATATTTTCTATAATGAGGCACATAGGAGTTATTTACCCTCGATATAGCAATCAGGGACTGGATTCTCATTTCCAAAGTAGGATTCTGGAGTGAGTAGCGAGAGTTTATCAGGACTTCCAATGAAAATACACGCTCAACCCAACTAACTTTTTATGTAACCTACACTTCGGTTACATCTGAGTTTGAAGTGGAGAGAAGCTACAAGGTGTAAGGATAAGAAGCCCAAGAAATCCGTTGGATCATTCGGATGGCAAAAGGTCCAAGAATACCAAGAACCAACCACATGGAGAGGAAATAGGGCTGGTTGGGGAATTGATGGAAATATTGGCCTTTGTAGTGCTTTACGATAGAAATGGTGAGTGGACATGGACTTGCTCCTAGGATTAAATTTCTTGGTTCTACTATTCTATTGGAAGTTGGTGGAAATGGGCTTTTCTTGAGGATTACGAGAGATTTTCCTTGAATTGAGTTTGGAGAAGGTTTGATCCATCAAAATTTTGTTTCTTCTTTGGGAGATGGTGTTGAATTGGCTTTCCACTAAGAACGTCTTCTCCATTAGGAGGGCTGGATATTATGACAACATCTGTGGGTTGAGGTGGGAGATGGAATCACATGACATGTTGTAGCTTGGCTCATCACCTTTGGGTTCACTTCTTGCAAAGATTAGGGGTTGACTAGGTGGTTCCCGACTTTAGTTGACATTTATTTATTTCCGCGCTTTTCCATTTTTTAAAGATGAAGCTTCATGGATTGAGTATGTTATAGTGGATATCTATGCGACTTTTTGTATTGGCTTTGAGTAATCTTTGCCTCTAATTTGATTTGAATAATACTTGTTAACTGGGATATCCTTGTATTTGATTAAGAACTCAGTGTTCTTTTAGCAGTTTCTAGAAAAGATTATGTGATCTATGGAACTAATATTAATATTTCCTTCATGCATTGTTTAGTTGCCAAACTAAAATATTTAAGATATTTAGGCAATATTTCTTTTTTGATCTGGATTTTAATTTAATTAATTTATTTATTAATATTTTTTTTTTTAGGGTTTACCATGTCACTTGTACTTTGATCTGGAGTTCAACAAGAAAGTCAATGCTGACAAAAATGGAGATGAGATGGTTGTTGTCCTGCTATCTCTAGTTTTTGATCTCTTATTTGACAAATACTCTATACAGGGAAATGAGGACTGGGTTTTAGAACTTGATTCATCGACAGAAGGTCAGAGAAAGGTTCATTGATGCCTCTGTTGTAGCATTTGCTTATCATATATATGGTTGTTTTATATTTGATGTGAGTTATAAGAAATAATCTGATTGTGTGTAGCATAACTTTTAGTCTCTTTGACAAAAATTAAGGAAACTGAAGTTTTGCCCGAGACTAATGCTAAATGCTGATCACAGAAAATGAATGAAAAATTCTATTTTATTTATTAATTTTTTTTTAAGGAAAGACAAAAGGTATTATATTAAATAATAAAATGGAAATAGTACAAGTAAGAGATCGACTCACAGTACAACCAAATAGAAAATAAAGCAGATATTACAAAGACTGAAAATACAGATTTTCCATGGTTTTAGAATGCATTCTTAATATTAAAATCCAATAAATAACAAACCCAAATTTAATTTTATGTTTCTAGGAGTTGCTCTGTGATTTGCTCATTCAAGTTAACAATAAGTGAAACAAGAATAATGAAAACAATAATAAGTAAAGTAAAATAATGGGTTTTAGTACCTTAAAATAATCCTTATGACATCCAACCTTTAGAAATCTTTCTTAGTACTAGATAGGCAATGGATTTAAAGCGTCCCTTTGCCAAGGTTCTCGTCCTTATCGTATGAGGCAGATACATTGTATGGACATGGAAAAGGTGAAAGCCACTCGAGGGGAAAGCTTCCTTTGAACTACCATCCTCTTTTGACCTTATGAACTACTACTTGGTTCATCAAGGGAATACTCAAAAAGGCGCCACTCCCCTCGGCAATCATAAGAGAAAGCACTTGGTCTTGTGCAAATCTTTGGAGACCTCAGATGCGACAACGAGGGACTCAGTCTTAGGCTCTTAGCTGATGTGAAAATCACTAAGCTGTTCGGGGTTTAGCGCCCCATCTGAGGCAGAATGTTACGATGGTCTGAGGCGCTAAAAAGCTTTTTCAGGCGAGGCTAGCCTGAGGCAGGATGCCTTTCGGAAAAAAAATAGCGCCTTGGGTGACAACCCTGACAACATAAGAGGGCATGATCTTTTGGGCTCAAAGTTACTGTCAATACCAACAACCTGCTGCAAGTCACTTTGTTACTTCAATTTTGGAGACATGATCATTACGGCTCTAAATTAGTAAATTACTTTAAAGAGTTACAATTTTGCTGCAATTAGTAAATTATCTGCTGCAAGCTCGATGGCAAGAACTCCTTGTTAAATTTGATCTGACCTTGAATACAAGTCATGGATAACTAAAAATGTGCTGGTGTCTAGTCAAGAATTAGAGCTACCTACCTTCTAAGCCAAAAATTGCGTTCCAATTGTTGTTATTACAATCACTTAAGGATATAATACATAAAGTATGGGTTATTTTAGCACATTTTTTATTTACACGTTTGGAGACCAGTTGAAGCATACGATACACCTTGCTTAAGGTGTCGTTTAGGTGTGCGAACCACACATTGAAAGTGGGTTTATTACACAATCTCGCACCACTGTTTATTCTTTGGGAGATATGGCTACATAGAAACAAAAAGTTGAATGTAGACAAGAATTGGGTCGCTAATGTGGTGATTTTTAAGGTTTGATATTGGTTAAGATTGGTGGTTAAGTTGTTTCCCACCCCACTGGGTTTCCCTGAATGTGGATGGATTGTCTAGAAACAACATGGCGACAGGCGGTGCGATCATCCATGATGAACATGGCGTGTGCTTGACTGGTAGGAAAATTATTTTGGAGATGGTTCTAATAATAAGGCGAAAACTTTGGCTCTTCTTGAAGTGTTTGCACTCATGTTTTCAAACAAACATAGTGGCTGATGCTTTTGCGTCTTTGGCTCAGACAAAAGCTACAACCAGGTCTTTTGACAGAGAGACACTTCCAAGAAGACCTAAAGCTCTTTTGTTACTCGACAAGAATAAGACAACATATATCCGCAAAAGAAAAATTTAGGTATAGCTTTTTAGAAGGGTAAAGTCATAACGCGCACCCCTTCAGTAGTTTGTAATTGAGTCTTTTTTGTACATTAGTAATAAAGGTCTGACATCCCATAGTTGCCCCTCCTCTCCTGAAAAAAAAAAAACCCCTTAGTTTACACACTTTTGTGTTCACTTGGAACTCTTTCATTTTGTAATTTTTTATTTCTTTTCTTCCTATGTTACCTTCTCCAGTTTATCAATGCATTTTTTGGGTAGGTTAATTGCAAAAGCTTTGGAGACCGGTTCACTAGAAGTCTGTCAGTAGGAGAATTGTTCACTTTCATTTTACTGGTGATCTGGCTAATATGCTTATTAAATGCATGTCATTGTTTCAAATACCGTTTTTGGTGGCTAAAAGGAGTGAGAATAAGACTAGGAATTTCTTGTGGTGTTGATGAGGAAGACAAGTGGTTTCATGCTCTAAATTAGGAACTAGTTTGCACATCGAAAGAGGTTGGGGGACTCGACATCTGCCTCTTTTGTTGATGAACAAACACTTGTATGTAAGTGGTTTGGAAGATATGGTATAGAAGGTGATTATTTAAGGAAGGAGATGATTAAAATGAAATATGGTTTGATGGGTTCTGATTGGATCCCTTGGCATCTACTGATTTCTTATGGCTTTAGTACATGGAAGACAAGTTCGAATTTAAAAGAGGTTTCTCTCCAAGGAGTGGAGGTGGCTGTAGGAAGAGGTGATAAGGTTAAATTCTGATACAGTGTGTGGTGTGGAGTGGATCTTCTAAACATAAACTCCTAGGTTGTCACTGTATGTGAGACGAAGCTTTGATTGTAATGGAGTTGAGTAATGCTGTAATGAAAATTATAAGGGAGCACTTTTTTATGGGAGAATTGGTTGAGTTTGTTGAAGTATTCAGTGCTTTGGCAGGAGTGATTTTGATAATCAGGATGATAACTGAGTTTTGAAAGAGGATAAGGAGAAAGGTTTTTCTGCGTGTTTGCTATTTTGTAAAGTGGTGATGGATCAAATTTTTCTCGAAGCTGGTTTGGAGGAAAGGGTTCCTTCTAGAATTTCTCTTTATTTTTATTTTTGTTTGGACAACAATATGGAAATACCTTCCAAGGTAGAGATAGTTCACAGAGGTATGGGTATCCCTGATTTGTACTTTGTATGATTGTCAGCGAGTTAGTATGGTTTGGAGGTATTTGATTTGCCTATTTGGTTTATGTTGGATGATGCTGGAATCAGTAAAGGCGTTGTTTAAATCTTGGAATGCTCCGAACAATGTTTAAATCTTGGAATGCTCCTAACAATTTCTCTCATAAAGGGAAATGGGTTGGAAAGAAGGGAACCACATAATTTTTTGCAGCAACTAACAAGGTTTCAAAATATGGAGGCAATAGTCGTAGACAATTCTAATTTTTTTGTGGGTTTGGATTTCTCATCATCCTTCTATTAATGGACTATTTTTTTTATTCCCACGCCAATTGAAAATTCTTATCATGTTGACAAGGACGGCCCAGCCAGGAACGCCTTCACAAGGACCATGGTTCATGCATAAATCAACCCAGACTGCCAAGTTGAGGAGATCTCATCAGCGACCAAGTCAGCAGTGCACAATAGTGTTGCGCCTCATGCAGTTTACCTTAGAGAATTATGTTATTGAATTAGGGTTTCTTTCACCATTTTAGGTTTTACATTGCACTATTGCAGACTATTCGGATTTCTCAACCCTTTGTTATTATGTTACGTTATATTCATTTCTTCTTGTTTCTAGGAAGGATTTGTATCAAGTGACCACCAATCATTTCAAATAAAAGTTAAACTGTTAAAGTGATGGTGTGTGGATCACAAATCATCAGATACACACGAACTTTTGTTACTGGGACATGCATTTGTGTTTGAATATATTGCTATGACCACAATATCATCTATTTCATACTGGTATAATAAAGTTATTTTATTTATTGTTACTAATTTCCATTGTATTGACAGAGAAGTTCTCACGCCATTTAATCATCCATGTACCAAATGCTGCCTTCAAAGACAACTCACATGCTGGTGCATTTGTTTCCGAGGTATGCATTATAATTCTCTGATGAGGAGGTCACAATAGAAACTGCCCTAGGTTGCTCAAGGCATTAAGTTGTGGAAAATATATCTTGGAGTCATACTATTGGGTTTTCCCTGAAGTGCAACTTGTTTAGAGTTTGTTAAGTACAGAGATAGTAGAAGATTGGTTTTGCGAATGTGGGGTAGACTTTTTTCGTTGCATGGTAGTTATTTTTGAAACCATTGCAATCATTTAAGTTTTTAACTATGTTTATTTTCTAGCGCTTCTTTTGGGTCCTTTATGTATGTATCTTCTCCCAAATATCTATTTTTTTTCTTTTTCTTTTTCTTTTTGTGTGTGGGTGTGGGTGTGTGCGTGTCTTGCATTTTCTGTTCTGGAACATTCTTTTCCTTTCTCTCGTAAGTTCATTGGAAAACCATTATATAGGTTTCCCAGCCCTAAAGCTTTGTTTGTTAGGTTTTGACTTAGGGTGTGTCCAATTTCAAAGAAATTTTTTCAAAAGAAGTAGGAAATATTTCTCCATCTTAGGTTGAAAAATGACTTTATTTTTGGCAAAAAAATTCTTACCTCCCCCCTAAGAAAACATTTTCCGCAATTTTGTAGCAAACTAAGAGGATAGTATCTGTTACGGTATGTATATAGTTGTCAATAGGCTGGAAATTAGGCTGTCAATTAGAGATTCTAATTGATATAGTTTCCTAGTTTGATTCAATAGTTTGTATATAAATACATGTAATACTTCCAATGAAATACACAAGAAAGTATTCTCTTAATCTCTCATAACATGGTATCAGAGCCACTTAGGGTTTGAGATTGAGATTCGAAGTTTGAAGTTAGGGCTTAATATTCGAAGTTTGGTTCTCACCGCAGTTCGAACTCCCAGGCCACCGATCGACCCTCACAGGCGTCGACCTATCTTCCCAGGCGCCGTTCGACCCTCCAGCCACCGATCGAAGACGACCGATCTTTCCAGCCACCGATCGAAGTCGACCGATCTTTCAAGCCACCGATCACAGTGAACCGCCCTTTCCAGCCACCGATCGACGTCGACCGACCCTTCCAGCCGCCGTTCGACCCTCACCAGGCCGTTCGATCTTCTGTGTCGATCTGCTTTTTTGTGTGATCTTCTGTGTCGACCGATCGATCTTCTGTGTGATCTGCTTTTCTGGCTTTTTCATTAGTTCGATCTCTGGCTTTTCTGACTTTTTCATTGGTTTGATCCCTGATTTCTCTTGATTTGGGGGAGATTTGCTTGATTTTGAAGTTTTTTCTTCTTCAGAGTTCTGACCTATTTGACCTGTGATGGCTGAGACAAAGTCATTGGTTGTATCTGATGTGGTTCCTGTGATGTCTAAAATCACGGATCATAAGCTAAATGGTTCAAATTATCTGGACTGGAGTAAGACTATTCGGCTTTATTTACGAAGTATTGACAAAGATGACCATTTCACTAATGATCCTCTTGAGGATTTGCGGCAAATCTGGCTCAGGGAAGATGCTTGCTTGTTCCTTCAGATTCGGAATTCTATTGATAGTGAGGTAATTGGCTTGATCAATCACTGTGAATTTGTTAAAGAACTAATGGATTATTTGAAATTTTTGTACTCTGGAAAAGGGAATCTCTCTCGCATGTATGAGGTTTACCAAGCATTCTATAGTGTGGAAAAACAAGATCAGTCCCTTATCAACTACTTTATGGTGTTTAAGAAAACGTATGAGGAACTTAATATGTTGCTGCCATTTAGCTCTGATGTGAAGGTTCAACAACGCCAACGGGAGCAAATGGCTATCATGAGTTTTCTAGCAGGGCTCTCTCCTAAATTTGATTCTGCTAAGGCTCAAGTTCTTTTTGGGTCTGATATCTCCTCTTTACACGATGTCTTTAGTCGTAATCTCCGCACCGAAAGTACTCCACCTGTTCCGCTTAGTGGTGCTTTGGTAAGTCGAAATAACAACTATGCACCTGGGAGACCGTCTAATCACAGTGGACACAAAGGCGGCAGCTCACAAGGGTTTGAAACTCGCACGCCGGATTCAGAAAGTATTATTTGCAACTATTGTCGTAAGCCGGGCCATACCAAGTTTGACTGTAGAAAACTACAGTTTAAAAATCGGCAAAAACACTCAGCTCATGTTGCGGTCACTACTGATGCCTCTGACAAATCGGACCTTATCTCTACTGATGAATTTGCCTAGTTCTCAAAGTATCAGGAATCACTCAAGCCTTCATCTCCTTCTGTCACAGCTATTGCTGATTCAGGTAAACCCGATGTATGTCTTCTTTCATCATCCTCCAAGTGGGTCATTGATTCTGGTGCCACAGATCATATGACAGGTAATTCTAGTCCATTTTCTTCTTTTCAATCCTATGCTTCTACTTCTACTGTCACTTTAGCCGATGGGTCACCATCTTGTGTTTGCGGGTCTGGCACCATCAACCCTACCCCTTCGCTATCTCTGTCATCTGTCTTACATTTACCTAATTTATCCTTTAATTGTTGTGTCTCATTTTATCCTGATCATTGTTTATTTCAGGATCTTATGACGAAGAAGATTATTGGTAAAGGACATGCGTCTGGAGGCCTCTACATTCTTGATACGTCGGTACCGAGTTCTATTGCTTGCTCCAGTGTCACGTCTCCTTTCGAGGCTCATTGTAGGTTGGGTCATCCGTCTCTCCCTCTACTCAAAAAGCTTTGTCCTCAATATAATAAGGTGTCTTCATTAAATTGTGAGTCCTGTCAGTTTGCAAAACATCATCGCCTTAGTTCGAGTCCTAGAGTCAATAAACGTGCTAGTGTTCCTTTTGAATTAGTTCATTCTGATGTTTGGGGTCCTTGTCCTATTTTGTCTAAACCTGGATTTAGGTATTTTGTTACATTTGTGGATGATTATTCTCGTGTAACTTGGTTATATCTAATGAAACGTCGTTCTGAGTTGTTTTCTCTGTTTTGTGCGTTTTAAAACTCAATTTAATGTTTCAATTCGTACTTTGCGAAGTGATAACGCCAAAGAATATACTCAAGCTTTATTTCAGTCTTATATGACTCAAAATGACATACTTCATGAAACTTCGTGTGTTGATACCCCATCCCAAAATGGTGTGGCAGAACGTAAAAACAGACATCTTCTTGAAACGGCACGAGCTCTCTTATTTCAAATGAATGTTCCTAAACCTTTTTGGGCCGATGTAGTGTCTACAGCATGTTTTCTCATTAATCGCATGCCATCCTCTGTTCTTCATGGTGAGATACCTTACAAAATCCTTTTTCCAAATAAGCCATTGTTTCCTGTTGACCCGAAAATATTTGGTAGCACTTGTTTCGTTCGGGATGTTCGTCCGCATGTCACTAAATTAGATCCCAAGTCTTTGAAATGTGTCTTCCTCGGTTATTCTCGTCTTCAGAAGGGTTATAGGTGTTATTGTCCCAATCTTAACAAATATCTAGTCTCAATTGATGTTACCTTCCTGGAAGACACACCTTATTTCCCGTCTTCATTCGTTCCCATTCGCCAGGGGGAGGATGATGATTTGTTAGTCTATTCCATCACCTCCTCTGCCCCCGTCTCGGTACCAGCACCTGTCTCGGCACCTGTTTCGGAACCAGCTCCTGTCAAGCCTCCTATTATTCAGGTTTACTCCAGGCGTCCACCTATTGATTCATGTCCTGCACCTGCTCCTTCGTCATCAGATCCAGTCCCGAGCAATGATCTTCCTATTGCATTACGCAAAGGTAAACGCCAGTGTGCTTATCCTATTTCTTCCTTTGTTTCTTATAATAACTTGTCGTCTTCCTCTTGTTCTTTTATTGCTTCCCTGGTTTCTATCTCTCTTCCTAAAACTGTTCGTGAAGCCATATCTCATCCTGGTTGGCATAATGCAATGATAGAGGAGATGAATGCTTTAGATGATAATGGTACTTAGAACTTGGTCGATTTACCTTCAAATAAAAGGGCTATAGGTTGCAAATGGGTCTTCGCTGTTAAGGTCAATCCAGATGGGTCAGTTGCCCGATTGAAAGCCCGTCTTGTTGCAAAGGGCTATGCTCAAACCTATGGGGTTGATTACTTTGACACTTTCTCTCCTGTTGCAAAGTTAATCTCTGTTCGATTATTTATTTTCATGGCGGCTTCCCATCATTGGCCTTTACATCAGCTTGATATCAAGAATGCTTTTCTTCATGGTGATCTTAAGGAGGTGTATATGGCGCAACCTCCTGGTTTTGTTGCTTAGGGGGAGTCAGGGCGAGTTTGTCGTCTTCGAAAATCTTTATATGGTTTGAAACAGAGTCCTCGTGCTTGGTTTGGAAAGTTTAGTCAGGCTGTTGAGAAATTTGGTATGAAGAAAAGCAAGTCTGACCACTCTGTATTCTACAAACGATCCGCAGCTGGTATCATTCTGTTAGTTGTGTATGTGGATGACATTGTAATTACTGGAAATGATACTAGAGGAATCTCATCTCTTAAATCTTTCCTTCATACTCAGTTTCATACGAAGGATTTGGAGGTGTTAAAGTATTTCTTGGGAGTTGAAGTCACTCGGAGTAAACAAGGTATATTTCTATTTCAGAGAAAATATGTCCTTGACTTATTATCTGAGACAGGTAAATTGGGAGCAAAGCCTTGTAGTGCTCCAATGACTCCAAATGTACACCTTACAGAAGAGGGGGAACCATTTGAAGATCCTGAAAGATATCGAAGGTTGGTTGGGAAGTTGAATTACCTTACCGTGACTCGTCCAGATATTGCATACTCAGTCAGTGTTGTCAGTCAGTTTATGTCATCCCCAACAATTCATCATTGGGCAGCGTTAAAACAAATTTTGGGTTACTTGAAAGGCGCACCAGGACGAGGTATCATGTACAAAAATCATGGGCACACTCATATTGAATGTTTTTCAGATGCCGATTGAGCAGGTTCCAAAATGGATAGAAGATCCACTTCAGGTTATTGTATCTTTGTTGGAGGGAATTTGGTCTCATGGAAGAGTAAGAAGCAAAACGTTGTGTCAAAATCCAGTGCAGAGTCTGAATATAGGGCTATGGCACAGTCTGTATGTGAGATTATTTGGATATATCAGCTCTTGACTGAAGTAGGACTTAAAACTACAGTACCAGCGAAATTGTGGTGTGATAACCAAGCTGCTCTTCATATTGCATCTAATCCTGTGTTTCATGAACGGACTAAGCACATTGAAATTGATTGTCATTTTATTCGTGAGAAAATTCAACAAGGCTCGATTTCTACTGGTTATGTGAATACTGGAGAACAACTAGGGGACATCTTCACGAAAGCATTAAATAGGGTTCGGGTTGACTATCTTTGTAACAAGCTGGGCATGATTAACATTATTGCTCCAGCTTGAGGGGGAGTGTTACGGTGTGTATATAGTTGTCAATAGGCTGGCAATTAGGCTGTCAATTAGAGATTCTAATTGATATAGTTTCCTAGTTTAGATTCAATAGTTTGTATATAAATACATGTAATACTTCCAATGAAATACACAAGAAAGTATTCTCTTAATCTCTCATAACAGTATCCTTCCTTTTCCCTTTGGCAAATTTTCTAGGGAAAAGTTTCCTTGGAATCAAACACACCCTTGGTGGCAACCTAGTGAGTTTATTTGAGTTTTTGGGTGTAGTGGTAACTTTCTCATTGATTAAAATCAATTAAAAAACAACTGTAAATACTGCTAGATTGTAAAGTAAGTGAGGAATAAGCTTTTAAAAGAAGCAAAACACCACAGTTGATATCACAGGCGTTAATGGTTGATTTCTTTAGGGCTGCCTGTGGTAGCTTGCCACATGTAGTATGATCAATCATAAGTTGGTTGCTATTTTATTTCGATGTGCCTCTTAATGGTTGGGGTATGAGTGCTTAGAAAGCTCTTCCGAGAGATTTATAATGTTTTCCTGGGGAGATTTTGAGACATTCTTGAGAATTTATTTTATTTTATGAGTCATCTTCTTTATTGAATGAGTTTTGAGAGCGTTTTGATGTTTGTCTTACATAGATCTATGATCAAAAGAATGATGTGTTAAGGGTTTGAAAATCAAGAATTGCTAAAAGTGAAAATTCTTATGAATTTATTTCTCTATACAACCTGTCTTGGTGATATACACCCTGTGCATATTTTCCTTGAAAGAAGTTTTTACAAAGCTATTTTTGATTTTTTGCCTTTCCCATGTGAATTTGTATATCTGAATCTCTCCATTAAGGTCTGGGAATTATTCTTCAATTAAGAATGGGTTGTCGTAAGAAATTTCCAATTCATATTGACTAAACATTTCAAATGATCAAAACACTTGTACAACTGAAGAGAAAAAGCTCACCAAAATTTCTCCTCAAGCTAGAAACAAGAAAGAGCTCACTAGTGAGCATTGTCTCACAAATCACAATATTTAGTTCCTGGGGCCGATATTTTCGATCCAACATTATGATTCATTGAGGTTGGCCGACTACCATTGCAGAACCTCCCTGCAAAGAACAATCTTCAATCTGTCTCTTGTACCAAAACCATGTTCCCCCTTCTTCTCATTAAGCTGTAAAGACTTAAGATTTGATTGAAAAGTTTAGGCTAAAAGTGAATGAGTACTTTTATGTACTTAAGTGGATGTGATTGAGAGCTATGCAGTTAAAATGTCGATATAACGCTGTTATATCGTATAATGGACAATAAGCGTTTCGATTTACCCTTTTCTCATTTTGGTATAACGATGGTGTTTTAATGCCCAAATAAGGGTCATTGTCGATACAATGGCGTTATAGCGATAAAAACAGTCATCGACCACTTGTTGCGATCTGTTGTAGGCGTTTGTTGAAGAAAAAAGAAGAAAAGAAGAGAAAGAAGAAGAAGAAGCAATCGACTAACCTCCTCTTCCACCTGTTCTGTTCCTACTCTGCTCATCAATTTGTAAGGTACTAATGTCTCCCTCATGGCCTCATTCAATTCGTACATTAATCAGTACGACAATACCATATACGTCTTTCAAATTCACTGATTCAATTCACTTCACGATTTACTTATTTAGTATTTTTTTTTCTCTATAATACATTAATACTTAGTGGGGGTATAAAAATATATATTTAAAAAATAGTCCGTTATATCCTATAATGCTTTTGGACCGTTACGGATCCATTATAGTTTTAACTGCATGCATACATTGAGAGTGGTTGTTAACTTATGGTTTTAATACATGGGCATTGGCTTCCATTTATTCAGCAAATATACTTTGCAACCATAATTAGTCAAGTTGTTGATGGATCATCCAAGTAAACTCTCCTTTGCAGTTGATTGGGCCACAATGTTACAACTTACAAGTACCAAAATCGGTGCATTACTTAGAAATAGTTCGAGGCTCAGCTTTGGATCCAATCCAACCAACATCATTATACACATCTAATCGTTAATGTGGCTGAGGATACACTTAATGTGACCTACTCAGTTTTCATAGACATTAAATCCTTAATGTGACTGAAGATATACTTGGGACATTCTGAAAAGGTTCAAGTTTATATGCTTGACTGGGCAAGCATTCAGTTTGTAAATTTTCTTGTGACCTACTCAGTCACTTAGTCTCTTTGTATCTGTTTTACCTCTGTTTTCAGTTATAAATGTGATGCCTGTTTTTATTGATAAAAAAATGTGGGAATGGAACTCCCATGGCATGGACACAGGAATTGATGTATGGGAGTGTTTGTGTTTATGCATGTAGAAAGGCATGCCCGTATGTCTTCTTTATAATTGATCTGTTATATTTTGAAATTTTAAATAAATTTAAGTAAACAAGTCTAATTAAATTGAATATTCTCTTTGCAACAATGATACAGAAAGGCGTTTCTGTGTTCGACATGGGTATGGGGTATCAGACATGTCAACCCGATCACCTACATTACCAATACGAGGATATGCCCCTACCTCAGACCATTATCTAGTTTCCAATTATAAATGCACTCAGTAGATATTACATATGCAGTGCTACAAACACATTAAAATGTTCAATAACATACTTGTATCATATATAAAGAATTGGAGCCTCCAGAAGATATGTGAAAAATTTGAGAACCTAAGCATGGCGTATCCATTGGATTGTCTATATGTGCGCCCATGCTTATCATTGTCCTGTTACATAGTTATTCTTAGAAAATTCAGCATAATTTCCAAGCATGGCTCTAGTGGTCACGCTTCTTAGGCTCCATGATAAAGTGTTACTTTGTGAAATGTGCATTTTAAGTAGATGAGTGTGGTTTATTTACTGGCTGGTCATCTCATATTTGCAGCTCCAGAGGGAGTGCCTTTTTGCGAGTCTTCTTTTTTACTCTATGCTATGTAACAAGTAAACCAGCTTGTCAGTGTCCAACACAGATAAGAGATGTTGCACATATCGATGAGAAAACCCATTATTATGGGGGTATGCATGTAGATTATAACATTATTTGTTTTGTAGCTAAACACTATTTTATCAGGCAGTTTTTTACTTTTACATCAATATTTGCTAATGTGTTTCTATTTGCGTTAATATACTATAAAAAATTGAATCATCTGAAAGATATGTGAATAAGTTCATGATCTAAGCATGGAGTTCTAGGTGTCGAAGTGTCCAATACATATGGGGCACGAGAGTTTTGTTTTGCAAATGAAAGTATCTTTGTTACATAGATTCTATTTGGTTCTTCATGCCTTCAAAGATTAAATGACTTTATCCATGTGTGAGAGTGCCCAATAATAAGGTTTTTCCGCTTTTGTAAGAATTGAAGAGAGTTAAATGGTCATTCCTTTGTTTTATTTTTTCCCATTTTTGTTTCAAGTGGGAGGATGATTGAGCTTAAAGTTGCTATTTGCTTTCCTTGAGTCGATCTTCCTTGCATGCTAGCTGTTTATAGATTCAATTTTTAGTTCCATAGATCTCTACACTGATAAAAAAGTCCTTTCTATTTTTTATTTTTTTTTTCTATTATGTTTCTACGATTTGACAATATGAAGACATGTTGGTTGCAATTGTTGATGTGCATTACCAGATTTGCTCACGGATATGTATTGCGAAAGAGACCGATCATAGGCTTGGCAATTTGTTTGTTGCTAAAGATTCTAGTTCTCATGAATCCCCACGTCAACTTTTTGTAGACACCGCTGTATATTCTAGAAATCGTGTTTTTCGTCTGGCTTTGTCTTCAAAGGCAGGAAAAAGTTCAGTTCTTTTGCCCACTAAGCGTTTCAGAAAGAAGATGGTAAGCTCCTACTTTTATTTGAAGTCATATAATTGCTGAATTATTTATGAAAGACCAAGTATATATGTCAGCATAACTTTTTTTTTTTTTTTTTTTTGCTTATATAATTGAACACACAGATGGTCCAAATAAGGAAACTCGTACTTTTATTCATATATTTTCCACTCTTGTGATACTAATAGTTATTTTCTTTTGACAGAGTGAACTCTCATTTTTGCTTACCCTATCTAGAATATTATGGAACATAATCTTTAAAGAAACCTACCTGTCTTTTTTTTGTTTTCCCCACGTATTCCACACACACACATTCTTTTTGGACGATGAGGTAACATTTTAAATAAATAACCATCATTTTATTTGAGTTTAATCCCCATTTTCAAACATATTGGTGGCTGTTAGGTTGACTGTGTTGATTCACCTTGACCAAATAAAACCCCAACATACCTTCACCATAAATGGAAAGTCTCGGTCACGTACAATACTACATACCCATCAATGCTAATGCTTGTGATACAAATATCGTGAGAATCTCATGGTTTACTACCACCACCTATAGTTGTTTATTTGAGAGTTTTGTTTCCAGTGGTCGACTTTACGGATTTGTTCTAAGATGGGTGTTAAAATGTTTCTTTTAAATTTAAAAAGGGTGTCAAATTCTAATGATTCTAAATTAATGGGGCTGAAGTAAAAAAAAGAGCTTTAACTAAGCAAAAGAAATATTATTGACTGGGATGCATAAATAATGAAGGGAACATGCCTATCGATAGCTACAATAAATTCACTTGATTTCAAAGACTGGGGATTCCAAAAATATTCTTACAGTTGAATATGAAAAAATAAGCTTCCTAGTTCCTACTAAATATGAAATACTATGAGAACACCTATGATCTCGATAAAGACACGAGGCAATATTGTGTACCCCAAAGGCCGTCCTTCTCTTCCTTGCTTGTTTCCCAAGCAGTTGACTGTGACCCAACTTTGATTAATGGCCTGGACTCTCTTGGACTGGGCTTAGACTTTGGACTTGCTTTTGGCTTAGAGCATCACCAGTAGTCCCCTATAATCTGATGTAGGGGATGTTTTGTAAAAATATAGCCACTATAGTCTCCCTATAATCTCACGTAGAATGGAAGTATTAGGGGTTACTAAATGGCTGTTATGAGGGAATGATGGTGGGGTTGCCTCCTGATAGCTACTTTTACACTTACCTTCTATGGGCCAAACGTTTAAGGGTCCCATTCTAGGGGAGAAATATAATATAATTATTGGTGATGCTCCTATCCCTTGACTTTAACCCCACCATAACTACAATTAATGACCATCCTCTAATTCAACACACTTGCAAGTTGACTTAGCTAAAACTCGAGCACTGGACATTAGTTTTTGCATTGCAAAAGATTGAAGGTGCAGCCACATGTAGGCAATAAAAGAACTACATCATTGCGTATGTCCCTCACTGCGACATTGCTCTCCGTCCCCTTCCAAACTTGCAAGCCATAACCTCTTCTATCATCCCCCAGCCCCATCTAAACAAATCTTCGTCATTTCCACCATAACTTAACCCCAAAACCCACCTACCAAGCTTTAAAAGAATTATTGTCACCCTGTTCGGAATACTAACTCTCAGGTTTCCTCACTTGACAAATGAGCCTCTAAGAACTTCTGGTCCACCCTGGTCTAACTCTAGCAAATTTCTCACTAAAGAACTTGCCTTCCAGTGTTCCTTATTAAGTTGAAAGCCGGTTGCTCACATGTTCTGTGTAGACCAAGAACTCTTTTTTCAGTCTGAGTCGTATGACCACAACATAGATCATATATATACTTTTTTTTTTTTTTTAATCTCTTTGGCTCATCTCCTACTCTTAGATCACACTCGTCACCTCATTATACTCCCGACATTCACTCTACAAAAAAAAAAATAAAAAAAAAATAAATCACAACCTATACCACTCCACTCCGCTGATGCCCATGAAACATAGCATCCACACTAGAAAAGAATAATTCCCCATGATCTCAATACTCACTCAAAACCTTTGCTGAACGGACAATTCACCATTGAGATCCCCCTGATTGCTCGAGTCTTGACTGGTCGATAGTCCATGAACCCCCACTTTAGCCGAGAGACCACTCCACAACTGAAATCTTGTCGCTTGATTTGTTGATTTTTTTTGTCTGTTGACTCATATTGAAGTCCCCAATTGAAGTTTTCGACTGATTTATGTACTTCATATATTATATGTTGTCACCATAGCAGGTGACAATGTAGAAGGGGAAGGGGTTTGTGCATGAGAGTATGCTGCCTTATGTTGTATGTAATGAAGGTACAAAGTTTACTTTGAAGATAGATGTTCCCAGTTAGACGGCCTTTCAAGTGCCGTATACTAAATTTTGACTGTTGGAGGAGGTTGACTTTGTATTAAAGGGTGGTGGGTGGGAGGGGGCATATAACTTAGCCACTACACATCCAAGTAATACATTGTTGGAAATGGTGAGGAACTGCATGTTAAAGTTTGTCTCGACTCTTGAGAGTCTAACAAGGGATAACCTCAGCTAATGAAGTGTTCTTTAATAGTTTACTCGGATACACAACCTCCACTAGTAGAAGGGTATATCAGCTGCTTTTGGGGATGTATTTTGACTAGTTTACAAGTAAATGATCTGGATCCCATCTAATGCACGAGAGCATGCATCTGGACTCTAGATATTCTGAAGAGATGCTATCTTCTAATTAACTCAAATTACAAGAGGATGGTGCGACAGTTAGAATAGAATGGATGAGACAATGAGAGAGTTGTAGAGATTGCATCACTGTTGCAAGTGCAAAAAAAAAAAAGCGGCTGAGAATGCTTTGCTGCTAAAAACCAATCGAACTGATTTTTTTCTTCTAAAAGAATTTTTTTTAATATATTTTATTTTATAGAAAACTTATGTACTTGTGTTTCTGTGGTCTAAAATTTTGTTTTATTACACCTTGAGAATTAATTTCCAGTTCAGACATACTTCCTTGAACCTGAAATGCAGACTCATTTTCATGATATTTTTTGGTCATGCAAGACAGTATTTTATTCAACTCATCCAAGACTTGAAAACCAAGAAGAATTACATTATTTCTAACCTTCTCCTGACCATATCCCATCTATATTTCTAACCTCCTCCTGACCATATCCCATCACGTCTGGGATGTTCTTGTTCTTCCCGTCGAAAATTCTACCATTTCTCTCTTTCCAAATGATCACGAGGAAACCTCATCCACAGCCACTTCCCCAAGAGACTTAAATTTTCATTGTTCCACTCCCTAACCCACCGGATAACAGTCCCCTCGATCAGTTTTTGCTTGTGAAATTCCACCAAGAAATATGTCCACAGATCCTTGCCAAATCAAATGTGGGGTGAGGTGTTTTATTCGTAGCAATTGCACATGACACAGTGAGTGTCCAACTGCATTAATTAAGTTGTCTTTTGTGAGAATCTTTCCTTGCATTAGATTCCACATGAAAGTGCATATATTAGGTTACTAATCCAAGCACTCAATAGTCCAAGACTGACCAGTGTTGCCATTTATCCCACACATGAACTTAGACAAGGACTTGGCTGAAAATCCATAATTCTTCCATTCATCTTCTTCTTCTATTGGGTTGTTAGCAGGAACTTCCAATTGATTAATCTCCCAATCTATGGATCCGTGCCCAATTGCAAATTCCACCTAACACCTACTTCTGATTGCACCATGAAGCTAAAAATCATTTCTTGCCTCATACTTGTAATGCTGTAAATACTTGCTTAGGCTACTTGGAGGCCCTATCTATACACCACTTATCTTGCCAAAATTTTGTTTTTGCCCTTTCCTATCACTTAGATATACACACTTATCCAACCTCCCCACTTATATGATGTTTTTGCCATTTTTTATGGAAACTTTTTCCCAAGTGACTAGGTGATATTTAGGGTTGAAGACCAAACCGACGGATTATTTTTTGTTTTTTGGCTTTCGCTCAAACCGAGAACCGAATTGAATTTTATCGGTTTCAAAATTTTTAAACCGAAATCGAACGTTAAGAAAATCAAAGCTAAACTGAACTGATTTTAATTTATATACACAACAAACCGAACCGATCGACTAAAATGTTACTAAAACTGAAATAAAATCGAGCCGATTGACTAAATTAAACATATTATATTATTTTTACATATAATATATATTATTTATTATATATATTCGGTCGGATCAGTTTTGTTGGTTAAAATCACTTAAAAATTGAAAACCGAACCAACCATATCGGTTTCGAATGTTCTAAATAAAAACCAAACCGAAATTGATCTAAACTGAACCGATCGGTTTAATCAGTTTTTTGTTCAACCCTAATGATATTTCTTTTCCTCCTTTGTCGTTCCCCTTACGTATTTCTGTATATTTAGCAATAGAAGAAGGAATCACATTAGTCATTAACAAACATCATTATGCGTGGGGACACCGGATTAAATCTATTTGATCAACACCAACCGCCCCACTTTGAAAGGAATTTCCATTTTCAGCTTCAGTCAAGTCTTTCAAGTAGCATTTAAAATGTCTGAAAATGTGGTATATCGTTGAAATAATTGTAGGATATATATCGGATATAGTGGGCAATATTTTCAGTTATTTGGAATAGTTTTATGACTAAATATCATGGATACTTGAGGATATACCGAATAACTTTCTACCAAATATTCAAACTTTTGATAAAAAAATATTTAATCCAATTCAAAGTTTTTAAAATTAAATTATGAAATAATTTATTAAATATTAACCTTGTGCAATAGTGAAAATTAATGAAATTGTTTCTACATTTCTAAATAACGAAAATTTCTTAAAGAATCAACCATAAGGAGAGAAAATGAAAATTAGTTATTAGCATAAAAAGACTTTAAAAAATTGAAAATTGATAATATTATTCATAGACTAGAATTTAGTAGCCTTACATTTGAAAATAGTGAAGATCACTATAGTACACATTATAGATTGCATTACCCAAGGATTGTGATTTTGTTTTTCGGGATAATTCCGGTCTCTCGAATTTAGTAACCTTGGCATTACCTACATACTGTTAATATTGTTCCCACGACATAGTGTGGGCAAACGGACGATGCAAATATTCTCGAATATATGATTATAATTACATGGGAAATTTCTTATTATCCCTAATGGAGGATAAGACTCCAAAATTATTTGCCGATAATAGAACCTACCTGGCGAATTTTGAGAAGTTGAACCTCCACCTTGATAGTTCATATCACCATATTGTTGCCCAGGTTGTTGACCGTAATTGTAATCGTTCCCTGATCGACACTCTTGTGGTTGGGTGGGATAAGGCTCGTGCACTAGTGCATGTGGATAATAAGACAGTTGTGGTAGTGCTTGATAATTGTATCCACGACCCGAGTTCATGCTCGTACCCTCAAATGACAAATGTTCACCTTCCTGGAATATCATAGTGGAAAAAAGAATCGAAAGTTTTCTGCAGTTGTGCTCCCACGAAATGAGCTAGCCTGAGTTGGTTGGTTCATCGATTGTTTTCCTTTGTTACTTTGTCTTGGTGTTTCTGTTGTGGAGCCATGTTGTGGAGCCACCTACATTCCTATCACCACTTAAAGGTTAATCCTCAGTCATATAAGGTGTGTGAATGGTGTTGATCCAAGTATTTGGATAACCTTCAATTGCAACACCACCACCTCACCCACCACTACCACTGCCAAATGGAGACCAAATGGGATTTCGTTTCATCATTATCTACTGTATCTTCTGAATTGACTCGATCTATACTTCTCTAATGTATTGGTTCAGTTGGCCATTCACTTTGTCGAGGACAGGTGCAGGGAAAAGGAAATGATCGAACATGTCATTTCTTTCCGAATCTTTTTTCGTGTAATCAACAAAGACTTCTGTTTGCTCTATTTGTTCTTGACATGTTTCATATTGCAACCTTTGTTGTTTTAAGCAAAGGTTGTAATGGACACGAACAAGCTTCATTAATCGAACATGACCCAATCTATTTCTCCGAGATTGGTGTATCAATTGAAAGGTACTCCAATTTCTCTAACAACCTTATGTAGAGCAGTCTGAAAGAATTTTCATTGCAAGCTTTTGTAGTGCTGCTGGGGTGTCTTTCCCATAATGAACTAATTCAAAATAAGTATAAAATGTCATAAATCTCACTATAGAGTTTGACAAGTAAAATGATCGTGCATATAAGCGTTATTTTTATTATTGTTCAAATAAGTCGAATATGCCACGTGTCGCCAAATTGTTGATTACCCAATATCCAAAATTTGATGGAGAGATAAATCTGAAAGTATTCGAAAAATCCGTGATATTTAGTCTTTTGAATCCCAAACTTATCCCTTGCCTAATTCATGGATAAATTGTTTCAGTGTATCAAAATTTGGATATATCCATGGAGAAATATGGATATCCCAAACATGGATATTCTTGTATTCCTCTCCAAGAGGTGGACCCAGATATGTACATGGCAAATTTTCGGCTTTGCACGCTCTCATATCTGCCACAAACGCAACTCCATCAACGCAAAATGATTTTTCTAGTTTCTTTTTCCATTTTACATACACCCAGTGAAGGTTTTGCTACACCAATCCTCTATTTGTGTATTCAATTTTGATGAACAGTTTTGTTTATATGCAGTGTGAAGAAGAAATGTTCATGGACTCTTTAATCTGTAAGATGGATGATGATTGCACAAAGCTGCTGATTTGCAAAATGGACATAGACTGTATGAAGAAATTGTACTTTGATTCCGAGGTAGTTTTTGGTCAGTGCCTTTTCCATTTGCGTTCAGTTGGCTATATTGGAGTTTTATGTATAAAAAGTTTTACAGACATTTTTTTCTTTATTTTCAAAAGGTAATATTTTATTAACTGAATTAAAAGAAGAGTACAATCAGGCTTTATAAGAATTAAGGCTCGAAAATCACCATATACCAATTAGCGTACAACGAATCAACGAACATCCCATTAAATTTGGGATAATGTGCAACCCATGCCCAAAATAGTAATTAGAACCTCCATAATCATCGAATCAGAATCAATAGTCTTGTTATGTAAAACTCGGTTAAGTCAGCAGTTTTACAGACTGTTCCAAATAATGTAATCTATTACAGAAATTTAAGGGTTTCTTGTATAGATGGAATAGGCTGGTCGTGCTGACGATTCTTGCAGCTTTAATAGTTGTTTCTTAATGCAGGTCCACTGCCGATCAGGACAAGGTTCCAATGGTCCAGGACTTTCATTTAATGCTTCTACTACCAATGTGGGGAACACATATTTAATAGGAAAATCACCATTTCCCGCACTTGATGTTTTTGTGGAATCTATTGCTTCCATTGGAAATGTATCAGGTGTCTTACTTGGAACATATTTATGATATTTCTTTACCTAATTTTCTGATTATACTTTTATTTATTTATTATTTTTTCTTTTTCTTGGTCATCTTAGTAATGATATTTTTCCATGTCAGGAAAAATCCGAAGCTGGTATTGGTTCTCAGAGTACGGTTTGATTGTGTACAACATGTCAAAGAATAAATATTGCGAGAGAATTGGTAGACAACATAAAAGTAATAATGGTGAGCTCGAAACAATACTTATACCACTTAATAGTTTTGACTTGAGAAAACTTATGGGCTCTTATATCTGTACTTAGTAATCATTCATTTCATCAACGAGTTTGGTTCACGAGTTCTGGGATGAATTGTATATGCTAACTTTATTCATTCACAAACCATTCTTATAGATTCAGCCATTGATTTCTATATCTAGAGCTAAGAACAAACAACTACTGAAGTGGGCCAACTCGGACTTATTTGACTTAAAAGGATGGATAAAAATATACTCGTACTTAAATAGGTTCTTTGGAAATTTATAGGTAGGCGTATCTAGATATATTTTGTATGTGGACGCACTACTGTATTCCCTAGGGCTTTCCCCGCCTTCATGGTGCATGCCGGGTCTTGTTAGCTGACCTTGAGCCTGCTTTGGACTTCTACTTAAACTTTGAAGCTTGTTGAAAAATATAAAAGCTATCATCCTCCATCTTTCAACCAATATTCATCATCATCATCATCATCAAAGCCCATTCTCGATATTTTCGGGGTCGGCTACATGGATTTTGGTTCTCCAAGCAATGCGGTCTTCCCACATATCCTCGCCTAATCCAAGCTCAATGATATCTTCATTCACCGCCTTCATCCAAGTTTTCAACGGTCGTCCCCTCCGTCTACACTCTCCATTAACTTGCCAATCTAGACATTTTCTAATTACTTTGCCAATCTTTCAACCAATATTGCGAAACTAAAATTCATGGCCATCCATTAAAAAAGAGGAGGTGCTCGATAAATGTGAATCCAATTTGTTGCATCCTTGGCCGTAAAATCCACCTCACTCTGGGGGTATACTGAACACTTTTTTATGATCAATCAAACAACAGGCAATATATGTTGAACGCTAGAAAATTTTCAAACTTCAGGTTTCACCTTTCTATCTGCATTTGTGGGAACAAGCGACCAAACATCACTGAGAGAAGAACACAACTATTATCATTATTTGGAATTGTTGAAAAATACTTTTTTTCTTTTCACAATAGTCTAGCATGCCCATGTAAACAATTAACAATGTGATTCTCCAAGATGTTTACCATTACAAAATATATTTGTATATACTGATGAATTTGATGTTCTTATGATCCTTTCCTTTCTGACCTCAACCAGGACCAGAGCCAGAAACTTCTTTTGGGTGGGGCACTCATGTTATTTTTACCTTATTTTATTAAAAAATTGAGAAAATGTATTACAAAACATTATTATACCATGGTTTGTTTTACAAAATTTTTTTAGAAAATGTACCACAATGCTGAATTTTTCGAAATATATATTAGAATTTTACAAACTGTACCAATGATACCATATTTTCTAGAGATTATTAGCCAAAAAAAACAAAGATTTTTCCAGAGGGCTTAAAGTAAGAACCATGTATTATGACTTTGGAAAACAATGTTATTATTATTAATTTTTTTTTTAAAATGTTCCACAGACCTATTACTGAAAACCATATCATTTTACTCTTCTCGTGGGACCCACAAGTTGCTTTGGTGCCCCACCACTTGATTTGTAATTGCAAAATGTGCCCCACCACTAGAATTTGACTTTGGTTTTAGTTTAGCTAAGCCAATAAATTGCAAGTATATGAACAACATTTTGGGGTGGGTCACTTGCAGCTGACCTCAAAAATGCTCTTAAACCTAGAGGTGCCTTAGGTTTTGGCTGATGTGTTTTCGGAATTTTGGTTCAGTCATGTACATTGTGGATTTCAAAATGGCTGCCTACTATCAGAAATGCTATGATCCTGAATGCAAAGGTGTGACAACGGTAAAACCTTCCCTTCATTTGTTTATTGTTGAATGGAACAAGACTAATTGAACATTGTAATTCAATCAGGATATCGATCTCCATTCCGTCCTCTCCCTAGAGATGTTATCCCTGATACTGTGGATCCCTTCAATTTGACACAAGCAGTGCATCATGAAGGTGGAAACAATGAGCACGACCATCAATTCAATAAAAATGGTAAGGAGCAGAGCATTGATGATGACAATTACGAAAATGATGACTGGTGGCTCAACGCAATAAAAGTTGCTGATGACATTGAGCGTGGAGCAAAATCAGTGGATCATGCAAAACCGGTTAGTCTGCTGCTTCCCTCATTCATGTGTAAATTTTTTTTAAAATTATCTGATATGGTGGCCAATAAAGTTCCATGAGCAACAAAAGAATTGTCTGAAAGACATTGTACTAAAATAAGTTGATCTACAGAACTGAGTATTTGTTCTCTAGTATGGTGTACATGGAATTGGGTATTTGATCATTATGCATTTAACTCGGCAAAACATTGATTAGATGAGCTAGAGACCGGAGGTTTCTTATTTGCCCATAATTACTTGATAGTTTGCACCAATCTTCAGTAAATTTGGAAGTGTATTTGATGTACCTTAGCTTTTGGGATGAAATATTGTTAGAACAACTGATCAAATGCTTGATCTAGGGAAATCTATGTGATAAATTGATAATTCAGACTAGTAAATAAATGAAATTGCAATAAACGAAATAGATAATAAAAGAAATGAACTAATAAACAAATAACTTTTATGCAATCAACCGAATAACAGTGGGCAACCTATGCCCTTATTTATAATTAACCTACCTTCTAAATTAAACTCTAAACCTAATAGGAAACCTATGTGTGATCCCTAATTGGAATCCCTATTACAAAAATAATATAATGTCTAATATTGATTAGATATTACTATTGCTAATATTAATAAAATATCCTAATTACATCAACCTCCTCGGGTTGAAGAAGCTTATCCTCGAGCTTGAAGCCAAGGAAGAAGTCATACGAGCACAAACATCAACAAAATGTGAAGTGTCCAAGTAGAATTTGACCTCGAACTTGTGGATATTATGCACAAACTTGTCAACAAAATTTTCAATAAATTGACCCAAATTGGATCGTATACTTTGTTTCGCATGTGGCATGATCCATCCCATGGTGGTGAATAAGCTGGTCATTAGAACCAGTAACTTGTGGTGGGACAAGTATAGTAAGCCGACTGCAACTATCATGATCCTTAGCATGTGGTGGTACTGACTGAATTGGTAGGGGCAAATAACTAGAGGAGTCCAAGGACTAAGATGAAAATGTTTTGGCAGGGACTGACTTAAAATTAGAAGCAAAGACTTGATTGAAAATTAAACATTCTTCTTCTTCCCGAACCGTAATAGATGGGAAAATTTGGGGAGGCGATGATTGAAGAGGGGAAGAGTGGTGTGGGAACTGGGTGCAATGGGGAAGATAGACGATCAAGAGAGCGCAAAACTGGTGGCATTGGGGTAGCGATCGATGCAGGCGGATGATGGGCAGAAGGTCGATCGAGGGGCAACGAATAAATCAAGGGGTGTGCACTTGCACACACAGAGGTTGCAGTGGTTGGGATGGGTGTTGGGCGATCGATAGAAGAAGAAGAGGAGGGATCTCGAAGTCGGTGGATTGTTGGCGAACGATTGGAGTTGATGGGGTCGAGCAACTAACCAGAAATGTCAACGAACCCCTTCGATCAAATTGAAATGCCGATCGAAGTTGTTGAGGCATTCAAAGGCAGGAGGTGGTTGTAGACCGATCAAAGGTGGCATGGAGTAAGCCATGGCGGGTCGATCGAAGGTAATCGCAGGCTGGTGATCAGGCAATTGGACAATTTGCAGTGTCGACCTGATGGTGTCGATTGAGGAAGGAAGGTCGCTTGACAACAGTGGAAGGAGGAGCAGCGTGGAGTCGATCAACCGGTGGTGGGTGGGTCTGTGGTGGTCCACCTATCTGCTGTGGTGGCTGGCAAGGATGATCGACAGGGTGGTGGATGACCTGTGAACTGGCCGGTTGAGGTGGCGGCAGGAGGGCATTCTGGTGTTCGACAGAGGACTGGTTCAACTCTTCAACTGTGTTGGGTATGGGCCTCTGTGGCGCTGTCAGTGACGATGGTGCTGCTTGGGTCTATCCCACGACCTTTGACTTGCGTGAAAAGTATTTCGCAAATATCTGATCCATCATCTCCTTGAATATCAGATTCAACTTCTCCATCGCTATTTTCTGTGCCTTCTCTAGCTGGAGGAATTTTATTTCTTCAATCATCTTCCGTTGAACTTATTTTTTTCAAATCAAACAAACTATAATCGCTCGGCTCTGATACCAATTGATAGATTTAGACTAGTAGTAAATAAACAAAATTGCAATAAATGAAAGTAACGAAATAGACAATAAATAAAATAAACAAATAACTTTTATTCAATCAACAAAGTAACAATGGGCAACCTGCGCCCTTATTAATTATTAACCTACCTTCTAATTCAAACTCTAAACCTAATAGGAAACTAATGTGCGAACCGTAATTGGAATCCCTAGTACAAAAATAATAGAATGTCTAATATTGCTAAACGACTAATATTGCTAATATTAACAAATATACTAATTACATAGAAAAATGGTGGGAGTTGGCTGGAAATGTAAACCTATGGTTTGTAGGAATATTAGGTATATGGGTTTGGGAAGGAAAGACTAAGGTTTTAATTAAAGTTTTGCAAAGATATGGGTAAGAAAGTTGGATCTTAGCAACTTGAACTCGGGTGTTCTTCTTTCCCAATTAATTAATGAACTATCTTGAAAGGAAGGACTTGATTTCATCCAGTTCAAGGTTTACGTAAAAATTTAACTTTCTTCTCTCCCAATGAATAATTGTTCCTCTCCTGATTAGTTGCATAAACAAGCATAGTTTTGGATCTCTTCTTAATGTATAGTGTGTTATTCATTCTCCACAAAGTATTTTGTGTGTCATTGACATGGATCTTCTTAGTTTATATACCTGAGTATCAGGTTGAACTAGCATACAAGCTTCACTGAATATATGTCTACTTTAATATGTTAGTGGATCTCTTTTCGCAGCAAGTAACAGAGCCGAGCATGGTTGATGATGAAGATTATGAGTGGTGGACCTCTGTGGAAAAGACTGCCTCCCAGGCTGAGCAACAATCTGTCATGTTTTATGAGAGATAAAATGATTACAATATAATGACGACAAATTCAGACTTCAAACTGAAGCTACTTCTGGAGTGAAGTAATGAAGAATTGCTTCTTGCTGCCACAGAGCCTTTGGAGAAGTAAACTTATGGATATTGCCACCAGGAGTTTTAGAACACCAGTGAAGAATAATATTCTCACTCACAGAAATTCAGGGGTTTACTGAATGCTGAGTTTTTCCTTCAATGCCACCCCAGAAGATAAATGGCTGGCCTGTTGTCTCCCAATTGAAGGGAACAATATAATAGAATGAAAAAGCTGTTTGTTCAGATTTTCTGGGGATCTTGAGAACTTATTCTCAAAATATGGGTTCACACATTCCATGACAATTTGCATTGACTAGGATGGTTGTTTTCTCCTTCAAAAAAATGTTATAAGTGAAGAAAACCATGCATACCTGAGCCACCTTCCTGAAGAAATGGGTGGGGTGGTGGCCAGGTGGTTTTAGTCCAGAAAATCCAGTCTCCGGGTGGTTGAAGAGTTTGGGAAGTTCATCACAGTTGGGAGGGCATTGTATATCTTGTGAATCTGAAATGAGTAGGGTTGGATGGGACAATCAGATGGTGTTGATTTTGATCGAAAGCAGCTGATGACTTGCACAGATTAATTTCTGATGCTGCAAAGAAGCTCATCATGCAACTCTGCACTGCAGCTTCAACTAACTTGAAGTTTTACCAACTTCACGTTAATGATTTTCTATTAAATCCTGGCCGTCATGAATCGATTGTAATACTATTGGTCAATTTTAACTTTTTATCTCAGTAATTATGCTTAAGTTGTAGTGATGTATATTAATGATTGTTTATTGTAATCTTCTTCTCCTCATCTTTTCCTCCTCTTCTCCACTGCCGGTGACACCACCCCCTCTCGCCTCCCGCCTCCTTCTACTCTTCCTTTATTCTTCTTCTCTTCTTCTTGATCTATATATATATATATATATATATATATTTTGCCCTAGATCAATTTCGTGCGAGTGGGTTTCCCATAAGCAATTTTGTGCTAGTAGAGGTAACCCATGATACGAATTCGCTTAAGGGCAAAAAAAGAAGAAGATAGGAACAAAATAAGGAGATCGGGGAACATAGAAAACATGAAGAGAAAAGAAGAAGGAAAAAAGAGGTAGTCGGGTGAGACGGGGTTGTGGTGACAGCGCAAGGCAGTGCATTGGGTGTTTCCTGAGGGAGAAGAAAGGTGGTGGTGGATTTTTTTTTTTGGTTTATATTGGTGGTGTCATTCAGTAGGTGGTGGTGTGCTCAGAAGGTAGGGTGGTGGTGGTGTCCTTTAGCGAAATTGGTGGTGTCAGAAAATTGCTGCCTACTTGAATATTCAGGTATTTGAGTTCTAGTTTTTAGTACTGTAAGAAAATTTAATAAATAATTAAATTAAAATGCAGAACATGATTACAACCTATTTTTTATTGTACTTTTCTACATTGAACCATCTTGAGAAACAAAATTAACTAGACTTGCTCTTTCCAAAAGTTTGGAAAGTTGTAATTTGTTCATCGGTAATATTCACTATTTTTTTTATACACCCAATCGGAAAACAAATTTTAAAAAAAAAATATCTCTAAAGCCTCAATACTTTTAACTTGAATATGTTTACAAAGCATTTAATATATCTTGAATTTTATTTATAGGTTGGTACAAAAATAGTCATTATCAAAATACACATTTGATTCCAATCATAAATATGAATTTTTATTGCGTCGAGTTTAATAAATAAGTGTTCTAAAAATCGGTTTAGGTGGCCACCTGGAAGGACCTAGGTGCGAGGTGACTGGGCAGGTTTTTGAATTTTATTTTATTTTCAATTAAAAAAAAATTAAGGCTCAATTTTTTAATACATTTTGCATATGTATCTTGGAATTGAATTGGAAGTAATTTATATGCTATTATGCTTAACTTTTATAAATTATAATAAATAAATAAATAATGGCCTAGGTCTCCGCTTAGTCCTATAGGCACTAGTCCCCTGCTCGCCGTCCACTTACCGCCTAGCGTTTTGTAAAACACTGTAATAAATATAAATTCGAACCCAAAAGCAATTTGGTTTTTACATCCAAATCATTGACTCTTTGAATCGGTCAATAGTTTTAGGATGGTGAATTCAGTGGTCTATTAAAGCCGAAAATGTAAATGAGGAAGAGTGTGGAGGGAAGGGGAAGAAAATGATATGTACATAGGAAATTATCCATAGGTTTGGTAACATGGTGATGTCCATGTGTTAGCATAAGACTGAATTAGCCAATTCACATGAAAAACATGCAATGTCTTAAAAAAACAACAATTCTTGGCAGCCAGGGCCGCTAGCCACTTTTGGGTCAGGGTAAAAGTTTTTTTTTTTTTTTATACTTTTACCCATTCTCTTCTTAAAATACAACCACAAACACAATCTATAAAAATGGTAGAAGTGTAAAAAACCTCTACCCTAATCCAAAAGTAGCTAGAAGCCCTGGCTGCCTAGAATTGTTGCTTAAAAAAAAATCAATTGAAGATCCCCAATTCTAGGCAACCAAGCTTTATAGTCACTTTTTGGTCAGGTTTTGGGATTGTGGTTGTATTTTAAAGAGAATGGGTAAAAATGTAAAAATGTTCAAGCTTGACAAAAAAATGACTTTAAAGCATGACTGCCGGAACAAATTCATTGATGATTGAAAAGAGGAGTTGTGCGTTGGGATGAGATTTGTACAGCGAGAGGAGTCGAAATGCTATCCGCTTCAATTCGGTTTGTTCAGTTTGGTCGGATATAGCTCCAATTTGGTAGAGCAAAGAAGATCAACTCTACCTATCCCTCACGTGAGAAGCATGTGAGGTATCCACTCATCTCCCTGGGTGCCATGGAAACGGGTGTGTACAAACCTGTGGATGAATTCTTCTTGTATACATAACATAGCGATAAGGGTGTGATAGATGGATAGATAGGTTCTCTTCTACTGACTTCTCATAGAATAGAATAGAGAGAATAAAACTTCTTTCACTTTGAATTGTTTTCCACTGCCAGCCGAAGCCACTTCTTCTCCAAATCCAAATCCAAATCCAAATGGCTTCCTCCAGGTTGGTCGGTCTGTCTGTCTGTCCTTGCGCTTCTTTTTTGGTTCGTTCTATGTTGTGTTGCTAACAACCAACAAACGTCGTCGTTGCAGCTGTTGGAGCGCTTCGAGCTTGCTTGGAGGAAGTCTTCATTCATCCAATGGCTATAATAAGATTAGGGTTTTCTCTACAAGCAAAAGCAAATTCACAAGTCAGAAAAAAACAAGACTCAGCGTCAGAGCCACCCTTCCTTGTACCACTGCTACAGCTACTGGTACGCCCATGCCCCATTATAATCTTTCTTTCAACTTTGGGGATTCTTCTTTTTATTCTAATCATCTTAATTGCATTCTTGTTACTTAGTTTGATTCATATTCAATCAACCAAAATTTCATGAAATTCAGACTTACTTTGATTTACCACTTCATATTGTTACTCAATTGAATATTATCGCCTTAAGAAAAAACATACATAATAAAGCTGAGGGATATCATCATTGTGCTGATAGGGGGAAACAAAAGAAAATACAGTCCAGGGGAGGGATTTTTATACTTGTTTCTTTTTTTAATCTCATCTCTTCATGTCCGATGCTGTTGTTGGCTCACTCAATCCTCAACTATGAAACCCATTTCTTAATCTAATTTGCTATTGTTTTGTAATACACTTCTTTTTTGTTAGAAAGGAACCCAAATGATCTTGCTTATTTTTTTTCAATTTAACATTCCACTTATTAGTAATTGTATCATTGGGGGGACTCGTGGGATGACAAGAGTAAAAAATCACCATGCTCCCAAGATCCCGGGGAAGGGGAGGTAAGTGCCCCTCAAGGAAGGACAAACTCTTCAAAAAACTTGCCACATTTCGAACACGTATCCAATACGGACACGCATTAGATACATCGTCAACGTGTCAGCAGGTGTTAAACACATGGTCAATGTGGTCAAAGTGTCGAACACGCCTTTAACAAATCTAGAACTCGATCAAAAACAATTATAACCCAACAACCCTTTATTTTTATTTTTTTTAGATTATGAAGCGCCATTAGCCACCTAATTTGAAGTTGTTAATATTTGCTTATTTTCTCCTTTGCTTTTTCTATCCACTTATTTTCTATACTTTTTTTTTTCTTGTGACAGAGTACAATCTTTTCTCTGCCTTTGTACATGTTTTTCTTATCCAATTTTTCTCTTCTTCATGTTATTTTCTATTTTTCCTCCTACTTGCAATAGAGATGAATGCATTAGTGCTTCATTTTCATCTTCATACTTCTTGTTCTTTTCAAATTCTTTTTTTTATCGAATTATTGTTTATGTCCATATGACTTGATAATAAAACAATATGATTTTTCGCCATGTTCCCGAGTTCTAGTTTTTGAAAGATTGACGAGTCGGTGTTTCGTGTCTATGTTCGTGCATTCTTATTGCCGCTAAGGTCCCTTGATGGTTTTGCCTCTTCCCCAGCTCCTTTTACCCACATAGAAGATGTAGAATATGAGGATGTTGCGAAAAAAATTCTTTCCACGGCATAGGCCCATCCCACATTGAGATGTTTAATGTTCAGTTTCAACCTTAATTTTATGTTTTCATTCTAGACTTCGTTTTTCAAGGAGTGACCTATATGACGGAGCTCACTTAAAATCAAATTATTGTTATTTTTGTATTTCTAGAAAAGTTGCAGTCCCCTGATCCTAGTCTACTTTATTAAATCCCTCCCTCCCCTCTTTTTGTAAAAGTTTCATGTCAACATCACTCTTCATTGAAGTTATTTTGAACTATCAATTTGGGAACTTGATCTTACAGAGGATTTAAAAATATTAAAATAAAATAAAATGAATCACATAATGGTCATTTTTCATGATATTTAATTAGTCGGCGATCTCACATGTGCATGGGAAACAATGTTGTGATTTCACCATTTTATATGCTTGTAGACCCACTCTTGGTTAGAGCTGCAAGAGGAGAAGCAGTTAACCGGCCTCCAGCATGGATGATGCGTCAAGCAGGAAGGTACATGGCTGTGTACAGAAAGCTCGCAGAAAAACACCCGTCATTCAGAGAGAGATCAGAGACAACTGATCTGATTGTGGAAATTTCTTTGCAGCCTTGGAAAGCATTCCGTCCCGATGGGGTGATTATTTTTTCTGACATACTTACCCCTCTACCTGCATTTGGTGTACCCTTTGACATTGAAGATGTGAAGGGTCCTGTCATTCAGTCTCCAATTACTACAGAACAGGGGTTGAACACATTGCATCCCATTGACTTAGAAAAAGTTCACTTTGTGGGGGAATCCCTGCAAATTTTGCGCCAAGAGGTAACTTCCATAGTGAGGTTATGATATAACTTTTATGTGTGCAATGTCATATATGCTGTTATTGTATGCCTACCTTTTGTTCTGACATCAGATTTCTTTTATAAGGTAGGGGAACAAGCAGCAGTACTGGGTTTTGTGGGGGCACCATGGACAATTGCTACTTACATAGTAGAAGGGGGTACCACTCGCACTTACACAACTATAAAGAGTATGTGCCACACTGCACCACAAGTATTGAAGGCTCTTCTCTCTCACGTTTCGCAGGCAATATCTGAATATGTTATATTTCAAGTAGAATCTGGGGCTCAGTGTATACAGATATTTGATTCATGGGGTGGACAGCTGCCACCTGATATGTGGGGAAAGTGGTCGAAACCATACATCGAAGAGGTATTTTGAAGTTTAATATGTTTTTCATTCTTTATATTGTTCTTTTTCTAATCCAACTATGGCCATATATGAGCTTTGTCAGTCAAAATTTTACTACTATTTCAAATTGAAGCTCAGAAAGGTGAAGCTGACAAAACATATAGACATAAAAGAGGAGAAGGTTTGAGTAGACTTCTAAGAAGAACATGAAACAGCACGGTAATTAAGAAAGCAAGATTTAAAAAAAAAAGGCATTGGAAACCTCATAATCAAGTGGAGCAGTCAGTTTCTTTTTTCATACAGAAAAACAAGAACTTTGTATAAATCAATAACATAATAGCAGTCTTTCTGGAAATGATAACTCAATGGAGTGTCCCTTCGGTTGCATTAATAGCATTCCTCATTGGGAAACAAAACTTTTGATGAGAAATCTAACATATTTTTACAGAGCAACTTATCTTCCTCTTGTACTCCCCCTGCCCCCAACTTCCTAAGATAATGTGGCCTTCAGATAAGAAAGTGCTCAAGCTCCTGCTCTTATCCTGGCAAACCAAAGAGCTTGGGCCATACCAGGTTCTATTATTAAGTTATGACAACAAAATCTGAAGTGGCAGTGGTAGAGGAGGATAGAAGAGGAACTTGATAAACGATTATGCTCCTTTCACTGACAGTAATCCCAGATGGTGCAACTTATGCGTTCTCTTGTTATTGGTTTTTTTACCTCTCTGTTAGTCCTGATGTTCACTTGCTTAACATTATCTCCATCTATTATCAAAGAAAAAAAAAATGAGAAAGGCTCTTTTGCTTTAGATCATTGCATGGTATTTTTATTTCTTAATAATATAATTTATTGTGTTGCAGATTGTGATTGCAGTAAGGAAGAAGTGCCCTCAAATACCACTCGTCCTCTATATTAATGGCAACGGTGGCTTTCTTGAACGCATGAAAGGAACTGGAGTTGATGTTATTGGGCTTGACTGGACTGTTGACATGGCAGATGGGAGGCAGCGGTTAGGCAACAAAATCAGTATCCAAGGAAATGTGGATCCAGCTTATCTATTTTCACCACTTCCTGCCTTGACAAATGAAATTCAAAGGTTGGTGTCTCTAACATTGGATTTTTGGAAGGGAATTGACTGAAATTTGCCTTATAATTGTGCCTAATCAAAACTCTTTACGCTGTTTTGGCTGTTAATCCGTCTCAGCAAGTATTGCTGGTCGGAAGTTGCTAAATACCCAGCAAGAGCTAAAGCTAAAACTTGGATAGATAATTGGATATTTCACACATGACAAGGAAAGTTTTTATATCCCATAGATCGTAAATCAGTGTTGTTATGGCAACAGCTATGATCATAAACGATGGTGTTTCAAGTAGTTAATAAAATATTTTAGTATGTTGTTAATACTAATAGATAGAAACTCTTTATACCTTGGTGATAATATATTTATTCAGAAACTCAATGCCTAATCTTTTCCAATTTACTAGGTTTGAAACTTTTAACACCAATGTTTTCTTTTGTCAAAAGCGTCTGCTGATGCATGATCTTGAATCTTCAACCTTTGCATTAATATCACATTAGCAATTAGCATCTCACCATACAGAGAACATTGGGCAATCTTCCAATGCAAGAAACACATTAAGATCACTAACGTCACTTATTTATCTTACTACCAAAAAAACAAATCAATACTTGAGCTGCCTGGTTGTACCTCTTTTCAGTTTGAGGTTTTCAAGACTTAACTAGGTCAGTCTTATCCCTCTTTTACTAATGTTTTACATGATTAAATAACAATTTTTGTCTGGCAACTCCAAATTAAATCTTTGGTGAACACTTGGTGTTGTTCCAATTTGATTTGCTGTTTGAAACAATGTTAAATTGATGGGATTGTTTCTGGCAGGGTTGTTAAATGTGCAGGAGAAAGAGGCCACATTCTTAATTTGGGGCATGGAGTGCTCGTGGGGACACCAGAAGATGCTGTAGCCCATTTCTTTGATGTGGCAAGAAGCTTGCGGTATGATAGTCTTTCTGGAGGTCACCCAACAGAGAAATTTGAGGTGGCAGTATGAATTTATATATTGGATTGTAGGGCAAGGACATCTTTAATATCATTTGGAGTTGGTTTTGGGATTTGATACTAATCCCTTCAACTCTAGATACATAATGTCGTTGCATTCATAGGTTCTTCCGTCAGATCTACTGACGATAACCTCTAATGCCATATCTTTGACGTGTAAATCTGATAATTTTGTTGATTGTACTTGCTGATGTTGAAAGAGAGTAAATAAAATGCGTTGATTCGTTTCCTTTTAACTGCTGTTTGTTGTTATGAACTGCTTTCTTATCATATGTATAAGATGCTCCTTAAACAAGAAGATGGCAGTTGTCAATAATATATATATATATATATATATATATATATGGCAAGCACGATCCCACACTACCATTTTTACTGTCCCACACCACCTCGCCTCTACATTTCTTTCCCACACCACCAATATAAAAAAAAAACACACACACATACACACTCCACCACTAAATCTTTCTCTTCTTCTTTTCCTCAGTGTGCTTTGTCTCCTCACTCACAAAGCTAAGTAAGTCCATACCCATACCCATATCCTCAATTTCCAAATTTTACACTCCAATCTACTTGAATCAAAGAACCCAATCATCTTTTTTTATTTTTTTTATTTTTTTATTTTATTATTTTATTATTTATTTTTTTAAATCTCCTTATGTTCAACTTTTATGCATGAATGTTCTTTACATGGGTGTGATCGTTCTCTGCTACTCAATAATTTGCCCCACTAGTGTAGTGTCTAATGTTCAAACTAATTGCAATAGAATTGGGATCATTATAAGAAGAAAAACTAAGAATTTGAAGGTTGTACAAAATGGTCTTGGTGTTTTGGGTGGGACTAATTAGGCCCCATTGGGGCTCAAGGAAATGAGAAGATACGAGTTTGTTTTGAATGCATATTCATGCATTAGGTTGATTCATTTCCCTTTCTCATTTTCCCTCGCACGTTAGATCACTTTTCTCTCTCTGTATCATAGTTTTTTTTTTTTTTCCATCGTGAGGGCAAAAAAAATTGGGCCTCGCGAAGTCCTCTGCACGTGGTGGTTTGCCACTTGCAGGAGCCTGTGCGAGGGCCAAAATTGACCTATGTGAGGGCGATGGTAAACAAAAAGGAAGAGAGGAGAAGAATAAGAAAGGAAAAGGTGGCGTTGGCGGGGCGTGGTGGTGGGGCGAGCAGGGTGGTGAGGAAAAAAGAGGGAGCAAGGTGGTTTTTTTTTTTTTTTTTTTAAATTGGTGTTGTGTGAGAAAAAGGTAGGGGATAGTGATGTGGGACACTAAAATGATGGTGTGGGACACTAAAATGATGGTGTGGGATAGTGCTTGCCTATATATATACATCCCCAATTCTAGGCAGGTTTTATAACAAGGTTTTGGGCTTTTTACACTTCAATTCCTTCTATAGATAATGTTTGTGATTGCGTTTTAAAGAAAATGGGTAAAAGTGTAAAAACACCCAAACCTGGTTAAAAAATGGCTTTAAAGCCTGACTGCTAGGGGTGGGCAAAAATCGATTTAAATTCGGTTAACCGACCGAACCGATTTTCAAATTCAGTTCGGTAACCGAACCAAAATATGAGTAGAAAGAAAATAATTTAAACCGAACTGAACCGATTATAAACGGTTCGAAATCGGTTTACGGTTTTGAACCGACCGATTTATAACCGAACTGACCGATTAATTAGATATATATAAATAACTAAATAACAAGTAGGTGTCAATACTTGATTAGTGCAACAAATGCATTGCAATACACCCTGTTGCACTAAATCACCCCCTTCTCTCAAAGTTTTCAATTTTGGGCTAAAAATTGGGTCTATAAAAAAATTGGACCTGTAAAAAAATTGGACATGTTTTAATGAAAGTCTTTCAAATGCTTGAGCCTGAAATTTCGACCCAACCGAACCGAACCGATCCGAAATTCGATTCAACAGAATTCATCGGTTTACAAATACAAAATTCGGTTTTGGTTTCGGTTTGGGTTTTGGGCAAACCGAATGAAATCGGTTCGAAATCGGTTTGGAGCTCAAAACCGAACCGAACCGAACCGACATTGCCCACCCCTACTGACTGCCTAGACAAACTCATATATAACTATAGCCAAATGGATGCTTTACTTTGAGAGTTGTTCTCCACACCATGGCGCAGGTGATCAAAACGTAATTCAAATTACAACAGTTTCCATATAAATTTACTTTGCAAAATTTGACTCTGCAATCAACAAATGATGAAATCAATTTTGATGCATGCACAAAATTTATGAGCTAGTGGATCTACATGTTACTATGAACATGAAATTACAATCTAATGTACTAACTGAAATAGAAAAGTTTCCACTAAATAAATTTCCTAATGAATTTAGCTAGAGTTACCAAGGGGATGCACCATGTATCAAACTCATAATCGTATTCAGCGTAAAAGTCTCTGCTAAGTTTTGATTGTCTCAAATGAAAATTCTCATGGAAATTGCTGGAAAAAGGAGAAAAGAAAAGTAGAAGAGAGTAGAAAAAGGGAGGGGAGAGATAAAAGATGACATCTATTACTTTTTTTTTTTTTTTTTTTTTAACGTGGAATTGCTATGGCTGGGGAAGGCATCTTTAAAGGGAACCAATTCTATCTGTTCGTAACCATAATCCAATTGTTCTTTGCAGAAAATTCTGACAAACAACAGTTACTTTTGTTATGATGTTCAATCATCTAAATCTTTACTGTTAAATTCATAGATACGATCTTTTACACACACCTAACTAAAAATTTATTACTGATCACGTACAAGAACAAGCCTCTTTTTGTCAGCTAGATCCAGAGCAGATGACTGATCTCTAGATTAACTGAACTTCCATTTACTGTGGTTAACATCAATATAAAATAAAAAAGATGTATATGTTAAAGCTATGCTAACAAATACATGTCAAGACAGATGATGTAGATGTCATCACATAAGTAAAAAGCCAAATTTTTTGTAAGTTTGTTCTTCTCTTTTGGTGTTTATAAACACTTCCAGTAGCAGAAGAAAGAGAGATCTCAATTGAGTGGTTTATTGTGAGACAGGATGGATGGGAAATTGGGCATATTGGTTATGGGATTGGCTCTCTTCTTCTTGGGTAGTAGTAATGTTAGTCTGTGTGAAGCTAAATGCAAGTTTAAAGCTATCTTCAACTTTGGTGATTCAAATTCAGATACAGGCGGCTTCTGGGCTGCTTTTCCAGCGGAGACCGTCCCCTTTGGAATGACCTACTTTGGGAAGCCAGCCGGGCGTGCTTCTGATGGCAGGCTCATTGTCGATTTCTTAGGTAACTCCGTAACTAATCTTAATTTGATGAATTGGTTTGGTTTCTTGAATAAAATTTCTTACGTTCTGGTAGTGTTGTTGTCTATAAACAGCTCAGGCACTTGGATTGCCATTTATAAGCCCATATCTTAAGTCAATTGGGACTAGTTACAAGCATGGAGCAAACTTTGCAACTTTAGCATCAACAGTGTTGCTCCCAAACACTTCTCTCTTTGTGACTGGGATAAGCCCTTTTTCTTTGGGAATTCAACTCAACCAAATGAAGGAATTTAAAGTCAGAGTTACTGAACTTGGCAAATCAAGTAATTTTCACTACACTGTCTTCACTTACCTTTTGACAATCATCACTTAATTTTATCATGTACATCTTAATTTCAACATTGAGATGGTTATGATACACTGGTTCGTCCTGTACTCTTATCCTGAATTGACATATAAAGTGCTATTTGAATGCTTAGTAAACGCATCCCAACATGGTAAAATATGAAAGTAAAAATAAAGTGATTATTATAATCATTATAGAGTTCATACAAGCGGGAAGCAATGATTAAATTTGCCGTTCAGTCAGAAATGGTTTAGCCCTTTTAGCCATATCTATAGAAGTGTGTTCATGTATTTTCAATTTTGGTGCAACTGATGTCTTCCAATAACAAAAGATGTTCTACTTGTAATAATGACTCAGAGCATATTCCTTCGCCGACGATATTTGGAAAATCACTCTACACTTTTTATATCGGCCAAAATGACTTCACCTCCAACTTGGCAGCTATTGGGATAGGTGGTGTCCAGCAATATCTCCCTCAAGTGGTTGCTCAAATTACTGAAACTATCAAGGTTAGTACTTCAAAATACCCTTCAATTACATATATCGATCTGTTGACATGAATGAGTCATGAGCCATGAATTATAATTTACGAAATGGTAATTTACATATAAATGTAATTGCATAATTAGCCATTATTAACATTTTGGACAAGACTTCATAGTTAAGTGCAAGTAACATTTCTTACTTAACTAATAAAATAAAAGCTTGATTTGTATATTTGTAGGAGCTATATGGTTTAGGAGGGCGCACGTTTCTTGTGCTTAATCTTGCACCAATCGGATGTTACCCAGCATTCCTGGAGGAGCTCCCTCATGAGACTTCCGATTTAGATCCATATGGTTGCATGATTTCCTACAACAACGCTGTGATGGACTACAATAACTTATTAAAGAAGGGACTCCAACTGACTAAAGAAGCTCTGTCCAACGCCTCTGTCATATATGTTGACACACATTCTGTTTATCTTGAACTCTTTAGGCACCCAACAAACCATGGTATAGAACTCCCTTATGAGTTCAAATTCTCTCTTTTTTCCTATGGGAGAAGTGAAAAAGCAAAAAGAATCATGTCAAATATTTTTTTCCTTTTTGTTTTTGCAGGACTAAAATATGGAACTAAGGCTTGTTGTGGGCATGGTGGCGGTGATCACAATTTCAATCCTCATGTATTCTGTGGCAATAGCAAGGTGATCAATGGGACTAACATCACAGCAAGTGCTTGTGGTGATCCATGCAACTATGTCAGTTGGGATGGAATACATGCAACTGAAGCTGCAAATAAGCTTATAACACAGGCCATTCTTAGTGGCAACTATTTTGATCCTCCATTTCCGTTGATTGAGCTTTGTCATCTCAAGCCAATCGGCTAACTCAATTATGTCACAAGTGAATAAAGAATGTTTTAGATTCTCAATTTTGTTTAATACGTGACAATTTGATGAGCTTTTGTTTCCCGTATTTTGTTTCTTTGGCTTGTGCTTATTTTGGAGAACTAAATAAAAAACTTCTGAATATGTTAGTCAATTGAGGCTTATTGTTTTTCAGGTCGGATGGTTTGCTTGATTATATTTATGATTCAACCATGACTGCTAATATGCGAGATCAATAATCTAAACATCACTATATGTGACTGCAGCTGTTTGTTGAAAGAACACAAAAATGACTACTGAGTTTTATTTCCTTGATAACTAAATCTTTGTTGTACAGACTCCATTTCCTTGATGACTCGTCAAGGAATGGATTTTTTTGTGAACACTACATTTGCAAGTTTGTATTCATTATAACACCAGAGGTTATCATCTATTTGCCTTCAAAGTGCGAAATCATCCTTTTACATTTATTTTCTATTTATATTTTATTGCATATAACTTTTTATATTAACATTTCTTGAGATATTTTATTTTCAATATTAATCCTATAATGTCACGCATTCAAGTTTAACAGGGAATTCAGCTAAAGGCCTGATTTAAAGAAAATACCACAAAAATACATCTAATTTTCAAAATTTACCTAATTTCAAGGATCGACTTGTACATGATGTTGGGTCTAGGGTGAAGGACCAAAGCCCCTAGAACTACCGAACGCAGTGAACATATGAGATTGTTGGCCAACGGACATGTCTCAAGCAATGATATCATCCCAACTTAAACACCCACGGCTCTCGGAAATGGGGTTTCACCAATTGGGTTTTACAGTCTCAAATCCCCCAAAAGTCCCCATTGCCATTTAGAGACATGTCCCATCCTTATCAGCTTCACACAATGTGACTCCATATCCAACAATCTTCACTTCAAACTAAGCTGAGCCGAGTCGAGCCAATGACGATGTGACTCCATATCCAATAATCTCCACCTCAAACTAAAATCAGCCGAACCGTCACTCTGATATCACTTGTTGGGTCTAGGGTGCAGGACTAAAGCCTTCAGAACCACTGAAAGCAGCGAACATATGAGATTGTTGGCCAATGAACATGTCTCATGCAACGATATTTTCCTTAAACACCCACGGCTCCCGAGTGTGGGGTTTTACCAATTGGGATATACAAAACCTCTAAATTTAATATATTTTCTAAGATCTCCAATACTTTTATAGAGTGTGTGGATGTTGAGCACATCTTATGCAACTAGTATATTTATATTATAGTTAAAGTTGAGTATAAATGAGCCTCCACAAGCCAAATAAATAAATAAATTGTTGGGGTATGTTAAAATTGAATTTGGGTAAAATTTGCTATTGCATGAAAAATTGTGACCAAGCTATTTATTTATTATTATTATTATTTTTTTTGTGCAGTCAGGAAACACTAAAAAAGACAATAAAAAAGAAAAGTGCATCCTAAGGCTTGCAACTACTTATTTTTGCGCCATAGGGTGAGGTGATTTGGTGCCCTCTTTGAGGATAGTCACATTCACACGTGTGACTTACCTAATTGACGTCGACATATTTGGTGATTTTCAAGCTGCCAACAAGAACAACTTGACTAGGAGATGAAGATCGCAGAGCCTCGACTCGTTGTTTCCTTCCCTTGTTTAATGCTTCTCCTAGCACAATCCCTCTTACTCTTCGTGGGAGGGGCATTGAGAGACCAAAAACATATATATGCACGTATAAGTGACATGATCTGGCTTGGATCAATAATATGGGCTTCTCTTGGGTTTAGCTATGAACCTTGGGCAAAAATCCCCAAAGAAATGTAGGCCCACAAAATTGCGCCAAAAGGCAAAAACAGAGGATTTGGATTTGGTGAGGAGCCTGCACTAATGTAATGGGTTCACAAAAGTCGGGGGCGTTGGCAGGCAGTTTTTGCACTGAATTGTGTTATTGCGATGGCCACTTACCATATTTGTTTCATGTTTTCGACTAGGGTAGATTAAAAGCAAGCAGATTCATCCCCCCCAAATAAAATGCTCCTCTCTCTTGTGTCTGTGCCGGCCTCTTCCTCTATATTGCAGAGGTACTCTCTTTCTTTCATTTCCTCTCTTTATTCCTGTAATTTGTTATACGCTTTCATGCATCATTTTTTTTCTTCTTAATATAAATGACACTTAGAAATAGTACAACATTTCATGCTCTCTACTACAGTGGACAACATATCTATAGTCTAGTTGTTCTTTATTGAGAGAGGAGGAATTCTTTGGAGTGTTTTTTGTAATAGATGCCTTATAGGTACAATGCCAATTTCTGGATGGTTAATTTAACCCCCCCCCCCCCCCCCCCCTTTTGATGAATAAGATGCTGGGTCTCTCACTACATCATCTAAAATTTACCCATTTGACTCTATCAATATGTTACTCCTTTTATTTAACAAAAATTTGTTTTATATATATTGAATTGAAAACCTGCTATTTAATTTTCTGAGTGAAATAAGTAAATGTAATTCTAGAAATAACATGATTTTGAATGTGACCATTGTGTTTTTGTGACAAGGCCTTTCACTTCAAAAAACCGTGGGGATGGATAAAAGTTGGATGCAAAATGCAAGATGTAGTCCCGAGTATATAAGAGGTTGTTTGGAATTTCTGAAATTTGCATGGAAGCATCGTCGTCCAGAATTCAGGAATCTGATTTATTGTCCTTGTGTACAATGCATCAATCATGTGTTAAGGCCTATAGAAGAAGTAAAAGAACACATCTTGGAACGGAATAGAATAATGCAGACATACATCCATTGGACAGAGCATGGGGAATATGTTGAAGTAAATTTACAAGTTGAGACTCGGGTGCTTGATGATGGCGATGCACCTAGAGCACCAAACTTAGTTGATAGGGGTGATGAAAAACAAATTGAGTCCATTGTAGAAGATCCCAATCATGAGAATGAGCATCTTCAAAATGAGGAGAATGGAGAAGTGAAAAAGTTCAATAATTCTTTGGAGGAATCCCAGACACATTCGTCTTCGGCTTGTTCTAAAAGTTCAGAACAGTTGCAGATTAAAGAACTACAGAATAAGATGAGCAATATGAAAATGAAGTTCAAGGGAGTTGTGGAGGAGATTGGGAAGGAGATTAAAATATTAAAAAGGCAGATGAAGGAATTGGATGAGAAGATGGAAAGCATACAACAAGAAATGGAAACACGAGAAGTTGAGTTTAAGATGTGGGTGTTGTCCATGATAAAATCGAGTCAACTTCCTTCACAACAACAAGTAAGTTTTCTATTAAATCTCTGTGTTCCTATTTCATCAGTCTTTATGGTTCACCTATGATATGCATATAGTTATTGGAAGTTTGAACGCATCAATCCTAATTGAAAATTTGTGAATGTTCGCTTACCTAAGTGGGTGGCCGCTTTGGGACTTTGGTGCAAAATAGCGCAAAATATGCAATTTTGCATTTGTTTTCAGTTAACGATTTTTTGTTTCTACTTCATATAGTTGAATGAAGATGTCAAAATTATAAATTGTTCAATGAAGTCCATCTGAAACTTAAGTAGTTTTCTGAAATTTAACTTTTGTGAGATTAAACTATTTTTTTTTATGGAGAAACTATAGTGTTATATCACATATGTAGGTTGTTGTTAGCTATATAATTTTTTTTTTTAAAAATAGCAGTAAAATAATAAATCAATTAATAAGTAAATAGCATTAGTTACAAAGATGAATAATATGTTCAAACTTTTAAGCATCTCCTATATTTCTTACTTGTTTCAACCAAGCTCAGAAGTCTTTGTTGTTTACCAGTTCTGCGGAAAGGATGCTAATAAGAATTGCACTATAGATTGATTGTTTATATCAAGGCGTATTCACAAAGAGATATCTATTTATATCATAGCTTGCTCATGTACTAAGCGTTCTCAAAATTTACTTTTTTGTAGGGAGGAGCCCATTGATTATCGCTTCGAGTCTTTGGAGTTTTGGTGTAGTTTGATTTGCATTTAATGGAATGAATCTTCTATTTGGTTTACAATTGTTTTGGGAAAGTTTAAATTACATGTTCTATTTGGATGTTGATTCTATTTGAATGATGAATTTATTTAATGTTGAATTTTTTTCTTCTTCGATTGCAGTGATCTTTTAAAGTTTGTACAAATTAATGTATGTAGGAACATTTTGTGTTAAGTACTGCTGCAGGTTTCTAGTAAGAAGTAGTAGTTGGACGGGCTATGCTAAAGCCTCACAATAAACCAATGATTTCTGATATTTTTGGATGGATAGTTCAACATGCTTGCTAATTGTATCAATAGACTTTGTTGAACTAGTTGTACCTCTGCATATGCTTGCTGATTTTTTTGAATTATAGTTTAATTTAAACATTTGCTTCAATTGCCTATATGTTATACCCCAAGTATCAAAATGTCGAGTTTTGTGGCACATGTGTTCTTTACCCTTGATTTAACAGTGCTGTTTCAAGTATTTCAGATTTATTTTGATGGATGTTGAAGGCCAATCTAAGCAGACGATGTTGAAATTGTCAAACAACCAACAAGTACGTGTCTAATTAAGCTGGTCTGCTTCCATGTTAATATAAAAGACTAGATTGATAAACACTATGGCAACCTTAGACACTAACAGTGTAAAAGAAATTAAAACTATGGATACATTAAAACAGATCACAGGAACAATTCTTTTCCATTCAACAGTTATCTTCTTTAATCTCACCAGTGTTTTCCATCACAGAAGTAGAAACAACAGCAGCATATGGTTTTTAACGCTGGCTTCTTCTGGGAACTCCCACTGAATGTTACCGTCCAGCTTTTCAAGTTTGCAAAGAAATTGATGCCATGTTTAATTCGTCTTTCATACTCTTCACAGGGACTCTCAGTAATATCCTTGACTATGCAAAAACCAACGAAGCATGTCTGCCAATACTTGCTCTACATTGTGATCTTTGATGAGTGCCTCCATGATGTCGACTTCCTTATATACCAACCCAATGAAGACCGCCTTTTCATTTTACCAGGACCTGAAGATAGAGAACATATCAGCATTACACCTGATATTGAACTCTCCACCCTTCCACACCTTTTTGCGAATTGGCGTTTCCTCTTATTCTCAAATTTCGGGAGACTGTTTTTTCTCATCAATGAAATAGATGATTTTGAAGGCTTCGTTCAAGGTGTGGGTTAGTACTTTATGTCATTCAGGAAATTGTCTAGCGGCTATTTTCATAAGGATTACCACTGAAAGGAAAGAGACTCTATAATTAGGAACAACCCTTTTCCCAGCTTGTTCAATATAATCGTCTTGATCAGAAGGATGATAATCTCTGGGATGACTAGTAAGGAACCTGATGAGATGACGAGGAGAATTCATTTCTTTTCTCTTGACCCGTCTCATCTAAGTCTCTCTGTCCTTTGTCTAATGTCCAGTCTCGTACGTCCTTCATGCCATGTAGCTTGAATTCACGCTTAAAGTCTTGAATATCATTGTTTTCCTTGGTATTACTAATACATTTGCACAATTTTCTACACCAGCTCAGTAGTTAAGTATCCAGCTCGGAAATGCTAGAATAAAGTTGCTGATAACGACCCCAATGACTGCAAGAATGATACAAATCCTGACAAGAATTTGGAGCATATTTTTCCAATTAAAAAACATGACTTGAAGTTTTAGGTGTTCTATTTCAGCATCCCAAAGATATTTGGAGCTGATCATATTCAAGAGGAACACTGAAGTGAGCGATCTAATGTAACTAGACCGCCTATTAGTACGAACACAATTTGGGTCACAGCCACAAAAAGCACTGAACAGTTGTAATCACAAACTTTGTTACTAGCATACCTCTCGGTATGGAAGGATGAAATTGCTGCTTCTGCTACAACCAATGAAAACAGTGAGCATATAATGGCAAAGTGGCGACATATGGTGTTCTACCAAGTATGGATTGCGGGTTGGAAATATAACTATATACATAACAGTACATCAACCTTTGTAGCATCAATGTTTCTAAAGATATCTCCATAAAGATCTGATGAAACCTCCTTTTCATGAATAATCTCCACAGCAGAACACCACAACACCCCAAGTAACACCAACATGAACACCATGATGATGACATGCTCAATAAAGAATAAAAAGAAGATCACACCGGTTGGCACCTGTATACAAATATTGACGATCACTGTTGTAACCAAGATACTAGGGAGACCATATTTGGGTAGCACTCGTGTCGCCCCATAGTTCTAAGTGAGGGCATAAAAAGACCCATACAAGTGCAGATCATGGTGGTGCTTGTGAGCTTAGATAGTTCATCTTTAGCATCAGGCATTGGTCTAGTGAGATCTCTACTGTTAGCTTTGTAGCTGCAACAATGAATGTCAAGGAGAGTGAACTGAGTGGGAAGAATTTACATGGTATCCATCCTTTCCTGTGGAAAATTTCATGAAATACGTCCCATAACATAAGCAGTAACACAGTAGCCCCTACTGTATATAGACCTATAACAGGCACTGCTGGATCGGAAAATTTTCTGGATCAGAGTATGTGTCATTAACTCAGTAATGTACCATTATTGCTTTGCCTTTTGAAGGGGAAAAAAAAAAAATCAGTTTTGCTTGGGTGTGTGGGTCTTATGATGATTTGCATTTATACATACACCACACATTACATGACCCTTGACCACTCAAGTCTCATGCATGCCATCCTTCTCAAAGTCAAGTTGATATCATTTTTTAGGTTGATGACATTCTCCAAGTCCCCAACAATCAGGAAAGAAAAGGCCAATGACTGGCAACTCTCCAATTCAATGACCAATCAGAGTTTTATTTACCTTTTTTTGTTTTTTTTTTTAGTTGCATTGTTTTGTAATTATGAAGCAAGTAATGTTACGTGTTCCCTGACCTCAAATGGGCATGAACAGGTTACACTTACACAGGACCACCTACATTTTAAACAGTTCATCTCTTTGATTCCCGTCTATTTCCTTGCAATTACACATCTGCAACAGGGCCTTATTTAATAATTTGAGTGAATTTAGATTTTATTTTAAATAAATTAGTATATAATTAATTATAGGTTTACATCAATTTCAAACCATTAGATTCTTTTATATATATCCACGGTCATTGTTAGTTCAAAGATTTCGATTTTCCTCCCTTGATCCTTAGGATTCTGGTAGACATTGAGCTCCCGGGCCATGAACTTGCAAGAAACTGTTAAGAGTGAAGGATTGTCCTGTTGTAAGAGACTGGGATGCCAAATTAGTGAGAACACTAGTAACTCTCCAATTCGATCTCTCTAGTTTCAAATCCCTTTTCCAAAGTAACACTCTAGTTTTCCCTTCATTTAATGCCCGGGCAGAGGATCTGAAACAATGATCACACACCCCCCCACCTCTGATATATTGCTCCCCTGAAATTCACTCTAGAACCCCATTCAAGATATTGTTGTTACTCAATCACTATATACTAGATCTTCTTTTACTCTCTGATTATAACAGGTGGCCACCAGTCTCATTTTCATGCACACCTTAAATGTAACCACCAAACACCACAAGTCTCAAAAGCATAACACTAGCAACTTCCCATTGTAAAGATTATCTTTCTAAACATTTGTCGATACATCTCATGTTATTCTATGGAATTACCAAGTATTATACAAATATCGGTACTCAAAAAATGGCTCAGGACACCGGTGGAATAGAAAGAGAGTGCGCATGGGGTTTTTTGTTTGGGGTGTGGGCGTGAAAGAAGTGTGTGAATGTAGTCAGGCTGTTAGGGTAGGTTGAGAGCTAAGATTGGGTGCAAACTGTAGGTACAAGTGATGCAATGTGTGTTGTTGCTGCAAGTAATAAAGCTTTGACATGCATGAAATTGTTTCCCAACTAAGTGGTTGAAAGTTGATATGTCCAAATTTGTTCTCCTCAAGATCTGACCTGTAAAACAATATTAGATTGCCAAAGACCATCTGTTTGGTGGATGAATCAGTTAACTGTAGGAGAAAGTAAACTTAGACAGAGTATAGTTGTGATGTATTTTTGTACCTCTTTATTCATCCCTTTTCCTTGACCTTATATAATGAGTGCATTAATGAAGAGGGATGTTAATGACCTTATATAATGAGTGCATTTAACTATGTGCACTTAGGCTCGAATGACGCAATGAAGGGGGATGTTTATCATAATGGTTTCCGCCTTCACCAAGATGTGTCCTTGGGGGAGTGATTCGAGTCATGATTTATCTCCTTCGTGACGGTCCTCTCATAATTGAAATGTGTCATTGGGAGAGTGATTTCCGCCATGACCTATATCCTTCGTAACGACCATCTCTTAATTGAGATGTGTCCTTGGGGAGTGATTCCCGCCATGACTTATCTTTTTTGTAACAACCATATCTAGTTATGGTGGTTTGCACCACGTGTATGGCTACGATCGGGTGACAGTTTGATGTGTATCATATAAAATGATACAGATATATAGTTGTAAAACAAACTAACACAAGCTCGATATGTTTAAGTAATAAAAAACTTATCAATCAGAAGAGCAAGTACTAAACAAAAACAAAAGAGAGAATTAGAAAGCAAGAAGATCCGAAAGAAGAAATCAAAACAGAAGAATAAAAGAGATGAATATGACAAAATGTATTCGTATGTTCTTGGTAGTCATAGTAGCCATCACGGGCAATGTGGTATCTGTTGCCAAGCAAAAACACGTGTCTTGGAAACAATCTGTAACATAGAAAGAGAATAAGAAAGGAGGAATATGTGGTGATATGAGGCTTGCTATAGCAATGTTCTTAAGACAATATTCGACTCATCTTGGTGCAAATGTCATGGTCGGTAGTGTCCCAAGATACAATAGATTTGTTACTGTGTCCTAATGCACTTTAGACTAGAAACTCAGGTGAATAGATAAATGATAACTATGAAAAGAACAAGTAGAGAACCTGTTTGTATTGTATGTAAACTGTGACTCTATTCATCTGCTTTGTTGTTGTTGTTCAGTGATTTCAAATTGTCAATTTGAAGTCCTTATAACAAACAAAATAGTAGCAGCAGAAGACACAAACACAAGTTCCGATCTGAGTCGGCTGGCTCATCTGGTTTATTTAACACTATTCATATTTAACATAGTCTCTTTTCATAAGGACCTATTGTATCCCTTGGGGCACACATTATGTAACTAATACATAGGATATAAACAAGCTAAAATTACATATTAAATATGGGATTAAAGTAATTTTTAGCTCAAAGGACTTATGTAACTAGTTTACATAATGTACGTTTACTTATTCAATAAATATGGAAATACATAAATTTCCAACAATCCCCCACATGAATGAGAAAATCGTAAGATCTTAAGAGTACGTGGAATAATGCTATATCAGGATAGGTAGCTTTTACTTTGAACCTTCCTTAGTAAAATAGTATCAGAATTACTTAACTAATCAGTGAACTATTTTATCTTGAACATTAGTTGTTGATGTACAACTAGACAATAAGCGTTGTATGACATTAGTACATTCAAATTCTGTTATCGGTTGTGTTCGTTTTGACCCTGAATATTTCTCGATTCTGTAAGTGCGATTTGAGATTTCAGCCTGATAAAAATCTTGTAAAGCTGATCCAGCTCACACTTACATATGTCACCACTTCTATAAGAAGTATCCTACAATACACCACTTGCCTTTCGCAAGCTATAGAGGTCATTAAAAAAATGTGTATCATTGTTCATCTTTTTTATCACAGTAGGTTTGTAGTTACTGCTTCATAGGAATGGAAAGAGCATTAGACTTTTAAGTGCATGGGATCTCCAGTCACTTAGTAAGGTTTCCGTATATGATAATTCGTGAGTATTAGACTTTTAAACCCATGTCCCACGAAGCACAGTTTATGTGCTCTTAGATAAATTTTTAATAAATGGATCCGCTAGGTTATCTTTTGATTTCACAAAATCAATGGACATTATGCCATTAAAGAGCAACTTTCTCACTGTACGATGCCTTCAACGTATATGTCGTGATCGATCATTGTACATAAAATTGTGAGCTCTACATATAGAGGTTTGATTCACAATGTATGCATATGATCGATACTGGTTGTGGCTAGAATGGAATGTCATCTAAAAATTGTCGAAGCCACTCTGTTTCTTTCCCACTCTTGTTTAAGGCTATGAACTCAGATTGCATTGTGGATCTAGCTATACATGTTTGTTTAGAAGAATTCCAAAATACGACACCGCATGCCATTTTAAACACATAACCATTAGTGGATTTTACTCATTTAGAATCAGAAATCCAATTTGCATCATTGTATCTCTCAAGGACACTAGGATATCTACCATAGTGCAATGCATAATTTGAAGTATTTTTTCAAATACCCCAAAACCTTAAACAAAACTTACCAATGATTTTTACTATGATTACATGTATATCTGCTTAGTCTGCTCATAACATAAGCTATATCTGGTATTGTACAATTCATCATATACATTAAACTTCCAACAATGTGAGAGTACTCAAGTTGTGAAATACTTGGACATGTATTCTTATGTAACAACTGAGATGGATGAAACAAATTATTTGATTTCTCAATTCCATATTGTTTGAACTTGTCTACTGCATTCTCAATATAATGTGATTGAGACAAGGCTAACCCATCAGGCATTCAAATTATTTTGATTCCCAAAATTATGTCTGCTTCACCTAGATCTTTCATTTCAAAATGTTTAGTGAACATAAGTTTGGTAGAATTAATAACTTGACTATTAGTCTCAAATATAAGCATATCATCAACATAAAGACATATGATCACATTCGCATCATTTATCTTTTTTTATGTAAACACACTTGTCGCACTCATTTATGTTGAATCCATTTTTCAACATGACTCCATTAAACTTCTCATGCCATTGTTTGGGTGCTTGTTTTAGTTCATATAAGGATCGAATTAAGTTTACATACTTTGTGATCTTGTCCTTTGTTTTGAACCCTTCCAGTTGATCCATATATATTTCCTCATTTAATTCTTCATTCAAGAATGTTGCTCTTACATTTGTTTGGTGAAATTCCAATTGTAAAGTGCTGCAATGGCAATCAACATCCTGATGATATTATTCTTGTCACTGGAGAATAAGTGTCAAAATAGTCTAAACCCCATTTGACTATACTCTTTACCTACCAATCGAGATTTATATTTATCAATGAAACTATCTGGATTCATTTTTACGCTTGAAGATCCATTTGCATCCAATTGGTTTATATTCAGGAAGATCAACCAATTCAAAGTATGGTTGTGCATAATGGATTTTATCTCACTGTTTGTAGCTTCCTTCCAGAAAGAAGCTTCAGGAGTAGACATTGCTTATTTATAAGTTTGAGGCTCTGTTTCTAACACGTAAGTTAGAAAGTTTGCACCAAAAGTTTTGGACTTTCAAGCTCTCTGGCCTCGTCTAAGGGTGTTATTATTTCCATCTTAATTGGAATTTAAGTTTTGTTCATTCTTTCATTTGACACCTCATGTGTTCTTTTAGAAGAACTCGACATGTGAGATGTCATACGTGGTGTTGATTGTATGTAAACTTTCCTGTGAGGAAATATAGTTTCGAAAATACTGCATCTCTAGACTCAAGGATAGTATTTACATGAATATCATTTATTTAAAACTTAAACACCAAAGATTTGTATGCACTGCTATTTTATGAATTTTCCAAAAAATAATAATCAACGATTTTTGTTCCAAGTTTGTTCTTTTTGGGTGGGCATAGAAACCTTTCCCAAACACCCCTACAATTTAATGTGTTTATAGGACAGTTGTCTACCTTTCCATATCTTATATGGTAATTGATCAAGTTTCTTGTGAGGCACTCGATTTAAAATGCGATTTGTCATAAGGAGTGTTTCCTCCCACAAGTTCTCGGGTAAACCGAATTTGATAAGCATTGTTTTAATCATGTCTTTTAATGTTCTGTTTTCCCTTTAAGCAATTCATTTCGATTATGTGAGTATGGGGTAGTAGTTTGGTGTATAATACCATTTTGTTCACAAATCTCTGCGAATAGAGACTCATACTCAACGCCTTTATCATATCTCAAAATTTTGATATTCTTATTTAACTGATTTTCGATTTCAGTTTTGTATTTTATAAACACATTGATTGTTTCGTCTTTATTATTTTGTAAGAACACATAGCAATACCTTGAGAAATCATTGATAAATGTGATAAAATATTTCTTCCCACCTCGAGTAGGAATTGATTTGAAATCACATAAATCAGTGTTTAATAAACCCAAAATTTCAGTATTCATTTGAACTAAATGAAAATGATGTTTAGTAAATTTGGCTCCTACACAAACCTTGCATTTGTGTTGAGATTTATTATCAAATTTAAGGATTAACTCTAAACTAGCAAAATTTATCCGAGAATGAAAATGTTCTCTTAGGTATTAATAACCATTACATTGACCCTAAAAAGACCATCTGTTAAATATCCATGCCCCATATACATCCCTTTTTGGACTTGACATTTTTTTTGACTCAAAACTATTTAAAATCATTCTCTACCAGAAGAGAACCAGAGATTAAATTTTTCGTAACCTCTGGAAAATATAAGACGTCTATTATTGTGACATTCTTGCCTGAGATATATTTTAATACCACAGTTCCTTTGCCCTCTATTGCCAAGACAAATTCATTCCCCATGAAGATATTTTCATCGTTATTCAACTTCTCATAAGTTAAGAACATAAATTTATCAATGCAGATGTGGCGAGTGGCACCTGTGTCAACCCACCATGTTCGAGGATGATTAACAAGGTGAACTTCAAGGGTTTGAGTGGCACCTGTGTCAACCCACCATGTTGAGAACATGAAGGGTTTGAGACCTTTGATCTTCTTCCTCTGATCATGAACAGTTCTGTCGATCTACTGTTCATCTATAGTAGATATACTTACTGCTCACCACACCACCTTCGTGGAATACTGGTTTGAAGGGTTTTTTTCACGACTTGCTGCGACTATGAATACTTGCGTGCTTGTGCACTTTGGATAATGAACCATCAAGATCGCCCTCCTAACCCCATTGCCTCTCGTGGGGAAGGATCACAAAGCAAGAGAGGCGCTCCGATGCATGGAATAGGCTCCACTATTGAACTAGACCCCGAGGTCGAGCAGATGATTGCTGAGATGGAGGCGAGATATGGCACAGACGGGATAGTCAAAGCCTTTATGGCGCGTTCGCCTGCCACGAAGAAGATGGCTGCCAAGGACCCAATTGATGAGGATACTAGCAACGCCATAGTCCTGGTCGAAAACAATGGGAAACCATTGAATGAGGGAGAGACTACTCCTACAGAGTCCCCCTCTACCACAGGCGTTCATGCACCACCTAGCACACGCTCATGGGCACAGATACTCTCGAACAAGAAGGACGCCGGGAAAACGCAGCTTGCATACAGACCTCCAGCAATGTCTAATGGTAAGCCAATAGTGCAGTTGCTATCCGAGGACTTTGCTGAAGAATGAACAGTCTGTGAGGAGTATGTAGTAGGGAACTTTGTTGGCAAGCGCCTCGCATTTGGCTACTTGAAAGACGTTCTATCCCGTACCTGGAACTTGCAACACGGTTTTGATATGAAAACGCATAATGATAACACATTCATCTTCAAATTTCGGGATGCAAAGGATAAAGAAAAGGTGCTAGACCTAGGATCATTACACATAGCCAGCAGGCTATTCATCATTCGACCTTGGAGGCCCTTCCTCGAGGACGATGTGCATGCCCTGAAAACAGTTCCCATATGGGTGTGCTTAAAGAACATCCCACTGTTGTTCTGGAATCCTAAAGGAATAGAAGCGATAGCTAGTGCGATTGGTACCCCTCTTATGCTCGACAAGTCCACTGAAGATAAGATACGGATGAACTTTTCGAAAGTGTGCGTCGAAGTAAATGTTAACAGTGCGTTTCCTTCTCAAATCCCACTAGTGGTGGATGGAGCAAAGACATATAACATTGGCGTAGAGTACACTTGGAAACCTATTAAGTGCAAACACTGCAATGTCTTTGGACACGACACAGAACGATGCTCGAAGGCGACACAACACCCCCCACCAGAGTTTATAAGCCAGTGAACAAGCCGGCGACCAATGCATCCACGAAACCAGATGATGATGAGGGCTGGGAACAACCGAATCGGAAACACACATTTTGACCTAGGAGAGCAACTGACAATGCAGACAACCCAATGGAACAAAAGGAGTTGCATGATCCTCCTAGCGCAGTGCCTGCAGTGGCCGCTACCACGGAGGCACCGGTGGAAGCGGTCAGCGAAACTAGCAGCAAGAGCTCATCTGATGGTGCTGTCAAAAACTCACATGATGATGAAGGCAGGAGCTCAGCTAATGATGTAGTCAAGAACTTACCTGATGATGTAGTCAAGAGCACATATGATGATGCAGTCAGCAATGCTATGGTGAACTTATCTTCTGAGGCAGGAACTGATGGTCTAAGCGAGGGTCACGGGCAGGACACTCACACCATAATTTGTCACGATGCCCCAACAAGCTCGAAACCTGGGAAACTTGGTCAGGCGAATGTTGGCAGGCATGAAGCAAAACTGAACTTACTGCGGAAAGATAAAACACTGTGCAATAACACAGGGGTCAAGCAGCTCCTCAATACCAAAGTTCCCAAATGATTCGACTAGGCTGCTGGAATATTAGAGGGTTAAATGACCCACTCAAGCAACGCGAGATCAGACACTTTGTCAATAAGTATAAGCTCAGTGTGGTTGGAGTAGTGGAAACCAAAATTGCATTCGCCAAAAAGACTGACCTGCAGAGAACCCTTCTAAAGGACTGGACATGGCTTGACAATAACGATATCTCCATAGGAGGCAGGGTGTGGCTCGGATGGGACCCTTCCCGAATTAACATTACCTTGATATCTAAGTCCGCTCAAGCGATATTTGTTACAACAAAGTGGTTGAATGGGTTCGAATGTGTGATTTCGATCATATATGGGAGCAACTATTACCTTACACGGCAGCATCTATGGAGTGAAATCGTCGACTTTGCAAGTGTTAACACATTACCATGGACCTTACTAGGAGATTTTAATGCAATTACGCATACCCAGGAGTGAGTGGGACGGGCAGACACAGCCTCTGCAGGCGCTGGTGACTTGCTGAATTGCTTAATCTAGGCTGGGTTGTATGACTGCATATATAGTGGCAATTATCTAACTTGGAGCAACAACCAAGCAGGGGCCAATAGAGTATCCTCAAAGATCGACAGAGTTCTTGTCAATGGCAACTGGCTTCAACATGCCCCTAATCACGAGGCAGAGTTCCTTAATGCAGGTATTTCAGACCATTCTCTTATGACTTTAACTCTCTATAATGATAGTAATCGAGGTCCAATGCCATTTAAGTTCTTTAACTATTGGGTTCATGAGCACGACTTTTTCAAAACTGTTGAAGAAGCGTGGCTGGAACGGATCGATGGGAATCCTATGTATCGATTGGTGCAAAAATTAAAAAGAGTTAAACACTGTCTCACTGCTTTGAGAAAGGCTGGATTTAACAAAGCAAGTACACAAGCCGAAATGGCTCGACAACAGATGGTGTAGGCCCAACAAGGACTGCATACTCGAATTCTACAATCTCTAAGCATCCCTGTCCCTCTGTTACATGCGGAACGAGAAGCGATTAGATTATATGCACGAGCTTCGCGCAATGAGGAATCCAAACTTCAGCAAAAATCCAGAGCACAACTTTTTGTGCAAGGGGATCAAAATAACAAGTACTTTCATGGGTATATTAAGGAGCGACTGGGCCAGAACAGAATCCTCAGTATTAATAATAGACATGGTGACAAGCTGGAGGACCCTGATGCAATTGAGGCTGAATGTACCTACCACTTCACAGACATATTTGCGGGGGTATATGACTGTGACTATGACCGGTCGATTAATGATGGACTGGAACTCGATAATGTGCTGACAGATGACATGGGGACAGATTTAATGAAGGAAGTCACGAGAGCTGAAATTGTGGAGACGCTCTCTATGATCGACTCGAACAAAGCTCCTAGCCCAGATGGGTCCTCCTCCGGCTTTTTCAAAGCTACTTGGCAGATCATAGGAGATGATTTTACTGCAGCAATTCTGAATTTCTTCAGGAAATCAAAGCTGTTGGGTCAGGTGAATGCTACTTTAGTCATGCTAATTCCTAAAGTTATTAATGCTTCTTCCTTTAGTGATTACAGGCCAATTGCATGTTGCAATGTCCTATACAAATGCATTACCAAAATAATCACAAACAGAATGAAAGAAGTCGTCCAAACAGTGGTGAGTAACTCGCAGTCAGCGTTCATCAAAGGAAGACACATCCAGGATAATATTATGTTAGCACATGAGCTTGTACGTAATTACCACAGGGACCGTGGCCCTCCCAGATGTGCAGCGAAGATCGACCTCCGCAAAGCATATGACATGATTAGGTGGGATACAATTCTGCATCTATTAGTGAAGTTCAATTTCCCAGCCGGCTTCATAGTTTGGATTAGGGAGTGCATCACTACTCCAAAGTTCTCTATCTGCCTCAATGGATCCCCGAAAGGATACATACGGTCCACGAGAGGGATAAGACAAGGATGTCCCATGTCCCCCTACCTATTCGTAATGGTGATGGAAATATTGCATGCAATACTCAAGACAAAGGTGCGAGAAGGGACATACAACCTACACTATAAATGCAACGACCCAGAAATCACGCATCTTAGCTTCGCGGATGACTTGATCGCCTTCTTCCAAGGTAATGGGACCTCTGCGGCTGCGAATGCTGATGCCCTCCGTGTTTTTAAAGTGTGCACTGGACTAGAAGTCAATTGCAACAAGAGCACATTATTCATGACCGGGATCAATTAGCAAGACACACTCGCTATCCGCAGTCACTTACCGTACACAGTTGGATCTCTCCCTGTTAAATATCTTGGGCTCCCATTAATATCTTCTTATCTCTCGCACCAACAATGCACCCCCATTGTGGAGAGAATCAAAAGGAAGATGTGCTCTTGGAAGAACAAATTCTTATCCTATGCGGGCAGGGTCGTGTTATCAAATCAGTCCTCGCAACCATGCACATCTATTGGACCTCATGCTATGGGCTACCAAAGCGAACGTTGAAATCGATAAATGGGGCACTCCGAAACTTCCTTTGGTCGGGCGAAGACTCATACTCAAAGAAGGCAATGGTGAAGTGGGAAACTATATGTCACCCGTACAGTGAAGGTGGGCTGGGTATTCGCGACATACGGACTGCGAATGAGGCTGCTACTATGAAACATGTCTGGAACATTGTCAATAACAAGCAAACCTTATGGGTCCAATGGATTCGAAAGCATTTAATCAAACGTAAGGACTTCTGGCTTATGCACAGACCACAGGAGGCATCGTGGTGTTGGCGCAGAATTTTAGAATGTAGGCCGAAGGCCAGTTCTATGGTGTTGCACCTGATCGGAAATGGAGAGAAAACACTATTTTGGAAGGACCCTTGGCACCCCCTTGGGTTGTTAAACGACAGATTGCCACAAGGACTCCTCTATGACTCAACACTTCACAAAAACGCTAGGGTCAGTGCAATTATCATAAACAACAGGTGGTATGTTTCACAAGGCTTACGGGCCTCTATCAGCGACATTTTGGCCTCCATAAATGGAATTGAAATTGACACACACAGAGAAGATGATATAGTGTGGAACATAGGATCTGATGGCACTTATCAGATGAAGACCATCTATGAGGCGCTCTGTCACAGAAACGCCACTGTGGACTGGGCACCTATTATCTGGTTCAAGGGTAACATTCCACGTCATAGTTTCATCACATGGCTCCTGACCCATGGTGCACTGAAGACACTCTCCAAGCTGAAGAAGTGGGGCACAGTTCAAAGCGACCTTTGCCCGTTGTGCGCTTCTGACACAGAGACTGAAACTCACTTATTCTTCACATGCATATACACTCAATTCATATGGAGATACATGCTATGTTATCTGGGTTACTATAGACAGATTTAAGGATGGCAGCAAGAACTTCATTGGAGTGTGAACAACTTCAAAGGTAGTGATACCAGCATGATGATCAGGAGAGTTACCCTCAACGCCACTGTGTACCACTGTTGGACAGAGAGGAATCAACGTGTATACCAACAGGCCCGCATAGAGGGCATCGAGCTAGTTAAACGCATTTATACAGATGTGCGGTTGAAGTTCACTGCTGCTATCTGCTCCACTGCAGATAGTCCATCAAATAGGCAACTCTTCGCGAGATGGAACCTCGATATGACCTATACGATTCCTAGCTCAACTACGTGTACATGGGTCAAACCTGAGGTCGATTGGATCAAGCTTAATTCTGATGGTTCATTGCGAGGAACTAGAGGTGGATACGGTGCTATCATTCGGAACCACAATGGCGAGGCCATATCAGCGTGCACTGGCAAAGACAAAGCCCACTCAGTCATCAAACATGAGCTGCAGGGACTGGAAGTGGGTCTCAAACTAGCAATATCACATGGCGTCAGGAAACTAGAAATATGTACTGACTCCAAGAGCGTCTACCACCAGCTGACAAATAACAAAAACGTTTCATGGGACCTTAGACACATTCATCACAGGATCAGAAGAGAGTTACAACAGTTCGAGTGCTACAAGATCAGCCATCAGTTCCGAGAGGCCAATAAAGCGACTGACTACCTATCCAAAATATACCCGGGCCACGTCTTGATAGAAATCATTCCTAGCTCCTTCGCCGAGGACCTTAAGAAGATTGTGTATGAAGATAGTGTAGGAACGACATATTCACGACTGTAACTCTTCATTTTTTCTTTAGGTTTGGGGATCCTTAACAAACTCTAGCTCAATTTTCACAAAAAAAAAAAAAAAAAAAAAAAAAACTTCAAATACAATTGATTGATTTGTGACCTTTCAATAAGATAAAAAAAAAACTTCTAACAAATTGGCTTGAGAAGACATGCCTCTCGTTGTCTTCATCCTTGCGATGTCAGCAATCGTTCGCAAAATGACCCTTCTTGCCACAGACATAGCAAGTGTCGTTGAACTTTTAAAAGATCATATGGCTTTTGGAGTTAATGTCATTCCCCCTATTATTCGAAGAATACTTCCTTTTATGAGAGTTCTTATCCTGCTTTGAACTCTCCTTTACATGTGCTTTTGTTTCAACCGGTGTGCGCTTGTCTGATCCTGGGTTGTCCTCCTCAATTTTAAACTGGACAATTAAATCTTCAAGACTCATCTCCTTGCGCTTATGCTTTAAGCAGTGTTTGAAATCTTTCCAATTGGGAGGGAGTTTCCAAATAATAGCAGCGATCTGAAAATATTCGTTGATGATATGGCCTTCAACATGCATCTAATGGATAAAAATCTAAAGTTATTGGATCTGAAAAATGGTTGTCTTAGAATCAATCATTTTGTAATCCATAAACTTGTCAACGACAAATTTCTTTAGTCCAACATCCTTTGTTTTGCATTTCTTTTTCAACGCCCCCCACAACTTTTTAGAACTTTTAATAGTACTATAGATTTTGTACAAAACTTCATCTAGCTAATTCAATAATAAATTTCAGCACTAGAAGTCAAATGCCTCCAAGCGTCAATCGCAAAGAACACTTCATTGTGACTATCTTGGGTTTCTCCATCTTTTGGTTTTGGTTCAACTTCGGTAATAAACTTTGCCAAACCCAATATTGTTGAGTAAAACAACATCTTGTTTTGCCATGCTTTAAAATCAACTCCTCTGAATTTTTCTAGCTTATCATGAGCAAAAACTCTCACTACACCAAAATGGGTAATTAGCAACATTTTTTATCCCTTAACTCCTCCAACCCCAGATGTTGCCGACAGGGTTCGACCATGCGACCTATTGATATCATCCGCCACTGCTCAACCACTAAGCCATTACACCTTTGACCATTTGTAACTTTTCATTATGTTACAATTCTTCTAACCCAAAAAAGTGTTACTAATTATTGAATTAAGTTACTAAAAATGAATTAACTAAGAAATAAAATAATTTAGTTAAGTTACTAATTAGTGGTTCCCATCAATAATTATAAAAAAATATTGGGTTTAGTTAAGTTACTAATTACTAAAAAAAAAAAAAAAAAAATCCTGTAACTCTTCGTTTTCCCATTTCTTCTCTAAACCCATCTTCAACAAAGCCTAAAAACTTCACAAATCTCTCTTAATCTTTCGATCTCTCCATCGCTCTCAATCGAAGATCTCTGAATCACTTTCAATTGAAGACCTCCGCATCTCTCTCGATCAATCTCTACAATCTCGTGGTTCGATCAAATCTACGTACAAGAATGCCGTCCGTGTACGGAGCTCGGCTGACCACAATCGAGGACGAAGAGAAGGAGAACGAGTATGAATACGTTAGCAAGGTAATCAATCGATCAAATTCTCTTTTAGGTTTTTCTTTTGATTTCGGTTTGTTGATAGTGTATTGATCGATTTAGTTTTCTTTTGGATCTATAGATGAATCGTGAGCGCGATTTCAATGTAATTTAGGTTTAAGATGGATTCATAATGAGGTTTTGATGCCGAAATTATAAGTTTAGTGATGAAATAGAGTTCGTTGATCAATTCATTTGCATTTGGAGGCTGCCTTTTCTATCTAAGACGAGCTTTCATGGCTTGGTGTTTCAGTTAAGAACATTATCTGCATTGGTTTTCTGTTCATCCTAATAGAAACATTCACAAAATGTCACTGAAAAACTCAACTTTGTTCATGACTAGATTGACGGAGTTCTAATGCTGTCGGATGGTCCAGACTGTTGGCCTAAATCTGGCAGCACTAAGTAATGGCCTATGTTTTATCGAGCCGACGAGATGACTTTTACAGGAAAAGGAATGATTGAAGGAAATGGAGACAAATGGTGGGAGTTGCCTTGCAAGCCTCACAGGGCACTTTCTATAAACTAAACTATTTTACATCACATTTACTTCAATTAACTTTCAGAGTAAAATGACTCCTAAACTGCATAATTATGATGTGAGATGACTAACTCTAGTCTTTCCATGCATCAAATGCAGCCACTCTCATTACAACAATGGTGTTTTACAACTCAAATTGTTGTTTACCATTACATGCATTGTATGGTATTTATGTGTGATGGAGATTTAGAAATTTGGCATGCCAAAAACATTGATAGCTACTGCAAATACATTGGTTATCATTTGTTTTTTCCATCTTTGGTTTTTACATGTTATGTCCATACATAAGGTTAGTGCATCTAAATCTAATGTCTTATGGAAATCACTGTTGTTTTGTTGATGACCTTGAATTGCTTTGATAAAGCTGAAACTTATATGAAAATGTAATAACATTGTAGACACATCGAATGTACGCTTTGTATAACTAGTCATTTTAGTATATGAAGTGAGTTTTATTTATTGGTCTGTATAAGCTACAATGCTTTTCAAACGGGTTGAAGGAACGTGTACACACTTACCTGAAACGGACTGAATGAACAACACCCCCAGTGGTGGTGCCCATTGTAAAAGATAATAAACCTAAAATGCAGGGCCTAAGTCTTTATTTTAATGCAGCGAACAGTTATCCACCAAGTTTACAGATTGAATAATTAGCTCTTTAATGTTTGCTCAATTACAAAGTTGAGTACCCATGACTTCATTACAGGGACCTAATGGATCAACACTACTCAGACCTTGTGATAGACCTGCCATACGTATTCTCTGCTAAAATCTGCCTACATCTTCAACAATTTATAGAAACTTTGTATCTTAATTAGTTTCTTTGTTTTTGTATTACAGTTGATTCGATTCTTCATGAGTCCCAATTTGGCAGTCACTGGTATACGAATCCAAAATAGTCCTCAATTCCATATGAAATTTGGTGGATGCAATGGAGTGTTGATAGAAAGACTGTCTAAATCTACACTTGGTCTTAGTCCCAACACAAATGGAATCCACATAGAAAATACAAAGTCCGTTGTCATATACAACTTCCTTATTGCCAATGGTAAAATCTATTGATCACTTCTTTGCCTCAGTACAATTTGCAGTTTTTTTCCATCTGATTTGTATGTCTTGCTAATCTGATAACCATGTCAAAACAGAGGATGATTGTGCGTCAATCGGATAACCATGTCAAAACAGCTAGTTAGCGATGATTGGTCCATCCTTACTGTTGCCATCAAGTTTGAATATATTGTCGGTACGTGCATGCTTAACTACATAATATACATATATAGGCTCTAAGTTTAGTCTTAAGTATAACTAATTACATAGGTTCTAAGTTTACTCTTAAGTATAACTAATTCTTATACATACTATTGTAAGTGATGCATGTATAATATTAAGGTTGCAGTCCACTTGGATAGATTTTCCCTTTCGTAAAATAACAAATTAACATGTTTAGAGCACTGGTATTGGAGGTTGTGCCTCTGCTCCTTGCTTAACACAATCGCCAAGGCATCACACCGAGAATGAAGTCCACTCTCGTTGTCTACCGGCTCAGTCATTTGATATATAACAAATGCGACTTCTCTAAGAGCTTTAATCTTTTAGAGTGAATATGTTTTAAATTTTTGTAATTATGCATGCAACTGGAGGGAACATTCTAATTTAAAAAAAATCTAGCTTATTCTTAACAAACCATGGTTTGCCACTTGCAAGAAGAGACTGTAGAGCAGTTGACCAATAGGACGAGATTATTACATTGTTAGAACTTGAAGAGCCTAATCGTTTAAATCGTTTCCTAGTATTGAATAAATATTTGTTGTATCTGCAAACTTGTTTTGATACTTGCTGATGAAAAACAACTAAAATTAATTAAATTGTAAACTATAACAATCCATTTTGGTTGAAGTGACTTTATCCTCTGTATGCTCTTATTAACGTGCAGAATTACATAATTGGTGGAAATGGGACAATGTGCGGAGCTGTCAAAATATTTGAGGAAATCTACCGTCGGAAACTGAATATAGCAGTTACTGGAATTCCCAAAACTGTGGACAATTATATTGGTATTATAGATAGGTCATTTGGTTTTCAGACAGCAGTAGAGGTCGCACAACAGGCAATTAGTGCTGGTCACGCGGAAGCAAAAACCGTTGTTAATGGCATTGGCCTAGTAAAGCTTATGGGCAGAAGTACATGTCACATTGCTCTCCATTCGAATTTAGGCATCCGTGACGTAGATTGTTGTTTGTAGACGTGCTTGTCAATGTGCTTATTTTCCCTATATGGGTTGGGGAACAATTACATAATGAACTAGTAAAGAACTTTTGACTCTGTTATTGATTTTCTTGAATGTTAGCCACCTATAATCATTAGTATTAGTATCACTTCTTTGTTTCAACAACTCTCACTAAATGGTTTCGGCTTTCTATGCAGAACGTGTTAAGAAATATTTAGAGGATGATGGTTTTGATCATCCTGAATTCTCCAAGACTATCATGGACGAGTTTTCTGATGAACCAACATACAAGAGGTGGCGTGCAACTCTTAACTCATCAACAAAACTCGAAACTATACTTGATGAAGCAAGGAAGTGGCAGCCTTGATCCACCTCCGAACCTCACATATCAGGATGTTCCTTCTGGTGATCCCATTCCCGTTCCAGCTCTAGCTTGTTCAGAATCTTACCATGAATCAATGAAAAAACAACAAACAAGACTCCATTCATGGCCATCAAGGGAGGTGGATGATTTTGAAGGTGTTGAAATGGAGTCATACTGATGATGTATCAATGTACTTGATACATGTATTTTTTTTTTTTTTTTAAATATTGATCCAATATGAGAAACGATGTTATAATTGATTGCAACTATTTCACTTTGTAATGTTTGCGAGATTATTTTAATTTGGGTATTAACCAGTATTTGAATATTTGAGTTTTATAATCTCATTGGATGTCATTCATTTGTTGATACTTTTATTTATTTATTTAATTAAAACAAATAAAATTTTACATATTGATTTTTGTAAAAAAATAATAATATTTGGATGTGCTGCTAATATTTGAGCATTGTAACATGCTAAAATGCCATTAGCAACATTAGACAACTATTACAAAAGTTGAAGGTTGTAACACATCGAGGTGTTTCTAATATTTGTAATGCCATGATTTGCAAGATTTTTGTGGTGCTACAAATTTTTTTAGGAACAAAGCTAGTGTGTTACAAATTGCCATTTATGATGTAGTGTTTAGTGGCTCAAGTGGTCACACCAGCCGCAGTCAAACTAGTTTTGTTTTTATCTCCCATATTTCTTCTGTCACACAGAAAAAACACAATTTATTTATTATGAGTAATAATATAAATAAAACAAAGTCTATCACACAGAAATTTAATTAGGCTAAGTACTGTAAAAACAATATCTTAATCATAGTTATTAAATTTATAACTTTGTATCTAATTTGTAAAAGTTACTGTAATAAAATACAGTCATATTGATAGAGTTCTAAAATAATATAAACTCTAAAACTTACTATACAAAACAACATGTTGAAATTAATTGTACAAATAATTTTAATATATCTGTAAAAATTTACTATACGAAACAGTAGTTGAAACAAATTCGAAGTCTTTAAAGAAAACCAAATACATTTTTGACCAGAGTGGTGTGCTCTAGATGTATTTGATATATCAAACACCTTTGACCAGAGTGATGTGCTCTGGATGTATTTGATTAGAGTTGTAAACAAAATCTGCAACTGATACAGAATGTAGAATATTACCGTCTTAAAATTGTTGGAAATAATTTGTAACAAAGAAAGAGAATTAGAAAAGAGGAATATGTGGTGATTTGAGGCTTGCAGTAGCATTGTCCTTAAGACAATATTCGACCCGTCTCAGTGCAAACGTTATGGTCGTTAGTCTCCCAAGATACAAATGTTTGCTAGTCTCCCAAGATACAACGAATCCATTTATGTGTCCTGATGTACTTTAGACTAGAAACTTAGGCGAACAGATAAACAATAACTCGGAAAAGAACAAGTAGAGAACCCGTTTGTATTATATGTAAACCGCGACTCTATCTCTCTGTTTTATTGTTGTTGTAGTATTGTTATTGTTCAGTGATTTCGAATGGCCAATTTGAAGTCCTTTTTATAACAAATGAACCAGTAGCAGAAAAAAAACAAACATAAATGACCAAGCACACTTGCTGGTTTGGAGAGGTATGGATACATTTCTAACTAAAATAGTTATAATTGTTTGTCCACAAAGTGTAAGAAACCGAACCAATCCCATCCTGTCTTGATCCATCCCATACCATCTGAGCCGAGTCGGCCAAAACGGACGGCGGGGAACGCGCGTAGTGTATTTAACAGTACTCATATTTAACATAGTATTCGTTCATAAGGACTTATTGTACCCCTTGGGGCACACACAATGAAATTGATGAGACATCAAATAGTCACTCAATCACAGCCGTACACATGGCATGGTCTAACCCTAGCACGTAAAAGGCTTCAATGCAGTCCCAAAACTACTGTTCATCCAGTAAGACAGGCGCCCAGGCCCAAGACACGCCAGCCTTAGAGGCACAGGTCTTAGGGTTTGGCCTAGAACAATAAGGCCCGAATAGTCGATCTCAGAGCTATCACAGGCCCGAGATCGATTCACATGAAATCAAATCTAGCCCAATCAAGCATTGGGTCCTAAATAGAGCCAAGTGTCGAAGAACTTAGCTATGCACAGGTAAGATCTTATGTAAGATATCCTCAATCATGCCCACGATCACAGGGACACCTAGGGAGGGAAGGTTTGCTATAAGAGTTGGTGAAACGAGGAAGAAAGTTACAAGCATGTAAACGCAAGTATACACACTAAATTTTACATTCAGTCTTCATTATTTCTCGAATTAATATTTGACTTAAGCATCAGAGTGCCTTCGACCACCACGACAGTGGTGTTGGGTTTAATCGCTGCTCATATTTGCAGGTTAGATATCATAGGGATTGGCAAGGACAGATATGAACACATCAGTTTGGCAATATTCGTGGGGAAGACGATATTAAGTTTTCCTTGAAATGAGCTTACAAATTTCTTTCTACGTTGTATAAAGCATCGAGAAATTGTCACTAGCACCAGATCTCAGCCCAAGATGAAGTCTAACCACCAAGCCGAATCGATATGATCAAATAGGCCAAACAGCCGCACAACCTAGCTGCGGAAGCGACCATGGTTGCCCCTTACATGAGTTTGATCATGCTCCGCCTAGACCACTTAATGAGGGTGGTGGAAAGGATGACTCGAGAACGATAGCAACGATCTCAAGCCAACCGAGATTTGGAGGACCTCAAGTCTAAGAGCATGCACAGAAGAGTGAACCCCGCAAAGAAATAGAGAGCATGTTGAGAAAAAACCTAGGAAGGGTCACGGGGACCACAAGCCGGGGATAAACATGACCATGGTCGAGAACCCGTTCTGACTAGAGGCGTTCAACCCTGATGTCTTATATGATCTCATAGTCCCTCCATTCTCAAAGGAGATCATGAGTGCCCCTCTTCCTAAGAAGTTCATCCCACAAAAGCTCGAGTTCTATGACGAAACATCAGATCCGTCTAACCACTTGCTCCATTACCATCACATGATGGCGCTCAAGGAAAGTTCAGAGGCCATCCTGTGCCAAACTTTTCCTACCAAGCTGAAGAAGGTTGCACTGACATGGTTCCAAAATCTCCAACTCAGGTCCATCAGATCATTCTAGGACCGGGCAAAGAGCTCATTTCCAGATTCATCGGGAGCTAACGGTTAGGAAGGGGCATCACTGTCTATTGAGCCTTAGACAGAAGCAGGGCAAGACCCTTAGGGAATACATCACTCCCTTCAACTACGATATGGCCTTGATCGATGGGTGCAGCGATAACACATCAGTCAATGCTTTCACCCCAGGCCTTCGAGGAGGTCAGTTTTACAACTACCTTATCTTGGAGCCCCCAACAAGTATGGCGGGACTGTTGAGGAACGCCAAGAGTACAACACCCTAGAAGAAATGTTGGCTGCCAGGAAAGGAGGAAGCGAGCCAAAACACTCATCAAAAGCCAAGGAAATGGATGAGAAGGGGGACAATCCCAAGCAAATATGGGGCAAGAATCAGGGCGGGCTTGGCCAAACCATATTGTCAAGCCCAGCGGTTCCAGGTATCCCTACTACACCCTGCTCAATTCCAGTCTGCCCTATATTTTTTTCATCAAGGAAAAATGGGCAGACATCAAGTGGCCGTCAAAACTCAAAGGAGATCCTTCAAAGCGTGACAAGAGCAAGAACTGCTCTTATTAAAAAGAGATAAGCCACGACACCAGAGATTGCAGCAACCTCAGAGATGAGATCTAGTACTAGATCCAGAGAGGACTACTGAAGGAGTTCATCAACCTCGGGGATACACATCCTCAAGGCGAGCAAACAACACAGGAAGAGAGAGACATGACTCCTGACATGGTATTTGTTCTCCATGGGACAAGCGAGCAAGTCGGTGCTCGAATCGCTCACTGAAGAAATTAGTTCAGGATCTGTGGGTCAAATCATACTACTAACATCAACTCTTACAACACATACGGGAGAGGAGAGAGACCCCGAGCTTAACGTTTGTAAAACGGGACATAAAGGGTATCTATTTTCCACACAACACCCTATTCATCTCAGTAGGGATAACGAATTGGAAAGTGAGAAGAACACTGGTGGACACAGGCAGCTCCATCAACGTATTTTTCCTATACGCATTCCTAAAAATGCAACTAACAGGAGGAGAGCTGACACCTTCAAATCAAGCCATGTTTGGTTTGAACATAAAAAACAGCTACCCCGTCGGTGAAATCATATTGCCTATAGTCATAGAGCAACAAGACTTAGAGATGATCCTGATGACGTAGTTCTCAGTCGTAGACGTCCACTCCGAGTACAACGTAATCTTGGGTCGACCTTAGTTACACCACATGGAGGCAATCGTCTCCACTCAGCATCAGTACCTCAAGTACCCCTCAAACGGCAAGGTATGGACAATTAGAGGAGACCAAACTATTCTTATGGAATGTCATTACTTCTCAACCAAGCGGTCAGATAGCGGAACACAGAGGCCCGAGCAACATGATCTGGGCGAGGAAACCCCAAATCTAGATAGAGAGGACCAACCTCCACCTTGAACCTCGAACCTCCATACAGCTCAAGGGGAACACTTGGCAGCTAGAAGAAGAAGTCGTGACATTATACCTGGACAACCCAGCTAACACAAAGTCAGTTCAAATCGGTTCTAACCTCGATAAAACACTAGCAGATCAGTTGGTTGTACACTTAAAATAGAATCAGGACATCTTTGCTTGGACAATGAAAGACATGGTGGGGATCAATAACACACAAACAAGCAGTCAATCCTGAGTTGAAGCCAGTCCGACAAAAAGGAAGGCAAGTGGTGCTCGAGTGGAACCGCAAAAACTTTTAAATGCTGGTATGATAAGGGAATCTCGCTACCCGTAATGCCTGGTAAACACGGTCCTGGAAAAAAAAGAGTGGGAAGTGGAGGGTCTGCGTGGACTACATTGACATTAACAAAGCCTGCCCAAAAGGTAGATTTTCACTATCCCGGATAGACCAGATCGTGGATGCAATATCCGAGCACAACCTACTTAGCTTCATGGACGCATACTCTGGCTACAATCAGATTAGTATGCACCGGTCGGATCAGAAGAAAACCTCCTTCATAATGGACAGGGGCACATAATGCTATTAGCTAATGCCTTTCGGAAAGAAGAATGTCGGGGCAACATACCAGCGCTTGGTGAATCGAATGTTCAAAGGACAAATCGAAAAGACCATGGAAGTTTACACCGACATGTTGGTCTCCATAATCCAGACCACCTGGTTAACCTCCAAGGAGAGTTATCTCAACTCAAGAAATATTGAATGAAACTCAACTCGCAGAAATACACTTTTGGGGTGCAATCAGAGAAACTTCTAGGTTACATAGTCAACAAAAGAGGGATTTGGGTTGATCCAAAGCAAATTTAGGCTCTTCTCGATATGAGATCGCACACAAACATCAGAGAAGTTCAGAGCCTAACTAGGAAGGTGGCAGCTCTAAACAGGTTCATCTTTAAGTTTTCAGACAGATACCTGCCCTTCTTTAAAATGTTAAAGGGGAACAAATGACTCTAATGGGGAGAGCAGTGTGAACATGTCTTCCAAAACTTGAAGGCATAAATGGGAAGCACGGAGTTCCTCTCAAAACCTTTTCCAGGTGAGACGCTCTACCTATGCCTCTCAGTCTCAGAGCATGTTGTAAACTCAGCTCTGGTACGAGAAGAGAAAGGGAAACAGAACCCCGTCTACTACATCGCAAAATGTTCGATGGGGAGGAGGCTAATTAGCATAATCTGAAAAACCTGGCCTTAGCACTGGTGACTTCCACAAGAAAGCTAAGACTCGATTTCCAAACCCGCTCGATAACAGTCATGACCGAGTACCCATTCCAGTCGATATTGCACAAGCTAGAGCTATCACGAAGAATGGTCAAATGGTCAGCGGAGCTGGGACAGTTTGACATCCATTATGCCCCAAGAAAAACCTTCAAGCCACAAACATTGAACTTCATCCCCGAGTTCACTAGAACAGGAGAATCGGGGCTGAACGACCAGCAAGGAGACAAAAAACTAGAGTCGCTGCCACAAGGATGGATCTTGTGATGTGACAGATCATCCAACGTGAAGGGCTGTGGAGTGGGGATCGTCTTGTACACCCTAGATGGGACCACCCTTCAAAAGGCTATCAAATTTGGCTTCCTTGCTTCAAACAACGAAGCGGAGTACAACACTCTCATTGTCGGGCTAAAGCTAATGAGAAGAATCGGAGTAGAAGAACTCACGGTGTTCAGCAACTCCCAACTAGTGGTCAATGAGGTGAATGGTGAATTCGATGTCAAAGAACCGTGAATGATGGCTTACTGCGAGGAAGCAATCAACGGCAAAAGGTGGTTCAAGAGGATACTAGTTCGCTGCTGCTTGACGGCAGACAACAAGGAAGCCAACGACCTGGTCAGAAAGGCCTCATTCGCAACGAACGACTCCGACACACTCACAGAAGTCCATGAGAAGTTGGCCTCTACAAAATTCTTTCGACCGATGTGGAGAACAGATGGATGAGCCTCCTGATTAACTACATAAAATACGAGCCCTCCCAGCGGATAAGTTAGAGGCCTGCAAGTTGAAAAATAGAGTGATATAATACACTCTCCTCAACGACAGGTTGTAGAGGAGATCAACGACTGGCCATCTACTCAGATGCCTGGACCCCAAGGAGGCAAACGAAGTCCTTGAAATACATGTAGAAATCTGCGGTAACCACCCCGGAAGGAAGACACTGGCTCATAAAGCCCTCACACTGGAGTACCATTGGTCGAAAATGAAGCAAGAAGTCAAAGAGTTTGTCCACAATGCGAAGAGTGTCAAAGGTACGCCCCTACACGCATATGCCTGCCCAAAATCTGGTTCCAATGACTAGTCCTTGGCCCTTCGCCTAGTGGGGGATGGACATCTTGGGCCCATTCCCTTCTTAGGAAAAAAGAAAATTCATCCTTGTGGCAATCAACTACTTCACCAATTAGGTGGAAGTGGAGCCCTTCTTTAAGATAGGAGAGAATTAGATCAACAACTTTATGTGAAAGTGTATCATCTACATGTTCAAAATACCGAAAATCTCGGTCAGCGACAACGAAACCCAGTTCCAGAGTGAAAAAGTCAAACAACTTTGCATCCAACTGGGCATTAACCATAACCTTTTTGTGCCGGGTCACCCCAGACTAATGGACAAGCATAAGTCACCAACCGAACTATCCTGGAAGCTATCAAAAGAAAATTTGATGCAGCCAATGGACTCTGGGTCCCTGAACTTCCAAGCATCCCCTGGTCATACAATACCATAAAGAGGACTCCGATTTGAGATACACCTTTCATGTTGGCCTATAGGTCTGAGGCAATGGTTCCAGTAGAACTAGCAATATCTATGTTCAGAACGGAGGAAGTTAGAATGGAGGACAACATTGAAGCTCTGAGAGTCGGCCTAGACTTACTCGAAGAGCGAAGAGATGAAGCTTCCTTTAGAATTGCAGCCTATCAACAAAGGATGGCCCAACAGTACAACAAGAGGGTCAGGCCTCGAAAATTCATTGTCGGTGATTAGTACTGAGGAAGACCCAGCTGAACACCAGAGACCCAAAACAAGGCAAGCTAAACCCGAACTGGAAATGTCCCTACAAGGTAACTACGATTAAAATGCCAAGAACCTACTGGCTAGAGAACTTGGATGAAGAGCGTCTAAAAAGCCCATGGAATGTAGAGCACTTGAAGAAGTATTATTAGTAAAGGTACTCTCTTTAAAGATTCACTTTTCATATAGCTCCATATGCAGGAACAGCCCAATCCGACTTTCGTACGATGATGGCACCTGATGATACATAAAAACGGTCACACCCCAGAGCCGTACACGTGTCATGATGATCTCGATGAATTACGGCCTCAAGCATCAGCCCTACACTGATCTGGCCCAAGCAGTTCTAAGCTCGCCCAACTGCGGTCCGCTAGATGGACCCAAACTCTCACAGCAAGCTAGGCCCACACGTCTCACAGCTATCCTCAATACCCGTAAGCCCTCTCCAGGCAAGTATCTCGAGGATCAGCTTCGGACAGGCAAATACAGTTGCTCTCTGCTTCGAACTAGGAAGCAAACACCAGAGTATCTTTCACACAGGGAAACCCCCTTCTACGGATTGCTCTTGGATTGGGAACTATCCCCCACGTATCTAGAAGCACAGAGATAACAGGGAACTTCCCTCCTACAACATGACTCCTAATTAGGCAGGGATCTCTACAAAGATCTCTTTCCTAAACTACGCCTACGATGGCCAGGTAGAACTAGGACTCCTTTCACTATAAATAAGATATGAGGTTGGTAAACTAAGGTACGCTACTAATTCCCTGCTACAACATTACACTTTCCTCAGAGCCATGTCTGACTTTAGCATCAGAATGCCATCGGCCACCCCACAGTGGTCTGTGGCTCACGCACGTTACTTGTGCAGGTCAGTAGGTCAGCGGAACTAGGTCAAAGCAGGGACTGAAAAAAGACTGCATCAGTTTAGCGTTGTCCATGGGGACGACATAGTTCATAACTTTACACTAGTCGTCGTCTCCTATCAAATATAGAGAGATGGTGACCACCAGGTCACGCAACAATGGAGAACCAGGGGACACAACCAACGCTCAGGCTATCCCTATACCGCCTCATTCAGTAGTTCCTATCGTGCATGGGCAGCCACCACGCTCCCATGCCAATGACAGTAACGATGGACCCCAGAATCGATGTGATAGCATCTCAGATACAAAAGATCGCCAAGGTGGTGGAGATTCTTATGCGACAGAATCCACCACCTACTAACGGAGATCAGGAGCAACACAGACCTCCACCTCCAAGAGATGATAGGGAGGAAGCGCAGGAGAGCCAGACCCCAGCTAGTTCTCATTGGACTAAGGGATGCTGTGCGGCTAATGTTGTGCTCGCCAGGACAGAGAGGCTCAACCCTGGGAACCCCCTCCGCAGAGGGGCGCATGATCTGGACGTACTATATCACCTCTCCGTCCCACATTTGTGGACCGGATAATGAACGAGGCCCTTCCGAGGAAGTTCACTCCTGTGAAGCTTGACTCCTACGACGGGACCATCGATCCTTTCAATCATCTGCACAATTACCAACACGTAATGGCCCTCAAAAAAGGATCTGAGTCCGTCATGTGCTCAACCTTTCCCACCAGTCTAAAAAGCTATGCGCTAACATGGTTCCACAGCCTTCCACTGAAGTCAATCGACTCCTTCAAAACATTGGCGAAGGAATTTCTGACACATTTTGTCAGAAGCCAACGTTTTAGAAAAGGCCTGCACTACATACTCTCTCTAAGGCAGAGGTCCGGTGAGACGCTTCGAGAGTATGTCACGCGCTTTAACAACGAGCTGACCCTCATCGACGATATAGCCATGACGACCTTCACTGCGGGCTCAGAGAGGGAAAGTTTTGCGAGGACCTCACCTTGGAGCCCCTTCTGGACATAGCGGAGCTCCTCAAGAACGTCCAGAGACACATCACCCTGGAAGAGTCAAGGACTACTAAAAGGGAAATCGAAGGCGATAGGAAGCCATCATCTCTTATGGACAAAAAGGAGGGAAAAATACAAGATAATGAGGAACAGAGCAAAAGGAAGCGCAACGACAATAGCTCGGACCTTGGTCGGCCCAGGCCGGAGAAATCATCCAACTATGTTGGATCCAGAACCGTGACACCCCTAAGCGCTAGCCTATCAGACGTACTACTTCATGAAAAACTGGGAAGAACTGAAGTGTCCCTCAAAGACACGCGGAGACCCCTCCAAGTGTGACAACGACAAATACTACGCATACCATAAGGAGGGCGGCCACAACACCAATGACGTCAAGAGTTTGCGGTATGAAGTTGAGTACTGGATCTGCAAAGGCAAACTGAAAGAATTCTTGAAATCTGATAAGCAATCAGAACAGACCAGGGATAGAGGGAGTCGGTTAAAGAGATAGAGAATGAGACTCCAAGGATAATCTATGTCCTTCATGGAGTTGGACCAAATGAAGACAAGTCATACAGGTCCTGCAAGCGGACGCTACGGCGCGAGGTTGCCACTATGCCGCACTGAAACAGATAGAGTGCTCCCAGATTCAGCTACATCATGCAAAACAACCTGACCCGGTGCAAGGCCAAAAAACGGTAGAGACATCACTTTCAAGCGGTACAGGAGCAACAAGTTCTTCTGCCCAGTGAGTCGAAAAGTCCATGGCAAGCGAAAGCACATCCCCCCGACATTCCGTCGGCGCGGAGATCCGCCCCTCTACAAGGTTTACTCTTCAGTAACCTATGTAACACCTCGACAGTCCACCGAATGATCCGCGAGAGCAACTCGAATCCACTTCAAGGTCAGGATCAATTTTTCTCTGTCAACAGTTAGTTTGCTTTAAGTTGCTTGTTTCCCTTTCCATAGTCGATATTGAGTTTTAGTTCTTAAAAGACTTACGTGATTTTCAATCATTTAAGAAATAAATGAAGAATTACAAAAAAAAACTCTATTGATTATCGAAAAGATGTAACAACAAGCACCTTGAGGCAAATACAAAAGGCTACATATTACGAACGCCCTAAGGCAGATACAAAAGGCTACATATTGCGAACGCCCTAAGGCGGATACAAAGGCTGAGCACTTTAAACGTCTGAATACAATGTGAACTGAAATAAAAGACTTGCTTAGACAATTTTGTTACGGACAACGTCCGTCGAAGACTTGCAAACCCTCCGATGCGAACAATCTGCAAGTGACAGCAAAGGTAAAAGAATGGGATATGCTCGACACCTTCCCAAGATAAAGACGAAGTGGCAGAAGAGATTGAAAAACTGAGCAGTCATATTGCTCCGACAAATCACCCTGAAAAAGTCTTGTACTACAACATTGTAGACCTCACCACGGGCTGCTGATTTCCTCAAGAGACATTCGACCCCCCTTCTAACTTCCTGAAATAGGTTAGATGAAGGCAGCAGATGATGGCCACAAGTGGCGACGCAACTACGGTCTCACAATGCTATCAAGAGAGACCACTTTTCCCATATGCAATGGCATGTGTGACTGAGAACTACCACACCCGGAGACATTGCACATCGACTAACACTTCGATCAGCCATTGGTTAGCAGCGGGATTCGAGCACACGAAGGCAAGAGTGGTATGGTGTAACACCACGACATCTCCCTTGGTTGGAAATCCATCCTACTTCTCCGCAATATGAGAAGAAATTACGAGACCTTAGCGGATCAACTACATGCTCACCCATAATAGGTGACCGAACATAACAACAACTATCTCTGTGCCTGACCAGTGCAAATGTCAGAACATTCGGAGACTTCAGAGATGGAAATTCAACTTCAGCCTTTGGAAAACCCAAAGCATTTTCCTCGGCCTTGGAAAACTCAAATCATTTTCTTCAAGCAAGGACATTACAGAAGATAAGCTCTGTGAAAGATAGTGCCTACAACTATTGGAAAACACCATTATATAGACATAATGGTTCACCAAGCATGCACTCAAGCATTAACTGCCAAGCATTGAATATCATACGGGAAACTGGAAGACAACGGTTCCCAAGGAAACTACACAGACCATGTCAATCAATTAATGACGTTGAACGCAACCCCTTCAATTGATGGGGAGTAACCGATACTCAACCGTCACACAACCTACGCCGTACACGTGTTACCGTGCAATCTATATCGTACACACAATGCACCATGCAGGAAACCCTAGCCCATCTTCTCCGGGCCCATGGGCTCAGCGTATTATTCAAACAACACTCTGTCACATGCTTGGCTTGAGCACTAGAAATCCTAATCAACCTTGACATACGAATTACACCTACAGATCACCAGCTGATTTAGGGTAATTTCATCCACTCCATGCAACATGCAGATGGATTAGGTTCGGACGCCCCCTAGCAGGCGGAACCTCTATTCAAACCAGGCAAGCTTAGTCAGCCAAGACTGATGACGATAACTTCTGATTCATCCCAATACCTAGTCCGCTAAGCGCGGGCATCAATGGTTTAGGAAGTGGGAGTCTAATCAGCGCTACCATGCCTGGTGATGACAACTTGCCAGGGATCACTGCCCCATCTACGGTCAGTGATCGCCAACCTAATCAGGTAAGCCTAGCTGGTGACAACCAGCAACGAAAGCTTTTGATCAAAGCCCAGACCTGTAGCCCCCACTGCGAGGGTGTAGATGGTTTGAAAGGTGGGAGCCTAGTCAATTCTGAACTGATTTCGACGGCTCACCACGGGACCACTGCTTTTCAGCGTAGCTACCAAATCACCAAACCCAGACCTTTAACCCCCACTGCGAGGGTGTAGATGGTTTGGAAGGTGAGAGCCTAATAAGTCCTAAATTGATTCCGACGGCTCGCCACGAGACCACTGCTTTTCAGCGTGGATGCCAAATCACAAAACCTGGACTTGTAGCCCGTACTGCGTGGGTATAGATAGTCTAGAAGGTGGGAGCCCAGTCAGCCATGACCTAATTTTGACGGTTTGCCATGGGACCACTGCTTTTCAGCGTAGCCGCCAAAAAACTCCCAAATTTGTGGCTTGGTGTACTCAGGTGTAGATAATTTGGATGGTGGGAGCCTAGTCAGTCCTGAACTGATTCCGATGGCTTGCTACGAGACAACTGCTTTTCAGCCTAGTCACCAAACCCCTATCAAATTCGTAGTCTCCATCGTGCCGGGAGGGTGTAGATGGTTTGAAAGGTGGGATCCTAGTTAGTCCTGAACTGATTTCGACGGCTTGCCACGAGACCAATGCTTTTCAGGCTGGTTGCCAAACCTTTACTCCTCGAATCTGTAGTCCGATCTGTTTGGACATAAATGATTTGGAAGGTGGGAGCCTAGTTAGTCCCGAACTGACGGCTTGCCATGGGACCACTGCTTTTCAGCCTAGTCGCCCAACCTTTACTCCCCGAACCTGTAGTCCACATGGCTCAGACATAAACAATTCGGAAGGTGGGGACCTCAAGCAGACCGCCACACGACCTTCGCTTTCCTTTAAAACAGCGGACACGAACATGAATCTAGCTGAGTCAGCGTCTTCATGCTCAAACAAACTGACATTCTAATATTAAGCGAAGGCCATTCGCGCCGATTAAAAGAGCGTACGACCAGTGCACAGATAAAAACTACTTAGGATGCCAACCTGAGCTTACGACGCTTGACTCGGGACGAATGATCTAACACACACGCTCAGCCATCACAACTCGATCACAACAGCAGCTACAACCGACCGGTCAGACAAGCAAGGTAACCCTCAAGCAACTTACCTTGGGGACAGGGCATAACTCGGATGACTCAACCCCTAGCTAAACTGTTCGTAACATGCACACTACCGAACATCAGTACACTGCGATGACCCCGAGTCATTCATAGCACAAAAAATCAAGCTCTCTATCGCAAACAGACCAATCAACGTCCTATTGATTCAACCAGCCTATGCCAAACCAAGACGACAAGGCAAACTAAAAAACAAGCAATAGAGACAACAAGTACAGAACTAAAACTGTTTTCATTAATGGCCAAAGACAAAATGAGTACAAGCACACAAAGTTCACTCCTTATCAGAAAAGGGTACAAAAATGGAAAAGTTAAGCCTAGTAGAAGAAAAAGCAGGAGTTTCGTCCATACACGCCGCAGCCTGGACATTACGCCTCAAACTGTTTTCCTCGCTCGATGACGTCGAGGTAATAGACAGGTCCACATACGACATCTTCTAGCTGAGATCCCACTACGGATGCTCCTCCTTCATCAGCGCCAACAGCTCCAGCAGTCCATGTACAACCCAGTGGAACTCACATTTGCCTTGTTCCTAGAGAAACTCTTCGTCTCACACCTTTGCATCAACAAGTTCAAGCTCCAGTAGCTTCAATTTGCCAGTCAACGCGTTGACCTGAGACTACTCTTCACGACACTAAGTTCTTGCCACCCCAATTCTAGCTGGTCTTCGACCTTCCTCGCTTCTCGAGCATAAAACTCCACATCTAGTCGACTTCCTTCAAAGCACTTTCTTTAGTGAAAGACATCAGTTCAGAACTTGCCTTAGCCGCAGCTTCCTGTGCAACCTCGACTTCTAGGCGGATACAGCTCAACTCCTGCCTAAATCCATCTTTTTTAGATATCACCTCTGTCAGATGACACTCATGGTCCTCCAGGCGCGCCCTATGAGCCTCAGCGGCCACGATTGACTGATCCAATTGCTTTTCTTCGGCCTGCTTCTTAAGTCGCTCAATTTCTTGCAGCGCATCAGAATACAATGTCTACATATGCGAGAAGACACGCTCCAAGTTGTATACTCTCTCACAAGCCGCCTCAACTTCCGTCCCACCAACAGTCACGTGGCTCAACTGAGACATACCCATCATAAGGTACCTCAAGCATTTATCCATACACCCTTCCAACGAATCCTCCTCGGGTTTTGGAACGTGACCCATCAGCCAGCCGACGCCTGCTTATAAGCTTCCTCGAAGCATACTCTACATCCACCTTTTGGTGCCTGACATGTGAACTCAACATCACAAAATCCGGTGCGAATAGGCTTATCTGTGCGCCCAAATGGAGTTTTCCCTGATCGAAAACTATGCCGGCACCACCCTTCTCGGTCGCCACCGTCCTCAAGCTCTCCTCTGTGGCCTTTCCCTTGTCAACAACAGCAGACATTTTGTGCGGGACGGCTCAATGGGATCCGGAGGGAGAGAATGCATCGAAGTATCCAAATAATTCTCCAACACCTCTAGCTGAGGCCTAGAGCGAGACGGTTAGCAATGCGGACTGCAAGAGAAATGATCGGTACCGCGGCCACTATCAGGCGAAGCAACTATGGGGTGATCAACTTCTACCACCTCAAGCAAATCCTCACAAGAGCCTTCTGCCGGAGCAGCCCCACGCGAACCAACACCAGCAGAAGCTGTCATCGCAACACGCACCAGACGGTCATTCAGAGCCTCGATCTGCGCGTCACTAAGGTTTGACCTGTCTACGACTCCTGCCAATCGCAGGTAATCCTTCTCCAAGCTGAAAACATCAGTCTCCGCCTCAACATGCCTAGCAGACTCGCATTCCCCCTTTATCGGAGCGGTCATGCCGGAGACGACTCAGTTCTAACACGAGACCTCTTCTTCACGAAGGAGGCAAGAGTCTCAGTCGGCTCCTCCACATTGGACAGAACAGGAGCTTTGGCCTCAGAAGCCTTCCTCTTCATGGAAGAGGCCCCATCTTCCAACTTAATGCGCGATACAGAGTGGGCGACGTGCCAGTTGTCCCACAGCTCACTACAGATGAAGTTGGAAACCCATATGACATCAACCGCCTTTCTTTTCGACGGGACGCAAAACTTCTCCACAGTGTTTATCTCATTTAAGGTCAGAAGAGTAGTTGGAAACCTTTCAGCAGAAAAATGCAAGATATGGTTTATCGACCCACTATCAAGCACATCAAAGTCACAAGAAAAGATATGAACTTACGAAGCAACCTGAATTGTCGCCTGAGCGGATGACCTATGCATTGAAAATACTTCGAATCTGCAGGGGTAAAGAAGCAGTACTTCTGCCAGAACTTGAAATCATCAGGCAAGTTAACGAAACAATTCAGCGACTTCATCTTACAAACATCATTACTCTTTAGCCGAAGAGAGGTCAACAACTAAATCACCTGCGGAGTCACGCTAACTCGACCTCCTTAGCACTGAGTAGAATCATGAGGATGATCCTATATCCATTGGGCCCCAATTGAGTCGGAGGAATCCTTAAGAAGTCCAAGAACTCCCAGATCACATCCAGAACAGGAAAATGCACTCTAGTTTGAAGCATCCCGCGGTGCAAACAGATAAAACCATCCGGATGAGACATTGGCGTCTGGTCGCTTGTCAGAAGATACAACGGCAGGTCCTCAAGGACCCCAAACTTTGTATGAATTTTGGAGAGACCAGGTTTGGACAACAACCTGTCTTCAAAAAACTCCAAGCCCTCGGCCAAGACAACGTCATCAAGAAGGGTTTCTTGAGCCATGAAGAAGATGAACAATATTTTCTAATCAGAACGGTAGATTCGAAAGTAAGAAAAGTACAAGAATTAGACTCTACATAGTATATGACCTAATTAGAGGTTGGCTTCTAGTCCGGAAAAAATACTGCACCTATGTGAACCAAACCTAGTCCATGGACGATTCCTTGCAAGCAGGCAAGTCCCGTCCATAGATGGCTTACTACTTCAAAGATAGCCTAGTCCTCCCCTAGTCCTCTCTGCTCCAAAAGGAACCTGATCTGAATACGGGGACCACAATGGCGCACAAGTGGCCAAGCCTAGTCCTTTTCAGGATGACGACGACCTAACCCATAAGTCACTTAGTCCGCCTCAGAGCCAAGGAACTCCAGTGCGAACCGAACCAATCCATGGACAGTCCACCGCAAGTAGGTGAGTCCCGTCTCCGGACGACTTATCGCTCCAAAAGGAACTTGGTCTGAATACGAGGACCACAATGCTGCACAAGAAACCAAGCCTAGTCCTTTTCAGGACGATGACAGTTCGACCCATAAGTGACCTAGTCCGCCTCAGAGCCAAGGAACTCCATTGCGAACCGATCCCAGTCCATGGACAGTCCACCACAAGCGGACGAGTTGAGTCTTTGGACAACTCACCACTCTCTATGGAATTTGATATGAGTATGGAGGCCACAAGGGCGCACAAGAGGCCAAGCCTAGTCCTTTTTAGGATGACGAGGACTTGGTGCATAAGTGACCTAGTATGCCTCAGAGCCAAGGAACTCCAGTGCGGACCGGACCCAGTCCATGGACAACCCATTGTAAGTGGGTGAGTCTAATATTCGGACCAATCACTGCTCTCTATGGAACCTAATATGAATATGGGGGCCATAATGGCGCACAGGCGACCAAGCCTAGTCTTTTTTAGGATAATGACAACTTGCTGCATAAGTGACCTAGTCCACCTCAGAGGCAAGGAACTCCAACATAGGTTGAACTCAGTCCATGGACAGTTCATCACAAATGGGCGAGTCTAGTCCACGGATAGCTCACCGCTCTAGAGATAGCCTAGTCATCCTCAGAAACTAAGGCAACACAAAGCTAAATAGTCCAGTTATCGGACCACTCAACGCGTTCAATCGTTTCAGTCCATACAGACCATGGAAACGCCTTGACCACCAAGATGCAAGTAAACAATGAGTCAGAGTATGGTCTACTTCATTGTCATTCAAGTTCTCTACATAGCTAAGTAGCAGTACTTCGATAGGCCAGCACCTACTCATGAAAGCGGGCAACCCGCAAGACACAACCAACCTACACGAAGATCACTTTTGAGTGATTTTGCCATCATCGGTGAATCAGATTATTTTGCCAAGGGAAATACACTGGCTGAAATCATGACCACACACGTCTCCTTCAGAGACAAGTCATCCCTGTCTCTACTCAGAATTGGAACTTTCTCATCTTTCAAAGCCAACATAGTTCAGAATAGGACTACTCAGAACAGTACAGAAGATTTATTCGCACAAGCCAACATGATTCACAATCATTCAGAGCATACAAGAAAAGAGAATTCAAAAAAATAGACTTTATTGATCATCAAAATGTTGTTGCAAAGGTTGAACGACTGGCCAGTATAAAAGTATACACACTACAAGTATCTGAGCTTGGTGCAAACCAAGGTGCGAGTAAGAATCCACTAGAACACACGTCGAGCCTTTGATCTGCTAATCTGCCTTTCAAAAGAGAACTTGGAAGTGAAGCAAAAAGAAATGATCACCCAAAGTTGGTTGTTGGTGTTATCTCCCAAAATCAGTAGTGGAATGCAACACTAGAGCAGCAGAAGGTGGAAGACAAACTTGGCCCCTAAGGGGAAGTTTGTACTTCTTGTACGCAATGCAAGAAGGAACTCGTAGGTCCCATGGAACCATTGGAAGCTCACTCAAACCTGGTGGCGTTGCCCAATAATAGGTCTTGTTAATACTTGTTGCTGCAAATGTCAGAACATAAAGACTCCACCGATGGAAATCCTTTTTCGTCCTCTGGAGAGGTCAAAACACATTATCTGGAAAAGCACATTTGAGGAACATGTTCTACAATGCTCATGGAAATGCCTAACCCTATGAAAACCAACCTATATATAGACACAATAGTTCACAGAAAGAGGTCACCCAGCAGTCGCATCGGCATAAATGCTACGTGGGGACTAATGGAGCGACGGTTCCAAGTACAACTTTACCGGTCCATATTCATCGAATTAATGGAACTGCACACAACCCCATTAATTGGGGGAGTAGCTGATGAGACATCAAACAATCACATCAATCCCAAGCGTACCCATGCGCAACACTACTTGTTCAACATGTAAGTTAGACGCTCAGGCCCAAGACACGATAGCCCCAGAGACAAATGTCTTAGGGTTTGGCCCAAGACAATAAGGTTCAAACAATAGATCTCAGAGCTATCACAAGCCTAAGATCCACTCGCACGAAATCAACTCTAACCTAATCAAGCATTAGGTCCTAAACAGAGCCAAGTACCAAAGAACTCAACCATGCACAAGTAAGATCTTATGCGAGATCTCCTCCCTCCATCATGTCCTCGATCACAGGGATAAAGGTACATGCACATATACGGAAGTATACACACTGCAATTTTATACTCCGTCTTCACTCTTGCTCGAACCAGTATCTGACTTAAGCATCGGAGTGCCTTCGACCACCACAATGGTGGTCTTGGGCTTAACCGCTGCTCATTTTTGCAGGTTATATTGATATCATCGGGATTAGTGAGGACAAATTTGAACGCATAAGTAACTAATACACGGTATATAAACAAGCTAAAATTACTTTGCATATTAGATATGAGACTAAAGTAATTTTTAGTTCAAAGGACCTTATGTAAGTAGTTTAGATCATGTACGATTTGCTTATTCATTAAATATGGAAATACATAAATTTCCAACAAGGTCGTCCTCCCATACGATGCCTACATTCACAGATTCCCAAAACAATTAGTGATAGTAACACTATGAAAGATCTTTACTTCTCCGACCCAACTTTTGTTCCGCAGCTCTTCCGCCTTTTCGTCCAGATTGCTTTGATGTGGTGACTAGTTCTTTTATTGAAGGTGAGCTGGGTTTTTAACAAGATCCCATAACTATCTAAGAAATAACATATGCCTCTGGTAGTGTTCGAAACCTGGACTTGCAGTTCCATCTATCACAACTCTATCAACTAGCTGGTACCCCGTTTGCTGTGTGACTAGTTTTACATCTCATTCTCTCTATTTTTTCTTTTTCTTTCGTGATTGGTTTTTATCTCTATTTTCCTTTGTTATTGCTTGACTTCATTTGGTGTTGCTTGGATTCATTCACAATGTCTTTTATTGTGACGTTTTTGCCTGAGGTATACTTTAATACCACAACTCATTTCCCCTCAATTGCCGAGACTGATTCATTCCCCATGAAGACCTTTTCATCGTTGTTCAACTTCTCATAAGTTGAAAACATGGATTTATCATCGCAGATGTGGCGGGTGGCACAGGTGTCAGCCCACCATATTTGAGGATGATTAACAAGGTTAACTTCAGATACATTTGCACTTATTTGTAACATTTCAATAAGACATGCAAGCTTCAGACAAATTTGCTTGAGAAGACTTGCGTCGTTGTCTTCATCCTTGCGATGTTGGCTATCATTCGAAAGATGACCCTTCTTGCCACAAACATAACAAGTGCCTTTGAACTTTTTAAAGTTTGGATGGCTTTTAGAGTTAATGTCATTCCCCCCATTATTCGAAGAACGCTTCCTTTAAGAAAGTTCTTATGTTGCTTTGAACTCTCTATTACATGTGCTTTTGTTTCAACCGGTGTGCATTTGTTTATTTGTCGCTTGTCGTCCTCAACTTTTTTAATCGGATGATGAGTCTTGAAGACTCATCTCCTTGCACTTGTGTTTTAAGTAGTGCTTGAAATCTTTCCAATGGTAGGGAACTTCCCAATAATAGCAGCAACCTGGAAAGATTGGCTGATGATGTGGCCTTCAGCATGCATCTCATGGATGAGAATCTGGAATTCTTGGATATGAAGAATGATTGTCTTAGAATCAATCATTATGTAATCCATAAACTTGTCAACAACAAATTTCTGTATTCCAACATCCTTTTTTTTTTTTTTTTTTTTTCCAAATCCCCCCACAATTCTTTAGCACATTTGATAGTACTATAGACTTTGTACAATACACTTCATTTAGTGAATTCAACACATAATTTCGGCACAAGAAGTCAAAAATGCCTCCAAGCGTCAATCGCAATGAATATTTCCTTGTGTCTTTCTTGGGTTTTTCCATCTTTTGGCTTTGGTTCATCTTCACTGAGAAACTTTGCCAAAACAAATGTTGTTAAGTAAAACAACATCTTGCTCTGCCACGTTTAAAGTCAACTCCTTTGAACCTCTCTGGAATGTCATAAGCAAAGACTTTAGTGACTATAGAGGTCACCCCAGCAATCAAACTTGTTTCGTTCTTATCTCCCATATTTTTTCTACCACACAAAAAAACAATCACTATTCATTTGTTAAGAGAAATAATACAAATAAAGCAAAGTTTGTCACATAAAAGTTTTAATTAGACTAAGTACCGTAAAAACAATATCTTAACCAGAGTTCTAAAGTTTATAAACTCTGAATCTAATTTGTACAAATTACTGTAATAAAACAGTAATATAAAGAAAGTTCTAAAATAGTATAAACTCTGAAACGCATTGTGCAAAATATGTTGTAATAAATTTGTACAAATAAAAGGCACTGTACAAAATAGTATATTTAATAAATATGTATAAATTTTATTGTACGAAAACAGTAGTTGAAACTGATTTGAAGTTTGTAAATAAAACCAAATACTTTTTTACCAGAGTGGTGTGCTCTGGATGTATTTGATAAATCAAACACTTTTTTACCAGAGTGATGTGCTCTGGATGTATTTCATTAGAGTTGCAAACAAACAATGTAACTGATACAGATAATAGATTCTGGAATAATATTGTCTTAAGATTGTTGGTAACAATCTTTAATAGAGAATTAGAAAAGAGGAATATGTGATCTGAGGCTTGCTGTAGCAATGTCCTTAATACAATGTTCGACCCATCTCGATGCAAACATTATGGTCGTTAGTCTCCCAAGATACAAGTAAAGAACTTGTTTTGTATTGTATGTAAACTATGATTCTATCAGAATACGCAATTGACCAGGCACACCTGCTGGTCTATAGACGTATTTGTCCAAAATATGTAAGGAACCGAGCTCGGCTGGAGCCGGTCGGTCGGCAGCGGCCCGTGCACATGTGGTGTATTCAACACTATTCATGTTTAACATAGTCTCCGTTCATAAAGTTATAATAAATAGTATATAAACAAGCGAAACTTACTTTACACGTTAGATATGGGACTAAAGTAATGTTTAGCTCAAAGGACATTATGTAATCTATCTTACAATTTAGATAGGTGTTTTACTATTCATTGCTGACTGGGACAAAGTCAAATCATAAGCATTAGAGATAAAAGATGGCTCGGATTGAAAGTTGGAAAATGTTGAGGGTTGAGATTCATTTTCCTCTACATTGGCATGTTTGTAAATATAAAACATGTAGAAGGGTAAAGAAAATGAAAAATTGTGAAAAAGTTAGTGAAATGTACATGTGGCGGAGAAAGTATTGTATTTTCCTTTTTTTTTCAAAATGAACACTATCATAACTATTTACGTAGTCGTCGAATTTTGATAAACTTGGTATCATTAAAATGCAATTTTGAAGATCTTTCCAACAAAACCAATGATCAATACAAACACTTACAATTTTAAAATATGAATTTTATTTTTAAAACATGTAAGTATTTTACGATTTTCATATCTAAGTATAATATTTTTGAAAGAAACGGATGAATATTTTATTGAACATTCAAACAAAGACTCTCGATTTGACTCTAAAAAAATTAGTATTCTAATATGTCATTTTTATGGAACTGATTGAGGGCAATGGTGAGGATGGTTATGTGGGTGTCCAGTGTAAATAATTATTAGTAAAAAAAAATAAACATATGTGAAGTGCCAACAACACAGGTGATATGCTAATTGGTCTATATAATGTACGATTTATTATTTAATAAATATAAAAATACATAAATTTTAAACATGTTGTCCAAGCTGGTACATCCATATTGGGAAACCACCACATTTGTTCTCTAGGATCAATCATTTTATTTGCATTTGCTGAGTGTTTTCTAGTCATTGTGATCTCATTTCTCGTTCCCCTCTATGTTTTGATTGTGAGATTTGTCATTGTGAAGCAAAATTCTTTTTCAAAATGCTTTTATCTTTATCTTTTTATTTTTTTGGGGGGGAGGGGGGAGTGGGGGAGAGGTTCTAAATTATTTGAAATGGCTAAGAGCTAGAAATATGTTGAAAATGGAGGAAAATATTTGAGAGAGAGAGAGAGATTGGTTGACATGCTTTGAAATGGGTTGAAATAACTGAAGGTGAACATTAAGATATTGATTGAGTGTGACGGATATATATTGATCGTTGTTCACTCACCGCCAGGAATGGAAGTGGATAATGAAACAGTACAAATCATGTTTCTTTAATGGGAATTTGTTGAGAACCCTATGCCAAACTGGAAGGAAAGAGATAATAGTGCTCAATGGTACTATATGCTCTACTGGAACAATCTTCAATCTTATAGCTGAGCAAGTAGCCATAATTTATTTTGCTGCAGGCCAAGTGAAAAACATGTACAGTCTTATTTGAACTGGGGAATCAATACAAGCATTGTCAGTGCAACTCAAAGGAATGCAGGGATTGGAGGAGTTCTCAGGGACTGCAATGGAGATGTGTTGCTGATTTATAATGATGAATCTAGACTTAGGAACAATTTGGAAATGGAATTGTAGGCAATCGAGAATGGGTTGATGATTACTATTTCACAGGAGTACAAGAAAATTTGGGTTCAAGCTGATTCGAATGGAGCAGTGCAATATATACAGAAGCAATGCCAAGTGCCATGGTATTGTTGGAGTGTGGTAGAGAACATTAAAGAATTTCTGACGATGTTCGAAGGAATGCAAAATTTCTCATGTGTTTAGGAAAGCAATAAAATAGCTGATGCTTTGGCAGGAAGAACTTCAAAAGACACATTCCAACAATGGATTCCCCCTCGATAAAACATTGGTTGTTCTAGTTAATCAAAATGCTAGAGAAGAATGGTATGTAAGATTAAAAAAAAAAAAAAAAAAGGTTTAGTATGTGGTTCTTCTATTTGTTCTATGTTGTTTAAGGCTTGCGTATATCCTCCCATTGTACCTTGTTTTGATTTGGGCAAAACAATTACTTGCCTTGTGCAAAACAATAAAAAATAAAAAATTATGAGAATAAATCAAGGGCGTGAATCAAGAAAATTTTAGTAGAGATTATCTTTGGCAAGTTATGTATTTATTTCCAATTCACAAGTCTTTAGCAATTTTATTATGGCATTATTATCAGGGAGTTATTTCTCACAAAATTATTAGAAACTTTGCTCCATTCCCTTCTCCTAACTTTGTTATCTACTTAATTACTCATCAGATATCTTGTGATTATTTTACTCCTTCACTAACTCTATATAAGTCCTCATGTCCAAGGTTTATACGAGGATAAACCTTGCCTATGGATCTATGTGGTTTTTGTACCCAAGAATGGCATATATATGTCATCTTTATGGATCGACACAAGTGCTAGTCCAAATCATACACAATATTTCCTATTGTTACACATGTATGACAATAGCAAAATCTTCTCTAATTAAAAGGCTTGACAATTAAATGCAATTTACATATCAAGAAATCTTTCCTCTAGCTTCTTGATCTTCTTCTTTTACCATGACATTCATGTGTGAATGGGCAATTGATTAGATTGTGAATAAAAAAAAGAAAATCTCAAAAAGTTTTAATAGGTGAAACACTTTTAATCTTTTCAAATTAACATAACAACACAAAACAGCCAATAATAAACGAGTAAAGCCAAGTCCCGGCCCTCCTTCCTTGCCTTCACTCTTAAGCATTTCTTTCTAGTTTCTATCTTCCCACATTTCTTCCTTCTTTATATTTTTTCTTCTTCTCTGAAACTCATGGAAAGCAACAGAAACTATGTCTTGGAGCTTAACTTGATATCAGCCCAAGACTTAAAACTCCCTTCCCCCAAAAACCAAACATATGCAGTCACATGGGTGAGGCCTTCCTCCTCCAAGCTTCGCACCCGAATCAACTCAGTGGGTGGCGCCAATCCCACGTGGAATGACAAGTTCATCTTCCGAGTCTCCCCTGATTTCCTATCCAAAGACACATCAGCCATCAGTGTAGAAATCTACTCCGTTGGTCGTTTCAAAGATCGCTTAATTGGAACTGTTCGCGTACTACTTAGTAACTGTCTCTCCTCCAACTCATCCTCTCCCTTAACAGGATATGAAAGGTCACCTTATTTCACAGCATTGCATGTCCGAAGATCTTCTGGGAGCTTTCATGGGATTCTTAACGTCGGGTTAATGGTTATTAAGGATTCTGATTTCTCCTCCTCGGCATTACATTGTGCTTCTGCTCTGGATTACAGGCATCTCATGGGGAAACGGAAGGACAAAGAAGATGAGGCAAACAACACCTGTCGCCTTTGGCCAGGACGGAGACACAAAGAACATGTGTCACACGAATATGTTGCAGAAGAGGAAGGAGATTTGGATGACAAAGGAAAAGTGATTCAAAGATCTAATGGAAATAAAGGAAGAAAATTATTGATGTGTGGATTTGTTTTTAATCAGAGAAAGATTCACAAAAGTCCTTCAGATGGAGAAGAAGGGAACAGCAAACTGGCAGATGGATTGTTAAATGGCTCCATTGTTTGTACATAACATAATTGGACAACTTTCAAATCAATTTTGTATCTCTTTGATTGTTGTCTGAAAAGTATTTTGTATTGAATTTCCAGATTTCTTTATTACTATGCATTTTCATTTATTCGCTAAATCACAAATTTTGAAATGATTGTGCTACATTTGATTTTCATTCTTGTAAACTTGCTCGATTCCAATCAGATTTACTTGACTAATCTGAATTTTACTTGTTCGCTAAAACTCAAATTTGGAAATGAATTGAAGCATGTCCATCCATGGAAGTTCAAGAAATTACGAAAATTAATCAAACATCAAATATAAATTGCAATGTTTTTTAAAGTTTAGAGTGCATGAATAAAAAAGTCAATTGAAATTTGTTAGAATATGTAGGACTTGCACTCAACATAGCAAAGTCAAGTCCAAGATGATTCACCTCTACAAGAAAAAAAGTACAAGAATAAAAAAGTCAGAATAGTTAAAGAAGTAAAGTCGGAATAGGAAAGTCAGTATAAGACTATTTATTTAGCAAGTTTTAAGTTTCAGTATAAGACTTTATTTTTTATATATAGATTTAGAATGTCTTAATTGTTCACCATTTATGAGACTTGAAGGCCTTCAAATTTGAAATTTGGTATTTGATGAATAGGTATTTTGGAATGATGTGAATGTCATCAAGAAACCTTAAATGTTTTTAAGAAGTTTATATATCATGTGCAAGTATAGTCATATACTAGTTGCTTTGCCAACTCTCATGTTTATTTTTAGTTAAATTTGAACGCATCTCATTTGGAATTCAAGAACACGACATTTTAAATAGTGACTCGACAAAAACAAATAATAAACTTAGTCAGGTAGAATCAATACTTTACCAACTAAATGAAAGAGGGGCTATCGAAAGAACTTTTGATCTCTTGATAACGATAATAAATTTATCATTCAATGTTAGATATTAACCTAGGAAAGCGAAATTAATTATGAAATGTTGGATTTATAGAGAGAACTTGAATTTTCGGAGAAAGTATAAGTAGACTCGTTTAATCCTCATTATATTTCTCTACCATTATATATTATTCTTAGTTAAGTGCAACCTGGAGGCATCGCCAAAATCAGTAAATTGCTAATCAAAATGTTTCAACCTAGATTATGCATGACTTCATCTATTGCAAACATTATTAGTTTAGCTAAAAAAATGCCTCAAAGTAGGGGTGGGCATCCCATCCCGCGATCCCGTTGCCGTCCCGTCTCGTCACGATTTTTCGGGTCTTAATAGGATTAAATAATTCCATCTCGATCCCGTCCCGTCCCAATCTAGAATGGGATGGGATGAGATGAAGATTCTCAATCCCGCCAATCCTGTCCCGTCCCGAGCTAATAATTATTATTAATATTTTTATTTATATATTTATATTAAAATTGCAATATTAGTGTAATTGAAGAAAAATGAATTTAGTTGAAATCAGTGTAATTGATATTAGTCTATATCTGCAACTACTTGATATTGGTTTATTTCTAGAATTCTAAATTAATTATTTAATTGCAAACTCTTTAAAACTCAAAATGGGATTGCTAACTACATTGGAGAGTTTTATTTCGTGTCAAGACAATGAATTTAATGACTGTTTTTTTTAAAGAAATAATGAAACATTTTTCTTAGCACTCCAAATCTACTCATCCTTTTGTTCACTATTCGAAATAGTAGAGCAGGTCCACCATTGCCATTATACTGTCCACCTCTTAGTCATTCAAAACTCTGCATAAATCTTAATTACAGGGTGAATTTCAGCTATCATTTTATCATTTATAGTAGTTTATTATGATGTTGCATACTCAATCTAAGGCTATCATTTATGTGTAGTTCTATGAATTGCCTTTGCCTCTTTTCAACTAAGCAAATTGGGTATTCGGTAAGCAGTAATTTGAAAAAAATGAGAGCACGTTGATCCCGTCCCGAACCCGTTTGGGATGGGACGAGGATCGGATGAGGTTTTTCCCATCTCGTCCTGTCCTGATCCCGTATGAACGGGATGGGATAGGGATGGATCTATCTCGTCCCATCTCATCCCGTGCCCACCCCTACCTCAAAGTATTTGTTTAAAGTTTGAACAACTTCTTAACTTACATTGGACGATTCCCAAGATGATCTAGATTTCCACTTACAAAAGAGGCAAAACGAGCTAAAAAAAACTGGCAACCTATGACCAAAAAGTTTTTAAAGAGCCAATAATGTAGGGCAATGGGAAACCTTTTTATGCCCATAATTATTGAATCCCACGTGGATGACCCTTGAGAGGCAATTAACAATTGCAAAGAGTGAGTTGTGGTATGACTAGGGTTGAAAACTGAACTGTCGGTTCGGTTTTTCACCTAAATCGTGAACCGAACTAATTTAAGTCAGTTTTACAATTTTCAAACCGAAATCGAACCGACCATGAACAAAACCGATCCGAAACCGAACCGATTCTAATTTATGCAAATCGTATCCAAACCGAACCGACTAAAATCGAACCAAAACCGAAATAAAACCAAACCGACCGACTATTTTAAACATATTATACTATTTATATATAAAATATATATTATTTATTATATATATTCCGTCGGTTCAGTTTGGTCGGTTAAAAGCACATAGAAACCGAAAACCGAACCGACCACTTCAGTTTTGAATTTTTTAAAACCGATCCGAACCAATCGGTTCGATTTTGATCGATTCGGTGGGTTTAATCGGTTTGATCGGTTTTTTGTTCAACCCTAGATATGAAAACAAATGCTATTGTGATTGGTAGGGGTGGGCAAAAACTGATTTAAATTTGGTTAACCGACCGAACCGATTTTCAAATTCGGTTTGATAACCGAACCGAAATATGAATAGAAAGAAAATAATTTAAACCGAACCGAACCGATTATAAACGGTTCGAAATCGGTTTACGGATTTGAACCGACCGATTTATAACCGAACCGACCGATTAATTAGATATATATAAATAACTAAATAACTAAATAACAGGTAGGTGTCAATACTTGATTAGTGCAACAAATGCACTGCAGTACACCCTGTTGCACTGAATCGCCCCCTTCTCTCAAAGTTTTAAATTTTAGGCTAAAAATTGGGTCTGTAAAAAAATTGGGCCTGTAAAAAAATTGGGCATATTTTAATGAAATTCTTTCAAGTGCTTGAGCCCGAAATTTCGGCCCAACCGAACCGAACCGATCAGATCCGAAATTCGATTCAACCGAATTCATCGGTTTACAAATACAAAATTCGAATTCGGTTTGGATTTTGGGCAAACCGAATGAAATCGGTTCGAAATCGGTTTGGGGCTCAAAACCGAACCGAACCGACATTGCCCACCCCTAGTGATTGGATCGTCTTGGCTTGAGTTTTAGCCAGTCTATTTTGGATACATTTATCGGTCATTAGATCATACCAAATTAAAGGTATATAGTTTGAGCATGTTTTCGGGTTTAAAAAATGTGTCTTCCAATCCCAGCCTTACAATAATATAGATATACACTTTGGCAAGGTTTGGGTCTAGAGCAATATACTCTAGGGCTGAAAACCGAACCATCGGTTCGGTTTTTCACCTAAACCGTGAACCGAACCGATTTAGGTCGGTTTTAAAATTTTCAAACTGAAACCGAACCGACCATTAATAAAACCGATCCGAAACCGAACCGAACCGACTAAAATCGAACCAAAACCGAAATAAAACCGAACCGACCGACTATTTTAAACATATTATATTATTTATATATAAAATATATTATTTATTATATATATTCGGTCGGTTCGGTTTGGTCGGTTAAAATCACATAGAAACCGAAAACCGAACCGACCACTTCGGTTTTGAATTTTTTAAAACCGAAACCGATCCGAACCGAATTTAAATCGAACCGATTGGTTCGGTTTTGATCGGTTCGGTCGGTTTAGTCGGTTTGATCGGTTTTTTGTTCAGCCCTAATATACTCCAACTTAGCCCAAAACTGAATCGGGTCTACCTTTCCAATCCTAGATCCGAGCAAGACATGTTTTAAGAGCCTCAAACTCGTACCATTAGAATCAGTTAGCCCAAATTGTCAAAACTTGTTAAAATGTTGTGGAAAAATGCAAATAATAGAATTATTAGGAAAAAATAAGTTGGAAAAGGAAATGTAAATCAGACTTCAAGTGCTTTTGAAGTTTCCCTTGTATTTTTATTTTGAAGTCAAGGTTTTCTGTTAAATTGAGTAAATTTAATGTCACCTGACTATGAAGGGCGATAGGAAGAATTTTAATCGTCATCTGATTTTGAGTTTTATTAAATTTTGCCATGAATAAGGTTCTATGTCCCCAAGTTATGAACTTTTTTTTTTCTTTAGTTTCCTTTGAAAGCTTTCCCTAAGAGCATTTCCAATAGACAATTTTTTTTACCTCTGTCAGTGACTCTACCAATGAGCCTCTATCAAATATGGAGTCAAATCTCCCCAAATCGGCGTTTTTTCACTCTAAACTTGGATTGCTTTAAGATGTAGGCATTCACTGACTCAAAACTCAAGATACAGTCTTAGTTGAGTCACTCAGCACTCTTAGTATGAGCGTGCATCTTCTTTGTCATGTAGCGGCTTGCAAATGACCATTGATCTGACTAAGTTTACCATCTTATAGTCGTTGGATCAAAATGACTCTGTGTCAAAATAGCCATATTTGTGTCAAGGAGCATTCAAATATGGCTAGAACGGCTATAATTGCCCAATCATATCTCAATCCCAACCCTCATTCTATAAAAACCCTTCCTTTTCTCCCATTTTCGCCGCAACTCTCATCCATCTATTCTTATCTATTTTTCACCCCCTTTCAATCCACATGGTACAATATTGTCTGTTTGGGCTCACAGGTCGACCAACACACGAGTGTTACAATTTACCCCCTTATGGTAGTTTGCCTTCGTTGACACACTTTCGAGACCTGATCCACATAACATGTTTCCTCACCTAGGTAATGTGATACCATTATGTAACGACCTGATCACGCATAAGTACCATATATGTTTCCCTCACCCAAGCGATGTAGGACTATAAACCCCCATGGTAGCCTAGCAATATTTCAAGAAGAAACTCATTAATGTCAAGTTGACCATTAGAAAAGTCTCTAAAATGGTCATCTTCGTTAGATGGTACTGATACAGTGGGCGGTGACAAAAGATGAATCCCTTCTCCATGTTTTCCTCCTCACTTATCTATAACATCATCACCCATAGAAGACTCCTGGTCATGAGCCCCAAGAGAACCAACGGATGATGCCTTTGTTGGTAGCCCGTTAAGTAGATAAAGGAAACAAGAAAGTAAGGATAAGATCTCAAGGATGAGGCGAAAAATTCATCAATAAGTAATAGGAAAGTATGTAAACCCCCCTCCGGAGGACATAGGAGTATCAAACTCAACATTACTGGCTTTGTGAGCAATTGTCCTCATGGGTGTTGTATTATGTTGGAAGGTTAATATGAAATAAAGAAAACAAGAGAGAATCATGTCAGAACAGTGTATATTTTTGCAAGTGGTTTCTGGTTTCTTATATGTAACATTAGCCTTTATGTTAAACAAAGAAAGTCTCCATATGTTATAGAATAAGAAAGTCAGTATAGAATATGTTAGGAAAGTCAGAATAAAATAAGAAGTCTTAGGTTTCCTATTTCCACAAGGTTAAATCAGAGTTGGTTTATGTAAGCTCGTATTCAGTTAAGGAATAACAACAACAATTCAATACAATTTTACGAACATTTTCTTTTCATGGTATCAGAGCAACTTTCTCTTGTGAACTAAACACTAGCCTCCTCTCTCCCTCTATTCATCATCTCATAACCACCCACAGACTGTCCACGTCCTCTTCTATCTCTCTCAACCAATTCAGTTGCAGAGAAAAGAACGCAACCATCAAACCAGACGCAAGAACAGGGGAAACACTCTCTTATTCATCCCCGATTCCCCTTGTTTTCCCTCTCGTCTTTCTCTCTTTCTATTTCACTCTCTCTTTGTCACCATCACAAACGAACCAGCATCACACCGTCTAACAGCCACCACGAAACAAAGCTCGCACGAAACAACCCTGTTTGATTCTAGCAGTCTGTCACAGAGGAAACATCAATCCATCATCAATCATTTCAAGGTTTCACAATCTAGATTTCATCAAGATCCAACAACCTTTTACGGTTTCCTGTTGAGTCAACTCCTAAACCGTAGCTACCGCAATCACCTTCGTGTTTCTTTTTGCCAATTCTCCAAATATTTTTAGTCAGATCTCGTGAAGAAGAAGACTTTGTTTGGAGAAAGAAAACTTGTTTTAAGAGATTAGGCTATTACCACCTCAAGGATCAGTTAGATCCACCGACTGATTTTGAAAGACCGGGCTATTAACACCATAATGTTGAGTGAGATCCACTAGTACACTACGTAGCCGCCGCCATCATGGGCGACAATACAAGCAGTGGTTCCAACACCACCACCTCACCATACGACAATCCTCATCATCCATACTTGTTTAACACTCAGATCAACCTGGAGTGGCTCTTGTTTCACATCCACTTACTCCTACCGATTACAACATATGGAGTTGAGTGATGACCATGGCTCTCAAAGCCAAAAATAAATTGGGTTTTGTTGATGGATCTATCAGGACACCTGGCGACAAAGCTAAGAATGATAAACTACTACAATGGGATCGTTGCAACAACTTGGCAAAATCATGGCTCATCAATGCCATCTCACCTAACCTCCAGGCAAGTGCCATGTACTGTGAATTGGCCTATAATGTATGGGCTGATTTGAAATAAAGGTATGCACAGACTAATTACGTGCAGATCTATCATATTGAATTTGAAATCCATGGATGCACACAAGGGACGATGAATGTGAGTGCCTACTTTACCAAATTGAAGGCTCTCTGGGACGAACTGGATGTTGTGGTAGGTTTTGCTGAAGACACTAGCGACACCATGAACATCTTTCATGCATATGTCCATACTCAACGCTCAATCAAGTTCTTGATAGGGCTAACCAGCGCCTTCAATTCTGTTAGGGGTCAAATTTTGTTGATCGATCATCTTTCTCCACTCAACAAGGTTTACTCCCTTGTGCTTCGTCGTGAACGCCAGCAAGAAATCTCTACTGGAAAACCCGTCATACCTGATGTTGCAACTTTTGCCATGCGAAATATTGATCCCAAAAGTGCACATAACATGACAAATCATGAGGACCTTGAAAGCTCTTTAATCCCGACGTCAAGTGTGGAACATGTGACAGGGTAAGTCATACTGTTACTGACTTTCGTTCTCATCTCACTAGTGATTATTGTGGATTGAAATCCCACCCTGTTGACTATTGTTGAAAATTTAAGAAAGCCGATCCCGCTAAACAACGACGTTTTCAGAAAGATCATCCTAGGGGCAACAATGTGTCTACTTCTTCGGATGTGCAACCATCCAATCATTTTTCATTCACTTTCAAGTAGTGCAAGCAAATTATGGCATTGTTGACCAACAACAATTCCAAGGCTCACAATATTGGTAATGGCCTCTCTATTACAGAATTGACAAGTGAAGTACTCTTTCTCAAATCTCATGGCTCTCATTCATCTTGAATCCTTGACAGTAGCGCCACTGATCATATAGTTCATAACCCTCATTTACTTACCCTTTTCAAACTCGTCCACAATCGAACCATTGATCTTCCTGATGGTACACTTGTTACACACATTGGCACCATGAATTTCTCTTCTGTTTTTACCTTGCATGATGGTCTTTGTGTTCCCTCTTTTAATTTTAATTTAATTTTCATTAGCAAACTCACAGAACATTCTCTTTTTCTCACCATTTTTCTCAACAATTCTTGTCTGATACATGACATTCGTTCAAGGAAGATGATTGGGACAACAACTGAGCTTGATGGTTTGTACTACTTGGACGACCCATCACCACACTTTCACCACTTGTCACATCACTCAAGACAACAACCCTGTATTATGGCACAATCGCCTAGATCACCTTTCGGACAAAACTCTCCATCTCCTTCTGTCTCTTTTCGCGATACTAGTACTTGTGTTTCCAATAAAGGTGTTATTTTTCCTTTGGCCAAACAAACTAAAAATAAATTTATTTTATCCCATATTTCGAGTATTACTCATTTTTTCCTTATTACATGTTGACATTTTGGGAGGATATCACGTTGCTTCCCGTTCTGGAGCGCGTTATTTTATCACCTTGTTGATGATTACACATGATGTACTTGGATTTATCTCATGAAACACAAGTCTGACACGCACACACTCTTAATTTCATTCATTAATTATGTTGAAAATCAATTTTCTTCCAAAATTCAAACCATTCGCAGTGATAATGGACTTGAATTTTTCTTCACTGGTTTTTATGCTTCAAAAGGCATTATCCATCAAACTTTTTGTGTCTCTATGCACTACAAAAAATGAAGTAAAAAATGGCACTTTCAAGGCGGCGCTTTTCTTAGCGCCGCCGATTCATAACATTACCAGCGCTTATAACCAAAAGGCCGCTTAGTTAAACATTATAACGGCATTATCAGTGAACGCTGGTAAAACCTTATGCAATAACGACGTTATGTTATAAAGTGCCGGTTAAGAGCAAACAAAATCGGCGTTTATGTTATAAAGCGTCGGTGAAGAGTAAAAAAAATGGCGTTTCTATTATAAAGCGCCGGTTAAGACCTTATGCAATAACGACATTAGTGTTATAAAGCGCCGGTAAAACCTTATGCAATAACGGCGTTTCTGTTGTAAAACACCGGTTAAGAGCAAACAAAATCGGTGTTTTTTTATAAAAGCGTCGGTTAAGAGCAAAAAAAAAAACATGCGCCCACTTCCCACTAATAAAAAAATCAAGTTTTAACAAAACGCCATATTAGAGTTAACAAAACGCCGTATTAGAGGTTTTATAACCCAGCCTCCTCGACTTCTCTCCTCCCCTGCTCTTCCCTCGACTTCCACCTTCCCTGCTCCCTCCACTCGACTTCCACCCTCCCTGCTCACTCGACTTCCCTGCTCCTCCCTCGACTTCCCTCCTCCCCTCATTCCCTGCTCTTCCCTCCTTTGCGATTCAATCCTCCCTCGTTCCCGACTTCCCTCTCTAAAACCCTACTCACTGTGACAGACTTGACCTTGCTCGGCGTCTTCAACCTCCAAACCATTTTGCAAAATCAATCAGCGACTGCAGATTCTCTCGTACAGGTACTCTCTCTCTCTGCTTTCTTTGTAATATTGCTCTTTTGGGTTCTCTAAGATCGTAAATTTACCCTAATTAGGGTTTATATGTGTTCCTAAAAGTACCCATTTCTTTCAAATCGGGTACAGTTTGATCCTTTATTAACAAAGTCGATGGATTGTTACTAAAAATCACTCTTTTATGTAAATTTTGTACTAATTAAATGAAAAAGTATCCAAGAACATTCAAGATTAAGAGAACTGCAAATGTTTTCTAACTATATTGTAATTTCTTTTTCTAGGTTGAAAATGTTCGTTTTATTTTATTTCCTAAATATGGTGGCATTGACGCCACCTTTGGTTGTTCATGCCTTGAAAATGCACCAAATCGTGCCTCGTTGTTATCAATTAACACAACGATGGTAGCAATGTCACATTGCAGAGTTTCATCTATTAGCCCATTGGAACGTTTGAATCATAAGGATTGGTTGTCCCCCCGATGAGGTCCTTGAGATTTTCGAGCCCGTGAGGGATTCTGAAACTATGCTCCATATGTTTGAGAAATTTTCCAAATGGAAGGATTATAAGCCAACTGAGGCGCTGTATATACTCATACTTTGGAAACACTCATGAAGAAAGAAGTTTGATGCTATTCATGACATTATGGTGAGAGTTAAAAATGAAAGAAATTGTGTGGTCTCTGATGAGTTCTTCTATTTGGTGATGAAAACGTATGGTAATGTAGGTCATATTGATCGCGCGATCAGACCCTTTTTGGTATGCCAGAGTACAATTGTTGGCCTACAATAAGAACCTTCAATTTATTGAAACGGTGCCATGGTCTTTTCTAATTCAATATGAAATGAGCTATTTTCAAAATTTACATATGTGAACTTCAGACCAGGTGTTCTTACAGCACTAATGGGTGTCAGTGGTGCTGGTAAGACAACCATTGTAATGTTTTTTATTACTACCTTTCTTTTCTAGTTATTTGACTTGACAATAGTAAACATCAGTTTTCCCATTGCAATTTCTATTTTCCTCCAGGGAAGAAAATATAAGATATTGACTTACCCAATAACAACGTTTATATTAGAAAGCACAAGTAAAGATCACCCAATAATGGCGTTTCTATTAGAAAGCGCCGGTAAAGATCGAAAAAAAAACCGCGACCCCTTCCCGCTAATGAAAATAAAATTGTGTTTTATAAAACGTCATATTAGAGGTTTTAGGCTTATAGGAAACGCCAGATTAGAGGTTACCCCATTTATAACCCACTCCTTCCCTCTTCGCGACTTCCCTTCCCTCTACATTCCTTCGCGACTTCTCTCCTTCCAGTCCTTCGCTCCTTTGTGACTTCCCTCCTTCCCTCTTCTCTCCTTCGCTCTCAGTCTGACTGCTCTTCTCATCTCCTTGAAATCTCTGTTGAATTATCTCAAACATTGTGGTGGTAGTGGTACTCATTCAGGAACACTCGAATAGCAACCAAAGAGAAGAAACTCAAGGTACAATCAAATCTCTATTTGATGATTTCCAAATATATGGGTTTTGGTTTTTGATGAATCCCTCTTTGATAATCTCTTTCAATTGTCTCTGTTGCTTCTCTTCATCATATGTATATTCTATTACGCACAACTTCGATCATCCAAATGTATTTAAACCGATTTCTAGGGTTTCTTGCTGAATTTATTGTTTTTTTTTTAATTTCTTTGTATTTTTTCGTGATGTATTTTTGATCTTGTAATTTGAATAGTTTTTATTAATTGTTAGGTCTATGTACAATAAATTGTTATTTCTTTGTTCAATGATGAGTTGGTTTGCTGTAGGTAGAGATTTAGGTCAATGTACACTAAATTGTGGTTTTGTTACTGCTTTCTGTGGTTTTGCTTGATGCAAGTATGTTTGGTTCAATTATTTAACCATTGGTTTATTAATCATTGGCACACTTTGGTTTAAAACCTTCACTTTGAGCTATGTAAACCTTCACTTTGAGCTATGTAAACCTTCACTCTTTGTTCAAAAATTGCTATTGGCAGGGATTTAGAGTTTGTCTAAAATTGAATTTCTTTGTTAAACAATTGTTGTAATTTTTGTGTAGTCATGGATTTATAGTTTGTATAGAAGAGCAACCAAAGAGAAGAAACTCAAGGTATGATCGAATCCCTCTTTGATTATTTTTGGATATTTCCAATATTGGTTGAATGTGAGATTTTTTTTATGTGGAGCATGAGATAGCATGAGATTTTGTTTTAACCTTTTGGGTTTATCATTTTGTTGTGATTTGTTTGAATGTGTTTGAGGAAATAGATGCCCTGGTCTGGTTGAATAACAGGTTGACAACCTCTATCTTCTCATGTATCTCAGCCAGTGCTGCATCATAATATATACAACTTAGCAAAAAGAATTCACCGCTGTGATGTAAAACACATTGCATATCTTGCTTGTATATACACCCTGTAGGCTGAGATTGCACGCATCACTAAATCAGGAAAGGGATTGAGTGAGTGAGGGGAGTGTAAGGGCAGGGAATCTCATCTGACTAGGTATCAGAATAGTAAAATTCATTTTCATGGTCATACCAACTGGGCATTTGGTCTAGTAGTATTATTCTCGCTTTGGGTGCAAAAGGTTCTGAGTTTGATTCTTCGAATGCCCCTTTTGCTTGGAATTTTCCATTTTCAACTTTTGCATGTTATTCATATACGAAGTGTGGAATTCCCCATTTTCATTTTTGTGTGTTATTCATATATGAAGTGTTCTCAATGATGTCGAACTTATGCATTCCCCAATTTAATTTTCTGTGTATTATTCATATATGAAATGTTCTCCATGATAGTGAACTTTTGCATGTTATTTGTATATGAAGTGTGGAATTCCCCATTTTCATTTTCTACGTGTTATTTATATATAAATTGTTCTCAATGATCTTGAACCTTATGGTTGTTGTCCTCTGTTGACTTCATTTAAAGCTCCCCAACTTGTAGCAAGATCCCCAGCGTCAACCCAACACTGATCCAGCCCAAGCAGTTCTAAGCCCGCTCAGTTCAGTCTGCCAGGCAGACCCAAACTCTCACAGCATGATAGGCCCACATGTTTCACGACTACTCTCAATACCCATAAGTCTTACTACGGCAAGTATCATGAGGATCAGCTTCGGATGGGCTACTACAGCTGCTCCCTGCTTCCAACTAGGAAGCAAATGCCAGAGTATCTTCCACACTAAGAATCTTCTTTCTATGGATTGCTCTCGCATTGGGAACTATCTTCCGCGTATCTTGGAGCACAAGGCTAACAAGGAACTTCCCTCATACAAAACAACTCCTAATTAGATGATGATCTCCACGAAGATCTCCTTCGTAAATTACGCCTATGAAGGCCCGGTAGAACTAGGACTCCTTGCACTATAAATAAGACATGAGGTTGGTAAGTTAAGGTACGCTACAAATTTCTTGTTACAGCATTACACCTTCTTCAGACCCCCTGTCTAATTTTAGCATCAAAGTGTCATTGGCCACCACAATGATGATCTGTGGCTCACGTGTGTTACTTGTACAGGTCAGCAGGAACTAGGTCAAAGCAGGGAGGAGAAAATGACTGCATCAAAAAGCTTCTTGGGCGAGATGATGTTATCACCCACATGTCTTCTCTCAATGAAAGCACCTTGTGTAGGGCTAATAATATCATGAAGACAAACTTTTAATCTTTGTGTAAGAGAAGAAGCTATACTACGATAGATGACATTTCTTAGAACAATAGGCCTAAATTTTTTCACAGTTTCAGGATGTTGCACTTTGGTAATAAACATCACGCTAGATTGACAAATATTATTTACAGGTAGTTCAATTTTAAAAAAAGAAGTGGCCACATTAAACATATTTGATCCAACTAGAAGCCAATATGTTTTGTAAAATTTAACATTTAAGCCATCATGACCAGGAGACTTCTTATTACCAATTTTCCAAATAGCTTGACGGATGTCTATAGGTGCAAGAGGCCTGTCAAGAAAATAATGTGTGTGAGCTTAGGCATTATAGCTCAAAGGAATGAACTCAGTGGGTGGAGGTGCAACAAGGGTAGCAAAAAGCGACCCATAAAATGTGAAATTCATTTTTAATGGCGCCCGGTGAAGAGAGTCCCCCTTCCAAAGAGAAAAATAAATCAATTATGTTACATCTAGTTTGCTTGTTGAGATAAGTAAGGAAAATGAACTATTCTCATTCCCACGTAAAGCCAAATTGTAACAAGCACGTTGCTTAAGCCATTTTGTGGTGGACCTATCACGCCTTTGGTATTGCTAAGAAGATGTTTGTGATCTAAAGCAATAGGAAGGTGAGTGGTGGTGGTATTGGGGAACATCTTAGTCCATTGAGCATTATAGAACGCACGATCAAGTGTCATCGAGATGCTACCCAAACCTTGGCAATTTTTTTAATTAAAAAAACATTTGGCGTTTGTTGTGCCAGGGTGAGGTGGGCTAGAGAAATCCTAATCCATGAACCCACTAAAGTTCAAGAAATTATGAATTTCAACAAGTTGAGAAGGGGTGAATGGGTCCCTTCCACATTTTTAACTAGAACTAGTAGCCCTGTTGAAATCACCAGCCACTGAGAGAGGAAGAGCCATAGAGTTGGCAACACTGTAGATGTCAATGAGCTTAGCCCATGTACTTTTACGACGCTTGACTCGAGGTGGAGCATACACACCACTGAACATCCAAGTTTTGAGGTTGGGGTGGACATGCACAACCATGTTAGAGACATGGAAGGATCAATGTGTAACACCTTTGTGTGGGTGGGTTGTGAGGTTGACAGGCTATTTAGGTCTTATAAAAACTCGCACATTGATCCTTCCATACCAAAGGGATAAAAACTCGCACATTGTGAGGTTGTCAGTGAGTTTAGGTACTTATGTGCGAGTTTTTATCCCTTTGGTATGACACATTTTAAAGTTGTGAGGGTGGTTAGGCCAAAGTGGACAATATCATACCATGCGGACCAGGTTGTTACATAATGGTATCAAAGTCGAACCCAATTGAAAGTGTATCAACGAAGACGTTAAGCTCCCTAAGGGATGGACTATAACACCTTTGTTGGGGGGAGGGGGGAGTTGTGAGGCTTAGTCCCACATTGCCTGAGTGAGGGAAGTGAATGAGCTACTTATGTGCAAGTTTGTATCCCCTTGGTATGACGACTTTTAAAGTCGTGAGAGTGATTAGGCCCAAAGCAAACAATATCATTCTGTGTGGATCGGCGGGTCGTTACAAAATGTTAAAGTGTTGTTTGTGCCAAAAAACCAAATACCACCTGACATTTGTTCAGGTTCCACGCAATAAACACCACCAGGTTGGTGCGCCTAGTTTCCTCGAGAGGTTGGACAAGTGTATCACGCATAATGACAATGGACAGATTGTGAGAAACAACAAGAAAGTTGAAAGCTTCTCAAAATTTAAACTTTGCGGCTCACTTACAATTCCATATGATAATCTTAGTCATTGTTGGGTCATGGGAGGAGGCTAGAGCTCATCCAATGTAAAACGGACTCAATTGTTGCATCAAGGTGGATTCTCTTGTGTTAGTAATCGAAGACAATGGTGGTAGGTTTTCCCCATTTACCGGTGGTTTCCTTTGGAAAACATGCACATTCCTCTCGTAGACTGGCGGGTAGAGTCTTAGTCGTCTAAAGGAAGGGCGAAAAACTTGAAGTCGTGCTTGAGAAGTATCACTCTCGGTCGATGATGCTAGGGAATTGTCCGCACCATATCGCTGTGTGAGACACACTGAAGAGATACTGAAAGAGTTCAATTAGACAATGTGTCACAACAAAAGAAGGTGGGTTTTGTGCAAAAGATCGAAATCGCCCTCGTTGAGAAAAGGCGAGGTCCTGGTAGTGATTTTCCAAGTTTGGAGAGCAACGATTTCTTCGAGTTCGTATGTAGGAAGATGAGGTCACCAAATGGGATCCTAAACCTCCTCGATATGAAAAGGTGTCACAACCGCCTCCCTCTTGTAAAAAAGGGTGGGAAAGTTGTGCCAACAAGGGGCTTGATGGTCTTCATGAACTTGTTCGACGATGCATTGCATAGCTCTGAGAACTCCTTTTCAAGAAAAGCAGATAAATGATGTAGACGAGAGTGAAGGTGAAGGGGAAGGGTTCACTTGTGTGGAGCATGCATGGCTGATAGGGCTTAAGTAGAAAGAGTTCTCAGTTGAGATAGCAATCTCATCATGTGTCATGAGTTGTTTGTTTTCAGGCGGGAACTGATAGAAACCAACGGATATCTCTGTTGAACTAGTCTTTGGTTGTTCCTATTTCTATGGTCATCTGTTGTACTTGAATTAGTTAGGATCTGATTGTTTATGTTTCCCAGCTCTCCTTCTTTCAAGGAGATTGTGTTGTACTTTGATTGTAACTCTCTGTGTACAAATACAGGTTCAATAGCTATTCAGAAACATGTTTTCCTGAAACCCTATGTGCATTTACATGGTATCAGAGCATCCACCACAATAATTTTTCTCAGTCAGTCACCATGAGCAACGCCACAAACATTCCCCCCACCCGCCACAATGATATTCCTTTAGTGACCATTAATGTCACAGCCCAAACACCTATCAAGCTAAACAACAACAACTTCCTGTTCTGGAAATTACAGTTTCAGACCCTCTTCATTGGATATGACCTACAAGGGTATATCGATGGAACAAAACCATGCCCACCACAAATGGTGACCACCACCACCGACACAACCACAGAGTCAACACCAAATCCTGCGTATCATGCTTGGGTACGCCAGGATCAGTTGATCCTCAATGCATTAATTAGATCCATTGGACCTACCATCGTTCCATTCATCTCCCGAGCATCCACCTCTCGCGAAGCATGGACCATTCTCAACAGCACCTATGCCACCCCTTCCAGAGGCCGCATCAAACAGGTCAAAGCAAGCTTTAAGGCTCTCACCAAAGGATCCCTTAGCGTTACTGAATTTTTACAGTCAGTAAAATCTAAAGCTAATGAACTAGCTGTTCTTGGAGCACCGATTGACAATGAGGATATCATTGACAAAATATTAGAGGAACTTGGAGAAGACTACCGGGAACTGGCTCGAGCAGTTCAAGCCAGGGACATCGCCATCACATTTGAAGAACTTCATGAAAAGCTTCTCAACTTTGAAGCAGCACTCCAAGTCACAAACAAAGTCCCTACTCACTTTTCCCCAACAGCTCATCCTACCGCTAGAACCAACAGGCCATCCAACCAAAACAACTGGCGTTCTTCCCCCAACAACACCAACACGTCATCAACTTCGCGTTCCAATTATCAATCTTCAAACCAGCATCCAGGGCAGAATAGTACTCCCTCATTCTCAAACAACAGGCCACCACCTAGGCCTTATTTGGGCCACTGTCAAGTCTGTGGCATTCAGGGCCACATGGCCAAGAGATGCCCATCTTTCAAAATGGTTCCTCAAGGCAACAACAACAACCATTATCCTTCAGGCCCACCACAAGTCCACATGGCTGTTGCCACTGCCCCACCGAACAATTTGTGGCTGCTAGACAGTGGGGCTTCCCACCACATCACTGCTGACCTCAACAATCTGGCTCTTCACACCCCGTACACAGGAACTGACGATGTCATGATTGGAGATGGTAAAGGACTTCGTATTACCCACATGGGGTCCACTAAACTCTCATCGTCTACTCACTATTTTAATCTCACTGATTTGCTTTGTGTCCCTAAAATTAAAAGAAATTAAATCTCCATTTATCAGTTTTGTGTTGCCAATAATGTGTCTATTGAATTCGTACCGTGGTGTTTTCTTGTGAAGGATATACTCACGGGGGAAGTTCGAGCTCAAGGTGAACCCAAAGATGGCGTGTATGAGTGGCCTGGCTTCGCATCCTTCTCCGCCACTCCTATTGTCTTCTCTAGTCTGAAAATAGCACCAATAAATTGGCACTTTAGATTAGGCCACCCTGCACTTCCAATTCTCAAAAATATTGTCTCCAAGCATAAGTTAAATTCCCAAACTTTTTCTCATGAATTTGTATGCAATGCATGCCAGTGTAATAAAAGTCACAAATTGCCTTTCTCAACTACTTCACTTGTTTCTCATAATCCTTTGGAAATCATCTTCTCCGATGTGTGGACCTCTCCCTTATTTTCTCTTGATGGATTTAAATACTATCTAATCTTTGTGGATCACTTCACAAAGTATATATGGTTTTATCCATTAAAGAAAAAATCTGAGGTCAAGGAAGTGTTTATACGTTTCAAAGCCATTGTAGAAAATTTTTTCAAACACAAAATCAGAACTCTATATTCGAATAATGGTGGAGAATATGTTGCCCTCAAAGATTTTCTTGCCCTTAATGGAGTCTCACATCTAACTCCTCCACACACACCAGAACACAATGGCTTTGCTGAGCGTCGTCATAGGCACATCGTTGAAACATGCCTCTCTCTTTTAACTCACTCATCTTTACCCCGCAAGTTCCGGTCTTATGCTTTTTCAACGGCAATTTATTTAATAAATAGGATGCCTACTTCTTCGGAAAAAAATTGTTCACCATATGAAAAAAAATTTCACCATGCACCCAATTATGAGAAACTGCGCACTTTTGGCTGCCTATGCTATCCTTGGATGCGTCCATATAAAGACCACAAGCTTGATCCACGGTCCAATCCGTGTATCTTCCTGGGATATTCCTTATCCCAAAGTGCATACTTGTGTTTTGAGCCCACCTCTTCCAAAATCTTTGTGTCTCGCTATGTGTCTTTTGAAGAATCCATCTTTCCTTACACTTCTCATCTCACAAAACAGTCCACGTCTTCCTCTGACTCTGTTGACACGTGGCTTCCTCCTCACCTCACCAGGGAAACTTCTTGGCCCTCTCACTCATCACGCCTCTCGGTGGCCCAACCTGAGGAGCATCTTCACAACCGAACGTCTCCCCCTGCAGTCGATCCTTCACTCTCCCCGGTAAGAACTTCTGACTCGGATACATCATCACACACAACCACCTCCACTTCCATACCTTCTCTTCCTCTACAAACCAACCCAACGCCCTCTCAAAATCCTCCTCCCCCTCTGCCACCCCCACCCACTTCAATCCATCCTATGACCACCAGATCAAAGAACCACATACATAAGCCTACTCAAAAACTCACTTTCCAAACCACTGGCCCTACTGAACCTACAACTGTCGCGCAAGCATTGAAAGATCCAAATTGGCGTGCAGCCATGAGTGATGAGTACACAGCTTTAATTCGGAATGAAACTTGGTATTTGGTACTTCCCATGTCCGATTCCAATGTGGTGGGGTGTAAATGGATCTTCCGGATTAAAAGGAATTCCGATGGGTCCATTGCCAGATACAAGGCCAGGTTAGTGGCCAAAGGATTTAATCAGAGACCTGGCCTTTATTATCATAAAACTTTTAGCCCTGTAGTCAAACCCACAACGGTCAGGCTTGTTATTAGCATTGTTGAGAGCAAAGGCTGGAAGTTGCGACAACTTGACATCAATAATGCATTCCTTCAGGGAACCCTCACTGAAGACGTGTATATGGCCCAACCTCCGAGTTTCCTAGATAATGCCAATCCCAATTATGTTTGCAAGCTAAGAAAAGCTATCTACGGGCTCAAACAAGCGCCACGGGCATGGTACCATGAATTGCGGACCTTCTTGTTGTCCTCGGGCTTTCACAATTCCTTAGCCGATACATCATTGTTCATATTCAGGCATGATTCCCATCTTATTTATTTGTTAGTTTATGTTGATGACATCATTGTCACAGGGGATGATGAAGCTGTTGTCAATCGGTTTATTGCCTCCTTAGCTCATCGGTTCTCATTAAAGGACCTTGGTCTTCTAGCTTATTTTTTTGGTGTGGAAGTACAGTCACATTCTCAGGGATTGTTGTTGAATAAAAAACGTTATATTCAGGATCTTCTCCATCGGACCAACATGATGCATGCAAAACCAACCTCCACGTCGCTACCACCTGGTTGTTCTCTCACGTTGGCCATAGGAAGTCCTTTAACTGATCCTTTTGAATATCGTGCTACTGTAGGGAGTCTTCAATACCTCTCCCTGACTCGGCCTGATGTGTGTTTTGCTGTCAATAAATTATCGCAATTTATGCATAAACCTACTGATGTGCACTGGCAGTTCATGAAACGCCTCCTGCGCTACCTGAATGGGACTTTAAATGAAGGTCTACTTCTTCACCGTCATTCCCCTCCCACAGTTCATGCTTATTCTGATGCAGACTGGGGGGGAAACAAAGATGATTTTTCTTCAACCAGTGCTCATATTGTGTATCTAGGTCTTAATTCGATTTCTTGGTCATCCAAGAAGCAACAAACGATCGCAAGGTCCTCCACCAAGGCGGAATACCGATCAGTGGCGAACACGGCAGCAAAGATCAGCTGGATTTGCTCTCTTTTATCTGATCTTCATTTCTCAGTCAGTCATGCACCGGTTGTCTATTGTGACAATATAGGTGCCACTCAGTTATGTTCAAATCATGTTTTTCATTCTCGAATGAAACATGTTGCCATAGATTTTCACTTCATTCTGGAATGTGTGCAATCAGGCGCTCTGCGAATATCTCATGTGTCTTCAAATGATTAGCTTGCTGATGCCCTGACCAAGTCCTTGTCGCGCCAACGTTTTTGCTTACTCAAAGACAAGATTGGACTTCGCAACTGCCGTCAATCTTGAGGGGGCATGATAGAAACCAACGGATATCTCTGTTGAACTAGTCTTTGGTTGTTCCTATTTGTATGGTCATCTGTTGTACTTGAATTAGTTAGGATCTGAATTTTTCTATTTCCCAGCTCTCCTTCTTTCAAGGAGATTGTGTTGTACTTTGATTGTAACTCTCTCTGTACAAATATAGGCTCAATAGCTATTCAGAAACATGTTTCCCTGAAACCCTATCTGCATTTACAGGAACAACATTAGAGGTTGGGAAAATAGAGAGATAACATCGAAGAAACCCCAAGTTCCATAATGCTTCGAGGAAATTGACTGCACGGAGATGAGAATTGGAAAAATAGATATAAAAAAATAAGCAAAATTCGAGAAGAAGTTGGGGTCTATATCAAGCATTGAACAACAATTGCACAACTCGGTTCAGCCACGTGGCTACTGATGTCACTTGGCATGGACGGAGCATGGGTTTTATCTCCAAGTGGAAGAGAAACAGTCAGGGATGAACATGTTGCTTGCATGTTCGGTGAGGGTTTTATAGGAAAGGCATGCTCTGAATCACCTGTAATATTAAATGCAGATTTGGAAAGTGTGTTACATGGATCTTGCTTACAGAAAATGACCTCAATAGACCATTTAGGTACCATAGTTATGCTAATAACCAATTGATTGCCTACTTTTTTGTTTGTGTGATCAATAAGGACTAATTTGTTAACCTTAGTTAACCAATAAACAAAATAGACAATCTTAACTTTTGTAATCATCCTGAGAAATTATCATACAAATGTCGAGGCATGAATCATTACTAATCTATCTAACTTGTACTTGGATATCGATGTATGTCGATGATGCTTATGTTGTCTTCTTCCCCAAACCCAAAGTATTTTAGGTGCCCAATTCTTGTTGGGATTTTGACGAGCCTTATGGTTTTCTTTTAGAAATTAGCTGTTGGAGGCTTCAATTGTTTTTCAACAAAAATTGAAAATAAAAGATGATAATTGATGAAAGGGGAAAGAGGAATCAATAGATAGTGGAAAAATAAAGGAAAATGAAGCCCATCAGGGATTGTAGAAAGTAAACATGGAGAGGGAAAAAGGTAGTTGTTTATGATGTGGAATGCATTTGTGGTTCAATTCCAACGGGATTGCAATTGGTCAATCAAAGCACTCCTTGAATGTTTTCAACCTAATTCAAAGATCTAAACAAACTACAACCATGCAAAGTTTCCATTTCCTTCGATCTTTTGGATGTACACATTGGTTTTGTCAAACCAAAAACACAATAGTAATTTTTTGAAATTAGATACTCTTGGTGGCTTTTATCTCACAATGTTTATATGATGTAGAATATTTCGAAAAAATCCATTAGTCTCATCGAAATCATAATAAGAATTGCGTACTCAAAATACTCCTTTGTGTTTAGAGAATAAGACAATATAAACATCATCAATATTCATTGATATCCGAGTAAAAGTTAGATGGATTAATAATGATAATAATTGATGTAGTCGATTCCTGCTCTCCTTCCTTATTGCTTACCTAGACCTACAAGTAGCAAACGTGAGCCAAGGACCACCATATGGTGGCTGATGGCATTTCGATGCTTAAGTTAGATAAGGCTTAGGAGAGGCTTAAAACTTTAAACTGAGATTTTGTAGTGTACCTCTAGTTCCTCGACCTTATCTCACTTTTATAGTGTAGGGGTCCTTGTTTGGCTAGGCATTTAGTATCGTAGTTAGGGAAAGAGATATTGCTATAGAAATCCTTTCCTAATTGGGAGTTGTCTATGTGCGATAGTTTTCCTACATGACTCGTGCTCCTAGATCTGCAGGAGAGGTTTCCCTTTCTGAGTGTTGTCCATGCAAGGAAGTTTCCTTGCCCAACTTATACTCTAATATGTTTCCTAGTCGGATCCAATGTGTTGTTAGCCTACCAGTCCTAGGTAGATCTCTCAGATACTTGCCTTAGATGTCTTACGAGTATTGGACCTAACCGCGTGACGTGTGGGCTTAATGGCTCATTGCAACTTGGACCCAACTGTCTGGATCCTGCCAATGATGGCCTTAGTGCTATTTGGGCCTCGCTGGATTGAGCATGCAATCAGGCTTGCTTTGTTCTGTTGACGAGATTATCATGACACGTGTACGGTGTTGATCAAAGGACGGTTTAATATCATTAGCTACCCCCCCCCCCCCCAGAGTTAGTAGACCATCTTATCAGTCCACTAGGTCATTTCATGAAGCAACTGTGCAGTCATGATGATTGAGTCTAAGTTGTTTCCTTGAGCGACGAATTGCATTAATTGAGCGTGCGCTAGCTTGAAAGTAGGAAAGACGGGAGTTTAGTGTTCTATATAGATTTCCTGCCTGTGGAGTACCCTTTACTCTTTCGATCTCAAAGATTCTGCCATGCCGTATTGTCTTTTGTGCTTTTGGTTTTGCTTAACCTTCGTATTCGAAAGCTTGTACTATCTTTCATGGTGGGCTGGAATCAACTTCCTGATAAACCGTTCACTAAGGGCCATAAGTTTTTTAAGGAGAGGTTGCTCTCTGAATCTGTGTTGGAAGTCCTCCATAAGACATACGGATTCTTGATGATCTGGTGTTCTGCACTCTGGGCACCGATCTGACGTCATTGTACCTTCCTGATGGGTTTTCTATTTTTTTTAGGTATGCTTCAATCAGGCGTCCACTTTCCTGTTATCAAGGAGATCTGGGAGTTCCTGGCGTACCTCAGTATTGCACCCGCTCAACTCGTGTTGAACGAGTATAGGACTATCATTGCCATTCTGATAAGGGCTAAGGGCACTGGTGTCCAAGTGTCTTTGAGGGCCATGTAATTGCTTATTTTTTCTTGGATAAACGAGCACATTGTGTGTGCTGACGTCACTAGATTGCTTCGGCAAACTGCCTGATGATTTTAAATCATGGCAGAAGTTTTGTTTCATGGCTCCTACGGACTCGGCGTACTTTGAGCTTGATGGTCGTCCGGTCGAGCATGAATTTATACCACTGAGTAAGTTGACTCTTTCTTCAGTCTTGCTTGCGTTCACTGCGTATTAGATTGAACCGTTGTGGTTTTTGCAGGGAGATTATCAACTTCGCCTTTTTCTGTTGAAGACAAAACAACTTTGGATGCGTTCCACGACATGCCTCGTATGGAGGTAGAAGATGTCGTTAAGCCTTCTAATATTGAGAGCGGATTGTGGGCTCATTGGCACGTGGCTCCTACCCTTTTTCAGGTAAAGAAACCAAAGCCCAAAGGTGGGTCTGCTTCAAGGAAGAGGAAACTTCCCAAGATCAGGGTTCCGAGCCCTTCGAGGAGGGCAAAAATAGATGAGGCACTTCCTTCTCTTGTGCATCCAAAGAGGTCTTGTGCTTTGTCTAGGTCCGTCCGCAGGCGTCTGACCTCGTCCAAAGACTTGAAATTCAAGTTAAAGTTTTGAATTTTGAGATATTTCCTCATGATAATAGAATATTTTCTCATAAGACGTACCTATTAATATAAATGGACAAGTCCAATTTTTCCATGTGACTAAGGAATACCTTTCTTTGAAAAAGAGATATTGGCAAAGAAAAATCGACTTCAACCTCTTCAGTTGAGCTTATAAATATAGCTCAAAACAATTCACATGGATCTATCTCTCATGTTCTCAAAATTTTGTACTCATCATACCATTTTGGCCTTCCCTTTGAGAGATCCATTCACCACTCAATACCCATATCCTTGTAAGAGATCCTATGGTGTTTTAGGAATAAACATGGTCTATTTGGTTATCTAAAGAGAAAAGAGAAGATAGTGATGAAAAATAGTTTAAGGGAGTTTTGTAGTGGTATATGCCTGAGATTTTGTTGAGTCTTCAACCACTTTATCTAATGCTTGGGACTTGGAAGTGAAGCTTTCATCTTCCATTGAGTAGGGGATCGAGTAAATGTAAAAGAGCTTATAGCCTCTGTATCCTACAATCGAGTGTCACTAGAAGAGATAAACCTTTTGAGTGTTGGCTTGCCTAAACTCACATTCTCCCAATGTGGGTTCTTGAATCTATGAAGTGAATTCGTATGAGCAAATATCACCCCGGTGATCCCAAGTTGGTGGTAAGCCTTGGTTGTGTTGTATTCCATGATGGTGTGATCATTGGCAAATCGGCAAGTCTCGCAGAGTACGAACATAAGACCAAGTTGTATCTTCGGGATCTCAAACACACGGTCATAAGACTTGGTTGTGGTTATATCCCATTGGTGATTGTCAAGGTGTTCGTAACATTCGCGGAGCAGAACACTTCGTTTGTGTCTGTAAGTCTCATAGGATCGTCACGATTAGACCTAATGAGGTTGTAGAACGTTGATTGAGAGTGGAGTTCTCATGTAATCAAGTAATATAATCTTGAGGTTTGCGAGCCCTCCACCGGGGAAGTAACTGATTATAGCCAATCAAACTCAGGCTTACGTGAACATCGTTATATCAGTGCCTTTATTTTGCTTATTTTCTTTTCCCGTTGACTCTATTTACATTACCTTGCACGCTTAGCTAAGTTATTATTTGTCGATGCTCATATTGTTTGTATGTTTAACTAGCATGCTTAGAATTCATTAGGAAATTTTGCAAAAGGCTTTTTTTTTTTACTTGGTGTTCATCTTCAAGTGAATCAACTAAACTTGTAAACCTTGTGATGTTGACTTTACTTGGGTCACATCATAAGTCGTCGATAAGTTTAGGTGATGAACATCGAAGTCGAATACTTACGTGTGTTTTTAAAAAAATCGATTATCAAAAAGTGACTATTCACCCTCTCTAGTCGAGATTAGCCTAGTATCATATCAATTGTCGTACACTTTCAATGAGTATTAGAGTATACCTCATATTTTTTGTCACAACCTTGTGATATCTTTTTTTTTTTTTTCAAAGAAACTATGAGAAAATTCTCGAACAGGGAGTTGTGATAGTAACAATAACGTGACACGAAGAAACTATGTTCATATTATCCGAGTGAATGGTATGAACATAAATATGTTGCCACCATGAACATATCCACAATCAATACATCATCTTTGTCACCACTTTTGCCATTGAGATTTAGGGATATTTACAAGAAGTTCTTCCTCAACAACATATGTAGATTTGGATCCAAAGTTTCCTCTACACTCTTTCGATTAAAATTTGTAGGTCGTGTTGTAAATTTAGTTGGCTTTGATTTAGGTTAGTTTATAATGTTACATTTTTTTGAAACATTAGGTATAAAAGGGAGGACGAGTTTTGAGTTGAAGATAAAGATGAGGGATTTGTTGTTTGTAAAAGAAAAGTGGTGAAAAAAAAAGTAAGCGGCTTGGGTATGACAAAGGTAAAAGTAAACCCCCATTATGCAGGGTTCCTTTACTAAGCATGAAAAGTTTGGTTGGATTTTTTTATTATTTATTATTTTTTTATTTTTCTTAACTTGGGGTTTGAACAAAAACAGTTGGGATCTAAATAAGATTACCCAAAACTTATTTCATGGAGTAGTCTACAATAATAATAACCACCTTTTAACTTTTTAGATTTTTTTTATTTTTTATTGAAAAATTACATTTTTAGTGTTAAAATATACATGGGGTGAAACTTAAGATAGGGTCACCAACAAGCCCAATCTCAACAAGTAACCATCAAAATCCCCAATAGCTAAATCATTTAAAATGGCGTTATCCAATTTAAGTTCGAAGATACACTACAAAAAAAAGAAGCATTAATAGCTACAGAAACTAGCGACGGTTTTTTGATACCGTCGCTAATTATCAGATTTGCGACAGCAAAAAATCGTCGCTAATGCTTTTGATACTGTTTCAACCTATAATTATAAAAATCCGTCGCTAAATATTTTGCGACGGCTTAAAACTGTCGCTAATTCTTGTATTAGCGACGGCATCTTAGCCGTCGCTAAGATTTACAAATAAAATTCATTAGCTACGGTAGAATACTGTAGCTAATGGATTTTTTTTTAAATATATATAAAAAAACATTTAGCGACGGCACTGCCGTCGCCAAGCTTTACATATAAAATTCATTAGCTACGGTAGAATACTGTAGCTAATGAATTTTTTGAAAAAAAATATATATATACAAAAATATATTTAGTCACGGTAAATGAGCCGTCGCTGAGTTTTACAAATAAAATATATAAAAAAAAACATTTAACTACGGCAAACAAACCGTCGCTAAGTTTACAAAGATTTTTTTATTAGCGACGGCCCAAAACCGTCGCTAATTGATTTTTTTTTTTAATTATAAACAAAAACATTTAGCTACGACAAAAAACCGTCGCTAAGCTTACAAAGATTTTTTTATTAGCGACGGCCCAAAACCGTCGCTATTTTTTTTAAAATTATACACAAAAACATTTAGCAACGGCAAAAAACCATCGCTAATTGATTTTTTTTTCAAAAAAAATTATAAACAAAAACATTTTGCTACGACAAAAAACCGTCGCTAAGCTTACAAAGATTTTTTTATTAGCGACGGCCCAAAACCGCGCTAATTGATATTTTAAAAAAAATTATAAACAAAAACATTTAGCTACGACAATAAACCGTCGCTAAGCTTACAAAGATTTTTTTATTAGCGACGGTCAAAACCGTTGCTAATTGCTTTTTTTTTTAAATTATACACAAAAATAAAACATCATCTCAACCGTCAATAACACCCAAAAACTTTATCTCAATCCAACGCACTAAACCAAACCACGTTACTGATTCACGTGAAACCAACACAACCAATCCCTTTCAATTACCTCTCTCTATATAAATTTAAATTTTCTCTACCAACCAACTCAACCAAAAAAATTTTCTCAACCCACAGAGAAGTAACCCACAGAGGAAACCCCAGCAGCAGAGATTTCCCGGCCGCCTCCCTCTCCCCTCCCTTCCCCGCCTTTCCCTATAGCAAGAGATCTCAAATCTCAGATCTCAGAGATCTTAAATATGAGATCAGATATTCTATAGAGCGAATAAATTTTTTTTTTTTTTTTTTTTTAGTTTTTTGTAATTTTTGTATGGATTCTTTATAATTTTTGTATAATATTCTAGAGATTCAGTGTACTTTTTGTTATAATTTTGATCAATTAAGTCTCCTGTCATGTTTTTGATCAATTAAGTTTAGTTCTGGTAGTTTCTATTAATTTTCAGAATGGACAGTCATTAAGAGCTAATTTCATTATAAAAAATGAATTTTCATTTGTAATTTATAATTTGTAATTTGTAATTTGTAATTTTCATTTGTCAATATGATTTGCAACAAAGCTGTCCCTAAATAGCCACGGCAAATACCGTGGCTGTTTTGTCAATTGGATTTGCAATTTAGCGACCGCTTTGTCAATTGGATTTGAAATTTAGCGACGGCAAAAATCGTCGCTAAATAGCCACGGCAAAAACCGTCGTCGCTATTTTTCAATTTATGACAGTCTTAGCCAAAATTTTAAACAGCTTTAGCGACGAAATTTTTCGAGTTAGCGACGGTTTTTAGCCGTTGCGAATTAGCTACGGGATAGTTTTCCGTTGCTAATTCAAATAGCGACGATTAAAATAGCCACGGTATTGCGACGATTGTTGAGCCGTTGCTAATAAATACTAGCGACGATTTTTTGACAATTAGCAACGGTTTTTAGCCGTTGCTGAATTGAAATATTTTTATAGTGATAGTGAGGTTGACTGGTTTGTGATAATGCTATTATTGCATCTTGATACAAAACTAATAATTTATACTTTGGATATTAAATATGATCTAGAATTGCATAAATGGCCAACCTCCTCAAATATTCCTGCAACCATCCTCAATTTTGGACAATCCATGTCATCCATACGAGAGATTCTCAAAAACAATTATATAAGACAACATGATGAAATATTAGAGGGAGAAGATTATAAGTTGAAACTATACTAGTTCAAATTGGACAAGGATCTGAATTCGGATGCAATTGGTAGTTTTGTTTTTAATTTATATTGCATCAAAAAAGCATATAATCTCCTTTCAATTCGATTAATTTTCAGAATGGACAATCATTAATAGCTAATTTCATCATAAAAAATGAATTATAATTTGTAAATTTCATTTGTCAATATGATTTGCAACAAAGTTGTCCCTAAATAGCCACGGCAAATACCGTGGTTGTTTTGTCAATTAGATTTGCAATTTAGCGACGGCAAAAAATCGTCGATAAATAGCAAAGGTAAAAAAAAGTCGCTAAATAGCCTTAGCGACCGTAAAAAATCCTCACTAGAGGAGAGGTATAATCGTAGAGTTCCCTGAACTGAAACCTTCGGGGGGAGGTAGTTTGGAACCCTAATCTCCTTTCAACAGAGGTAGCCATTATGCAGGGTTCCTTTACTAAGCATGAAAAAGTTTGGTTGGATTTTTTATTATTTATTTATTATTTATTATTTTTTTATTTTTCTTAACTTGGGGTTTGAACAAACAAAAGTTGGGATCTAAATAAGATTACCCAAAACTTATTTCATGGAGTAGTCTACAATAATAATAACCACCTTTTAACTTTTTAGATTTTTTTTATTTTTTATTGAAAAATTACATTTTTAGTGTTAAAATATACATGGGGTGAAACTCATGAGTTAAGATAGGGTCACCAACAAGCCCAATCTCAACAAGTAACAATCAAAATCCCCAATAGCTAAATCATTTAAAATGGCGTTATCCAATTTAAGTTCGAAGATAGTGAGGTTGACTGGTTTGTGATAATGCTATTATTGCATCTTGATACAAAACTAATAATTTATACTTTGTATATTAAATATGATCTAGAATTGCATAAATGGCCAACCTCCTCAAATATTGCTGCAACTATCCTCAATTTTGGCCAATCCATGTCATCCATATGAGAGATTCTCAAAAAAAATTATATAAGACAACATGATGAAATATTAGAGGGAGAAGATTATAAGTTGAAACTATACTAGTTCAAATTGGACAAGGATCTGAATTCGGATGCAATTGGTAGTTTTGTTTTTAATTTATATTGCATCAAAAAAGCATATAAAACATTATTATTGTCCTACCCATATTTATTGTTCATAAGTTATCATTTTTCAAATTACATTACAGCAAATATTATGGCTCTCTCTCTCTCTCTCTTCTACGAATGAGTTCAGCTTCAACAATGTCCGCAAATGCTCTTCTCAAGTTACCATTGGTCATTCTTGATATTTCACTCAAAGCGTTCATTCTATTTTCATGGATAAAACCCAATGAAATCCTTCTCCTGAACAAATTTGTAGTCGTTGGTAAATCAATATCAGGTTGAGGTGCCTCATGATTCTCTTCAATGTGTTTTAGACAAATACTCCATTCTTGTGCTGCTAAACTAACAACTTCATCCGCCTTGCTGAGAAGTTCCCAAACTAGATTGGGAAAGCCTTGGGTCTCAACCCAAATCCATAGAGCAATAAGTTTGGTTGCTTGCACTGTGTCGTAACTGAGGTTCACGATCATGCAAGTGAAAATCTCTCGATCTATATTGTAAAACCACCTGAGTTGTTCCGTTGTCACAAAGTCAGCCATAGGAATGACAACTGCACCTAAGATGTATTCATATGATTATCTTAAAGAATAGAAGAAAATGAGTGATATCACTACACCATATTGGCATTTTTGTAACAACCCTCAATACAGTATCACTTTTGAAGTGTAACAATTTACCTAACAACTTTACACATTTTCACAAACAAAATGATACAATAATAGTATCACCATGAAGAGTATGGTTATAAAAGTGATACTATTCATGGTGATCTAACTTATTGTATCATTTTTTTTTTTGTTACTGTTTTTTATTTTTTTGACTAAATTTAGTTTTGATTTGAAATTGTTTGGTGGATTGTATCATCTCAAAAGTGATAATGTTTTGAGAGTTGTTACAAAAGTGTCAATTTGGTGTAGTATATAGCATGTGATTAATATAACTAATGATTAAAATTAAAACGGTATACTCAGAAAAAGTTAATATAACTTTTTCTGAGGCTACCCGTGGTTCTTTACTAGAATCGAACAATCTAGCTAGGCATGGCAATAAGGCAGGTCCAGTTCGGTTATGTCAAATTCGGAACTGAACTTCCCTCGTGTCCAGTAGAACCAAACCATAGGTCTCGCGAGTCTACCCTTGGTTCCCTACTAGAACCGCCAGACCAAACCCACTTCTAGACATGTTTGCCTATGTGTAACTTTTAGGAGGCTTTTTGTCATTTTATAGAAGTAGAAGTTTGTTTTGTTTTGTTTCTACTTTGTGCGGGATTAAAACAATTAGGAACCAAGAGTGTTTCGTTAGACATCTCATATTCCTGCTTCCTTGTTCATGTGAGACAAAATCTCACTTCTACGACAAGTTAGGATTTAATCCTACATCACCTAAGTCACATATTAAAATTCAAGTATGTAATATGATGGTAACAATGCACAACTGTGTATAACATTTGATTTTTGGTTTGGGTTTAGTTCCATGAAGTTACCAATCTCTTTGGTCGTGCCTTGAAAAAACGAAAGCCCCTACACAAGAGACAACCAAACACTAGCAAAAGACTTACAATCTCTGATTACTGATAGGACAAGTACCAATATTGAAACTTGTCCACAAATGGAAAGTTTTGCATCCCGAGTATCTGAGATTGTTTGTTTGTTGGCGGTCCCTAATAAAGCATGGGATAAATTGAAAAAAAAAACAAAATAACAATGCCCATCCGGTTCCACAAGAGATTATAAGACTTTCACAAGAATTTCATTGACTTCCAAAAAAATCCATTCTGAAAAAGTTATTATTACTAACATGGTTTGGTTAAAATTGCTTAATTTGTCGGTGTTGCAATCGAAATTGACATGAGATTATATTTTCCACTCTAATAAATTATGGAAAATTATTTAATGAATAATTTATGTAGTATTTTTATTTCGACACTTCTTTTTAGAAATATGTAAAAATCTTCGATTGTTATATCCCAATAAAACATAATCTTAATTTCAATTATATCTTAACTTTCCAACCTATTTTTAAATTACGGTTTTAATTTTTTTAAGAACTAAATCACAATTTTAAATTAGTAAGATTTTGAGATTTTGGAGAACTCCAATGCAAACATCCGTGTTTTCATTTGTATTTTACATGATTTTATCTATTTTTCGAACTATCAAATTGATAAAATTGCTTCCAGGATATACTTTTGTATCTCAGATTTAGATATAGATCTATTAAGTTTGGATCTAATACTTAATGGTTCAGGATCCAATTTTGAATGCCTAATCGGAGCCCATACCATTACTAGTTCCAAGCCAGAGGGACCCCTTCCCCCCCAAAAAAAAAATCCTAATCATTTGCAACATTCACAATTCAACTAGATCTAAAATAATTAATGATTTTTTTGTTTGACATTTTTCTATATTACAAGGTTTTTTTTTTGGTCCCAAATACATTTTAAGCTATAGCCATAAAAAGATCTAAAAAGTCTATTGAATCTCATGGGGCTCTAATGACACAAATTTTCACAGTTCAGACAAATTATAGGAATCAAAACATTAAACAATGACGTTCATACTAATTACAAGAAAAGAAAAAAAAAAAAAAAAACTATGTAAAAGAATAGCCCTAACCTTGAAAGACCGCCTTCCTTCAAAACTCGATTAATTATCACACTGAAGCGAGGAGCCAGTAAGCTATATTTATACTATTGATATAATGTGAACTTCATTTATTCCCCAAATGTCTTTATATGAATAGAAAAAATAATGTAATGTATTAGTATTTCAGAAATTTAATGTGCTACATAATTAATGGATTTCTTGTTTTTATCGATAATAAAATCATGATTAACTCGACAAGGTAAATGAAGGTCAATGCACATTTTTAATATGTGAGTGGTCAAGAACTGTTTATTAATATATTGTTATCAAAATAAATGAAGACTGTCATGTTTGAGTAGGCACTACTAAAAAAATCCCCTTTTGCGACGACTCGTAGCGCGAGGAGGGAAGTTTTGTCGCTCAAAATTATATTGGCGTGACGACATATTTAATATCGTCACACAATTACAAAAAATAGCTAACTACTTAACACGACGAACTGTTTCGTCGCGTCAACACCTCTTTCGCGACGACGTTAAAGCCTTCGTCGCAAACCTAATATGCGACAACGTGTCGTCACTTAAAACCAAATATTTTGTCACCCTAAAATACCTAGGGCTACGTGTCGACCACTTTGAGCGACCAACTTGAATATCCTCGGGCGACAAACTGTGTCGTCGCCTAAATATATCTTACGCGACGAACTGGAAACCTTCGTCACGTAAAGTATTCACAACCAAGATTCGTCGCTTAAAGCGAGCAGGTTCATCGCCTAAAACATCCCAGGGCGACGAACGGTGTCGTCGCACAAGCTCTGACCTGTTCATCTTCTCCAGGAATTAAAATAATCAGATATGCGTTTTTCACTATTTTCTCCTCTCATTTTATTCTTTTTCTCTGCTCGATTGATTTCTCTCACTATATACTCCAAGCTTCCAACACTTAATTAGGCTTTGTCTTCTCTTTGCGTCGCCGGCGCCGGCCACACCTCCAATCGTCTCTCTTTTTCACTTGGAGAACGGTGAGGAAATTGCTAATTTTTTTTTTTTTTTGAAATTTCATGAAATTAGGTTGCTATCATGTGGATTTTTGGGAGTGTCTCACATTGTTTTTCGAGTGCATAACTAGATATTTATTAATTAATAATATCTACATCGTCTACTTGAAGAATTGTAATTGAGACGCTGCTGAAAACTTTTCCACATTGAAACCTGCATTAGTGTCGTTAACTCTCTTGAATTCTCATGTTTTGTTTATAAACTGAAAACAGGCGTAATGGAAAGACAGTGGATACAAAATCAGGACAAATACTGTGATGAATATTTAAATGGGATCGAGAGCTTCATTGAGTTTGCAAGGGCACATGTCACTGGTACGACGAATCATATCAAGTGTCCGTGTCAATGTTATAACAATTGTTTGTGGCAAACATTCAATATGGTTCGATATCATTTGGCGAGGTATGGGATGATTCAGAATTATACGAGGTGGATTTATCATGGGGAACAATGAGAATTTGGTTCGAAATACAACTTTGCATTATTTTATAAGGAAATTGAAGGGATGGATGCATGCCCTGTGTGCAATGAGCCAAGATATAAGCCTAATTCTGGTAATAAAATGAAGAAAATTCCACAAAAGGTTTTGCGTTATCTTCCACTGAAGCCCAGATTGCAGCGACTGTACATGTCGACGCACACTGCGAGTCATATGAGATGGAACAAGGAAGGAAGGGTTGATGATGATTTTTTGAGACATCCTGCTGATGGAGAGGCTTGGAAAACATTTGATACTATGTATCCCGATTTTGCAGAAGACCCGCGCAATGTCAGATTGGGGCTTGCAACTGATGGATTTAATCCGTTCGAGAATATGAGCTCTACTCACAGCACCTGGCCTGTCGTTGTTGTTCCTTATAACTTGCCCCCTTGGATGAGTATGAAAAAAGAATTTACAATGATGACTTTATTAATTCCCGGTCATCCCGGAAAGGACATTGATGTTTATTTGCGGTCGTTGGTTGATGAGTTAAAAGACTTATGGGAAAATGGTGTACGTACATTTGATAAGTCTACCAACACAATGTTTATGTTGAGAGCAACAGTGATGTGGACTATACATGATTTTCCCGCTTATGAAAATATTTCAGGCTCAGGGCTATAAGGCATGTCCGATATGCAACGATGAAACATTTTCAGGTTGTTATGTGAATGGTGTTAAGTTCCTGGTTATCGAGCGAGACAACAATTTGAGCACTCAAAATAGCGGCGTATCAGTACCTGGGGATGGCGACACCGCCGATGTTGATTTCTATGGTAAACTGACATCTGTAATTCAATTAATGTACAAAGGCCATTGCCAGGTGATTTTATTCAAGTGTCGTTGGTTTGATACAAACCCACATAAAGTCGGGAGTATTAAACGAGAATATGGTCTAGTAAGTGTGAACACAAACACACTTTGGTACGAGCATGATCCTTTTATTTTGGCAACTATGGCAAAACAATTTTTTATCTAGATGATCCTAAAGCCGGTGGTGGATGGAAAGTAGTCCAGACGATCCAACACAGACGTATATGGGACATTCCTGAAAAGGCTTCTGATGACCACAGTGATGACGACACCGCTGATCAAGAGAATTCATCTTCAAGCGTTCCCATTATCCAACAACCATTTGAGTTATTTGTCGAACTTCCTCCGATTGATGGCGAATATGATGTTGAGGTATCACCTGCAAAAGATGGCGTTTTTGGAGAATCTGAGGCAACCATGTCAGATGAACTTGAAGAAGAAGTCGAAAGTGATTACTCTACTGATTCAGATTAAATACATTTGAAGGATTATATTTATAATTTGTTAGATCGTTTACAAAATGTTAATAATATTATGTATTTTGTTAGTTCATTTAATTAAATTTGTTAATGTACTATGAATTTTTTACCATAAATTTTTTAAATGAATGTCGAAGTTCAATTAATTAATTAATGATATAAAATTTTCTTCCTAAAATAAGCAAATTTGATGTTTGCGCGACGAAATTAGAATATTTCGTCGCACAAAATGCTCCCCTCTTAAAAATCATAGTGCATGCTTCTGGCGGCAATTCTGAAAATTAGCACAAATTTTTGAAAACTAGCGCGACGAATTCAATGATTTATGGCGACGAAATTTTGAAAAAGCGCAAAAAAGTGGCGTGAAATTTTGAAAACTTGCGCAAAACAAAATGTGAAATTTTGAAAACTAGAGCGACAAAGTCGCAGATATATGGCGACGAAGGGTTCGTCGCTCAAAACCGGCCCTTTTAATTAGAATCGTTTTTCCATTGCTAGCCCAATCAAAGCCTTTTTGTTATATTGTTTCATTGGCAGAGAAGAAGAGATCTCATTTCCTCTCTTGTTGAAGGTAGTTGGCAGAGAAGAAGAGAAAAGAACAAAAGTTCATGGAGGCTTTCATGAGCAAAGAGTAGAAAGAAGAGGAAAAGGCAAAAAGAGAAGAAGAAACGCAATAACTCAGGGTCTGCTGTGCAATTGGGGCTGCTGCTGTGCGATTGGGGCTGCTGCTGCTGTGCGATAGTGATTGGGGCTGCTGTTGTGCGATTGGGGGTCTGCTGCTGTGCGATTGGGTCATTTTCGTGAGTGAGCGACTCGCACTAACTCAGGTAAGTTCGGTTTTGCTTTAGGTCTGGAACATCAAAGCAGAGATGATTGATTACGAATCTATTAATGGATTTGGGATTCATTGAACTTCTGTGCCCATTTTGCTTCTCAATTTACTAGCACTGAATACCTTGTTTCTCAATTTACCAGCACTATATACCTTCTTTCTATCAATCTTAGCCAAGTCAGACTGTAACCACTTATACAGAGCAGAATCAGCAACGAAATCAGTATATGAACCCAACATGATAACGTGTACTCCAACAACTTCAAATGAGTAATGGAGATTGGAATTTGATCCACTCTCTTCATAGGGCATGTTCCATCTAGAGTTGTAGGTTGTGAAGGGTGTGGAGTGTACTAGTGGGATCGTCTCAATCTCATGGTTGCCTTGGGTTACCATCCAAGGGAGTTGGCTTGCAAGTGGTTCGACAAGTCGTCCAAATGAGTCCCATAGTGGTTGGTAGAGGTTCGCGTATGCCAAGTCACCTGGTAAGATCAATACATCGTAGTCTGACTCTGCTAATGTGTTGGAGTGTGGACTTTGTCCATTCAGTTTGGCCTAGATCACCTGCAATTCAACCAAATAAGTAGAGGGATTATCTCATAACATAAAGTCCCGAAGTGTTTGAAGAAAATGTGAACCTTTTGCAAAATTCAGATTTGATTATGAGGAAAAGAAACAACCCCATTAGCATGGGCGGACCTACTAAGGGGCGAGGGGGGGCAGCTGCCCCCCCTCAATTTTTAAAATATTTTTAGTATATATATTTTAGTCTTAAAAAATCGATTATATAATGTAGATTACAATATGATAATTGTTTTTGAAAATATTTAAACTTGTCTTTGTTGGTGTAGTGGTTGGAGGTATATCACTTTTTGTAAAAGACCTGAGTTCGATACTCTTCGAGTGCATTTTTTATTTTATTTTCAATGCAATTTTATTAGTAATTGCAAAAATTAATATTTAAAATAATAACGATAGAATTCAATGAAAATATATACCATTAACCAACTCGTATAAAATTTGAGCCTCATATAAACTATTTTTTCTTTGAAATTGTATTATGATCATATTAGATTCGCAAATTTCAAATTTTTTTTAGCTTCACCTAGAACTTATCCTAATTATTTTGTGATTCTCATTTCTAGACAACCAGGCTTTATAGCTACTTTTTGGTCAGGTTTTAAGTTTTTTACATTTCTATCCCTTCTATAGATAATGTTTGTGGTTGTATTTTAAAGAGAATAAGTAAATGTGTAAAAATGCTCTAGCCTGGCTAAAAAATGGCTTTAAAGTCTGGCTTCCTACTCAAACTCTTTTGTGATATTAGTTATGTATTCTAGTTATTATGCTTGTTTGCTCTTTGCTAAGGTTATCAATAGTGACCTTATTTTGGCTTAAAATTGACTACACTTGGATCCAATTTGATATATACATTGTATTTTTTATAGTTGAATTTTTTTTATTAGTTACTAGCTTCGATAAAAAAAATTGGCTTTACCATTGATAACTACTATTATCAACTAATAAGTATTTTCCATTTCGCCCCCCCTCGACTAAAATCCTGGATCCGCCCCTGCCCATTAGGCTGCCTATATTGATCAACTTACCTACTACTGCAAACTTAAGCGGTAATTCAACTGGTGGAGTTTTAAAGCTGAATTTATGTGTATCAGAACCACCACAGCGATAGTAATAGACAGTATTTGGCTTCAACGGTCCAATGAGTACTTCATGTATTTGTCCAGATTTGTAAGCCGTTGTATACTCGTATGACATCGTGGTTCCTGTGGCCACCGAATCATAAGCTCCATCTTTTGCACCATAGTCGACTGTTGCAAGAGTAGGGTCTTCAGTAATACAAGTAATTCTCATCCTATCATTACCCACCATAGATATATGCACCTGAATTAAATACAGGTAAATTAGTGAATGATGTATACAATTTGCTCAATCTAATTAGGTTGTATTTGTTTATGCTTCAATTTTAACTGTAACTAGTGTGGAAGTTCTGAATTGCTTCTTACTAGAATAAGCAACACTTCGTGGCTTCTTCTGAATAAAAGAAAAACAGAATCAAACATATCGTTGGTTTATTAATTCTCTAACAAGTACAATAATTAATAGATGATAAAAATATTGAAAACTCGAATTGATTATACTTAATAGCTCAGCAGAGAACTTATGCTTAGATATAATTTTTTATAGCTCAGCAGAGAACTTTTTGATAGCTCAGCAGAGAACTTATGCTTCTTTAGATATACCTCAGCAGTCGTTTGATAGCTTCATTATGCCTTCTACTTTTCTTATCATCTTCTACTTTTCTTATCATCTCAGGTTGGTGTTTGAAGATTCCTACATTCTAGCCTGTTCATTACTCAGGTTTTTGTTTTTTGATAGCTTCATTATACCTTCTAAATTGAGAATGGTTTCAACAGTTTTGCTTGCTTTCATCCCTGTTCTTGTTGAAGCAGGCCATAGATATATCTAAAACAAAAAAAAAATTATTTAAGTCAAAAGTTGTAAGATACCTCTGCTTGAAAATGAAAAGACTAAAAATTGACATCAGCTGGCTAAAGAGCAAGCCGCTTGGTTTTTTTGTAATTGGTCTATATTGCATGTGCAATTCTATGCTCTTCAAATCTTTCTACATAATGCAGATTCTGAAAGCATTTCTCATATGCCTGTGGATGGGAAAGCCATATAATAAATTTTAGAAAACATACACCGGAGATATGAGAAATATTTAGCCTCATAGTCCTATGAAGTAAGTTGAAGAACCATGCTAAAGCCTTGGCAATGCATTCAATGCCTAAAAAGATAAGACTTGTAGATCGAAAATGCCTAGATAATGTTAGATTTTATTTGCTTGTCTGATGCTAACTATCTTCTCAAAATCTATACCCAAGCATGGTTTAGAAAAGCCCACTGAAGCTGCACCTTAGTTCAAGGCGAGTCAACTAGCGCATTGAGGCACCTCTTACCTATTTTAGAAAAGAATATGATTTAGGTGATGTTTTTTTTAGGTCTGAGTATTTTGAAAATTTAGTTGTATTTCACAAAATTCACTTCTAATTATATAGACAGCCACCCCTTAATGTTGTGATTCTTCATTCTTTGTAAATTTAATTTATATTCACCGAATCCATTTTATCCTAATTAATTTATATTCACTGAATCCATTTTATTCTAGACTTTGATCTAATTTTGAATGAGTTTTCTAATAGTAAAGCTCCAGTCTCTCTTATTGATTATTGTACTATAGTGATTTACATTTGCATATAAAATGCTAGACATGTACATTTATATCTCCTCTACATTTGCTGTTGAAATTCAATTTTTTTTTTGTTGTTCTTCCCCATTTATCCAGTTTTCTTCCCGAACCTTATGAAATTCAAGTTTTCTCCTTCATTATACATTGTATAGTTAATGTATTGTTTTATACGATCTTCCACAGATTGCATCTATTTACTTTGTCTTCATGTTACTTTGTAATTGTTGTGTTGTGTTTTTATTATTTTGGTTCAGATGGCTTCTTTGATAACAAGAAAATGTAGGCCCGTACGTGCGTGGATCGATACAAGAATTGGAAGCATGATTTCCATCGATACTTCCAAACGTTTTCTGATGTGGATAGTGCTAAGACACAACCCCCAATCGAATTGGAGCATAGGCCTGATGAGTGGGTGTGGTTGTGCGATCATTTTCGAACTCCCACATTTCTGGTAAGCATTAACGTTTTATTTAATTAAAATAAACATATTTATTTTTATATATGTAATAATGCATATGTTTAATATATATTTTGAATAATTATACAGAAAAGATCTGAGGCGAACCGACGTCAAAAGAAAATTTTACATCACTCTGATTCATTGCCCTTCTCTTACAGGGTGGAGGAACGACATCTAGTAAGTGAACTCATATGTTTCATTTCATTATTTTATTTTTAGTCAATACATTCAATTAAATGTTTATATTAGTTGGTTTATTATTTTAACAATGTTTTGTAGGAGGGTTCAAAATTTCCAGAAATCGACATGTTCAAGGATGTTTATACACTACCTGGCAATGAGGTGGCTGTGAAGTTGCATGTAAGTTTTATTTTTTGCATGTTGTCACTTATGTTGTTTTAAAAGTTAATAATTTTTTTAATCAAGGAAACGATGGTGGAGAGGCAGGATGCCTACATGGAGCGAGTGTCCTCGCAGCATCCTCCGGGAAATCCGTTGGAACAGCTCACAATGGACGATCCTGATGCAGGATTACATATTTTGACGGAGACATTGGAATCGCTAGGTCCAAGACCCGGAAAGATTGCTCGGGGGATGGGAAAAGCTAAAGTTCGTGAGGTCAACACCTCACTTCAGCTTCGCAGTGGTCAGTCGGAATCGTTTCATCATTACAATCGAAAGTGGAGAAATTACAAAATGAATTAAATGCTGCCAAAGCGCGTGAGGCGGAGGGGGAACGACAAGCACAAGAGGCAACTAGGTGGAGTATGTTATTAGGGGCTCTCCAGCAGTCGGGGATTAATTTGTCGAGCCTCCCACTACTGTCGACAAACCATCATCAGCCACCACATCCCTAAAAATGTATTGATGTGTTTTTTTAATTTGTAACTATACAGTACGGTTTAAAAATTTTAATTTGTAATGGATACATTATGATTTTACATTATTAATTTGTAAAGTTAATAGTATTTAACTAAATTAGCAAAACCTTTCTATGCGTGAGATGATTCAATTAATAAATATTTCAAATTTAATTAAAATAATATTTGAATTAAAAGATTTCAAAATTATTAAACAGAACTTTAAGCGACAAAAAATTTCGTCGCATAAGAATAGATCAAGCGTGTTTGGATCGATGGAACTTGTGTGACAACATTAGAGTGATGAATATTGTTGTCGCGTAAATAATATCTTGCACGATGAAAGGTTCGTCACCATTGAGTTAAGCCGACAAAGTCTAACGCGACGAAAGGGATCGTCACGATTGAGTTATGCCGACAAAGTTTAATGCGACGAAATGGTTAATCGCGTAAATATAGTTTGCACGAAGAACAATTCTATTTCTTGCGACAAAATTAGCGTCGCGCAAAACAGTATTACACGACGCACCCTTTCGCAACGATCTTTGGTGTCGTCGCGCAAAATGATTTTGTAGCGACGAAGATTTATTTTCATCGCACAAACGCTTGCGAGAAAGAGCTGTGGCGACAACCTTTGCGCGGCAAATATTTTGTCGCCCAATATTTATGGCGACGAAATGTTGTCTATAGCGACAATTTTGACTACGTCCCTAAAGGCATTTTTTTGTAGTGAGGGGTGGGCATCCCATCCCGCGATCCTACTCCCGTCCCGTCCCTTTTTGGGGGTCATTTTGGGATTGACCAAACCCATCTCGATCCAATCCTGTCCCGATCTAGAGTGGGATGAGATTGGGTTGGAGATTTTCAATCCCACCCATCCTATCCCCTCCCAAACTTCTTTATTTAATATTTATTATTATTAATTTTAATATAGTCTAAAATATACCAGTGATGATGATTGACTTGTATTAAGATTCATCTCAACATGTGGATTCGGTTGAGGTCTTGCTGACGATATAACAGTTTATGACTTTATTGGATTTAAACACTCAAATTTGATTTACAAAGTTAATCTAAATTTACAAATGGTCTTGTAGTTAGATGACTCATTTCAAGCATTTGATGACACATTAAGATTGAAATGTGACAATCTTATATAACATTTTTATGCTTTTGTGTAATTATGGATCTAATACACCCTCATGAATAACAATTATGACATTCTTCATTTTAAACCATCGTAAATTTCTTAGTGGATAAAATAATTAGATGTGTGTCTAAATACGAGTCCAAAAAATTTTAGTCTCAAGATCTGAAAGCCTTAAGAGTATGTGAAAAACAAATATTTGGATCATCCATGGTCCCTAATGACATGCCCTCGACTATTTCTATTGAATCTATTTTTATTTTAAGTTACAATCTAACATCACAAGCTACTATTTTTATTTAAAATACTTTAGTAAATTCAGATCAGTCCATAATACCATTTTTTGTGCAATCTTTTGTCACACGTATTCGTCATTTACTTAATTTGCGAACAATGTCTAAAATATTTTCAAATTTGGGATCATAAAAAACCTTGAAAAGTCCATCTCCATCCAGATTTTAATTAGGACTGCAAAATTTTTACCTCGTTTTGCTTTGTGGTGCCATAATTTTTGTTTAATTCTAAATGAGGACTACAATCATGTTCATCCCTTCCCTTCTCGTCTCGTCCCGTCCCGTCCCGAATCTGTATGGGATGAAACGAGGTCAGGATAAGGTCTATCCTGTCCCGAAGATAAAGTAATGAGATGAGATCAGGATGAGGTCCATCCAATCCCGTGCTCACTCCTAATTTGTGATGTTTGAAAAATGTTGATTTGAGAGATTCCCAAATCCTTTCCTCCGCTGATATTTTTGAAGTATAAGCACAGTCCATCTCATTAGTTTTAAATTTTGCTTTTAAAAATTGATTAAAAATAAAAATATTTTACAAAAATGACAGTCCAATTTGTTTTAAAAAAAATTCAAAACACCTTAGAAAGAAGTCACTCATTGGGCCTAAGCTATTTTCATTTATTCATGTTTTATTTTGCAAATTAGGGTCTTTGGTTGCTCCCCTAAACATGTTTCGGTCATAGCCCATTTTTTTCACTTTCGGTCATAGCCCAAGATGCTCTTTACCGCTGAACAAAACAAAACACCTCTTCAACTACTTTGAGCTTTTGAGAGAGAGTTCATATAAGGAACAATTTGGTGCATGTACGTATGTTATAGGCAATTTGTCAAGTCATACGGTGTAATTGTTAGTAAGTAGACTGTAAATAGCAGGAAGGCTTCATGTGGACCTAGCTATATTTTGATTCTTTCAACATATACAGGAAGTCACCAACAAAGGTAAGACTACGGTACTGGTCTGGCATGTTTGGATGGTATCAGGCACGTGCACCGAATGGTACCAGAGAAAGAGGATTTGATGAGCTTTGCTAAATGTCGAGGGATTGAGCGAGGAAACCAGCGAGGGAAATGAGGTGGAGGGGTGGAAACCGTCCACCCCCCTCGAGATGTGCGAGCGAAAAGTCAACGCTCACATCTCGAGGGGGGTGGACGGTTTCCACCCCCTCCACCTCATTTCCCTCGCTGGTTTCCTCGCTGAATCCCTCGACATTTAGAATTTCTGGGATTTGATTTGAAAAAAAATAAAAGGGAAAGATGATCTGATTTGAACCTAAAAAAGGAAAGAGGCGCGTGTCTGGACCACCAGGCATGCCAGACTCGTAGAATATTTGCACCAACAACCATGGCCTTTTTACAAAATCAATATATTTGTTCAAGAGCACTAACGTAGTAGGTCATGCATCCAGGTGTTAATCCACTAAAGGAAAATTAATTAAATCCAAACTTGACTCTTCCAATTCTTTTTTGATCTCTTTGTAGAATTTCATACAAGTAATTGAGAAAGCAATACAATTATCACTTTACTTTCTTCTCTTTTCTTTTCTGTGGAACTTCAAATCCAGTTTAATTTTCCTTACTGTAACAATTCTTTCAAGCTGTTTGAGATGGCCGCAGCAGCAGATCAAGTAGTATGTCCATTATTTGAAGTTGTGTTTGAAAGGCTCAAGTCTTTAATCTACAAGAAACTTGGTCCGTTAGTGAAAGAACTGAAGAAGCTTTACACAACTTTCTGTAAAATCAAAAAAGTCATCAATGATGCAGAGCGGAGGCAGTTCAATAAAGAGGAAGAGGTGGATGGAATTCGGTTTTGGCTACAAGAGCTGAACGATGCAGCATATGATGTTTTTTATGAGTTTGAATATGAAGCTCTACAGCAACTACCCTCCGAGGGAGCCAGCAGCAGCAACAACAACAACGTAACTGAGCAACTTTATGTGAAAATTCAAATGCTCATTGAGATTTTTCATGATTTGCTGAAGAATGTTCAGGGCTTGATTTGAAAAATGGAAATGAAAAGAGCGTGTCATATCTCCGGATCTGATCCTCTCTTAACCGAACCTAAAGTTTACGGGAGAGACGAGGACAAAGAGAAGTTGGTGAAGCAATTACTGGGACCAGATTACTTGACCTTGCACCAATTTTGGTACCCCAAAAAGTAAGCACCCAAGAGCGAATCAGGGGCTAGTGCTTAACAGAGCGACTAGCAGCAGCAGCAGTAGCCGCAACCAAGACAATATCTCTGTTTTCCCATTGAAGGTATGGCGGGACTTGGCAAGACAACTTTGGCAAAGATGGTGTACAATGATGTGCGGGTACAAAAGCATTTCAATTTCAGATCTTGGATTTGTATCTCAACTTATTTTGATATCAAACATATTATGAAAGAAATTGTAGCCTCTCTTCAAAAGCAGACGACTGCTTCCGAGAAATTAGAGTTACAAACACACTTTCATGAAGAGTTGTGGGACAAAAGGTTTTTAGTTGTGCTAGACAATGTTTGGAATGTAACTCAGGACGAAATGAAGGCATTTTTTAGAGCTGGAGCACAAGGTAGTTCAATTGTTGTGACTGCTCGCCTCTCAACGACCGCATGCATCACCGACACAGTTCTTCCGAATTGCATAAGCAAATTATCAGACAAAAAATGTTTGAAATTATTCAAACAATATGCATTTGGCCTGGGAAATGAAGAGAGGCCAACATTGGTGAAGATCGGCGAGGAGATCGTGAAAAAGTGTCAATGGTTACCATTGGCGGTCAAGGCTCTAGGAGGCTTGCTACGCTTAAAAAATGATGAAAATGAGTGTCTATCTGTCAAAGACAATGCAATTTGAGACTTTGAGAACAATATTTTACCGATGTTAAGATTGAGTTATTACCATTTGCCATTGACGTTGAAACAATGATTTGTTTATTGCTCAATCTTTCCCAAATACCACAAAATTAAAAAAGAACAATTGATTGAGCTGTGGTTGGCAAACGGTTTGGTGCACTCCCGAGCAAAAATGGAGTTGGAGGATGTTGGGAATGTGATTTTCAATGAGTTCCTATGGAGGTCCTTCGTTCAAGACATAGAAAAGGATGAAGATGGCGACATAATAAGCTGTAAGATGCACGATCTTGCATGTTATATTGGAAATGATGAGTATTTTGTTGATGCTGTTGGAAGTGTAAAAAATATTACTGAAAGAACTCGTTATGTGTTCCATTCTGAAATCAAAGTACCAACATTTTCTATTCTTGAGTCGATGCGAAGATCCTCGCCACGCTTACGCTCTCTCATTCGGTCAAATGACAAGCATGTGAGACTGATCTCTAAATTCGTCTTCTCAAATTTTATGCTCTTACGGGCATTGGATTTGCATTCTTGTTTTATTGAAGCGGTACCTGATTGCATTGGTGAAATGATACATCTCAGGTATCTCAACCTATTTGATAATCATTTTACATCATTACCAGAATCTATTTGTTTGCTTAGAAATATGCAAACTTTGAATCTTATACGTTGTTATGCACTCTCATCATTGCCGAAAAATATTGGAAACATGAGTGACCTCGTACACCTAAATATTAGGGAATGTGGTTGGTTCACTAGCATGCTGATAGGGATTGGGCAATTAACTTGTCTTCAAACATTACAAAATTGCATTGTGGACAAGGAGAGTGGAAGTGGTGTGGATGGGTTGCAAGGGTTGAATAATCTTAGAGGAGAATTAACAATAGAAGGACTTGATGGCGTGAAAACTATAATGGAAGGTAAAGAGGCAAATTTGATGAGCAAGAAAAATCTAAATTTATTGGAGCTATGCTGGGCCTAGGGCTCAAACTCACAACCGTAGTGGCAGCAAAATATGATACATGGCTTCCAACCTCACTCAAATCTAAAAAACTTGGTCATTAATGGTTATGAAGGAGTCTTCGTTCCAAGTTGGTTGACAACTTCGTTAGTCCCAAATTTTATGGAAATTTGTTTCATATAGTGTAAATTTGAACATCTTGGACCTCTTCGGAAACTTGATTGCCTTAAAGTTTTGGATTTGCGTAGATTGCCTTTATTGAAATTCATTGAAGAGGTGGTGGATGATGCAAGTGCAAGAGGATTCCCGTTGCTGGAAGTACTAAGATTGGAGTCAATGCCTAATTTGGTCGTCTCAACCTCAAGCAGCAACAACAACAACAACAACACATGTAGCAGTATTCCCTTGCCTAAAAAAAGTGTTTCTCCAGATTTGCCCAAAACTGAAAGAAGGAATCCCATTGGCATGGTCTCTTGTACAAGATGTTGACATTGATGGCTACCATTGCAATGGAAAGGTTATGGGTTCACTGCGAGACCTCCCTTGCCTTCCTTCCTTAAAAATTTGTTTTATGACTTAAGAGTATTTTCCACCAGGGATGCTAAGTAACCTTATTGCCCTCCAGAAGTTGAAGATCATTGATTGCGACAACCTGAAAACTCTCCCTGTTGAACTGAATAGTCTCGTTACACTGACAGAGTTGGAGATTTCGAATTGGCACAACTTGGTTTCATTGGCAGAGGGGGGACTCAATAAACTCTCCTCTCTCAAAACCCTTGTTATTGAACGTTGTAAAGCTTTGAAGCGCTTGCCTGAGCTTGAGAAGGCTTCTCTCGTTACTCTGAGAATAGAATATTGTTTTAGGATGGAATTCTCCAAGGAGGATTTTGAGCACCTTGTTGTCCTTGAAGAATTTAATTTGTATCGAGTGCCCAAGTTGACATGTCTTCCAGAGGGGATAAAACACTCTACTGCAACACTTGAAACATCTACAATTCCAACTTTGTTCCAAATATGGTGCGGCGGTGGACTTGCCGGATTGGATTGGTACTACTTTAACCTCACTTGAGTATTTAGAAATTTATGCTCCCAAGAATTGGATTGTGTTGCCACAATGGATGCAACACCTCACTGTTCTTAAAAAACTTACGATTGGGAGATACGATCAAGAACTAGTAAACGATGGAGGAACAACGACAGGCAGAAAGAAGACAACATCAGCTTCAACATGATTGCCCACGTTCCACATATTCTCATAAGCTGAAGACCCTAAACCCTAGTGGTTAAGTTTATTAAGCTTCGATCTGTTATCATGGTGACGCTAGGCAGAATAGCGATTATCCTGCAGGCTAGTTCTAACAGACAATTCACATAGAAGAACACAAGAAGATTGCCCAACACACAGAGAAATAACTCTAATGTTCAATTCAAATTATCAAAATCAAAAGTCTCTTACAATATTGAGGAAGAACTCGATTTATAGTGCTCAAATAACTTGAATAATAATCAGCCTATTCCTAAAAGAAAAGTAGAATCAAATACTAAAATAACAAGCAATCTATTCTTAAAATAGAAAGTAAAGCCTAATCCTAAAAGGAAACTGCCTATTCCTAAAAGAAAAAGTAGAATCAAATACTAAAATAACAAGCAGTCTATTCTTAAAATAAAAAGTAAAGCCTAATCCTAAAAGGAAACTAAAAATATTCCTAATTAAATTGAAAGATTACGAATAAGTTATTTAGTAAATAACTTTGAAAGCAAATTAAGAACACTAGAAACTCAAATTAGAAACCCTAGAAACCCTCCCGCGTCAGTCGTCCCGAGTTGGAAAGAACTCATCCTCGAGTTCACAACAGCTTCATCAGAATCCTCTGGCGGCAGCCCAGGAGGAAGATCCTCTGGCACCAGGTCAAAAAACTCTGCTAGCTCTTGCAGGCGTACTGGATTGTCTTTCATTTCCATTCTCTTGAGCTCCATTTGCAAATCTAGCACATACTTTTTTACTATAATAATCAATTCCTTGACTTCATCAACCTCGGAGAGATTCAATTTGCAGTCTTTGTGGCGAAGCAGGTTCTTGGGAGACATCTCAATGAGTGGCTTACGGGAATCTCTATGTATCTGGCGACGCAAAACATGGAAATAATTTGCAGGAGTTGTGACGTTGACAACCTGCCAATTGCACTCCTGGATCTGCTTCCTAAGTGTGGTGTCCATCTCAGGAATAACATATGGATTATCATCGCTCATCTGAAGGAAACATTCCAATCTTGCACTTGAATGTTCAAGGCTTTGACCATCATAACCATGGGGAATAAGCACCACAAGTCCTGTCAGGCGGAGCCATTTAGACTCCCCACTACTCAAAAATTGATCAAATATCACCTGAGCACCATTAGCGAAATCACCAAATTGGGCCGCCCATATAACCAATGAATTTGGATTTTCCATTGAATAGCCCAATTCCAATATGAGGAAACCAAACTCCGAAAGCGAACTGTTGCTGACGGTAAACATCTCTTCATTTTGGTTCATGAGAACATGGTCCAGTAGACAATATTTCTCACCCGTTTCCTGGTCATGGACTACCGAATGTCTGTGACTAAAAGTACCTCTTTCAACATCCTTGCCACTCAACCGAACATGATTACCTTCCACTAGCAATGTAGCAAAAGCAAATGTTTCTCCAACTACCCAGTCAATGATCATCTTCCAGACTTTATTTGTAACTGCGCAGGTCGTGTGGAAAATATTGGTTCTCAATCAATCGTCCCCTGAATCACCCTTGGGAGTCAGTAGACTCTTATGAATGACCAAAGTCTCATGGCCATCTCCATACAGCACATCTCCATCTTCATCATCGTCATACGCAGGCTCTCCAAGCTCCTCAGTTTCGTCTACCACATCTTCCTCAATCATGATATTGTTACCCTTCTGAATAGCAGGCTTCCTGCACTCAGTCGCTCTATGTCCATGTTCATCACATCTGAAACATCTAATATTTGAGTTAAAATTAACCTACGGTGGCTGCTGGGTAGGACGAGATTCTTGAGGGCGAACCGGCTAACTGCTTTGGTCATTCCTGATCATAGGCCTCCCGTTCTGCTGTTTTTCCACAACAATTGCACGCTGGTATGCTTCAGAGATGGCCCTCAACGGGTGAAGTCGCTGAAATAAGGGTTGAATGTAGCCGAAAGGAAGGAAGTGACCCTTCATCTTCTCCCAATCAGTGATTTTGGCCTTGCCCTGCCTGTCTCGTGCTTGCTTCAACTGCTTCCACCACGCAGATGCTCTGCCTTTGAGTTTTTTGGTGACCAATTTCACCTTGACATGATTTGGGACTTCCTTATACTAAAAAATACGCTCTACTTCATTCAACCAATCCACGAATCCTTCGACCTGTAACATACCAGAAAACTTGGGTAGATCCACTTTGAAACGGAGATTTCCATGACGATCCTCCCGACCACGGCGCTCCCAAATTCGAGCACGATGGTGATATGGGTTTTTGAAACTGGAATCAGAATCGTGATCTTCCATCTCACGATTACCGAAATCCTGCGCCGTTAGACACTGGGTTAACTCTGCAACTTGCTTCTGTAAATCCTTAATCATCACATCCTTAACGTTACGATCACGGTTTGGGGCTTCCTCATTCGGAACCTGCCCGCGACGACCACGACCACCAGTCATAGAAACTGATGAAATCTCACCCCAAGAAGATGTTGATGCTCTGATACCAACTGACGCCGGACAGAATAGCGATTATCCTGCAGGCTAGTTCTAATAGACAATTCACAGAGAATAACATAAAAAAATTACCCAACACAAAGAGAAATAACTCTAATGTTCATTTCAAATTATCAAAATCAAAAGTTCTTACAATACTGAGAAAGAGCTCTATTTATAGTGCTCAAATAACTTGAATAATAAACAGCCTATTCCTAAAAGAAAAAGTATAATCAAATACTAAAATAACAAGCAGTCTATTCCTAAAATAAAAAAGTAAAGCCTAATCCTAAAAGGAAACTGCATATTCCTAAGAGAAAAAGTATAATCAAATACTAAAATAACAAGCAACTTATTCTTAAAATAAAAGTAAAGCCTAATCCTAAAAGGAAACTAAAAATACTCCTAATTAAATTGAAAAATTACGAATAAGATATCTTTGAGAGCAAATTAGGAACCCTAGAAACTCAAATTAGGAACCCTAGAAACCCTCCGGCGTCACATGGTAAGAGCCAAAACACCCTAATCTCTCCTTCAAAATGCCATATATTTCATTTCATTTTTACCTTTATTCAATTCCTGCCTTTGAGACTTCAATTAACATATTTTTATTTCCCAATTCTTTTCATTGCTTTTAATCAAGTAGTGTGAATCCTTTCTTTTCTTATATTGGTTTCTCTCCTATGTTAGATGTAGGTTCCAATAGGGGTGGGCACGGGACGGGATGGGACGAGATATGCCCATCCCTATCCCATCCCGTTCATACGGGATCGGGACGGGACGGGATGGGAAAAACCTCATCCCGACCTCGTCCCATCTCAAACGGGTTCGGGACGGGATGGGACGGGACGAGATCAGCGTGCTAATCTGGACATATCAAATAGAAGCCTGGACTGCTGGAAGCCTGAAAGGCCTGCTGGGCCTACTGGAAGCCTGCTGGGCCTGCTGGAAGGCTTGCTGGAAGGCCTGCTGGAAGGCCTGCTGCAGCTAGAAGCCTGCTGCTGAAAGCCTGGAAGCCTGAACATTTTATGCAAATGTTCATAAAATAAATAAATAAGTAAATAAAAATATTAATAATTAATATTAAAAAATTAGTTCGGGACGGGATTGGCGGGATTGAAAATCTTCATCCCATCCCATCCCATTTTAGATCGGGACGGGACGGGATCGGGATGAAATTATTCAATCCCATTAAGACCCGGAAAAATCGGGACGGGACGGGAACGGGATCGCGGGATGGGATGCCCACCCCTAGGTTCCAATGAAGCCTCATCCTTCAGATCACCAAACAAAAACAAGTTTGTTTTCTGACTTCCGTTTAAAAGTTTTTTTTTTTTTTTTTTTTCTGATGGTCATTGTATTCTAGGTCACCAAATCTTTATTTATGTAAGCCTTACGTCTCCTATATAATTTTGTCGGCGCGGTTCCTTGTGTTTTCCACAATATTTTGTTATCCTGTGATGTCTGATGAGTATAAATTTTGTTAGAAATAGTCTCCAGCTAAACATTTGTCGATGATTTTTGGTTATTCACGAGCATTGGAAATGAATGAAGTTTTTGTGGTTCACCCTAATGGTTACACATTAATAAACTAATTGGGAGATTTGTGATTACTCCTTTGAGACAAACAATCTGATCGGTGATTTTGGTGTTGTAGGACTGCGAAGCAAGTAAAAGGCAGGACACCTCATTACTTGCATTCTAGCAACAAACAGCATTTACCACAGGTATGTTTCTGTTTCTGGAATCTTATGATACACATGTTATTTCTCGGTCTTTTGTTTAGCTAGAAATTATGTTGGATCATATTGTGTTATGCTATTAGTTATCTTCAAGTATTTGCATTTCATCAGAGACTTATTTTTGAGATGATGTACAATACTCATTCCCTTGCAGGAAAGTGCAACAGTTTGATGCCATGTGTTACTTTGGGACAACTCATTTTGAAAGCTGGCAAAGGGGATCATTTTACAATATGCTAAGCATGACCGCTAAAGGAGGGAGAACATGCGAGGAGACAATCATCTGATAAACTATAAAACTCAAACGCGTGTGTTTTATCTCATCCGAGATGTCCTTTACTATGGAGCCTGATGGCAGTAATAAGTTTGTTTTTCTGAATATTTGCAACCATATTTTGCAATTTTTCAAATGTTAGTAATGTGGTTTGTCGAGTGAGCCTTATTTATGTTGTTACTCATTTGTTTTGGCCTTTGAATATGATGGAATTTGGTTTCAAGCTTGTTTGCATTTTGTTCTCTGATTTCTGTCTTGTATATTTCCATTCACATCACAGGATTTTGGTTTAGTGAAAATGTGACATTTGAACATCAAATAAACCGCATAAATGTTGTCAGTCTGTGAGTATTTACAAGATGAGTGATTCTATAAGCTGATTAGGATTCCTTAGTGGAGTCCACTTTTGTCCGCATAAGCCTGCCACCTAGGATGCCACGACAGGGAGTCAAATTGGAGAGTGACTCGGAGTAGAATTTTCCTTAGAAGATAAACTACAAGAACCACTTAATTCTCAAAAAAATTTGAGATAGTTGTGTTTATGGCATTCTTCTCGTTTTTTATAATTTTCGACATGTTTTTGTAATGCTTACGGAAATTTCAACTATGTTTTTTACTTCATCTTTAAGATTGGATCATGATACATAACTAGTGAAATGGACTTTGATGATAACAGCTTTACAGATTGAACCCATATTTCAGAGCTTTCTAACAAATGGCGGCAAGGGATTTAACCCATATTTTTCATCTGTTATATTGTGAGAGAATTCACATATTTTTGTTTCTGTTTGGTTACTTCCATTGATCACTCTTTTCTTTCGTGAATTATGATTGCATTGAAATCTGATTTTGTACCTTTCATTGTTGACTTGTTGAAAATTTGAAAAGTAAAGTTTTATTGTGGTTTATGGCTAATTGAATGCAAGGCCGTAATTTGACCAATTTTCACTTGAAAAGATAAGTGTCTTAATCTGAAATGCTTGAATGAGTTTTCCAAGTGCTATAATTTTCATGCAAAGTTGTGTTTTTATTTTTGCAGGATTGTGTGCCGAGGTGATTACAAAAAATTCTATGTTCCTAAAGAATGTGTGTCATTTGGGTTTGTTTGGTTTAAATTTTGGACTCTATTATCGCTCCAAGATGGAGATGAAATATGTCAGACAGTTGAGATCACTCAGTTTCTAGGTTACAAATACTTTAGTAGCTCTTTTTTTTTATTAAAGCTAGAAATCCCACTCTTCTACAGGTGGTGATTACGCATGGACAATATTAGTGGTACATCAAAGATGGAAGGGATGAGGGATGGTCAGTGCAGTGGGTCATTTGATTCTTAATTGAGCCTTTGTTTTCAATATACTAATTTCTGTTATTTTCAGGTTAATGATTTGACATTGGCAAGAGAAACTGAGAAACCAAGACCAATTACAATGGTTCAGATAGGTTGAGTTATTTGGAAATCACAACTCAGTTGAACTTGACTGAAGGTGATTCTATTAGACTGCTTCATTCCAAGTCCTGTGCAAAATATAATACAAGATTCTGAATAAAGATCCAGCTCAAAGACCATTGACGCCTATATACACTACATCAAATTTGTATTTTTGTAACAATCCCAAAACAGTATCACTTTTGAAGTGTAACAATCCACCAAACAATTTTACACATTTTCACAAACAAAATGATACAATAATTGTATCACCATAAAGAGTATGGTTATAAAAGTGATACTATTCATAATGATCCAACTTATTGTATCATTTTATTTGTGTTACTGTTTTTTATTTTTTTGACTAAATTTAGTTTTTGCTTGAAATTGTTTGGTGAATTGTAACATCTCAAAAGTGATACTGTTTTGAGAGTAGTTACAAAAGTGGCAATTTGATGCAGTGATAGTGTGGATCATGAAGAGTCAAAAATTTTTGGGTCACCAACAGTTGGTGATGGAGCGTGTTAATAAGCAGCTAGGCCGGATGTTCAAGGTATGATTTCTAGAATATACTATTTCTCTTTGGTTGAAAAAATATCATATTAAGCAGTCAGTTACATTCAGTCCTCAGTATTCAAATTAATTTCTGAATGTGATTCTTTGTTTGCAGTCCGATTCCAAGGTAATCAAGAAGCGGAGCGAGGACATGATTACCCAGGTCAATCTGGATAGGTGCTTTAACCTCACTCATGGATTTGCATACTGATGCTCCCAAGAATTGGAAAGTGTTGCTACAATGGATGCAACACCTTACTGCTCTTCAACAACTATGGATTGAAGGATGCGATAGAGAACTAGTAGAACAATGGGAGAATAGGGACAGGCAGAGAGAAGACTACCACTTCAACATGATTTCCCGTGTTCCACATGTTGATGATATCAGTGGCTGAAAACCCTAAACCCTAGTGGTTAAGTTTACTAAGCTCTGATCTGAGATCATGGAGAGAGCCAAAAATACTCCCCTTCTGAAGAAATTCTCATGCTTTGATCCTTTTCTTGTCTATAGGCCTCTGCGCTACTGCTATTCAATGTTTCAGATGAATTCACTCAGAGATCACGACTCAGCTGAGCTAGACTAAAGATATGTTGTAGACTGCTTCATTTCCATGTCCTGTGCAAAATACAGCATTAGAAATAAAGAACCCAACTAAAAAACCACATCTTCAGTCCTCAGTATTTAAATTCTTTTCCGAATGAGATTCTTCGTGCAGATCAATTTCAAGGCAATCAAGAAGCAGAGTGAGGAATTGATTGCACGGGACTATCCAAACCTGTTCAAGTGGTTACTAGTGGCGATGATGATAAAAAAAAACAAGTCTTGTACATTTTAACTTGGATGATGCCAGTTGTGAGGAATTCATCAATCGTCTATCAATGAATTCACCAAGTGCTCAGTGGTTGCTCCTGCAGCATCCTTACCATCTGTTAGTATGAGTTGAATGGATCCTCTGACATTTAGATGCTTTTTCTATCAGACAACAATTTCTCTTTTAGGTCTACCATTTTAGTCAATTGTAATTTACCACAATTATAGATGTTTGTTCTATTGACCATAAATATTCAAATAGTAGTGTTTTGTTTGCTTCTGTATTTCATAATTTTTTGAATTTGAAGTCTTTCTTTTCCTCTCTGTTCCCTCAATTGAATGTTAAGCTGGATTCCCTTTGGTCACCATTTTCTTATGTATATGTCACGATCGTGACTGATTGGCAATCAAATGAAGAAGAACGATAACAAAAACAAAGATAAAATTGAGATGAATGGAAATGAATTACAGGGATTCTCGAGTTCTCGAAAAACCAGAGCCTAATTTTCTCTTATAACTTCTCTGCCCTTTCTCATCTCCTCTACTTCTCTTATAAGCTACAGATATTCCTAAGAACCAATGAAGCTTTGACACGTATTATCTCCATGTTGCCTTAACAAAAATTTTGAAAAGTTACAATTCAAATTTCCCGCTTCAGTATGTGCCCAATTCTGCGTGCCCAAATCTTCTCTGTGGTCGTGACATTGCCCTCCCCTTCACCAAATCCTTGTCCTCAAGGATTGAAAGCAGAGCTATGGTGCTATTGGAAGGTACAGGGTCAGTTGGTGGATTCTTCATGACCATAAACATAAGCTGAAGATTTAGTTCACCAAAGCTGGCCTTAATGAGCATAAAATGGCATTAAACAAGCATGGCAGAAGCTTGTAGTCCTGGATACTGTTGCATAAAAATAAAATTTTGACATAGCTTTGACAGAAATGGTGCGCACAACCCAATTAAGTTCTTCTCAACCAAAGTGCCTGGAGCAATTTGGTCCTCAACTCCCTTCCCTGTAGTTGATTTTCCACCCTTTTTGCTCATGGCAACTGCCAACGTAGTGAGTTTCCAATGCTATGGAGTCATAACTCATGGCACCTGTACAAAAAAGCTTCACCATCTTGCTATCAGGTTCTACTTCACCCCATAGAACTTTCAAAGCAGAATCCTTAAACTTCAACATTCCTCGTGTTATGGCAAGAGGATCATTAAGGTACAAATAAACCTTTCTAAAAGGGACATCACTTGCAAGTTTCAATTCTAACATCACCATTCGAATATCCAAATCCTCTCCACCAAGATGGGTGTCCCCAACTGTAGCATTCACTTCAAAAATACCCTCTTCAATGGTCAAAAGAGAGACATCATAAGTGCCAACACCCAAATCAATGAGCACATTCTTCTTATCAACACTTGTAGCCTTCTTGTCAAGACCATAAGCAATGGCGGCAGCAGAGAGCTCATTGATAATTCTCATAACACTTTCAGCCTCTTGCTCCTTCTCCTTTTTCTTTTCTCTTGGGACAAAGGTTCCCTCTGCTTTTGCAAGACAGTCAGATTTCGTTTTTGCATATTGTATCCGCAATGGTTTATCATAAAATGCAAAGCTTTGCATCTGATGCATTGCATTCCTGGCTGCTGTAACTTCCCTAAATACTACCCATGCTTGGCAGCTGTAAGCTTTGCATCTGATGCTTGGTTTATCATAAATTGTTGCGGCTCCCGTCAAGGTTATTATATCAGCCATGATACCTATCTTCACACCTTTGGCTACATTTTTACCAGTGAAATAGACTTGATGCCATGATGAGGGATTGACACCCCAAAGAAATTGCTTATTCTTCTTTCCTATGTACTTAGAAATTAGAAGGAAAGCCAAGAATGATGCTCCTATGAGTATGGTCTGCCAGTTCCACTCATGATGCACTAAACCCCATACTGAGTGTATAATGGAAACACTATCTGTTTTCTTTGTGAATTTCCTTATGCCAAGAAAACCCTTGAGTTGATGAAGAGCAATCGTAATGGCAGCTTTCCCAATAAAACCAACAATTGCAGCATGAGAGAGGAAGTCAATCTAAAAACCCCAAGTGTAGCTTGTGTAATCCCAGCAAAAAAAGTAGTTGTTAAAGCAAGTTGACGATACTCAGCTTGGTGTTCAGCAGGGTGGATCTCATCCTTTGTATCTTCAACAATCCAAACAGCCTGGTGCTCTGAGGTTCCGCAAGGAAGACTCTTTTCCTTGATCTTGTTTTGTTTATGAAACTCTTTAGCTTTAACCATTTCAGTTTCTGTAGGCCATGTTTGTTCTCCGGACACATGAACCAGTTGATTCACTGAGAGATTAGGTGCACTTAGATGACCCGAGAGAAGAATGGTACATGCTCCTAGATTAACCCCATCAACTACGAAATCAACCTCCCGAGCCACAAGGTACGGTCGTTGACTCCGCCAATGAGGAACTGTGAGACATTGCTCCTTGAATAGCCACATAAACTTGTTTAACTCATTCTCTGTATCTGATGGAACAAACTTTGAATCTTGTGGAAATTCAGATGTAAGGCTGAATACGCACATAATCCTATCTCATTTCTCTTTTTGAGCTCCGCGGACAGATCACGTATCAGAACAACAGTGCTTGTTAAACCAAGTGCCCTAAAGATAGAAAGGCATTGAGTTCCAAATGAGTTAATATAAAGGCTAACAGTGCTTCTTCACATAATGCATCAGCTGATGCTACAAAAGCAATTAGATCAGCGACCTTTGCCATTTCCATGCATGCTAATAGATCGCCATGAGGTGCTTCCAACCCCATCACTCTGAGCTGGTAATCAGGAGGAATTGTTGAACCACCTGAGGTTCTTTTTTCTTTCAACACAGCTCTTCTTTGTTCGAGTAACATCTTGTTGCATTGAAATCGAGCAGCTCTAAGTGGTTTAGAAATTGACAAGTCCTGCTGGAAACAATTGATGGATATCAACACTTCATTCAGACATTTTTCAACGTAATGTAGCAAATACAAGTAAACGAATTTCCTGACTTTCACTGACTGAGATGACATATTCTTGACAACCCCCTAACTTTCATCTGAACCTTTATCCGAGAAAAGTAAGTAAAATCTTGAAGCCCTACATTTGTATGCACAAAATTCAAAACCTCTCTTGTAAACATTTCATCAAACACTCTCCGTGTAGGCAGGTGACTGAACCGTGTTCAACTGACACTGGTTCACAAGCACCATCATCAGTGAACTTGTCCATATGACCTTGAGAATTACTGGAGCATAACTTCTTGGTCCATGTTGCATCAATGTCCATGACTTCAGCTCCCAACCAAACTTCACCCGTATGGCTTTGTTGCTGAAAATTTGCCCATTCATCAACATATGTGATCTCCCAATAATTTTGTAAGCCCAACATTGAAGGTTCTACTTCTACATCTAATGCTTCCTTATCCAAACTAAGATCAGATGCAACTCCAAAAGTACTAGTGGAGATTGCATCAGAGACGTTGAGATACCTTTGTTCCTCGTCCAAGGAGCTTCCATAATTACTCTTTATGGACCAGGAATCTTGGCTCTCCATGGGAGGATTTGAGTACGGTTTCTGTGACTGTTTTGGAGCTCCAGTGAATTGAAAAGAAAAAGAGATAATAGATCCTGTACCTTTTTGATGGTTCTGCAACAACTGAACAATCTGCTCAAATCGAGCATCCAATTGTCATGATCGTGACTGATTGGCAATCAAATGAAGAAGAACGATAACAAAAACAAAGATAAAATTGAGATGAATGGAAATGAATTACAGGGATTCCCAAGTTCTCGAAGAACCAGAGCCTAATTTTTTTCTTATAACTTCTCCGCCCTTTCTTATCTCCTCTACTTCTCTTATAAGCTAGAGATATTTCTAAGAACCAATGAAGCTTTGACACGTATTATCTCCATGTTGCCTTAGCAAAACTTTGGGAAAGTTACAATTCAAATTTCCCGCTTCAGATCTTCTCTGTGGTCGTCGTGACAGTATATGACTCGGTGAGAGCAACAATATCAACATTTGTGTTCTGGTTAACCAGTATTGACCCATTGTTGAGATCAATCTCTCCAATTTCCTCATATTGTACTATCCTTATTAATCGAGGAGTCTCTCTATTTCTCTTTTTATTTTTCCATCGATTTTCTCCTTTTTTTTTTTTTTTTTTTTTTTTCTTGAATTTGTAAGTGTGCCACATCAGCCTCAAAGCCATGATAGAGCGCCAATTTCCAAATCAGTCTCTCTCTATCACCGTGGAAGTGACAATAGGGTGAAAAATAGGTGTTTCAACCTCAACCGTGCCATTGTTATTATGTGTAATTATGTTATTTATTAATATTAATAATAGTAGTATTTTAGCAATATTAGACATTTTTATATTTTTGTAATAGGAATTCAAATTAAGGCTTTCACATTGGTATTCTATAAGGTTTAAGGTTTGATTTAGAAGGTAGGTTAGTTGTTATCTATACTCGACTATTTGGCTCGAAGCCCCCAATTTTATTCTTTAGATTAAACATTTAAAAATTGCTTGGTGTACTCAACCACATTATGTTTTCCCTAAAAAAAAACATCAAGAAAAGAAAATTATTCATCTTATTGATTGGGAACTTTTCATGAAGAATTATTAATTTAAGTTTTTGGATGTAGGATTTTTTTAAGTTTTAATGCAATTTTTCCCGAATACAATATAATAGTTGCAACAATTATGAAATGACGTATTTTTAATTTATTATTTTAATATGTATTGAGTGAGGCTAGGGAACCGGGTTTTGCAACTAGGATGATGTGGCATCATTAGATGAGTTTTTTACAACCTCGAGATACACAAACACTTTAAGAATTTCATCAATCTTTCAAGATCATGCCACATCATCCTGGTTGCAAAACTTGGTTGCAAAAACATGATTTCCTAGCATTTTTTATACGTATTAGATTTGTCAACCCCTCTAAGGTTGATGAACATAGCGAAATTTAATGAACGCTTGACTGAATTTTAGTTTTTTAGATAATGGTTACTTTTATTCTTTCATTCAAGTGTTAATTAATGTTCCTAAACGAGAAAATTTCACTATCAAATGATTTTATTAATAATCAGTATTACTTATGTTAGGTTGGTATTACATGTGTTAGGTTGATGCAAAAAGTTTGAACATCCCAAAATATCGATGCAATAAAGAGTTGATGCAACCAAACCATATAATCGGGTACACGTCGCAACTCCCATTATAAATAAGGATGTAGGTTGCCCTTTGTTACTCTATTGATTGAATAAAAGTTATTTGTTTATTAGTTTATTTCGTTTATTGTCTATTTTGATGCTTTCATTTATTACAATTTCGTTTATTACCATTCCGAATTGAAATCAATTAGTATCAGAGCAAACATTCATTACATGACGAATACATAATAAGACATTTATGCGGAAGAAAAGACTAAACGAGGAGGTAAAACTGTCAAAGGCAATAGAAGCCATGGAAGGATGGAAAACTTCAACTGATTCTTTGGATGCAAGGTTTGAACACGAGAGAACCTACTACAATGAAGAGTTGAAGAACCGGCCAACTCGCATGATTTGAACCGAGGGTAGAAGAAAAAGCGGAGACAAATATGAAGGGATGAGAAGAGATGATAGATCAAAATTTTGAGAAGAGATGCAACAACAACAAATGATGTAACAGTTGATGACAACCCATGGATCCTAAACTTCATCACCACTAACAGCGGCCACCACTGTCAACAACGACGATGCAAGCCCACAGACCGCACCCCCTCATTCTCTCCTCCCTCCTCTGCCCACTCGAGCAACACCCCGCGCCTCACTCAATTGTACTCAGGTTCCAGTCGATTACTAAACGCTGCTTCCCTTTGATCGGCCTCCTCTGTCCACCCTTCCCACCACCATCCGCAACCAGATTACCTTCTTGCTCCAGAACCTTCCATCGAACTACTGTTCACTCTCGATCGATCATCCACCCTCGCTTGATCGACAACTCCACTACCCACCAACAACCGATTGACAGAATCTCTCGACGATTTCAAGTGCTCGACCGACTCCTTCGCTGCATCCATCTAACCGAACCCTCATTCCGGCAATTGCCACACTATTGAGGACCCTCCTTCATCGCACAATTGATGCCCTCATCGTCCTGGCCAGAGCAATTTCTCTTTCACTGGTTATTCACACCCCCAATTTCCAATCCACCCAACCAGTTTTCAGTTGTTATTTGCACCCACAACATTCTTATCAGTCCATCTCACTTTTTTCTGGCTATTCGCACCACCCACTACTATTTGTCCCACCCCCACCACCAACACCCATCAGATTATTTCCACTTCAGCCGATTATTTGCAACCACCTCACTCGGAAACCTTTCATTGAGTCCTTATGCCACACAACACCCCCATAACTCAAACCATGTATGACCCCAATTCCGGCAGTTGGTTGAACCCTAAGTATCTCCCACAATACCAACTTATTTCCTCGTCCCCTTTTTTCGTCATAGAACACTCCTCCTCCTTAGGTTGAATCTTTTACTAAAGGGCCTGCACGGTTTGACGTCTCCTCTGAACTTTTTGTGGCTGATATGTCTGGCTTACCACATGGACATGCCTAACAGTGGGTGGCAGACCCACCGAGAGATCATACTCCGCCTTAGCCACCTAGTAAGGACAGAGTATAGTTTCGCTCTCTTATATGATGTGGTAGAGGATTTGGCAGCAATGTTAATCCTTTTTTTCGACCACCTAACTTAAGTGATTAGAACTTTGGTGATGGCACTTATTTTGATCAGGATCAGTTGACTCAACTTATTACTGTTCTAGAGCGTCGGGATGATACAGGTCTAAAACTTGATGTGCCTTCTTATGACTTGTCGTGGGTGATGCTTTATGGATTGGTCCTTGAAAATTGACTGTATACTTGACTATAAGAACATCCGGTCTTAACGCGAGATAGTTAGTGGGTACAAAATTGAAGAGTACTGCAAATCTTTGGTGGCAGGAGGAATGTGTACAGCTTTGTACAATAAGGTTGCCTCCTAATAACACCTGGCCTGAAATGCGTGATTGATGTGATATATTTTTGTGCATATGGAATATGAATGCGACCTGTTTGGACGGTTGATGGGAGTTTGTCAACATGTGCGCATAGTTACTGATTATGCTATTGAGTTCCATACTTTGTGTATGCCTGCTAAATCTGATGAACCAGAACGAAAAACAACATTCCGCTTTTATCATGGTTTGGATGTGTGCCTCCAGTATGTCTTATCATTGGAGGATTTTGATACTCTTGTGGCGGCTGAAAAATGGTAAAACGAGCAGAAACAAAGTTAGAATTGCAGGACCGCTATGAGAAACATCCATTGATGCCCCTTCCAGGTGCTTCCACTACTTACACTCTGCGACCCGCTCCTGAGGGCCCACTTAAATGCTTTGAATGTGGTCAGACTAGCCATATCCGAAGTATTTGTCCAAAAGGGAAATTTGTGTTGTTGACAGATGAGATTGATGCACATGAATCTATGGACCAAGTTCCTCTGATTGAGGGTAAGGCAAACTCATTTCTTTAGTGGTGGAAGGCACCAACTAAATCCTTTAAGCTCGAGGACAAGCTTCATCAACCCGGAGAGGTTGATGTAATTAAGATATTTTTAATGTTAACAATCGTAGTATTTTAGCAATATTAGTATTGTAATACCCGCCAAATCACTTACCAATATAATGTTACTATCTTAGTAATTAATAATTTTTATTTATGGGTAATAATTATTAAGTGGCAATACTTATTAATTTGTAATATTTACAAATATTTATATATTTTATGATATGAATTTAGGACCTAGGTTTAGGTTGGTGGTGGATAATAGAAGAGTGGTGGTTGTGTTTAGCTAAAGAAACCCTAATTAAAACTCATTTAAAAAAAACCCTAGCCTCATTTTCTCTTTGGATACACACAAAAGAAAAGGAAAAAAAACATACGTAGAAAAAAAAGAGGGAGCCGATAAAGGAAGAATTTTTGCTCAAACTTTGGGATTTTAGCAAAAATTGTGAGTTAAACTCGATTGTATACTCCACTTGTGATTTTGATTACTCATCCATCTCTATTTTTTTTTTTTAATTGTTGTTGTTTCAGTATTATAATTTATGATGCACTTTTTACATGTTCTAATAATTAGTGTATAGAAATATGTTGTATGTAAAATAGCACATGCATAAAAGTGGAGTTTGGGTGGATTGATATTGTCCGTAATGAAGGTAAATGTTGTAGGTATCTTAATGGTGAGAAGTTTGGGTTGATAAATTCATAAAAAACAATTTTTCATCAAATGAGTTTGATTGATTTGTACAAAAAAAAAAATCAGATTGGTTGGTAAGGGGCCCACTTCCTTTGATGATGGCTGAAAGGGGCGATTTCAAAAAAAAAAAAAGGGATCTCTGTTGTTCAGGAATCCCATGTGATTATGATATAAATTTTACATGAAGTCATCCCATCACATGGTCTTATATCCATTTCTATCACATAGTTAATTGTCTAGTTGTGACATAATTTGCAAGTTTGCTCACACCAGTATTAATATACTGACCCGAATTTTGTATTATTTTACAAATTTAGGTGCGTTCTTAATGAGCGTAGCCCAGAGACTTATCAGGGTTAATTGGAGTGAAAGGGTGATATTAGCTGCGTGGCGATAGCTGAGGATTCGACATGTTTTATTAGATCTTGAGTTTATTATTTTTCCTAGGTAATCAGATGTAGGGATTAGTTATTAATGTTCGAATTTTTAAGTCAGAGATTTATTTGGGTATTTGATTAATGTAAATTTTTTATTAATTATATTGTGGCTTGGGTTTATAAATGTGGACCTCATTTTGAGAGGAAGAATTTTGAGGAAGGTTATTATTTTATTTATTGCCTCATGACTGTACCATTTAATTTGTTCCTGTCGTGCCTTGGTTTTTGGACAATCTATTAATTTATGTTGTTCAAAAAAATCGGGGCGTGACATTTTGGTATCAGAGCATTTGGTTAGCCTCGATCTAGGGTAGGTCTAGGTGATCCTCGGAAGTGTGGAAATGGGATTATGAACGTTTGTATTATTGAGTATTAACGGTTATTTATTTTCGCTTGAAGGTAATGGCGAACACTAGATCGATTGGTGCCAATGGGCAGAATGGTGATAACGGGCGAAATAACACTAATGGGCCAAGCGGTTCGAATGATCAGGGGGAAAATCCTAACTTGGTTCAGGTGGATGTGGGAGCTATGATGACGTAACTTTTGCAGGTTGTGCAGAACAACCATCAGGATAATCATGGTGACCCGTTTGCCAAGAGAAATAAGGAGTTTGGGAACCTAGGCGGTCAGAGGTTTAATGGAAAGACTGGACCTATTGCAGCTGAGAAGTGCATTCGCAAGTGTGAAACCGTATTCAATAGGATGCAAATGACCGAGGTACAGAAACAAGAATTAGCTGCTCATAATTTGGATGGTAATGCCAGGTATTGGTGGGATTATATGAAGGAGAGCATGGATACGACTGTTATGACTTGGGAGACTTTCAAGTCCAAATTTGACTGTTAGTTTGTACCTGAAGCTGTGAAATCTCAGCTAGTTGCAAAGTTCCTTAGTTTGATGCAAGGTACAAAGTCGGTGACCCAATATGTGACAAAATTCAATGAGTTGACTCGGTATGCTCCGTACTTGGTTGATACTACTGCCAAGAAGAATCAGAAGTTTATCAGGGGTTTGGGTCATTATCTATCAAAGTCGCTTTTACTCTTTGATAAAGAACCCTTCGACAGAGTTTTAGACTTAGCTCTCAACTTCAAAGAGCAAGACGCAGCTTTTTGAGAGGATAGGGAGAAAAGCAAGGGAGGTGAGTCGTCTAGAAACTCGCATTCATCTGGAAACCGAGATTAGAACAGGTATAAGCCTTATGATCAGAATCACCGAGGACCTAGATTTCAGTATCAACCGAGGTTCCAATCTGGAAGTCAGTTTCAGCAGAAGCCCCAGGGAGGTTTCAAGACGCAGGGTGGCTTCAGGCCCTAAGGGCAGCAGTGGCAGAGACCGACATTTCAGAACCAAGGCATGCAAGGGCCATATCAGCAACCTCGACCTTATGTTCCTCGACCTTAGGCACCTGCAGCACTGTGAGGCAAGCTCCCACTGATAGGTTATGCTACAGATGTAACAGGCCAGGGCATCTCATTCGTGATTGTCCCAGTGGGTGAGGCGCTCCGTAGGGTAGGCAGGCCCCACCAGCTCTAGCACGTGCATTTGCGATTTTACAAGGGCAAGATAATGTTGAAGGTATCATCACTACTCAGTTTCCCTTGCGAGTATTATTTGATTATGGTGCTTCTCATTCTTTTATTTCTCGTCGAATGGTAGAAAAATAAAACCTTAAAACTATGCCACTTATCAAACCTTTATGTGTTGAGACACCCATAGGGGGCACTGTCACATTATCTGAACAATGTAAAAATTTTGAAATCTCTTTAATGGGTTGAAAACTTGTCGTGGATTTGATAGTTACGAATTTTGAGAGTTTTCATGTTATTCTTGGGATGGATTGGTTGGGTAAAAACTATGTTACTATAGATTGTACCGCGAGGACCATTTTGATAGATACACCAGGGTTACCGCGAGTTAGTCATGTTTGTGAACCTTGTGGGGACTCCATAATGACGAACACTTTATACTCTATGAATATAGCAAAGAAACATATTAGCATGGTTGAGGTGGTGAAGGATTATGTAGATGTATTCCAGGAGATTCCCGGTCTACCACCCAAGAGAGAAGTTGATTTTGAATTGACTTGTTGCCTGGGGCAGCATCGATTTCGAAAGCTGCATATCGAATGGCTCCCAAACAGTTGGATGAGATGAAAGTCCAACTAGAGGAATTACTCCATAAAGGGTAAGAAATTTCTCTCGTATCTTTTTATTTATAATAGTTATATATATGTGCATATTGGTGAGTAACTATATGGTTAATCCTTTGAGGTGTGTATATTTAGGTTTATTCGACCAACTAATTCTCCATGGGGTGCGCCTACTATCTTTGTTTCTAAGAAGGATGGTACTTTGAGGATGTGTGTCGACTATAGAGAACTAAAGAATGTGACATAAAAAATAAGTACCCTCTTCCGCGGATAAATGATTTGTTAGATCAGTTGAAAGGGGCGGTTGTATTTTCACAGTTGGATTTGAGGACTGGGTACCATCAGATGGGTGTTGCAGAGCATACCTCTGACGGTGTTTCGGACTCGGTATGGGTTATATGAATTTTTGTTCATGCCCTTTGGATTGACCAATGCTCCTGCTTTCTTTATGGATTTGTTGAATCGTATTTTTCGTCTGTAACTTGATAAATTTGTTATCATTTTCATTGATGATATTATGGTATATTCCCGAAACATGGAGGACCATCGAGAGCATTTGAAAGTAGCACTGCAGACTTTAAGAGATAACAAGTTGTATGCTAAATTTAGTAAGAGCCATTTTTTGGGAGAAAGATGTGAGATTTCTTGGGCAAGTGATTTCAAGGGATAGCGGTCGATCCTGACAAAGTTGCAGCAGTTAAAGAATGGAAACAACCCACTAATGCCAGTGAAATTCGGAGTTTCTTAGGGTTGGCTGGATATTACACGCGGTTTATTGAGAAATTTTCGTTGATTGCAGCACCTTTGACGAGTCTAACCCGAAAGGATGTCAAGTTTATATGGACTAAGGACTGTGAGACTGCATTTCAAGAGTTGAAGCAAAGGTTGACTACAACTCCAATTTAAATCATTCCCACTCGTGGCGGGAAGTTAGTGGTGTTTACAGATGCTAGCGGAACATGTTTGGGATGTGTTTTGATGCAAGATCAGAAAGTAGTTTCTTACGCTTCTAGGCAGTTAAAGCCACATGATAGGCGATATGCTACACATGATTTGGAATTAGCAGCAGTGGTTCTCGCTTTAAAAATACGGTGGCATTATTTGTATGGAGAGAAATTTGAGTTGTATACTGATCACAAAAGCTTAAAGTATCTATTTTCACAACGGGATTTAAACATGAGGCAGCAAAGGTGGATGCAGTTTGGTTTATTGCAGCCTCTAGAAATACCCATGTGGAAGTGGGAACACATTTCGATGAATTTTGTTGATGGTTTACCTAGATCTCGGAGGGGTAATGAGTCAATTTGGGTTATTGTTGACCTTTTGACTAAGTGTGCACATTTTATCCCCGTTGGTGCATCTCGTAATACCAACAAGTTAGCTTGCTATGTATATCCGAGAAGTGGTAAGGTTGCATGGTGTTCCTATTACCATTGTGTCAGATAGAGATCCATTGTTTACATCAGCATTTTAGAGAAGTTTATATCGTGCTATGGGTACTACCTTGGCAATGAGCACTGCGTATCATCCACAGACTGAGCGGGTAAATCAAATTTTAGAAGATATGTTGCGAACTTGCATCATGGATTTTGGTGGTAGTTGGGAGGATCATTTACCATTGGTGGAGTTCTTGTACAATAATGGTTATCAATCGAGCATTAGCATGGCACCCTTTGAGGCTTTGTATGGTAGGTCGTGTAGATCTCTGAGTTGTTGGGCAGAGATAGGTGATACAGTATTGCTGAGACCAGAGATTGTTAGGGAGACTGCAGGGAAGATTGAGATTATTCGGGGAAGGATAAAAACTGCTCAGAGTAGACAGAAAAGTTATGCAGATCAGAAGCTAAAAAGTGTAGTGTTTGCGGTTGGTGATTTAGTTTTTCTTAAGGTGTCTCCCATGCGGGGTGTGATGAGATTTGGCAAGAAAGGGAAGTTGAGTCCGCGGTATATTGGGCCATTCGACATTGTCGGGTGTATTGGTCACTTAGCTTACAAACTTGCATTGCTGCCCAGTTTGTCGATGATTCATGATGTCTTTCATGTTTCGATGTTGAGAAAATGTGTGAAAGACCCAACTCAGATTGTTCAACCTACTGCTATTGAACTTAATGAGGATTTGACATATACAGTTGGGCCGGTGATGATAATTGATCGTGACGTGAAACAACTACGACGTAAGAAAGTCAACTTGGTCAAAGTTCAGTGGAGCGAAAAGGAGAATGATGTCACCAGGGAGTTGGAGAACAAAGTAAAGCAGATACACCCAAAAATTATTCGCCTAACCCTTATCCTACCGAATCTCAGGACAAGATTCTTTTGAGGTGTGTATATTGTAATACCCGCCAAATCACTTACCAATATAATGTTACTATCTTAGTAATTAATAATATTTATTTATGAGTAATATTTATTAATTGGTAATATTTTTTAATTTGTAATATTTACAAATATTTATATATTTTTTTATATGAATTTAGGACCTAGGTTTAGGTTGGTGATGAGTAAAAGAGGAGTGGTGGTTGTGTTTAGCTAAAGAAAACCTAATTAAAAACTCATTTAAAAGAAACCCTAGCCTCATTTTCTCTTTGGATACACACAGAAGAAAAGGAAAAAAAAAACCTACGTAGAAAAAAAAGAGGGAGGCGATAAAGGAAGAATTTTTGCTCAAACTTTGGGATTTTTGCAAAAACGGTGAGTTAAACTCTATTATATACTCCACTTGTGATTTTGATTACTCCTCTATCTCTATTATTATTATTATTATTATTATTATTATTATTATTATTATTATTATTATTATTATTATTTTATAATTGTTGTTATTTCAGTATTATAATTTATGATGCACTTTTTACAAGTCCTAATAATTAGTGTATAGAAATATGTTGTATGTAAAATAGCACATGCATAAAAGTGGAGTTTAGGTGGATTGATATTGTCCGTAATGAAGGTAAATGTTGTAGGTATCTTAATGGTGAGAAGTTTGGGTTGGTAAATTCATAAAGAACAATTTTTCATCAAATGAGTTTGATTGATTTGTACAAAAAAAAAAATCATATTGGTTGGTAAGGGCCCCACTTCCTTTGATGATGGCTGAAAGGGGCGATTTCAAAAAAAAAAAGAAAAAAAAAAGGATCTCTGTTGTTCAGGAATCCCATGTGGTTATGATATAAATTTCACATGATGTTATCCCATCACATGGTCTTATATCCATTTCTATCACATAGTCTTATATCCATTCTATCACATGTCATTGTATCACATAGTCTTATATGTCATTCTATCATATAGTCTTATATCATAAAGGGCCAGCTGGAATGACATATAGAGATGTTATGACTTTTGGTGTAGACAGTCTGTAAATCAACATAAACTTATGTTGTGTTCATATCTTTGTTATGCACGTGAGCAATATATTCCAGATACAGGTTAGAGATTTTGTTATTATATAAAAAAAAGGGGGTAAGAGTACACACCACCCTAATTATTAAACACCATAAAAAGTTGCAGTCATGGTGTTATTGTAAGTGAGTTTTTACTGGATTCACTTGCTGTAAATTAAAACAAATAGTTGTTGTTAGTTATAATGTTTTTCATATGTGTTATTATTCACCTTGTCATAGTCATTGTATTCGCAAATATAAATACTTGGTAATGCTCTTTTCCACGACTCAAAAAAAAAAAAATTTGTATACTAACTTGCTTGTATATGTGTGATATAATTTTGGGTATGCAGACTTGCTTGCATATTGGTACGCCGTTCCATGTGAATTCGGTAGTACGTGTAGTATATAGGAAATATTTGCCAGGTATCAAACTTTGGGTGAGATGATATGACATTCGATGTGACACCCCACTTGGGTCATGTACGCTCCGAGTGACTTCGAAGGCAAGGGAGACACACTTGGGTGAGGTGTGTTCGGCACAGGAGGAGAGTGCGATTGTGGAAAAGAAGCCAAGAATTAGGAAAATAAAGAAAACATTGAATTGATCATAACATGAAAATGTGCATGGATTATTTTAGCATGTATTAGGTTAGCCTTGAAGGAAGAAACTAACAGTTCATTCGATTATCGAATGAGAACTACCTGTCTTCCTTAAGGTGAAATGCATATTTTTTTTAAGGATACTTAATTGTCTAGTTGTGACATAATTTGTAAGTTTGTTTACACCAGTATTAATATACTGACCCGAAGTTTGTATTGTTTTACAAATTTGGGTGCGTTCTTAATGAGCGTAGCCCCAGAGACTTATCAGGGTTAATTGGAGCGCAAGGGTGGTATTAGCTGCGTGGCGATAGCTGAGGATTCGACACGTTTTGTTAGATCTTGAGTTTTTGTTTTCCCTATGTAATCAGATGTAGAGATTAGTTATTAATGTTCGGATTTTTTAGTCAGAGATTTATTTGGGGATTGATTAATGTAATTTTTTTTATATTGTGGCTTGGGTTTATAATTGTGGACCTCATTTTGATAGGAACAATTTTGAGGAAGGTTATTATTTTATTTATTGCCTCATGATTGTACCATTTAATTTGTTCCTGTCGTGCCTTGGTTTTTGGACAATCTATTAATTTATATTGTTCAAAAAAATCGGGGTGTGACAAGTATTCTATTTTTTTTTTAATAGGGATTTCAATTAGGGTTCTTACACTGATTTCCTATTAGGTTTAGGGTTTGATTACAAGGTAGGTAAGTATATTTTGTTACTTTCGTGTATTGCAATTTTGTTTATGACCCACTTTAGGAGATGTGAGTAGGGTTGGGGGATTGGTAGGGAAGGGAAGATTGACAAAAATGGGAGTAAAGGGAAGTGACAAAAAGTTGTTTGTTTGGGTGGGGAATGCCTCAAAATACTCAATGAACTATACCTCCAATTCCTTCTTAATTATACATAGGTGTGCTATTTAAGAGAGAAAAATTAAGAGTTGTTGATACTGATTACTTGTGGTGTCAGTCATGATGATATGAAATTGCATGGTAATTAGGTTATTTATTATGATAGGTGTTTCAACCTCAGATGTGTCAGTTTTGTTATGATGTAATTAGGTTATTTATTAATATTAACAATAGTAGTATTTTAGCAATATTAGACATTCTAATATTTTTGTGATAGGAATTCAAATTAGGATTTTCACATTGGTTTCCTATTATGTTAAGGGTTTTATTTAGAAGGTAGGTTAATTATAAATAAGAACGTAGGTTTCCCATTGTTACTCGATTTATTAGTTTATTTCGTTTATTGTCTATTTTGTTACTTTCATTTATTGCGATTTCGTATATTACTAGTTCGAATCTATCAATTGGTATCAGAGCAAACGTTCATTTACATGACGAAGACAAATTTGGACATTTATGCAGAAGAAAAGGTTAATAAAATGGCGGAGGTAAAAATGTCAAAGGCAATTGAAGCCATAGATGGATGGAAAACTTCAAATGATTTTTTGGATGCAAGATTTGAACAAGAGAGAACCTACATCAATGAAGAGTTGAAGAATCAACTCGCAAGGATTTGAACATATGATGGAAAAAAAGGTGGAGACAAATTCGAAGGGATGGGAAGAGATGATAGGTAAAATTTTTGACAAGAGATGCAACAACAGCAGATAATGTAACCGTTTATGACAGCCCGTGGATCCCAAACTTCATCACCACTGACGGAGGCCACAATCGTCAACGACGACGATGTAGGCCCCCAGACTACACCCTCTCATTCTCTCTTCCTTCCTCCTTCTTCTGCCCACTTGAGCAATACTACATGCCTCACTCAATTGAATTCAGGTTCCAGTCGATCACCAAACACTACTTTTCGACCACCTAACTTAGGTGATCAGAACTTTAGTGGTGGAACTTATTTTGATCAAGATCAGTTGACTTGACTTATTACTGTCTTGGAGCATCGGGATAATACAAGTCTAAAACTTGATGTGCCTTCTTATGATGGAGTTGCAGTGGGTGATGCTTTTATGGATTGGACTTTAAAATTTGACTATATACTTGACTTTAAGAACATTCGAGGTGTAAACGCGTACAGTTAGAGGCTATAAAATTGGAGAGTATTGCAAATCTTAGGTGGCAGAAAAAATGTGCAAAGTGAACAACAATGAGATTGTCTTATGTTAACGCCTGGCCTGAAATCATGAATTGATGCGATATTTTTTTTTTGCCTATAGAATATTAGTATGAACTGTTTGGACGGTTGATGGGAGTTTCTCAATATGTGTGCACATTTATTGATTATGCTACTGAGTTCCGTACTTTGTGTATGCTGGCTAAATTTGATGAACCAGAACGACAAAAAACATTTCGCTTTTATCATGGTATAGACGATTTTGATACTCTTGTGGCGGATGAAAACGTTGCAAAACAAGCAGAAACAAAGTTACAGTTGTAGGACTATAGAATATTGTGGTGTTGGTGGAGGCAAGGGGGTGCTGAAACAATGAGAGAGAAGAGGGAGGTGGGGGCTGAAACATGGAGGCAAGGAGGAGGACGGTGGTGGTTGGGAATTCAATCAGCACATAGGAGGGATGAGTGGGTTGGGGAAGAATAAGAGTTTTTTTTTTATTTTTTTTAATAATTGTAAGAATTTTCTCGTGTGATACACTTATCATTTTAATTGGATTCTTTGATCTTCTTCGAGATGAACTCTTTGAGATACAAAACATTCAATATCAGCTTTATATTCTTAAAGGGGATTTTGGTCATTTTGAAAACTAACGATCAACATGCAGACAAACTAAAATAATGATTTATTCTAGGGTTACCTCTTATTTATTACTGGGGGCATATTGCAATTGACCTTTTTTTTATGTAGATGTAAATTATAAAAATACACTGTGGCTCTATTTATTGGCAAATCTTTGTTCTGTCTTTCCTTGTAGAATTTTGAATTATTGATATGTGTGTGTGCTTTGTTTTGACTTGTTTTGTTTTTCCCCTTAATTTAATTAGTGCTGGTGGACATGTCTTCACTCCAAACTCCATTCACAGATTCTGGTATGTTCATTAACTTTGAAATTTAAGTTTCAATTATTTCTTTTTAACAAAAATCTTGTTGCAGATAATAATCATCTTGTCCTTATAAGAAAATTAAAATTGAACATGACATGAGACCATTGTAAATACTCATGAGCCAAACATGATTGTGTTGCTATTTTGTTACTTATCTGTTGTCTGTATGAAAATTTGATTATTTTTCCTTCTTTTAAAAAAAATTATACTATCAATTAATTAGATTATTTTGAGGTATAATCCCTTAATCCACATAATCAAAATGTCACGCCCCGATTTTAAACAACCTAAAATGTCATTTGCTTAATTTTTATTTTATTTTGAAGAACTTATAAAATTGGTGGGTCTCGTAGTAGATTGAAATTTAATTGATTGTCTCTATAAACTACATGATATTTCATACATTACTCAACATCTCTAGCTTCAAAATTCAAGGGGGTCATTTTAACGATTTAATTTGTAAATTTTTTAAACGACTTAATTTATTATCTTAGATAAATGAATTACATTATAACTTTCTCAAACTACTAAGTAAAATATCTTACCAGAAATCAGTATTGGATATCTTACTAAAAAAAAAATTGTGTTTCAAGTATTTACTCGGTTGGTTTGTATTGTTTTTACCATGTTTAACCGATTCCACTATAAATGTTAGAATTAATGATGAATTTACTCAAAGAAAATGATTTTAAATGACTTCCACAGGGGCGGATGCTTGATTGCAGACAAAGGGGGCAAATAAATAAATAAATCATAAATAATTTAATTCTCAAATAAATAAATAAATTTGATTAAAACAAGGTTTCAAAAGTAGTACAAGAGAAACATACTTAATGAATTAATGTAGATGCGCAGTAGATTTAGGTAGAAGCTCTTTGCAGATTCTGATGTTTTGGTAATGTTGCATAATCATCTCATCGTCGATGTCATTAAATATATCTTTCTCAACAATATGTAATTAAAATATCTGCCATCCATTGATCTCTCATGAGATGATGTAATCAATTCTTGACAATCTTCATAGAAGAAAAAACTCTTTCGACACTGGTAGTTGCAACTGGTAATATTAAGGCTAAAGTAATAAGTCTATAGATCAAAGGATTCCTAATGAATTCCTATCAACTTCAGGAACTCACTATTGGACCTCACATCAATGATAAATGTCTCCAATTAATTATCAAGAACATCGACTTATACTTCTGAGAAATCATTTGGATAAACTGAGAAAAGTGAATCGGTTTTCCCTTATCAAAATTCGAGAAGGAATCATTTGGACTCGAGCACGAAAGACATAAAAGCAACTCAGTATACTCTTCATTGAAACGGTTGTTGAGCTCTTGAAGTTGGAAATCAATAACAACATTAAATAACTAAACCCGATAACAATGCATGTTTGCCACATTTTCAATATTACATCGTGACCGTTCCCAAGCAACATAAAACTCATCCAGGTTATGCATTTCTATATTATGTTTGCTACAAAATAAGGAAACTTCATATAACAAATTGTTTCATCCATCATTTTGTATCAACTATAGGTCTTTCTTAGCTACTTTGACCAAACTCATGGCATTCACAATATCTTGATCATTTCTTTTCAATGTTTGTGACAATTCATAAGTGATTCCTAATGTATTTTTCATCAAATGAAGTCCAAATACAATATCAAAATATTGTAGTGAATCTAATAAAGTGCATGCTTCAACTCTGCTCAGATTTTGACGTCTCCTTAATGCACTCAAACACATCAATGATAGAACTGAACAACTTAATCAAACTTATCAAAGTATTGTAATGTGAGCCCCAACGTGTATCACTGGCTCATTTAAGAGTTGATTGTTGATTTTGGCCACTTCCACTTGCAAGTTCACCACTTTCAAGTGATTTTAGAATGTTAATAGATTGTGCCTCTAAAAGAATGTCATGACTCTTAAATAAGCCACAAACACATTCACAACACTAGTGACCAAAGAGAATAATAAAACAATGAAATCATCATTCTTTGCAATGGAATAAGTGCTAATTGAAGTTGACGTGCAAAGCAATGAACATAGAATGCACTTCCAATCTCTTTAAGATTAATGCTTTAAGGTTGTTGAACTCACCTTGCATATTGTTTGCCCTATCGTACCCTTGGCCACATAGTCTTGAAATACTTGTGCTTGAAAAATAAAGCGTCAATTGATGCCTTTAGTGATAGAGCATAAGTGTCAAAAACATGTACAATACCTAAAAGCCTTTCTATCACATGTCCATGTTTGTCCACATAACAGATCATGGAAGTCATTTGCTTTTTAATTGATACATCACGAGCTTCATCAACTAATATGGAGAACAGAGAATCTCCAAGGTCTTGAATGATAACATTTGTGGTTTTAGTTGCACAAACATTCACAATATCTTTTTTAATTTCTGGTGCTATTAATTTGAGATTCTCAGGACATTTATCCAAAGTTACCCTTTTGACGTCTTTATTGTGGTCACCAAGAAAATGTAACATTTCTAAGAAATTTCCTTTGTTGTTTGAATCACAAGATTCATAATGACCACAAAAAGTTAATCCTTGCCGGAGTAAGAATCAGACACAAGCAATAAAAGCATTTAGGCGAACCTTGTAATCACTTCGAGCTTCATTTGTTTACTTATTCACAACGATTCGGAGATGTTGTTGTTGATTCATTAAAGTTTCACAATTAGTTTGAGCTTGATTGTGAACACTATTAGGCCCTCAAACACGCGTTCGTAACTTATCATTTTTCTTCCAATTGGTAAATCCTTCAACGACAAAAGCATCACAACTACCCACATGCTCTTTACTATCAGATCTGAAAAGGTAACAACACAAACAGTATGCAACCTTTTTCTCTTTGCTATACTCTAACCATGTAGGAAACTCGTCAAACCAAGAAGGATTGAAACGTTTTAAGACTTTTCCTAGCAAACTTTGCTTAAAATTATGTACTCGAGGTTGTCAAGGATCTTTTTGCAGGTATGTTCTTCGAATTTCATCCCTTATGTTGGAATGATACTCCTTGATTGACTGATGTAATTCAGGATTTGCTAGAAGAGTTTTGGATCAAACTCAGTCTTAATACAACTCCTTTTAGAACTAGAAAGCTCATCATTAGACCTATCAGTGATAACCTGAACAGTAGAACTAGAACTCACATCATATATTCTTTTAAAGTATCTATCCATCACTCGTCAGCACAAGTGCACAACTATTCAACTACACAAATACAACAAACAATCCCAATATTCATATTAAGAAATACTGCCACAGACTTCCAAATTATCAAATTTGTAATGTAAATCAATAATTAACACAAGAAATAGAAGGAACCTCACCAAATACCGATAACTTGAGATAATGGCCATTCCAGCAGATGAAATTAAATACCCACTTAAGCTTCAAGGGTCAAATGCCCACATTCTCAAAGCCTGAACAAATAAACAAATGAAATTAAATTAAAAATCAGATATGAAGCTCTTTTGTACAAAGATGATAAACAAGATCTAAAGCCTAAACAAATATGAAATACCCCACCAAAGCTTAAACAACTAAACAAATACCCCATCAAAACCTAAACAAATACCCACCAACCTCTCATTTACAAAGAAAATCAAATCTGAAGTTCAGGAATGAAAAAAAAGGTACCTCAACTGAATCTCAGTATATACAACACCTTCTACCAAAACAATAATGAAGGACTGGAAGCAAAAGTGTGGAGAACTAGAAGCCAGAGTCGTGGAGGATTGGAGACGAATGCAGTCCAAGCGGAGGTTATCTTCTTCTCCGATTTTGTGAATTGGGGTTGAAAGTTGTCTTTGTTGATTTTGTTTATAGGGGTGGCAAACTAAAATTTTAAAGGGGCACAATGTTGAAATATAACTACTGTAGTGGATTGTTTTAAAAACTTAAGGGGACAATTGACCCCCTTACCCTAGTCATAGATCCGCCTCTATCCACATGGAAAACTATAAGTACTACTTTGATAAGGTATTTTAATTTTAATTTATTGTATTTATATATTTTAAATAGATCTAAATAAATATTGAAAGTATCAATTATCAAAATCGTATAATTAAGGTTTATACGTAACTTACTTGTTTTTTAATTACAAAGACTACAAATTCTATTCAAGTTAGAAACATTTTTCATTCATTACTTTAATGCCCCACCCATGTACAATTGATATAGAAATGTGGAAGTTTAGATCAAACAACTTATTTGGATCCGACAAATATTTGAATTACATACCTTCTAAATAATGCATACTGGTTTATTTGGAACACCTCTCATGCAGAACATAGCTATTTCAGTGTCTCTGACTATATAGTACTCTGAGTGTCTAATGATACTTGTAGGTGGTTTACAAAATTAGATATGAATGAGAAAGTTAGCCTTACAGGATGTCATCAAAGAATGATTAGCTGGTTTGTTGTCATCTTAGATTTTTGAGTGACAATTTGTATTCCACCCTATTTTGTTTGTCATCCTAATGTCCATAATGAAATTCTTTTGAATTTATTTTTAAATGCCTCCTAGGAAATACAGTAAACTGATGATAAAATTATTATTAGGTCGCATGATGTAAAGTAAACATTCAACTACATCGCGATATCTTGCGCAAATTAAATGGGATAAACAATGACGACTTCATGTTGAAAAAAAGATCTAGAAACGGAGTAAGAGAAAGAACTTGCAGGAACTGAAGAACTGGAATTCACTGGATCTTGGTGGTGATTTGTTGCCAGTTGGTAAAGCTTGTCTTGGGTGAATCTAAAGTCAAAATCGTTGAATGATGAGAACGGGTTGGCAGTAAAAGATGACAGAGATGAACAACTGGAAAAAAAATTAAGTGGAGGAAGATTAATGAAGCCTCCACCACTGCCATTGAAGGGCTCTAAAAGGAGAATAAGGTTTCCCCTTTGTTCATCATCAACTTGAATGTTTGGTCTCTTTTAAGGTTTTCTTTCCTCTTTAATGATGTTTGTGTGAGAGAATAGATAAGAAAGATACTAGTTTGTAAGAGAGAAGTAAGGAGAGAGAAAGAAGTTGAGATATATGTATCTCGCGTATATGTGGTGTCATTTGGACACGTGTGGTTTAGTGTAAAAGACTTTCTCCATTTGTTGTGTAGGAGACTTTCTCCATTTGTATTCCTTGATCTTAATACTAAAGTTCTTTCCTTTGCCCATGGACGTTGGCAAATTGCCGAACAACGTAAATTTGTTGTCTCTGGTTTTATTGTATTTGTTTGGTAATTTCGCATTTTGATATTCGTAACGCTTCTGCGCGTAATAAATTGGTGTATGAGCCAATGGTTTGGCCTTGGTCTTGGCGAGTTGAAAGTACTAGAATAACACATTATGGTGGAACTTACCTCGGGCCAGGGTAGGCTCAATATGTTTCGCCAAGGTGGAGATTGTTAGAGATGTTGGCTCAACATAGTCCTACATCAACTAGTGAGCAACATAATGTCAAGTATATAAAGGATCGGATATGTCTCATAAGTGACAAGGCCTTTTGGGGGCAGTTAAATAGTTGAGCCACGTTCGTAAAAACCTCACACCAAGGAGATGCGAGTCTCTAAGTTGGGGACAATATAGTGGCTTGAGATATGTCATGTAGTAGTGGTGCTAGGGGGCTTCACAACCTTCACTCCCAGACCTAACAAGTAGTATCAGAGCCGAGCAATCTCGTGTGCACGCTGTAAAGTGTGAAGTGGTTTTGAGGGATTTCTCTCTTCACCCCCGAACCTAACAATTTTTTACGCGCGGAAGCGTTACAAATACCGAAATGCGAAGTTACCAAACAAAGACAATAAAATTAGAGACAACAAATTTACGTGGTTCGACAATTTGCCTATGTCCACAGGCAAAGGGAAGAACTTTACTATTGAGATCAAGGAATACAAACGGAGAGAGTCTCATACACAACAAATGGAAAAAGTCTCTTATACAAAAACACACGTGTTCAAATGACACCACATATACACGGGGTGCATATATCAACCTCTCTCTCTCACAAACAGATATTTCTCTTATCTCTTCTCTCACACAAACATCAACAAAAGGGGAAAGAAAACCTTAAAAGAGACCAACAATCAAGTTGATGATGTTGAAAAGGGAACCCTTATTCTCATTTTATAACCTTCAATGGATGTGGTGGAGGCTTCATCAAGCTTCCACCACCTTCTATATTCTTCTGTTCCAGTTGTTCATCTCTGTCATCTTCTACTACCAACCAATTTTCATCATTCAATGGTTTCAACAATTTCGGCTTCATATTCACCCCAAGAAAAGCTTCACCGACTGCCAACAAATCACCACCAAGATCCACTGAATTCCAACTCTTTAGTTCCAGCAGGTTCTCCTTTATTCTGTTTCTAGATCCGTTTTTCAACACTTCAAGTCAAAGTCAACAGTGGCTTGATGAGCATGAGAAGGTGGATTCTATTGTTGATTCTTTTAAATAGCAAAACAAAAGGATACACCAACATAATTTGTGATTCTAGTTGCAAAGTTCTTTTATGATCAAAAGTTTGATAATTTTTTAGGCCATGGTGGGATATAACTTGTAGTTTGGCATGCTTGCATGTTTTTATTTGAGATAGAAATTAAGTAAATAGAAATGTCGGATGCAAAGCTGGGTTTTTCAAACAAGGGAGGATAATGTAAATATTCAAGAAAATCAATTTTTGGCAAAATTCTATGCCTATTTTTTCTTTTCAATTTTAAATATTTAAGAGTTAGAGTTTTAAAATTATCTTACATTTAAATTTATTAGGTAAGTGGTATGCATATTTAATTAGGTAGTTTTTTAGATTACTTTGAGTGTTGTAGGAAAACTTTTGGTGGTTTTTAGTATCACACGTGAATTAGGAAGTTTGTAGAAAGCTAGGAGTAGTCGTTTATATTTTTGAAGTCTTAAAAGTTTTTACTTGTAAAATAGAAGGGACTATAACCCAGTCAAACCATATGAATACCAACCTGACATTGCCTATCCTCAGATCAAACTTAATATAAAACAATTGAATTTCCCCACAAAACTGCTTGAACTTCGAAAGAATCCAAATTTTTTAACCAAGTTTATTCACCACCAAAATACTCAAACTTAATAATTAAAAAAGGTGGGATCCGTTTCAACCCTTGTTTGTGTTGCACAAAAAAATAATAATAAATAAAACTTAAATTTTGTAACACAACTAGATATGTTATATATGTACACAATTTGAAATTTATTAAACCACTCAAAATTGTCTTAAGAACTAAAACACTTAAAAAATCTAAAATGTAAAACTAATGAAAACTTATAAGCATTAAAGTTTCAAGAAATCCCATTTGTTCGTTGTTGAAGACTACAGTTCGACAATTGATTATATTGTTTATGTTATAATTATGTATAAACTATGCCTTTGACAATTATTTTTTATATGTATTTTTCTTTGCATCGCCATCTTCTTAATATGTAGTTTTCTTGAGTTGGAGTTTTAGAAAGCAAAATTAAAATTGCCGATTTATTTGTTCTTAAATTATGCACAACACAATTTTCATTAGCTTCTTAGAAGAGTGAAGATTGACATGTAAATTTTTTTACTTCGGGTGCCTGCTTAAGCATTTGTGACACCATTATCCACAATTCTTAGAAGAGTGAAGATTGACATGTAAATTTTTTTACTTCGGGTGCCTGCTTAAGCATTTATGACACCATTATCCACAATAACCATGGGCTAGGCGTCTTTCTAGCACCTTACCTTCTAACACCTCATAGGGGTTCGGGGTGATTACAATCCCCTTACCTTCTGATATAGTTGTTCATGACTCTTATACCAACTAAAACACCCTACTCTCGTATAGTCGATACTCTCCCCACTTAACTATCTCCATAGATGTATGGGATTTTAGCTCAAATCAATTGTCTAGCAAATTAGTGGGATACTTTGACAAGTAATGGGAATTGACACCCTTAAGTCCAATGAGGGCGAGGCAAACAATGCACTAGCTAACACCTAGCCCATGGCGAAATGATGGTTGCCCAAAGGACGTGTCTCAAACACATGGCTATTTTGTTAGTCCTTGTGATTATAAACTAACTTGGGCTTGGTATGTCTCGGATTTTGGCCCTTGAACTTCGTGTCTGACCCCGACCTTTTGAGCCATGTTAGTTCAAAATTTTGACACTTGTTCTTATCAATCTTCTAATCCTTGGGTTTGAAAGTCTTCTAGAAATAGTAAACTCTAGATTTCTTCATTATACATGGTAGTTTTAGAATCATGCTCAATGCTCCCAAGTCCTAGGTCTGTGTCTAGGTTAAGTTTAGGTCAACCGAAATCAAATCGTATTGTTCTATGTGGTCAATTTTCCCTTTTGAGAAGTGTCTAAATGCTTGAAATTAGGATTGAAAACCGAACCGACGGTTTGGTTTTCACCTAACCGTGAACCGAACCGACTTTTGTTGGTTTCAAAATTTCCAAACCGGAACCGAACTGATTCTAATTTATACAAACCGTAACCGAACCGAATCGACTAAAACTGAAATAAAACCAAACCGAACAAACAATTTTAAACATATTATATTATTTTTATATAAAATATATATTATTTATTATATATATTCGGTTGATACAGTTTTGTCGGTTAAAATCACATAGAAACCGAAAATTGAACCGACCACTTTGGTTTTGAATTTTTAAAACTCAAACCAAATCGAACTGATCGGTTCGGTTTGGTCGGTTTTTTGTTCAACCCTACTTAAAATATGTTACGGATGGGAACCCATAATGAATTGGCAAGCAAGCAAGCAAGCAATCAAAAATAAGTTCATGGAACATAATTGTGCCTTGATTTGTGAGTTGTGCTTGAGCCACTTAGTTGTGAAATTTATTACCATGTTCGCATATTATGATTGTCTTTATTTAAAATTAAATAAAAAATTCTTCTTAGTGCAAACTCAGGTTGTGCTGTCAGTGTAGCAAATGGCTTGCGAAACACAAACATGTATTTTCTTTTATTAGCATGAAAAACCAACTATATCATGCTTGCAAATCCACCACTTCTCTCTTTCTCAACACCTCCATTTTCATCCACCAGTCTTCAAAAAAAAAAAAAAAAAAAAACCCTAACACCAAATATTCAAATTGGAAAATAGTGTGATCGCCCTGCATAATATTTGACATTTATGAGAATTAATATCAATAACCACAAGAACATGAACATAAATAAACTAGTATGTACAAAATAGAAACTGGTCACCATTCACTCCACCAAAGAGTACCATACACGTGTCATGATCATCTCGAGGAATTACAGGCCCTAGCGTCAGCCCAACACTAATTCGGCCCAAGCGATTTCAAGCCCGCTTAATTCAGTCTGCCAAACGGACCCAAACTCTTACAGAATGCTAGGCCCACACGTTTCACAACTATCCCCAATACCCATAAGTCCTACTAAGGAAAGTATTTTGAAGATCAGCTTCAGACAGGTAATTACAGTAGCTCTCTACTTCAAACTAGGAAGCAAATACCAGAATACATTCCACACAGGGTAACTTCCTTCTACGGATTACTCTCGGATTGGGAACTATTTTTCGCGTATCTAGGAGAATAGAGCTAATAGGGAACTTCCCTCCTACAAAACAACTCCTAATTATAGAAGGATCTCCATGAAGATCTCCTTCCTAAACTATGCCTTCGATGGCCTGGTAGAACCAGGACTCCTGCACTATAAATAAGACATGAGGTTGGTAAGCTAAGGTACGCTACAAATTCCATGTTTACAACATTACACCTTCCTCAGATCCATTTCTGACTTTAGCATCGGAGTGCCATCGGCCACCACACAGTGGTTTGTGGTTTGTGGCTTATGTGCGTTGCTTGTGCAGGTCAGCAGGACTAGGTCAAAGCAAGGAGTGGAAAATGACTGCATCAGTTTGGCGTCGTCCGTGGGTACGACGAAGTTTCTAATCTATTCACTAGCATCGTCCCCCTTCGAAATATAGAGAAATGGTGACTAATAGATCACACAACAATGGTGAACAACGGGACACATCAAACATTCAGGCTGGCGTTATACCGCCGCTTTCAGCGATTTCGGTCATGCAAGGGCAACAGACTCACGCCCTCGTGCAGACAACAACACCGACGGACCCCAGGATAGACATGAGGTCATCTCAAATACAGTAAATCGCCAAAGAGGTGGACGCTCTCGAGCGACAAAATCCTCTACCTGCTAATGCAAACCAGGAGCAACACGGGCCTCCGTCTCTGGAGGGTGGCAGAAAGAAAGCATAGGAGAGTCAAGCCCCCGATAGCTCTCATTAGACTAGAGGAGGTTGCGCGGCTAACGCGGAGCCCGCCGCCAGGACAGACAGGCTCGACCCTTAGAATCCCCTTCGCAGAGGGGCACACGACCCCGACATGTTGTACCGCCTCTCTGTCCACCATTCGTGGACCGAATCATGAATGAGGCCCTTCCGAAGAAGTTCACTCCTCCGAAGCTCGACTTCTACGACGGGACCACCGATCCATTCGACCACCTGCGCCATTACCTGCTCATAATGGCCCACAAAGAAGGATCTGAGTCGGTGATGTGCATAACTTTTCCCACTAGCCTTAAAAAGTCAGCACTTACGTGGTTCCACAACCTCCCTCTGAGGTCGATCGACTCCTTCAAAACGCTGGCAAAGGAGTTCTTGACATGTTTTGTTAGGAGGCAACATTTTCAAAAAGGCCAACACTACATACTCTCTCTGAAACAGAGGTCCCATGAAACGCTCAGAGAGTATGTCATGCACTTTAATAACGAGCTGACATTCATCGACGACTGCCGCGACGACATAGCCGTGACAGCTTTCTCTGCTGGCCTAAAGTAGAGGAAGTTCTACGAAGACCTCACCTTGGAGCCCTCTAGACATGACGGAGCTCCTCAAAAGCGCCTAGAAACACATTACCTTAGAGGAGTTGAAAACCGTAAAGAGGGAAACCAAAGGCGAAAAGAAGCCCTCCGCTCCTAAGGACAAGAATGAGGGAAAAAGACACAAGGATGAATAAAGAAGCAAGAGAAAGCGCAGTGACAACATGTCAGACCCTAGTCGGTCGAGGCCAAAAAAATCCTCCAACTACGTTGGATCCAGAGCCGTGACACCCCTCAATTCTAGCTTGTTGGACGTACTAAACTCCATGAAAATTTGGGAAGATTTGAAGTGGTACCCAAAGCAGCGTGGGGACCACTCCAGGCGCAACAATGGCAAGTACTGCGCATACCAAAAATTAGGCGGCCATGATACCAACGACTGCAAGAGTCTGAGGTATGAGATTGAGTACTGGATCCGCAGGGGCAAACTAAAAGAATTTCTTAAACTCTGAGAAGCGACCAAAATGAACCAGGGATCCGAAGGAGTTAGTTATGGAGATAGAGAAGGAGACTCCAGGCATAATCTATGTTCTTCATGGAGTCGGACCGAACAAAGACCAATCGTACAGGTCCCGCAAGCAAACTCTACTGGAGATGCAGACACAACTGGCGGACGAGGATCAACGCATTTGCTACTCAAATGTTTAGAGCCCCATTCCCACCTTGACCTTTACGGACAAGGACTTCGACGGAGTCTTAGCGCCGCACAACGACGCCCTAGTCATCTCGGTCTCCATTGCAAGGTGGGAGGTAAGTAAAGCTCTGGTGGACACATGAAGCTCATTCAATGTCCTGTTCTATAATGCGTTCTGCAGTATGGACCTCAAAGAGGAGAGCCTGTCATCTACAGACTACCCACTGATTGGATTAAGAAAAGAAAAGTGCTTCCCGATCAGAAAGATAAGGTTTGCAATAGTGGTTGGAGGGCCGCAACTAAGAAAGGTCATGTTTTTGGACTTCATGGTAGTAGACGCACCATCAACCTACGACCTCATCTTGAGAAAACCATGGCTCCGTCAGATGGAAACAGTAGTTTTCGCCCTTCACCAGTGCGTTAAGTACACTGCTAACCACTTCGAATGAACAATATGTGGAGACCAACCTACGGCAAGCGGCTGCCATTACGTCGCACTGAAACAAATAGAATGTTCCCAGATCCAACTGGATCCTGCGGAGAACCAGAGCCAGGTCGAATGATGGCAGAGGCATCCCAGTCAAGCGGTACAGGAGCAATCTGTTCTTCAGCCTAGCGGCGGAACGGAGATGCCAAGGAAAACGGGAACACAACCCTAACCTTCCGTTGGTGTGGAGGTTAGCCCCCTACAAGGTTTACTCTTTAGTAACCTCTGTGACGCCAGCGAAGCCAAACAATCCGCTGAGAATACCAACGATCCAGAAGGGCCATTCGAATTCACATCATGGCCATGATCAATCTCTCCGTCAACAGTTAGTTTTTTTTCAGTTGTTTATTTCCTTTTCCATAGTCAATATAGAGTTTTGGTTCTTAAAGACTTGCGTGATTTGCAATCATTTAATAAATAAAGGAATAATTATGAAAGCAAACTCTATTGATTATTGGAAAGATGTAACAAGCGCCTTGAGGCGGATACAAAAGACTACATATTACAAGCATTTGAATCCAGTGCGACAGGAAGTAAAGACTCGCTTAGACGATCCAACTACGTGAGGTATCCGAAGAAGGCCATTCAAATGATCCGATGGAACTATCCGCAATTAACAACAAAGATATTGATCAAATGGATTTTGTTCAACCCCTTCCCAAGATCAAGGATAAGGGAGTAGAGGGGCTAGAAGCATAAGGGAGACAAAGAGCAGCCAATTGCTCCGTTGGATCACCCTAGAAGAGCGACCCGCCAACGGCAACACATACCTTATGGCGGATTGTTGATTTCCTCAATCAGCTTCCGACCTCCCGACGAAGGTAAAAGAAGGCAGATGAGGATTGCCACGATCGACAAGGCAGTCATGGTCTCACGGTGCTACCAAGTGAGGAAACTTTTCCCGTGTGTGGTACCTGGGGTGACTGAGAGATACCTCCCCCAGAAACACCACACATTCGCTCACACTTCGATCAGCCATAAATTAGCAGCGAAAACCGCGCACACGCGGACACAATGATACAAAGTAACACCAAGGCATCTCCCTTGGTAGGAAATCTGTATTACTTCTCCGCAATACGAGATCTCAGAAAATCAACTACGTGCCCGCTCAGAACAGGTGACCACGCATAGCAGCAATTATGGTCATGCATGATCTGTGCAAACGTTAGAACATTCGAAGACTCTAGTGAGGGAAATCTCTCTTCAGCCTTTGGAAAACCCAAAGCATTCCCTCCAAGCGAAATCATCACAGGAAATGCACTTTGCAAAAGATAGTGCCTACAACGATTGAGGAACACCATTATATAGACATGATGGCTCACAAAACGGACGCTTCAGCATTAAATGGCATCATTGAGTACCGTATGGGAAACGAAGAGACGACGGCTCCCGAGAAAACTATGCAGACCACGTTCGTCCAATTAATGACGTTGCACGCAACCCCATCAATTGTGGAGAGTAACCGATACTCAACCCTCCCGCAACCTCCACCGTACATGTGTTACCGCACGATCCATGTCGTACACATAGCGAAACCGTACAGGAATACCTAATTCTTCCTCTGTGGGCCCATGGGCTCGGCCTATTATTCAAGAAGTATTCTACCACATGCCTGGCACAAGCACTAGAAGTACTAGTCAACTCTGACACACAGATCGTACCTACGGACCACTAGCTAATTTAAGGTGACTTTGTCCAAACAATGCACCACTCTTGTGGATGTAGGTTTCGCATGCCCTCTCTTCAACCAGGAAAGCTCAATCAGCCGAAGCTGATGATGATGGCTTCTAGTTCGTCCCGACACCTAATCTGCCCAGCGCGAATCTCGATGGTTTAGGAAGTGGGAGTCTAATCAGCGTTAACACGCCTGGTGACAACGACTCGCCAATGATCGTTGCCCCTTCTTGGTCAACGATCGCCGAACCCGATCAGGTAAGCCTAGCTGGTGACAACTTGCAACAAAAGCTTCTGATCAAAGCCCAGACCTGTAGTCCCCACTGCGCGGGTGTAGATGGTTTGGAAGGTGGGAGCCTAGCAAGGATTGTGATTTTGCAAAATTATGCAATATTTGGCCGAAATTTTCGTTTTTTTTGAAATTACAAAAAGAAAAACGAAACGAAAATAAAAAAGGTGAAAGAAAAAATAACATTTTTCGAAGGTTTTTTTCAAAAAATATCTACGTTTGTTTTTGTAAAAATACAAAATCAACTACTAAAATTTAAATTTTTTCGAAGATTTTTTCGAAATTTTTTCGTAAATTTCGAGTTTTTTTTCTAATTATCATTCATTCTAATTATTTATTGATTTTTGAAACCACCCCCTAATTTCCTAATTATCACGTCTTCTACTTATATATTGATTTTTTAAACTACCCCTTGATTTTCTAATTATAGGCATTTTAGTTTCATTTAATGTGTTTAATACATTTATTTACTTGCATATTATTTTTTCACATATTTAATATACCCTCAAAATTCATTATATTTTTACGTTTTTTCTTTACACACCGAAATATTTCTTAAAATCAGAAAACCGAAATTAACTTGAAAAGTGAAATCACAATCCTTGGAGCCTAGTCAGTCCCGAACTAATTTCGACGGCTCGTCACGGGACCATTGCTTTTTAGTGTGGCCACCCAATTACCAACCTTGGACTTGTAGCCCCCACTGTGCGGATGTAGATAGTCTAGAAGGTGGGAGCCTATTCAGTCCCGAACTGATTCCGACGGTTCGCCACGAAGCCACTGCTTTTCAGCGTGACCGCCGAATTACCAACCCTGGACTTGTAGCCCTCAATGCGCGGGTGTAAATAGTTTAGAAGGTGGGATCCTAGTCAGTCCTAAACTGATTCCGATGGCTCGCCACGGGACCACTGCTCTTCAGCGTGGCCGCCAAAAACTCCCAAATTTGTAGCTTGATGCGCACAGGTGTAGATGATTTGGAAGGTGGGAGCCTAGTAAGTCCTTAAGTGACTCCGACAGCTTACCACGAGACCACTACATTTCAGCCTGGTCGCCGAACCCGTTTGTCTCGAACTTGTAGCCCCCGCCGCGAGGGTATAGATGGTTTGAAAAGTGGGAGAGTAGTCAGTCCTTGACTGATGCCGACGGCTCGCCACAGGACCAATGCTCTTCAGCACGGTCTCCAAATCCTTGTTCGTCAAACCTGTAGTCCACTTTGTTCGAACATAGATGACTCGAAAAGTAGGAACCTCAAGCAGCTCGCCACGCGACCATTGCTCTCCTTCGAAATAGAGCTCGCAAAGATGAATCTAGCTGAATCTGCATCTTCACGCTCAAACGGACTGGCATTCTATTATCAGCAAAGGCCATTAGCGCCGGTACATAGATCGTCTGGCCAATGCCCAAATAAATGCTACATAGAGTGTCAACTCGAACTTACGATGTCCGACTCGGCACAAACGCTCTAATGCACATGCTCGGCTATTGCAACTTGCCTGCATCAACAATTGTAGCCGACCAATCAGACAAGCGAGGCAAGCCTCAAGCAGCTTACCTTAGGGACAAAACACAACTCGGGCAACCCAACCCTAGGCTAAATTGTCTGCAACATGGCCGCAATCAGACATGACTGTACAATAGTGACTCTTGAGTCATTCGCAACGCAAACGGTCCAGCTCTCAGTAGCAGACAGACCATTCGACTTCCTATTGATCCTAAGGGCCTATGCCAGAGTAAAACGACAAGGCAGAATGAAAAATACACAATAGAGACAACAAGCACGAAACAAACACAAAACGTATTTAAGACAAAACTGTTTTCATTAGCAGTGGGGCAGAATGGGTATAAGTACACAAAGTTCACTCTTTATCAGGATAAGGTATAGAAATAGAAGAGCTAAGCTTAGTAGAGGAATTAGCAGGAGTCACGTCCACACGCGCCACGGCATGGGCATCATAGTCCAAATTGTCTCATTGTCCGATGACGCAATGGCAACAGACAAGCCTACATATGACATCTTCTTATAGCGGCCAAGATCCCACTTCGGATGTTCTTCCTTCTTCAGCGCCAGTAGCTCCTACCTGCTGTGTACGACTCATCGAAACTCGCATTTTCCTTGTTCTTGCAGAAGCTCTTCCTTTCGCGCCTTCGCATTAGCAAGTTCACGTTCTAACAGCTCCAACTTGCCAGTTAGCGTGTCAACCTGAGACTGCTCTGTAGCAAGACTACTATTCACAACACTGAGCTCATGCTTCTCAAATTCGAGCTGGTCCTCGGCCTTCCTTGCCTCTCGGGCATTGAACTCCGCATCGAATTCCAATTGTTGCTTCTGAACAGCCCAGTCGGTCTCCTTCAAAGCATTCTCTTCAGCAAGAGATCATAGTTCGAAACGGCCGCATCTTCCTGCGCAACCTCTATGTCTCGGCGGGTCCAACCCAACTCCTGTCTGAGTCCATCCCTCTTGGACACCGCCTCCGCCAAATCACTTTTAGGGGCCTCCAAATGAGCCCTCTAAGTCTCAGCGACCGCTGCTGACTGTTCCAACCTCTTCTCCTACTCTCACTTCTATAGTAGCTAAATTTCGTAAAACGCATTAGAATACAAGGCCTGCATGTGTGAGAAGACACGCTCCATGGTGTAAACCCTCTCACAAGCCACCTCGACTTTCGTCCTAGTAATGGCCACCTAGCATAAGTGAGACATGCCCAGCATAAAGTACTTCAAACCCTTATCCATACGCCCTTCTAGCGTATCCCCCTTGGGTTTTGGAGCGCAATCCATCAGCCAGTTGTTATGCCTGCTTATATGCTTCATCGAAGCATATTCCACATCGACCTCTTGGTGCCTGATTTGAGTGCTCATCCTTACCAAGTTCGGCGCAAACAGACTTATCCGTGCATCCAGTAGAGCTCTTCCGGGTTAGGGATCACACCAGCACCACCCTTTGCAGTTGCCACTATTCCTAGGCTCTCCTCCGCGACCTTTCCCTTATAAGGAACAACCGACCCTTTAGTGCGAGACGGCTCAACAGGATCCGAAGGGAAATGAGGGAGCGATTTATCCAAACGAACTCTCCAACACTTCGAGCTGTGGCCTGGAACGAGACGGTGAACAATGTGGACTATAAGAAACTTGTCCTACGCCACCACGGCCACTATCAGACAACACACCAATGGGGCGATCAAATTCCACAACTTCAGGCGAATCTTCACAGGAACCTTCTATTGGAATAGCCCCGTGCGAATCAGCACCGACAGAAGTCACCATTGCGACCCGCATCAGTCGCTCACTCAAAGCTTCGACCTACGCATCACTAAGACTCGACTTGTTTTCAACCTCTGCGAACCGCAAGTAATCCTTCTCCCAGCCGGATACACCAATCTCCGGCCTTGACGGGCTAATCAGACTTGCGTTCTTCATCCACTGGAGCATGTCGTGCTGAAGACGACCTAGTACTGATATGGGACCTCTTCGAGCTCACAAAAGGCAAGCGTCTCAGACGGTGGCTCCGTGTCAGACAGAACAATATCTTTGGCTCCAACAGCCTTCCTCTTCCTAGAAGGGGCCTCATCTTCAAGCTTAACTCGTGATGTCCGGTAAAGAGTGGGGGCTACGTGCCAGTTGTCCCACAACCCGCTATGGATGAAATTGGGGACGCATATGACATCCACCACGTTTTTCACTGACAAGTCGCGGAACGTCTCCATTGTGTTGCTCCTCTAGGGTAAGAGGAGTAGTGGGAAACCTTCCCGCGAAGAAACATAAGCAATGATTAGCTAAGTTGTAACCAAGCATGGCGGAGTCAAAAGAAAAAGTTGCACTTACGAAGCGACATGAACTCTTGTTCGAGCGGACGACCCTTGAACTGGAAGTACTTTGAATCCGTAAGAGCCAAGAAGCGGTACTTCTGCCAAAACTTGAAATCATTGGGCAGATTCACATAACAAGTCAGCGACGTCATTTTACAAACAACATTACCCTTCATTTGAGGAAAAGTCAACAACTAGATCACCCTCGGGGTCACGCGGACGCCAACTTCATTCGCCCTAATCAAGATTAGAAGAATGATCCTGTATCCATTGGGCCTCAACTGGGTTGGAGGAATCCTCAAAGGTCCAAGAAACCCCAAATCACGTCTAGGACGGGAAAGTGCACCCCAATTTGGACCATCCCACGGTGCAAGCAGATGAATCCCGCTGGTGGCGCCATTAGCGACTGGTCACCCTTCAGAATGAAATTTGGCAGGTACTTGGGGACCCCAAACTTCATGCGGACTTCAGCAAGGCTAGATTCAGAAAGCAACCTGATTTCGAAGAACTCTAGGCCCTTGGCCAAGGTTACATCATCAAGAAGGTTTTGTTAAGCCATGAAGAAGATGAACAATCTTTTCAAACAGAAGATGAACAATGTGTTATCTTCGAAAGCAAGGAAAATAATAAGAGTCAGACTCCACACTATGGATGACTTAAATAGGGATTAGGTTCCCGCCCCTTTTCCACTGAATCGACGCACGTTCAATAAATGCAGCACGCGGCTCAAGCAACGATTCAGACTCAATCATCATGAGCGGCGTATCTTTTCAAAAGATGACTTAGCGAACCGATGTGACGACCCACTAACTCGGGGGGAGTAGTTGATGATACATAAAAATGGTCACATCCCTGAGTCATACACGTGTCATGATGATCTCGAGGAATTACGAGCCCTAGCGTCAGCCCAACACTGATCTGGCCCAAGCAGTTCCAAGCCCGCCTAAACTTTTACAACATGCTAGGCCCACACATCTCACAAGTATCCTCAATACCCATAAGTCCTGTTAAGGCAAGTATCTCGAGGATCAGCTTCGGACAGGCTATTACAGCAGCTCTCTGCTTCCAACTAGGAAGCAAGTACTAGAGTACATTCCACACATGGAAACTTTCTTCTACTGATTATTCTCGGATTGGGAACTATCTCCTGCGTATCTAGGAGCACCCTACAACACGACTCCTAATTAGAGAAGGATCCCCACAAAGATCTCCTTCCTAAACTACGCCTTCGATGGCCTGGTAGAACCAAGACTCCCGCACTATAAATAAAACATGAGGTTGGTAAGCTTAGGTACACTACAAATTCCCTATTTACAACATTACACCTTCCTCATATCCCTGTCTGACTTTAGCATCGAAGTTCCATCGGCGACCACACGATAGTCTGTGGCTCACGTGCGTTACTTGTGCAGGTCAGCAAGGCTAGGTCAAAGCAGGGAGCGAAAAATGACTGCATCACAAACCATGTAGTCCGGAGTACAATCCCAAGAGTCCACCACGGGTGAGCTCTTGTCCCCCAACACATGGTCCCTCCATCTTTCCAAGCACACACTCCAAGTGGAACTTCCGTACAACACATTGAACGAAATGGCCTAAGAGGTTTTTGTGAAATACCATAGATCCGCCCGAATTAATGCAACACTCGTTCAGGATGACAATGCTCTGTAATTTCATAGCAAATGGTACACCCTATGTACCAAGAAATTTCACGAAACGAAGTTGTTTCATAGCGCGGCATAAATGGGGTTCATATAACCTGAGAGTTATAGATACAAACTGAACTTATAGACAAGAAAATAACATTCAAATTGTCTAAAGGGACCAGGGTAATGAGCTTGCAAGATCAACCATAAAGGATCCTACATTTGGAGGTTCATGTACTCTCATCCACACTAAAGGTTGTGTAATTAATAAGCATGACCTTTTAGGAAAGGAAACAACTACTCCACACTACAATAAGTGCTTTCTCACACCATTTTACTCTCCCACACCACCTACTTTCTTTCCCACACCACCATACTTTCCCACACCACCCATATAAACAAAAAACCAACATTTTTCCCCTCCCCATTCAAATCGAAACTCAAGTCTCCCCTCCCCTCTCCTATTCAAATCTTCCCTCTCCCTCGAATCTCTTGTAAAATCAAAACCAATCTCTTCCCTCTCCCTCGAAAATCTCTTCCCTCTCCCTCAAAATCGAAACCCTTAAAAATCGAACCCCAAATCGCAACTTCTCCAAAAAATATCAGAAAAACAAAATAAACATCAGAAATCACAAAAAACAAAAAACTATTGTTCGCCTGTGACAATGGGAGGTTTTTGAAAAACCTCGCATTGATCTGGGTAAACGGTAAAAAAAATTGCTAAAATTTCCTGTTTGCCCAGAACAATGTGAGTTTTTGCAAAAACCTCGCATTTCGCCTGAAACAATGCGAGGTTTTTGCAAAAACTCATATTGATCTAGGCGAATAGGAAATTTTTAGCAAATTTTTTCGAACAGATTTGCGCGACTTTAGTAAAATGACCATAAATTGCTCATTTTAAAATATTTTCAAGTGATTCAAGTTGTGTTCATTTAATAACTCAGAGTACAACTTTTATGTTTTGATCAAGCTGAGAATCGGTCTCGATCAAGCACATAAGTTGGCTGAAAGTCAGCACCACTATCCTATTTTCATTACGTGACAGATTTGCGCGACTTTAGTAAAATGACCATAACTTTCTCATTTCAAAACATTTTCAAGTTATTCAAGTTTCGTTTATTAGATAACTCAAAGTACTATAATTATTTTTTTTTTTTGATCAACTTGAGAATCAGTCTCAATCGAGCATAAAGTAAGCCGAAAGTCGGGGACACTATCCCATTTTTATTGCGAGACAGATTTGCGTGACTTTAGTAAAATGACCATAACTTGCTCATTTCAAAAGATTTTCAAGTGAGTCAAGTTGTGTTTATTAGATAACTCAGAGTACTACAATTTTTATGTTTTGGTGAGCTTAAGAATGGTCTCAATTGATAGTTTAAATTGGTTGAAAGTTACCATTTCTTTCAAAAACAGTTTTTTGGGTGGCGAAAAAAAACTCAATAGTGGTGTGAGAAATCACTTTTGGTGGTGTGGAGTATTCGTTGCCTTTAGGAAATTGGGTACTCCTATCTTTTGGGTATGTTTCATGTGCTGGCACTGGTCTAGAAGAAGTTTAAAAAAAATAGCTAGGGCCATAAACATATTAGGTATTATTATTCACTTTACTATTGAGGCTTTTGAAATTTTGTCTTTGAATTGAATATATAGTCTAAAGAGAGTGTTAAGGTAGTGCCAATTTCTATAACAATTGATTCTGACGGATTCCCCATCACAACTATTGGCTTACCTCAATGGTTCGCTTTTATCATGTCTTTTCAGCCTACTTGTAAAGTAGCACATATGGTAAGTGTTTTATATTGATGCGTCCAAATCCGGTCTTCTATAAATTTGACCTGCAAAACAAATGTTAGATTGTCAAAGGCCACCTGTTTGGTGGCCGAAGGCACTCCGATGCTTAAGTTAGTAACTTTGTTGGAGATGAAGATTAATCTAGACAAAACTAAGTTAAAATTGCATACATTTGTCGAATGTTCCATTTACCTTATATAGTGATCGTTATTAATTCTCTGTGCGACTTAAGCATGTGCGGCTCAATGAAAGGAGACATTCTCAGTAACAGTCTATTCCTTTATGAAGATGTGTCCTTGGGGGAGTAACTCCCTCCATGACTCTTTTTCTTTGTAACATTCCTCCTCTTTAAGGAAGAGCTTTGTCGAGCCTGGAATTGGGCCTCTGATTATGATTTGTTTTGATGGACCCTTTTTGGGCTTTTATGATTGGATTCGCTCTTTTTAGGTTTTGTGAGTTGGTCTGGTCTTGAGATACTTAGTCCTCGTGATGGGCGATCTCCGCCACGTGTATGGTCATGATGATAGTCTTATTTGATGTATCATCAGCTAATCCCCCTTAGTTAGTGGGTATGCTGACGTTGCCACTAACTCGACGACGGTTGGACTTTCGATATTCTAATCTCTCATCTGTCCGTTCGTTTTCGTGCATTTTTTATGATTTTGTGCAACCATCATATCTCGCACGTCGTCCTATTAGTAGTCTCTTCGTTGTCGGGCTCTATAAAATAGGGCATGATAATTTTGTCTCTCTCTTTACGTTATCTTTGATATTAGTCTTTATTTTTTCTTTCTATTTTTTCGCTCTCTTCATTGTTCGATTACTTTCCCATGTCTACTAGCAGTATACTAGATGGTGATGCGCTTAGCGTTCTTTTCGCCCAATAAGGCTTCGCAGATAATGTTGGAGAGTGTTCTTTCCGAGTACTCTTTGCCATCCGACCTTGAGATAGTTCTGCCTAGGCTTACGACAGTCTTTGTCATCCAAGAATTAGTTATATCACACTTTATCTATGTATGTTCCAGTTTGGGCTTTGATTTCCAGTCCTAGAAATATTTTGGGACTATTTAGATTTTTTGGGCATTCCTACTACCTAAATGGGTCCCAACGGCTGGAGAGTGATGGTTTCTACTTGTGCAAGAGTCGTTCTTACTGGCATTTCCTTTACTATTAGGATTTTTCATTCGGTGGTTGGACTTGTAGTTACCGAAAATATTTATTTTCTCCCCCTGCCGTTTTGGGAAACTTAACGATGATTATATGGACTGGTCGAGGTTTTAGTATTATGCTTCCGTCAAATCCGAAAATTTCAACTTGCGAGGTCGACAGATTATGTGGTCATTCCGAGTCCCCAACAAATGGAAGGATTTACAATTGTCTATGGAGGAACAGATGATCAATGACCTTTTTTGAAGCTTCCTATGGTTGTTGTGGAGTCATTCCTTGCTGAGGAGGTTGTGGTGCGTAGTGGCTTGTACACTATGAATTAGGTGGAACGGGCTTTCTTTACTGAATCTCGAACTACTAAGATTGATGTTCCTGTTGGTGTTAGTGATGCTAGCATTGATGGGAAAGTGAGCTCTGACAGGGTTGTTACAGATCTCAATGCTCTTGTTGGTGTTGCTGGCCTTGCCACTAGGAAGAGGAAGCTTCCGAGGTCTAGTAGCCCGAAGCAATTGGCGATAAGCCTTGGCCGTGTTCCCAAGAGGAAACGACTTTCTGGTTTCACTCATGGTACTACTCGGACTGCTACTCGTCCAAGTTCATCTGATAAGTATGGTAGGAAAGAGGATCGCCTATATCTCGAGGAGGTTGAGGAATTAATCAAGCGCTCGAGAAGAGCAAGAAAGAGGTGATTCGTTTGTTGGACGAGAGTAAAAAAATACTCATTTCTACTCATGGTGTGTCTAACTTCGTCAAATGGTCTGATGATGATCATTGGGTTATTGACAATAAAATGCTTCAGCTAGCTGTGGAGCGGTCTAAGGATCTAAATACGACAAAGACCCTGGCCGATTTCGAATTTAATCCATTATGTGAACAAGAGGTCGTCGATCATGGTCAGAGTTCTGAGGCTCTTCCCCCTCATTCTCTTATTCGTGTTGATGATGTAGTAGAGTTTCATGTTTCTCCTCCTGTCTGTCTGACTTTTGTTGTTGTTGCACAGCTCCTTGTCCCAATCCTGCAACTACCATTTCACAAAGAAAATGCAAGAGTGTTTTTTTTGTTATCACCGCCACTCCGATCATTCTTCCAGCTGCTGGGGGTGGGTCCTCTGTACTCCCTGAGCCCAACCCAGAAGACATCTGTATTAAGTTAGATGGGAAGTTTAGTTGGTTTACTGAGACTGACGTGTAGGATAGTGCATGTAATTTAATAAACGAATGGCATAGGCAGTTGGTGGAGAGGGGTCCCATGCATGGGATCCTAGCAGTCATCTCGACCACAACCTTAAGCAGATAATAGAGGGGATGAACAACCTCACTTATGCTGGGATTATGGGGTCGGACTATCAAGCTGCTTGTGGTCAGGTTGCTGCTATTGAGAGGAGGATGGCGGGACAGTTACTGGTGCTTTCCCATTTTTTCTAAGTTGGACATATTGAAAGCTCATTGTGAAGAGGAAGAAAAGGCAATTGGGACTGCTCGGGCTTCTATGAGAGTGGTGTAGGTTGCGCGAGATAAATTCGCTACTAAGCTTGAGTCCTCGAAGACCGAGTTGAATGGAGTCTGTACTCGGGCTGGACGAGGCAAAGAGGGAGTTGTGTGTTGAGAAGGTTGGTCATGATGAGGTCATGCGTTTTGTTACTGAGTAATCGTCAGCCGTAAGGTTGCTGAGAAACGGGTGGATCAGTTAACAACTATGCTTGATGATGTTAAGTCGGATGTTTCCTGCAAAGTTGAACACCATTGAAGGATAACTTATTTCGACCAAGAACAAGCTTGTTGCAACAAAAAATAAACTGAAGATTGCGGAAGCGGAGGAATGGAAGAGAGCTGTTGATGGATGACTCGACCTTCTTGACTACATGGAGAGGGATGGTTTTGATTGTCTAAATATCGTGGTTTAGTTGACCAAGTTTTCAAGGATGATGATGGGGAGGAATATGTTCCGGATCTACCAAGTAATCCGGTTGATGAAAAACCATCGTTTCCTCCTTCCAATCATGCTCCATCTTTTATTCTTTATGTAAAGAGAGAGTTTCGTCTCCTCCTGTTGCTGATGACGATGCCCATTGTCCTTTGACTCCTGTCGGCAATACTCTGATCATTTCTGATATTTCTTCTCCAATTGTTCTATCTTCTTCTCCAGATGTAACTGAATAGTGTTATTAATGACAAGTTTCTATTTGTTGACATTTTTGTGCCTTTTCTTTCTTGTATTTATTGCTTGCTGACTTGCATGTTATTCCTTCATGGTCGTAATTTGTTTATTGTCTTAGATCAATCATGATATCTAATCGTACATAATAAATGGGGGTTGATCTCGTTACTCGTACTTGCTAAATGTCAACCGAGACAGGAAGCTTTACGAGTAGGTCTTCACATGCGTGTCAAAATTTTGGAAGATTTACTTCATGCCCCAACGTATTAGTCAGCCAGAAGGTTTGACTTATATGTCCCAATTTTGGTAGATTTACTTCGTGGTCCAACGTATTGGTCGACTAGAAGGTTTTACGAGTAAGTTGACTTATACGTCCCAACTTTCACTTCGTGATTGGACATATTGGTCGGTCGGAAGTTTTTATGAATTGGTCTTGACTTATACGTCCAGACTGTTACCTCGTGGTCCGACATATTGGTCGGCCGGAAGATTTTATGAGTAAGTTGACTTACATGTCCCAACTTTTACTTTGTCATCCGACATATTGGTCAACCAGAAGGTATTATGAGTAAGTTGACTTATATGTCCCAACTTTCACTTCGTGGTCCGACATAGTGGTCACCCATAAGGTTTATGAATACGTCCAGACTCTTGCTTTGTGGTCCGACATATTGGTCGGCCAGAAGGTTTTACGAGTAAGTTGACTTGTGTGTCCCAACTTTGATAGATTTACTTCATGGTTAATTAGACCAGAAGTTTATTGTTTACATTTAACTTATACATCTTGACCTTTTGTTCGTAGCTCGACATACTGATTTTCCTAGTTGCTTTGCATTGTCTGGCTTTCATGCCTTGACTTAACTTGACCATTTGAACGTAAGATGAATGGTTTGAACTTGGAGTTTTTATTGATAATCATGTTTCAGATGCTCAACAATCTATAGTCGTAGTAGTTGTTCTTTCCTTGTCCATAACTTCTTGGCTCGGAGTGTTGGTCATCTTAGTTTGTTTGCTTGTTTTGTGGGTGTTTCGTTACATTGCGTCTCTCTTTTTGACTGTTGGTTGATTGATGTCGTTCCTTATGATGATAGGGGGTGGATTCCGACGCACCCTTGTTGTTTGAAGAGAGTAATATTCTTACTTTTAAGACGATCAACACATAGCAATAGCGTCAGCGGTCTATTATTTGAAAAAGAATCACTAGATCACTAGAAAAAAAAATTACAAAAGTCATCATCATCATCAACTAAGCACATGCTTGACGTGTGTGGAAAAGGGTATGGTCTAACATCCTTTATACACATACTTAAATTCCCCCTGTTTTGTTTAAGAAGCACCAAAACACCCAATGCACTATCTCTTTCTAGTCTCTACCCCTATCTCATTCAAATGCTCAGCGTCACACAACATTACTTCTAAATTCAGATTCAAATTTTGATTCTCAACTCATGTTAGCAACAATTTTCCTACACATAGTTTTTTAAGTTTCAATTGCCAGGAAACGCAAACTCCTTTCCCTAATCTTTTTTCTTTCTGTTATCCTTCTATCAATCACCTTACTAATCTATCATCACTTCCTCATTTCTCCTCCCTCTACTTTCTCTCTTCCCTTAGAGAGTTATCCCGGTTGTCCCTTTGCTCACTTACTATTGTTTCTTTGTGTTTGTGCAGGCCTCAGGCAAAGTGCGCGTCCATCCCCTCCACCTTCATAAATCGCCAAACTCATTAACATGAGTAATCAATCCACAATTCCATTATCTCACCCTCATGCCACTCCACCACATAATCACTCTTACTCCCAATTGACACCCCCTCACAACTGCCACCCTCAAATTTCTCTTTCAAGATCATTACTGCTACAAAGCACTGTTAATGGATACCGCCGACGACCACAACTCCCGACGACCCATACAATTCAAACTACCTACAATATTCCATCAGCACATCTCCCATCCAGTAACTCTCCTTTCCATTCTTCCTCGCCCCATCCAACCTCACCAAGCATCAACATCACAAAATGATAATCAGGAAATAGGTACCTTTTTCGGGGAGTTTATGGAGATAGCCCATGCCCCCCGGAAGATTTCTCCATCTCACTTATCATATTTACGATCTGGCTGGATACTTCAAATTCTTTTCCCTGCTCAGTGAAAACTACCTATTGAATCGCCGGAGGCCGATCATTCACTTTTGTTTAGTACAGTTCCTCACTTGAAAGATGGTCTTGGAGATGTTGCCCCCCCATTACAAGGGCATCACGCATTCAGTACATGCAAAAGAGAAATCTGGACATTCCGCCCTCCCCCAGCTACAATACTCATCTTCGGTATACCCAACATCCGGACGACTCTTCTCGCCGGTGAGATTCAGTCGAATTTCTTGCTATTGTTTAGACCCACGGTGTAAAAAGTGACATTGTGCACGCAATGCAATTAATGCCCCGAATGGCCACTGTTCATGCACAACAATTAATGCCCAAAATGGCCATTGTTCACGTGCAACAATGCCACAAATGGCTACTATTGTTCATGAAGACCAATTAATGACACATTTGGAATCAACTCTGCCCATAATGGCTACTGTTCATGCAAGCCAATTTGATTTAGTTGATTCCTGTTTTCCTTCCTTGCTGCTTACTTAGACCTGCACAGGTAGCACACGTGAGCCAAGGATCACCGTGTGGCAGTCGATGACACTTCGATGTTTAAGTTAGATAAGGCTTAGGAGAGGGTTAAAACTGCAAACTGGGATTCTATAATGTACCTTAAGTTCATCGACCTTATCTCCCTTTTATAGTGTAGGAGTCCTTGTTCGGCTTTGGTGGCGTAGTTTAGGAAAGAGATCTTGCTGGAGATTCTTTTATGTTTGGAAGTTGTCTATGTGGGATAGTTTCCTTACACGACTTGTGCTCCTAGATCTACGGGAAATGTTTCCCTTTTTTACTGACTTATACTTTAGTATTTGTTTTCTAGTTGGAACCGATGTACTGTTGGCCTACCTGTCTTGGGTTGATCCCCAGATACTTGCCTTATCATGGCTTAGTCTTGCCTTATCAGAGCTTACGAGTATTGGGCTTGACCGCGTGACGTGTTGGCTTAGTGGTTGTTTGCAATTCGGATCCAATGTTCTGGAATCTGCCAATAGTGGGCTTGTTGATGTCTTGGCCTCGCTGGATTGTGCATGCAATCGGGCCTATTTTGTTCTGTTGACGAGATCATCTTGACACATGTATGGTGCTGATCAAAGGACGGTTTGGTGTATCATCACGATTAATGCCACAAATAGAGTCACCTCAAATGACCACTTTTCATGCAAGCCAATTAATGCCACAAATGGAGTCACCTCAAATGGCCACTTTTCATGCCAACAATTTAGTGCAACTGGAGTCAACTCTGCCCAAAACGGCCATGTCATGTCTGCCGTTTCAAGCAGTTGCAGTGTTGAGGCTAATGGCAGCTATGCAATTTCATGCCATTAATAGCGTCACCCTATTCTCACTTGCAGGGCCTCACACCATGGACCTTTATTCACAATTAACTATACCTCAACCCTCTCTCTCTCATCATCACCAATTCCATCTTCACCAAGACATCGTCTCCCACCAATTGGTGTCTTCACCAAGCTCTCTACCATCTACCAACATTTTTCTTCAGTCTGCATCATTCTCTTCCATGCTACCTCCCACATATACAACACCTACATTGCAACACCCCTCATACTCCCCATCTAAATTTGACAACAACCTCACATTCTCTCATTTCGATCCTCTCTCCACAAATATGCAACAAATCTACAATCACTCCCCACTTCTTCAACTTCTCACATCAAGGGTTCAACCTCTTTTATCTCTAGCTATGACTTGTTCATCTGTTGGTGATATAGTCGATTCTTGCTCCCCTTCCTCGTTGCTTACCAAGACCTGTACAGGTAGCACACATGAGCCAAGGACCACAGTGTGGTGGTCGATGGCATTCTGATGCTTAAGTTAGATAAGTCTTAGGAAAGTCTCAAAACTGTAAAGTGGAATTCTCTAGCGTACCTTAAGTTCATCGACCTTATCTTCCTTTTATAGTGTAGGAGTCCTTGTTCAGCTTTTGGTGGTGTAGTTTAGGGAAAGAGATATTGATGGAGATCATTTTCTGTTTGGGATTGTCTATGTGGGATAGTTTCCTTACACGACTTGTACTCTTAGATCTATAGGAAAGGTTTCCCTTTTTGATTATTGTCCATGCAAGGAAGTTTCCTTGCCCGACTTATACTCTAGTATTTGTTTCCTAGTCAGAATCGGTGTACTGCTGGCCTGCCTGTCTTGGCTCGATCCCCCAGATAATGGCCTTATCAGGGTTTACTCTTGCCTTATCAGGGCTTACGAGTATTGGGCTTGACCGCGTGACGTGTGGACTTAATGGCTCTTTGCAATTCGGGTCCAATGTTATAGAATCTGCCAATAATGGCCTTGATGTTATCTAGGCCTCGCTGGATTGTGCACGCAAGTGGGCATGCTTTGTTTTGTTGATAAGATCATCATGACACGTGTATGGTGCTAATAAGAGGATGATTTGGTGTATCATTAGCTGCTCCTTCCGAGTTAGTGGGTCATCATATCAATCCACTAAATCGCTTCAATAGAATCTGTACAGTTGTGATGATTAAACCCGAAGAGTTGTATCGAGCGATGCACGTCATTAAATAAGTTCATGACCATTCAGTAAGGAAAGGGGGCATGACTGCCTGTTGCTTATATAAGTCGTTGCTTCTATGAGAGGGAGTTTTTTTTACTTTTGTATTTCTTCTACCTCCTTTTTGTTTTCTTTTCTTTGTGTTATTTGCTGCAAATATTTTTAAAATTCAAGACTTTCTCTCCATGGTGGACAACGTTGAACTTACGCCTAGACAAAATATGTTCTATGACTGCCATACTTTTTTACCGAGAATAGAAGGGGTCCGATAAGCTTTGTGAGGACTATCAGATTCCTAAAGACTTGGAGCTTACCCCGTTGAGTGCCACTCATAGTCCGTTGACGCCCCCACAAGGGTTCATTTCCTTGCACAAAAGCGTGTTCCAGGTCGGGCTTCGCTTTCCAGTTTTGGGGGATATTTAGTGCTTTCTAGTGCACCTTCGTATTCCCCATTTTCAAATGGTGCCTAACGGATTCTGGACCTTGATTGTTGTTCTTATCAAAGCCAAGGATGCTGGCCTTTTGCTGACTCCGCAGATACTCCACTTGTTGACTTCTCCTCGGCTAAATGCCCATGGAGTATGTTGGTTGAATACTCCGAAGTGCTTGGGCTCCTTGTCTGACGACTTCAAGTTTTGGCAAAAATATTGCTTTTGGCTTCATCTAATTCCTCGTACTTCAAGGTGGACGGACGGTCACTTGTGAGACACTTCAAATTTGATCTCAGTGAGCGTAATGCATCTCCTTATTTTTTACTTTTACGTGTCTTCGCAGAAATTGACATGTTGTCTTGCTATTTTGTGCAAGTAAATTTGTGACTCCAACTCTTACTGAGGAGGAGGAATCAGTGAGGAGGGCATTTAATGAGCTTCCTTCGATTGTTGTTGAGGAGGTCATAGCCGCAGATAATGTCGTGCAGAGCGGACTATTCAGATACTTCCATGCAGGCCCTGTTGCACCTAGGTTGTCACCGAGGGAGATTTGTGGTGGTCTTTCCAGGAAGATGAGGCTTACAATACCTAGCCATTCGAACCAGGCTAAGTTGGAGGCGGCCATGCAGCTCATCGGTTGTCCTAGGAGAAAACGAGTTAACAAAGTTGGTTCTCCTTCTAAATTGATCCCATTAGAGCAGAAAGTCACGATCGTGGGGTCTGGGCCCAATCAGTCTGCTAAAGAGATGGCTCCCAGGGAGTGAAGTGTGTGTCTGGCGACTCCTGCTCCTTTAGTTATACTGGTGGATGACGACAAAGTCAATGCTGCCCCTAATGATCTCCGGATCTCTGAGCCTATTACCCTGAGAAGCAAATCCTCTTTCCAACCCTTATAGCCCGATGTTGAGCGTCGAGCTAATCTTCCATTTGAGAATGCTTTGGATGTCGAGCTGGTGTCTCCTAAAGGTTCCTTGACGCTATTTGTTAAGGGTAATCTACACCCGACGCTCGCAGTACATTTCATACTTTAGAGGAGACTTTTGCGGAGCTTTACAGGTCGTACTCGGACGCGCTCTATAGGTTAGACCTCTTAAGCGAGCAGCTGAAGGGGTTGGAGGGCAAGGTGCAGTCTCATGAGTCTAAGTTGGCTGATTTGCGCCTGGAGTTTGAATTTTCCCATGAAAGGTCGTAAAACCTGATGTTTAAATCTCATGAATGTGCTGGGCGCATTGGACTAGGGGTGGGCATCCCACCCGATCCCGTCCCATCCCAATTTTTCTGGGTCTTAATGGGATTGAATAATTTCATCCCGATCTAGAATGGGATGGGATGGGATGAAGATTTTCAATCCCGCCAATCCTGTCCCGTCCCGAGCTAATTTTTTTTTATATTTATTATTAATATTTTTATTTATTTATTTATTTTTATTCATATAAACTTACAGATGCCTGACAGAAACTCATGGTATTTGCAGTGGTAACATAAATGTTACTTCAAGGAATAAATATTCATTAAGCAAGAGAAAGATAGCAAACTGTTGCTTGAATTCCCAATAAAAGTGGCTCCAATTATTTAACTTACAAATATTGATAATACCCAGGTGAAGATAAAAAATAAAAATTAACTGAGTAATACATATTCAGAAGGGAACATTCAGGGGCGGAGCCAAGAATTTGAGATGCCCCGGGCTGTAAAAATATTTTTTTATAATTACAATATATGTATTGATGGTAAACCATTATGAATATGTTAGAGCATCACCAATAGGTCTATATTTCTCACAGTAATGAAATTGTAAAATCAGTTGGGAGGCCATCACAGCGACACAATACTCTTAGTGGGTCCCATTTATCATGTCATTTTCTAAAAGTCAGCCCACTCGACTTCATTGTTAGGGGATTTAGTGGCTACCCTTATATTTGCATGTCACATCTATATCTAATTATAAGAAAGTTATTTTTCACGCTCTTATATGATGATAATCTTCGCAGCAGTCACAGGCAGCACGCTGATCCCGTCCCGATTTGGTATGAACGGGATGAGATAGGGATGTGTATATCTCATCCCATCCCGTCCCGTGCCCACCCTACATTGGACGATCCAAATGGCCTGACCCACTCATACAACCCATGTTGCGTCTTAAACGTTGTCTTCCACTCATCTCCAGGCCTTATTCTGATATGGTGGTATCCGCTTTTAAGGTCAATTTTTTAGAAGACCTTAGAACCGGACAGTTGGTCTAATATATCATCCAGGCGGGGAATTGGAAACATGTATTTCACTGTAATCCTGTTGAGTGCTCTGCTATCAACACACATACACCAAAATCCATTTTTCTTCGGCACCAGTAGAGCAGGAATTGCACATGGGCTCATACTCTCACGAATGTAGCCGCTCTCCAACAACTCTACCACCTGTCGCTGCAACTCTTTAGATTCATTGGGACTGAAGTGATAAGCTGGTCGATTAGGCAAACTGGACCCCGGAACAAGGTCGAATAGGCGGCAGCCCAGGAGGAAGATCCTATGGCATCAGGTCAGAAAACTCTGCTAGCAGCTGCTGCATCTCTGCTGGCAAATCTAGATTCTACGTCTGCTGCACTATTTCCACAAGGCAGCAGAGCATAGACCACGTCTCCACCATCAATAACAACTAAAAACCTGGACCTAGAAAGCATGTTAGTATTATTGGCTACCGGGGTAGGAGTGGTTCCTTCCTAACGAGGTGTACCAACACAATCTTTTTCCCTTTGATGCTAAGGGAATATGTATTTTTTCGCCCATCATGAATAACATTGCGATCATACTGCCAAGGTCTGCCTAACAATACATGACAAACATCCATAGACACAACATCACACCAAGCATTATCAAAATATTTTTTCCCAATTGAAAAAGACACTAGGCATCACCTATCTACTGTTATCTCACTGCCTTTATTCAGCCACGACAATTTATACGGCTTGGGATGACGATCTGTCTTCAACTGCAATTTCTGGACAACCTCTTCAAACATTACGTTCTCACAACTGTCACTGTCAATGATTATCTTGCAAACTTTATCTGCAACTGTGCAGGTCGTGTGGAAAATATTGGTTCTCAACCAGTCGTCCCCTGAATCACCCTTGGGAGTCAGTAGACTCTTACGAATGACCAGAGTCTCATGGCCATCTCCATACAGCACATTTCCATCTTCATCATCGTCATACACAAGCTTTTCAAGCTCCTCAGTTTCGTTTACCATGTCTTCCTCAATCAGGAGATTATTGCCCTTCTGACTAGCAGGCTTCATACACTCAGTCGCTCTATGTCCCTGTTCACCACATCTGAAGCATTTAATATTTGAGTTAGAATTACCCTGCGGTGGCTGCTGGGCAGGACGAGATTCTTGAAGGCGAGCTGGGCGACTGCTTTGATCACTTCTGATCATTGGCCTCCTGTTTTGCTGTTTTTTCACAGTAAGTGCACGCTGGTATGCTTCAGAAACGGTCCACAGCGAGTGAAGGCTGAGGACATCCTGCAGGGGCTGTCGTAATCCCCCTAAATACCGTGTCACCATCTGCTCTTCCGTATTAGATAAATCATTCCGGGCTATCAATTGATAGAACTCCTTTGTGTAATCATCAATCGATCTCGTGCCTTGCCTCAACGAATGAAGTCGCTGAAACAAGGTTTGAGTGTAGCTGAAAGGAAGAAAGTGACCCTTCATCTTCTTCTTCATCCTCTCCCAATCGATGATCTTGGCCTTGCCCTGCTTGTCCCATGATCGCCTCAACTGCTCCCACCACGCAGATGCCTTGCCTTTGAGTTTGATGGCGACCAATTTCACTTTGACACGATTTGGAACTTCCTTATACTCAAAAATTCGCTCTACTTCATTCAACCAATCGACGAATCCTTCGACCTGTAACGTACCAGAAAACTTGGGTAGATCCACTCTGAAATCAAAGTCTCCATGACGATCTTTCCGACCACAGTGCTTCCAGAATCGAGCATGATTGTGATACGGGTTATCAAAACTGAAATCAGAATTGTGATCTTCCATCTCACGATCACCGAAATCCTGCGCCGTTAGACGTCGGGTTAACTCTGCAACTTGCCTCTGTAAATCCTCAATCATCACATCTTGAACATTACGATCACGGTGTGAGGCTTCCTCGTTCGGAACCTGCCCTCGACAACCACGACCACCACCCATGGAAATTGATGAAATCTCACCATAAGATGTTCATGCTCTGATACCAACTGACGCCAGACAAAATAGTGATTATTCTGCAGACTAGTTTCAACAGATAATTCACAAGGAAAAACACAAGAGATTCACCCAAAAACACAGAGAAACACCTCTGATGTTCAATTCAAATTAGGCAAATCAAAAGTGTCTCGAAAGTCAGCCCACAAGCCGAGTTTTGTAGCTAAAATTCGCCATTATCAGAATTTTACCAAAAATAGCAAAATCTCAATAATCATGCTAAAATAAAATACGTAATAAAAGAAATAATCTGCAAAAAATCTGGCCCAAATCGGGTTTAGAATCACTTCCTAAACGATAAATGAATTATTGTCATAAAAGGAAAACAATTACTAAAATTGTGGATTCGGAAGGAAAAATAGTGGATTTTGACCTCGGAAAAAGATGTGTACCGAGCATAGCTCGGTGTCCACGAAGTGCTCGTCGAAAAGAGCTTTCCGAATTGGGGTCATATGTGCGATTCTGATACCCGTAGCCAAAGTAATGGCCAAAATATCGAAACGCACCCAAAATTGCCCCAATTAGGCAAAGATCACGATTACTTGCAATCTTTGCGTTGATCTGCCAACTCGAGGTATCTCAGTGCCAACAACGTACTATCAGACAACTCAGCATAATCTGACTCGGATCCTCCTGCATCAAGAGGTCCCTCAGGTGTAAGGCGCAATTTGTAAGAACCGGAAGTGCATGGTAGAGGCCAAAAATTTCTTCTCAGAGCGAAATCGCTCTTGCAACTGTAACTTTGTTTATACTCGTTTAACCATGTTCTCAGCCGCCAAAGTTATATCAAATTCCTCAAACGCTAAGACAAATATTGAGTCCTGTCTCCAAACCATGGTAGAAACTAAGGTGATTTGTCGTTCTGGTTCACGTGGCTTAGCACGCATACATAAAGTGCGAAACTCGTGCGAAACTTCATATTGTAATCAATAACTATGCACCCGTTCTGGGTAACTCCCATCAACCATCCAAAGAGATCTCGTTCATAAATCATAGGGACAAAAGCAAATCACATCATCTCGCTTATATCATCTCAAGTGTTCAGATAAGATAACCCCATAGTTGTTCGACATGCACATTTCTCCTGCCACCAAAGATTTGCAGTACTCTTCAACTGGTGGCCACAATTATACCTCCTTCGGACCTTATATGTTCTTAAAATCAAGAATATGGTCAATCTCCATGGACCAATCCATAAAAGCATCAACTAGGTCAACACCATCATAAGAAGGCACGTCGAGTTTTAATCATGTATCATGTCGACGTTCCATTACTGCTATCAGCCTAGCTAACTGATCATTATCAATAAAATTACCTCCACCGAAATTCTGATCGCCTAAGTTAGGGGGTCGAAAAGGTGGTTTACCACCTTTGCAAAATCCTCTACTGTATAAAGGAGGTTGAAACTGTCTTTTGTCTTGCATAGGTGGCCAAGACGGTTTATGATCTTTTCAACCCGTTTTTTGGATGTCCATGTGGTAACTCAAGTCATATTTGCAAAAAAAAATTCAGGGGAAACTTCGAATCACGCATACACTTCATTAAAAGACTCAACCTAAAGGGAGAAAAGGGTTTTGTGATGGAAAACTGGTGTAGGTAGGAAGTTGGTACTGTGGAAAGAAGCTAGGGCTCAACAAACTACCAGATTTGTGATCAAATACTGCTTGTCCTAGATGAAGTTGTGAATTATGATGTTGTTGAATGGCATTTGCGTTCAAGGAGATGATTTCAGTGCGAGGGGAAAGAGAGGTGTGGAAGGGTGTTAGCTGGGATAGGGAGCTACCCAAGATGACAGGGAGGGTGTTGAAATAGTGAGAGGTTTGCGAGAGCGGGTGAAGAGAGTCAATCGAAGCATCGGGAAGAGGGGCGGGGTGGATCTGGGGAGTGGCGTGTTGGACAACAGGGGCTTGCAAAGGTCAATCAAGTTGTCCAATCGAAAGGGGGTGGTGTGAGCTAGTGAACAACATCAAATGGGGGTTGGGGAAGGATGGGGGTTGGAGAACGATGAGGGGAGGTGTTTTGCCGCCTGTGGTGCTGCCAGATAATGTTTTAAAAAGCGTTTTCCTAGGCGAAGCGGTCAAACTTTTTCCGAGGTGAAGCGGTCACGCTTTTTTCGAGGCGAAGCAGTGCCTCGAAGCGAAGCGAAGCGTTTTTTCATAAAAAGTGATGAAAAAAGTATTAAAAAATTACAAAAAAAAAAAAAAACAAAACAAAAGAAGCAATCATCAATCAAATCAAGAAATAACATGAGTTTGTTTTATGTATGTATTAGTGTATTATCTTTTGCAATCTGCATACTTGAAATCTGAATATCTGTTGCAATTTGCAGTGAAGAAGAATTGGAGACTGAACTTTGAAGTATGAAGTTACCTTACTTGATCTTACAGCCAGCCACAACAACAACTACCAAGCAGCCAAAGTGCCAAACAAATCCTCAACACCTTCCTTCAAGCTGAATGAGATTTTCTGGATGAATCAAATAAGTTGCATTAAGATGTACCCACTTGTTATATGATTGAAAACAATGTAAACAGTTTAATTGATTTGAATAACATAGTGCAACATGATTTCAACAAAAAACAGATTTCAATAAAAAACAGACTGCAACATGATATTAGCTTCAACATGATACGTATAATTGTGCAATCCAGACCAACATGCTCAAGTGGCCTAACTAGATGGTAGAGATCATTAAGGATTGATATTGAGTCAGTTCAAGCTTCTCCTGAAAACTTTCGAATTTGGGTTGCAATTTCAATTGATATTTAAAATAGTACTTGAAAACAATTAGCCATATTGCATATTATGAACACACAGTGCATAGACATAAAGAAAACACCTTTTGAAAGCCACCCAATCCTCCATTAACTTAGCTTGAATGACACAAACTCGTAGTTTGGTGACAAATTTTGAGTAAACAAATTAATCAATTATTATCCCAAACTAATCCAAAAGAAATAAAATGGTCCACTTCTTCTTCAGTGACAAATGAAAAATGGGAGACAAATGCACCTCATAAAAGCCATTTTCTCTTTCTTCCTTGAACTGGAAACATAAACTGAGAAATTTGAATTAATGGCGAAGAGGGAGGGACGCACGAGACATGACTCGAGATCCCGACATCTAGCTCCAGATTAACACAAAAACAAACCCATTCCAGACTTCCAGTGACAACAAATGAACATAAGTAGAAGTAGAACAGATGATCAGAATAAGGAAGGAAGAAGCCAGAGAAGGAAGGAAGAAGCCAGAAGAAGGAAGGAAGGAAGGAAGAGCAGAAGGAAGAAAGGAAAGAAGGAGGACTTACATTAGTTCGATTTCGATGTCGATCGAGCAGTCGAGAGTCGAGTCTTCTTCACTGTGAAGTTGCTGCAAATCAGAGTACCACCACGACACCAATGTCTTCCTCCTTCTTTCGCCTAAATCACCCTCCTCCTTTGTCAGAAATCAGAATCATCCTCCACTCCTCCTCCTCTTATTTTCTTCTTCTACTTCCTCCTTTAGCTCCTCTCCTTCTCTGTCTGATTCTAAAGAGAAACAAAGAACACAACGAAATTAGGGCTCAACTCAAAGCCGTTAGATTATTCTCTAGATCATACCAAAATCAGATTGCACATGGTTTAAATCGTACGCCTCAAAACGAGTTGACTCATACGAGTCAACTTAATAACTCGTGTGCTCCATAAATACCCCTTGACTCGTCCGAGATGGGGCAATTTTTCAGCGAGTTGGGGCGACTTGCGAGTCAACTCGCAAGTCAAAAACGCTTTTTTAAACACTGATGCAGAGATGGTTGTGCTGCTTGTGGGTGTCCGTTGGTCTCTTTGTTGCCTGACAAAAGTTCCTTGATCATCGATTCCATCTTCTTCGTCTCCCTTTTCATTGCCTTTGCTACTGACTTCTCTACGATTGTCTCTAACTTCGACTCAATCTTTTCTTCGATCCATTGTTGCAACCTTGCTAGTCTATTCTTCCAATCTTCTTATCTGCATGTCCTCTCTTGTTCTATTTCTATGTCCAAGATGCTTTTTGAAGTCTTTCAATCTTTCATGTCGTCAACTGCCTTGATTCTCTCTTCCTGTGTCATCTTCCAAACTTTCTCTTCTGTGTATTTGTCTAATTTTGTTTGCGTCGTACAAAAGAAGCGTTGTAGCTCTATACCAATTGATAGAACTAAAGAGGCAACTGAAGTAAACGAAAATATATTCGAAATAAACGAACAAGAATCAAAAGTAACTATAATAAAAGCTAATATTGCTAAACTAACCCATAATACTGCTTACCTCACATAAAGAAAGCAATGTCACATTAATTGTCAACTAGTCATAATAGGGAAAAAAAACATTAAGATTTTTTGAATGTATATATTCGTGATTACATTTTAGAAATGTTTTGTCATATATATTTCTGCTGAACAATACTCGTAAATTTAGATAAAGGGAATGGGAAGAACTGTGATACATCCTTCCAGGTTTAGCAAGCACCCATAAATCAGAAATCTTAATTACGTTGCAATAACACAAAATCAGAGCTGCATCCTCCCTCGAATCTGAAAATAGTCTTGTTCACCTGCAGGAAAGTAAAACCAATGTGAGTACAAAAGGCCAAAGCATTGTTTTCAACAATCTAATGTAGAGCTCATATCCTAGCTGAAGCCTTTTCAACTTAGATCTTATGTAAAATCCCTACATCATAATGTACTCCCTAAACATTCTTTTGAAAACAATGAGTCTCCTCAATAAATGAATGAAGCGTCAGCCAAAACAAGGATTAGTTTAGGCAGACTTCAATATTGAACACTGCAATTACAAAATAAATAAATAAAAATACATAAAAGAATTGATGTCAAACAAGGATTAGTTTAGGCACACTTCAATATTGAACACTGCAATTAGAAAATAAATAATCTCAATCCAAGAAACTGTTCTGCAATTAAATGAAGTCTACATAACAATAAGCTCCAATCCTCATGGTTTTATTTTCCTACTAATACTACATATAAATTGCATCAAAAAATATTTATATAAGTACTCGCGACTGACTTGTTATAGCAAAAAATGTTCTGTCCTGTCACGCCCCGATTTTCGAAGAAAACGAAATCCTAAAATCCACGTAGGATTATCCGTTTCCTCAAAACTCGAGACGTGAAATTTAATAACAATAGAGACATTTAGCAGTAAAGACAAAAAAATATAATTTAGAAAATAGGAACAAACTAAAATTTATACAAAAGTCTAACCGGGAAAAACTGACGTCGCTAGCCCCACTAGCGGAACTCCCGTAACGCTGCTCAAAAGTCCCTAAACCTGAAAAGCTAATCGGCTACATTCCCAAAGGAATGTACCCAAGAAGCAAAAGCTCACTTGGGTCAGCAATAAAGCTGGTGTGAGAAATCTTCATAATGCATAAACAAGTCAACATGCATGATAATACCAATCTCCACATTAATCACAATGCATTAATATTCACCAACCATTCACATCTCAAGCATCACTATTAACTTAGAATATGAAAAACATAGTTACGAGCTACTAACTGCAGTTTCACCAAGCCAAACAAATCCATATCTAATAGCCTTTCTTAAACACTGATTTCGGTGTGAGCTAACTTAGCTTACAGTGCCTTAATAAGAAACGACATTCAATATACCCAAATACTCGACAAAATGTGGGAGATTGTCTCACATCATAATCAAGTCCTACTAAAAAGTAATTGTACAATAGAAAACTAGCCACACTTTAGTAGTAGCCATTAGAAGATCTAACCACTTACCATGACCTTGCGACATGATGACAAGGAACTACACTATAATATTGATCATAAATTAATAACAATAGTAAAATAGAGTTTTAGCTTCAAAAACAAGGTGTAATCCTCCTCTCTGTCCCACTCCTATTCTTGTACTAAATTACTTGTTCACAAACAAAACTTACAAAAGATTGACAGGTCCTTGATTACACCAGAACACTGCATTGTGACTATTTGCCAAAGTTTATCCAATGACTTACAACAAATTTATGATCATCGATAGATTCATCAAGTATTGACTCATGTCAAGGGCAACCCATCGTAACTCATCTCTAATACAAACACTCTATTCGATGTTGCACATTCCAAAACCATAAATACTCATCACAGAATTCAAACACAAACATTGCAAAGAAACACGAACAAAATGCACAAAGAAGACAAACTCATTCTCACAGGCAAAACCCATTCTATTTTTTGTAAATTGGGGATATTCTATTTTCAAGAAACAACATGAACTAGCCACCCAAGCAACCAATCAAACAATCCAACAACAGATTATCTAAAAAGGTACTATTTAATATATACTCTACTCATCAAAAGACAACAAGTGGAACAAGAAACAAGTAACACAGCATAGGCAAACTGACAGAAAAGAAGGACTCAAAGTAGAAGAGAAAGAAATGAAGAAACTCACCAATTTTGCAAATAGCAAAGGATTGCGCAGCCAACGCTATCGTCTCATCATCCTGCCGCCTGTGATTTCTCCCAATCATCCAAACACCCATCTTCTTCATTCACAACAGTCTACTGCTCATTGTGCCACTGTCCAGACAAACATTCAAGCTGAGAACAATGCGACCGTGATGAATCCTAAGAGAACAATTACACAAGCTCCCACTTCTGCGACTCCAATTCAAGTCAGCGATAGTATGCATCAAATAGACAGGTCTCGAGCGTCTATCTCACAGAAACAACAGACAACCATGGCTTCCACTTCATTAGCACCAAACCCATCATCATAACATAAGTGCCTCATAGTTGTAAATGTAAAATGACCAAAACTTAGAAACTCGTCACAAGTACCTAACTGGAGGAGACTCCCAAAACAAGTTCCTACTGAAAATCCCATTTCCCTCCATGGCTCCGAGAGATACGAGCTCTGTTCTCCACCTCTGGCAATACAGATGTCCCATAAAGAAGAAAACCCACAGGGTAGGAAGAGCAGTGACGAAAGAAGAAGAGGAGATGAACAATCGGTTTCTCTCGATGTCGAAAACCGATAACAATACTTCTTCTTCTGAGGACTGTAAGTCGAGCTGCGAAGTGAGCTCCGCGTAGAGCTTCAGATTCTTCATCTTCATCTCACACAGTTCTCGCTCGCCTCCACCCTTTTGCGCATCGAAAATCGAAGAAGAAGAACAGTTGATGAACAATTGTTATGGAGAAGATCAATTGATGAAGATGATCAATTGATCTACTGATCTACTGTGTAGTGATCAACATTGTGTACTGATCAACAATTGATCTACTGTGTACTGATTTACCGGGTCTTTGTTTTATGTTGATGGATTTGTGGTTGAGAAGATCAAGTGATGAAGAAGAAGAGAAGTGGAATACCATGTTTGTTGTCCTGAATCTCGAAGCAAAGCAATAATGAAATCTGAAGGAGTGACTCCATCATTGCTCTGACTCTGATTAACACCTTCCCTTGTCTCTCCTCCTCCTCCTCTACTAGTGTTTCCACGCTCGCGAGTCACCATTACCACCTTCCCCTCCAAGCTTTGCCATTCCTTCTATCCTCATCACGCGATTTCCATCGCCGCCATCGAAAAAGAAGTCGTGAAGAAGAGAGGGAGAAAACAAAAAGAGAAAAGGGTTTGCAAAAGAGAAGAAAGAAAGAAAGGTATTGGTTTTTGTTTATATAGCTTGGGTGGCTATTTGCCCCCACTAAAATTTCTGAGAACACCCACCCTTAAACGCCACCAAATAAAATTCTAATTTCGAAATTCACATTTAATTAAATGTAATCCTATTTTATTTAATTAAAAATAAAATAAATTATCTTTATGAAAATTAGGGATGTTACATGTCCCTTGGTAAGATTTAGTCCACAGTTAAAAGACCTGTATAACACTCTTAATTTTGAAGTGAGGACGTCTGATCAGGATGGAGCAGGTATGTTGAGCCCTTTTTTCTTTTTCTACGTAAAAATGTTACAAACCAGGTACCAGAGAAACAGATGGTAAATGGGCAACACAAATTAGAAACAAAAAGGAGTGATATAGAGTTTAGAATATCTCACTATCCGATCTATTGAAAACATAATTCCATCCAATACTCATAACATTTTTGGTTCCCAAAACATGCATATATACTGGCTTCTTCCTGTGACAAACCTTCATGGCATTCCGCCATCCCTCTTGATAAAGCAAATCTGATTATAGATTAGAGGTGCTTCTGTTCTGTTCTTGGTCAAACCCAGCAATCCTAGATGATATTCAAGATATTACAATAACTAAAACAGAGAGACAGAAGGTGATGAATGGCGGTCTGCATCTTTGACACAAAAAAAAAAAAAAAAAAAAAAACCTTAAAACTTGTTCAATATAGAATGACATTGAAATATCAGCCAAAAAAATGAATGAACATTTATATTTGCTAGCTAAATGATGCAAAATCCAGAAAGAGAGAAACAGGAAGAGGGGGATCTAAAGTTTCATCATCATTTTCAACGTGGAGGAGACCAGGAAGGAGAGAGTTCTAGATCTTTGAACCAACAGCTCCCTTCATGTGTGGTTTTAGAGTTCAAAGGGACGGAGAAAAAAGCGTGGGAGAGAGGACTTAAAAGAGAGTTGTGTTGGTCAAGAGAGTTGGAAAGTGTTGGAGCTTTAATTCCCATAAGACTTGATTGTTCGGATTTTAATCTCAGTCACACATTAAAATCTAAACGGCTAACATGAACCAATACACCTCCCAAAATGCCTTGAAATCTAAAAACTCCCTTCTCCCTTTATAGTATAGCGTAGGAGTGATGCTAGGCGGCGAGGAAACGGGCGAGGGAGGGGGTTTTGACCCCCCCCCCCCCCCATTCCCCTCAAGATTCACACGGGTGCACATCTCGAAGGGGATGGAGGGTCACACCCCCTCCCTCGCCCGTTTCCTCGCCATTTAGAATCACCGATAGCGTAGATAGATAGATAATTTTAGACTTTAGTTTTTAATCATAGTTTTATTCCACAATGGTACGTGGTATTCATTTTTTTATTGATTAACAAAGTACAATGTCTATTCATTAATGCTGGTGATGCTTTTGGTACTAAACCAAAACCATACTATTGGGTTGTCAAGTTGGATGTTTATTTTCCTTTATACTTGTTCATGAAAGTCAATTGCTTATCTTCTGAAATTCCACGTCTTAGCCTTTTATGCATCTCGATATTGTGATTGTTAGTCTTAAAACTTGTGCTATTAATGCGGCGATTAGTCGCCGCATAATCAACGATTATGCGCTATGCGGGCTTGGACCGAATCGCACAGGGTCGACTCAGTTGTCATTTAACGGACACAACAAAATCGGTCAAAAATCAGCGAGTCAGCGCTTAATCGGCCCAACTGACTCGTCGATTTATCAGTCTGTATATATACAAAAAAAAAAAAACCTAACTCAATCGAACTCTGATTCATTGTAGCTGAGGACTGAAGAAGAAGAAGCGATGAAGACGAAAAACTGAAGATAAGAGACGAAGAAGAAGAAGAAGAAAGTAGATTTGACCTCGACGACCTCTTTTCCTCCCTTCCTTCAGCCGAATCAACCCAAATCAGGTACGTCTCTTCCCTCTCCTCCCAGTCCCTCTTCCATATTCCATCTCCTTCGGTGACGACCAGTGTTCTAAAAATCGCTAGGCGCTGGGTGGGCGGCGAGCAGGTGCCTAGCGCCCAGGGGCCTAGGCGGGCGCCTAGGCGGGTGCCTAGGCGGTCTTAGGTTTTGTATTATAACTTTAATAATTTACAAAAGTTAAGCATAATACCTTATCAATTACATCCAATTTAATGTCAATATATATATGCAAAATTTAAAAACATGAAAAATTAACAATTGTGAACAAAATTTATTAAAACTCAAATGACTGAAGTTGGTCATGATGGGTACTTTATATAAATTTGAATTTGTGTAATCTTTTATTTTCCTTCAAATTGCATGAATAACCTCAGTTATGTTTGATAAAATCTACATTAGTAAAATTGGTACCGGCAGATCCTTTGAGAATTCCATTAAGTAATCATCTTTCGCTACATTTAGACATATCATCATCATCATCATCAAAGCCCATTCCCGAGATTTTCTAAAAAAATAATTAAATAGTTTGTTTCTAAAAAATAGGAAAGAAAAATAAAATAAGAACACAATCAACCTTATTAAAAAATAAAAAAATAAAAAATAAAAAAATAAAAAAATAAAAAAATAAAAAATAAAAAATAAAAATAAAAATAAAAATCTCCCAGACCGCCTAGAGTCCGCCTAGAGTCCGCCTAGACCCCGCCTAGGCCGCCCAGACCGCCTAGCCCGCCTAGACCCCGCCCAGACCCGCCTAGACCCGCCCAGACTGCCCAGACTGCCCAGACCGCCCAGACTGCCCGCCCAGGCATTAATCTGGGCGGTTTTCCACCTTCTAGCGCCTAGGCGGCCGCCTAGACCGATTTTTAGAACACTGGTGACGACAACGAATCAACCCAAAAAAACTGTCACCTCTTCTCTCTTTAGTTTTTAGTTTTTAGTTTTTTTTTGTTTTTGTTTGCTTTCCTTTGACTATTTGGACAGTTTTTTGTTTGCATTCAAGCTTTTAAAGAGAAAACATCAAACAATAATTTTCATGTATCCATATGGTAAGAAAGGTTTTGTCAAGTGCTAAGTTGACATCAAACAGTATGTGGATTATTAGTGCTAAGTTGTGAATGAATAGGTCCTAATCCAAATGACATCATAAAGGAAATATTCTTTTGGATTAAGTAGATCTTCTACTCTGAGGACTAATCGAATTGCCCTGCTCTGTGATTGTTTCCTTGTGAGTTTTTTTTTGTTTTTTTTTTTGGAAAGTTTAAATATATTTTTGTCTGTTTAGAATGAGTTCATCCAAGACTACCGCAATTTGGATTTCAACACAGGAGCTCATGTGTTACTTGGTCATTACTGGTGTGATGGTCTGTGATGATTTTCCCTTGGTATATGTTGGTCTATGATGATGGTCTGTGATAGATTGGTGTGATAATTTTCCCTTGGTATATGTTGTAGTGTAGATATAGCCTCTCCATGGTCTGTGATGTTTATAACTATTCTTTTACCTAGTATGAAAAAAATATGAATTTGTTTTCAATTTGGCACTTTAATTAGTTTATTTTATGTATTTTATTTTGTACCAAGCTTTTCTTATTCTTGTTTTGTATTTGTAGATTATGTCGTCGAGTGGTTCAAATCCTATTACCAAGTCAACATCGTCAAGTTTCTTGAAAAGGGCATCCGACGACATAGCATGGGAATGGGGAGAATGTATAGACCCAAACAATAAAACTTGGGTAAAGTGCAAGTTTTGCTCGAAAATAGTTAATGGAATCTCAAGATTTAAAGAACATCTTGCACACAAGAGAGGAAATGTAGCACCATGTACGAATGTGCCAGATCACGTGCGAATGAAGTGTTCTGGAGCATTACTACAAGTTAAAAAGAAAAAATTTGAAAAGGCTAGAGTTACTCACTTCATGTGATGTGAACATGATTTCATCATTTGCTTATGCTACTTTTGTTACTTTATACGACTATACATTTGCTACAACTCTATAAATGTGCTACTTTTGTTGCTGTATACATTTGCTACTTTTGTTGCTTTATTTTTTGTTGTTCTTACTTGCAACTCTTGACTTCTTGCTGTTAGGGTTATTGCTATGAGTTGTTGCTTTTGCTATCACTTATTGATGTTTTCGCTGTGTTGGTTGTTCGTAAACAAGTCCAGACAACTATAAGTGTTGCAACTTGCAAAATTAAATTCATTTGATTAATTAGTACAACATGTGAAGCACTATGATTACATATTTACACTTTTTTGATTAATTATTTATTTTGTAATCTATGACTATGATTAAATGTTAAAAATATAAAACTTTGAAAAAATTGACCGAATAATTCCGACTGGTACCCGACTAATCCCGAAAAATTGTAATGCGGTTCTGACCGCATTGCGACTGCTTTTCGCATTAACTGCATAGGTTACAACTATTGTACTTAACTTGGATGTGTTTCGTTAAATGTGTGTTGATTTTTATCAGGGGTTGCACTAAGAAGTTTATTTCGTGAATGTGTGTCTATGAAGTGGTGATTGGGGACAAGCTATGTATTAAACGAAAATCCTAAGAATGAGTTAAAAAATAAATAAAAATGTGTGGGGTGATATTTTCCTATTTCTAATACAATCCATGTCCTTTTGCCTGACAAAAAAAAAAAAACCAAAGAGCAGAAAGTGTTCCACATGGGTGCCATGGCTAAGATTACATTTGGTGTATTACATATTGCATTCTGACTGGTAGAACCAGACTCCTGAATGACTGCTTCTAGCTAGCTTTTATTATTAATTTGATCTATTGCGGAATGAAGATTCAACTAATTTCCCCTGTCATCCTTTTCTTGATCTTACTATTGTTCTCTCCTTACATCTAATCGACATTGTTTCTGTAATATCCATTGATTACGTTTTTTTAAATTTTTTTTTTTTTGTGGGGGGGGGGGGGGGGGGGGGAATTTGGTGGAGGCACATAGGCACCCAACCTTATTAAAAAAAAAACCCTCTCCTTCTTCCTTTTTTTTTTTTTTTTTTCCTTACAGGGAGCGACTCTCCCTTTGTTCCTTTTATTCTCCGGTGAGTTTTTGCGTGGGTGAGCTCTCGCACGCACTTGCCACTAGAGAGTGCAGTAGGACGGGTCCCGAATGACGTGCTTTGGAGATTACTCGTTTTCCCTCCCAGCGCGCTTGAGTTGGATTTGTATTAGGTTGGCCGTGTTAGGCTAGTCGTTCGGGATGTTTAAGTTTGTATCCTGGCAGATGACACCCCATTGGGATATAAACCACTCGAAGTGGTACTGGTGCATGTTGTGGGATGTGTCTAGGTGAGACACATTCGTAGGGTATGCGGATACCTACGATATGAGATACTTATACAAAATTTTTTGGTTTCGACTTGATTGCTATACCTAGGAGACTGTGAAGAATTATGATAGTCTTTGTTTTCATCGCTTGATATTTACCATGTTTGAATCACTTGTAATGACCGACATATCTCGTAAACTTGTAGTTATTGTTGAATCTGAAATGCTTGTGTTGGTGCTTGAACTTAGAAATATTATCCTTAGAGACACGGTGAGATTTAGACTTTAGAACCTGTATAGGGACACATTTTCCATTTTATGGATCATGCATCTAGGATTACTCACTTATTCATTATTGTGTGGCATGAATTTTTCCTGTGTATTATTCTGTTATTTGTATTTAGCTCACTCGCACCAGCTAGCTTTGTGTTTTGCTGACCCCGCAAGGGGTGTGCTTCTATTGGAGTGCAGGCAGTGTTGGCGTTCCTGCTGATCGTGGCGCTTAGGCCCAATTTTCAGCTGTAGGCTTATTTTGTGCTATTTGGTCATGTTTACCCTGTACGGGTATGTTTTGCTTCCTTTGTATTAACCTGTTAAATACTAGATGGTTGTATATATTGTTTTTGTCGCTATGACTCTGGCGGGGCGAATCGTATACTCTTATTTTGTTCAAATTTTATCGTAGTTGTTATTTCTGTTTGATTTTCGTTTCAAAAATGTGTTATATTATGATGTTGTGGCCAATACACGCATCGACACGCTGCGGTTCCCGTGGCGGGTTGGGGCGTGACAGTTTCTTTTTTCAGTGGCTATGATTTAACATAGGCCATCAGACCTTTGATTAACAATGATTTCTCCTTCTTCAACCTCTGTGATACCATCGCCATTTTTCGGCTTGGAGTGCTTCAACTCCGGTACATTCCAACTCTTTTAGACCTCTCGATGACTGATCTATTTACCTCTCTTTAATCTAATGTTGCAACTGAACAATCTCTTGTAATGCCTTCTACTTGTGTTTATCTTTCATTTTAATTGATGACTGAAATTGTTTGATTTGTGATTTGTTATGTTTTTTAGTATATCATCTGAATCTGCATTTCAGTTCATTTAGGGGACTATGCATCATCTTCTCTGTGATCTCAACTGAATCTTAGTTCGTGAAATAACTAATATATATATCAAGGTATAAGTTCATCTAATTTCAGTTTTTTTAGAGAAAGTTATATTTGGTTGTCTAAACTTCAACTTGGTTGTCTAAACTTCAACTTGGGAAGTCCTCTTTTGTATAAATCAATACTCCAATGTATAATTCATATGATTTAGTGTTTTTTTTTTTTTTTTTTGGAGAAATTTAGAGTTATTCTGGGTAGAGTTCAAATTGGCAGTTGAATGAATATAATTTGTTTGTAGAAATGTCAAAGTTGTAAATTGGCTGAAAGCAAATGCTAACTTATTACCATTAACTTGTTAATTTTCTCGTGAGATTTAAATTGTAATTTATGCATGCTTGGTCGGTTTTCATCAACGATATATCTCATAGTGTGAGCCATAGAATATGACAACTGTAAGCTGCTCCTTGTGCTTTTGTTACTACACTATTGTACTTCTATTTGTTAGAATCTGCATGCATGATTAGTTGGTGGTTCTACAGGTATTAGTTAAGATAATCGATGTTCCTGCATGAAGCTTTACTAAGGAAGGCGTCCAAGATGTGGCTTTTGAGGTCAAAGACAATTTATGTCCACTCCCGCCTATCCTTCTACTTATGGATATGGGTATGCACTGTTATTTGATCTAAATACTAGTTCACTCACTTCTGCATAATTATAGATTTCTCATTACAAGTGTTTTCGAGCTCTTAGCTTTATACGCCCCATAAAATGCTTGTTAGCTGGTAAAAACACGTGTTTCAGATGTGTGTTAAGAACTTGCTACCTAAATTACACAACGAAGACCCGATCCACATGATATGATAATTATCCGCTTTGGGCCTAACCACCCTTATGGATTTAAAATGCGTCATGCTCATGATATCCAATTTCTACATATATAACGCATCATCTTCCCTTACCCAGACGATGTGGGACTATAACACTCTTGATAGATGTCAACCTTACCGCTCTCCCACTCAAGTTGTTATAATCCACCCTCTTAGAGGAGCTAACGTCCTCGTTGTCACACTTTTGATTTGATTCGACTCTAATACCATTATGTTAGGTCCGATCCAAAGGATATGATATTATCTACTTTGACCCTAAACAGATTTAAAACGTGTCATACCCATGAGATCCAAGTCCTGCATATATAAAACATGAGTCCATGGAGCCTTGTTTTGGTTCTTTTTTGCGCCTCTTTTGGTTTTTGTTTTTTTTACACTTTTTACCCTTTTCTTTAAAACAAAATCATAAACACTATCAACAGAAGGGATAGAAGTGTAAAAAAAACCCAAAGAGGCCCCTAACAAGGCTCCCTAGAATTAAATATTTTTTTGCAAGCCTATTCTAAAGTAAAAATAGATGGGAAAAAAATTCAAACACTGAGAGTGAGTTTCTCCTAAACCTTGTAATTGCCAAAACATGATGTTCAAGATTGTTGTTTAAATGTGCATTAAGATATTCATCCCATATCTTCTTCTTCTTTCATGGGATGATCGACCCGTCTTATTTATTTGAAAAATACTAACGACATGAAATGCATTATACGTTATTTAGAAATAAAATATATATTTTTAAAATTTTAACGTTTGTATTGATCACTGGTTTCATTGGAAAGATCTTCAAACGATACCAAGTTTACCAAATTCGACAACCAAGTAAATAGTTATGACAATTTTAATTTTGAGAAAAAACACAATTTTCTCTCCCCTCCACATGTACATTCTACCAACTTTTTTCACCATTTTTTTTCTTTGCCCTTACAATTGTGTTATATTCACAAACATGCCATTATAGGAAATGAATCTCAACCCTTAACATATTTTCCAACTTTCAATTCTAGTAATCTTTTATCTCCAATTCCTTAAAACATCATTCTGATTTGTAAGTGATGTAATCGGTTCCTATTCTCCTTCCTCGATGTTTACTTAGACCTGCACAGGTAGCACACGTGAGCCAAAGACCAGCGTGTGGCAACCGATGACATTTCGATGCTTAAGTTTGATAAGGCTTAGTAGATGCTTAAAGCTGTAAATTGGATTTTTGTAGCGTACCTTAAGTTCATCGACCTTATCTCCTTTTTATAGTATAGGAGTCATTGTTCGGCTAGCCCTTTGGTTGCATAGTTTAAGGAAAGAGATCTTGTTGGAGATCATTTCCTGTTTGGGAGTTGTCTATGTGAGATAGTTTCCCTACATGACTTGTGCTCCTAGATCTGCGGGAGAGGTTTCCCTTTCTGAGTGTTGTCGATGCAAGAAAGTTTTTTTGCCCAACTTATACTCTAGTATCATGACACGTGTACAGTGCTTATCAGTGGACGGTTTGGTTATCATCAGCTGATCCCCCCAAGTTAGTGGGCCATCACATCGGTTCACTCAATTGCGTTGACAGAATATGTACAGTTGTAGTGATTGAACCTGAAACACTGTCTCGAGCGACACACATCATTAAATGAGTTCGTGACCATTCAGGGGCGCGACTGCCTGTTGCTTATATAAGCGGTCGCTTCTGCGAGAGGGAGTTTTTTTACTTTTATATCTCTTCTACCTCCTTTATGTTTATTTTCTTTGTTTTCTTTGCGGCAAACCCTTTTAAAAATCGAGACTTTCTCTTCATGGCGGACAACGTTGAACTTACCCCTGAACAGAATATGTTCTATGTCTGCCATACTTTTTATCAAGAACAGAAGGGGTTTGATTTGGATAAGCTTCGTGAGGACTATCAGATTCCTGAAGACTTTGAGCTTACCCCATTGAGTGCTACTCATAGTCCGTTGACCCCCCCCCCCCCCCCCCCGCAAGGGTTCATTGCCTTGCACAAACACATGTTCTAGGCCGGGTTTCACTTTCTAGTTTCGGAGGATATTTGGCGCTTCCTGGCGTACCTTCAGATTCCCCCTGCTCAAATGGCGCCTAACAGATTCAAGACCTTAATTGATGTCCTTATCAGGCCAAGGATGCTGGCCTCCTGTTAACTCCGCAGATATTTCACTTGTTGACTTCTCCTCGCTGAGTCTGGCTAGGGGATTTGTCGAGGGGCTTAGGTTTTCTTCATTCAGTTGCATGTTGCAGAACGTGTTCAGGAACAACACATTCGTACAAATTCTAGTGTCTACTAAAGCTCTCATCACTTCCCAGTTGCTATGGAGACCAATATCACCAGAGCATCGTTATGCGGAGTGTGAACTCCCTGGAGGTATCTGTCTGTGAAAAGTAGGGCAGGATTGGGCTTTGAGAGTGAATGTGCTACGTCCGTTAGTGCTCATAGGCTGACTTGGTCCGCAATTGGTGGAACGACCTTTTTCGGGACCGGTTAGACTGTTCAGTTTTTTAGTTTACTCCGTGGTCACACACTTCATTTTCGTGCTCCTCGCTCTTTTCCTTTTCCTTGTCCCTGGGGACAAGGGTTTCTTCTCGGATATTGCCTTTTTCTTAGCGATCAACTTCTCGTCTAGAACGATGTAATTTTGTGTTTCCTTCGGCAAGTCTGTCATATTTGACAAGAGGTCCAAAGTAAGGAAGTTATAGAACTTGCCATTCCTCAGACCTTCGGTGAAGGTTGTGACGGCTATTGCGTCACTACATCAGTTGACGAGAATCAACTCGTCACTGAAGCGTGTGGCGTATGCCCTCAACGTCTCATCCGGCTTCTGTTTCATGGAATTGAGTATCTTCACCGTTCGCAAGATTTGTTGTATCTGGGTTGACAATAGATTCACCATTGGGTCCCCAGTGGCTACCACTGAGGCGGGGGTCTATGAGGGTTCCTCCCATGGTAGCGGTGGCGCCGGAGCGGACGGTGCTTTGCTAGTTCAAGCGTTCAAGAGTTCCGCAGCATCTCCATTGTTGCGAGACCTTGTTGTCACCATCTTTTTGGTTCTTTGTGAAAGATGGTGCTACTGCTTTTTCTAATGAACTTTGTCGTTCCCCACGGACGGCGCCAAACTGATTTAGTAGATTCCTGTTATCTTTCCTCGCTGCTTACCTAGACTTGCACAAGTAGTACACGTGAGCTAAGGACTACCGTGTGGCGGCTGATGGCACTCCGATGCTTAAGTTAGATAAGGCTTAGGAGAGGCTTAAAGTTGTAAATTGAGTTTTTGTAGCGTACCTTAAGTTCATCGACCTTATCTCCTTTTATAGTGTAGGAGTCCTTGTTCGGCTAGGCCTTTGGTGGCGTAGTTTAGGGAAAGAGATATTGTTGGAGATCTTTTCCTGTTTGGACGGTTTGGTGTATCATCAATAAGATAGAAGATAGATATATAACATTATATATATATATATATATATATATTAGTAATAAATCTTACAATTTACCATACGATTTACAATTAAATCTAAATCTTACATTGTACGATTTACAATACAATTTACGAACGTATGTTTGATATCGTTAGAAATGATCATTTCTAGGAGTTTCGATTGGCATTACTAAATAGAGTTTCTGGACGTAGGCAAATTTGCCGAACCACGTTAAATTGTTTGTGCGGTACGTGTTTTATTTAATTTCCATTTACTTTACATTGTCTTGTATATAATTTGGATTTATTACTTTCTATTGCAACTATCAATTGTGTTCCGCAATTTGTTGCGTTTTCACGAGGCGTAACAAATTGGTATCAAAGCCGAATGTATTTCCTTGGTTCGTAGGTGTGTGAATTGATAGTTTTGTATGAATGTATTGAGGAACATGACAGAGACTTCGAGTTTAGGTTCTAGTTCGAAGATGATTGCCGCTATAGTCGATAAGTTTGATGTCAAAAAGTTCAACGACAAGAAAAACTTCGACATGTGGCAATGTGAAGTATCTGATTTGATCGCACAACAGAATTTGGAGAATGCTTTGGGTGATAAGCCGGATGCCATGGGAGAAGAAGATTGGAACAAATTGAATCGGGAAGCATGTGGGTCTATTTGACTGTATTTAGCGAAGGAACAAAAATACTTTGTCATGAAGGAAACCTCCGCTAAAGTATTGTGGAAAAAGTTGGAAGACAAGTATATGACGAAGAGTATTCAAAATAAACTCTTCCTTGTGAAACAGCTTTTTCGGATGAATATGAGACAAGGTATTACTTTGTCTGAGCATCTGAAAGAATTCAATAGGCTAATTGCTGACCTATTGAATTTAGAAGAAATTGTTCCAGAGAATTATAAGGCTTTGCACCTTTTGAATTCCCTTCCAGAAGAATATGAGCATCTCGGGAAAAAATCATTAAATTATGATGAGATTGTTATAGCGTTGATCAATTATGAGTACACGAAGATGGACAACAAAGTCCATAGGGATTCAACGTCTGAAGCATTGACTACGAGGGGAAGATCGAAAAATAGAAAATTTGGTGGTAAAAGAGATAAATCTCGATCCAAATTGAGAAGTGGGTCAAAGTCTGAAGATAAATGAATGCGCTTACTGTCATCAGAAAGGGCATTGGGTAAAAGATTGTTTGAAAATCAAAGCCAAAGAAAAAGGGAAGAAATGCACTAGTGTGAATGTTGTCGAGCGTAGTCATTAAGATTCAGATGAGTATTCCTTATCTATATCAGCGTTGATGCATTCCACTGACGAGTGGATTGTCGATTCGGATTGCACTTATCATATGTGTCCCCATAGAGATTGGTTTTCTAATTGTAAAAAGCTAGATGGTGGAGCTGTTCTGATGTGTAATGATTAGGCATGCAAAACAGAAGGGATATATACAATCCGGCTGAAGATGTTTGATGGTATAGTTTGAGATTTGAAAGAAGTAAGGTATGTTCCTGCTTTGAAGAAGAATATCATTTCAGTGGGTTCCTTGGATACCAAAGGTTACAAGATAACTGTGTCAGATGGTGTTCTCAAGCTTGTGTCTGGTGCAATTGTGGTGATGAAGGCAATCAAAAGAGTTAATTTGTATTTCTTGACTGGGAATACAATTACGGGTGAAGTTGAAAGTACTTCTTGTGATACTACCAGATTGTGGCACATGCGTTTAGGACACGTTGGTATGAAGAATATTCAAACTCTTGTGAAACAAGGTTTGCTAAAAGGTTCTAAGACCTGCAAGTTAGAATTTTGTGAACATTGTGTAATGGGCAAGAAGACAAGAGTCAAGTTTGACATCGCTATCCACCGTACTCGTGGTACTCTTGATTATTTTCACTCGGACGTTTGGGACCTACCAAGCAAGCATCATTGGGAGGTATGCTCTATTTCATCACTTTTTGTAGATGATTATTCAAGACGTGTGTGAGTGTACACCATGAAACATAAAGATGAGGTCTTGAATGTGTTCCTCAAGTGGAAAAAGATTATTGAAACTCAGACTGATAGAAAGATCAGAAGGCTCGGTTCAGATAATGGAGGTGAATACAAAGCTGATCCGTTCTTGCAAATATGCCAGGATGAGGGAATTGTCAGACACTTCACGGTTAGAGAAACTCCGCAACAAAATGGGGTTGCAGAACGCATGAACCGTACATTACTGGAGAAGGCTCGTTGTATGTTGTCCAATGCTGGATTGGGCAAAGCGTTTTGGGCTGAGGCAATGACATTTGCCTGTCATCTTATCAACAGATTGTCTGCGGCTACGATTGATGGAATAACTCCTATAGAGGTATGGTCTGAAAATCCTGCTAATGGCTATGATAGATTGCATATCTTTAGTTATCCTGCTTATTTTCATGTTCAAGAAAGTAAGTTATATCCCCGAGCAAAAAAAAGCTATTTTCTTGGGTTTCGTGGATGGTGTAGAAGGCTATAAGTTGTGGGTTCCTGAATTCAGGAAGACTGTTATTAGCAGGAATATGACTTTTGATGAGGCCTCTATGCTGAAGCAAAAACACTCTCAGCAGGTGAAGAGTTCGACCATAGAGAATTTGCAGTAGGTGGAGATTGATGTTACTCTACGTGTTCCAACTAGTCTTGTATCTACAGATGTAGTACCTACTGATTCCACAGTGGGTGCAGATAAAGACACAAATAGTGAGACTGCGGTAGATACAGTTGATGACATTTCAGAGACTCCAATTCAGGAGTCAATTGCAACAAATAGACCAAAAAGGAATGTAAAACGTCCTCAAAGGTATAATGATTGTGTCGCCTATGCACTTCCAGTAGTTGAGGATGAAGTGTCTTCTACCTATAAAGAAACAATTCAAAGTACCGATTGTGAGCAATGGAAGAAGTCTATGGATGAAGAGTTGCAATCTCTTCATAAGAATGAAACATGGGAATTGTGTAGCTTACTGAAAGGTAAGAAAACTATTGGGTGCAAATGGGTATACACAAAGAAAGAATGGTCTCCTAGTGATGGTGTGCGCTTTAAGGCAATGTTAGTTGTGAAAGGTTATGCTCAAAAGGAAGGTATAGACTACGATGAAGTCTTTTATCCAGTTGTGAAACATTCTTCCATTCGAATTTTGCGAGACTTGGTTGCACAATTTGATCTTAAGTTAGCTCAATTAGATGTAAAAACTGCGTTTTTACATGGTGAATTAAAGGAGGAGATCTATATGACTCAGCCAAGTGGGTATAAGGTTGCAGAGAATAAAGATTGTGTGTGTAAACTAAACAAGTCCTTGTACGGGTTGAAGCAGTCTCCAAAATAGTGGTACAAGCAGTTTGATCAATTTATGCTAGGGCAGAAGTACACTCGAAGCCACTATGATCATTGTGTCTACCTTCGAAAGCTTCGTGATGGTTCCTTTATATATTCACTATTATATGTAGATGATATGCTTATAGCCTCCAAGAGCAAGTATGAGATTGATAAATTAAAATGCTAGATGAGAACTCAGTTTGAGATGAAGGATCTTGGTGAAGCTACGAAGATCCTTGGCATGGAAATTCAAAGAGATAGGGTGAAGGAAACTGTGAGCTTGTCACAACAAGCATATTTGAAGAAGGTGTTACAACGATTTGGGATGAACGTCAACACAAAATCGGTTAGTACACCTGTTGCCTCTCACTTTAAGCTTTTAGCTTCTATGTCTCCCTAGCACTAATAAGGAACGAGAGCACATGGCTCAAGTGCCATATGCAAATGTAGTGGAAAGCTTAATGTATGCAATGGTGTGTACGAGGCCCGACATTTCACAGGCAGTCAGTATGGTAAGTCGATACATGCATGATCCAGGCAAAGGACACTGGCAAGCGGTGAAATGGATTCTACGATACATCTTGGGTACAATAGATGTTGGTTTACTTTTTGAAAAGGATGTGAGTAGTGGTCAACATTGTGTTGGTTATGTAGATTCAGATTATGCAGGAGATCTAGACAAGTGATGATCAACTACTGGTTATGTATTTACTCTTGCTAAAGGACCAGTAAGTTGGAGATCTACGTTGCAGTCTACAGTTGCATTGTCTACAACTGAAGTTGAGTACATAGCGGTTACGGAAGCCGTTAAGGAAGCAATTTGGCTTCAAGGGTTGCTTGATGACTTGGGTGCAATACAAGACCATCTAGATGTCTTTTGTGATAGTACGAGTGCCATTTATTTGGCTAAGAATCAAGTTCATCATGCACGTACCAAGCACATTAATGTTCGTTTTCACTTTGTGCGAGAAATCATAGAAGAATGTGACATCTTACTGAAGAAGATTGACACCAAAGAGAATCCTGCAGATATGTTGATAAAGATAGTTTCTGGGGTCAAGTTCCAACATTGTTTGGACTTGATCAACATCCTTTGTGTGTGTTGAACCCCTTTGGGGCTGTGAAGGGAAAAAATGGGAAAATGCTTGTGTAATCGGCTCAAATTTGTGAAATCGTCATCGAGGTGGAGAATTGTTGAAACAGATAATGCAAAAAAGTTCGAAGCATACCTATGAACACACAATTTCGGCTCGTCGGTAGGAATTTCGGCAGTTGATTTGCTTGAATGGGTTGGATCTTTGCTGGTTTTGTGTTGGCTTATTGCTGAAATTTGTTGGATCTAGGTTGAATTAGCTGAAGGACAACTGGAAGAAGAAGAAGGAAAATGAAGGTGATAGAACCCTCCATCATCGCCTTAGAGGGCTATAAAAGAAGGGTTACCCCATTTTCCCCAATCATTATTCTTCCCTTGAGAGCTTTGTGAGTTGAGAAGATTAGGATTCTTCAACCCCATTATCTCCATGTGTGTATGTGAGGGAGAAGAGAGAAAGTGAGAAGAGATAAAAAGAAAAGAAAGTTTTTTTTTCTTTGTAAAGGATATACGCACCCCGCGTTATCCGTGGTGTCGTTTAGACACATTTGTATCTAATGTCTTTGACGTTGTGTAACTCCCTCCATTTGTACTCTTCGATCTCACTAGTAAAGCTATTCTCTTTGCTCGTGGACGTAGGCAAAATTTTCAAACCACGTTAAATTGTTTGTGCGGTACGTGTTTTATTTAATTTCCATTTACTTTACATTGCCTTGTATATAATTTTGATTTATTACTTTCTATTGCAACTATCAATTGTGTTCCGTAATCAATTGCAACTTGGACTCGATTGTCTGGATTCTTCTAATGACGGGCTTGCTATTGTTTGGGCGTCGTTGGATTGAGCGTGCAATCAGGCCTGCTTCGTTCTGTAGACGGGATTATCATGACACGTTTACGGTGCTGATAAAAGGACGGTTTGATGTATCATCAACAGTCTTTCCAGATATCGTTGCCAAATCCAAGCTCAAAGATGTCTTCATTCACCACCTTCATCAAAGTTTTCAACGGTCGTCCCCTCCGTCTACACCCTCCACTAACTTGCCAGTTTAGAAATTTTCTAATTGGTGTCGTGTCATTTCAATCCCACACAACTAGTGTTATATCAACTACAAAATCATCGAAATTGAGATTAAAGTCTTCAATGTTAGAAAAATGCAAGTTCACAATATAAAATTAATTACATCTATGTCGCATTTCAGTTTAAGATCTAAAAGATATAATCAAAATGATATTGATAGGTCCCCAACTTACAATCATCATACTATCACCATCATCAAAGCCTTGTAGGGTCATCATACCCAACCTATTCACTTTCGAATTATGCAGCCCTGAAGCATCTGAATTGTTGCCAGTTACAGCTTTGGCCCACATAACCAACATGTCAGGCATCGAGCCAAGACAAAAGAGGTGGATTACCATTTGAAGGCAGAGGAGCCCAAATAACCGAGGAGCAACTATGCGGAGATCCAAAAGTCAAAACTAGCGAGGCAATCTAGACTAACAAAGAGCTAAGTAACAATACTTTAGCATACGGGCAACAACTCCAAGACCTGTTAATCAGCAAGGAACTGCCCGCCAGCACGAAGTCCACTATTTAGTAACTTCGTTAACTTAAAAAAAATTGCTAGAAGGACCACGCAATCCGAGCCAGGACCATTTGCGCCTTTTTCAGGGTAGGATTAGCTTAGTTTCTTCTCGGAGTTAAATTATTTATTGCTTTGATTTCGTTTCTTATGCTCTGTTTTTTATTTCAGTTTAGAAGAGTTGTTCGTACAGGACACATTCCAGAAATAAAACAAATTTTATTGATTGCAATGAAAGTTATGACAAAGCTTGCCGACCAAGGGTAGAGACTTTGATCACAGTACATCAGTTTATACACTACAAGTATCTAAGTACGATGCAAACATCTATCCGTTGAAACAAGGGTAGAGACTTTGATATACTATTCCGGTTCCAAAAGATAAAGTGGTGAAAGTAAAGCATCCGGAGCAGAAGGCGAAGGAACACACTCAATTCATTGCTCCGTCGAATCACCCCACAAGGACGATTCGAAAGTGAAACCTTGATTCAATTTGCCTCATGAGGAGGAACATAAGAAAACAATAGAAAACTGGCGAAAGAAACATTTATTAGAGTATAAGTCGGGGCGAGGAAACTTCCTTGCATGGACAATACTCAGAAAATGAAATCTCTCCCGTAGATCTAGGAGCACAAGTTGTGTAGGGAACAACTCCCAATCAGGAAAGGATCTCCACAGCAAGATCATTTTTCCTAAACTATGCCACCAAAGGCCTAGCCGAACGAGTACTCATTCACTACAAAAGGGAGATAAGGTCGATGAAATAGAGGTACGCAATATAACCTAATTTACAGTTTTAAGCCTTATTTAACTTAAACTCGGAGTTTCATTGACCACCATACGGTGGTCCTTGGCTCACGTTTGCTACCTGTGCAGGTCTAGGTAAGCAGCGAGGAAGGAGAACATAAATCGACTACATCAACTGCATTGCTTAGAGAACCAAAATATGTGTAGCAGAGAGTATAACAATTTTGTTCAGTCTACTTGGTCTGCTATCTTTGCTTACGGAGAACCGAACTCTTCACTTCATATCTCTTTCTGGAATAATTTGTCTCAGATTTATGATCTCCAAGCTTTGCATGGTATCCTTATAGGACATCTTAATTCAATCTTATTCCCTGAAGACAATTTTTTTTTTGGGGGGGGGGGGGGGGGGGGGGGGGGGGGGGGGGGGGGGGGGGGGGTAAAAAGCATTGTCTCTCAAATTTTAGACAACTTAGGACTTTCATTGAAAAATACCATCTATTGGACCTTCCTTTAAATAGCTCAAATTTTACCTAGAATAACAAACATACGGAGAAAAATAGAATTAAAGCTAAACTTGATCGCGTCCTGGTGTCTACTGATTGGATGAAATGTTTCCCTTTGGCTATCGCTCGCACAATTCACACTTATACTTCTGACCATAGTGCTATCTCACTTGTCAATAAGCCCCCAAATCCTTCAAGCTTTTTCACATGTGGGCTAGGGACCCCGAGTGTCGTCAATTTATTTACTCCTGGGGACCCTGATATCATCACATCCCTTATCAAAACTTCCGCCTTAAGACAAAAAAAAACTCAGCTATTGTCTCACAAGATGGAATAAAATGGACTTTCGTAATATACATCAAAACAATTCAGATACTCAAGTAGTTTTGGATCATCTCCAAAATGACCTTCCCTCTGAGGACAATGCCAATGCAATCTCCATCCTGAAAGACCGACTCTTTGAATTATATCTTCAAGAAGAATTGTTTTGGTGCAATAAATCGGGTTATTCCTAGCTTATGGAAGGATATAATAACACAATTTTTTTTCATATGGCTTCCTTACTGCGTCAGAAAAAAAACCTTTATCCTTCGCCTCATAGATGTTGCTAACAATTGATACTTAGACCAGGACTCTATTGGCCTTGTTCTCTACTCCTATTTTGAAGATATCTTCGACTCTTCCAACCCTAACCCTTGCCCAGAAATCATATCTTTTTGAACCTTCTATCACCAATGAAGACAATGAACTCCCCCTCACTATCTCAAGTGAAGAGGAAATATGCTCCACCCTCTTTGCTATAAGTAGCTGATGATATACCAAAATGGTCACATCCCTGAGCCATACACTTGTCATGATGATCTCGAGGAATTACGGGCCCCAGTGTCAGCCCAACTCTGATCCGACCCAAGCTGTTTCAAGCCCGCCCAATGCAGTCCGTCAAACGGACCCGAACTCTTACAACTTGCTAGACCCATATGTCTCACAACTATTTTCAATACCCGTAAGCTCTACTAAGGCAAATATCTCAAGGATTAGCTTCATACAGGCAACTACAACAGCTCTCTGCTTCCTACTAGGAAGCAAATACTAGAGTACATATCTCACAGGGGAACTTTCTCTTACAGATTACCCTCAAATTGGGAACTATCTCCCGCGTATCTAGGAGCACAAGGCTAACAGAGAACTTCCCTTCTACAACACGATTCCTAATTAGAAAATGATCTCCACAAAGATCTCATTCCTAAGCTACGCCATCGATGGCCTGGTCGAACCAGGAGTCCTGCACTATAAATAAGACATGAGGTTGGTAAGCTAAGGTATGCTACAAATTTCCTGTTTACAACATTACATCTTCCTCAGATCCTTGTCTGACTTTAGCATCGAAGTGTCATCGGCCATCACAATGGTGGTCTGTGGTTCACGTGTTTTACTTGTGTAGGTCAGCAGATCAACAGGATTAAGTCAAAGTAGGGAGCGGAAAACGATTGCATCAGTTTGGCGTCGTTCGTGGGGAACGACAAAGTTCCTAAATCTTCACTAGCAACGTCTCCCGTCAAAATACAGAGAGATGGTGACCACTAGATCACGCAACAACGAAGAAGAAAGGGACACGTCAAACGCTCAGTCTGGCACTATACCACCGCTTTCAGCGGTTCTGGTTATGCACGAACAACAAACTCACGCCCCCACGCCAACAACAGCAACAACAGACCCCAGGATAGACATGTTGTCATCTCAAATACAACAGATCGCCAAAGCGGTAGAGGCTTTCGTGCGACAAAATCCTCCACATGATAATGGAGACCAAGAGTAGCACGGGCTTCTGTCTCCGGAGGATGGAAGAGAGCAAGCACAAGAGAGTCAAGCCCCCGCTAGTTCTTATTGGACTAGAGGAGGTTGAGCTCGCCGCAAGGGCAGAGAGGCTCGGCCCTCAGAACCCCCTTCCGCAAAGGAGCACATGACTCAGACGTGTTGTACCTTCTCTCTGTCCCACCATTCATGGATCAAATCATGAATGAGGCCCTTCCGAATAAGTTCACTCCTTGAAGCTCGACTTCTACGACGAAACCACTAACCGATTCGACCACCTACGCCATTATAAACACGTAATGGCTCTCAAAGAAGGATCCGAGTCGGTGATGTGCAAATTTTTTTCCACTAGCCTGAAGAAGTCAGTATTAACATGGTTCCACAACATCCCACCGAGGTCGATCGACTCCTTCAAGACACTAGCAAATGAGTTTCTGACGCGTTTCGTTGGGAGTCGGCGTTTCCAAAAAGGCCCACACTACATATTCTCTCTAAAGCAGAAGTCCAATGAGACACTCAGAGAGTATGTCACACACTTCAACAACAAACTGACACTCATTGACGGATGCATCGATGACACAACCGTGACAGCCTTTACTGCGGGCCTAAAGGTCGGAAAGCTCTACGAATACCTCACCTTGGAACCCCTCTGGACATGACGGAGCTCCTCAAGAGCACCCAGAAACACATTACCTTAGAGGAGTTGAGGACCTTAAAGAGGGAAACTGAAGGCGAGAAGAAGCCTTTCGCTCTTAAAGACAAAAAGGAGGGAAAAAGACGCGATGATGAATAAATGAGCAAGAGAAAGCGCACTGACAGTCGGTCCAGGCCAGATAAAGCCTCCAATTACGTTGGATCTAGAGCCGTGACACCCCTCAATTCTAGCCTGTCGGAAGTACTAAACTCTATGAAAAATTGGAAAGATCTGAAGTGGCCCCCAAAGCAGTGTTGAGACCCTCCAAGCGCGACAATGACAAGTATTGTGCATACAAAGAAGGTGGCCATGATACCAACGATTACAAGAGTCTGAGGTATGAGATTGAGTATTGGATCCGCATGGGCAAACTAAAAGAATTCCTGAACTGTGAGAAGCGACCAGAACAAACCAGGGATCGGGGGGGAGTCAGTTAAGGAGTTAGAGAAGGAGACTTCAGGCATAATCTATGCCCTTAATGGTGTCAGACCGAATTAAGGCCAGTCGTACATGTTCCACAAGCGGACCTCGCTGGAGATGTGGACACGGCCCACGGATTAGGATAGACGCATTTGCTACTCAAGGGTTCAGAGCCCCATTCCCACCTTAACCTTCACAGACAAGGACCTCGAAGAAGTCCGAACGCCGCACAATGATGCCCTAGTCATCTCGGTCTCCATTGCAAGGTGGGAGGTAAAGAAAGCTCTGGTGGACACAGGAAGCTTAGTCAACATCCTATTCTACAATGCGTTTCGCAGTATGGACCTCAAAGAGGAGAGCTTATCGTCTGCAGACTACCCGCTGATTGGATTCGGCGAAGAGAAGTGTTTCCCGATCGGGGAATAAGTTTAGTACTTACTAGCAAGAAAGCCACAACTGATAAAGGTCTTGTTTATGGACTTCATGGTAGTAGACGCATTGTATACCAACAACCTTATCTTGGGAAGACCATGGCTCCACCAGATGGAAGCAGTAGTCTCCACCATTTGAAGGGGGATAATTAGGCTATTTTTAGTACCATATTTCTATATATATTGTTGACTATTACTTGTTAATTATGGTACTAATTGCTATTTTCGTGTTTGCGTAGGTTTTCAATTACAAGATTCTAAAATAGAAGCTAAGTGGAGCGAATTGGCAACTAATTGCACAAGGAAACTACACAAACAAGGAAACTAAACAAACAAGGAAACAAAACAATTATAAAAGGGATGATACCTGCCATGGAGCAATCACGCTTGCAACCACAGTAAGTCGTCACCCATCATCATCCATCCACAGCCTCCACAACAAGCCCTAACCCTCGTTACAGCCGCAATTCCTCCCTGTTTCGCATCCATCCATGGTCTTGAACCCATCATCACCCATCGTCACCATCCTCATCGTCTCAGTCCTCTCTCTCGCTGTCCCTGATTGTCGCCACCCATCGCCACCTTGCCAAACCCTAGCCACCGTCTCAGTCCCTCGTCCTTCCCTCTTCGTCCCTTCTTCCCGTTCTCAGCCAAAGCCACCCATCGCCACCCCCCTCACTCTTTCGCAGTCCCTCGTCATCCCCTTCTCTCTCACACTCTGATTCACAAACAAATCGTGAAGTGGAAGGAGCAGATCGTGAAGAGGAAGGACCAGAGAAACTAGTGTCGCAGATCGCGTGAGGAAGGTGAAGAGATTTTGCGCTATTCGCACCCCAACTTCTACTCAGTACCACCACGGATCAGGCTACAGTGTTTTGTTTTCATCTCTAAACCTATCTTTACTTATTTTAGTTTGATTATTGATTATGGATTACTGTTTGAACATAATTAATATGTCTAGCTAAATTCCTCTTAGTTAGGGGTGGATTCGAAGCCCCGAACATGTGCTTTATAAATTAATTGAATTTAATCTTCCTTGCTATTAGTGATTGTGTTTTGCTTAACTGTTTTATAGAAAACTTTTCTTTGTATGTTTGTTAAGGTGGCCAACTTAGTAAGCATGCTAGGATCTGGGGCTAGACTATAGGAGAGTTTCACCTAATTGTTATGATTCTTTACTCACAAGTAGTAAATACCAAGGAACGTTGGTAAGGTTAAGTAGAAACCTAGGCAAGAACAAGATGCTGATCATACTTGTAATTGTCTAGTCAGTGTTCATATTTTCCACAAAACTTAATGATCTGAGATTGTTGTCTAACTTGCGATTTCTGTTTAGATAGCATGATAAGAATAGTTTGAAAGCGACGCTTAGTTTAATTCAACGAACTTGGGAAAATAATAAGATTAATGCAGTGCGGTCACGGTTAGTCTTGAGCATTGTCTCTCACGAGTTAGCAAGTAATTATTGAAGATTGATTTATAAGCATATGTTTGGTGTGTGGAGATAAACCCTTAGCTAATTTCTCATCTTTGCAGTCATTTTCGTAGTTATTTTCATACTTTAATTTAGAAAATCCAATCCCCTTTTATTTAATTAATTAGGTTGTTAGTTGTCGTTTAGTTATTATTAGTGTTAATTGACAAGTCCTCTAATCCCAGGTTTAGAACGATCCCTACTTATTCTATACTACAATCACAAAGCAGGGTATTAAGTTGTGTGCTACTAAAATAGCGCATCAATTTTTGGCGCCGTTGCCGGGGATTAGTAAAATTGATAATTACTTAATAGTTTTTTTTATTAATTAAAATTTTTCTTTTTTTTTAAAATTTTTTTTTCTTTTTGTCAGGCTGCACGACGTTAAAACAAACGCTTCTTGGGAGGCAGCCCAATCAGATTTGCTTTCTTTATCCTATTTTTTTTTTTCATTATTTTTGCTTTTGTTTGTTAGTAGTTTGTTTTTCCGCGTTTAAATCTTTCATTGCATATGCTATAATCTATTAACATTGAGGACAATGTTAGGTTTAAGTGTGGGGGGGAACAAAACATTGTTTTATTTTGAAAAACAAAAAAAAAGTGTCGGTCCCTTAAAAAAATATTAAAAAATGTTGGTTTTTATTTTCTTTGTTGGTATTAGTGTCATAAAAAAAAATTATAGTTGTTTTGAGTCTTAGGATACTTTCCAACACAATGATGAAATTTGGTTTTTAATTGCATGACTTTAAGGTCATTTATAAACATGATTTAAAATCTAATATTATTCTTTGATTAATGCTTATTCATGGTTATCATATACAAATTCACATGTAATCAACTTAGTAATTGGTACTCATAGCATGCTTAGTTGAATTTAACTCATTATAACCCATATGTGAGTTTTGAGCCTATTGTTCCTTTGATTTTGAGAGTTTTTAGTTAGGTCATTTTTATTTCTTTTGTCAATAATAATTTGTTGCATGATCTCAATTTTGTTTGCTTTGGTTGCTACTTGGATTGCTTTCAAAATTAAGAATTAAACACTAGAACTTGTATTAATTTCGTTCAAAGCATCATATTGAATTGCATGACATGCTTGACATGATAAAGGCACCTAGTTTTCACCATTGCCAAATAAGCCCGATCCATAATATATTTCCCTTAGGTTAACCCCATTGAGCATGTTATTAAGCCTTTTGTTTCATTACCCTCATTTTCTATCCCTAACCTAATAAAAAGAGTGGAGCATAATTTGATTTGCAGATACTTTATTGTGGTTCAAGGTATGTTGAAAAACAAGTATGGGGGAGACCCTTGTGGTAGACAGTTCAAAAAGAAAGAGTTGCCAAAAAAAAAAAAAATTTACAAAAGGGATACAAATCCTTATCTATATCCATTCAGTATTACAGTACCATACAGATAGTTCAATTCTTTTCAGTAGATACAAAATAATTACTGAAGCTCTTCATTATCAATGAGCCACCTCGTCATTTCCCCACTTATGTCTTGAACCATATGATTTTTTGTTAATGTCTCTAATCTTATTGCATGCTTTCACCATTTCTTCAAGCCCTTTGAAAATTTAATATCTGTTCTTTCTCTTCCCTTGACCGCCATTACAACCTGAATTAAGACCTTTTGATTGAGTGTGTCTTGCAATGTCACGATGTGGAGATTCGAATGAGGTATGAGCATATGGTGTCCCTAGTTCTTGCATTCAAGTAGTAGCATTCCTCCCATGAGATCATATATCTGAAAGAAAAAAAAAGGTCAGAAAATGCCATTTTTTCTTGTTATATCATATGTGAGCTATTTGTTTCCCTTTTACATCAATCCTCTCACATATAACTAGAATAGGAAGAGTGATTTTACCAAACAATCAGTGAAAAAGAAAAGAGTGCATCCAGTGAGATTTTTGGGTTAATTCTTCTTGACAAGCGCTCGAGTTTCACAATCACTTAGATTGATTTAATTGTGAATTTTTATATCATTGCTTTGAACATGTATTAATTTTTGAATGATGTGGATTTAATATTGTGTTTACAAATAATCTTAACACGTCATGATCCATTGAAAATCTCTAAGACAAATGTTGGAAAGTATAAATTGAGTCATTTAAGTCTTTTTGTTTCTTGGATTTGCTCGAGGACTAGCAAAAGATAAGTGTGGGGGAATTTGATAGGGGCATAATTAGGTTATTTTTAGTACCATATTTCTATATATATTGTTGACTATTATTGGTTAATTATGGTACTAATTGCTATTTTCGTGTTTGTGTAGGTTTTCAATTACAAGATTTTAAAATAGAAGCTAAGTGGAGCGAATTGGCAACTAATTGCACAAGGAAACTACACAAACAAGGAAACTACACAAACAAGGAAACCAAACAAACAAGGAAACAAAACAATTATAAAAGGGATGATACCTGCCCTGGAGCAATCATGCTTGCAACCACAGCAAATCGTCACCCATCATCATCCATCCACAGCCCCCACAACAAGCCCTAACCCTCGTTACAGCCGCAATTCCTCCCTGTTTCGCATCCATCCATCGTCCTGAACCCATCATCACCCATCGTCACCGTCCTCATCGTCTCAGTCATCTCTCTCGCTGTCCCTGATTGTCGCCACCCATCGCCACCTCGCCAAACCCTAGCCACCGTCTCAGTCCCTCGTCCTTCCCTCTTCGTCCCTTCTTCCCGTTCTCAGCCAAAGCCACCCATCGCCATCCCCCTCACTCTTTCGCAGTCCCTCGTCATCCCCTTCTCTCTCACACTCTGATTCACAAACAGATCGTGAAGAGGAAGGAGCAGATCGTGAAGAGGAAGGAGTAGAGAAAGTAGTGTCACAGATCGCGAAGGAGCAAATTGCGTGAGGAAGGTGAAGAGATTTCGCGCTATTCGCACCCCAACTTCTACTCAGTACCACCACGGATCAGGCTGCAGTGTTTTGTTTTCATCTCTAAACCTCTCTTTTACTTATTTTAGTTTGATTATTGATTATGGATTACTATTTGAACATAATTAATATGTCTAGCTAAATTCCTCTTAGTTAGGGGTGGATTCGAAGCCCCGAACATGTGTTTTATAAATTAATTGAATTTAATCTTCCTTGCTATTAGTGATTGTGTTTTGCTTAACTGCTTTATAGAAAACTTCTCTTTGTATGTTTGTTAAGGTGGCCAACTTAGTAAGCATGCTAGGATCTGGGGCTAGAGTATAAGAGAGTTTCACCTAATTGTTATGATTATTTACTCACAAGTAGTAAATTCAAGGAACGTTGGTAAGGTTAAGTAGAAACCTAGGCAAGAACAAGATGTTGATCATACTTGTAATTGCCTAGTCAATGTTCATATTTTCCACAAAACTTAATGATCTTAGATTGTTGTCTAACTTGTGATTCCTGTTTAGATAACATGATAAGAATAGTTTCAAAGCGACGCTTAGTTTAATTCAACGAACTTGGGAAAATAATAAGATTAATGCAGTGTGGTCACGGTTAGTCTTGAGCATTGTCTCTCACGAGTTAGTAAGTAATTATTGAAGATTGATTTATAAGCATATGTTTGGTGTGTGGAGATAAACCCTTAGCTAATTTCTCATCTTTGCCATCCCTTTAGTTTTATTATCTTTATAGTAATTTTCGTAGTTATTTTCATACTTTAATTTAGAAAATCCAATCCCCTTTTATTTAATTAATTAGGTTGTTAGTTGTCGTTTAGTTATTATTAGTGTTAATTGACAAGCCCTCTAATCCCCGGTCTAGAACGATCCCTACTTATTCTATACTACAATCACAAAGCAGGGTATTAAGTTGTGTGTTACTAAAATAACGCATCACCCTTCACCAGTACGTTAAGTACACCGCTAACCACTTCGAATGAACAATACGTGGAGACCAACCGTAGCACGAGGCTGCCATTACGCCACACTAAAACAAATAGAATGTTCCAAGATCCAAATGGATCGATCCTGCGGAGCAGCCTAAACTAGAGCTAGGTCGAATGACGGCAGAGGCACCACAATCAAGCGGTACAGGAGCAATCTGCTATTCAGCCAAGTGGAACGGAGAGGCCAAGGCAAACAGGAACACAACCCCCCGACTTTCGTCAATGCGGAGATTAGCCCCCTACAAGGTTTACTCTTCAGTAACCTTTGTTACGCCAACAAATCCCAACAATTCGCTAAGAATACCATCGATCCACAAAAGGCCATCCGAATTCACATCAGGGCTAGGATCAATTTCTCTCCGTCAACAATTAGTTTTTTTCAGTTGTTTATTTCCCTTTTCCATAGTAAATGTAAAGTTTTAGTTCTTAAAGATTTATGTGATTTGCAATCATTTAAGAAATAAAGAAAGAATTATGAAAAAAAACTCTATTAATTACTGGAAAGATGTAACAACAAGCACCTTGAGGCGGATACAAAAGTCTACATACTACAAGCATCTAAATCCAATGTGACATGAAGTAAAGACTCGCTTAGACGATCCAACTACATAAGAAGGTTCCACTCCGCAACCTCTCCAAGAATACTGGAATGAGCAAGAGCAGGATGACATAACACGTTCATGTCAACGCCTCCAGAAGACATACCTCTCAAATATGGTCTGAGGTGGTACAAAATCAGCAACCAGGAGTACCGATAAATTTTACGGCCAACTCACATGCTCAATCCGATCAACCAGATGAACTTGTGACAAATATCAGGTTGACATGGATCGCATGCACCCTCCCGCGGCAGGGAAGACAGAAACGTCTAAGAGTCAATGGCCCACTCTAACAGGCCATGTCCAACTCCACCCCAACCCGGATCCCGACTTCCAGTGCAAGGCGAGGCGACGGAGCTAATCGAAAAGTGGTGGAGGCAGACGCTCAGACAATGGCTGCTGGTGCTATATCTGAAATGACACATTCAAGAACAACGATAGGCACCGGCATATAAACGACAATCTTCCCTTGGAAGAGAGCGTGTACTTTTTTGCAATACAAGAAGAAATTACAAAATCTCAGCAAATCAACTACGTGCCTACCTAGAATAGGTGACCATGCATAACAACGATTATGATCGTGCCTGATCGGTGCAAATATCAGAACATTTGAAGACGTCAGAGATGAAGGTCTCCTTCAGCCTTTGGAAAACCCAAAACATTTTCTTCAAGCGAGAACATTACAGGAGATAGTGCCTACAACGATTGAAGAACAACATTGTATAGACATGGTGGTTCACCAAACGTGCGCTTAAGCATTAACTTATGATGTTCGGTAAAGAGTGGGGGCTACATGCCAGTTGTCCCACAGCCCATTACAGAGTAAGTTGGGGACGCATATGACATCCACCATGTTTCGACCAAGTTCCTCGTTGACAAGCCGGGGAACGTCTTTATAATGTTTTCCTTCTCTAGGATAAGAGGAGAAGTGGGAAACCTTCCTGCATAAAAACACAAGCAATGATTAGCACACAATCAAATGCAGCAAAACCAGAAAAAATTTATGCATTTACGAAGTGGTTTGAACTCCTACTCGAGTGAACAACCCTTGAACTGGAAGTACTTTGAATCCGCAGGGCTAAGAAGCAATACTTTTGTCAGAACTTGAAATCATTGAGCAGATTCGCAAAGCAAGCCGGCGACATTATCTTACAGACGACGTTAATCTTCAATTGAGGAGAAGTCAACAACTGGATTACTCGTGGAGTCACCTGGACGCCAGCCTCCTTTGCCCTAATCTGAATGAGAAGGATAATCCTATATCCATTAGGCCCCAACTAGCCCGGAGGAATCCCAAGGAGATCCAAGAATTCCCAAATCACGTCCTGAACGGGAAAACACACTCCCGTTTGAAGCATCCCCCGATGCAACTAGATGAACCCCGCCGATGGCGACATTGGCGTCTGGTCACCCTTCAGGACAGACAGTGGCAGGTCGTTAGGGACCCCAAACTTCATACGAATTTCAGCAAGGCCAGGCTTAGAAATCAACCTGTATTTGAAAAACTCCAAACCCCTGGCCAATGTTACGTCATCAAGAAGGTTTTGTTGAAACATGAAGAAGACGAACAATCTTTCTAATCAAAAGATGAACATAGCAGTATCTTCAAAAGCAAAGAAAATGAAAGAGTCAAACTCCACACAACGGATGTCCTAAATAGGGATTGGATTCTCGTCTCTTTTTCGCTGAACCATCGCACGTCCAATAAATGCAACGATTCAGACTCAACCGATGTGACGACCCACTAACTCAGGGGGAGTAGTTGATGATACACCAAAACGGTCACATCCCTAAGCCATACACGCGTCATGATGACCTTCCAGAATTACGAGTTCCAGCGTCAGCCCAACTTTGATCCGGCCCAAGCAGTTCCAAGCTCGCCCAATGCAGTCTGCCAGACGGACTTGAACTCTTACAACTTGCTAGGCCCATATGTCTCACAGCTATCCTCAATACTCGTAAGCCCTACTAAGGCAAGTATCTTGAGGATCAGCTTCGGAAAGTCAACTACATCAGCTCTTTGCTTCCGACTAAGAAGCAAATACCAGAGTACATATCTCACAGGGAAACTTTATCTTACGGATTACCCTCAGATTGGGAATTATCTCTCGCGTATATAGGAGCATGGGACTAACATGAAACCTCCCTCCTACAACATGACTCCTAATTAGAGAAGTATCTCCATGAAGATCTCCTTCCTAAACTATGCCATCGATGGCCTGGTTGAACCAGGACTCCTGCACTATAAATAAGACATGAGGTTGGTAAGCTAAGGTACGCTACAAATTCCCTATTTACAACATTACACCTTCCTTAGATCCCTATCTGACTTTAGCATCGGAGTGTCATCGGCCACCACAACGGTGGCACATGCGTTACTTGTGCAGGTCAGCTAGACTAGGTCAAAGTAGGGAGCGGAAAATGATTGCATCAGTAGCCATAAGGCCCCCGGGCCCGATCACTTTCATGTTTTCTTTTTCCAACATTTTTGGGATATAGTGAAACATGATGTGATCAAAGTGGTGGTCAACTTTTTCACCACTTAGGAATTAGATCTAAACCTTAATAAGACATTCATAGCCCTTATTCCGAAGGTTTCAAATCCTATCACTTCTAATAAATTTCGACCCACTTGGCTATGCAATGTCATTTCAAAATTTTGGCAAATCGATTGAAACCTTTGGTGGATAACACCATCTCCCCCAACCAAGGTGTCTTCCTCAAAAGTCAATCTATTGCTTAAGGATGGATCCAAATGATTGAGCAATGTATCTTAACATCTTCCTTCCAAGTTTTACTCAATGGTTCTTCTCTCCCTACCATCAAACTTAACAGGGGCATCAAATTGGGAGACCCGCTCTCCCCTTATCTATTCATCCTTATGGTGGAAGTTTTATCCAGACTGTTGGTCCGTGCAGAGAATGAGGGCCTTATCAAAGGCATTCAAATCAGACGTCACTCCCCTTTTATCAGTCATCTGTTGTATGTGGACGATCTCATGATTTTTTGTCAGACTTCCCTGGTAGAAGCATATTCTGTCAAAGACCTCCAACAATATTGCACGACTTCGGGTTAGGCAGTGAACTACGACAAATCATTTGTCTTCTATAGCTCTAATGTTCACTCGATACACTCCAAAATGATCAACAAGGTCCTGGGTCCAAGTTGTACAATCCTAAAGAGAAATACTTGGGTTCTCCTTTGTTGCTGTCCTAAAAGAAAGCCTTTGATTTTCAGCTATTTCTGGACAAAGTCAACTTGAAGCTCTCTAGCTGAAAATCTAATGTCTTTTTTCAGGCAGGGAGGATGGTCTTGATTAAAACTGTCCTAAATTCGATCCATGTCTATACCATTCAAACTTTCCTCTTTCCTTGCTTTGTAACCACCAAACTAGACAATTTGGCCCGTGATTTTTGGTGGAATGGAGCAATGGACAGTAAAGCCAAACATATGTGTACTTGGGATTGTATCACTCTACATCGACACCTTGAAGGTCTCAATATTCCATCAGCTCGGAACAAAAATCTTGACTTAATGGCTAAAAACCTGTGGCTGGCAATCTCCTCGCCCCACAATCCTCGCACTCTCCAACTCAAACATCTCTATTTTAATAACAAGAATATTTTTCAAATATCCAAGCCCCCTACCATCGCTTATTTTGCTTGGGCGGGTAATCTAATTGTCGTTTCGTTAATAAAACACCACCTAGTTTGGCAAGTTCTCTCGGGCGAAAACATTGATTTTAGGCGGGATTGCTGGGTCAAACCGATCTCATCCTTGCTGACTATGTTTTCCGTCCTCTAAAATACCCTGGGTTCCATCCCTGACCTTTGGTCTTCCTCTTAAGCCATGGGCATCAATGGAACACCAATCTCATATTGTCCTTATTTCCTGGCCCGGTGGCTAGGGACATTATGGACATCTCTATTAGACCATTTTTGTGTCCTGACAAACTCATCTGACTGTTTTTTTTTTGTTAAAAGTGTTACTCGAGCTTTTAGTCACGTTCAACTTTAAAGCTCCACTTCCAGTCCTCCGATTCTAGAATTGCGAGCCAAACATTTCAGAGCGCTATGGAAAGTCAAAGCCCCCACTAGTTCTCTTTTTCTTATTTGGAAAACCAGTCAAGATATTCTCCCCACCATGACCAAATTGGCTAGACCCTGCCAGTTGACGACTGTTGTCATCTCTTTTTCTTATGCCCGCTCATTACTAAACTTTGACACCTCTCCCCTCTGCTTATTGATTGGTGTAAGCCAATTTTAATCCTCCTTCCAGTGCTACGTTTTTTACTTTCATGTGGGACAAACCAAAACCTATCTGGTAGCTATAGATGAGATGCTATCCCAATTTACATTTGTTCTGCGCGCAACAAAATTATTTTTTTAAGAAAAGTAAATTATGTGCGCAGACTTTCCTTGATTCCTTCCACTGCTCTTGGACCTCTTGGCAATACCAATGGTTCAACAAAAACCCCACCCAGCCAAACCAATATGGCTCAATGACCATTATTGAATCAGAGAATCTGGTGACCATTTACCACATCTTGGAAACTGTTTCAACCGACAATAGGTCGGTTCTATAACGGAACGAGTGATTATCGTTCCTACTTTTGGTCCCCTTCTTGAAGCGGAAACCATCCGAAATGAGTTGATTCAGACTCAAGTACAGTCAGTTAGACACTATAAACTTAATGCACAATCTCTTCAACTTAAACTACTTCCCTTTACAATGGATCCAGACATGATTATAATCACATATCATGCTAGTTTCTTTGACTCGTCAAAACAGGGACTTATAAGGATTTTTGCGGTGATGGTCCTTGGTACGGTTCTTGCTCGGGTAGCCTGTTCGATCTCAGGGAAAGTGCTGAATAACACTATGACGGGATGTTACGCGGCTGAGACATCTCTTTTGCTTATCCAGGCTAGACAGTGGAGGACAAGTCGTTTTTTGGGCAACTCAGGGACGCTCCATACCATTTTGAAAGAAGACCAACAGGACCCTTCGACAACCATATGCTGGATGTGGAGTCTCCTTTTCAGTAGTATTCAGTGCCTCTTTACTATTCACAGTTCCTGATTCTGTAATTTTATTCCAAGAGACCTCAATTTTGAGGCTCATAACTTAGCTAGAGTAGTAGGACAATTTTATTGTAGCTGATCTTATTAATACATGCCATACACTTTTAACAAAAAACAAAAAAAAGGTTGTGTTGTAACCGGTCTTGTTAATATATGCTATCCTTTTAACAAAAAAAAAAAAAAAAGGTTGTGTAAAGTTAAATTTGAGCTTTCGAGCTTCTAAAGGGATGAAGATATTAATTGTGATGCAACCATATGTGCATTGAAGGGAAGGGGTAGTAGGATCATGTGAAAATAAAATGTAAATGTTGGGTGAGAGGTATTCAACCACTAGGACCACATTATCAATCAATATTTTTCCTATGTATGGAAAGGGCGGGTTGTACCCAACCCAGCTCACACACCACGACGCCTAGTATCTTCTTCCCATCTCGTACGCATAATCATCATTTGTGGGAGGAATAATATAATACAATTCTGAACGTATATGCTTGGCGCTCACAGAAAGTGCAAGAAAATCCAGACCACCAACTTTTTTAACCTCCTAACCACACCACACAACACAAAATCAATTAATAATTTTTTACTATCAGTATCATCATCACTACTGTTTGCTTGCTAAGCTAAGAAAGAAAGAAAGATAATCTAATCTATCCAGTAGCGGACCCAGGATTTTAGTCAAGGGAGGGCGAATTGGTAAGCATATTTTTTTTTCTACCCGACTTAGTAAAATAAGAAAAATACAACTATAAAAATACATTGCATATACCAAATTGAATTAAGTGTAATATAATTTTAAGGCAAAATAATGTCACAATATCAATAACCTTAGCAAGGGGCAAACAAGCCCTTACGAGCGTAATAACTAGAATATATAATTAAAATCACAAAATAATTATGATAAATATCTAATTGAAGCTAAAAAAATTGGAAATTTATTAACATAATAAGATCCTAATACAATTTCATCGAAAAATGTTTATATGAGGCTCAAATTTTGTACTAGTTGGCTACTGACATATATTTTTATTGAATTCTTTAGTTATTATTTTAGACAAAATTGTATAGACATAAAGAATGACAAGTCACAATGACAAAATTGCATAGACATAAAGAAATCATACGCTCCGAGATGACCAAAAATAATTTTTTATTAAACTATATATTTTTTTAATGTTTACAATTATTATAAAATTATAATGAAAAGAAAAAATTAGACGAGTAACAATGATAAAAATAATAATTATCAATAACCATATAAATGTATAGTGAATAACCATAAAAAAATGCGCTTGATGAGTATCGAACTCGGGTTGTTTATTTATAATAATTTAGAAACTTCTAACCACTACAGCAATAGAAATATATAAAAATGATTGAATAAATAATTTACATATTGTATTATACATTATAAAATTAATTTTTTTAAAGTTTAATTATATAATAAAATTATTTTAAAAGTTGAAACCCGTCGCCCCTCAGTAGGTCCGCTCCTGAATGTATCCAATAATGGCAGCGAAGGAAAGCAAACAGTTAGATTACTTCACTGAGAGGGAGAGAGATAGATTCAGTCATCCTGATCATCTTTTGTTGTCTGTTTGGCTAACTCTATCTAACATGGTTACACTTGCTTAATTATTATTATTTTTATTGTTTAGTTCAAAAGAGGCGCTCGCTCTGCTCACCTAAAAACAAGACAAGAAGCAGAGAGTTGTCAGTTTGGTGAACTTCGCTCACCCATCAACCAATAAAATCCAAACCCACCCAGTTTCTCTTTTTTTTTTCTTCAAATACAAAGAGGGCAAGTCTTTGTTTGTTTGTAGAGAAGAAGAAGAAGTAGCATTGAGGGAGTGATCACAGCTCCAGAGAGAGAGAAAAAGAAGAATGGCGGAGAAAAAGTTTGTGATCGAGGTTGAGAAGGGAAAGGAAGCGAAAGATGGGAGACCTTCAATGGGGCCGGCGTATAGAAGTGTGTTTGCTAAGGATGGGTTTCCACCGCCTGTTCAAGGAATGGAGACTTGCTGGGATGTTTTCCGGTCAGTCACTCTTCTTTTGCTCTCCTTTCTTCTTCACTCACTATTTTATGAATGCCTTCACTCACTATTTATTATTCATTTTGTTACTTCATTTCACTTGTGATTGTTGTCGCATTAGAAGATAGATAGACAGTGTTGAGTTGAGATTGAGGGAGAAGATAGTAGATAGTGAAGTTGGGATTTACTATGGGGGTGATTTGGGAAAACCAATGCAATTTTGTGAAATGAAATGCTTTTTTTTTCGTTATTACTTGAATAACAAAGAGTATAATTTTGAAATCAATTGTTTGATTTATATTTATGCAAGTGAAAACATAGACAACATACAACATCATGGAGTGTGGCCATGGAATTAAATGTTTGGTGTTGATTTACAAAGGAGTTGATGCGTGAACTCGCCATTTTTTCTTTTTTAATTCGGAGAATTTTGTGGGATGATGAGGCTTGGTTGGACTTATTAAATGCCATAAAATTCCTAGTCAGTTGGCAAGGGTCTCTTAAACTTATACTGAGTCAGATCAGAAATGAACTGAAACAATCCTAAAGTGAGTCGACTCAGCTGCTTTTAGACAAGTGGTCAACATGCTCTACTTCATCGAACTGGTCTTTACAAATTTTTCGTAGTGTGTGTATATATATATATATATAAATCAACTGTACAAAATAGGCCAATGCAACCGGGAACAATAATGAGACGGTATTGAACCCTCATAAATTATCCCATTCGAACAGAAATTGAGTGAACTGGACACCATGAAATATATAGTGAGAAGAGAAGAGCACACGCACCATTAAAACCCATCCCCAGACAAGAGGGATGTCCCAAAGACCCTGCCATTCCTTTCTTGCCAAATGACCCAAAAGATAGCATAGGAAATAAGAGACCAAGCATTTGCAAAGGCTTTATGTTTCCATCTCTGAAGAAAATCGTCAACGGACATTGGCATAAGCCTATCGACCCCACAGGTGTGGATTTGTGGCGCCATACCCAGCTAGGAACATCATAGTGAAGAATTAAGTGGTCGCACGTTTCTTCCAGTTAGAAAATCACGAAATTCACATCTTATACTTTTTCTTTTGTTGGATTTCGATTTGGTTATCTGTCTTGTTGACTAAAGAAATTCACTATTTGAATGACAGAGAGTAAAACAAAAGACTTATTTGATAGGTTATAGTTAACTAGAACTTTTGGATGAGAATCCTTAACTTCATGATTAACTATTAGACAACATTATGTTTGAAATAAATAGATGAAATTTTGAAAGCAAAAACTCACATACTATCTTGAAAAATATATATAGCACACCCTCAGACAACAATTAAATAATAATAATAATAATAATAATAATAATACTACTACTACTAGTAGTAGTAGAAGGAATAAATAATTAGAAAAGAATTCAACAAATATCCCTAATTAACTAGAAACACATAAAGTGGAATTCCCAACCCCAATACTTTATGTGGCATGATCCATGCCCCCTCCAACAGCATCCTTATAGAGAATGGAGCATAATGAACAATGAGGGAGATGCTATACGATCTTTATATTACAATTTTATTTATTTATTTATTTAATTTTATCCTTTTACATAGTTGACAACATTGTGAAAAAAATTTCATTTTTTTATTTCTGTTACAGCCTTTCTGTCGGGAAGTATCCTAACAACCCAATGCTTGGTCGTCGTGAAATTGTGAATAATAAGGTGCGTCTTTCATTTCTGATCTCTGACTCCTACTAAGTTCCTCAATTTTATGCCCTCTGTTCTGCGAACACTTGTGGAAGGAACAACTATTACAGAAACTCCTTTATGTTTTTGCAGCCAGGTAAATATGTGTGGCTAACTTACAAGGAAGTATATGAGCTTGTTACGAAGGTTGGCAATTCCATCCGCAGTTGTGGTGTTGAAAAGGTATTTTTATCAGTCTGTCTTGTTCAACCATGTATCATAGATTTGAATAAAAGTCTTTGCTTTGTGTTCTGAAAGTTAGATAGTGAAGTATGCTAAAATGTTTATATTCAGTCTGCTTAGGAGATGAACATTCTACTGCTCCCTTTGTTCTTCTTGTTCAATAGGAGAGGAAGAAGAATTTTATAAGGCACTAGATGAGCTAGTAAATCCTTCACCATAAAACATGCTAGGCTGTTTAAGTAAACTAAATGTGCTTTGTTTTGATTTTATCTGATTAGCAATAAATACAGGGTACCCCTACTTATTATTTAGTGATAACTTTTTCCAATATAAATTTGTGTTTTATTTTAACTTCTTTGACTACTGGGATCCAGGGAGGTCGATGTGGTATTTATGGTATCAACTGTCCTGAGTGGGTCATGAGTATGGAGGTACTCTTTTCTTTCTATAAATTTTTATTTGTGTGAAATAGATCTTGTGAATCTTCTCTTAATCCTTTCAGTATAATATACTTGAGTTGTTTCTGAAATTCGTGTTTATGCCAAATTTTTATAGGCCTGCAATGCTCATGGGATTCATTGTGTTCCTTTATATGATACCCTTGGTAAGAATTTTGTAGCCTTCCCAATGAATTTTCTTAATGATTTTAATCAAATCAAGTCAACAACATTTCAAGTACCTTGAGTGCGTGGGTGAAAATTTCCTATGGCATAAGAAGAATTTGTCCCCTAAAGTAATATGGGTTAAATTGTTTAGCTTAGACACTTTCCTCACTTGAAGACATGGCTATAGATGGAGTTGATAGACAATATGATCATGTCACACCCTAATGTTGTAGAGTAGGGCTCCTGGTGACAATAATGATGGATAATGTTGGAAGTCTACTCTAGAATCTGAAACTATGATGGGTGCCCATTTGGTCATAACTTATCTCTAGTTTCATTCCTATTCATGCCAATAACTCTGATGAGATTTATCTGATGCCTCGTTGTTTATGGTTATAGGTGCTGGTGCTATAGAATTTATTATTTGCCATGCAGAGATTTCAATTGCTTTCGTTGAAGAGAAAAAAATTCCTGAGGTATATTTATGCGTGCATTTATCGTTCTCTATTCTTACTGTTTCGAAGTTGCCTATATAACAAGACTTGGGCATGTGACCAGTTTGCTTTTAGGTTCCTTTGAATGAAGCATATGTGCTACTACAGACAAGCCTGTTGATTACCATTTGATGTTTTTGTTTTAGGTGCTGAAAACATTTCCTAATACTACACAACACTTGAAAAGTAAGTTGGAGTTTTTATCAGGTTTTCTTGGACGTTGTATGTCTGGCTTGAAACATTAATATTATTTTAACTTATGTAGCACTTGTGAGCTTTGGGATGGTTCCAGTTGAGCAAAGAGACGAGGTTGCAAAGTTTGGGGTAGCAATATATTCTTGGGATGAATTTCTCCAATTGGTATGTTAATCAATTACAATCTTGAAGGATTCTCATGGCCTTTTTTTTAAAAATAAAATAAAATAAATTTTTTTGACCAATTTCTTTGTATTTGTTCCCTTAAGCTTATACCCATTTGAATAGTTTTAAGCAAGGAATGTGATTTCTCGAAAAATGTCTAAATTTCACGAAATATTTCTTATTCTTGCCGAAATTTCTTTCGAAATCCAAAATAATATTATTTTTTCATTTGGCCAATCTCATTTTTTGTACATTTTAACCCGTTATACCTTAGTTTAGTATTCAAATCTTGTTCTATAACTGATTCTTATGCAATATGTAGTTTGTATGACATTATGAGTCTTGTGGGACTCTTTATGTGGTATCTAAGAGTTTGAAATGCCTAAATTATATTAATAACTTTAAAATATTTCCGAAATTTTTACGTTTTTTCTATACACAACGAAATATTTCTTAATATCAACTTACCAAAATTACCTCGAAAAACGAAATCACAATCCTTGGTTTTGAGTACCTAAATTGTCCGTCCATCTATATATATTTCATTCGACGCATGACTTGCTAGTGAATTGTTAGTACTGAGTTTGTGACTGCCTTCCAAACTCACATCTACCTTAATTCTTCTACTACTTTTTATTTGTGACTTCTGGAATTCATTCAGTACTCCAATTCACTTTCCCAATACTGCATTCTCATGCCCATAGACACACTCACTTCTTTTTTTCTTATTTATTTATTTATTTGTTAAAGCTGTTAGAGATGTAATTTTTTCTGATAAGTTGGCTGAGGTCTGTCTCTCTCTCTCTCTCTCTTTTTATTTATTTATTCAAATTTTTTTAAAAATAAAATAAAATAAAATTCAGTACTTGCTCTGAGGAATGTTTGGAATCAAACCCACTCTCATTGTTCAGGAGCAGCAAGTAGAGTTAAATTGGTTTTACGACGTGTTACTGGAGACTCTGGTCACAGTGTACCTATGTTATCCCCTATTTAGAGGCTGGAAATATAATCCCACACTCTGCTTATGCTTGATATATGAGAAGAATGGCCCTCTACTAGTTCAAGCTTCCCAATAGACTGACAATTTTTGTGTGTTTGTAGATTTAGGTCTATACCAATGAAAAAGATGAATATGTTAATCTGCACTATTAGTAACCTGATGGTGTCTAACCATGTCCTGTGCTAATTTTCATTTTAATGAGCTCATGCTTGAATTGTTTAATTTCTCTTTAGGTTTTTGATATCATTTTCAACATGGCGCATTATATATGCTATATTCTGTGCGATAAAAAACTCTGAGCTTAACTTCTACACATGTCTGTTTTCATGCGCAGGGAGAGAACAAGCAGTATGATCTTCCACTAACTAAACCATCAGACATTTGTACGATAATGTATACTAGTGGAACAACCGGTGACCCCAAGGGGGTAATGATTTCTAATAATAGCATTGTTACTTTGATAGCTGGTGTGAAACGGCTATTGGAGGGTGTCAATGAAGAGGTAAAATCATCCCAAGTTCCTTGGAGCCTCAATGATTAAGTATGAACTTCCAAATTATGAGTTGTTTCATATTTTATAGAGCAACTATTTAAATGAAGACACACACATGGATACAGATATCTGTTTCTGTGTTGTCTAATATTTGTTTCACTAGGTTCAACATTCCATTTTTCTAACGTTGTTGTTTTGGGAATTGTTGACAGATGAGTGTGAAGGATGTTTATTTGTCATATCTCCCTCTGGCACATATATTTGATCGGGTGCTTGAGGAGTTGTTCATTCATCAGGGTGCTTCGGTAGGATTTTGGCGAGGGGTAAGATGAGTACAGACTACTGTTTCCTTTGTCGAATAATTGTCCAGCTTAATAATGGTCACTGTCAACGTTTTCAGGATGTCAAATTATTGGTCGAAGACATTGGGGAGTTAAAACCAACCATTTTTTGTGCTGTTCCACGTGTGCTGGATAGGATCTATGCAGGTAATGTTGAAGATATTTATGTGTTTCACTGTTGTTAAGGATCTTTTATTAGATAAGAAAAGTAAACTTGTAATGCAAAAACTATGCAATGCACATACACAGCTGGAAGTTTATACTCCACCATGTAGTGGATTCAAACTAGATTTTCTACTTTGAAGTCCATATCCTTTCTTACAATACGAATTCTGTGATCTTTCATGAATTCAAACTAGCCATTTCTCTAACTGACCAGGATTTCCCTTGGAGCATTTAATCTACAATTCTACCGGAATATATGGAAAAACAATTATTCATTTTCCTACAAATTTTGTATACATGCAATTATACGTCCATCATATCTGTAGAATTTTTTCTTTTCTCAAAAACAATTGTTTTTGACTCCATCAATGATTCACAAACGAATGAGAATAATCTATGTTGACTGTTCAAAATTTGCTGATTTTTTCAGGTCTGTCACAGAAGATCTCTTCCGGGGGATTCTTAAAGCACAAATTGTTTGACATTGCATACTCATAGTAAGTTCAAGTTGTTGTTGTAGCTTGAGATATTATTATTTGATTTGTTTAGTTTATAAGCTAATAATTTTGCAAGATAATGACAAACTTTATTAATGATCGAAAGAAAATATAAGAAGGCTAAAGCCAGACATACTAATGATAGTTGGGCATTACATGATATAAAGTTCTCCCAGTTAACATTAGGCTTATTAATCTCAACCTTTTCATGCAAGGAAATTACAGATCCAGAATATATGCCAAAAAGCCTAACAGTCCGAACGCCACCTTTCTTACAACAATTTGGTTCTCATGAAATATTTATCATTGATGGGAAACTAAATAGACCAACAAATGGTCTATGGTCTGAGAGTCCAAAGGACCCGCTCTCCACACCTGGCTCTAGATCAATTGAGCAAGGAAAACCCAATAAACCCTGTAGAAGTTAAAAATGATACCAACTTTCTTGAACCACATTACACCAAAAGAAGAGGTGGTTTCATGAGCCATAGCATATTCAACACAATCTTCACCAGTGGTCAGTTTTAGTGGAAAGTCGAAACTTCAACAATTTTGACTTCATGCACAATCATCAAACTATTGCAAAAAACACTTAAGGTGGTTTTGGAACATAAAATATAGAGGGTAAAGCTAGGGAATAATCTGTATCCAGTTTACACAAATATCAAATATCTAACTGTTGCCTGAAATATTCCGAAATTATCACTATTCTTCTGTATCAACAACACTTCGATCAATAGATACACTCCTAGACTTTTCCTTTAACCTTCGAAGAACTGATATGCAAGAACAAACAGAGAATGAGAAGGGAGATGGATTCTCACATGGAGCTCTGGGAGCAAGTAACATTTAGGAGAAGAGGGACAAATTAAGGAGGAGATAATAGAAAGAGTAGGAATGTTAGCTAGTTGAGATCTATCCTTCCTATCACAATATATTTATATCTAAACAATTGTAGTTATTGCAACTTCTAAGTTCCACATTTCCTAGTTCCTGAGATATTTTCGCCTCCTACTGATCACCTTGAGAATTCATGAGAGTTTCATATTAATACCAATCTTAGTGATAAGTTATGTCAGAGTGATTCTATCCTATCTTTGCATGATTGTATTTGTCTTTTATATAGTCAAGACGACGTATACTTTGTTTGGGTATTGAATATTTGTTGGAAATTCCTTGGGCATCTCCTGCTGTCACAGAAAAATTTCATTATCTTCCTCCTAGTGCGCTATTAATTTACTGTCTAAAATTTCTGCAGTAAACTGCATAACATGAGAAAGGGGTACAAACATGTAGATGCATCTCCACTTTGCGACAAAGTTGTTTTCAATAAGGTAATGGAAGTATACCTGTAAGAGGTTTCATGTAAACAGAGGGCTCACAGAAATTAATCAATCACGATTTTGACGGTTTCAGGTGAAGCAGGGATTGGGAGGAAATGTACGTCTTATTCTATCTGGAGCAGCGCCTCTTGCTACCCATGTGGAAGCTTTTTTGCGAGTCGTAACATGTGCCCATGTTGTACAAGGATATGGTATGCAGTCTAAAGGAAGTTCATTATCTCTAATAGAGTAAGAGTTGTCGGGGCTGTGATCCTCGAAATACAAATTCGCATGGATACTGACATATTATATTAAAATACAACACAACATTTCAAAAATCTAGGACATGGATATGGTACAGCTAGGAAGCACATATTCTCCAAGAAAGGATCTTTTTTGGTATTGGGTGCCTGTCTACTTGTACTTCAACATCGCATTGAATGCATTTTGAGTAGGATACTTCTTTGAGTACAACTATGATGTTTACTGTAAAACTGTTCCCATATAGTGCTACAAAAATGTAGGTCCAGTACTAAAAAAATGTAGGTCCGACTTCTTTCATTTAAGTTTTATGGGAAACATAACTATTGAATGAGATGATTCATATTTCATCATTATTTTAATGTTCTTATGTTATGGGAAACACATCCCCAACATAGTTGATACCCATCCCAAACATCTTGACATCATAATTGGAAAAAATCAATTGGTAGAATTTGATAATCCTGCTTAGTATTGCAAATATGGAAGCTAATGGATGCATATACCAGCAGCATGAGTCTCGAGCCCCTCCCAGTTTAGTCAATGCCAAAGGCCATGGCCTGGTGTTGATTATCTCTTTGCCTCATGAAATGTCACAATGTTGACACATTAGTTTCATCCAGTGAGACTGTCAAGAAGCACGGGGAACTATCTGTAGATATTGAGGAGGTCTTATAGTTAGCTTTATCCTAGGGATACATTCAGGTCTCATATGAATCTGATAGAAATATATTTCTGATATAACATCTTTTTGTTGTTGACATGTGTAACATTCATTAGTGATGATTACATCTTCTTTCATATAGGTCTGACAGAAAGCTGTGCTGGGACTTTTGTCTCACTGCCGAATGAGCTGTCAATGCTTGGTACAGTAGGTCCTCCGGTACCAAATGTGGATGTGTGCTTGGAGTCTGTTCCTGAGATGGGGTATGATGCCCTTTCTAGTACACCACGTGGAGAAATCTGTATACGGGGAGATACTCTTTTCTCAGGGTACTACAAACGAGATGATCTCACCACAGAGGTTCTAGTTGATGGTTGGTTCCACACAGGTTTGTACATATCGTCGTATATTTGATATTTCACCTACATCATGTCTTCTCTTCCATGTCCTTCACTAACCTTTCATCATGATTTCTGTAACCACAGGGGATATTGGTGAGTGGCAACCAGAGGGAAGCATGAAAATCATTGACCGTAAAAAGAACATTTTCAAGCTTTCACAAGGAGAATATGTTGCAGTTGAGAACCTGGAGAATATATATGGTCTTGTGTCTGACATCGACTCAGTATGTTCTTTTTTTTTTTTTTTTTTTTAAATTTCTTATATCTTGTGGAATATCTGGTTATCTGCTAAACCAAAATTTGTAAATTAGTATCCTCCAGTTGTTATCTCATAGAATCAGCTATCCCTCTTGTTTCATAGAATATCAAACTAAAAAAAAATGTTGTACATAAAAATTCCAATTAATCATTGAACTAGTCAATGCTTTCTTTTAGTTTTATTGTAGGGCACTCTGGTGTAAGGCTGGTGATCTTTTTAAGGGAATAATTGACAATGGAGAACATATGAGTTATGAGGTCAATTTTGGCTCCACAACTCACGCTAGGAAATGTGGAAGAGAAATGATTTTTTTTTTCTTGGCCTTGGATGCTTAGATTTTTGTTACTTTCTTTGTAATAGAACTAAGTAACAATAATCGAAATAAAGGAACAATAAATTGAAACAAATGAAGCAATAAATAAACGAACAAAAATCGAAATAACTATAATAAAATCTAATTGAAAACAAATAAGAAAATATTATTCTTTCAATCATCAACCTAAGAAGAATGAACAGTCTCATGCTTTACTTATAATATTTCTAACTTCTTTGGCAAGCTAATTAACCTAACCTTAATTGGCTAATAATGCCCTGGCTACTATTTTGGGCTCTTACTAAATAGGCTAAATTATTTCTTTATATTAATTACTACGGACAACCTGGGATGCACGGACTCGGATACGCGTATCGTATCGGACACGGATACGATACGGCGACTCGGCAATTTTCAAAAAATTAGGACTCGGCGACTCGTCGACACGTCAAACCTTATTTTTATTTTTATATTTTATTAAAAAACTATTAACATAATGTCATAACTCATAAACAATAATTAATAATCTAAATATATAAAACATCTAAATGCAATGAGCTTAATTAATGAAATTATTTGAATGAATGAAAAGTTTGGGTACATAAGTAAAAATTAGGATAATGGATTCTAATATGGGTCGGGCCTAACTTGGACCCTATCCAACACATCAATGTAATTCATATAGATAGCAATGGAAGTCAATCCATAAGAAGAACATACCCTGACCAATATCTCATAAATGATAATACAGAAGATGGGAGGCGCAGGAGGTTGAAGAAACAGCGAAAGCTCCAGTCGATCTCTCTTCCTGCTCGATCTCCCCTCCCAGTCGATCGATCTCTGTGATCGATCTCTCTCCCTGATCGATCTCCCTGCTCTGATCGATCTCCCTGCTTTGGTCGATCGATGGATCTCCCTGCTCTGATCGATCGCCCTGCTCGATCGATGGATCTCCCTGCTCTGATCGATCGATGGATCTCCCTGCTCTGATCTATCTCCCTTCCCTGCTCTGATCGATCGATAGATCTCCCTGCTCTGATCGATCGATAGATCTCCCTGCTCTGATCGATCGCCCTGCTCTGATCGATGGATCTCCCTGCTCGATCGATCTCTCTAATCGATGGATCTCTGTGCTCGATCTCTGGGTAGATTTCAGCCGACCGATTTTATCAAGATCTGAAGAAAAAAAATTATTAGCAACCGAATCTTGATCGTGTCCAGACCGTATCCGGACCGGGTCAGGCCGTATCCTGACCAAGTCACGTTGACCGATACGTTGACCGCGTGTCGGATACGTATCGATCGCGAATCGCATGCGTATCCGTATCCGACACGCGCATTACTAGGATTCGGAGGGTTTTACCGAGAATCCGTGCTTCCTTACGTCAACATAAACATTGGATGGCGGTAGCAGAAATGTGTATGTTAAGATGGATGTGTGGTAAAACCTGAAAAGATAAAATCAGGAATGAAAAAATTAGGAGATACTTAAGTGTAGCTCTCATAGAGGACAAAACTAGAGAAAAATGTCTAACGTGGTTTGGTCACGTGCGAAGGAGACCAAGCACGACAAGTGTAGACGGAGGGGACTACTGTTGAAAACTTGGATGAAGGCGGTGAAGGAAGACATCCTTGAGCTTGGATTAGGCGAGGATATGTGGGAAGACCGCATTGCTTGGAGAACCAAAATCCGTGTAGCCGACCCCGAAAGTATCGAAAATAGGTTTTGATGATGATGATTCTTAATATTAATAATACTAAATTAACCCATAATAACGCTAATACTACTTACATCAACCTCCCCGGTTGAAGAAACTTGTCCTTGAGCTTGAAGCCGAAGAAGTCCGATGAACACAAGCATCCACATAGAGAACACAAGGCGTAGTGCGTGGGCAAAAGTCAACCTCTAACCTTGCCACGATTGCTCGAGCTAAAACAACCACAACAGTCATCCAACATTTGTCAAAATATGCCAAACACCGTCCATGAAGTCTACCTTGGTAACAACTCGTTATGGCAAATGGAATGGACCTAAATAAAGAACATTAACCACGTATCAAAAATCTGCTCAAGAGATATTGGACATACATCTCATTAGCTCTCTCTTCAAAGGACTCCCAATACGGGTCACCTTGAGCTGCATTGCGTACTGCTTGTGCCTCAGGGGACCTCAACATACTCTTTACCGAAAATAGGGAAGAAATCACACAGGTCAAATAGTTCACATGTCGGAAAATCGAGTATGTGTGATGGTGCCCTCAACTTTCACAAAAAGCTGGAGGGACTGACAGACAAAATGTCTTGTCTTGCTCTTTGCCCATGTGTTCGAGTTCATCACCATCCAATAGCGTCTGAAATATTCTTATCTTGTCATCACATATCTTGGTCAGCCGTTGGTATTTCTCATTCGCCATTGCTTCTTCTTGCTCTCCTATTTCTTTTAATCTCTAAAAAACTCCTTCTAGCCAGTGGGATTGGTAGTAGGGTGAACAATTCTAGCAGATGGGGGTACATGGCAAACTGGTTCAGGTGGTAGTTGTTTCTCTGTGTCTGTCCCAACCTCCATCCAGTTGAGGTGGTATTTGGTTTTATGTCATTGGTCACTGGGGGTGGTGGTGGTATAGGAGAAACAGGTTCAGGTTGGTGTAATAGGGGACATAAGTGGTTTGTGGTTGGGGATAGTAAATGAGGTGATGGGTATTGGACACTGTGGGGCATTGGATTGGATTTGGGCTTGGGCTATAATGGTATTGGTATGGGATGGGGAATATTACGGGTAGGGGCAGGAATAATAGGGGTATGAATATGGGGAATAATATTGGGCACGTTGTTTTTAGAAAAAAAATTCACTACTGCCTGCACTGATTCTAGGGTGCACATAACTTCGTTCTGGGTCAGGGCCTTTTCTAAAAATTTTGGGAATTGCTGGGGTGTTATGAAATTACTTGATAGTTCAGGGATGTACTTGAAAATTTTGAAACATTGCGAAGGATAGTGCCAACCTTGATTTGTTTTCCACAACTTCTCTTCTAGTCGTGAATGATCTTCAATCAAAATCTCTTATCCTCTTTCACTTTTCTCTATTTAGTCTCAAACAATTTTCTTCAAATCGAACCAAATAACTAGAACCGTTTCGGCTCTTATAGCAATTGATAGAACTAAAGAGCAATAATCAAAATAAATGAATAGTAAATTGAAGCAATAATCGAAATAACGAACAAGAATCAAAATAACTATAATAAAAGCTAATTGAAAACAAATAAGAAAATGCTATTCTTTCAATTGTCAACTTAAGAACAATGAGCAATCTTGCCTTATTTATAATATTCTTAATTTCTTTGGAAAGCTAATTAACTAACCGTAATTGGCTTATAATGCCCTAACTACTATTTTGGGCTCCTACTAAATAGGCTCAATTATTCTTAATATTAATAATGCTAGTAACCCATAATACTGCTAATACTACTTAAATCACTTTGTATCTTAGAAAGCTTACAATTGTTTGTTTTTGAAGTTTCATTGCTTTCCGTAAAGAGCTTTGTTTACAATTGAGCTCTAAAATCTTTCTCAGTATAACTTTCAAGCTATTTTACAAGAATCTGGTAATTTTTGTTAAGAGTCTGACAGAGGTATATGGGCTCCCCAGTTTTCCACAAGAAACTCAAACGCCACTTCCATGACCTACCACATATCACATCTAAGAAATAGCTTCCCACTCTTCTTGATCTCTCTCAAAACTTTCCATTTGTTTCCAAGAGTACTTTTGAAACAAATGGATGATTTTATGAATCAAAACTTCTTACCCTTGGGAGAAAAAGATTTCAAGGATGTGAATCACTGTCTTGTAAGGTACCGACCTTACCCCGAATTTCGCCAAAAAATAAAGACCATGTAAAGAGAGGCAATAGGTAATGAAGCCACAGGTGGTCAACTGATTTACTCTTGGATTTGGGAACATACATAACAGGTTAGAATTGAGCTTTTCTATTATATACTAAAGCCCTATCAACGAGAGTGTGTGTTGTTTGAGCAACATCTATACTATATATAAGCAAAGAGGCTGAAGTGTAACCTTTTCTACCATTTTCATCTATTTCTGCATGTGATAATGTGATTCACTAATGAAATATAGGAACAATTGTTCTTTCATAAGTCTAGAATCATCGTTTTAGTTATTACATTTGCTGGGTTCTCGTCTTTTTCTTCAGATATGGATATATGGAAACAGTTTTGAGTCCTTCCTCATTGCTGTTGTCAACCCAAATGAGCAAGCTCTTACGCGCTGGGCTGAAGATAACGGAGTGAGCGAGGATTTTGCTTCGCTTTGTGAGAATACCAAGGCAAAGGAATACATCATTGGCGGACTAAACAAAATAGCAAAAGAAAAGAAGGTTTTGTTTCTCTTCTAGTACTTGTGACAACTTTTAAATTTCTAATTGTGAACATCAAAAGATACTTAAATCATTGCTTATCCTAACTTCTTGAATACTTAAATCATTGCTTATCTTAACTTCTTGAGTTCTGTAACAGTTGAAGGGTTTCGAATTTATCAAAGCTGTCCACCTTGACCCTATACCATTTGACATGGAACGTGACCTTATCACCCCAACATACAAAAAGAAGAGGCCTCAAATGCTGAAGTACTATCAGGTTAGTTCCTTTTGGTTTGCTGTAGAGAATTATATATATGACTTCTGTACTTCTAGCAGTATATGAGTTCTCGTATATTATTTTTTACTTAAAAAATCAGAAGAAGGAAATATAAATCTTGGATGATACTTGGCAGCTATGTGGTCTTTGTCGTAGCTTAATAAGTTACTTTTTCCTTGAGCTTACAGTGTACATTTTTATTACATAAATTATATTACCTTGCCTATAATTATAATGAACAATCACAGTAAGAAGTAATTAGAAGAAACTGTTTTATTACAATGTACTTTTACTTCTTTGATCATTTTGTAGGATAATATTTTTCATGTCTAAGCCCAATAATGAAGCTTGTATACATGCTATAAGCTTCAGAAAATATTAACGATAATAAACCATACTTGTAATTTAAGCTGAGCCAATGCCACCTTGCTCTAAAAGTAATCTAGTTTTAGGAATGACCAAGATTTGGTGTGGTTGAATGGTTTCTGATCATTAGGGATTGGCTACATGTAGAATGACAACATAAGGAACACTTTACAGTATTTTTCTATATATCAATGTATATGGAAGCTTCTAGATGACTTTCATACACGATTTCAAGGTCAGAAGGTTGGTGACTTGTTGCACCATCTCTACTCTAGAAATGGCCAGTTCTCAACCTTTAATGATGTCACAGTTCATACTGATTCTGCCATTTTAACTTGAGAAGTAAACTTGTTTGGCTTGAGTACATTGTTTCATGATCAGTTAGTATGAATGAACTTTATGGTTGGTGGTCACTCAAAACAGATTCAATCATCAATGGATGGGGTACCTGTATTTGTGCTTCCACAGGTAGATTAATAACATGTATTTGTCCTTGTACCATGACAAGTTTCTCTCGATTGTGTTGCCTTATTTATCAACCTACTTGCTGTTAGTAAATACTGATGGAGATTTTTGTTCTGCAGGGTATCATTGATAGCATGTACAAAGCTGCTAAGTAAGCAGATCTTATGCTGTGCATAGAAGACCATTGAAGAATTTATTGTAAATGATGATTCTGTATACCTGATGATAATTATGAAATTCCACATCTAAGAAGTCAATGTATAGTGGACAACAATGTAGACGTTGTATTGTGATTTTAAATGCGTTTTATTTCCTGTACTGTATCCTCTTGGTTCACCAATTGTAGATATTAGTCTTTTGCCTTGGTTAAATTGAACTCTCATGCTACTTCCAAGTTTGAATGCTGTTCGCAACTTTTATTTAGAGGAATAAAATATACCTCTTTGAATGCAATTGGCTGACTACATCGTAAACAGCGGCTTAATCTAAGTACCCTGATTCTAGGGCACGAGGACAGCCCAACACCGCCCACCCTCCTCGTGATGTGCATCACCATTATGTTACACCCATCCCTCGCTCCTTCCCTCGCTCCCTAGAATTTCTGTAGATGATGTTTAGTAATTCAATGTCAGATATGAGTTGAAGTGTCCAAAGTTTCTGGTTATGATGTCCAAAGGCTGCAGATTTACTGCAATCAGTTTAGGTAGTTGTAAATAAACCTTAAATGCCTAGATTGGATTCCAGTTTTAATGTACATTGGATTTAAAAATTGACCTTACATGATTGATTTGTTGAAGTTCCTGCAATTAGTAAGTGCTAACCATTATGTTCCAGACTGAACCAAATATTCTTTGAATGTCTACTTCTGGCAATTTTAGCATGCGAAGGGTCTCAACCCAATTCAGAGTTTAAGCTGTTTACCCCTTATTTATCAACCCAATTCTTAATGCCTTGATGGAAACTTACAATCTACATGCTGTTAAGTTTGTTCTTTCCAATCAAATTCAAGGTATTCATGTGGTTTGTATTGCCCATTGCCACTTGGACAATATGGAACAGTTGTCTGATTACTAAAATTAATAATCGTCATTCAATTCGAAGTAATTATGAGCTTTGCGGCATGCAAAACTGAAGTCTGAAAAAGACTTGGTGGGAAACATTCATGGTTTGATGTGAATCAAACAACATTGTAAAAGTGATTCGGAAAGCCACCACCGACCTAAATTACTACCACCACCACCATCACACCTTCGAATCCCAATATAAGTGGCTAATGCATTCCCCACCCAAAACAAAAAGAAAGAAAAGATACGGTCTATAGTGCATACTGTGGAGCTTTAAGGTTGAGACCCCTTCAAATTAGACATCATTGCCTGAATCATTTTCACTTTGTAATACTTTAAACAGTAGTGAACCATATGCTTTACATTTTATAGCTTTTATTCTAACATAAAATACTTCCCTGAATTTAACAGTGTGTCTATATATATATATATATATATATATATATATATATATATATGGGAATCTAACAGATTCTAAACAAAACCTCATGTCAATAATTAATGAAGAAAAATTGTAATCATTGCATTTCACTATTGATGAAGAATATCCTCACGAGCTAGCAATACTCAGCTGAGGGATCTTCCACTTTCAAAACCTTTCTCTTGTGTTTCAAACTAGATAAAAAAAGTAAAAGATAGATAATTAGGTTTGGAGTGGGGGCGTCAACAGTATATATAGAATCCTAATTTTATTATTAGCTCATCATTAATAATAGAATTATAATGTGATTTAAATTGGTATCTACACATAAATAACATTCATACTCAATTTAGTAATACATGTCAAGACATAAAACATGTAATTAAAAACGTGTTTATGACCCTAGTTTTGTTTCTTAATGATCACAATTGATCGGGTCTAATCATACACCACTCACCTATAGTTTGACAATTTACAACGTATAATAATATGAACTATATAGATCCACCTTAATCCAACTTTGTGTTTATTTCTGAAAGGAAATTTTTTTTACCGAAAACAAAAATACACTTAATATATAATGAACATAACAAAACATATTATAGATTTAAGAATTATGCGCAGAATGTGTGCGAGATCAAGAGCAACGCGCATTGCCCTTTGTCATTGAGGTTTACAGATCTTTTCCCTAGATTCATATTAGATATCATGGATCCATCATTCATGCGCAGTTTATATGCCGTTTAGAATACCAACAACTAAAGATCAAGAAAATAGCACCCCTTCAGGCCAATTCTTGTAAAATGTGTTCAAAAGTTGATGCAATTGCAAAGAAGTCTGCCACATGATCACACAAATATGAGGTATGATAGGAGCATTTACTCTTGGAAATTTTGTATTTCCATATTTATTGAATGAATAAATCGTACGTTATGTAAACTCTTTACATAAGGTTCTTTATATAAGTCTTTTGACCAACAAATGTGTTGGTTTAATTGTATCTTCTGGGAGCAGGTACATAGTGTTTCATTTGCTATAAGTAGAATCTCAAATTAGCCATTTGAGATATCCAAAACATTAGCAATTTATCATTACAACAACAACCTAGCACACAGAAAAAGAGTTTACATTCAAATCAAACATGTTCTTTCATGTTCATCTAATAGTCAATTCTTATTTATATTCGCCTGAGTTTCTGTCTTAAAGTGCAATAGGAACAAAAACAAATTTGTTGTATCTTGGGAGACTAAACATTGCACCGAGACGGGTTGGACACTGTCTTAAGAACATTGCATTAAACAATCATCAGATTATCCTACTAATACATTACAGATTGTATCCAACAGTTAGTTTTTTTACTTGAACCCCTTTATGGTTCATAGCTAACAGAGTTCTGACTCCGGGTTTAGTCTGACATCTTAGGGTGTGTTTGGTTGTATGAAATCCTATACCATGAGAATCCATGAGGGGACCCTTACATTTTAGGCCAAATTGATGTATCATTCCACATCTACCATTTGATTTTGTGATCAATAGAGGAAATGAAAATTCCATGAATATGAGAATCACACTCTTTGGTCCCCCAAGGCATGTGATTCTCATGTTCACGAGACTTCCATTTCCACAATTCATTACAAAATCAAATAGTGGATGTGGAGTGATACCTCAAATTAGCCTAAATTATAGAGTTCCCCTCATAAATTTCCATAACATAGGATTCCATGCAACCAAACACACCCTTAATGAATGTTACAAAATCAACAAAAGTAGAACAGTAGACTTGTGCCAACAGAAAGAAAAAGAAAAAAAAAAAAGGGTAGAAAAAGCTATAAATCTAAACTTTCCCTTTGAAAGGGATGCAGCATTAAGGCCTCTTTGCATATGTGGACTCCTATATATCAAGACAAGGGATCGTTTTCCACCATCTGAACTTTTGTTAGAGTCTTCCCCACACATATTTCTTTGTAATTTAAGCAAAAATTATTTAGAAAGCACAAACTCAATTGACAAACTATTAATATTTATTCAAATAGTCATCATCATGTTGTATCCCACTATGAAGTAGCCACTTTAAATTATGGATACACTTGTTATCATACACAATAGAGTAAGCAACAACCTTGTACATTACAATGCATGAGTAGAAGTAGATTTGTTTGACTAGACGTCGTTGCAGTGTGCTGGAGCCAAAGAGAGGTTATTACTCCCATGACGTTGTTGCAGGGGCTAAGTTTGTTGTTTCACCCAAAACTGAGCCGCAATTTCAGGGTCTTGCGGCGACTGTGCAGGGTGCTTCAGCGCACACACCACAGGGTACTCCAGTGACTCCAGTGCACGTACCACAGGGTGCTCCACAGGGTGTTACAGTGACTTCAACACTCACACCACAGGGTGATTCAGCGCACACACCACAGTGCTTCAGCGCACACACCACAGGGTGCTCCAATGCTACAGCGCACACACCATAGGATACTCCAGTGACTTTGACGAAGGATGGGAATGAAAGTGATACAATAAATCAAGATCAGACAGTGGATAATGAAGAGGCTATGCAAGGGAATTCTCCCAAAACCCCAAAGGATGTTGTCTCTACTTCCATGGACAATTTAACTGAAACAAGGTTTGAGGTTGGAGGTATGGGGTTCGACATTGAAGGTATGGAAAGTCCATTAACCTATTCTAAGGTTAAATTTTTTTTGAAAATATTAGAAGATCATGAAAATGGAATTGAAACCAACAATGCAACAAATGGGGCAATAGAGAAATATGGCGGGGATAGGGTGAAGCAAATGTTTTTACAACTAAAAGATATGATGGAAGTGGAATTAACTAGGTTGTCAAAAGAACATTGGAAATGAAGGTTGGGCTACCACAACTCAGTTCCCCAATGGAAACGCTCCTCGAAGATCTACGCGAACAAAGCATGCAAACCCTAAATTCAGGGCTTAACCCAAACATAGAAGTTGTTTGCTCTCTGTTTTTGGTGGGTTCTAATATTGGGCATTGGGAAGAGTAGCAATTGTGTTGCCATAGTGTTGTTTTTGGACAGGTTTTGTGTAGTTTTTTGGAAGGCTGCCAGTGAGTTTTCGGTGAGCCCCTTTGGCAGTGGAAATGGCTGTAGGTTGTGGCCTTATGGTCTCATGGAAGTGGTGCGAGATTTTTGTAATCTTTTCGTTTTGGTTTTCTGGGCAAAGTCATAATGTACTCGCGGGATGTAACTCTTTTTTAGAAGGAATAAAGGTCCAACATTTAAAAAAAAAAAAAAAAAAAAAAAAAAAAATATTCAACTTCATAGTTCACTTGTGTAAGGATACCAAAAATGGCTCCATTACCGTGACTAGGAAATATGGATAAGAATAGTAAGTCATCCTGCTCAAAATATACATTTGATTTCCTTAGTTTTAGATGACCACCGACAAAATGATATGGCAGTACTGGCACGATTGCTCTCCAAGTCATACATGCCTTGTAGCAAAGACGTAATACTATATATGGGTCGAGCCCTTCTAGGGAACGAGGGAGGGAGCGAGGGATGGGTGTAACCACCCATCCTCTTCGAGATGAGCGCATCACCATGGAGATGCACGTTGGAGCTCATCTCGAGGAGGATGGGTGTAACCCCTCGCTCCCTTTCCCTCGACCCCTCCCTCGACCCCAAGAATTTTCGATATGGGTCATTGGCATTGGCTTTGATTTGATTTCGATTTGATATACATCTTCAACTCTGCTACAAACACGCTATATAAATTCATAGGAAGTGTGGATACCTAGAATCAATAAAGATGTTTCCTTCGTCACTCATAATGGGATCCTTCTCAAGCCTTTTATTACCAGCGCTAATACCTTTTAGTGTAATGTGTTAACCTACACTGGTCTACATTTATCAAGAAGGTGGAGACAATTTCTTCAACAGAAATGGTAGCATGGCTACGAAACTTTAGCTTACCAGTGGCAATTTGTAAATACGGGTGGTACACAATAGGGGAATTTTTAGATACCCAATTTTTAGAAGCTATAGCAGAACTTTCCCTTAAAAATGGATGAGGAGATTGAAACACAATAGGAGCATCAGTCTTGTGATTGCAATTGAGAGTGACTTTTATGTAGAAAGTTGAAGTAGCACAAAGGATTTGGAAATTGTCATTTCAGGAACTAATTGAGAGACAGAGTCATATTGTCATCATGCTATATGTCACTCATATTTGAAGATGAAGTAACTAATTTCCACATGAGCAAATACAACAGAGTTATAGGCAATACTAGTGCAATAGAGATTACAATACATAATTAGAAGAGAAGTTGTTGAAGACGTGTTTTTTTAATGTGGAACTAATCAGTAGAGAATTTATGAATCAGTTGAATTGTTGCATGATTGAACTTTTAGATGTCAATCTCTTTTTTCTTCTGAAATCATGAACAACCCAAGAATAATGATTCATTTTATCAACCTTGACAAAGTTACGTCAGTATATGCAACACTTTCTTATGCCATAGTATATACATCTAGAGTGTGAACCACTTGAACTTTTAATATGATACGTTAAAACTCCCAATTATATATAGTTTGTAGGTGATGAATCAGATCAATAATTCACATAAGCTAGAAAATTGAATCTGATGAGTCCACATTCCCAATCTTAACTCATAATCACATACCTTCCTTGGTAACTAGCTAGCTTTATGTAAACCCATGATAACACTTCATTCTCAAATCTCAGCTATAAAGATTCATTTTGCAAAAAAACTTTGGCGGATCCTTTATCTGCAACTCTAATTTGCAAGTCATTGAACATGTCTCTTAGGGTGTGTTTGGTTGCACCCATTCCATGGGAATAGGATTCCTATTCCCACTTAGAATAGCATTTTGGGTGTTTGTTTGAGAATTTACTGGTGGGTGAGGGATGCCAGCACGTGCCACATATTCCCATCAAAGGTGGGAATCGGACACCTCAGTTCACCAAGGAAAACTTTTGGCGATCCTAAAAACCTCTCGATTTAATCCTCCCTCGCTGCCTCGCATCTCTCCACCTCTCTTCACATCAACTGAAGCAAGTTTTTGAAGCTCTCTCATCATTGCAAAAAACCCCAAATTTATGCAACCCCAAATCTTCTTAAATGTAAACAACGAACTTTGCATTGTTTAATGTGAATCAACGCAGATCCAATCCACGACACAGAGAGAGAGATAATCCATACCTAGAAGATTGACAAGAAGAAGATGCATCAATCAATAACGATGACCACTGTAATTGTTCGACGAAATGTCGAGCCTTGTCAAACGAGTTAGTCTGGTCAAACTCTCGAGATCTGACCCACTAAGTCAACACCGGGGAGACGGAGGAAGGTGACTGAGGAGTTATTTGGGTCACACACGACTCTCATCCAGCTGCAGGATGAGTTTGAATACCCAAAAGAGCGTTGATGAGTTGAGTTTCTGGTTCTGCGAAAGAAACCTCTTGTTCTTGATCGACAACCAAAGCTTGAGGAGGAGGAAGACAAGAGAGATGGGTCTTCTTTTGGTAGTGGATGGTTGGAATTTGTTTCAATCAAGTGGCTATTTTTCTTGTTGTTGTTGGAAGGGGAGGAGAAGAGTATGAAACCCAAATTTTGCAGCAGCATCCATTGTTGCAGCTAAGAAGAAGAAGATAAGGCGATGGGGAGGGAGTTTCTTGATCTGAGAATGGATTGCTCGCTCGAAGTTGACGTTGTGAAGTGAACTCTAGTAGATTTGTTACATCTGTAGATGAAGAGAAAAGAGGAGAGAGACGACAGTGAAAGAGAAAAGATAGGTGTTAATGTTTGCCTGTTTGATGTTTTTCATTTTTAGGTTTACAACCTCCACTAATATCAAGACACGTGTAAAGTGTCATTTAAAACGGTTCCAATTCGGACCGTTTGATTTTACCTAATAGGAACTAGGGGTGGGCATTTAGGACCGAAAACCCGGACCGAACCGACAACCGGACCAATCAGGTCGGTTCGGATCGGTTTTAATTAATTATAAAAGTTTCTGTTGTAAAAGTCCGGCCCGAAGTTTTTGGTTCGGACCTCGATTTCCATTTCTGAAGCCCGTCGGGTAACCGACCCGGCCCAGTTTAAATAGCTGCAAGCCGTCGCCCCTTCTCCTCTCACAGATCCTTCCTCACCGTCACAGCCATATCGCTCATAACACAGACCCATCTCCATTAAACCCTTATCTTGAACTCATCGTCACCTTCCTCATCGCAACAACAAACCCAATCACAGACCATCATCATCATCTCTTTCTCCTTCGTCAACCATTCACAGAAAGTAATTGGAGCAAAAGTAATTGGCTTCTTGTCTTTAATCTTTTTTATGTGTTTTGATTAGTAATCAAGGAGTTAGAAAGTTTGGATTTTGTTTAATTGGTGTTTGAGAGTATGTGGTTTAGGACTTGTTATGTTTATGCAGTAAACATGATTTCATTTTGAAAATTTTAGGGGGGGTATTCAATCATGTATTTTAATGGATTCTGAAAGATTTTAAAGTCCATTAAAATATAGGGGTATTCAATTAAGGATTTAAAACAATACAATGAAATCCAGAGGTATTCAATCATGGATTTTAAATGATTGTTTTATAATCCATTAAAATCATGGGGTATTCAATCATGAATTTTAAACAATACAATAAAATCTAGAGGTATTCAAACAACAGGAGATTTTAATGGATTTGTTGACTTAATGAATTTTGAAGGACTTTGAAGGATTTATTTGTGAAAAATATAAATATCAAACTCATTTACAAATCCGACCTCTACCCCTCGTATTTCAATCTCTTCTTCTACTTCTTCTCCAACACAAGCATTCACTGAGCATAAACCCTCGACGCCACCGCCCCTCTCTCACCCAGCTCCTCCTCCTTGCCGAACACTTCTTCTCCGGTTGTCAATCTCTTCTCAGATAGCTGTGCCGCCGCCCACCGCCACCCGAACGAGGGGGTGGTGCTCACTTGCGCCAGAGGAAACATCACCCAGTCGAGGGAACTCATTACGAGCTCTCTGATGGAAGAAAACCAAAACCAGAGAGAAGAAAAGAAGGTTTATTTGCATTACAACCACACAGATTCCTGTAAGCAAGCTCGATGGACTGCAAGGTACAATCTTTATGGTTGAATTGATCAAAATCGATCGACCCATTTTGATTGTCAATCAGTTTGGGGTCTGGGCACTTTTTAAAATCTTGTTTTGGAGAATTTTGAGTCGACCCAGTTGGGTTTCTAGTTGATTTGATTGGTTTTATGAGCATTGGGGGTCTTCTGAGATCAATTTGAAGTTGCCCATTTTGTTTATTTGATGTTTTTGTGGTTTGTTTGTTTGACAGGGAGTGTTATCTGTTCATGTATGAGAGACCATGGCAGCAAGTTAATGATTTTTATTCAAGTTTGGTGAATGGGAGATTCTCTCTATCGGATTTGTTTGGGAGTGAGGTATGTTCTCAGGTTAGAGAGTTAAAGTTTCTTGCTTCTTTCTTTTTTTGGTTGAATTTTGTTATTGAAAGTTGCATGTTTAGTAGGTTTGGTTGGAAAATGAATTGGGTGAGGAGCACAGTGCTGTTTAGCTTGTTTTCACTGTATGTTATTTGAATATAGTTTATAGGTGGTTATCGTTGTCGATTGGAACTGAAGTGGTTCATAGGAAGACTTGGGTTCTGTGGAAACAATCTTTTGCTGCTCTCACTTCAGATGATGTTAATTGAAGTTCATAATTGAAAACCAATTTAAGATATTTCTTTCATATCAGGGGAGTTCTTTTGATGGGTGGCAGAAGCAACCTGGTCTGAATACTGTACAAGCGTAAGTAGTTTGCAGTTACTTGAATTTGGTCCTAACGGGTTTATATTGTGGTTCTTGATTAGTTTTCTTTCAAATTTGATACATATACAGCTTGGTAGAAAAGTCTATTGGAAGATTTGTTGATGAGAAGAAGGCCGAAGAATTAAAACGCAAGTCTTTACCTCTTGAAGGCTGTGTCACTGTTGCTGGACGGACTGACAAAGGGGTGACAGCTTTGAAGCAAGTCTGTTCTTTCTGTGAGTCATATCTCATACTCATAATTTTTTGTTAGTTGCTATCCTTGCTAATGACATAAGTGAATTAGCAGCAGATGAGAATGAGTTTTTTAGTCCAATACTAACAATCCATTAAAATCCATAAGAATCCTTTATAAAATTCAGAAAATTCAATAATAAAAATCCATTAAAATCCAGTGGATTCTGTAAATTCCACAAAATCCAGTCACTTAAAATCCATTAAAATCCAGTGAATTCTGTAAAGTCTTTCAGACTCTATTAAAATCCATGAGATTTAAAGTCTTTCAGACTCTATTAAAATCCATGATTGAATACCTTAGTCAAAATATATATTGCTAAAAAAATTTTATTAGAATTCTGAATACCAGTATTGAACGTTGATTTCTCATTGAAAGATTTAAGCAGACGTCGAGTTTAAAATTATGCTATAAGCATGCTTTGCAGGAAGCAAAATCAAAACCATATTCTAGTTTATATATAAAAGTAGAATTGTGAGATCTTCAAAATGAAAAAAAAAAAAAAAAAATAAAAAATATATATATATATAAAAAAATTCCCATGATTAGTTTTGGGCAACCAAACACTCACAATAGGAATTGGAATCCAATTCTCATGGACAACCAAACATCAAAGTTGGTCAAGTCTATGGCATGGGATGTCATGACATGGGATGTCATGGAATGAGATTCTAATTCCCACCTTAGGATTCCATGCAACCTTGGTTGAACCAATTTCATAGGAATTGGAATCCTATTTTCACTTGGAATATGATTTTAGGTGTTTGTTTAAGTTTTTATTCATGGGCATCTGATGACAACACGTGCCACAGATTCCCACCAAAGGTTCACCGAGGAAAACACTTCACGGGACTAGAAAAACTCACGTTTGTCTCTCCTCGCTCGTCTCTCTCCACCTCTCTTCACATCATTGAAGCAAGCAAACCTCACTCCCGATCCTCTCCCCTCCCTCGCCTCTCTTCACATCATTATGTTAAAATGGATCAAGGGGTTTGGAGTTTACAGAGAGTGGGGCGAGCCGGTGTGAGAATTTCTGTCGAAAGCAATCCATTCGTTAGAGCTTCTCTTCTCCTCCTATCGACCGATCCACAACTTATCTGCTCTCGAATAGGTTCGTCACTCATCTCATCTCGTATACCTCTACTCGTCTTTCCATCTTTCTCTTGCTGATCTCTATTTCGAAATGTTTGTCAAGAAACTTTGTGAATATCAAAAGGGGTCTACACTATGTTCTATTGCTGGCCTGTTCTGTGAACTTATCAGTGATAAGATAGTTGAGAAGAAGAAAAGAACAAAACCCCACTTTTGTTCTAGCTCAAACAACTTTGGATTTGTGAGATTTGTGAAGAAAAAGTGGTCTTTTGTGCTCAATTTGATGGGGAAAATGGTGGAGAGCTAAAATGGAGAAATGGGCTTGTTTTTCTGATGATTGGGAAGCTTGAATGATCTCAAAGGTGAAATCTATTCACTCTTTAATTGGTTTTCTGTGATGGGTATCTGATTGTTCGTGTGTTTGTGTTGGATCAATATTGTTCTTGCGTTCAACATCTAGAAACCATAAATTTAAAATCCATTTTTTTCTCATTTGTTGATTTGATTTAGTTTGAATGCTAGTCTGGGGTTTGTTTATCCTAGATTTGGAATCCAATACAGCTGCAAAGTTCCATTTTGTTATTTGTTGAGTCCAGATTTGAATCCAGTACAGCTGCAAAGTTCCATTTTGCAATTGTTGAATTTAAACTTGTTGAGTGTAGATTTGAATCCAACAGAGAGGAAAATTTGCATCTTTGTAGTGTTTGTTCCAGCTTTTCTTGTGATGGGTATTAGAGAAGTTGAATGGCTTGGGTTTTTCCCTTGTTGTGTTTGATATGTGGTTCGAAAGGATTTGTTCCTCCAGACAATTACATGATAGATTGTGGATCTTCCACCAATACATCAGTGGGAAGTCGGGTTTATGAAGCTGATAACTCAGCTGCCCCTTTCCTTACTACTCCCCATTACATTTTGGCCAGCACTAATTCAAATTTGACCTCCACAACCTTCAGCCTGCCTTTGTATCGCACTGCCCGAATTCAAACCGGAACTTCTACTTAATTGGCCATTTAGCTAAACACCAAATTATAGATTTCATCTTCAATTAATTAATAATGAAATGATCTGAATTTCATCATTCTTTAATAACCACTGCAGTCTTTAACTATCTGTTTCCTTTCTGAACCTTCTTTTAATTAAAATGCATTCGTTTATGAGTTTGATATGTCCATAATGTTTCCTTTTATGATGAATGTTTCCTTTAGACTGCCTCCTTTATTCCGCTTGCTAGAATCTTGGTGATACATTTGTAAGCCACATTACAGCAAGCAATGGGTCTATATTCACTGAAAAAAGAGGCATTAGTAACCTTAGGGACTAAAGTAATATTAGTTGCATTTACCTCTCCTAGTAGTTTGGATCTCCGAAAAAAGTCAAGGAATGCCTTAATAAAGTCATTCCCAACTATACGCCATGTGCATTTGAAAAATAGAGATGAGAAGCCATCTGGTCTTGGTGCCTTGTTGGAGTCAATTGCTGCTAGAGTTTCAACTATTTCATCTCTGCTTATCTGTTTAATTAACTCAGCTCCCATTTCCTCTGTAACAGTCTTATCAAACTGCAAATTTTCAATTATTTCAGGATCATAAGCAGTGTCATGGCCACCAGCAAATATGTTCCCAAAATATTGTATGCACTCTGCATCTATTGCTGTTTGTTCTTCTAGTTTCTCGCCTTGGCTATTGTAAATACTCAGTATTTTATTTTGCATTCTGCGTTCCTTGACCATGCTATGAAAGTATGCATTATTTTGATCCCCAACTGCAAAAAGAATAGATCTAGACTTCTGTTTCAGCTCAGATTCTTCCTGCCTAGCAACCTTTGCAAACTCTTTGACTTCTTGACGTTCCTATAATAACAATGCATCTGTAACCGAGGTGTGTTGTATGCTTTCCTGGGCATGTTGCATACGGGCTCTAGCTTGCTCTACAGCTGAGCTAGCTCTATTGAAGCCATTTTTGCGCCACACCGTGAGCGCTTGTTTCGCATTCTTTAACTTCTGGACAAGTCTGTACATAGGAGTACCAATGACACGTAGCCTCCATGCTTCTTCAACGGTCTTATATAAATCATGCTCATGGATCCAGTAATTAAAAAATTTGAATGGAGCAGGGCCTCTAACGCTATTATCATATAAAGATACAGTGATTGGTGTGTGGTCGGATATACTTGCATTCAAGAACTCTGCCTCAGCTCCAGGTAATTGTTGTAGCCATTGATTATTGACCAGCACCCTGTCAATTTTCGATGAAACCCTTCCTGATCCCAATTGATTATTGCACCAGGTGAAGAAGTTCCCCTTAATGAGTTGCTGCCATCATTTTGGGTGGAGGTACTGGAACTCGCTTGTTTCCTCTTACTAGCAGAAGAGTTAAACCAGCTGTAAGCAAAACACATTACTTTTTCTAATTGAAACATTTTGTGCTCTTTGAGTTTGAGGAGTTCCAACTAACACCACATTACAAGGTTGCATGATTGTTGGTAAATAGCAATTGAAATTCTTCATTATTATATTACTGTATGTAAATAACTATTTATGATTTAGAAGTTGTTTTCGATTTTGGTTAACTTACGCAGGTTTTCAAAGAGAACGCCTCAACGGTCACTATGGTGTGACAACATTTGTTATCAGCAACACCATTTCGGCAATGCCTTTCCTCATATTGATTACCTTTTTATCAGGAACCATCTGCTACTTCATTGTTCACCTCCATCCAGGTTTCCTCCATTACTTGTTCTTTGTCTTGTGCCTTTACTCATTTTCGTTGAGGTTTTTTTTTGTCTTGCTAATAGATTTGCTTATGTTTTATGGGACTATGGGAGTTTAGATGTGCAAGAATATACCTACACACTTGAGGTGGGCGAAATTATATATACAATCACTGATGAGGAAGAACTTGGAGAGTGGATGAAGACTTGCTTGGAGGATCACCCTCTCTTTGAACCTCTCTCAAAGGAAGAACTTGATTCTGACCCAGTTGTGGAGCTATTGAGTACTGCAACGGAGGAGGGACAGAAGGTTGCTAGGAATGAGGGACAAACTTTTCGTGCGGTATTCAGACGTATCTCTCCTTCAGAAATTGAAAATAGTGTTTGATTGTCTAGCTTTTTCAATTTATTTCAAGAACTTGGCAGCACAAAATTCTACTATAGAAGCCGATGAATTCTGAAATGAGAATCAGGTTGTAGTTTTCAGTATTGTGGTTAATGGCTTAGACTTTAGATGATTATATTTACTTAACAATTGTTCTGTTCGAGAAATATAAAGGATTGCTTTGGATTTGTTTCACTCGATTTATCTTATAAAATTCATATTTCGATTGTCTCAGGTACATTTACTACAAATCTCTCATTATTATTGTTGAAGTATCTTTGTGTTTCTAGCTTTCCTGATTTGCAACTATGGCAGTGCTTGGCTTATAGCTTGAATCAATAGTTGTTTGTTAAGTGCTAATGTGTGACTTGTTAGAATTGCATTTTCCTTCATATCTCAACCAGATGAATGAGATTTTAGCGTGCAGTATATTTTTCTTTTAAGGTGTGGTATATAATATATGATATCATGGGGAAAACACGTTATAACATTTTACCCAGAGCACAATCTCACAACTTGAACACACATCAAAACCTTTCAATAATGAGGGGCTAGCTTTACCCTTTCAGGAGAGTTCAAATTATTTACGTATTCATGCGTTGATCAAAAAAATGTTTCTGTTACGGAATGGATTTAGCTTGAAGACCAGTATTGAACTTTGCTTTCTCATTGAAAGATTTAAACAGACATTAGGTTCAAAATTAAAAATAAAAAACACTAGAATTGTGGGATCTTTATAATAAATAAAAAATAAATAAAATAATTCTCATGATTAGTTTTAGGCAACCAAACACTCACAATAGGAATTGGAATCCTATTCCCATGGACAACCAAACATCAAAGTTGGTCAAGTCCATGGCATGGAATGCCTTGACATGGGATGCCATGGAATGAGATTTCAATTTGCACCTTAAGATTCCATGCAACCAAACACACCCTTAGATCATTCGTTCCTTTTTAAGGTACTAGATAATGTTTTTTCACACGTGTCTACTAACAAATTGACTAGAAAACAAACGATAGGACTAGTATGTTAAATTTATTAATGCACCAAATAACACTATAGCACTAGTATGTTAAATTTATTAATGCACCAAATAACACTATAGCAAATGAAAATAATGTTTTGCCTAATCACTGGGACAATAAACTTTTATTTATATTTAGAATTCATTGCAGAACTAAGTGTGGGAGACATCTTTATTGAATCATTTTCAATATTTTCTCAATATACATATTGTCTAATAAACAACTATTCCACTTACTCTATACTTTAGTTGCAGATCTAGGCAAAACTTAATTCTTTCAAGATCCTAAATCTTGAATAGGAGGATATTTCCAACTCAGATTTACATCATCTACACACGATGATGATAATAAATCTATGCTCCGGCTTATTTGATACAAAAAACTCATGATCACAACTCGAGCTTAATACAAAACAATATTTCACGTTCATTTTCTTACGGTCACCCACACATAACCAACCAAGTTAACTTTCTTAAGGTGTTTGAACAACCACCGCTCTAAAACTTAGAGGGTGTTTTTTTTTTTGTTCCGAATAGACTAGAAGTCTTAATAAGAAGTGGGTTTAAAGTGTGTTTGTTTTTACTTCTGATTAGAAGTTGAAGCTTTGATTAGAGTAAGCACCATGCGGTGCTGATCACTTAGCACTGAGTGCTTAATGAAAATTCATTCCCTTGGGACGCAAATGCTATCTCTGAGATCAAACATTCAGAAACAACGATAAGACACTTGCACATAAAGGACAGACTCTTCCCTTGGGAGAGAATCTATACTACTTCTCCGCAATATGAGAAGAAATTACGAGACCTCGACGGATCAACTACGTGCCCACCCATATTGGGTGACCACGCATAACGACAAATATCTCTATGCCTGGTCGGCGCAAATGTCAGAACATTCGGAGATTCCAGAGACGGAAATTCAACTTCAGCCTTTGGAAAACCCGAAGCATCTTCTTCAAGCAAGGACATTAAAGAAGATAAGCTCTACGAAAGATAGTGCCTACAACGATTGAAAAATACCATTATATAGACATGATGGTTCCCCAAGCGGACACTCAAGCATTAACTGCCAAACATTGAATACCATACGAAAAACTAGAAGATGACGATTCCCAAGGAAACTGCACAGACCACGTCAATCAATTAATGGTGCTGCACGCAACCCCATCAATTGATGGAGAGTAACCGATACTTAACCGTCACGCAACCTACGCCATACACGTGCCACCGCACAATCTACGCCGTACACACAATGCACCATGCAGGAAACCCTAGCCCTTCCTCTGCGGGCCCATGGGCTCAACCTATTATTCAAATAACACTTTGTCACATGCTTGGCACGAGCACTAAAGATCCTAGTCAACCCTGACATACGAATTATACCTACAAATCACTAGGTGATTTATGGTAATTCCATCCACTCCATGCAATATGCTGATGGATTAGGTTCGCACGCCACCTAGGAGGCGAAACCTCTATTCAAACCAGACAAGCTTAGTCAGCCAAGTCTGATGACGATGGCTTCTGGTTAATTCTGATACCTAGTCCGCTTAGTGCGGGTATCGATGGTTTAGGAAGTGTGAGTCTAATTAGCGCTATCACGCCTGGTGACGACGACTCACCAGGGATCATTGCCCCCTTCGCGGTCAATGATCGCCGAACCTAATCAGATAAGCCTAGCTGGTGACGACTAGCAACGAATGCTTTTGGTCAAAACCTGGACTTATAGCCCCCACTGCGAGGGTGTAGATAGTCTAGAAGGTGGGAACCTAGTCAATCCCAAACTGAATCCAATGGCTCGCCACGGGACCACTGCTTTTTAGCGTGGCTGCCAAATCACCAAATCAGCGTGGCCACGACCTGATTCCAATGGTTTGCAAGAGACACGACCGGTACCACGATCACTATCAGGCGAAACAACTATGGGGCGATCAGATTCTACCACCTTAGACAAGTCCTCACAAGAGCCTTCTGCCGGAGCAGCCTCACCTTCTGCCGGAGCGACTTCACCTTCTACCAGCGAAAGCAGACATTGCAACGCGCACAAGACGATCATTCAGAGCCTCGACCTACATGTCACTAAGGTTCGACCAGTCTACAACTCATGCCAATAGCAGGTAATCCTTCTCCAAGCTGAAAACATCAGTCTCCGCCTCAATAGGTCTAGCAGACTCGCGCTCCCCTTTCACCGGAGCGGGTCGTGCCGAAAACGACCTAGTTTTAATGCGAGACTTTTTCCTTACAAAGGAGGCAAGAGTCTCAGACGTCTCTTCGGCATCAGACAGAATGGGAGCTTTGGCTCCAGTAGCCTTTCTCTTCCTAGAAGAGGCCCCATTTTTCAACTTAATACGCGACTCTTGATAGAGAGTGGGGTGACGTGCCAATTGTCCCACAACTTACTACAGATGGAGGTGGAAACCCTTATGACATCGGCCGCCTTTCTTTTCGATAGAACGCGAAACTTTTCCATGGTGTTTTGCTCCTCTAAGGTAAGAGGAGTAGAAGGAAACCTTCCTGCAAAAAAAATGCAAGCGATGGTTAAACGACCCACTATCAAAGTCACAAGAAAATAGATGAACTTACGAAACTGCTTGAACTGTTGCTCAAGCGGACAACCCTTGCATTGAAAGTACTTCGAATCTGCAGGTGCCAAGAAGCGGTACTTTTGCCAGAACTTGAAATCATCAGATAGCTTAACAAAACAATTCGGCGACTTCATCTTACAAACAACATTACTTTTTAGCCGAGGAGAGGTCAGCAACTGAATCACCCGCGGAGTCATGCTAACGTCGGCCTCCTTAGCACTGAGTAGAATCATGAGGATGATCCTATATCCATTGGGCCCCAACTGAGTCGGAGGAATCCCTAAAAAGTCCAAGAACTCCCAGATCATATCCAGAACCAAAAAATGCACTCCAGTTTTAAGCACCCCATGGTGCAAACATATAAAACTAACCGAAAGTGACATCAGCTTCTGGTCGCCTGTCAGGAGATACAATGGCAGGTCCTCAGGGACCCCAAACTTCATACGGATTTCGATGAGACCAGGATCAGACAATAACTTGTCTTCGAAAAAACCCTTGGCCCTCGTCTAAGACAGCATCACCAAGAAGATTTTCTTGAGCCATGAGGAAGATGAACAATCTTTTCTAATCAAAGCGGTAGCTTCGAAAGAAAGGAAAGTAGAAGAATCATACTTTACACAACGGATGACCTAAATAAAGGTTGGCTTCCTGCCTATTTTTCGCTGAACCAACGCACGTTCAATTAATGCAACGTGTGGCTCAAACAACAATTCAGACTCAATCATCATGAGCGGCGCATCCCTTCAAGAGATGACTTAGCGAACTGATGTGACGACCCACTAATTCGGGAGGAGTAGCTAATGATACATAAAATGGTCACACCCCAGAGCCGTACATGTGTCATTATAATCTCAAGGAATTACGGCCTCAAGCGTCAGCCCAACACTGATCCGCCCCAAGCGGTTCTAAGCCCGCCTAACTGTGGTCCACCAAGCAAACCCAAACTCTCACAGCATGCTAGGCCCACACGTCTCACAAATATCATCAATACCTGTAAGCCCTTATCAGGCAAGTATTTCGAGGATCAGCTTCAGACGGGAAACTACAGCTCCTCTCTGCTTTCAACTAGGAAATAAACGCCAGAGTATCTTTCACTCAGGGAAACTCCCTTTTACGGATTTCTCTTGGATTCAGAACTATCTCTCGCGTATCCAGGAGTACAGAGCTAACAGGAAACTTCCCTCCTACAACACGACTCCTAGTTAAAGAGGGATCTCCATGAAGATCTTCTTCCTAAACTACGCCTACGATGGCCTGATAGAAGCATAACTCCTTGCACTATACATAAGGCATGAGGTTGGTAAGTTAAGGTACGCGACAAATTCCCCGTTACCGCATTACACCTTCCTCAGAGCCCTGTCCGACTTTAGCATCGGTGTGCTATCGGCCACCCCACGGTGGTATGTGGTTCACGTGCATTACTTGTGCAGGTCAGCGAGATCAAGTCAAAGCAAGGAGCGAAAAAAAGACTGTATCAATAATAATAATAATAATAATAATAATAATAATAATAATAATAATAATAATAATAATAATAATAATAATAATAATAATAATAATAAATAAATAAATAAATAAATAAATAAATAAATAAATATAACAATGTGATACTTATGGCTCTATTAGATATGTTTTGGAAAGTGATTGTACAAATAAAAGACCAAAATCATCAACTTACATAGCTTAACCCAACCAACAATTTTGGTTGGTCATAATAGAATTGATGCAGTCAAATTTCGCTCCCTGCTTTTACCTTAACCTACAAACCTACAAAAGGAACGTATGTGAACCACAAACCATCGTTGTGGTAGCTGATGGCGTTCTAATGCTAAAGTCAGATAGGGATCCGAGGAAGGCATAATGTTGTAAACAAGAAATTTGTAGCATACCTTAGCTTACCAACCTCATGTCTTATTTATAGTGTTGGAGTTGTGGTTCGACCAGGCCATCGGTGTCGAAATTTAGGGAAGAACACGAAGATCTTCTATAATTAGGAGTTGTGCTGTGAAGGGAAGTTTCCCTGTTAGCCTTGTGCTCCTAGATACACAAGAGATAGTTCCCAATCAGATAGTCATCCATAGATGGAAGTTTCCATGTGCGACATATACTCTGGTATTTGCTTCCTAGTTGGAAGCAAATTGTTGTTGTTTTGCCTGTCCGAAGCTGACCCTCGAGATACTTTCTTTAGTAGGGCTTACGGGTATTGAGGATAGTTGTGAGACGCTTGGGCTTAGCAGGCTATAGTGATTTGGGTCCATATGGCGGGCGGACAACGTTGTGCGGGCTTGGAGCTGCTTGGGCCGGATTAATGTCGGGCTGATGCTTCGGCCTATTATCTCTCAAGATCATCATGACATGTGTACGATGTAGAAGAGAGACCGTTTGGTGTATCATTAGCTACTCCTCCCGAGTTAGTGAGCCATCGCATCGGTTCACTAAGTCACTTCTTGAAAAGGTACGCCGCTCATGATGATCGAGGCTGAATCGTTGCTTGAGCCGTGCACTTCATTAATTAAATTTGCATCGGTTCAGTGGAGAAGAGGCGGGAAACCATCCCTATTTAGATCTTCTTTTTGGTAGAGATTGATTCTTCCATGTCTTTGCCTTTAGAAATTCTTCTCTGTTCGTCTTTTGATTGAAAGTTAGTTCACATTTTTCATGGCTCATCAAAACCCCCTTGATGACGAGACTTTAGCTAAGGGCCTCGAGTTTTTCGAAGATAAGTCGATTTTCGAGTCAAGCCTTGGCAAAATCTGAAAGACGTTCAGGGTCCCAGAAAACATGCCATTTTATACTCTAATGGATGATCAGACGCCGATGTTTCCTCCAGAAGGGTTTGTCTGCTTACACCACGAAATACTTCAAACTAGAGTCTGTTTTCCTGTTCTTGACGAGATTTAGGGCTTCTTGGATTTCCTTGGAATCCCTCTTGCCCAGTTGGTACACAATGGGTACAAGATCGTCCTTCTCATTTTGATTAGAACAAAGGATGCTGGCGTCCGCGTGACTCTGCGGGTGATCCGGTTGTAGACTTCTCGGCTAAATGATCATGCCATTTGTAAGATGACGCCGCCGACCTGTTTCGGGAAGATGCTAGATGACTTCGGGTTATGGCAGAAATACTGCTTCTTGGCTCCTTCGGATTCAAAGTATTTCAAGTTCCAAGGTCATTTGCTTGAGTGAGAGTTCAGGCCGCTTCATAAGTATAGCTTCATTTTTTATCTCGTTGCACAAATTGTATGTTGATCATCGCACATGTGTTTTTGCAGGGAGGTTCCCTACTGCTCCTCTTTCCTCAAATTAGCAAGACACTATGAAGACATTTCGTGACATGCTGAAGATGAGTGTGGAGGAAGTCATATGTTATGGTAACTTTAGCCGCAGTGGTTTGTGGGCCAACTAGCACGTGGCCCAACTATTTACTGAATGCCGAAGGTTAAGTCTGAAAGTGGAGCCCCTACCAAAAAGAGGAAGGCTTCCAAAGTTAAGGCTCCTACTTTGTTTGATGCGTAGGGGGAGACACTCACCTCCTTTATAAGTTCGAAGAGGTCCCGTACTAAGACTGAGCCGGTTCCCAAACGATCTGCTCCAGTGAGGGAGGAGCATGAACCTGGTCAGTCTCCATGGCGGAGGCTGAAGTATCTGGCTGGGAGAAGGACCAGCTGCGATTAGCAAGGGAAGAAGATGTGTTGAATGTGAGTGTCGAGCAGGCCGAAGCTTTGAACGAGAATTTGATGTTGGCTGCTGTGGTGGCTTCTACTAATGCTAACCTATCCATAACCATTCTATTGGAGGTTTCTGATGAGGATTCTCCTTAGGTCCCAGAGTCCAATCGCTCCATTGATAGATCATCTGATAGTAGTTGTGGTAATGCGGACTACAAAAGTGTAGTCCGCATTGCTCCCCATCTCATTTCAGGCCGTATACCAGGGTGATGGGGGTCCATTGGACAATTCACTTCCATCTCTTCCTTCGGGTTCCACTGAGCCGTCTCGCAATAAAGGGTCGGCTACTGGTGATAAAGGGAAGGCCATGAAGGAGGGTCTAGATGCAATGGCGACTACAATGGGCGGTGCTTGCGTAATTCCGCGTCCGGGAGAGCTTCATCTGGATGCGCGGATAAGTTTATTTGCTCCGGACGTAGTGAGCAACGAGGGCCATGTGAGCATGAAGACGTTGCCTGAGCTGTGATTTATTTCGACGACCACTGTATTAAAAGGGAGCGGTGGTTGCATGGCGAGCCGTTGACATCAGTCGGGGCTAACTGGGCTCCCACCTTCTGAACCATCTATACCCATGCGGAGCGGATTATAGGTTTGGGATGTGAGAATTTGGCAATCATGGTCTGTTAAAGAACGATGATCCCTGACTAGCCGTTGACATTCTAGGCTCCCACTTTCCAAACCATCTACACCTGCGCGGAGCAAGCTACAAGTTTGGGACGAGGGGATTCGGCGAGCATCTGTAGAAGAGCGGTGGTCCCATGGCAAGCCGTCGAAATTAGTTCGGGACTGACTAGGCTCCCATCTTCCAAATCATCTACACCCGTGCGCATTGAGCTACATATTTGGGAGTTTTCGGCGATCATAGTCTGTAGAAGAGCAGCGGTCCCATGGCAAGCTGTCAGAATCAGTTTGGAACTGACTAGGCTCCCACCTTCCAAACCATTTACATCCACGCAGTGGGGGCTACAAGTCCGAGTTGGTAATTCGGCGACCATGGTTTGTAAAAGAGTAGTGGTCCCATGGCGAACTGTCGACATCAGTCGGAACTGACTAGGCTCCCACCTTCCAAACCATCTACACCCACACGGTGGGGGCTACAGGTCTGGGCTTGGTAATTCGGCAACCATTGTCTGTAAAAGAGAAGTGGTCCCTTGGCGAATCGTTGACATCAGTCGAAACTGACTAGGCTCCCACCTTCCAAACCATCTACACTCACGCAGTGGGGGCTACATGTCTGGGCTTTGATCAAAATCTGTCATTGTAAGTAGTCACTGGCTAGGCTTACCTGATCGTATTCGGCGACCGCTGTCCATGAAGGGGGCAACAGTCCCTGCGAGTCGTCGTGACCAAGTGTAATAGCGCTAATTAGACTCTCAGTTCCTAAGCCACCGACATCTACACTGGGCGGACCAGGCGTTGGGATGAACCATATGTTGTCGTCATCAGCCGAAGCCGACTAAGCTCGCTTAGTTAGGTAGGGGCTTCGCCTGTTGCGGGCGTGCGAGTATACATCCGCGGGCAGAGTGCATCATGCGGGCGAGTTTCCTTTTGAAGAGACAGGAGTACCTTAAATCAGCTGGTGATATGCAGGTGTGATCCGTGTGTCAAAAGTGACTAGGGTTTCTAATGCTCATGTCAGGCATGTGGTAGAATACCACTTGAATAGTGGGCTGAGCCCATGGACCCGTAGAAGAAGAACTAGGGTTTGTCGTATGATCAAGACGTTATGTGTACAACGTAGATTGCATGGTGACATGCGTACGGTGTAACTCGCAAGACGGTTGAGTATCGGTTACTCCCCCAATTAATGGGGTTGCGTGCAACATCATTAATTGGATGAGCGTAGTCCTGTGCAGTTTCCTTGGGAAGCGTCGTTTCTTGCATGGTGATGTACCTTTGGGCACTATTCAGGAGTCCCGCCAAATCCAAAAGGGGTTCCAAAGTGAGGAAGTCGTAAAGCTTTCCCTTTCTTAGGCCAGTGGTAAAAGTCGTTACGACTGTGTTGTCGCTACAGCCGTCAATGAGCGTCAGCTCGTCATTGAAGCGCGTGACATACTCTCTTAGTGTCTCATTAGATTTCTACTTTAGAGAGTATGTAGTGTGGGCCTTTTCGGAGGCGCTGACTTTCGAAAAAGCGCGACAGGAATTCCTTAGCCAACGTTTTGAATGAGTCGATCGACTTTGGCAGGAGGCTGTGGAACCATGTCATTGCCAACTTCTTTAGGCTGATAGGGAAAATTCTGCACATTATCAACTCAAAACCTTATTTGAGTGCCATTACATGCTGATAATGGCATAAGTGATTGAATGGGTCAATGGTCCCGTCATAGAAATTGAGCTTTGGAGGCGTGAACTTCTTTGGAAGAGTCTCGTTCATGATACGAGTCACGAACGATGAACACAGAGGAGATATAGCACAACTGGGTTGTGAGCCCCTTTGCGGAGGGGGTTCTGCGAGGCAAGCCTGTCTGCCCTGAAAGTCGAATCCGCGTTAGCTGCACCGCCTCCTCTAGTCCAATGAGAACTAGCAGGGGCTTGACTCTCCTATGTTTGCTCTATGTTGTCTTTCGGAGATGGGGGCTTGTGCTGCTCCTAATCTCCATTAGCAGGTGGAGGGTTCTGCTATTTGTGAGCCCCCACTGCTTTGGCGATTTGTTGTATTTGAGACGACAACAAATCTATCATGGGGTCTGTTGTTGTTGTTGCTGGCGTGGGGATGTGAGTCTGCTACCCGTATGTTACTAACACCGTTGAGAGTGGTGGTATAGCGCTAGTCTGAGCGTTTGACGTGTCCCCTTGTTCTCCACTGTTGCGTTATCTGGTGGTCACCATCTTCTCGTATTCTGGAGATAGATGATGCTAGTGAAAGGTTAGGAATTTTGTCATCCCCACAGACGACGCCAAACTGATGCAGTCGAATTTTGCTCCTTGCTTTGACCTTGACCTGCTGACCTGCACAAGGAACGCACGTGAGCCACAGACCACCGTTGCGGTGACCGGGATCTAAAGAAGGCTTAACGTTGGTCCGTGTAGGTCAGCAGGTTTGCAGGTCAAGATCAAAGTAGGGAGCGAAATTCGAGTGCATCAAGATATATATGTCTTCATATTGAGGTTTGCATGTATAATCAAGCGTACCTTTATGGGTTCACTTGAGTTCCTCATTACTAGTAAATCTTCATTATTAGTTTTTGCTACTATGGAATATCTTAACAAAGATGTTTCTTTCGTGAGGTTAATTACACCACATATCTTTGTAGCTGGTTTAGTGTGGTTCACTTCTATGGTTATTTTCTATGAGGCAATAGATGAAGCTAAAGACGAATGGAATCAGCTAAGTGCCAAAAAGTTGATTAATATAGCTGACAAAGGGTGGACCTGAATTCCAAAGAACTTCCCTTACTTCTTCATCGAGTTTGGTCTAGACCCGTTTTTCATCAGGTAAAACGACCTCCTCCTATGCTGTATTTGAGAAACAATCAAAGAAATTTATGAATCCAAAGGTACTTCTACTGAATGTTGAAATGGAACTCAAGTCGGAGAAGGAGAAATTTATGAATCCAAAGGTACTTCTCACAAATGCAAAGGAGAAACCATCAAAGCTATGGAAGAAGAGGAAGAAACTTCTACGTCTGGAGTACTTTCCTTATCATTCATGGTATAGCTCTATCTATTCCTTCTAGGTGCTTCATCTACTTTTCTTTAATCAATTTTGTGTGGTTCTATCTCAATTGAGAAATTTGTGATTCCACTGTGTATCTCCCCCCATCTGTTACTTTCTCACATTACATCCTCAATTTTGCACGTACCATGGTATTGTTGAAATTAAAAAATGTTTGCAATTCATTTCCTATAGGTCCATGGGCCGAAAAAAGAGACAGGAGGAAGCTTATGCTGAAGCTAAGCTAGCTCTTGAAGTACGAGTAATAAATAATGAAACTGGAGGATTCAAATATCAGAGAAAGTCTGTAATATCTGTGTTTAAAAATAATAATAATAATGAAATTGGGCGGGGTGTACTCAGTTAATGCGGTGGGGGCACATAGCCACCCACCCTTTAAAACACAACCCCCCCTTTTCCTTTCTTCTCTTTCTCTCTCTCTTTTTTTTTTTTCTTTCCAGGGAGCGACGCGACGAACTCGATGTCCCTTCTTCTCCAGCGATTCGGTTGTGGTTGCCATTTTCGTCCCCCAATCTCACCTCATCCTCCTCATTCTTCCTCTCTTCGTTCCCTCTTCGTTTCTCAGTTGGTTTTTTGCAAGAAAAAAAAAACAAAAATCAGTTTCACATTTGGGTGGTGTTGGATTTGTTTAATCGGTTTCCTTAGCTCCGATCAGCCGTGGAGGGGCCTTGGTGGCGTCATTGGGAGCCCTTAGAACCGACATGCAAGGTTGATTTCGGGGTAGGTCGGTTTTTTCAAAAAACAAATCAGGGTGCATGTTCATTTAGAGGATTCTTCGGCGTGAATCCGGGCTTTGGGTGCGTGGGTGAGCCTCGCATTCGTGACTCCGAGGGTTCTTAGAACTATTTCCGGCCTGTTGTGCGGTTTGGAGGTGCTCAGACCGGAGTAGGGAGGGTTTCGGCGCGTTTTCGCCAAACTTTGGGTTTCGGCGGGGTGTTTGCCGAATTTTTATTGCCTGTAATTTTTTCTTTTAGTCACGCGCCACTTGTAATTTATTTATTTTTTCAGTTTTCGGCTAGTTTGCTCACCTTCGAGTGAAATTATAATATTTATTTTGAGAAATAATTATTTGAAATCCTGAATTTAATTTTTGCATTATAACGTCGATTGTGTGTAATTGAATCCAAATCTAAAATTCGGGGTTTTCAGATATTTCGATGATTGTGTTGGTTATTTGTGATTGAATTATGTATTGGGTTTCCTGAAAGCATGATATACTTGAATGAAATCGAATAGTGAATGAATTTTGGGTGTGATTAGGCTTTGGTGTAATGACATTGGACTTGTATGCTTCGTTTTCGAGTTTGCATAGTATGTCATGTTTTACCGTGGATTGCCGAGTCTTGAGCATGTATGATAATTGACTTGAATAAATTTATCGTGGTGAATTGGGTCATGTTGGGACCCTGGCATAGTCGTGGTTTTATAAAAATTGCCGAATTGATTATGATTGCACGTCTGTTACCTTTGGTTATGTACAGACTCGTCATTTGTGCATGTGGATGTTAGTGTAAGTGTCTTTACCCCGCTATAATGCCTGTTGTGCCGATGCTTAGGAGCTTGCTCGCATCGTGAGTTGGATGGTGCTTGAGATGACTTGCACCAGACATTGAGGACGCTATTGCATGTGGCAAGCTTGCTGAGGTGCGCTGAGCTCCCGCACGCACTTGCCACTATAGAGTGCAGTAGGACGGGTCCCGGAGGACGTGCTTTGGAGATTACTCGCTTTCTCTCCCAGCGCGCTTGAGTTTGATTGTGATAGGTTGGCCGTGTTAGGCCAATCGTTCGGGATGTTGGAGTTTGTATCCTGGCAGATGACACCCCATTAGGATACAAACAAGCCCGAAGTGGTACTGGTGCACGTTGTGGGATGTGTCTGGGTGAGACACATTTGTAGGGTATGCAGATACCTACGATATGAGACATTTATACCAAATTTTACAGAATTTTTATTTTCAACCTGATTGCTATACCTAGGAGACTAGGAAGAATTATGAGATTGTCTTTATTTCCATCGGTTGATATTTACCATGTTTGAATCACGTGTAATGATCGGCATATATTGTAAACTTGTAGTTATTGTGGAATCTGAAATGTTTGTGTTGTTGCTTGAACTTAGAAACATTATCCTTAGAGAAATGGTGTGATTTAGACTTTAGAACTTGTTGCTTATTCATTGTTGTGTGGCATGAATTTTCCTTGTTTATTATTCTATTATTTGTATTTAGTTCGCTCGCACTAGCTAGCTTTGTGCTTTGCTGACCCCACAATGGGTGTGCTTCTATTGGAGTGCAGGCAATGTTGGCGTTCATGCGGAGCGTGGCGCGTAGGCCCCATTTTCTGTTGTAGGCGCGTTTTGTGGTGTTTGATCGTGTCCACCCTATACGGGTATGTTTTGCTTCTTCTGTGTTATCAGGTGTACTATATTGCTATACTAGATGCTTGTATATTGGTTTGTCTTTATGACTATGGCGGGGCGAATCAAATATACTTATTTTGTTCAAATTTTATCGTAGTTTTTATTTCCATTTCATTTTCGTATCAAGAATGTGTTATATTATGATGTTGTGGCCGGTTACGATCCGCCTGTGTTACGGGTTAGTTCACGCATCGGCACGCTGCGATTCCCGTGGCGGGCCAGGGTGTGACAGAGCTTGGTATCAGAGCCATTGTTTACCGGTTCACATAGAACATCATCGTATACCACTTTCTTGAGTGAATTGGGTAGAGGAGTTAGGACTTTTGTTGTGTTGGTTGATGTATTGTATGTGTGTTTTCTTTTACGTAGAGGTTGTTTGGTGATGGCGCGTGGTAAGAGATCCCAGGGTGAGGTATCAGGCATTGCTGGAGAGGATGTCTCTCAGGCTTTTATGGAAATGATGACCCAATTGGCATAGAATATGAGGCAGGGCAGTCAGTCAGAGGATGCGTTTACTCGGCGCAACAAGGATTTCGTCAGCTTGGGTGGTGAAAGATTTGATGGTACTGAAGATTCTCTAGCTGCGGATCGGTGGATCCGTAAGGTAGAGCTCATATTTGAGAGGATGGTGCTGACACCTATACAACGTACTGAGTTAGCAGCACACCAGTTTGACGGAGAGGCTATGTACTGGTGGGATTCAGTGAAGCAGAGCCGTGATGTGTCAGAGATGCAGTGGGATACATTTTGCCAGGTGTTTGAACAACATTTTGTTCCTGATTCTGCCAGAGCTGAGATAGTGGACAGGTTTCTACATTTACAGTAGGGTTCTAGATCTGTTTCTGAATACTTGGCCGAGTTTATACTGTTGAGCCGCTATGCCACTTGTTTTATAGATACTCTAGAGAAGAAGAACAGGAAATTTTTGAGTGGTCTGAACCCGTTCCTAAGGAAACAGTTGATGGTGATGATCGATCGTCCTTTTGATAGATTAGTGGACGTCACTTTGAGTCAGGAGTGAGTGGACGCCGAGTGTAGACAAGAGACTTTGGTTCGACAAGCTAGAGGTTCAGAACGCACTCAGAGGTTTGGTCGAGGAAGCCAGACAATTGAGCAGGCACAGCAGCCAGAGCGTGTCGTTGTCCAGCAGAGAGACCCTGGTAGAGGGGGACCAGTTAGGACTGGCAGAGACCGCAGAGGTGACAGACGTTCCCGAGGAGATCATCGACAACAGCAGCAACAAAGACAACCTAGGTGGGGTGGTCAGACAGGAACTAGGAGCGGTTGCTTTACTTGTGGTCAGGAGGGACATGTAGCCCGTGATTGTCCAAGAGGTCAGACAAATTGATGGGAGCATGTAGTTTGTTATACTTGTGGACAATTGGGGCACTTTTCCAGACTTTGTCCTCAGAATAGGGATGGACCAGCACTGCAGAGGGCGCCTCAGGGACAGTTAGCACCTGCGCCTGGAATTGGTCAGAGAGTCCCTCTCCCAGCACCGCCTGTTCGCCTAGCAGCTATTCCAGGTCAGGGAAATGTTGAGGGTATGTTATTGTTATTATTTTTTTTGTTGTAGTTGTGTGTGCCAGATGTAGTAAGATTTGTGTTATGTGCATTATGCGTAGGGAAAATTGCATGTTAGTGTGTTGTTATGTGACTCAGGATATATGTGTTGTGTGCCAGGTTTTGTGCATTCGTCGTCTTCCCTGTTGAGGGCTCTTTTCGATACAGGAGTGTCTAGGTCTTTTATTTCTAGACAGTTGGTTGTTAGAGACAAGCCTTTGCCAGAGCCCTTGTGCGTTGTGTCTCCCTTGGGCCGTTCGGTTTGGTTGTGGGAATATTGTCCCCGTTTCGAGTTTTCCTTAATGGGGTACAACTTTGTGTTTGACTTTATTGTTTTGGGTTTTGAGGGCTATCATTTGATTCTAGGGATGGATTGGTTGTCCAGTCATCCGGTGATCATTGATTGCTTGCATAGGTCGGTGATGTTAGCACCACCTGATGCTTCGCCTCGTGTGTTGGCTTGTGAGCCCGATTCGGTTTCTTTGATGTCAAGTTTTCTTAGCTCTCTTGAGATTTCTTGTCCCGACACCTGTTCTGTAGAAGTTGTGTGTGAGTTCCCTGATGTCTTTCAGAAGATTCCTGGTATCCCTCCTCGTCGTGAGGTAGAGTTTCGGATTGACCTGGTTCCTGGTACTGCACCTATATCTAAATCAGCGTACAGGCTTGCACCTAAGCAATTGGAAGAGATGAAAGTACAGCTTGATGAGTTGCTTCGTAAGGGTTTATTCGTCCGAGCAATTCACCTTGGGGAGCTCCAACAATATTTGTGTCCAAGAAGTATGGATCATTGAGGATGTGCATAGATTATCGAGATCTGAATAAAATGACCATCAAGAATAAGTATCCATTGCCTCGAATTGATGATCTATTGGATCAGTTGAGGGGAGCCGTAGTGTTTTCACAGTTAGATTTGCAGTCTGGGTATCATCAGATGAGAGTTGAGGAACATTCCGTTCCAATTACCGCTTTTCGGACCTGTTATGGCTTGTATGAGTTTCCAGTCATGCCATTTGGATTGACAAATGCACCAGCTTTCTTCATGGATTTGATGAATAGATTGTTCAGTCCATACTTGGACAAGTTTGTGGTAATCTTCATTGATGATATCTTAGTGTACTCAAGGAGTTTAGAGGAGCAAAGAGAGCACCTTCGCATTGTTTTGCAGACACTTAGAGAAAATCAGTTGTATGCGAAGTTCAGTAAGTGTCATTTTTGGGAGCCTGAAGTTCGATTTCTTGGGCATGTCATTTCTAGTGGAGGTATTGCAGTGGATCCCGAGAAATTCGAAATAGTGAAGTCTTGGAGACGATTGAGTAGTGTGATGGAAATTCGTAGTTTTCTGGGTTTGGCTGGTTATTACCGACGATTTATCGAGAAATTTTCCCTGATTGCGGCACCACTCACTCAGTTAACTAGGAAGAATGTTCCTTTTGTATGGTCAGAAAAGTGTGAAGAAGCTTTTGAAACTTTGAAGCTTCGATTAACTTCAACACCAGTATTGATTATTCCGACACCCGGTAGCCGGCTGGTGGTATTTACTGATGCTTGTGGTACAGGATTGGGTGGAGTGTTGATGCAAGGCCAAAAGGTCGTAGCCTATGCGTCTCGACAGTTGAAACCCCACGAGCGGAGATATCTGACACATGATTTAGAGTTGGCAGTCGTAGCCTTTGCTTTGAAGATCTGGAGACATTATCTGTATGGTGAGAGGTTCGAGTTGTTCACAGATCACAAGAGTTTGAAGTACCTATTCACTCAGAGGGAGTTGAATATGAGGCAACAACGATGGGTTGATTTTCTTAGCAGCTATGATTTCGAGATACAGTATCAGCCTGGTAGGGCCAATGTGGTTGCAGATGCCTTGAGTAGGCGACATGCAGTGATGGCAACCATGATGATTCAGGAGTACCGAACACTTGAGACATTGGTCTCATTTGCAGTTCAGCCTACTTTCAGTACAGAAGGTAGCATGATAGCGGGTTTTTAGCAGTTTATCCGCCGTTGATCAGTAGAGTAGTGGAGAGACAGACCTCTGATCCAGTGATTATGAGGCAAATATCAGATTTGGTAGTGGACACATTGGATGAGTGCCCTACCGATTGGTCGGTGGGTTCAGATGGAGGGTTGCGGTTTCGAAGAGATATCTTACAGGAAGCTCATAGATCTCGTTTCACCATTCACCCCGGTGGACCAAAGATGTATCGAGATTTGAGACATTTTTTCTGGTGGCGGGGCATGAAGAAAGACATTGGAGAGTTTGTGGCACGGTGTGCGATTTGTCAGCAGGTGAAAGTCAAGCATCAGAAACCGTCTGGGTTATTGCATCCATTGGATATCCCGACGTGGAAGTGGGAGTATATCACTATGGATTTCATCGATGGACTTCCACGGTCGAGGAAAGGTAATGAGTCGATATGGGTCATTGTTGATCGGTTAACGAAGTGTGCACATTTCATTCCTGTTAGTAGGAATCAGACGACAGACAGTCTAGCGGTGTTCTTCATTTGGGAGATAGTCCGCCTTCATGGGTCGCCTGTTTCGATTGTATCCGACAGAGATCCGCTTTTCACAGCCCACTTTTGGCAGAGCTTTCAGCAAGCTATGGGTACTAGATTGGACATGAGTACAACTTATCATCCACAGACAGATGGCCAATATGAGCGAGTGAATCAGGTAGTGGAAGACATGCTTAGAGCATGCATTTTAGACTTTGGGGGCAGTTGGGAAGATCACCTACTGTTATGCGAGTTTGCGTACAACAACAGCTACCACGTAAGTATTGGCATGGCACCATTTGAGGCACTCTACGGACGACCGTGTAGGTCCCCTGTTTGTTGGGCAGAGATTGGAGAGTCAGTTGTGATGGGGCCGGATGTGATCAGAGAAACTAGCTGATTAGAGCGCGTTTGTTGACAGCCCAGAGTAGACAGAAGAGTTACGCTGATAGGAGGCGTAAGGAGTTAGAGTTTGATGTTGGTGACAGGGTTTTTTTGAAAGTTTCCCCGCGGAGTTGTTAGGTTCCGAAGTCGAGGGAAGCTTGCACCGAGGTATGTAGGGCCAAATGAGATTATTGAGAGGATTGGATCAGTGGCCTACATATTGGCTTTGCCGCAGAGTATGTCAGGTCTTCACAACGTGTTTCACGTATCCATGTTGCGGAAGTGTTTGGCAGACCCGTCACAGATTATAGAGCTCGCGGAGGTGGAGATTTCTGATGAGTTGACGTATCCAGTGAGGCCAGTAGCCATTGTTGATGATGATGTGAAACAACTTCGTCGGAGGACAATGAAGTTAGTAAAGGTTCAGTGGAGCCACCGAGAGGGTGACGTGACTTGGGAGGTGGAGGACCAGATGAGAAAGAAATACCCCGAGCTTTTCGCCTAGGTTTTCTTGTCGTGGTTTTGTCCGATCTCGAGGACGAGATCTCTTTTAAGGTGTGTATGATGTAATATCTGCGTTTTAAAAAATAATAATAATAATAAAATTGGACGGGGTGTACTCAGTTAATGCGGTGGGGGCACATAGCCACCCACCCTTTAAAACACAACCCCCCATTTTCCTTTCTTCTCTTTCTTTTTTTTTTCTTTTTTTTTTCTTTCCAGGGAGCGACGCGACGAACTCGACGTCCCTTCTTCTCCAGTGATTCGGTTGTGGCTGCCATTTTCGTCCCCCAATCTCACATTCTCCTCCTCATTTCTTCCTCTCTTCATTCCCTCTTCGTTTCTCTGTTAGTTTTTCGCAAGAAAAAAAAAAAACAAAAATCAGTTTCACATTTGGGTGGTGTTGGATTTGTTTAAATCGGTTTCCTTAGCTCCGATCAGTCGTGGAGGGGCCTTGGTGGCGTCATTGGGAGCCCTTAGAACCGACATGCAAGGTTGATTTCGGGGTAGGCCGGTTTTAAAAAAAAAAATCAGGGTGCATGTTCGTTTTGAGGATTCTTCGGCGTGAATCCAGGCTTTGGGTGAGTGGGTGAGCCTCGCATCCGGCCTGTTGTGCGGTTTGGAGGCGATCAGACCGGAGTAGGGAGGATTTCGGCGCGTTTTCGCCAAACTTTGGGTTTCGGCGGGGTGTTTGCCGAATTTTTATTGCCTGTAAGTTTTTCTTTCAGTCATGCGCCGCTTGTAATTTATTTATTTTTTCAGTTTTCGGCTAGTTTGCTCACCTTCGAGTCCGCCTTGCAGTTTTAAAAATTTTCGTGGTCCCGCATTCGTGGTTTTGCGAGTTAGGAGCTTCAACCGGTAGGAATTGGGTTCTGAAAACCCATTCCGCCCAGGTGAGTGGAATTATAATATTTATTTTGAGAAATAATTATTTGAAATCCTGAATTTAATTTTTGCATTATAATGTCGATTGTGTATAAATGAATCCAAATCTGAAATTCGGGGTTTTAAGATATTTCTATGATTGTGTTGGTTATTTGTGAATGAATTATGTATTGGGTTTCCTGAAAGCATGATATACTTGAATGAAATCGAATAATGAATGAATTTTGGGTGTGATTAGGCTTTGGTGTAATGACATTGGACTTGTATGCTTCGTTTTCGAGTTTGCATAGTATGTCATGTTTTACCGTGGATTGCCGACTCTTGAGCATGTATGATAATTGACTTGAATAAATTTATCGTGGTGAATTGGGTCATGTTGGTACCCTGGCATAGTCGTGGTTTTATAAAAATTGCCGAATTGATTATGATTGCACATCTGTTACCTTTGGTTATGTACAGACTCGTCATTTGTGCATGTGGATGTTAGTGTAAGTGTCTTTACCCCGCTATAATGTCTATTGTGCCGATGCTTAGGAGCTTGCTCGCATCGTGAGTTTGATGGTGCTTGAGATGACTCGCACCAGACATTGAGCACGCTATTGCATGTGGCAAGCTTGCTGAGGTGCGGTGAGCTCCCGCACGCACTTGCCACTATAGAGTGCAGTAGGACGGGTCCCGAAGGACGTGCTTTGGAGATTACTCGCTTTCCCTCCCAACGCGCTTGAGTTTGCTTGTGTTAGGTTGGCCGTGTTAGGCAAGTTGTTCGGGATATGTTGGAGTTTGTATCCTGGCAGATGGCACCCCATTAGGATACAAACAAGCCCGAAGTGGTACTGGTGCACGTTGTGGGATGTGTCTGGGTGAGACACAATCGTAGGGTATGCGGATACCTACGATATGAGACACTTATACAGAATTTTTGGTTTCAACCTGATTGCTATACCTAGGAGAGTAGGAAGAATTATGAGATTGTCTTTATTTCCATCGGTTGATATTTACCATGTTTGAATCACGTGTAATGATCGGCATATATTGTAAACTTGTAGTTATTGTGGAATCTGAAATGTTTGTGTTGTTGTTTGAACTTAGAAACATTATCCTTATAGACACAGTGTGATTTATACTTTAGAACTTGTTGCTTATTCATTGTTGTGTGGCATGAATTTTTCTTGTTTATTATTCTATTATTTGTATTTAGTTCGCTCGTACTAGCTAGCTTTGTGCTTTGCTGACCCCGCAAGGGGTGTGCTTCTATTGGAGTGCTGGCAGTGTTGGCGTTCCTGCGGAGCGTGGCGCGTAGGCCCCATTTTCCGTTTTAGGCGCGTTTTGTGGTGTTTGGTCGTGTCCACCCTGTACGGGTATGTTTTGCTTCCTCTGTGTTATCAGGTGCACTATATTGCTATACTAGATGCTTGTATATTGGTTTGTCTTTATGACTCTGGCGGGGCGAATCAAATATACTTATTTTGTTCAAATTTTATCTTAGTTTTTATTTCCATTTCATTTTCGATCAAGAATGTGTTATATTATGATGTTGTGGCCGATTACGATTCGCCTATGTTACGGATTAGTTCATGCATCGGCACGCTGCGATTCCCGTGGCAGGCCTGGGTGTGAAAAAGTCCCAAAGCAACTACATCAATTGGCCGGTGAGTTTTTGGAGCAGCTAAAAAGAATTCTGAAGGATCAAGTAAATGGGTCAGCACATCCGATAATTTCTATCACAACAGTGACGGCGAAGAGGATTTCAAGACCTAGGAAAGTGTTGATAATGACAGTGCTAAAAATGGTGTTTCACAGAAAGAGGTTCACTTTGATATTGGTAGACTTTATGAATACACTTGTTCTGATTTCTATTATGTTTATTGTGGCTTCCTTTTCTCCTAAATCTCTGGAATGTGTTCTGATTAATAGTGCTTTGATGATATTTTTAAAGGTCTTGTTCCCAAGAGAATGTATGAAGTTTCTCTTCTTGCATCAAACTCTTGGAATAAGGTAGACGTTGCCTCCTTTTTCTTGTAAATGAGAAAATCGTGTTTCTAAATATTTTGTCAATGACATATACAGGGAGGTAAAACTGCGGGAAATGGTGATAAAACAAAGTCTCTGCCAGCAAAAGAGTGAGCTCTGCCCTCTCAGGAGCTCAAGGTATGTTGTGCTTTAGTTAGTGCAGGTAGTTTAGATTTTTTAAGATTGGCTCCTCTCTTCACGTGCTTGTTTCTCTTCTCTGTTATATTTGGAAGGAGGTAGATGACGATGCTAACACAGACAGCGAAGAAATGGTTGATGGTATTCTGACTTCTGGCACAAAGCCCGATTATGAACTCCCAACTCAAGAAGATCTTATACACCTTGCTTTTGCTGGGGCATGATGTGGAAGAAGAATTTGAGAAGGATAAATTGGATGTTCTGTTCTGTCTTTATTCAGGGAAAAAAAATCTTCGTGAAATTATTATGCCAAGGTATCATTTCATTTGCTTGCAAAACATAGTTCCGCTTTAATCATTTGATCTTTCAAATAACTACCTTATGGGGCTAATTGTATGGTAGTTAATGGTGTAACCAGACCAACGTACTTGTTCTGTTCTTTGCAAATCTGGTGAATCTGATCTTGCTCATCTAACCGTTTAATGAATCCTTTTATTGAAACCATATAGTATGACAAAACATGTAGACTTACATATCCTGATTTTATTGCAGTCTGTTTCGTGCTCCATCATTTTATTCTTGCTTACTACCTGGTGAAAGTGTAGGAAGAAGCCATTAACACACTTTAAGATGTACCCTTGGTATGTATGTAAAACTGTAAACTCATAAACTAGGACTATTATTTTTATTTTTATTTTTCTTTTATTAATTCAAAAGAATGGGGCTATTGGAGAAGATGTTAGATCATAGGATTAAAGTTGGTTGGACGAATTGGAGAATGACGTTCGAAGTATCATGCGATAGAAGATGGCTGATAGGTTAAAAGGGAAATGCTATAAGACAATTGTTCGACCAACCATGCTATACGGTTCAGAATGTTGGGCTACTACGGAACAACATACACATAGGATAGTGATAGCACAAATGCTTATGTTAAGATGAATGTGTGGTAAAACTCGTAAGGATATAATTAGAAATGAAAGAATTAGGAGATACTTAGGTGTAGCGCTCATAAAAGACAAAATTAGAGAAAGGCATTACGTGCGGAAGAGACCAAGCACGGCGTCAATTAGAAAATGTTTCAATTGGCATGTTAATGGAGGGTGTAGATGGAACGGATGACCGTTGAAAACTTGGATGAAGGTGGTGAAAGAAGACATCCTTGAGCTTGGATTAGGCGAGGATATGTGGACATACCTTATTGTTTAGAGAACCAAAATCCGTGTAGCCGACCCTAAAAGTACTGGGAATGGGATTTGATGATGATGTTGATATATATATATTTTTTATTTATTTTTTAAGAAAATTGGGTTTTTGACCTTTATTTATTTATTTATTAATCCATGGCCGTAGGCTATATGCACTACAAGAAAACAGTAATTTAGCGGCATGTATTTAGCGACAGTTTGAAAAAACCACCGCTAAATACTTTATTTAACGACAGTTTTTTAACCGTCGCGCAATAATATTATTTAATGATGATTGCGGTTATTTGCGACTGTGTTAACCATCGTTTTAGGCTCGATCCAGACTTAGCGTGGTGGAAATAAGGTGCAAATGGGGGTGAAGCTAACAGATCTGATTCTGTTTTAGATCTTAATAAAATCCAATGGATGAGTTTTCAACCCCAAATTATAAACCTAACTGCTTAATTTGTTATCTTTCAGATCACATCAGCTGCTGCTGTTTCAGAGGAGGAAGAAACGAAGGAGGAGGAAGAAGAAGACGAAGGAAAACGATGAAGGAGGAAGAAGTGATTGTGGTGAGTCTCTCCGTATCTCTTCTCACTCTTTGGTTCGGCTCTCTGTCTCTCTTCTCACTGTATGTTTCCACTGATGCAGACTTTTCGATTATTGCATATTCATGGGTTGTGGTTTCAAAAGCCCCTGTTTTATATTCTTACGATAGTTTCGTTTTCATGATTGGGTTTTCTGTGTTGCATAAAAGGGGTGAAAGTGGATCCCCACTCTCACTCTCTTCATCTCTCTTTCTCTCTCAACATTCGATCTCGAATTGCAAAAATGGGCTAAAAGTAACTTATTGCAAATCTCACATTTCCATACATCTGTTCAAACTTTCTAGGGTTTGCGCTTGATCTGCAGCGAATCCGGACTACTAGTCTCCACATTTGATCGATAGTACTTGAATCATGAGTATTCTCTATTTCCTGTTCAAGATTTGTTTCAATTCTTTGTTTCTCAAGTTAATTTGTTGTGAAGCAAGATTAGATAGTGTAGATTGGTCCGAGAACCAATTTGATGTGTTTGTGTGGTATTTATGTGTAAGTTTTGTTGTCTTTGATGTAATTAGTTGTTTCTTTGAGATTCAGAAGATGGTTGTGGAAAACTACCACGTAATTGAGCTCGTTGGCGAAGGTTCCTTTGGTAAGGTTTACAAAAGAAAGGCGGAAGTGTACTGGACAAGTATCATTTTTGTTCAGTGAATTTTGTCATTTAAAATTTGTTTCTCGATTGTTGGCAAACGGTTGCGATGAAATTTATCCTCATGCACGGAAAAAACGAGAAAGACATTCACAATTTGAGGCAGGAAATTGAGGTAATTCTGATTGAGGACGTTGTTGATGGTAATCTATCACATTTTAATTTTATCAACTTAAGGTCCTAACCCATTTGTTAATAAGATACAATTCAAGTGTTGGTTACCATAAGGTTGTATATAAGTAACTTGTTAGAATCAGAAGCAAGGGTTGATAATGTTGAAGTCATAGGGAATGTTATCAATAGAGGAATCAAGTGCCACACCCTGTAAAATGCTTTTTTAGCCTAGATATTTTGATAATATTAGGGTTATTGGGTATTCTTTAATGACTAATAAGTTTGTGTGTCTCATTGCTCTGCAATGCGTTTATTCCATGACATGACTAGTGTTGTTTGAGTACTATTTTAGTATAATCCACAGTATGCACTATACCTTATCTTTTCTTTCTTTTTGTGTTGGGTGGGGGATGCATTAGCCATTTATATTGGGCTTCAAAAGTGTGATGGTTTTGTGGTTGCCTTCCGAATCACTTTTACAATGTATTGTTCGATGTGCATCCAATAATGAATGTTTCCCACCAAGTCTTTTTCAGATGATACTTATCCACTCTAGTCATTGGTATGGTGGTGTCTTTTTGGGTTGATAATAATGGATAAACAGCTCAAACTCTAGCTTAAGCTGATTTATGAGGTTCACTAAAACTGTCATGAATAACAGGAGCCATACTATTGAGACCCTTCGCCATGCCAAAATTGACAGAAGTAAACATTCAAAGAATATTTGGTTCGGGCCCACTCTGAACTAATGGTTAGCACATACTAATTGCAGGAACTACAACAAATCAAACATGTAAGGTCAAAGTATGCATTTAAGGTATATTTACCTACAACCTAAGCTGACTGCAGTATATCTGCAGCTTTTGGACATCAACCCTCAGCTCTCCTACACTTGAATCTTCAATAGGTAGAAGCTCATGCATAACCAGAAACGTTGGACACTTCAATTCGTAACTGACATTGAACTACTGCGCATAAAGCATACTGTACCATCTCAAACCTAATCTTTTGAAGCACAAACTGCTTAGTAATGTATACTTAGATTAAGCAGTTGCTTATGATGTAGTCAGTCATTTGCGTGCGAAGCGGTATATTTTAGTGAGTTCAATTTAACCAAGGCACATTACAACAATAATCGTCTTTCAAGACATTACAATAATGCTCTGACAGGTATACACCATAACATTTAGTGCAAATCTGACGTCAGGTAGAATAGCGATTATCCTGCAGACTAGTTCTAACAGACAATTCACAGAGAAGAACACAAGAAGATTACCCAAAACACAGAGAAATATACTCTAATGTTTAATTAAAATTATCAAATCAAAAGTCTCCTACAATATTGAGGAAGAGCTCTTTTTATAGTGCTCAAATAACTTGAATAATAAACAGCTTATTCCTAAAAGAAAAAGTGGAATAAAATACTAAAATAACAAGCAGTCTATTCCTAAAAGAAAAAGTAAAGCCTAATCCTAAAAGAAAACTAAAAAGACTCCTAATTAAATTGAAAGATTGCGAATAAGTTATTTAGTAAATAACTTTGAGAGCAAATTAGGAACCCTAGAAACCCTCATGCATCAGTCGCCTCGGGTTGGAAAGAACTCGTCTTCAAGTTCACAACAGTTTCATCGAAATCCTCTGGCACCAGGTCAGAAAACTCTGCTAGCTCTTGCAGGCGTACTGGATTGTCTTTCATTTCCCTTCTCTTGAGCTCCATCTGGAAATCTAGCACATACTCCTTTACTATAATAATCAATTCTTTGACTTCATCAACCTCGGAGATATTCGATTTGCAGTCTTTGTGACGAAGCAGGTTCTTGGGAGACATCACAATGAGTGGCTTACGAAAATCTCTATGTATCTGGCGACGCAAAACATTGAAATAATTTGCAGGAGTCGTGACATGGACAACCTGCCAATTGCACTCCTGGACATGTTTCATAAGTGTGGTGTCCATCTCAGGAATAACATATGGATTTTCATCGCTCATCTTAAGAAAACGTTCCAATCTTGCACTTGAATGTTCAGAGCCCAATAAAACAACATGCGCAACACTGAAGGATTCACCCTTTTCAAGTGCAAATTGCCATTCACGGGTCGATATTCTAAACCAGTCTTTGCTGGCATATTTGGTTGATTTAACTTCAATATATTCCCTGTTCTCTTCATTCTCCCCAATAATAAGGTCGCAAGGCAAACCTGTTTCAGCCTCTTGATTGACCCATCTCACACTTGCACCACCAACCTTCTCTATGAAGTACTTGAATGCAACATGCTCTCCCAGTCTCCCTGTTACAGTTGCCTGGTATGCATTAGGTGTGCCATAAACAAGCTGGTCCCTCTCATTAAATTGAGTGTCATCCATAACTGCACCATCAGACTTGTGTACATCTGAAATACTATCAGCCATTCCATGTACAGAGTTATGGCTCCCTACCAATGGAGCTTGATCTGTCCTATCTTGTAAAACTGAAGCTGTTCCATTTTCTACAATATCATCTTGGCTGACCCAATCAACACCAACTCCAATTGGTACTCCACGATGTTCTGTTACTGTGCTGCTTTCAAGTCTATCCTGTGTCTGTGATCCTTCTTTTGGTAAGTCGGCTCCTAATTTTGCTCTAAATCGATTTTCTCGAGCAAAACTAAAATCTGGTGCAGTCTTCCAATTAGCAGGAGACCAATTTGTGTATGCACTCTGTTTCCTTTTGGGTTTTCACAAGTTTTGGTCATCAAGTGTAGCTGAAGAACAATTTGGCAAGGGATTTCCATCTTCCTCTTGAAGAGATAACAGAGATGATAAAAACCAGACAGGTTCTTCATCGGGAAGTTTAGGGATCTTCTGACTATTCATAATGAAGAACTATGTTTGCTCCTCCGTGGAGCCTGATTCGGCGATCGTTGTGATCATGTGGAGAAAATTAGCAAGGTGTAGTTCAGGGTTTCCACTGAAGAAAAGGCGTGATAGCTCCAATAATATTGAATGGGAATCTGAGACTCTATCGACATATAGGATGTTATCCTGTAGAAGACTGCTACATTCATGTTGATTACTTGATGAACTGTCACGACCCTTTATAGTATGTTGATAATGCAATTTCTCAACGACCATAATTCGCAAGTGGATGAGGTTATCAAATCCAGACTGTTTGCGTTGGAAATACTTATCAGAGTGTAATGTGTACATATACCGTTGTGCATAAGGAAGAACCCAATTGACCAATACATATTTTTCTCTGCAGTTTTCTGAACCATAAAAGACTGCTTGGTGAGTTATGACCTCTGAAAGAGAAGGAATTCCCGAAGTCTGCATCAAACCAGATAATTTCGTAGGGAACTGTTCTTTTTCATCGGTGCTAAGGTTTCCAAAACACAAGAAATTAATGTCATCAGAGTGCTCAAATTGTTTTTTTAGTCCTTCATCGTCATACACAGGCTCTCAAAGCTCCTCAGTTTCGTCTACCACGTCTTCCTCAATCAGAAGATTGTTGCCCTTCTGAATAGCAGACTTCCTGCACTCAGTCGTTTTATGTCCATGTTCACCACATCTGAAACATCTATTTGAGTTAGAATTACCATGCGGTCGATGCTGAGCAGAACGGGATTCTTGAAGGCGAACTGATAGACTGCCTTGATCACTTCTGATCATTGGCCTCATGTTTTGCTGTTTTTCCACAGCAAGTGCACGCTGGTATGTTTCAGAAACGGTCATCAACGATTGAAATCGATGAAATAAGGTTTGAGTATAGCCGAAAGGAATGAAGTGACACTTCATCTTCTTCTTCTTCTTCTTCTTCTTCTTCATCTTCTCCCAATTAGTGATTTTGGTCTTGTCCTGCCTGTCTCGTGATCGCCTCAACTGCTCCCACCACGCAGATGCTCTGCCCTTGAGTTTGATAGAGACCAATTTCACCTTGACGCGATCTGGGACTTCCTTATATTCAAAAATACGTTCGACCTCATTCAACCAATCGACAAATCCTTCGGCCTGTAACGTACCAGAAAACTCAGGCAGATCCACTCTGAATCCGAGGTCTCCATGACGATCCTCCCGACCACGGTGCTCCCAGAATCGAGCACGATGGTGATACGGGTTTTCGAAACTGGAATCAGAATCGTGATCTTCCATCTCACGATTACCGAAATCTTGCGTCGTTAGACGCTGGGTTAGCTCTGCAACTTGCCTCTGTAAATCCTCAATCATCACATCCTGAACGTCACGATCACGGTTTGGGGCTTCCTTATTCAGAACCTGTCCGCGACGACCACAACCACCAGCCATAGAAACTGATGAAATCTCGTCTTAATAAGATGTTGAAGCTCTGATACCAACTGACGTCAGGCAGAATAGCGATTATCCTGCAGGCTAGTTCTAACAGATAATTCACAGTGAAGAACACAAGAAGATTACCCAAAACACAGATAAATACTCTAATGTTCAATTAAAATTATCAAATCAAAAATCTCCTACAATATTGAGAAGAAATAACTCTATTTATAGTGCTCAATTAACTTGAATAATAAGCAACTTATTCCTAAAAGAAAAAGTATAATCAAATACTAAAATAACAAGTAGGCTATTCCTAAAAGAAAAAGTAAAGTTTAATCCTAAAAATACTCCAAATTAAATTGAAAGATTACGAATAAGTTATTTAGTAAATAACTTTGAGAGCAAATTAGGAACCCTAGAAACCCAAATTAGGAACCTTAGAAACCCTCCTACATCAAAATCACAACAGTAACCCATGTTATCTTTTTAACATACCACTGTGAAAATATTATCTCAACATACATGTGAATGTTATGGTTGTATTATCTATACATGTACATAAATTCTATCAATTGTTTATTAGCATTTGTGAATGTCTTGATTGTATTATCTATATCTCTGTACATAAATGCTATCAATTGTTTGTTAGCATTTGTAAATGTCATGAGTGTATTATAATTCCACATTATCAGTAAAACGTCATAATGATTGCATTATAATTCCACATCATCAGTAAAAACATCACTATCAATTGTTTAATATAGACTGTGCCATTAACAGTTGGTGAGGTTCCATTTAAGCGCTCCATATTCATTTTCATAGTTCCAAGTATTACAACGGGAAGAGCTATATCAGTGAGAACAATCTGAACATCATATATTGCTATACTCTACACGATTAGGAGAAAAAGACGAAAAAGGTGGAGTCGTACTTTCTCTGCAGGTGCCTCTTGGGTTATAGACAACCCCCACCAGGTGACGTTACACTTTCCAATTACTTTTTTTGCCCATTCCGAAATTGCAGAAGTTCCCCGCTTGTTGTTCATGCACGAATCATTTGGATCTTCGAAGACTGCTTGAAACAATCAAAATGTTGGTATTTTCAAGCAAACCCAATTACCCAAAGTTTTGGAAATGAAAATACGACATGACATCCGAAGCAACTTCACTATTCCCCAGCCCAATTTTCGTTAGAGAATAGAAGAAAGAAATAGGGACAAAAAAATGACAGCGCAAAGGTGATGCCAGTGCATATGCGGTAGCTACGAGTTCCTTCCAGATCTTCCATGTAGTTTTTCAAATGAAAATACAATTCAGGAATGTTTATTTAATTGTTCCCATTTTGCTACAAGTGGAACCATCTAATGGTCCTAGTTTGTCCACCAATTGTACCTTAGTTGGTCGCATCCACTCTTCTTGTGAAAAGTTGCGGGTTCAAGACTCACCAGTTAGGATTTTGTGAGTTTTCGTCTGATTATTAAGAGCACATGTGCTCCATCGTTGATAAGCCTTCGGGTATTGCATGCAACTGCTTAGATGGATTGGATCAGAGCGAAGCAAAAGAAAGTCTTCGTACGAGGTGGAGGCGGTGGACCGGAGTGAAAGAAAGTCTCCATGCAAGATGGAGGCGACAAGGATATTAAGTGGCAACAATATTGTAGCATTCGGGCCTAGTTTGGTTAGCCCTATAGGGTCAATCATCACTGCAAGAAAACAGGTGTTTAGCGATGGTTGCCAAAAGTGTTTAGCGACGGTTTTAACCGTCGCTACATAATACAGCGACGGTTGGCCAACCGCCGCTGATAAAGGCGTCACAAGAGCATTCGGCGGCGTTTTTTTTGCAACCGCTGGCATAACCGTCACTGTATGTTATTTAGTGACGGTTATTAGTAACCGTTGGTAAACCCGACGCTAAATACCATATAGCGACGGGTGCTAACCGTCGCTAAATATGAGGCAAAAATTGACGTTTTATAATATGCTGCGACGGTTCTTAACCGCCGCTAAAATCCCTTTAATAGTCCTTTCAACCGCCGCTAATGACAGTAGAATGCATATATAACCATATTTTTTAACTTTTAAAAAACCCACAATTTTATACAACTGTTTTATGTAAAAATCATTCAACAAAACTTCAACTATATTGTCATCAAAGTTAACAAAATATGAAAGCTAGTGCATGCCAACACCAAGTAAATGGACAAATTTAATGAAATAAAACATTTCACTTCACTAACAAATATTCCTGATTTGTACAAGCACCTTCTTAGAATCACAATATAAAAGAATCGAAATTTAAGTTGAACATAAGGAAAGTAAACATCAGGAACCTATTAAAGCCACGACAAGTGGTTTGAATAGGAAAGAGAAGAAAGTTTTACATGCCATGGCAGACAAGAAAGGTAAACTGAATACAACAACCATAGATGATACATTTTCCCCTTAGGATGAAGGGCAGCTAGCCTTCTGTTGATTGTCCACGTATTTGAACTGTTGGAGGCTTTGCGTTACTCATGGCTGACTAGCCATCCTACAATAAATCAATGGGAGATGAAAAAGAAGTTCATGATTGACCTCAATATCTCCAACAACAGTTTAATACCGTTCGAAAATCAATTAACAACAACATTCAATTTCTTCTAAAGATCGAGTATTAGATTCAATTGCAACACCAATCAGGAACTCTGATGATCGATCGAGGCAGTGCAACACCAAAATCAGTTCCATGCAATTAAATGGTCTTATTTCTAGTACAATAAAATAAAATCAATACCTGTTCTTGATTGCAGCAGCCATAGCCATGAAAGCATGTTCCACATTTATCGCATTTTTGGCACTTGTTTATATGAATGGGATCCCAATTTCATCAGCAAAAGCCTTGACAAGGACATAATGGATTCTAAATCAGTCAAGGTTATCAACCTAGCAACACATCAACTTTGATTGCCTTGAATTTGAGTGAACTTACACATCAAATGGAGAAAAAAAGAAAAAGAAAAAAGAGAAAAAAGTGCTACTACCCAAGCTACTTTGTATTGATCCACATCCCCTTGTCAACAGATGTTGATATCAAGCCCCCTATGCATGTTACGATAAAAACAAACAAAAGAGAGTAGATAAAATTTAAAAGCACTAGAATTAGCTTAGTTGTTTCGTAAGAGACAACTTTGTTTGCTGTCAGGTCTGACTTGTTGCCAACCAAGAGCTTGCATAGCGATCAATTTCATTCAACCATTGATTCACGTTGTTGAAACTCTCCTGATCAGTAACATCATAAAAAACCTGCCAAAACGACACCAACAATTTATACTTTTGCAATACTATTGAAAGAAAAATAAACAAATAAAATGGCTAAGACAATAGCCTGGATGACTGTAATGATATTTATAATCTCTAAATACATTTGTGCTTTCAATCAAATAAAAATATCAAAATTTGTTAAGATGTGAGAAAATTATTGAAAAGAGATGAACAAACTATTTAATCAGTCCTGGGGGGGGGGGGGTTCACCTTCCAGCCTTAATGTTAATATGAAAAGATAAAAATAATAATGCACCCTGGTTCTCAGAACATCTCCACCTAAACACAGAAGGTCAGTTATCATTCTTGGAATTTGATGCCCACATACAAAATGGAGTTAGATGACAATCCCTCCTATTATTCTCTTCACATTTGTGTACCCACCCTCCTCTTTTTTTAAGTTAGACTTGATAGACACAGTTCTACAAGGCATTATCTCTGACTGTTGTTGGGGCGTACGCATAAGACCTTGCTATTTTTTAATTTATTTCTGATGAATAAAATTAGATTGCTATAGAGAAAAGAAAATATGAAGTGAAAATACAACAAAGATTAAGGTATCATAGTATAACCATTGGATCATAATACAACTAATCTCAAAGCTTTTACTAGGTTTCATGAGTATAAGCATCACATTTAATTGTCTTCATTAGCCATTGAGCCTCCACGGATATTTTCCAATAAGTGACAGCAATGGGTGAACTCGGTACTGAAAAATCACACAATGTTAATCAAACTTGTTTCGACCTTTATCAACTACCCTGAGATCAAGGCTGCGCACGGTGAATCTTTCTGTGCCTCCTGTTTCTTTGTCTGAAAACTCTTGCATGTTCTCCACATCGAGGTTCAACTTCTTTAAAAGATTTCTACACTCAATTTTTCATTCTCCTGAACATGTGAAATATCTAATGGATTTAATTTACGTCAGATAGGTCATCGAATGCGAGATCAGCACCTGAAGAGCTCAATGTGGGAAATCTCCTCAAGAGCTCTTCAAACCAAAGAGAAACTAAAGAGTAGAGGAATGAATATTAGCTGCCTCTGTAGTAATGGTGTTGATAGTACTAGTCACTTGTTCTTTGATTGCCAATCTCCAAGGAAGTGTGGAAGAGATCGAGTTCTGAATAGAATGGGGTTAAATAGAGCTGTTTGGCCTCATGACAGGGAATGGAAGTGAATAGCAAAGCAGGGTGAAAGCTCATAGAACGAATGGTGTATTGCTAAAATCTCTATGTCAAACCACTGTCCACAACATATGTAGGGAGGAGGAATGAGAGAATAGTTAAAGCAACAAGGAAATCAGTTGGTTTTTATTTATTTATTTTATTTTATTTTAAAATTGGGTCGTTGATTTTTTAATTTTTTTATTAATACATGCCCGAAGGCTACATAATTGACATTATATGGCTAGCCAAATCATGCCCGAAGGCTACATATGTGACCATGTTGCTACCTCGTACTTGGCTGCAACTGAGATCAAAACCAAGAGACGAGAAATGGCATCTCTTTCAATCTATATGGGGAGTGAGTGCTACCTATAGTGAGCCTTCCTTTATCCTTATTAAGTAGGATCTTCCTTCTCAGGTTGGAAAGCTCTAAACACAGATGGGCCAATTAAGATTTATAGAGCAGGGTGTGGAGGCTTCTTCAGGAGTGAAGAGGGCCAAGTTGAATTGGTATACTGTAACTCTGTCAATAGCAGAAATATTCTCCTGGTTGAGTTCAAGCAATCAAGATTAATCTAAAGATAGGAGCTAATATGGGGTTGGACTAAGTTTGGGTTCAATCAGACTAACAGTTGTAAAATGTATTTTGGGAAGTGTTGGATGAGATCAAAAGTTGTTTGCGATTCTTGTGATTCAGTTTATATATATATATATATATATATATATATATATATATATTGGTTGGGCCTCATCACCCCTTGCTTGTCTTGTGAAAAAAAAAATGTTAAATTTAGGTTTACAATATATGATGCTATATGCTTTTGATAACTATGATTCCCTCTCATAAAGTTCACCCAAAGAAACTTTATATCAAAATTTTATATGTATGGAAATTACTGCATGAAACGCTAGACATGGACCTAATGCAAAGGGCATATACATGTCAACAATTACGAATCAATTTCTATCTATTGAAAGAAGCAGAAAAAAATCTAGTTTTGAACATCCATCATATACACCCATAGATAACATAGTTACTTCTCAATGTAGAAGAATCACAAGCATCGACTCGATGAATCAAACCAAAACTTGAAGGGCACAAGCCTAGTAACCAAATCTTGCCTCACATCTGAACAAAACACCAAACTCACAGAGAGTTCAAACCCAAAATTGGCACAAACTTTGAATCATATTATCATAACACAACTAAATTTATGGTTTCACCATGAATTAGGACCAACAAAACTGCCATTTTGATCCCAAATGCTAAAATTAACAAAACTACTTATAACCAAGGATTGTGGTTTCGATTTTTAAGTTAATTTTGGTGTCCTGATTTTAAGAAATATTTCAGTGTGTAAAGAAAAAAAGTAAAATTTTTGATGATAATAAAATAAATATAATGAATTTCGAAAGTATATTAAATATGTGAAAAAATAGGATGCGAGTAAATAAAAATATGGGTTATTTCCCATTTGGCTCTCATTAATTCATAACTATTCATGTTTGACCCTCATTAGTTCTTGTATTTCAGTCTAACCCCATGACCGTGAGTTCAACTACGTTAACTCACAAATTCCATCCAAAATTTTCAAAATAATCAACTTACCCTTGTGCACGTGATTTGCACATGTTTTTAAAAAAAAAAAAAAAATATATATATATATATATATATATATATATATATATATTTTTTTTTTTTTAACAAGATGGGGGCCAATTAGGAATCATATACAAACTAATGAGACTCACAAGCTCCATCCAAAATTTTCAAAATAACCAACTTACCCTTAGCCTTATGCACGTGGTTTGCATATGTTTTTAAAATCACGGATTGATTTTTTTAAACAAAGATTCGAGGGGGGGGGGGGGGGGGGGTGGGGGTTGGAATTAGGAATTATACACAAACTAATGGAGCCTTAGTAATTTAAAACATGTGCAAACAACGTGCATAAAAGTAAGTTGGTCATTTTGAAAATTTTGAATGGAGTTTGTGAATCTCATAAGTTTGTATATATATCTAAATGGGCCCCCATTTTCATTAAAAAAAAAAAAAAATTATTCATTCTAAAAAACATGTGCAAACCAAGTGCATTAGGGTAAATTTATCATTTTGAAAATTTTGGATGGAGCTTGTGAGCCCCATTAGTTTGTATATAATCCTAATTGGCCCCCATCTTTGTTAAAAAAACAGTCATTTGAAAAACATGCAAATCACGTGCGTAAGGGTAAGTTGGTTATTTTAAAAATTTTGGATGGAGTTTATGAGTCAACGTAGTTGAACTCACAGTCATGGGGGTTAGACTAGAATACAAAAACTAATGAAGGTCAAACATGAATAATTATAAACTAATGAGGGCCAAATGGAAAATAACCCAAAAAATATTAAACACATTAAATGAAACCAAAATACTTATAATTAGAAAATCAGTGGGTAGTCTCAAAAATCAATATATAGTAGAAGAAATGATAATTAGAAAATTAGGAAATCAATAAATAATTAGAATAAATGATAATTAAAAAACATGAAATTTATGAAAAAAAACCCGAAATATTTTGAAAACAAATCTTGGAAAAATTTAATTTTTAGTAGCTGGATTTTGTATTTTTACGAAAAACTAAATTTATGAAAATAAACTCCAAAATTTATGAAAAAACTCTCAAAAATGTAATTTTTTTTTTTTTCGCCCTTTATCTTTTCGTAATTAAAAAAAAAGAAACTTTGACGAAATTTTGCAAAGTCACATTCCTTGCTTATTAACTACAAATTCAATCTCTATATACACCCTTGCAAGAATTTGAAACAACCCTGTTGCAGAAAACAAATAAATAAGTAGGGATAAAAATTACTTCGTGTTTGCAAGGGAGGCCAAACTTCTTGAGCTTAAGAGTTTGAGTGACAAGTAGTTTCTGAAAGTCCCCAATCTTGGATTCGAGCTTCTCTACATGGGTTTCAACTCCTCTCCCTACCCCATTCAAAAAATCTAGGATTCCTTCCTTCACTGCTCCCAAACAACAACAATAAAAAATATATTTAAAAAAAAAAATAAACAAAGTCAGTTTCAAGAAAATTTTGAACTTTTTTCACAAAACCATAAAAAATGAAACTCGTGATCGTATTGGATTGTTTGAAGAAAAAAATACAGAAATTAGGATTCACATGCAATTGGGAAGCCATCCGCTTCAACGTCATCATTGCCATTGTTGCAGGAGTATTATGTGCATCTTCAACAAGACAGAAATCCAATTCAATCTTGTTGGACTTCAGAATGTTTGCCCAAGTTACCTAATTACAATATGTATACTAGTATAACGCGAGACAGTATAAAGCTGCAACACAAAACAAGGGGAAGATCAATGGCAATATTCTTTACAGATTGCAGGTTACCAATTATCAACATGACTATTATACAATGTTCTAAAAATCGTGTAGGCGGCCACCTTGGCCTAGACCCCTGCCTAGTCCTCTGGGAGCTAGTCTCATGCTCGCCGCCCGCCTACCGCCTAGTGTTTTTTTAGAACACTGCTATTATACATAGTAAAAGATTGAATCACCATTGCATAAGCCTGGTAACCATACTAAGGTTATTACGTTGAAATATATGCATTCTCTGAGAGCAAAAAAAACTCCCAAAGAGATAATGAAATTTCTCTTACATCTTATAGATATAAGATCATCTTCAACAAAAATCATATCCATCATCAAAAGCATCAAATTCAAGTGATTTTAGTTGGCCATCAATAAAATAGAAACCATTCCCTAAAGGAAGCGTGCTTTCTACAATAAAAGTCTGTTACTCAAGAAAGAATTTCAAATGGAAGCATAATGACAAGAACTTTTCATTTACCACAGTAAACAGTTGTAGAAATTTCGAGAAAAAAAAGAATAGGAATTGTGAAGTCAAATCAAAATCAATAAAATACAGGATTCCACAACAAAGACCAGGAAACACAAATAAAATAACAAAAAAAAATCCCTATGTCTTGGAGCAAACACTCCTAATCTGAAATATAGAATACCCCAAATGAAATGAAAATTTTCACATGGAGAGAACTAAAAAAAAAAATAATAATAATTCAAGCAAGAGAAAAACTGTGGCCCGAACACAAAGTTAAGCCTTAGTTATATATCTCAATTTCTTAACACTTGTTAGATTTGCTAACACTTACTCAACATTGTAAAATCGATCTAGTTATTCGAGAAAACATGCAACCTATGGCGCTTACACCTGTATATGGTGCTTTCAAAAGACCTACAAAAGATGGATGCAAAGTTGACACATTCAAGAGCAAATTAAGTTGCAATTATTTGCATATGTTCTTTTCAAAATTCACTGAAAAATACCCAATAATTTGAACCATTTTCATGTCATTTTGTTTATTGAATAAAATGCTTTTTTCCATTCATATTCATATTGCCACTAATTAATCAGTAACTCTCAACCAAAAGAATAAAGTTCAAAATCAATTTGATAAAAATTCATTAGCCGCAGAATTGAAATGTCAAAAGAGAACATACCTTGGAGTAAGCTGGAGTTGCGAAGAATAGAGAGATGGAATTGGAAACGGATGGGGAGGAGGTTTAGAGCAGGCGAGGGTTTTGTTTATGGCCAATGCTATATATGTGCACCAATGTTCTAAAAAATGCTAGGCGGTAGGCGAGCGGCGAGCAGGGGATTAACGCCCAGAAGACTAGGCAATTATTTATTTATTTATTATAATTTATAATTTACAAAAGTTCAGCATATAAATTGCTTTCAATTCAATGCCAAGATACATATGCAAAATGTATAAGAAAAATAGTCTTAATTTTTTTATTTTTTTCGAACTGAAATAATAATAATAATAATAATAATAATAATAATAATAATAATAATAATAATAATAATAATAATAATAATAATAATAACAACAACCCGCCTAGGAGGCTGCCTAGCCGCCTGGGTAGTTCCCAGTCGCCTAGGTCCTAGGCGGACGCCTAGACCTTTTTTAGAACACTGACTACAAAGAAGCATGCACACCGCCATAAGTTTTCCACCTTCCTTGAAAATCAATGATAAAAGAAAATATTTCCTTGTGCCACCATGCGATTAAAGGAAATTCATGCAACTTTTTTAAAAGGTTGATCTTGTCTTTTTTTTCTCAATTTTGAGCTGATAGAAAAGTAGAGACTTTGTGGTTTCAAGGTGTTCCAACAGTTTTGAAAAAAAGGTGGACACTCGTACAATCCTCTCTTTATGCGCAAACAATGCACTCAATGTAGTTTTTTTAAAATACATTTTTTAATTGCATAATGGACTTGTTTTACGTGTTGTTAGATTGTATTCTACCTGAGTTCGCGACTTAGGTGATAATTCAACAATTTGCTCCTTTTTTTTTAATTACATAACATTTATAATGTATTTGCTTGTGTACTATTTAGGTGACACCAATTGGTTGTTTTTCTTTAAGAATTTTTTTTTTGGATAAAACCTCTAGAATGCATCTTGATTTTTAACAAATTTTTTTAGGTATCTCTCATTCTGTAGCACCCTCTCGTAATTATTTTTTATTGTTTACTTATCCATATTTTTCCCATCAAACCATCCGATGCCCAAGTTAAAAGACACAGATTTAACCTTTATATACGAAGCTGGAAGTTTTATGAGATTCATGTGTTTTTTGCACGTGTAGGACCAATTTTGCCATTTTGTATAGAAGACCGACAAAAGTTGGTTGGCAAGTATCACAGTTATGAGTTGGACATGATTATAGTAAACCTTTGGGTCAAACTTGAGTTAGACCTACAATTAACAGGTAACCTAAATATAAAAAGACCAACAAAAAATTGAATTGTGGCAAAGATTACTACAAAACTAAGGGATATGACCAATCGTATGAAAGAAACAAAAAAATAATAAACCAAGTGAAATGTGAAATTTGTTGATGCAACAACCACCATTAGTTCAATAATTGGGAAAGCTCTAAACACAGATGGGCCACTTAAGATTTATAGAGCAGGGTGTGGAGGCTTCTTCAGGAGTGAAGAGGGCCAAGTTGAATTGGTATACTGTAAACACTGTCCAACAGCAGAAATATTCTCCTGGTTGAGTTCAAGCAATCAAGATTAGTCTAAAGATAGGAGCTAATATGGGGTTGGACTAAGTTTGTGTTCAATCAGACTAACAGCTGTAAAATGTATTTTGGGGAGTGTACAGCCCATTGGCAAAGTTGGGAAGTGTTGGATGAGATCAAAAGTTGTTTGCGATTCTTGTGATTCAGTTTATATATACATATATATTGGTTGGGTCTCATCACCCTTGCTTGCCTTGTGAAAAAGAAAAATAAATAAATAAATATTTGTTTTGTGTGTGTGTGGAACCCGTCTAATCATCGAAGGAAATGGCGAGGAAAACAGCGAGGGGGGGGACCATCCCTCCGGGATGCGCGCAAGAAAAGTCATCGCACGCATCCCGGGGGGATGGACGCCCCGCACCCCCTCGCTGTTTTCCTCGCCATTTCCCTCGACAATTAGATTTTTTGGTGTGTGTGTTAAATTTAGGTTTACAATATATGATGCTATACGCCTTTTGATAACTATGATTCCCTCTAATAAAGGTCACCCAAAGAAACTTTATATCAAAATTTTATATTTATGGAAATTACTGCATGAAACGTTAGACATGGAACCTAATGCAAAGGGCATATACCACTACAACACAAGTGATTAACAATAGCACAAGTCCATAGCGTTTTTTTGACTTGTGCTATCAAAACCAATGTAAATTCAGAAGATAGCGTTTTGATTACACAATGAAACAGAGCAGGAGATCAAAATTTTGTACGCGCGTTTTTTGATCGATTTCATCTCTTCCCTCGCGACTCTCCCTCACAAGAACTCCCTCACAGACGCACCTCTCCCTCGCGACTCTCCCTCAAGAACTCCCTCACAGACGCACCTCTCCCTCACATGTCAACAATTAGTAATCAATTTCTATCCATTGAAAGAAGCATAAACAAATCTAGTTTTGAACATCCATCATATACACCCATAGATAACATAGTTACTTCTCAATGTAGAAGAAGCACAAGCATCGACTCGATGAATCAAACCAAGAACTTGAAGGGAACAAGCCTAGTAACCAAATCTTGCCTCACATCTGAACAAAACACCAATTCACACAGAGTTCAAACCCAAAATTGGCACAAACTTTGAATTATATTATCATAACACAACTAAATTTATGGTTTCATCATGAATTAAGACAAACAAAACTACCATTTTGATCCCAAATGCTAAAATTACAATAACAAAACTACTTAAAACCAAGGTTTGTGGTTTCGATTTCAAGTTAATTTTGGTGTCCTGATTTTAAGAAATATTTCAATGTGTAAAGAAAAAAATTAAAAATTTCGATGAAAATAAAATAAATATAATGAATTTAAAAGGTATATTAAATATGTGAAAAAAATAGGATGCAAATAAATAAAAATATGGGTTATTTCCCATTTGGCTCTCATTAATTTATAATTATTCATGTTTGACCCTCATTAATTCTTGTATTCCAGTCTAACCCCATGACCGTGAGTTCAATTACGTTAACTCACAAATTCCATCCAAAATTTTCAAAATAACCAACTTTCCCTTGTGCACGTGGTTTGCACATGTTTTTAAAAATATATATATATATTTTTTAACAATATGGGGGCCAATTGAAGAATCATATATAAACTAATGGGACTCACAAACTCCATCCAAAATTTTCAAAATAACCAAGTTACCCTTAGCCTTATGCACGTGGTTTGCATATGTTTTTAAAATCACTAATTTTTTTTTTACAATAATGCTAGGAAACCATGATTGATGAACATGTTTCATAGCCATGTTGAGGTGTATGTCCACCTCAGCATTTTAACAAAAATGAAACTGGGAAAAACTATTGAATTTTTAGTTCTCTTTAACCATACTACGTTAAATCCAATCCTTGACAAAGTGTGATCAGAACAGGGTTCCCCTTAAGAGGTGCCATAGTTTTAGGGACTGACTGATTTGAGAGGATTGGTTTCAGTAATTAGGGTTTCGGAAAAGATTTGATGGAGACGCAGAAGAAGACGGAGCAATGGGAGTGCAATTGAATGGGTTCAAACTTGTGCATAGATTTGAGTTCTGAATCCAGATGGAGTTTGATTCAATGGTTTCTGCATCTTCAATGGGGTCAGTTTATCCGTTTTTTTTAATGCATTTGTTGAATAGCTAATCAGAAACCTTGGATTTTGATTTCTACCTTATACATCTAATAAAATTAGTTTAATGTGGTATTCTTCAAAATATTTCCAAAGACGAGATTGTGATTTGGAGAGAAATTGATTGATTGGGGGGGGGGGGGGGGGGGGGGGATGTTTAGGGAAGAAGAAGTTGTTTTAGCCTTTTGATGTTCCTCGTAATTTCTCACTTTGATCCATACTTGTGTGTTTCAGTTCACACACCATCAAAGAAATGACCTCTAGATTGGTTATTAGATCTCGAGGTATTAAAAAATGGAAGGTGTTGTTAAAACATGGGCAATACAAGAGCGCACACAATACATACCAATAATTGTTCGGATCCAGAGTGGTTAATGACGTGGATGTCTACATCAACATGGTTATTAAACATGTTTACTAAACCTGTTTGCCTAGGCCGACTCTTTTTTTAAGCAAAGATTGGGGGGGGGGGGGGGGGGGGGGCAATTAGGAATTATACAAAAACTAATGGAGCCCCGCATCTTTGTTAAAAAAAATTTAGTAATTTTAAAACATGTGCAAACAACGTGCATAAGGGTAAGTTGGTCATTTTGAAAATTTTGAATGGAGTTTGTGAGTCCCATAAGTTTGTATATAATATCTAAATGGCCCCCATCTTTGTTAAAAAAAATGTAGTCATTCTAAAAACATATGCAAACCACGTGCATTAGGGTAAATTTGTCATTTTGAAAATTTTGGATGGAGCTTGTAAGCCCCATTAGTTTGTATATAATTCCTAAAAAAAAATAGTCATTTGAAAAACATGCAAATCAAGTGCGTAAGGGTAAGTTGGTTATTTTGAAAATTTTGGATGGAGTTTATAAGTCAACGTAGAACTCATAGTCATGGGGGTTAGACTAAAATACAAAAACTAATGGAGGTCAAACATGAATAATTATAAACTAATGAGGGCCAAATGGGAAATAACCCTAAAAATATTAAACACATTAAATGAAACCAAAATACTTATAATTAGAAAATCAGTGGGTAGTCTAAAAAATCAATATATAAGTAGAAGAAATGATAATTAGAAAATTTGGGAGTAGTTTTAAAAGTCAATAAATAATTAGAAAAATGATAATTAAAAAACTTGAAACTTATGAAAAAAACACCGAAATTTTTTGAAAAAATAATCAAAAAAATGTAACTTTTAGTATCTGGATTTTGTAATTTACGAAATACCTAAATTTAAGAAAAAAAAACTCCGAAACTTACAAAAAAAACTCTCAAAAATGTAATTTTTTTATAATTTCGCCCTTTTTTCTTTTCATAATTTTAAAAAAGAAAATTTAGACGAAATTTTGCTAAGTCACAATCCTTGCTTATAACTACAAATTCAATCTCTATATACACCCTTGCAAGAATTTGAAACAACCCCGTTGTAGAAAACAAATAAATAAGTAGGGATAAAAATTAATTACGTGTTTGCAAGGGAGACCAAACTTCTTGAGCTTAAGAGTTTGAGTGACAAGTAGTTTCTGAAAGTCCCCAATCTTGGATTCGAGCTTCTCTAAATGAATTTCAACTCCTTTCCCTACCCCATTCAAGAACTCTAGTATTCCTTCCTTCAATGCTCCCAAACAACAACAATAACAAATATATATAAAAAAATAAACAAAGTCAGTTTCAAGAAAATTTTGAACTTTTTCAGAAAACCCTAAAAAATGAAACTTGTGATCTAATTGGATGGTTTGAAGAAAAAAAATACAAAAACTAGGATTCAAATGCAATTGGGAAGCCATCCACTTCAACGTCATCATTGCCATGTTGCAGGAGTATTATGTGCACCTTCAACAAGACAGTAATCCAATTCGATCTTGTTGGACTTCAGAATGTTTCCCCAAGCCAACCCAGGTTACCTAATTACAATATGTATACTAGTATAACGCTAGACAGTATAAAGCTGCAACACAAAACAAGGGAAGATCAATGGCAATATTCTTTACAGATTGCAGGTTACCAATTATCAATATGACTATTATACAGTGTTCTAGAAGTTAAGGCTATTTTTTTTATTAATTTGTTTTTAATACATTTTATATATGTATGTCGGCATTGAATTGAAAGTAATTTATATGCTACTATGCTTAACTTTTATAGATTATAAATTATATAAATAGATAAATAACAGCCTAGACCCCCGCCTAGTCCTCTGGGCACTAGTCTCATGCTCCCCACCCACCTACCGCCTAGTTTTTTTAGAACACTGTTATTATACATAGTAAAAGATTGAATCATCATTGCATAATCCTCGGTAACCATATTAAGGTTATTACGTTGAAATATATGCATTCTCTGAGAGCAAAAAAAATCTCAAAAAGAGAATGATATTTCTCTTACATCTTACAGATATAAGATCATTGATATGTTAAAATTCAACAAAAATCATATATCCATCATCAAAAGCATCAAATTCAAGTGATTTTAGTTGGCCATCAATAAAATAGAAACATTCCCTAAAGGAAGCGTGCTTTATACAATAAAAGTCTGTTTCTAGAAAGAATTTCAAATGGAAGCATAATGACAAGAACTTTTCATTTACCACAGTAAAATAGTTGTAGAAATTTCGAGAAAAAGAAGAATAGGAATTGTGAAGTCAAATCAAAATCAATGAAATACAGGATTCCACAACAAAGACCTGGAAACACAAATAATATAACAAACAAAATCCCTATGTCTTGGAGCCAACACTCCTAATCTGAAATATAGAATACCCCAAATGAAATGAAAATTTTCACATGGAGAAAACTCAAAAAAAAAAAAAAACCAATTTCAATCAAAAGAAAACTGTGGCCCGAACACAAAGTCAAGCCTTAGTTATATATCTCAGTTTCTTAACCCTTGTTAGATTTGCTAACACATACTCAACATTGTAAAACCGATCTAGTTATTCGAGAAAACATGCAACCTATGGCGCTTACACCTGTATAAGGTGCTTTCAAAAGACCTACAAAAGATGGATGCAAAGGTTGACACATTCAAGAGCAAATTAAGTTTCAATTATTTGCATATGTTCTTTTCAAATTACACTGAAAAATACCTAATAATGTTGAACCATTTTCATGTCATATTGTTTATTGAATAAAATGCATTTTCCATTCATATTCATATTGCGACTAATTAATCAATAACTCTCAACCAAAGAATAAAGTTCAAAATCAATTCGATAAAAAGTCATTAGCCGCAAATTGAAAGTTCAAAAGAGAACATACCTTGGAGTCAGCTGGAGTTGCGAAGAATAGAGAGATGGAATTGGAAACGGATGGGGAGGAGGTTTAGAGGAGGCGAGAGTTTTGTTTATGGCCACCATGCGATTAAAGGAAAGTCATGCGACTTTTTAAAATATTGACCTTGTCTTTTTTTCTCAATTTGGAGCTGATAGAAAAGTGGAGACTTTGTGGTTTCAAGGTGTGTCCAACAGTTTTGAAAAAAAAAAGGTGGACACTCGTACAATCCTCTCTTTATGCGCAAACAATGCACTCAATGTAGTTTTTTTAAAATACATATTTTAATTGCATAATGGACTTGTTTTATGTGTTGTTAGATTGTATTCTACCTGAGCTCGCGACTTAGGTGATAACTCAATAATTTGCTCCCTTTTTTTTAACTACATAATTTTTATAAATGTATTTGCTTGTGGGCTATTTAGGTGACACCAATTGGCTTGTTTTTCTTTAAGAAAATTTATTTATTTATTTATTTATTGGATAAAACCTCTAGAATGCATCTTGATTTTAAAAAAAAAAATTAGGTATCTCTCATTCTGTAGTACCCCTTGTTATTGTTCACTTATCCATATTTTTCTCATCAAACCATCCGATGCCCAACTTAAAAGACACAGATTTAACCTTTATATACAAAGCTGGATGTTTTATGAGATTCACGTGTTTTTTTTGCACGTGTAGGACCAATCTTGCCATTTTGTATAGAAGACCGACAAAAGTTGGTTCACAATGTTAGGTTGGCTAGTATCACAGTTGTGAGTCGGACATAATTATAGTAAACCTTTGGGTCAAACTTGAGTTAGACCTACAATTAACGGGTAACCTAAAATATAAAAAGACCAACAAAAAATTAAATTGCGGCGAAGATAACTACAAAACTAAGGTATATGACCAATCGTCTGAAAGAAACAAAAAAATAATAATAAACCAAGTGAAGTGTGAAATTTGTTGGTGCAACTACGACCATTAGTTCAATAATTGGGATGGCAACTCGACTAGCTAAATCACACTTGTTGTAAATAATTCTCCATCGTTTCAATCCTCAATGTTCATCTCATATCTAGATGACACCACTTATAGTTGGACGGTTTTGATAGGACAAGAAGTTTGTTTGTTTCAAAACAAGTGTATTACATGTGTTGTTGGCATGATAGAAAGTGTCATGATATTAGGGTTAAAATTTGTCAAGGTTTTTATCAAATGAAAAACAAAATGGTCCAAACAATAGAAATGTAATTCGAGTTCTTTGTTTGAATTCCTTAAAAAACACTTCTCATTCATTTGAAAAAATTGAAAATACTCCGGCAATGCATTATATATATTTTTTATTTTTTTGGAATGCATAGATGTAAAATGCATATTTTAAAATTTTAAAGTATTTGTATTGATCATTAGTTTTGTTAGAAAAATTGAAAATACTCATGGCATGAAATGCATTAGATTTTTTTAAATGCGTACGGTGTAAAATGCATATTTTAAAAATTAAGTATTTGTATGGATCATTGGTTTTAGTGGAAATGTTTTCAACAATACCAAATTTAGCAAAATCCGACAACTATGTAGCGAGTTATAATAATTTTCATTTTGAGAAAAAAAAAACACATTACTTTATCTCCCTGCCATATGTATATTCCACAAACTTTTTCCACCATTTTTTCATTTTCTTTGCCATGTCTACATGTTTTCTATATACAAATATGTCATTATTAGAAAATAAATATCGACCTTCAACATCTTTCTCGACTTTCAACCTTAGCTACCTTTTATCTCCAATTCCTTATGATTTGACAATTGTCCTAGTAATCAATGAATAGTAAAACACCAGTATGAATTGTAATTGATGATACATAAAAACGATCATACCCCAAAGCCGTACACGTGCCATGATGATCTCGAAGAAATACGGGCCCCAGCATCAGCCCAACACTAAACAAGCCCAAACGATTCTAAGCTCACTCAATTCAGTCTGCCAGGCGGACCCGGTCTCTCACATCACGCTAGGCCCACACGTCTCACAACTGTCCCCAATACCCGTAAGCCCTCAACAGGCAAGTATCTTGAGGATCTACTTCGGACGGGCAACTATAGCTGCTCTTTGCTTCCAACTAGGAAACAAACACCAAAGTATTTTCCACATAGGGAAACTCCCTTCTATGGAATGCTCTTGGATTGAGAACTATCTCCCGCATATCTAAGAGCGCAGAGCTAATATGAACTTCCCTTTTACAGCACGACTCCTAATTAGGGAGGGATCTCCACGAAGATCTCCTCCCTAATCTACTCCTACGATGGCCTGATTAAACCAGGACTCCTTGCACTATAATAAATAAGACATGAGGTTGGTAAGCTAAAGTACGCTACAAACTCCCTATTACAACATTACACCTTCCTCAGAGCCCTATCTGACTTTAGCATCGAAGTTCCATCAGCCACCACAACAGTGGTCCGTGGCTCACGTGTGCTACTTGTGCAGGTCAACAGGTTAGCAGGAACCAGGTTGGAGCAGGGAAAGAAAAATGACTGCATCAGTTTGGCGCCATCCATGGGGACGACATAGCTCGTAACTTTACACTAAGTGTTGTCTCCTTTCAAAACATAGAGATGGTGACCACAAGGTCACGTAACAACGGAGAATAAGGGGACACGTTGAACGTTTCAGCCATCCTTATACAGCATCTTTCAGCAGCTCCTATCTTGCACACGCAATCAACAAACCCAACATCCGTAATTTCATACAAAAAAATAAATATATATAAAAGACAAAAAAGAAAACTTATAGGACGAAATCGCAAAACACACGATAACCCGAACCCGAATTGCACACTCGACCAATGCGCGCGAGTGTTGCCTTCTTGTTCTCTCACATACACACAACCACCCTTACAGACACCCATCAGGTCGATCGCCATTCTCTTCCAGCATATTGACCTTCTCACAGCCCCCATACTTGCAACCGAATGTAACATCTCCGAGCCTTCCCCCTCCATTGCCAATTTTTCTAGCATGATCTCACATTTCGTTTTTTCATTCTCTTTCTTAATTAGAGAATATAACTTCTCATCACGTCTCTCTCTTTTCCCTTTTCTGTCTTTTCTATTTATTTTCTCCCCTTTCTTTTATCTCTTCTTTTTTAAACCCATCTCCTCAACAGATTCCCATTTCAGATCGCCACCCGATCCACTTTGCACTCTATCACTCCACCTATTTTATACTTCCTTGTTTCCCCTGTTTTTCTCCCATTTGATCATTTTCGATCAAATCTTAGGCTTGAGACTGTGAGGGGGTCTTCTAAAAATGCTGATTGCAATCTAAAATAACTATAAGAAGAAATTGATCAAGAGGTTGGTTGTTGTTGGTGTAGATTTGATTGAACAACTCCTCAGATCCTGCCATGGTAAAGGAGAAGAAAATGTGTGATTCTGAATCTATTTGAGAGATTTAGAATAAATGACTCAATGGGGTTGTGGGTTTTAGAATGGATCTGAATGTGTTGGGTGGAGTCGGCAGGGAAAAAGGAGATAAGGCCTTAGGGTTTTCTTTCTTATTTGTGAAGTTGGTTTGGCTTTTAAAGGATGAGAAAAAACAAAAATAAAGAAGGGAAAATGACTTATAAGGTCTACTTTGTTTTTTATAATTATAGATCACATCATACTCTAACAATCAAAAATGTCTCAAAAGGCATATTTTTATAATTAAAAACTCTTAAAAGTTACAAGTTTAAAAATAATTAGGAAGACATTCTTACCCTTTAACTTAAGTCATCAATTTTCAAAATTTATTCACCTTCTTAAAACCAATCATATGTTTACTTTCATTTTTTTATTTTTATTTTTTTTACTACTAGATTACTCAGCAAGAATTGATCAGTTGTTTTTTAGGGACATGAAACAACTTTGAAAAAAATATCAACCTGCATATTTCGCTTATTTCAATGTAACTAGAATTTGAATACATAAATAACAACAACAAGAATATGGATATTGATGATACATAAAAAATGTCACACCCCTGAGCTGTACATGTGTCGTAATGATCTCGAGGAAATACAAGCCCTAGCATCAGCCCAACACTGAACGGGCCCAAACGGTTCTAAGCCCGCTCAGTTCAGTCCGCCAGGTGAACCCGGACTCTCATAGCACGCTAGGCCCACACGTCTCACATTTGTCCCCAATACCCGTAAGCCTTCCACAAGCAAGTATCTCAAGGATCTATTTCGGACGGGCAACTACAACTGCTCTTTGCTCCCAACTAGTAAGTAAACACTAGAGTATCTTCCACCCAGGGAAACTCCCTTCTGCGGATTGCTCTTGGATTGAGAATTATCCCCGGTGTATCAAGGAACGCAGAGCTAACAGGGAATTTCCCTCCTATATCACGATTCTTAATTGGGGAGAGATCTCCACGAAGATCTCCTCCCTAATCTACGCCTATGATGGCCTGGTTGAACCAGGACTCCTTACACTATAAATAAGACATGAGGTTGGTACGCTAAGGTATGCTACAAATTTTCTATTACAACATTACACCTTCCTCAGAGCCCTGTCTGACTTTAGCATCGGAGTGTCATCGGCCACCACAATGGTGGTTCATGGCTCACATGTGTTGCTTGTGCAGGTCAACAGATTAGCAGAAATCAGGTTGGAGCAGGGAGCGAAAAATGACTACATCAGTTTGGCGCCGTCTGTGGGGATGACATAGCTCGTAACTTTATACTAAGCGTCGTCTCCTTTCAAAACACAGAGAAATGATGACCACTAGGTCACGTAACTACGAAGAACCAGGGGACACGACAAACGTTATGGCCGTCCCTATACCGCCACTTTCAGCAGCTCCCATCTTGCACGCGCAGCCAACTCACGTTCCCGTACCAATGGCAGCAGCGATGGATCCCAAAATTGGTTCTGGCGTATGGATTGTACCTATAGATCACCTGCTGATTTGAGGTAACTTCGTCCACACCATGCATCATTAGGTTCGCACTCCCCTTAGCTAGTGGAACATATTTTCAAACCAGGCAAGCTTAGTCAGCCAAAGCTGATGATGACAACTTCTATTTCAACCCGACACCTAGTCCGCTTAACGCGGGCATTGACAGTTTAGAAAGTGGGAGTCTAGTCAGTGATATCATGCTTGGTCTCGACGACTCGCCAGGGATCATTGCCCCTTTCGTGGCCAATGGTCGCCGAACCTAATCAAGTAAGCCAAGCTGGTGACTACCAGCAATGAAAGCTTCTGATCAAAACTTAAACTTGTAGCCCCCACCGCGAGGGTGTAGATAGTCTGGAAGGTGGGAGCCTAGTCCATGCCGAACTGATTCCGATGGCTCGCTACGGGATCACTACTTTTCAGCGCGGCCGCCGAATCACCAAACCTGGACTTGTAGCCTGCGCTGCGAGGGTGTAGATAGTCCAGAAGGTGAGAACCCAGTCAGCCATGAACCTGATTTCGACGGTTTGCCCCGGGAAAGCTGATTTTCAGCGTAGTCGCCGGACCCTCCCAAATTTATAGCCTGATGCATTCGGGTGTAGATAATTTGGATGGTGGGAGCCTAGTCAGTCCCGAACTGCTTTCGATGGCTTGCCATGAGACCACTGCTCTTCAGCCTGGTCGCCGAATCCCTCTCGAATTCGTAGCCCCCACCGCGCAAGGTGGGTGTAGATGGTTCGAAAGGTGAGAGCCTAGTCAGTCCTGAACTGATTTCGACGGCTTGCCACGGGACCACTGCTCTTCAGCCTGGTCGCCAAACTTCTACTCCCTGAATCCGTAGCCCACTTTACTGGGTCATACACGATTCGAAAGGCGAAAGCCTAGTCAATCCTGAACTGATTCCAATGGCTTGCCACAAGACCACTGCTCTTCAGCCTAGTCACCAAACTTTTTTTTTTTTAAAGGCAAGCTTGGGGTTTTAAATGGGCTCCCCAGACCACAAAAAATATAAAAGAGAGATTGGTTACATTCGTGAATATTTTCTACCTCTAGCATCATCAAATACAATTTTCTTGATGTCCTCCGCTAATGAACTTGGAATGATCTCCACATACTCATGGTTCGGTAATAATCTAGACAATTTATCTGCTGCTTGGTTCGTTTCCCGTACTGCATGCATTACCTTACACTCCGCAAATTTCCTCATTTCCTTCCTGATACGCCTGGTTGTGTGAGCTGCTTCCCATGGAGGAACTTTATCAGTAGTGATGTACTTCATTGCATTGCTTGAGTCCATACATAGTTCCACCCACTGGATGCCATGATTATGAGCTAGTCTGGTACCCAGCTCAATACCCTGTAGTTCATGCAAGATAATTGTTTGTGCTCTTTGAGACCCCGCTACAGCTGCTACCACCAGTCCTTCATGGTCCCTAATCAGTGCCCCATAGCCTCCTCTAGTGCTTGTTAGAGACCCATCTGTATTGACTTTGAACCATCCATGATCAGGCCGTTGCCATGCATGCAAAGAGCTCTTATGTAAGTAGAACTGAGTTCCTATTCTCATCCTGTCAAAGAACCCTCTATTAGCTGCATTGTCCTCTACTTGTAGTTCAAGGACTGAGGCTCGTAGTCTGATATCAGCAACAATCTTTGGCACCAGTTCGTTTGCTACTCTGAACTTGGATTGGAAGAGCCTGCAATTTCGTTCAGGCCATATGTGATAAATGGTGGCATTCAAAGCCAGTTTTTTTACCACCTAGCTAGGAGATGCACCACTGAAGTTCTTCTCACACCATTTCCACTCAGCTGGCCACTTCATTGGCTGATATCTATATCCTAGCTGATTTAGGATGTGTGTCCAGACAAAGCAGGAGAACCTGCATTTGAAGAACAAGTGCTCTTCACACTCCGGCTCATCACTACAAAGAGAGCATAGGGAGCATTCAATTACTCCCCATTTCCTTAGCTTGTCTTGTGTTTTTAGTGCCTTGTGCTTGACTAACCACGTGATAAAGCTGTGTCTAGGTATTTTCCCTGTGTACCACACCAATTTCGACCATGACACTGCTTGCATTCTCTATCTCATAGCGTGATACACACTTTTATTTGTGAACTCTCCTTCATGACCCCCCCCCCCCCCCCCCCCCCCCCCCCCATCCATATGACTTCATCCTTATATTCACTGTCTAATTCCACTGATCCTAGCTCCTCATATATGTCAACTAGATCTCTTCTCTCTTGCAATCTTGTATTCCATTTATTGTCTGTTATGAGAGCACTCACCTTTGCATTACGATGCAGCACTGAGTGATATGTGAGGTGTTGTGGGAAATGGTTTTGTAGAATACCCAAGGGGTGCCATGGGTCTTTCCACAAGAGAGTGCCCGTTCCATCCCCAATTAAGTGAACAATCAGAGCGCTTGCTTGTGCTCTGGATTGAAGAATTTTTCGCCAGCACCAGGAAGCCTCACTAGGAATCTCCATGGTCCAGAAATTTTTGCTTTTGATTAGATTGCCTTTCATCCATTGCACCCATAGATTAAGCTTGTTCGAAACAATGTTCCACACATGCCTCATCATAGCCGCTTTGTTTGATATTTCAATGCATCTTACTCCCAGACCACCCTCATTATAAGGGCTGCAGACCTGTTGCCATTTCACCGTAGGGGTTTTTGTATACTCATCAGAAGCATACCACAAGAAGTTCCTCATAATTGATGTGATATCCTCTCTCAAACTTGAAGGCAGTATGAAGCAGGAAGTCCAGTAGACATGAAGATTAATCAGGACAACTTTTATCAGTGTTAGCCGACCTGCATATGAGAGTGTTCTATTCTTCCATAATTGAACTCTTCTCCGTATTTTGTCTACCAATGGTAGGCATTGATTGTAGGTCAGTCCAGAGGATATTAGAGGAAGCCCCAGGTATCTTACTGGAAGTGATTCTAGGCTGAATTCAAGGCATCTAGTAATCAGAGTGAGCTCCTCATTGGGTACTCCAGCAACAAATAGATTGCTCTTTGAGCAATTAATAGTAAGACCTGTGCTCGAGTTGAAGAGACTCAAAGCATTTGATAGGGCCTTTGCAGACTTTATGGTCCCATGAAAGAACGCAATGAGGTCATCCGCAAAGCATAGGTGAGTTATTTGTGGATTACTACATTTAGGATGCAGAATGTATTCTCCTTCTTCCACCTTCTTTTTCAGTATTAGGTGCAATATTTCCATGACTAGGACAAACAAGTAGGGTGACATGGGACACCCTTGTCTTATGCCTCTTTTCGCCTTTATGCAGCCTTTTGGGGATCCATTTATAGAAATGGAATATCTAGGAGTCGCTATGCAAACCTTCACCCATTCAATGAACTGTACTGGAAAACTCATTTTTGTCATAACATGCTCAATAGCCTCCCATCTGACCGTATCATAAGCTTTCCTTAGGTCTATCTTAGCCGCACATCTAGGATCTCCCTTGTTGAGGTGATAATTTCTGACCAGTTTGTGGGCTAACATCACATTATCATGTATGTACCTGCCTCTTATAAACGCTGACTGGTCCAACCTAACCAGTCAATGAACCACTTTCTTCATCCTGTTTGTCAAGATCTTAGTGATGCATTTGTACAACACATTGCAGCAAGATATTGGCCTGAAATCACCCAGATAAGAAGCATTAGGAACCTTAGGAATCAACGTAATGTACGTGGCATTTACCTCCCCAAGCAATTTTGTATTTCTGAAAAAGTTTTTCACTGCCTTTATGAAATCATCCCCTATGATTCTCCAAGCTGTTTTGAAGAATAACGATGAGAAACCATCAGGGCCGGGTGCCTTGTCAGAGCCTATTGAAGATAATGCCTCTGTGATTTCGTTCCTGGTCACCTCCTGGATCAGCTCCATAGTCTCTTCTTCTGTTATGGTTTTTTCGGCTTGCAAACTGTCAATTACTCCAGTGTCATAGGTTTCCTGCTCACCAGCAAAGACTTCATCAAAGTGGTTGATACACTCTGCCTCAATGTCCTTCATATCCTCTAGTTTCTCATTGTGGCAATTGTATATGGATGGTATCTTATTCCTTGAGCGTCTTTCCCGTAGGTAGTGATGAAAGTAGTGCACATTTTCATCACCTGAGCGCATGTGTTTTGCCTTGGCCTTTTGCTCCACTTCGTACTCTGCATTCCTGGCTGCTTGTGCGTACTGTTTAACTGCCTCCTTCTCTACATCAGCAAGACTGTGATTAAGTGGATCAAGTTGGAGGGAACTCTGCGATGTTTCCATGATTTGCTTGGCAATATAGACTCCATTACTTGCATTGACAAAGCTGTGCTTCCTCCAATCTGTCAAGTTAGCTTTCACACGTTTAAGCTTCTGAACTAGACAGTAAGTAGCACTACCATTCACTGGTGTAGCCCATGCATTTCGGATCACCTCCATGTAGCCTTGTTCATGTACCCAGTAATTGTAAAATTTGAACGGGATAGGTCCTGGATTTGTGTGTTCATAGATAGTAAGGATGACTGGTGAGTGGTCTGATATTCCTGGGTTGAGGAAATCAGCCTCAGAAATGGGCATATCCATTAACCATTCCTGGTTTATCATTGCTCTATCTAGCTTGCTCATGATTCTATTCTCCCCACTCTGCTTGTTACTCCAAGTTAAGAAGCAGCCCTTGTATTGGCAATCGAAAATTCCTGTTTTCATGACACATTCTGCTAGATCTATAATCTGACCTGGATGTAGCTCCTCTCCACATACTTTTTCCTGGGAGTTCAAAATTGAATTGAAGTCTCCCAACACAGCCCATGGGAGCTTATTGTTACTTGAGAAGTTCTGACGTTCAAGCCATAGGCTTTACCTAATGGAGTTACAATTGCTGCCATAAACATAGGTTAAGACGCACGTATATCCATTAGGCCAGATTGATTTCAGAAATACGGCCTGGTCTGATCGAGAGATTACACTAATGTTAATTGCTTGAGGGTCCCAAACTACCCATATTCTTCCTCCTTGCACTATGTCATTGTTGTCAATTGCTAGCCAATCACGGGCCAGGTCCCGTTGAATCTTTTCCTTCTTTTCATCATTGACTTTAGTCTCAACCAAACCTATGATACTTATCTTCTGCTTATGAATTAGTTTGAGCACTTCACTCTGCTTTAAGGGGTCATTTAGGCCCCTCACATTCCAACAAGCAATTCTAATCATCTAAACCAATATCAGTTTGGTCACACACCCACCCCACGCCCCCCCCCCCCCCCCCCCCCCCCCCCTCTTCTGGGTTAGATGTGCCTTGTCTTGCAGAAGGTCTAGGTGCTTTAGTTTGATGCTTCCTGTTGATCGCATTCTCATTCACCTGTTCCAATCTTTGTAATACTTCAAATTGGTTGCCCTTGCTGCGTAAATTATGAATTCTAGTCTGAGTTTGGTGGTGCTTGTTGCTGCCTTTATTCTGAGTCGTAGGTATAGTCTCCATTTTCTTATTTATTCCTCCTTGTATTACCCTAGGTGCTGTCTCCTTCTTCTGCCCAGTTTCTCGTCCTGTACTCAACACATGTTGTTCCCCACCATCATGCCTAGGTGAAGGTAGCATACCTGCATCTGGTACTGCTGCTTGGATTGCAGTTGTTGCTATGTTCTTGTTACCTTGGAAACCTTCACATTGTGTTTCAATCAATTGGTTATTCTGCACCATAGTTTGAGGTTCATTCATAAGGTGACCTTGTGCTACACTCTTGTGTGCTTATCAGTATGCATTGCATTGCCTATGTCCTGCTGCTCCTCAACCTGATTGGCAATGCATTTAGTTTCCTGACTTGCATTCAGGCCATTGGGTTTCTCAGTTTGACTCTCTTTCAGTTTCTCATTAGGTGCCTTGCTTTCCTCCTCATTCTGTGTGACTATTGTGGGTTGACTATGACTAGCATGCTGCTTATTGCGTCTATTAGCAACCGTTGTCCATCCTGCCTCTGTTTGCTCTCCCCGCTTTCCTTGAACCTCCTTCCAATACTTTGTAGTGGGTTGGACTGGCTTCTTTTGCTTTGGGCACTTAGCCGAATTGTGGCCAAAACCCACGCAATGCTTACACCTCTCCGGCTTCCAGGAGTATTCCACTTCCACTTTAGTGGTTCGCCCATCATCTGAGACTACCTGGATCTCTGCAGGGAATAGGCTGTTTGAACTCATCTCAACACAAACCCTTGCAAAGGAGAGTCTACTCCTTTGTTCAATCGCTTTGTCGAGCATTAATGGGACACCCAGTGCACTGGATATGGATTGCAAACCTCCTGGACTCCATAGAAAAAGAGGTACCTTCCTCAAGTTTACCCAGACAGGAACTGAGTTCAGCACCTCTATATCATCTTCTATATAAGGTTGCCATGGCCGAACAATGAACAACCTGCTTGCTATATGCACAGGACCCATTTCTAAAGCATGTAACGTATCTGCTTCATTTAGGAACTTGAACACAAAGGCTTTATCTCCATAGACAGACATCTCGAATCCATTCTTTAAGCCCCAAATACGTTTTAAACTGTCATTCACAAATCCATATGAGAGTCTTTTCCCAACAAAGTTTCCTACTATGTATTGTTCCACATTCCACCATTCTGTCCCCATGATCTGCAACCTTGATCTGTACCACAGTCTTGCCATCAACCATTGATGGAGGGACATAGGATAGCCTAGTTGTTCCGTGTTGGCCTCGGTTTGCAAATAACGATGCCCAACTCACCTTCTTGCTTTCAGTTTTGTTACTGTTTGCGGCTGTAATATTTGCATGGGTTTCAGCTGTGTTAGGTACCGCATCTAATATAATTAAAGGACTGACATTAGTGATTGTATCATTGATTTCTTCATTCATTCCAGTGTCCTGACCCGGTGCATGAGCAGCAAGTCCCCTCTCACTCTCGGACGCTGCTCCACGAGGGGGAATGGAGGCGCTAGCAGTCTGGGTAGCCAGTGTTATCATCCTTGATCGATCAAACATACAAACATCATCAGCATTCACGTTCAAACCCTAATCGCCTCTCTCAAACTTGTTAGATATGTTGTGAATGCAACTCATTAAGAATTGGGCTCTTTGGCGATATCATTTTCAAGCAAATAGGGTTGCAGAGCACAGATAGAGATGGTGGTCCTAGTCACCAAACATGAATCTAGCCGAATCAGCGTCTTCACCCTCAAAAGGACTGACATCCTAATATTCGCACCGATACAAACATCGTACGATCAGTGCCCAGATAATAGCTATTTAGGATGCCCGTCCGAGCTTACGGCGCCTGACTCGGCACGAACGCTCTGACACATGCGCTCGACCATTGCAACTCGCTCTTAGCAGCAACTGCAGCCGATCGATCGAACAAACAGGATAAGCCTGAAGTAGCTTACCGCTGGAACAAGACACAGCACAGGCAACTCCAAGCTAAACTGTGAGCAACATGCCCAATATCGGACATGGCTACGCAACAACGACCCTGAGTCATTCACAAAACAAAACGAGCAAGCTCTCTATCGCAGACAAACCAGTCAAGTGTCCTATTGACTCAACCAGCTTAAACATGACGACAAGGCACATGGAGAAAACATATAATAGAGACAACAAACACATTACTGATAAAACTGTTTTCATTAACGGTCAAAACTAAATGGGGTACAATCACACCAGGGTCACTCCCTACCAGGAGAAGGTACAAAAATAAAAGAACTAAGCCTAGTTGAAGAAGGAACATGGATAGCATCCACACGCACTGCGGTGTGCGCATCAGGGTCCACATTGTCTTCCTCATTCGACGATGCAAAGGCAACAAACAAATCAACATATGACATCTTCTTATACCGGCCAAGATCCCACTCAGGATGCTCCTCCTTCATCAGTGCCAACAGCTCAGCCAGCCATGTACAACCCAGTAGAACTCACACTTGCCTTGCTCCTGAAGAAGTTCTTCCTCTCGCACCCTCGCGTCAACAAGTTTGTGCTCTAGTAGTTCCAACTTTTCAGTCAGTGTGTCGACCTGAGACTGCTCTGTGGAAAGACTGTTCTTCACAGCACTGAGCTCATGACACCCCAGTTTGAGCTGGTCCTCAGCCCATTCAGTTTCATTTGAAGCATTCTCTTTAACAAAAGACTGCAACTCAGAACATGCCTTAGCAATAGCATCTTGCGGAACATCGACTTCTCGACGGACCCAGCTCAATTCCCGTTTAAATCCATCCCTTTCAGACACCGCCTCCATTAATCTGCGCTCGAGGTCCTCCAGACAAGCCCTCTGAGCCTCAGCAGCCACGGTTGACTGATCCAACCGTTTCTCCTCAGCCTGTTTCTTAAGCCGTTCGATTTCATGGAGCGCTTCAGAATACAACAACTGCAAGTGGGAGAAGACACGCTCCAAGGTATATACTCTCTCACGAGCCTCCTCGACTTCCGTTCCAGCAATGGTTGCATGGCTCAAATGAGACATACCCAACATAAGGTACTTCAGACCCTTATCCATGCATCCTTCCAATGTATCATCTTCAAGTTTCGGAGCAAGATACATCAACCAGTTGTGGCGCCTGCTTATGTGTTTCCCCAAAGTATACTCTACATCCACCTCTTGATGCCAGACTTGTGAGCTCATTTTTACCAAGTCAGGTGCAAACAGGCTTATCCGGGCATCTGGGTGAAGCCATTCCTAATTGGAAACTACGCCAGCGCCGCCATTTACGGTTTCCATCGTCCTCAGACTCTCCTCCGCGACATTTTCTTTGTCAAGAACAGTCGACCCTTTATTGTGAGATGACTCAATAGGATCCGAGGGAGAGGAGGGAGCAAATTATCCAAAGGACCCTCCAACACTTCCATCTGTGGCCTAGAATGAGACGATGAACAATGCGGACTACAAGAGACACGACCGACACCGCGACCACTTTCAGGTGAATCAACAGTGGAATGATTAGATTCTACCACCTCAGGCGAATCTTCACAAGAACCTCCAACAGCAATAGTCCCACGTGCATCAACACCAATGAAAGCAGCCATTGCGACCCGTACCAGACGATCATTCAGAGCCTCAAACTGTGGCATGACGCGAAACGTCTCCATGGTGTTTTGCTTTTCTAAGGTAAGAGGAGTGGTAGGATACCTTCCTGCAAGGGAATCCAAGTAATGAGCAGTCAGCTCGCTACCAAGCATATCGAAATTGCGAGAAAGGGATTGAACTTACGGAGCGATCTGAACTGTCGCTCGAGCGGTCAACCCCTACACCGAAAATACTTCGAATCCATAGGAGCCAAAAAATACTACTTCTGCCAGAACTTGAAATCATCAGGCAGCTTACCAAAACACTTCGACGACTTCATCTTACAAACAACATTGCTCTTCAGCCGAGGAGAGGTCAGCAGCTAGATCACTTGCAGGGTCACGCTAACACCAGCCTCCTTGGCGCTGAGCAGAATCATGAGGATTATCCTATATCCATTAGGCCCCAACTGAATCAGAGGGATCCCTAAGAGATCCAAGAACTCCCAAATCACGTCCAGTATAGGAAAACGCACTCCAGTTTGGAGCATCCCGCGATGTAAATAGATTAAACTGGCCGGAGGTGACACAAGCATTTGGCCGCCCGTTAAGAGATAAAATGGCAGGTCCGCAGGAACCCAAACTTCGTACAGATTTTGGCAATACCAAACTCAGACAACAACCTGTCTTCAAATAATTCCAGGGCCTCAGCCAAAACAACACCATCAAGAAGGTTTTCTTGAGCCATGAAGAAGACAAACGATCTTTTCAGAACAATACCTTCAAAAGCGGAGAAAGTAGAAGATCAGATTCTACACTACAGACGACCTAAATAGAAGATGATTTCCCGCTTCTTTTCTGCCGAACCAAAGCACGTGCCATTAATGCGGAGTGCAGAGCAAACAATGATTCAGGCTCAATCATCATGAGTGGTGCATCCCTTCAAGCGATGACTTAGCGAACCGATGTATCATCCCAGTAACTCGGGGGGAGTAGCTGATGATACATAAAAATGGTCACACCCCTGCGTTGTACACGTGTCGCTATAATCTCGATGAAATACGGGCCCCAGCATCAGCCCAACACTGAACAGACCCAAACGGTTCTAAGCCCGCTCAATTTAGTCCACTAGGCGAACCCGAACTCTCACAAAATGCTAGGCCCACACGTCTCACAACTGTCCTCAATACCCGTAAGCCCTCCACAGGCAAGTATCTCAAGGATCTGCTTTGGACGAGAAACTACAGTTGCTCTTTGCTTCCAACTAGGAAGCAAACACCAGAGTATCCTCCACACGGGAAAACTCCCTTCTACGGATTCTTCTTAGCGCCGACATTGATGGTTTAATTTGATATTATCACTAGCGGATTTTTTGATTTTGGGAATGAAGATTATTCATACTAGCTTAATTGCTAACCCAAGTGAGATTTTCTTGGGTACATTCCTCTTGGAATGTAGCCAATTAGCTCATCTCAGGTTTAAAGATTATTGGGCAGTGCTACAGGAGTTTCTTTAGTGGGGTGAACCTCTTCAAAGAGTTTTGGTTAGAACAGTTTTCATTTGTTTGTTTCAATTTTTAAATTATGTCTCAGTTGTTATTGCTAAATGTTATTCTTTTATTGAATTTTTCATGTCCCGAATTTTGGGGAAAACAGATAATCCTACATGGATATAAGGATTTTTGTTTTGCCAAAAATCGGGGCTTGACAACGCCGGATTGTTTGGCTTCATTGTCGGACGACTTCAAGTCCTGGCAGAGGTATTGTTTTCTAGCTTCTTCGGACTCTTTGTTATTTAAGCTGGAGGTGCGTCCAATCGTCAGATATTTCAAATTTGATTGCAGTAAGCATAATGTCCCTCCTCATTTTTCTTGTCTAATTCATGCGGATTTTGAATTTCTCTTATTATTTCTTACAGGGAAATTTATGGCTCCAACCCTTACTGAGAAGGAGTCAATAAGGAAGCGTTCAATGAGCTTCCTTTTATGACCATCGAAGAGGTTATGGCTTCAAACAACATTGTGCGGAGGGAGTTGTTCAAGTACTTCCATATAGCTCCTACTCTGTTTAGGTCGTTGCTGAAAGATGCCAACAATAGTCTTTCAAAGAAGAGAAAACTGACAATGCCTAGTCCTACAAGGCTGGCTGAGTTGGATGAGGCTTTGCCACCCATTGGTCGATCGAAGAGGAAGTGAGCCGGTTGCAAAACTGATTCTTCTTCTAATCCGTTGATTCTACTGGAGAAGGAGGTGACCATCACGGAGCTAGGACTTAACCAGTCTATCCGTGAGATGGTTTTGGAAGAGCAAGTTGTTGTGATGGAGCCTCCTGCTACCATCGTCGACTTGGAGGGGGATCGTTTGGAGATAGCGAACCCAGGCAAGGTCAAAGCTTTGCAGCTTGTCGAGTCCCAAGATATGGCTCCTGCCACCAAATATATTGATGCTACCTGTTCTGCCGAAGCTGCCACCTTGGGGAGTTGGGCATCGGGCTGAGCCTCTCGTTGAAAAGGGCCTGGCTGCAGAACTGACATCTTTGAAGGGTCCCCTAGGGACAATGTTGACGTCTAGTGGCGAAGCGAGCGTGTCACCGAATTTGAGTGAACTACATCCTTATGCCCGCAATGGAGTACATGTTTTGGAGAAGGCTTTTGTTAAACTGCAGAAGTCATATTTTGACGCACTTTATCGGATAGATTCCTTAAACAAGCAATTGGAGGAGTTTTGTGCTAGGATGGACTTTGAATAAGTGCGGGCCGCTCACTCTGATCTTGAGGCCAAGCTGGAGGCCTCAAAGGCTGAGCTGAATTTAACCAAGGTTGGCTTGGCATCCACTGAAGCGGAGTTGGGGCACACTCAGGAGGAGTTGAAGTGCGTGGAAGAGGTGGCAGGCAAGGTGCATGCTGATCTACAAACTCGAGCTGTTGAAAAGGAGTGAGCTGAGTCTGAATGGACTGCCTTGCGTCAAGAGCTTGAATCTGAAGTTGCTGACCGTCATCTTCATATCCACGAGGCGGAAGATAAAAAAGGTTGCTTATTGGAGGACTGATTAGGAAGAAGCTTTCTACCCAGTGCCCTCATCTTGTAATTCGGGGTAGGCCTCTGTCGATGCTTACTTATCCCCTGTAATCCCTTATGATGTAATTGGCCCTTCGGCCTCTGGATCAGATTCTCCCCAATAGCTGTAATCCTTAAGATATAACTTAAAGAAAGTTTTTTTAAGAATTGTTTCATACTTGTACTTTCTTAGTTCTATTGCCATGTCATTGCATCGGTCTCTTAGACGTGTGAATCGCATAGTAGATTTTGAAGTCCTTGTACTTCAGATTTCTTAGACCATCTTAATCTACTTATAGGCATAATAGACCGTAGGTCGAACTAGAAGCTATCGTCATCAGTCAAAACTGACTAAGCTTTGGTTAGGTTCGACGATCACCGTCTGTGGAAAGACAATGATCCCTGACAAGCCATCATCATCAAGCTCAAGGAGCACTGGACTAGACTCACACTTTCTAACACATCGTCATCCGCGCTCGACGGAATAGGCGTTAGAGCCGAGCAGAAGCCATCGTCATCAGTCCAAACTGACTGCTTTGGTCAGGTTCGACAATCACTTTCTGTGGAAGGACAATGATCCCTGGCCAGCCATCATCTTTAGGCTCAAGGAGCATTGAATAGATTCCCACTTTCTAACCCATCGTCATCCGCGCTTGATGGATTAAGTGTTAGAGCGGCCCAAAAGCCATCATCATCAGCTGAACTGACTTGTTTTGGTCAGGTTCGACGATCACTGTCTTTGGAAGGACAATGATCCTTGGCAAGCCATCGTCATCGGGCTCAAGAAGTACTGACTAGATTTCCACATTCTAACCCATCGTCATCCGCGCTCGACGGACTAGGCGTTAAAGCGGACCAGACGCCATCGTCATCAGTTAAAACTAACTAAATTTTGATCAGATTTGGTGATCATTGTTGCGAAAGGACAATGATCCCTGGAAAGCCATCGTCATCAGGCCCAATGAGCACTGACTAGACTCTCACTTTCTAACCCATCGCCATCCACACTCGACGGACCAGGCGTCAGAGCGGACCAGAAGCCATCGTCATCAGTCAGAACTAACAAAGCCTTGGTTAGGTTTGGCGATCGCTGTCTGCGAAAGGACAATTATCCCTGGCAAGCCATTGTCATCAGGCCATTGAGCCTGACTAGACTCCCACTTTTTAACTCATCGTCATCCATGCTCGACGGATTAGGCATTAGAGTGAACCAGAAGCCATCGTCATCAGTCAGAACTGATTAAGCTTTGGTCAAAATTGATAAGTTAGGCTTGAGCGTCCTGACTTATGTAGCTAACAGAGTGGTCTGACATGGGGACCGGTTCAACGGATCCGACATGAGAATTGGATAGTCATGGATTGACTGGGTATCCAACTAGATTCAACGAACCATGGTGGAAGTTTAGTAAAAGCAAATACCCTTTATTGATAATATTTTTTAAGGTATTCTACATTCCATGGCCGCTTAAGGCTTTCACCATCCATGTCCTCCAACCAATATGTCCCTAGCATGTTGAACTTGGTCACTTTGTAAGGCTTTTCCCAGTTAGGGTTTAGCTTGCCTGCGCTTGGTTCTTTAGTGTTTTGCTAAGTTTTATTAAGTACCGATTCTCTTACTTTGAACTCTTGTAATTTGACTTTCTTGTTGTAGTATTGTGCCATTTGTTGTTGGTAGGCGGCTATCTTGGCGGAAACTTTATTTCACCTTTCTTCGAGGAGGTCCAATCATACACGTAGAGCTTTGTCATTGTCTTCCAGCCTAAAATCCTTTGTCTTGAAAGTTGGGACCTCTAGCTCCATTGAGACCATCGCTTCTAGGGGTGCGAACGGTTCGGGTTGAGGCCTATCCCGGTCCCAGTCCCGGTTCAGTCAATCGGGAACAATCCAGGTCGGGAAAACCACTTTTTTTGGGATGGCCCGGTTGGACCCAATCTGTTTGGAACCGGGACAGTCCGGGTCGGGACCATGCCTACCCGATTTTTGTTTTTTTGTTTTTTTAATCTAAAATGAACAAAATATGAAACGCAATAACCCTCGCTCGCATCTCATCTCAAATCTAAATCTCTACCGTCGGATCCATCTCACCTCAAAACACACTAATCTAGCCAAAACAGAGGAACAATTACCAAAAACAAAGCAAGAGCAGAGATGGTTGAAACTCAAACATGGAAGACGAGAAGAGGAAGCAATCCAGACTCGAAACATAGCAAATCGTCGAGATCCCCACAACCCCAACAAGCGAATCTCGCCATACAACATCAACAAACACTCTCTTCACCCCAACCATCTTAACAGCTCTCATCATAGCTTCTTAGAAACAATGAGACAAAAGAAAAAAAGGGGCGAACAAAAGCAAAACCCTTAGAATCTCACTTTTCTTTTCTCTTCAATCTTTGCGAGCTTCTCCGGGGACGAGAAGCTTAGCCATTCCATCCCAATCGATGCCCTTCGACGCTTTCACTGTGATATTTGGTGTGGGATTTGGTTTATGAGATGTGGGATCTGTGAGTGTGAGATTTGGTGTGGGATCTGTGAGTGTGAGATTTGGTTTATGAGATGTGCAAGAGATTTGGTGTGGGATAATGTGTAAGAGATTTGGGCTTGGGCTGATGTGAGATGATGTGGTGTGGGATGATGTGTAAGAGATTTGGGCTTGGGCTTAATAGTAAACGGGACGGACCGGAACAGTCCGGGACAAAACTAGTGAAAATCGATCACGAACCGGTTGGAACCAGTCCGGGACCGGGATAAAAACTGTATAAACAGATTGGTCCCGATTTAAATCGGTTCAGGACCATACCGATCCGGGTCGGGACCGGGATTCTTGCCCACCCCTAATCGCTTCTGATCCATATGCTAGGAAAAAAAACGTGTTTCTCCAGTTGGAGTTCTTTTTGTGATTCGATTTGCCTAGAGGATTCCCGGTAACGTCGAAACCCATTGGCCCTTAGCCACGTCAAGTTTTCTTTTGAGTGCTTCCAATATTGTTATGTTGGTAACTTTCGCCTGGCCATTGGCTTGCGGATGTTCTGGCGAGGAGAAGTGGTGGCTGATGCCAAGATCTTGCATAGTTTGTCAACCAGTCTACCTTCGAATTGGGTTCCGTTGTCACTGACTAGCATCCGTGTAACACCGAATCTGCAGAAGATGGAGGTTCATATGAATTTGTTGATTTGATTCTAGCATATCTTAGACAGGGGCTTGAGTTTGACTCATTTGGTGAAGTAATCCATAACTACAAGGAAAAATTTATTATTGGTTGAGGCCAGGAGGGGTCCAACGATGTCCATCCCCTATTATGCAAATGACCATGGACTGGTCATCGAAGTCAAGGGCTGAGCAAACATGTGTATATACGGTGCAAACCTTTGACAGTTGTCGCATTTGCGGACGGTATCTATGGCTCTTGCTGCATCTTTGGCCAATAGTACCCTAAGGTTAGGGCCTTGTGGGCAAGGGTTCTTCTGTCTGGGTGGTTCCCGCAGATTCCATCATGAATATCTCTAAGAACATGGTACGCCTCTGAGGGTTAGGCATTTGAGAAGGGGTCTCATGGCTGACCTTCTATATAGATTTTCATTTAGGAGAGTGTACCGCGATGCCCTGTTTTTTTGCTTTCTAGCTTCCATCGCGTAGACATCGGTGGACTCTTTCTCTTCCAAACTCAATTTCTCTTGGTCGTAGCTGAGGCATGCCTGGCTAGTATGTCAGCTCTTTCATTATCATCTCAGGGACACTGTAGGAGTACGAACCATTTGAATCCGCTTATGGCGTTGATTACCTTCTCGCGATAAGCCATCATCCTGGGATCTTTGCTGCTGAACTCCCCCATGACCTAGTAAACTACTAGCAATGAGTTGGTGTGCATGGTTAGCTCATTTATCCCGATCCCCTTGGCGAGCTTTAGGCCGAATAAGATGGCATCGTATTCTGCTTCGTTGTTTGAGGTGGGAAAGCCGAACCTGACAGTTTTTTTCAGGGTGAAACCGCCTAAAGAGTAGAGAGTGATTCTAGCTCCGCTATTTTTTACTGTGGATGACCCGTCACAACGTAGGATCCATCCGTGGTTGTCTGACCTTTGTTCCTGATCGTCTGACTCTTATTCCCTACGGCAAGTAAATTCGGTGATAAAGTTCGCCAACATGTGGGCTTTGATGGCTATTCTTGGAGCATAGTTTATATCAAATTGCCCTAGTTCCTCTGACCATTTCACAATTCTGCCTGAAAGTTTTGGCTTGTGCAGCACTATAGGAAGTAGATGATTGGTCAGGACCGTTATAGAGTGGGCCTGGAACTAGGAACACAGTTTCCTAGAGGAGACGACCAACACCAGAGGTAATTTCTACTAAGGTTTTGTTGGTGTAGTATACTGGTCTTTGTACTCTTTTATCGTTACGCACAAGAGCTGAACTGACGACGTGCCTTGAAACAACTAGATATAAGTAAAGTGTCTCACCTGGCGCCAATTTTGAAAGTAGTTATGTACTTTCCATGTATGTTTTCAGGTTCTGGAAGGCCTGTTCGCACTCTTAATCTCCCAGCTGAAGCCTTTTCTTCCTCTAAGAATTTTGAAGAAATGGAGGCATTTGTCAGATGATCTGGAAATAAACCTGTTGAGTGCTGCTACCCTCCTAGTCAGGATTTGAACTTCCCTGATGGTGGTCGGGGACTTCATATCGAGAAGAGCTTGAATCTACTTTGGATCGGCATCTATCCTTCTTTGGTTCACTATGTAACTTAGGAATTTGCCTGACTCAATCCCAAATGTGCATTCTTGAGCGTTGAGTTTCATCCGATACTTGCATAGCCGTTTGAATGCTTCGGCAAGGTCGAAAATGTGATCTGGACTGCAGAGACTTTTGACCAACATGTCGTCTATGTAGACTTCCATGTTCCTGCCGATTTTTCCTTGAAAATTTTGTTCACCAATTGTTGATACGTTGCACCTGTGTTCTTAAGGCCGAACGACATCACCCGATAATAGTATATATCCAGAGTAGGTGTCCATGAAGCTCAGGAGGTTGTTTCTAGACGTTGCATCCACGATCTGATTGATGCAGATAAGTGGAAAGATGTTTTTCGGATAAGCTTTGTTCAAATCTGTGTAGTCTACGCAGACTCTCCACTTTCCCTTTTTTCTTACCAGGACGGTATTCGCCAGCCAATCTGGGTACCGCGCTTCCTTGATCATGCTAGCGTTGAGTAGTCGTTGTACTTTTTCGTTTATGATCTGATTTTTTTTCGGCGGCCATGGGTCTTTTCTTCTGTTTGATTATTTTCTATGTGGGGTCTACTTCCAGTCAATGGGTGATTATGAAGGGATCAATTCTCACCATATCCAGCATCGTCCAGGCAAAAATGTCTAGACTATATCGTAACAACATTATCAGTCATTCAACCAATTCTTTGCTTAGGCAAGAATCTATCTGGACGACCCTGTTGTTATTTGGGTTGTTGAGGTAGATTGTGATAGATTATTCCTTTGGTTGACCGACGTTATGTCGTTCCCTTGGGCTGACTGGGGTTTCATCGTTTGAGTTTGAAGGCTTCTCTTCCATTTTCATACTCGGGCTCTGAGATGTCTTAGCCACAGGCCCGGGATGTAGTTGACAGCTGTGAGCCACTTAAGTGTTGCATAGTGGCAGTTTCTAGCTATTGGTTGGTTTCCTTGTATCGTGCCTAGGAATGGTAGTGGGGCGGATATCTGCCCCGCCCGCACCGTTTGGAGCGGTTTTGGTTATGGCTAACTGGATGTTGGGGCGGATACGGATATCCAAACAATATTCGTTAATTATTCGGGGCGGATACGGATTTGGCCATATCCGCCCCACGGATATCCGTTTAAATAATGAAATTACATAAATACCCTTACCCCTATAAAAAGGAAAAATAAAACCCTAACCCTAAATATTCGATCACTTATTCAACATCTCTCTCAGACTCTCACTCTGCTTCCTTTCCTCAATCCTTTCCTCTCACAGATCTAAGGAACAAGCAAGCTACAATACAGGTACAAACACCCACTCTTCACACAAGATTCAGCCCCAACATACTTCTCATTCCCATTCTCTTACATACTTCTCACTCCCACTCTCTTAAAGAAAGACGAAAGAGGCAAAGAAATCAAAAAGGGGGACGTGATGGCGGCCGATCTAGCGAGCCTCTCAATAACCCCACCACCGATCGATTTCAGACCTGTGAAGGATCTGCTACGGCACCATCTCATTACCATTAAATCTTCTCTTCTGCCACTCTTACAAACCCACCCTCGATCGTCTCTGTTTTCTCTTCTTCTCAAACCCTAACACGGATTCCCTTGAAAAGCCTTGATTTTTAGAGGAAGATGTTAAGGGTTTGTTCAAGTTGAAGCCTAGGACACTGGTGGAGATCGTCTCTTTTTCTTTTCTTCAGAAATCAACTCATCTATCTATGTCTTCTTATCCTCTCCTCAAATGCTCTTTCATGGGTTCTTGATGCAATTTCTAGTTAATCAATCAATGGGAAAACCAACAAACTGCATCACAGAAAGAGAAGCCGAGTTCAAGGCCTTCTCAAACAAACCATCTCCTTTTCATAATGAAAGAAGAAGAAGGTTTACAGGGATGGATTTGCTGATTTACGAGTTCAAGGCCAACAAGAGACGTCTTTCTATTATGTTGAGAAAGAAGATTTTTTTTGTTTATCGGTTATCCGGGGTGGGGCGGATATCCGCCAATCCATCCGGATTGGGGATGGATTTTAAAATTTTGTATATATGGATATTCGGGGCAGATTCTTGGATCCGTGATCCCTAGCGGGGCAAGGATGGATTTGCCCAAATCCGCCCCATTGCCATCCCTAATCGTGCCTACCACCTGGTTGGCAGGGTACTTGATACATTGGTGTAAAGTCGAGACATCCGCCTCCATCTGGTCGAGTCAAGGCCTTCCCAAGATGATGTTGCAAGTGGATGGGGCATCGCCACCATGAACTCCTGAAAAATTAGTTTCTACAATCGTGGTTCTCCTGCCACTACTATTAATCTAATCTTCCCGATAGGGAAGTATTTTTTTCTGCTAAGCCGGATCATGGGTCGACTAGCGGGAATTAGGTTCTCTTCATTTAGCTGCATGTTGCGAAACACATTGAGGAATAGAACATTCAATGAGCTTCCAGCATGGCTATTGTACTCCTCCATTGTCTTCAACCTTAGTTGGACCAATAGCGCAGGCGAGGGATAGCGGCCAGCGATTGCGCAGGCGGCCAGCGCCTCCCGTTTCACCGTGGCAGCAACAGAAGGCCATCACGTTCTGTCGCGCAGCAGAGATCTGTCGAGCAGCAGATCTGGTTTCGCGAGCAGGTCGAGCACAGCAGTCGAGCAGCTGATCTGTCGAAGAGCAGATCTGTCGAGCAGGTTTCGTCCAGATCTGGGCCATATCCGGCGAGCTCTCTGTCTCTCAGGCGAGCTCTCTCAAGCTCTCTCTCAGGCGAGCTCTCTTTCCGGCGAGATCTGTAGGCGAGGGATCTCTCAGGCGATATCTCTGTCTCCGGCGAGCTTTTTTGGTTGACGCTGGATGCAGGGCTAGATACGCCGTCCTTTGGCTGCGATGGCGGCGCCGCCGGCCAACATCCCTTCCTCCACAGCGGGGGGAACGGGTAAACCCTCTTTTGCCCAGATTTTGGGTAAAATCTTGGTGGACGAAGTTGCGGAGGATCAGGTAGAAGGAACTCGTTTTCGCAAAGAGGGAGCGCCAGCAATTGGGCTTACGGCCACGGACGAAGTACGTGGCGAAGCATTCATGGAAAAACATGTGATTGTTCTGAAGTTCTCTAGCTATCGTCCAACACTGGAAGATATCCGAGATTAGATTCACAGAACTTGGGGCATTCTAGGAGATTTTTCGCTTGGTTTACTGAATCAACGGCACGTGTTAGTTCGACTTCAATCCGAGGTGGAAGCCAAGAAAGTTCTATCGAGAGACTCCTTTTTGATTCGTGGAGTTCGGTTCAAAGCATTCCGTTGGCATGATGGTTTCAGTTTGAAGGAGGACCCGATATCGGTGCCATTGTGGGTAGAGCTTCCTAACTTACCTTTGCATTTTTTTCATCCCCCTATTTTAAAAGCAATTGTGAATTCTTTTGGTGGTTTCTTGCGGATGGATGATCATACTCGATGCCTATCGCGCCCGGGTTTTGCCCGTGTTTGCGTGGAGATGACTTTGGCAGAGACATTACCAACTAGAGTTTGGATTGACAGAGCTAATAATAGGGGCTTCTGGCAGAAGATAGAATATCCAGGCTTCAAATACTGTGATTTTTGCTCCTTGATAGGGCATCAGGAGGATTTTTGTAGAAAAAAGTTGGGCCTAAAGGGCGATGGAAAAGCTTCTGACCTAGGTCAAACAGCGAAGGCAGTCACCCAAAAAGTCGAAACCAATACTGTCAAGCAACAATTCATACCAGTTACCCAAAAAGAAAAATTACCCATCCAAGAAGTGGGTACGAGTGGTGTAAAAAATGACACGGGTACGGAGATTAACGAGGAAATTGGGGATAAGATGCCAGTGGCCACCGCTCCGGCAACGGTGGTGTTGTCAAACAAATTCGAGTCACTTATCGAGAATATCGATGAAAATGAGGGTGCTCAAGAGGATAAGCTGCTAGTGTGTACGGCAATGGGTCTTGACAGTGCCGCGGTTGTACCAGAAACTACAGAGGATTGCCTCTTGGAGGCGGGGTATACAGTTTCGGAGATTGAGAATGTGATTGGTCCACAAGCACAGTCGTTGTTACAGGAGGATATTGTCGACTCAGGAGACACTAGCAATCACCTTGCTAAGCATATTCTTGTGGCAGCGCCGCGAGACACGGCGAGCGATACAGTGATGCATGCCGATTCAGGGAGGCCGAGGGATGCAAACACCAAGACAGAGGCCATGGCCTCGCCCCGCACCAAGGCCGAGGATGCGGCTTGCCTCAACCCGGCTCCTGGCTCCATGGCAGCGCTCTGTCTCACCCCAGAGAACAATGATGATCTTCAGGCTGTGATCGGGTTCAAGAGACGTTTTGACAAATACGGTATCAAAAATTCCCCGGATTATCAACGAATCAGCGACAACTTGAATAAGGCTATATCTCTCCTCAAAGAAAATGGGCAACTTCGTCTGCCGAAAATCGATACACTCGAAATGAATAGCGAGGATAGTGATGAAGTCAACTCGGAATCTGAGCTAGGTCCACAGGCAGCAAAAAGTGATTTGGATTTAGGAGCTATGTCAGACGAAAAGATGAGGCGTTACACCAAAGTTATCAGCAGTTATCCCCGAAAATCCAATAGAACTAGGAAAGCAAACAATAGGTACAAAGACTGAGTTCTTTGTCTAGGTTTGTTTTGGTGAATCCTATCTTTTATGAGATTTTGTTTCGGCCTTTTAGTTAACCCTATAGGGTCAGTCATGTAGCCTTCAGGCGTTGATTTTTAAATGAATAAAATGGGTCACCATCCCAATTTAATAAAAAAAAAAAAAAAAAAAAAAATGAGCTTCCAGTGTCTACAAATCTCCTCACCTTTCAGTTTGCTATGAAAACTGATATTACCAGGGCATCATTATGCGGGGACTGGATGCCTTGAAGGTCTCTATCTGTGAAAGTCAGGGACAAGATTGGGCTCTAGATACAAGCGTGTTGCACCTGTTGGTCCTTGTAAGTCGAGTGGGTCCGCACTTTACTGATCGTCCTCTTTCGAAACCTGTTGGACTGTTCGATTTCTGAGCACAGTCCATGCAGAACACATATAATGTATGCCGCCTCACCTTCATTTTCGTTGATAGCATGGTCCCCTTCATTCTTTGAGAATTCTTGGAGTGCCATCACATGTTGACAATGACGCAAGTAATCAGACGGGTCTGAAGATCCGTCGTAAAACTCTAGCTTTGGTGGATTAAACGTCTTCGGGTGTGGTTCGCTCATGATGTGATCCATGAAGGGTGGAACAGTGAGGTTGAACAACACGTCTGGATTAGTGGCCCAAGCCCTAGGGGGTTCTGCGAGGCGGGTTTGTTGGCTTTGCATGCTAGATCTCCTTTGGCCGCTCCTCCGCCCCTGGTCCATTAAAGCCGACAGGGGCATTGTGGCTCTCCCCCATGCACTATCTAGTGCCTTCTGGAGACGAGTCTCTTTGTTGCTCCTGGTATCCTTCTGCTAGTGGAGGATTCTGCTGAGTGAGTATCTCCACCGCTCATGCGATTTGTTGCATCTGGGTTGATAGTAGATCCACCCTAGGGTCCGTCGTAGCTGATACTGGCATGGAAATCAAGGTGGTTCCCCTCGTGGTGCTAGGTGGTATCGGAGCTGGCGGCGTTCTGCCGATTAGAGCGTTCGAGGGCTAGCGATGTCTCCGTTGTTGCGAGATCTCGTGGTTACCATCTTTCTAGACTGTAAAGAAGGGTGGTACTACTATTTTCTGAGTAACTTTGTCATTCCCCACGGACAGCACCAAACTGATGTAGTGGAATCATGTTCTCCTTGACCTAGACCTGCATAGGGAATGCACGTGAGCCAAATACCATCGTGTGGCGGCCGATGACACTCCGATGCTTAAGTCAAATAAGGCTTGAGAAATGTGTAATGCTGTAAATTGGGTTTTGTAGTGTATCTTTGTCCATCAACCTTGTCTCCTATTTATAATATGAGAGTCCTTGTTTAGTTGGGTTTTTGGTGATGTAGTTTAGGGAAAAAGATCATGTTGGAGATTTTTTCCTAGTTGGGAGTCATCCATGATAGTGGAGATTTTCCACACATCTTGTGCTTCCAAATCTGCGAGAGTTTATTTCCTTGTAGAGTGTTGTTCATGCAGGAGAGTTTCCTTGCTCGACCTATACTCTGATATTTGTTTCCTAGTCGGAAGCAATGTATTGCTAGCGTGTCCGTCTTGGGTTGATCCCCCTAAGACTAACAGTCAACATGCCTTGACCGTCTGTTTTCAAAACAGATTACTAAAATACCCCTGAAAAATCAAAGGATGAGATTGAATATTTTGGATCTCGAGGAAAATCCTAAGGTCCAACTAAAATTTAATCGTATTTCGAGGAAAATCCAACAGTTGATTTTAGAAAATCTTTCATCTTAAATAACTTATCTCAAGAAAAATCTAACGGTCAAAATTTAATTATACACACATCTCTAGGTAAATTTAACTTTCCAAATTTATATATATACGCATCTCGAGGAAAATCTAACGCTTTGGCACGCATCTCAAGGACAATCTGATGGTCCATCAACATCTTGAGAAAATATAATGGTCCAACATGTATCTCGAGGAAAACTGACGTTTCAAATTTATTCGTGCACGCATCTAGAGGAAATCTTATGTTTGAACATCAATTTTCCTCAAATGTGTGCACAAATGAATCTGAACCGTTAGATTTTTCTCGAGATGCATGCTCGATCATCATATTTTTTTTGAGATGTGTACTGAATCATTAGATTTCCTCAAGATGCGTGCTAAATCGTTAGATTTTTCTTGAGATGTGCACACATTTTATTTGGACCGTTAGATTTACCTGGAGATGTGTGTACGATTAAATTTGGACCGTTAGATTTCCCTCGAGATGAGTTGTTTAAGATGAAAGATATTTAAAAATCAACTGTTGGATTTTCCTTGAGATGAGTTGTTTAAGATAGATTTTTTTTTAAAATCAACTGTTGGATTTTCCTTGAGATACGATTACGATTCAGTTGGGCCTTAGGATTTTCCTCGAGATGAGATGTTCGAGATACGAAAGATTCAATCTCAACCTTTGATTTCTCAGGGGTATTTGGTAATCTGCTTTGAAAACAGACGGTCAAGGCACGTTAACTGCTAGTCTTAGGGGAAAGTGAAATATGAATGATAATTTAGTGCAAAGCTTAATAAGGCATATATTATAGGGGGAAATTTCTAATAACCCATAAAAAATCAGGCGTGTAAAAATCACTAATAAAATTACTCTCTAAGAGTTTCGAACTTGGGTCGTTTACTAAAAATGATAACTTTCCAACTGCTACACAAATAGAGAAATGTTAAAAATAATGGAATGAACAATTAATATATTGTATTATATATTATATAATTGATTTTTCTTTTGTAAGGCTAGATATACATACTAAAAATATTTTGAAATTGAAGGGGGCAGCTGGCCCTCTTACCCCTTAGTAGGTCTGCCCCTTAGTAGATTTACATATGCAATTTATTTGTCAGAAAATCCTTTCTTTTCTCTACACAAGTGTAGCATATATATAATTCACATAAGAATATAGCAACTCAATCAGATTCACAATCATATGAAAAGTAGATTCACAATTCTATGAAAAATGCTTATAAGATTTACATTCTCAGGGTGTGTTTGGTTGTATGGAATCCTATTTCATGAAAATCTATGAGGGGATTTCTACATTTTAGGCTAATTTGAGGTATCACTCCACATCCATTATTTGATTTTGTGATCGATAGTGGGAATGGAAGTCCCATGAACATGAGAATCACATGCCTTGGGAGACCAAGGAGTGTTGTGATTCTCACGATCATGGAACTTTCATCCCACCATTAATCACAAAATCAAATAGCGGATGTGCAGTGATACATCAATTTAGCCTAACTGTAGGGGTCCCCTCATGGACTTTCATAGCATAGGATGCCATGCAACCAAACACACCTTTACATACATGATTTATCATGCTTCAAATTGCGACATACACCCAAATTGGCACTGCACTAAAGTCGCACTCAATTTAAGTTGCTCAACCCACCAATTTGTTTATCATTCAGCACATTTGACACAAAGTATTTTATGTGCTTGAGGGTCTCGTACCTCGTGTAGATTAATAAGAACTGTTATTTGTATTTGTGAGAGATTTAGGGGGTAAAATCTTCAAAATTAAAGTTGATGAGACATTAAACAATCATTCAATCACAACCATATGTAGCAAGAGCTAACCCTAACACAAGAAAGGCTTCATTGCAATCCCAAGTGGACCCGTTCACTTTGTTCAACAATCTACAAATGGACTCTTTTCTCTTTTTTCTACATAATTTTCATACTGAAATGTGGGAGCTGATCTAAAATATACACATCACGAGCATCCAAAGCAAGAACAATTTGTTAGTTGTTTAAAAGATTGCAGGTTCCATTTGTGAGCTATTTGAAATAATGCAGGTCCATGTGGATTCCACAAAAAGCTCAAATTCAAATTGACTTCAGATACTTTCTTAAATTACTCATTTTTGTCATGATCTAGAATGCTCAATTGCCTATTTTATTCTTTTTCTTTTATTTATTTTATGCTACTACATACAACCGAGTTGACTTTAGTACAAAAGGAATAAGTCAAAGCTATAAAGAATGGAAAGAAGGAAATGAAGCTTGGTTTGCAAAGAAGGAAAACCTAGAGACAGAGAGAGTACGAATAAAATAAAAGAGAGAGAAAAGGGAAAGCAAATGCCAGATGAACACAGAGAGTCTCATGGCTCCGACTATTCATTTATAGGGAATTCTTTCAATTTTTCTTGCCTATTACTCTTAATAATTCCATAAGATTAAAAAACAATTGCCCTGTCTCTCATATACACGATACTATAACATCATACAAAAAAATATAATCATAACTATATTGTTTGCATCTTAATCTATCTCCACCACACCCATGTCATGATTAGAACAAGACCGAAACATTTTATGACGATTCTACAACTCTCTTAATTTCATCATGCAAAAAGTTTTTTTTATCAAACCAGAAGTGTTTAAGTTGTCACCATCGTCTTGCTCATCTTTGTTGCAAGTGAAAAGTTTGGATTTCTTCTACAAGATTGAGTCAAACTTTGTCTCTCCTCCTCAACTTTCAAGTGGTTGGATAGAGAGAAAGAAAGAGAGAGTCAAAAAAATAAAAAAATGACATTAATAAAAAAAAAAAATTGGGTACATGGGGAGAGGTGGGTGGGGCTTAAATAAGATAGAGAAGGTAAGTCTTTTCAACTCTTTATCTGAATGGGGCATTAAGAAAAGAAGAAAGTGGGAGTTAAGAGAGAGAGTGGAGACGTGGGGCGCATTGGAATGGGTGAGAATTTAAATAAGAGTGGGTTGGTGGGGGATTAAAAGATAGAGAGGGTTAGGGGATTAAAAACAAGATGAGGTGAAGGGTTTGGTTCGGTTGTTTCGGATGTGTGAAAAACAAAAATACAAAATCGAACCAAACCAACTCAGTTCGGTTTCGGTTTTTCTCGGTTCGGGCTTTTTCATTTATATTTCGGTTCGGTCGATTTTCAGTAACCAATTACGATTTTTAGTAACCAATTAACACCCCTACTTATTAGTAGCATTACCATATTTCATTTAGGCACCATCCATAGCATTAGCATATTTCACGCGCTGAAACATCGTAGCTTCCTTTTGGTCAATAATCGACAAGTTAAATTCGGTTAAAAGAAATTTTTGTAAGGCAACAACTACCTTGCACCACCATTTCCTCTCTCTCACACCATTCTACTTTTTAACACCATCTACTTTCTTTCTCACACCACTCATATAAACAAAAACCATTCATTTTTTCCCTCACCATTCAAATCGACAATGGTTCCTCCCTCTCCCATTCAAAATCTCTTGCAAATCTCTTCCAAATCTCTCCCCACCCACACTCAAATCTCTTGTAAATCTCCTCATTCTCCCTCGAAAACTTTCAAAATCCCCTTAAAGTTGAAACCCTTAAACTTAAACTCAAACTCAATAAATATGCATAACTTAACATAACAGACAAACCCAAACTCAAAACGAAAAATGAAAAATAGGGCAACTTTCAAACTAATTTAAACCCTCAATTGGTACTGATTTTCAAGCTCATCAAAACATGAAAGTTGTATTACTCTGATTTATCTAATAAACATCATTTGAATCACTTGAAAATGTTTTGAAATGAGCAAGTTATGGTCATTTTACTAAAGTCGCGCAAATCTGCCCGAAAAATGAAAACGGGATAGTGTTCCTGACTTTCGGCCAACTTATGTGCTCGATCGAGACTGATTCTCAAGTCGATCAAACACAAACGTTGTAGTACGCTCAGTTAACTAATAAACACAACTTGAATCACTTGGAAATGTTTTGAAATGAGCAAGTTATGGTCATTTTATTAAAGTCACGCAGAACAGGAAAAACAAATTTTTTGATCAGAACATTTCACTCTGCGAACATAATTTTTTTTCCTGTTCTGCGCGACTTTAGTAAAATGATCATAAGTTGCTCATTTCAAAATATTTTTAAGTGATTCAAGTTGTTTTTATTACATAACTGAGAATACTACAACTTTTTTGTTTTGATCAACTTGAGAATCGGTCAGAAACACTTTCCCGTTTTCATTTTTCGGACAGATTTGCGCGACTTTAGTAAAATGATCATAACTTGCTCATTTCAAAACATTTTCAAATGATTCAAGTTGTGTTTATTAGATAACTCATAGTACTAAAATTTTTATGTTTTTATGAGCTTGAGAATCGGTCTCAATTGAAGGTTCAAATTAGACGAAAGTTACCCTATTTTGCATTTTTTTGTTTTGAGTTTGAGTTTCTCTATTATGTTAAGTTATGCATATTTATTGAGTTTGGGTTTAAGGATTTAAACTTTGAAGATATTTTGAGAGTTTTCAAGGGAGGGAGAGGAGATTTTCAAGCAATTTGAGCGTGGGGAGAGATTTTGAAGAGATTTGGAAGATGAGATTTCGAATGGGGGAGGGAGGAACCATTGTCGATTTAAATGGTGAGGGGAAAAATGGATGATTTTTGTTTATATAGGTGGTGTGAGAAAGTAAAAAAAATAAACTCAATAGTAATGTGAGAAAGAAGATATAATGATACGAGGTAGTCGTTGCCTTTTTGTAAAGCTCAGTAACATTGGATGGAATGAGTCATTGGTCCTTAATTTGCTTTGCTAATGGAATGTGAACTCCATAATGGAATGTTGATGCAACTGCAAACTCACACGCTTATTTTAATTTTTAATTAATTTTCCACATCATTAACTTAATAAAATATCATTTTGTGAATTAAACAATGCATGTTGTCAATTGTCTTGTTGATTCGAGTGTACAATATATTTCGGAATGGGGTATTTGTCTTCTTTGAATGTTTTGTACATGAAATTGGGTTGGAACTCATTCTTCACTAAAAAAAGAAGGGTACTTTGCACTTTGCCCCATATTATACATAGCTAATTATTAAATAGACTCATCATTAATCATTATTACAATTACCTCCTTGACTAACGGTCAACGTCCATTGACCGTCAATTTTTTAAGCACATTACCAAAATGCCTCTCAGAAATCAATGGCTGAGATTGAATATTTTATATCTCGAACATCTCATCTTGAGGAAAATCATAAGGCCCTACTGAAACTGTAATTGTATCACGAGGAAAACCCAACTTTTGATTTTAAAAAATATTTTATCTTAAACAACTTGTCTCGAGAAAAATCTAACGGTTCAAATTTAATAATACACACATCTCTAGGTAAATCTAACAATCCAAATTTAATTTTGCATGCATCTCGAGAAAAATCAGACAGAGAAGCTCACATCTGAAAAATTGATGGTCTAGCACGTATCTCGAGGAAGTTTGTGGCTCAATTTTATTCTTGTTCGCATCTCGAGAAAATTCGGAGCTTCGACACACATCTCAAGAAAAAATTGACGCCTTAGATTAATTCATATCGAGGTAATTTGACGTCTAAATAAATTTTAATATAATTTTGCCCTTAACCTCATAAAATAAATTTAAATTTAGTTTTACCCTCTGAAACAGAACATACCTGAGAGATGATCAAGAAAATTTTGATTATCTTCCTCCTCTCTCCTCTATTTTGTAGCCTCGCTACCACCTCCCCTTTCATCCTCCCTCCTCTTGCTCATTCCTCTACTTTTTCATTCATCCTCCACTTCTTCCTTCCTCCTCCTTCATCCCCTGTTTCACAACCTCTATAATAAAGTAAGGGCTTCATTCCTCATTCCTCCTTCCTTCTCCTCCCTCCTCATTCCTCATTCCTTCTCCTCTCTCCTCCTTCATCTTTCAGGTCTATTCTGTTTCAGAGAGCAAAATTAAATTCAAATTTATTTCAGACGGAAAAAGTAAATTAAAATGTATTCAGATGTTAGTTTTCTAGAGATGCGTGCACAAATAAATATGATCTGTCAGATTTTCTCGATACATGTGTTGAACTGTCAATTTTTCCTTGAGATGCATGCATGGATAAATATGAGTTGTCAAATTTTTCTCAGGATATGTGCACGAATAAATCTGAGTTGACAGATTTCCTCGAGATGCGTGCTAGACTGTCAGATTTTTTGCGAGATGCATGCTGGACCATCAGATTTTCCTCAAAATGCATGCTGGAACGTTAGTTTGTTCTCGAGATGCGTGCATAATTTAATTTGAACAGAAATGCATGGATGTTCGACAACCGTCTATCCTATCTGCACACCTTATGGCTCCGAACTAAGGATTGTGATTTCGATTTTTGAAGTAATTTTGGTTATTTGATTTTAAGAAAAATGTTATGAAATATTTTGGTGTTTAAAGAAAAAAATATAAATTTTTTTAGGACATATATATATATATATATATATATATATATATATATATATATATATAATTTTTAGGATATATGAAATATGTCAAGAAAATGAGATGCAAGTAAATGAACCTTTTATTAATATCAAACATCTCATGTACAATGAAACTTCTATTTATCCTCGCTGATACGGGGAGAGATTTCACTTGAAATGAACCCTTCCCCTTTTTATCTCTCTCAAATTGAGCGCAGGCAATAGAGCTTCCTTCAAATCTACTCCTATCATTAGTCACCTTCTTCATCCACCAACACTGCCTTCAAGTTGGCATAGACCTCACCACTCGAATCAAAGACACTAAGTGGACTCCAGCAAATATCGTCTCAAATTGGCCTCCAAGACGTTATCTTGGTGGTGTCGATCGCAATTCATCTTCACATTCTCTCTTTGCTTCCCTCACAATCTTTTTTCGATTTTTAAGTTAATTTCGGTGTCCTAATTTTAAGAAATATTTCAGTGTGTAAAGAAAAAAAGTAAAAATTTCGATGATAATAAAATAAATATAATGAATTTCAAAGGTATATTAAATATGTGAAAAAATGGGATGCGAGTAAATAAAAATATGGGTTATTTCCCATTTGGCTCTCATTAATTCATAACTATTCATGTTTGACCCTCTTTAGTTCTTGTATTCCAGTCTAACCCCATGAACGTGAGTTCAACTACGTTAACTCACAAATTCCATCCAAAATTTTCAAAATAACCAACTTACCCTTATGCACGTGGTTTGCATATGTTTTTAAAATCATTGATTGTTTTTTTAAACAAAGATTGGGGGGGAGGGGGGGGATTAGAAAGTATACACAAACTAATGGAGCCTTAGTAATTTTAAAACATGTGCAAACAACGTGCATAAAAGTAAGAAGGTTATTTTGAAAATTTTGAATGGAGTTTGTGAATCCCATAAGTTTGTATATAATATCTAAATGGCCCCCATCTTTGTTAAAAAAAAATTAGTCATTCTAAAAACATGTGCAAACCAAGTGCATTAGGGTAAAATTGTCATTTTGAAAATTTTGGATGGAGCTTGTGAGCCCCATTAGTTTTTATATAAATCCTAATTGGCCCCCATCTTTGTTAAAAAAAAATAGTCATTTGAAAAACATGCAAATCACGTGCATAAGGGTAAGTTGGTTATTTTAAAAATTTTGGATGGAGTTTATGAGTCAACGTAGTTGAACTCACAGTCATGGGGTTTAGACGAGAATACAAAAACTAATGGAGGTCAAACATGAATAATTATAAACTAATGAAAGGCAAATGGGAAATAACCCTAAAAATATTAAACACATTAAATGAAACCAAAATACTTATAATTAGAAAATCAGTAGGTAGTCTCAAAAATCAATATATAGTAGAAGAAATCATAATTAGAAAATTAGGGAGTGGTTTTAAAAATCAATAAATAATTAGAACAAATGATAATAAAAAAATTGGAAATTTATGAAAAAAACCTCAAAAGTTTTTTAAAAAATTCTCAAAAAAATGTAATTTTTAGTAGCTAGATTTTGTATTTTTACGAAAATAATAAATTTACGAAAATAAACTCCAAAATTTATGAAAAAACTCTCAAAAATGATTTTTTTTTTTTTTTTATTTCACCCTTTTTATCTTCGTAATTTAAAAAAAAAGAAAATTTTGACGAAAATTCGCAAAGTCACAATCCTTGCTTATAACTACAAATTCAATCTCTATATACACCCTTGCAAGAATTTGAAACAACCCCGTTGCAGAAAACAAATAAATAAGTAGGGATAAAAATTACTTACGTGTATGCAAGGGAGGCCAAACTTCTTGAGCTTATGAGTTTGAGTGACAAGTAGTTTCTGAAAGTCCCCAATCTTGGATTCGAGCTTCTCTACATGGGTTTCAACTTCTCTCCCTACCCCATTCAAAAAATCTAGGATTCCTTCCTTCACTGCTCCCAAACAACAACAATAAAAAAAAATAAACAAAGTCAGTTTCAAGAAAATTTTGAACTTTTTCACAAAACCCTACAAAATGAAACTCGTAATCGTATTGGATTGTTTGAAGAAAAAAATACAGAAATTAAGATTCAAATGCAATAATAATAATAATAATAATAATAATAATAATAATAATAACAACAACAACCCGCCTAGGAGGCCGCCTAGCCCGCCTGGGTAGTTCCCAGTCGCGTAGGTCCTAGGCGGACGCCTAGACCTTTTTTAGAACACTGACTACAAAGAAGCATGCACACCGCCATAAGTTTTCCACCTTCCTTGAAAATCATTGATAAAAGAAAATTTTTCCTTGTGCCACCATGCGATTAAAGGAAAGTCATGCAACTTTTTAAAAGGTTGATCTTGTCTTTTTTCTCAATTTTGAGCTGATATAAAAGTGGAGACTTTGTGGTTTCAAGGTATTCCAACAGTTTTGAAAAAATGGTGGACACTCGTACAATCCTCTCTTTATGCACAAACAATGCACTCAATGACTCAATGTAGTTTTTTAAAATACATTTTTTAATTGCATAATGGACTTGTTTTACGTGTTGTTAGATTGTATTCTACCTGAGTTCGCGACTTAGGTGATAATTCAATAATTTGCTCCTTTTTTTTAATTATATAACATTTATAATGTATTTGCTTGTGTACTATTTAGGTGACACCAATTGGTTGTTTTTCTTTAAGAATTTTTTGGATAAAACCTCTAGAATGCATCTTGATTTTTAACAATTTTTTTTAGGTATCTCTCATTCTGTAGTACCCTCCCGTAATTATTTGTTATTTTTCACTTATGCATATTTTTCCCATCAAACCATATGATCGATGCCCAAGTTAAAAGACACAGATTTAACCTTTATATACGAAGCTGGAAGTTTTATGAGATTCATGTGTTTTTTGCACGTGTAGGACCAACTTTGCCATTTTGTATAGAAGACCGACAAAAGTTGGTTCACAATGTTAGGTTGGCAAGTATCACAGTTATGAGTTGGACATGATTATAGTAAACCTTTGGGTCAAACTTGAGTTAGACCTACAATTAACAGGTAACCTAAAATATAAAAAGACCAACAAAAAATTGAATTGTGGCAAAGATTACTACAAAACTAAGGGATATGACCAATCGTATGAAAGAAACAAAAAAAATAATAAACCAAGTGAAATGTGAAATTTGTTGATGCAACAACGACCATTAGTTCAATAATTGGGATGGCAACTTGACTAGCTAAATCACACTTGTTGTAAATAGTTCTCCATCATTTCAATCCTCAATGTTCATCTCATATCTAGATGACACCACTTATAGTGGGACGGTTTTGATAGGACAAGATGTTTGTTTGTTTCAAAACAAGTGTATTACATGTGTTGTTGGCACGATAGAAAGTGTCATGATATTAGGGTTCAAATTTGTCAAGGTTTTAATCAAATGAAAAAAAAAATGGTTCAAACAATAGAAATGTAATTCGAGTTCTTTGTTTGAATGCCTTGAAAAACACTTCTCATTCATTTGAAAAAATTGAAAATACTCCGGCAATGCATTATATTTTTTTAAAAAAAATTTGGAATGCATAGATGTAAAATGCATATTTTAAAATTTTAGAGTATTTGTATTGATCATTAGTTTTGTTAGAAAATTTGAAAATACTCAAGGCATGAAATGCATTAGATTTTTTTTAAATGCATACGGTGTAAAACACATATTTTAAAATTTTAAGTATTTGTATTGATCATTAGTTTTGGTGGAAATGTTTTCAACAATACCAAATTTAGCAAAATACGACAACTATGTACCGAGTTATAATAATTTTCATTTTGAGAAAAAAAAACATATTACTCTATCTCCCTGCCACATGTATATTCCACCAACTTTTTCCACCATTTTTTCATTTTTTTTGCCTTTTCTACATGTTTCCTAATTACAAATATGTCATTATTAGAAAATAAATATCGACCTTCAACATCTTTCTCAACTTTCAATCTTAGCTATCTTTTATTTCCAATTCCTTATGATTTGGCATTTGTCCTAGTAATCAATGAATAGTAAAACACCAATATGAATTGTAATTGATGATACATAAAAACAGTCATACCCCAGAGTCGTACACGTGCCATGATGATCTCGAGGAATAACGGGCCCCAGCATCAGCCAAACACTAAACAAGCCCAAGCGGTTCTAAGCTAGCTCAATTCAGTCCGCCAGGCGGACCTGGACTCTCACAGCACGCTAGGCCCACACATCTCACAACTGTCCTCAATACCCGTAAGCCCTCAACAGGCAAGTATCTCGAGGATCTACTTCGGACGGGCAACTATAACTGCTCTTTGCTTCCAACTAGAAAACAAACACAGAGTATTTTCCACACAGAAAAACTCCCTTCTACGGAATGCTCTTGGATTGGGAATTATCTCCCACGTATCTAGGAGCGCAGAGCTAATATGAACTTCCCTCCTACAGCACAACTCCTAATTAGGGAGGGATCTCCACGAAGATCTCCTCCCTAATCTACTCCTACGATGGCCTGGTTAAACCAGGACTCCTTGCACTCTAAATAAGACATGAGGTTGGTAAGCTAAAGTACGCTACAAATTCCCTGTTACAACATTACACATTCCTCGGAGCCCTATCTGACTTTAGCATCGGAGTGCCATCAACCACCACAACAGTGGTCCGCGGCTCACGTTTGCTACTTGTACAGATCAACAGGTTAGCATGAACCAGGTTGGAGCAGGGAAAGAAAAATGACTGCATCATCAGTTTGGTGTCGTCCGTGGGGACGACATAGCCCCTAACTTTACACTAAGCGTCGTCTCCTTTCGAAACACAGAGAGATGGTGACCACCAGGTCATGCAACAATGGAGAATCAGGGGACACGTCGAATGTTTCGGTCGTCCTTATATCGCCTCTTTCAGCAGCTCCTATCTTGCACGCGCAACCAACTAATGCTCCTATACCAATAGTAGCAGTGACGAATCTCAAAATCGATACGCTGACATCCCAAATACAGTGGATCGCTAAGGTGGTAGAGGCCCTCACGCGACAGAATCCACTGCCCGCCAATGGAGACCAGGAGCAGCACGGACCTCCGCTTTCGACGGACGATTGGGAACAAGCACAGGAAAGCCTAGCGCCCGCCAGTTCTTATTGGACTAAAGGAGTTTGCGCGGCTAACACTGAGTTCAATGCCAGGACAGATAGGCTTGGCCCTAGGAACCCCTCCGTATAGACTAGCGTATTGCATGTGTCGTGGGCACGATAGAAAGCGGGTTGTGCATTATAGTCAAACTCGAGAAAATTAAAAAAACATTTTCAAGCAACAAATGTGACTTCACCTCCAAACTTTACTTCATTAAAAGATGAAGTTCAACAACTTTGTTTGAATGAGCATAATATACCTTCATTCACTAAAAATATTGAAAATAATTACTTTATAAAAAAACATTAGTTGTTTTTTTTAATAGTAAATAAATATTTAAAATTTTAATTGTTTGTACTGATAATTGGTTTTATTAGAAAGTTATTTGAAACTGCATTACATCGATATCAAGTTTACTACAATCCGACAATAAAGTATATAGTTATGACAATATTCACTTTGAGAAAAAAGAAAACACAATAATATCTCTATCTGCCACATGTACACTCGTCACACTCATTTAAGTTTGATGCTTATTTTTTTGGCCCTTCTACGCGTTTCGCATTTATAAACATGCCACTCTAGATAATGAATTTCAACCTTCAACAACTTCCCAACTTTCAATCCTAACCCTCTTTTATCTCCAAATCCTTATTTATATTACCAATCAGATTGGTGTTTGAGGTTGGAGATAAAAGACGACTGAGATTTACCCAAATATAAGAATCTAACGGATCACATAGAACTTAAAGCACAAAGAGATAAGTTTGTAGATAAATCTATATTACAAATCAGAATGGTGTTTTAGGTTGGAGATAAAAGACATACAGTTGAGATTTATCCAAATATGAGAATCTAACGGATCACATAGAACTTAAAGCACAAAGAGATAAGTTTGTATATAATCATAGTTGATGGTTGAGATTCATTTCATCTAATGGTTGGAACTTAATGGGTGCCAAAATCTTATGTCTTGTATTAGATTTTTTGTTAGACTCTGACCATTCATTGAAAATCTAATTGGTTCATTTCTAAAGAAATTTTGGCCAATTGAGCGCTCTGCATTCAATTGCAAAAGTTGTTCAGTGTAATCATCTATGAAAATTTGATATTGATCTTGACTAACATGATGTGTCCTAAAATAATATTACAATTTATCAATTGACTAGCGTTCGCAAGTAAAACCTCCATACTCCTCTTTATTGGCACATCACGCATATTTCCTTTTGAACCTGAAAATATCACATTCAATAAAGGGAATTACGAAAAGCAGCAACTAAACATTTACAACTATGGTAAGAATTGCCATTTTTTTCCATTTTCTATCATATTTTATAGATATACTAAAATCTTTAATTTACTTGTTTCAGATCATCAGAGTAATCATGGGGAAATTTTAAACAATTTGAAACAATTGATAAGATGGATATGTAATAATAGAGACAATGTTGTTAAGGGGAACGCCTAGGCGCGCCTCGAGGCGTTTTGGTAAAGAGACGCCTCAAAATGATGCAAGGCGGAGCAGTGAAGTGAGGCGTCCGCCTCAGACCGCCTCGGGCTGCCTCAGCCCATTTACAGCTTAAAAACCAAAAGCCTATTGCAGCGCACTTGTTTTTTAAGGTTAAGAGGGGGGTATTTAGAGTTTTAGACAAGAGAACGACTCCTTGGGGGCTATTGTTGTTGTTGTGTGCGTGTTCTTCTCCTTCTAATCAGGTTCATCTCCTTCAAATTAGGTGTTGTCTCTTTTATATCAGGATGTTTTCTCTCTTCTTCTTCCTCATTCCTCTTATTCTTCCCTCTCCTTCCTGTGTTTTTTTTATATGATCTGTTCTGCAACTTTTGCTGTGTTTTTTTTATATGATTTGTTCTACTGCCTTTTTTATATGATCTGTTCTACTCCTTTTTTTAATGATTTGTTCTGTTTTTTTTATATGATTTGTTTTGCTCCTTTTTTTATATGATCTGTTCTGCTGCGTTTTTTTTCTTCACAATAAACAATAATAAGTAATTTTTCAGTGTATGGATCGTAATATTTTAGCATATGGATCCAAATTTGGTGCAAATTTCCAAAGTTAAACCAATGAGACCTGCTGGGCGATGCCTCACCAAATTGCAATTTTTCAAACACTGTTTCAAATTCAACCATTAATTTTCCAAACATTGTTTCAAATTTCCAAAGTTAAACCAATGAGAAGTTGATGAACTAGTTTACATTATGCTTTGATGTTTTTCTTGTTTGTTTTTTTTTTTTTTAGTGATTTAGTGGATAGGCAAGTTAAGTACACTTATTTAGTGCATCTTTTTACTATGCTATGCAACTTTATTATGTTTCCGTTTCAATTCTAAATAGTTGTATGACTTTTTGTACATATTGGCATATGCAAGTTATCAAAATGATGATGAATATTACTTATCTAAATGTGTTTCAATTTATTATAATAAAAAATGTTAAAGACCGCCTCGCCTCTTAGGCGTTTTCAAGCTCGTCCGCCTAAGATGGCGTCAATGATGTGGGCAATACCTGTTTGAATCAACGTTTGCAGTTTTTATTTTCTATTTTACAGTTTATATTTTGTGAAATGGAAATAAAAACACCCAAAAAAATTTAATTAACTCTTTTGCGACTTATATTTCGTCTAGCCCCGATTTTTTGAGAAAATTTAAACATTTCTTAAAACCACCAAAAAGAAAATAAAAAATTCAAATACAACGAATATAAGTTTATTAAAATCACATACCAAGTATAATTGCAAGTATGTATACAAAAATCATTTTTTTTTTTCATTTTTTTTCTAGAAGTTGTAGATAAGAGCAAAAAATCAACCAAATCATAATAAAAGACTCATATTTACCATTATGCATTAACATACATTCTACAATCCTTAACATCTTAAGGATCACGATAAAACCATAAGTAAATTTGCATGACAAACAAATTCAAGTGATGATATGTAAATACCAAATTGCATAATAATACAAATACTAAGGTTCATCTCATTAAGGGATGAATCCCCACAGTTTAATTCTAACATAAGAGACAACTTCGTCCCTAAGGTGAACACGTAGCAAAAATCTACATTTGCAAAGGCTATCACAATTTATTATGTATGCATCTTATTTCATTATAAATTTATTTAATACGATATCATAAATTTTTCACATAATATATTCACCTAATTTTCATAGAATAAATTACTTCAATGGTTTAGTTCAAACATATTTTGCACTTCACATGTATAAAAGTTCAACAATAGTCATATACTAAACATATTACTATAATTTCTTAGACATGCTTAATTATGATTTTTATACGCAAATAAATATTTAAAGTCAAAAGTAATATAAAAAGTGAGACATATTCACTTATAACTAACTATTTCACAGTTTGAAACCCACCAATCAAATTATCCTCAAAACTTGTCCTCAAGGCTCAAAGTCCCCAAACAATGCCCAGGTTGAACAAAAAACAATGGGCTAGAATGGTTGTCAAACATTCCAGACCCTCGTATCTAACTAATGAGGGGGAATAACTGTCAAAAGCCAAAACTTGCAATTCCATCTAGCTATGTAAATTCCAAATACATGCATCTAATCACTTTGCTAAAATTATTAGATATTCAATTGCAGTTGACAAGCACAAAATCACAAGAGGCTAATGTATCAACACTGGACTCGAATTTCAGTATGTGAGAATACAAAAAAAGGAACTATGTTCTCCCTCATATTTTTTCTTGCCCGAGTCCACCACCGATTGTTCAATACTATACTTTCCTTTACAAGAGACTAGAAACAAAACCCATAAAAGATGAGGATTTCTAGAAATAGCGTACAACTATTAATTTATGTTGTTAAATTATTTTTTTAATAGACCTCTTGAATTGATGAAGGTATTTCTAGATTTTGTACATACAGCTGTGAATTTCTATTGCTAATTTTTTTTAATATACCTCTTGAATTGATGAAGGTATTTCTAGATTTTATACATCAATAATGAAGAGATGAACCACAACATTAGTGAAGCTGTATAATACTAAAATCACAGATCACGCGTCCTCTTGCAAGTTCAACAAAACAAACCATCAAAGGAATAAGTGAGGGGAAAAACAAGAGATGATTGATATAGTAAAAATCCTTTTTGTTTAAAAAAAAAAAAAACACTTGACAAAGATGCTCCAGACATAATTTTTCTCACTTTGATTTTCATACAATTAAGCCCATAAAGTGGTATGAGTGAGAACTCAACTGAAGAAAGAAAAAAAAAAAAAAAAATTGTATGAAATCATTTTTTTAATAAGATATCAACCAAGATGAATAATGACTCATGTTTCATTCCTCTTCACTATAAGTAATTTATCACATCAGTCCCCAACTTAAAAGTCTTTATGTCTAGTGTCTGTTTTTCTTTGCCGCTTAACAATATTGTATATGAACTAGCAATAATTTAAAAACAATAATCTTAAAGGCATATAATACAATATTTTGCAATCAGGATGATGTGGCACGATCTAAAAAGGTTTACATGTATCTCAAGAAATCTATTATCCTTCTAGATTGTGCCATATCACCCTGATTACAAAATCTTTTTCCAATTATAATTGTTCAAAATTGAGGAAAAATATGCCTTCAACAAAGTAAGGTGATGTTTGTTTTTTCGTTCTGAATAAGAGGTGGTCCACTTTAATTGATTATTATTATTATTATTATTATTACTTCTAATCATAATTTCTAAATTTAGAACAATTAACCTTCTAATCAACAAAGTAATTAAATTATCAATTAGAACAATTTCTGTAATCAAATTTCAGCCTCTGTAGAGGTTTTTGGAATCCCCTTGATTATCAAACTCTTAAAGCTTTTGGAGCTTGTGGGCCATCAGCCAATATCTGATACATGGAGGTTGGATGATAATTTCAAGCTTGGATGAACTAATCGACGAATGGTTCTTCTCCCACAAAAGGAGATTGGATTTGGGATAGGCTGCGCATTAAAACGCTTCAGATTCTCTGGAAAGAGACACTACTCTAGTATTTCTTCTATGTTTAATGGGCTCCTAAATTTGTAAAGCCCCAAGGTATGTTCACCACTTTCATACTTCCTGCGAGTTTCTCACTCACACGTTCTCTTAATGAAATGAAATATACTGCCTGTTTTGTTGTTGATGAAAAAATGAAAATTTGTAATCAAAACCTTTTATCAAGCACCGTGTCAGCAAAATCAGCATTACAACCAGAGTGAGATCAATAGCATGATTTAGATTAAAAAAGTGCCTCAAATGTATACCTGTTCATATGGAATGCTACAGGGTGGAGTGTGTAACACCCCTAAATTTCATAAAGATAATTTATTTTATTTTAAATTAAATAAAATAGGGTTATATTTAATTGAATGTGAATTTCGAAATTTAGGATTTTATTTAATGTGTTTAGAGGGTGAGTGCCTTCAGAATTTTAGTGGGGGCGAATAACCACCCATAATATAAAACCAAAACCCTTCTTTCAAACCCTCTTTTCTTCTTCCTTACTGTGCCTCCTCCCTCTTTCCCCCATTCACCAGCGAGTACTCATGCAGTCGAACTCCGCCGCGGGTTTCACAGCCAAACTGCCTTCTTTTTCTTCATTTATCTTCCCCCTCGTCTCATTTGATTTTTTGCACCAAAAACAGATTCGCACAGCCAGAGAGTGTGCGAGTGATTTTGATCTTCAATGGAGGAAGGAGTTGTGATCGGTTATGAGAAAGACATGAGGGAGCAACGGTCGATGTGGTGAGGGTTGGCGTGCAATCGATAGGGGGTGTGGTTGATTGCGAGCAGAAGGGATGTGACGATGGCGATTTCATTGAGTTTTCTCATTCAATCATCAAGTGTGTTGAGCCTTTTTTTTATCATCTAATGCGTGTTGTTTTCGTATGATATCAATTGTTGGTGAATTTTCTTGAAATTAGTTATGATTCATTCTTGCAGTATGATTGTTTGATGAAATTACTGAGAGACTGTGATTTTGAGTTTGCTTGCATGATCTTAATTTACGATTATCTAATTAGTGGGATAGTATGAAGTGTTGTGTTTAGAACTTGAAGTCAAAAGTTAGAAATAGATGTGAAATCTGTGAAGGCGACTTGCAAAATGAGCTAAGGTAGTCATGGAATTTTACATGTATATTGGCATATAAGTCATGAAGTTTTAATGAGCTAATTTTGTAGATTTAGTTATTTCTTATTTATTTATTCGATATACATTCTTTAGCCTTACGTCTTGTGACTTTGCCTAGTTTAGAATTTTGCACCACCCCTGAATGTCTGTAAACAACAGTCATAAATGAGTTGTCAAGAAAGTGTGTTTTGACGTATTAAACTGTACTGCATATTGGTTTATTAGATTTCCATTTAGAGAGGTTTGACTTTTGAAAGTGTCAAAGATGGTTTGGAAATCAGTTGAAGGTGTTAATGGTTCTTCAAAGTTGGGACAGATTTTAGAACACAGTTGAGGGAAGTGTTTGATAGACCTTAAACTTCAAGGGTGGTTTGAGTGTTTTAGACGAGGTAATGTTGGTTATTTTTGGCAACTGCTGAATGATGCTAGGTGTTCGCTGATCCTGATTGCTTAGAACTTCCTGTATCCACTGAGGAGTAAGAGAAGTAAGAGCTAAGCAAGTACTTGTATCTGCCACTTCCATTGATTCTGAACTTGTGCTGTGAATGCATCTAGACAAGGCATCTGCTACCTGATTTTTAGCCCCTCTCTTGTAGAATATTTCATAATCATAGCCAAGAAGTTTTGTAGCCATTTTTGGTGTGTCATAGTAGTAACCTGTAATAGTGGTGACCTGTAATGTAGCCATTCAGTCCAACTTTCTAATGACCTAATGTAGCCTTTTCAATAGCAGCCATGGTAGTTTGGAACAATTCAGCATTTTGATGAATGGGGAAACAATATGTTTTTAAGACAGCTAATTTCTTTTTACCACTGCCACCGCAATTAATGTGCATGTTGCAACAATATAACTGAATAGTATCTCAAGGGGATAAGGTACCAGTAAGAATTGTTGAAGAATATTTGCTTGACTATTCTGTGTTTTGTGTGTAAATATCTTGGGTAGTTTTAGTTCACCAGTCTATTTAAATTCAAATCCTTCAATTTTTGCAGCATACCGATCAGGTCTAAGATCTGTTTAGGTTCTGTTTTATGAGTGACATGAATTCTTTATTTGTTTAGTTTTCTAATATAGGATTATTTGAGAAGAAACTTTTAAATAGCGATTATTTGGCAGGTTGTTTCAGCAGGTTTTGGGGCTATATCCAGCTGATTTTAATGGCTGTTTTGGGGGTTGTTTTAAATGATATTAAAGGGTTGTCTTAGCTGAGCTTGGGGATTGTTTCAATTGATTTTAGAGGGATATTCACACCTGAGTTGCAGAGTTGTTACAGGATCTGAATCAATATTGATTCTTAGTTGATTCAGGGTTGATCCAGAGTGTGGTCAAGGGCTATTAGAGGGATTGCATCCCATTTGCAATATTAGAATGATACTATTATCTTCAAGTTAGTCGCCATATCTTTGGGGACGCATCCGGTTTGAAAACAATTTCTCTAAAAGCTTGGAGTCTGGGATTTGTGTATTTGGGATTAACTTTCCTAGGAACACAAGTAATTTGTTTATTTTTACTTATTTCATGTTACTATGTTAATTTAAGCTTCATTATTTTAGATGATTTAGTTGGTGACCATTTTGACTCGTTATGGGATTTCATTGATTCATGTCGTTGAGGGAGTTATGGAGTTTGTTGATTTATGTGATGGCAGCATGTGTGGAAATAACCTATTTGACGTTGTATTAGGGAGAGAAAGAGGTTGATGATAGGAAACATTGAAGGATTGAATTGAATCCATACTGTTGTGAAGAATTTTATTGTTAACATTGGAAGAGGGATCATCTTAGGGCTGGTCATTTTAATTGGTGTATACTGTATGAATATTGCTTGTATGGAAATGACGGGTTTCATTTCAAGTAATTCAATTGTGAGATTTTAGGCATGTTTGAAAATGAGGTTGCCTTATTTGTGGTGTTTTGTGTCGCAAATGCGTGATCTTTACTATTGTGATCTGTTTGATGTATGAGTTTCTCCTACCTTGCTGGTTCATGTTTTGGGTATTTGCATGATTCTATGAAGTGACATTTGTATGTTTGTGACTTAAATTTGATTGTTATGTAGATTGCGTTGCTGAAAGGAATTTATTTCTTGTATTAAATGGGTTTTGATCCCTGCCCTATTACAAAAAGTTTGTAATGAATATGCTATGTTTCCCCAAAAATGTGGGTGGATAGATTGTGAATCAATTTACGAATGACAAAATGTCATTGTGGAGGAATTTTGAATTATCAAAAATAAATGATATTGGTAAACCTTGATTTCTGAAAATATAAACCACTTGGACTTGTATCACTTAGAACTACCACACCTCTTTTGTTTATTATTTCCCTCCTCTTACTAGATAAACTAAATGACCAGTGGGTCGTCTTGCGGAGTTGGGGCACCCATTTCTTACTAGAGAAACTAAAATTACCTTCGGGTTAGTCTTGCGAAAATGTGGTGAATTTGTATGCCTAAAATAGGCTTTGATATTTATCCGTAAAAAATGTGACGTGAGTTTATGCGCATTGATAGCCCAAGGGTGGCTTTTGGTACTCATATAGTTAGGGGTATCCGCGATGCATGCCTGTATGTGATGTCCCCACTTGGGCATGGATGACGGAGTAGTCCTCCTTTATATGAGAGAGGCATACGGGCATGTATGTTCGGCACGGAAGTGGTGCGAATGTGGTATCGTCTAAGTGATCAATCCGTTAAAAAGATGAATCTAATTCAAATAAAAAGAATAAATGACGTTGCATTGTTTCTAATCCTTTTTATGCAGGATGGCAAGTCCACTAATATTTTTGCAGGCCCGACTTGCCATAGTCAACTTCTATAGGGTAAGTACAGGTAAATGCATATTTACATATTATGATGATGATATGATTGCCTCGTTGAGGAACTAAATTCTTGGAACTGTGTTTTCTTGCATCACACTTTTGCCTCGTTGAGGAACTACCTATTGGTGTGATGGTTTGTTGTTTGTGTTTTGCTTGATGTTTATCACGTGCGATTTTATTGATTTTGGGATGAAGATTTTTCACACCAGCTTTATTGCTGATCCAAGTGAGCTTTTGCTTCTTGGGTACATTCCTTTGGAAATGTAGCCGATTAGCTTTTCAGGTTCAGAGACTTTTGAGCAGCGATACGGGAGTTTCGCTAGTGGGGCTACTAGCATCATCAGTATTTTCTGGTTAGAGTTTTATTATAAATTTTTAGTTTGTTCCTATCTTCTAAAATTTATTTTTGTCATTGTTGCTAAATGTTTCTGTTGTTATTAAATTTCACGTCCCGAGTTTTGAGAAAACGGATAATCCTACGTGAATTTTAAGATTTCATTTTTCTCAAAAATCGGGGCGTGACAGAGTGCGCGTGCAAGTGGGGAGGGGAGTGGGTGGTGGTCTTTTGACAAAAGATAACTGCACTGGAAGAAGAATATATCTCGATCAGATATGCTTCATGTGTGACCAAGAGAATGAATCCTTGATTATTTGCTGGTATGTGGAGCTTTTTCTTGTTTAGCTAAGATAATCTCATATTGCAATCACAATTTAAGCTACTTTGCGTGTGCTATCCCAAATGAGAATATATAGTGTTATTTAAATATGTAAATATTCACAAAGTTTCACAACTTAAATTAATTTATCATAAATCAAAACTAAACTGATTGCATCTTCTTCAACATGCCTATAAAGTATCATAACATGCGTACCACAAGATACAAATAACCCTGCTTCTAGCCACACCTACCACTAAGAGCATTGCTTCATCATGAAGCAAACATTACTTGAGAAATCAAAATCTTACTTCGTTCACTTATAAATCTTACTCCGTTCACTATAAATCCTTACATACTTTATGTAAGTAAAGAATGCAAGACTCATTTATGAGTTGGCCAAAAAGAGGATTATTGGTTGTCGTAAGATTGAAATGGATATTTGTTTTGTTTTTAAATGGCAAACAAAGTTTTTAATCGATACTTGAACCATTTAAATGCCTTTGGCAGATATTCAAACTTGAACTCGTGATAAAGTCTAACCAGCTAAGAACTCCTTCATTCGAAACTCTTTGAATGAAGGAGGAGAACCGAAATTTCTCTCTGAGGCGATTTTTAAGGGCATTTTGGGAACTTTTTCTAATTTGCGAATCTTTCGATCCTAGCCGTCCCAGGTCTCAGGGATTCCCCTGTTTTTGGCCGGCGACAGGCCGCCCAATTTTGTGCACCGCCTAGGAATCGACACACCGATACAGTACTGCCGCCCTCACGCTGACTGGTCCGATACACAAACGTTTTGGGTGCCCTGGATCTTGCCTGGGTGTTGTCTCTGCACGGAATATAGCCGTCGTTACGATCCAGTCGACGACACAACCGCAGCTACGACATAACCGCCGTCACGACACAGCCGCTGTTACGATCCAGAGTAATTTACAATCCAGCCGCCGACACATAGAAAGATTTGTGTGCTCCCGCTGGATCCAGGACCACACGATTTTCTCTGGATGTGATGTCAGTTTCATCCAATTACAAAAAAAAAAAAGAAAAAAAGAACGATTAGACACGATAAGTACTACATCAGCACGTCAGCAAAAGGATCAATCCATCCAATTGAAGATATATTAACCAGGTATCTGCATTAAGAAAAAAATAGTTATAAACAAACTTGTCTAGAGGGCACAACTTTAAAATAAATTAGCAAATAATAAATGAATTATAACACAACCTCTTAAAAAGATATTATTTTCAGAAAACTGGGGGATTGAATTGAAAGTCAGGAACCAATAGCTGTAAAAGTAAACATTTGAAAATGTTAGTTGAATTAAACAAGTAATTTCATATTAAACCCACAAGCAAGATACTATCTAAATGTTAAATTAGTTACCATGGCCTCGTACAAAAGTGCAATGCAGTAGGGAAAGACAACTTGAAGTTGGGCTTCTATATGGTCCGATTCGTATATATTGTTTTGTTCATCTGCTCTCTTGTGTGCAAAACAGTTTCGTATAAAACGAAATAAACTCCATCTATCTGCATAATAACTTACTCCACTATTCACCGAGGAATTGTAAAGATTTGCAAGTATGAAACTCTTGCGTACGTCGGTTTGCCACGTCAAATAGTTATTGCTCCAAACATATCCAAGGCACGTGTTCCGAGCAATTATGTCAACACTTATGTGAGTAGGGATGGCAGTGGGGCGAATTTTCACGGATATCCGCCCCACCCAATCCGTATGGGGCGGATTTGGATATAGCTAAATGGGTTTTGGGGCGGATACGGATATCCAAACAATATCCGTCGAATATTCGGGGCGGATACGGATTTGGCTATATCCGCCCCACGGATATCCGTTTAAGTATGAAATTTACATAAATACTCCTGCTGAGTGCTGACCCTTTAAAATAAAGAAAAAAAAACAAAAACAAAACCTACCCGTTTCTTAAATCTCTCTCACGCAGAAAGAAACCCACCACTCTCACCCCTCTCCTCAGAGCAGAAATCGAAGAAACCCCTCTGAGCAGAGCTCGAAGAAACCCGTCTCCTCAGAGCTCGAAGAAACCCACCGCTATCCTCAGAGCTCGAAGAAACCCTCCCTTCGAGCGACTCAGCGAAGGCTTCGACCGACTCAGCGAAGGCCGCAAGCGACCTCCCTTCGACCCACCTCCCCTCACGCCGTCAGTCGCCGAGATCCTCCCTGCTCGAGCGAAGGCGTCTCCCTCATTCCTTCGTCGTCCGCCTCTTCTTCTCTCTCACAGCGAAGGGCCGAAGGCGAAGCTAGTCCACCTCTTCTTCTCTGATCTCTCTCACAGCTCGTCGTCACTCGTCGCCCCTTCTGCTTCTCTCCTTCTCCTAGTCCTTCTCTGATCTTGGCAATAAGATCTACGATCTGATCTTAGATCCAGATCCAGATCCAGATCTTAAATCTGATCAAATTTGATCTGAGATCTGATCTAAATCTGATCTGATCTGAGATCTGATCTAAATCTGATCTGAGATCTGATCTAAATCTGATCTGGATCTAAGATCAAATCTGATCCGATCTCATCAGATCTCTGATCCGATCTAAGTTCAAATCTGATCTCTGATCTGATCTGTCTGAGATCCGATCTAAGATCAAATCTGATCTCTGATCCGATCTGATCTAAGATCAAATCTGATCCAATCTCAAACGATCAGATCTGATCTGAACTCAGATCCTGTTTTTTTTTTTTTTTTGTGTAATATTATCAGAGATCGAAATTTTTTTTTTTTGTACGAAATCTTTGTAATTTGTAATTTTGTTGAGAAATTTGGTATATTTGTAATTTTTGTATGGTTTTTTGTTCGATATTTGTAATATGTTGAGAATCTGGAATGATTTGTTTGATAGGTTTTTTTTCGATATTTGAGAATGAAATTATGAGAAATCTGTTTTTTTTTTTTTTTTTTTTTTCGGGTATTTGGGGTGGGGCGGATATCCGCCAGTCCGTCCGGTTCGGGGATGGTTTTTACAAATTATGGTAAACGGATTTTCGGGGCGGATTTAAATATCCGTGATCTCCAGCGGGGCGGGGATGGATTTGTCCAAATCCGCCCCAATCCGCCCCGTTGCCATCCCTATATGTGAGCCCTTACTTGATTCAAAAAGGATTCGATCCACCCTGTCTTCCACATTGATGGATGGCTCATTATGAAATGCCTAAAAAAAAGCATTAAAAAAAATCATTTTCACAAAAAAGTTGATGGATGGCTCATTATGAAATGCCTAAAAAAAGTATTAAAAAAAATCATTTTCACAAAAAAGGAAAGTAGCTTTTTTTTTTTTGCTTGTATTTTGATTAACATTTTAATTAATATAAAGAGATGCATCACTTGAAAAAAATACGTGAGTAAATAATATTTTCTTAGTGTTTTATTTTATAATAAGCCAAATAAAAATCTAAAAAGTATATATACGGGTATCTTACAAAATAAAAACTGTAAAACAGTAAATAAAAATAAATATTTAAAAGAGAAACTTACCAATCTTTTTCTGTTGGAACTTGTCCTGTTATTAAAAGTCGATTCAGCATATCATTGAAAGAATCAAAACCAGCCTTACCCGCATCAACCCCAAAGTCATCTCTATTGTAACATAGCCAGCTTATCAGTTTTTTCAAATTGTTAAAAATATACCCTTGATCAACGTCATGGTCTGAAACAAGTAAATTGAAGAAGATTTTAGTATATATATGAAATATGATAAAAATGAAAAAAAAAAAAAAACAAGTCTTACCATAGGTATATATATTTAACTGCAGCAGTTTGAAATTCCAACAAGGAAATGTGATATTCATGGGGTTATACGGAAATGGCACATCTTGATCTTTCAAAACCTTGTGCCCCAGGATGAGATTTTTTATAAGACCCAAACCATTGTCTGAAAATCTAATTGTTTCAACCCTGGATTACCCTTGAAGAAAAGTTTGCTAATCTTGCTTTCTTCGCTCAACGTTTCTAGGTGTTTCTTGTAATTATCTATGAATATTTCATTACCATCTACACAATGATATCCTAAAAATAAATTACAATTAATAACTTTCCACTTTCCTGGCGTTGTTTTCATTCGTCACGATTGTTTTCATTCATTACACTACTCGTAGACTTTACATCTCCATAAGAAGCCCGTTTTCAGAAATTCTGCTCGACACTGTATCTTTCGAAACTTGAGGATCGGCCATCGTCCAGTTGAGTGAATCTGAAATTGATAAAATTAAAATAGTAAATAAACGTAAAAAAAATAAATATACAAAGGGCAATCACAATTAGCTTTTAAATTAGAAACAAAATAATGAGGGTGATCGGAGATAGATGGAACAGATCGCGTTGGATCCGAAACCGGAAGACGTTGAATGGAGAGCAGTAGTGGAGGAGAAGGAGATTGGAGTGCAGAAAAGCGGCCGAGAAGGACAAGGAGGCGTACAAAGCGGTGGTCAGATTAGACGAGATGCACGAGGCGTATGAGAGAATGTTGAAAGAGGCGGAAGACAAATTGGTGGTCATTTACGACAACGCAGTCAGCAAAGAGAGGGGAGAAGAGGTGAACGAGGAGATTGTGGGGATACTCAATCAAGCCTCGACGTCCAGTGTTGAGAGGGTGGACCTTTCGGGAAGGAAGTTGAGGATTTTCCCCGAAGTGTTTGGGAAGCTTCGTGCTTTGGTTGCGCTTAACCTCTCCAAAAATCAATTTCAGGTCCCTCTCTACTCCTCCCTCTTTCCCTTCCTCTCTTGGAATTCATGTTCAAGTTTTACTCTCTCGCATTCAAGCTTTGTTCCATGATCTGATCTGAGAGGGTCTCTCTCACCTCGCTTCAGCAAAAGAAGAACAAGAATAAGATGAAGAATAAGGATTACATGAGTGGCGGTGGCTGGTGGTGGTCTTGCTGGAGGCGTCCAGCGGCGGAGGCGTGGTTCTCTGAGTGATGATAGAAAGAAAGGAGAGGGAAATGGAGAATAGGGTTAGGATTTAGGGTTTTCTATTATAAAGGAATTTTCCGACTATTTGACACCACCATTTGTTTTGAAAAACACCACTACCTTCACTACTTTCTAAAAGACACCACCACCTTTCTGACGGACACTGTCAATATAAACCCAAATTCATCTTTTTATCTCATTTATTCTTCTTCTCACATCTTCACATGAACAAAAACAACCAGCTCCCCAACGCACCCCCCATGTTTTCCCACCATCGATCTGCCGTTTTCTTTTTCCCCTCATCTCTTATTTTCCTTTCATCCTCTTTTTCTCATCTTCTACCTTTGTTTCTCTTCATCCCCAAACCAACATAATGGATTAAAACTTGTCAAATAGAATAGAAAAGGGAACTAGATTTGTTGAATCAATAATTGATCAAATAACTAAGTCAATTTTATGTTTATGTTGTGTATATTGTTACCAATCAAGAAGTCGGTTCATAACTTATGTTCCGATTTTATTTTATTTTTATTTTTATTTTTTTTTACGTAACCATCAACAACGTGCAAAAATTTCAACGACATGAAAAGCACGATGTATTACAAAACCAGATACCATGACCAACAATGAATGATGTTGACAATTTCACGACGTGCATCTCTGTATGTATTCTCTTTTTTCCTCCAAAAAATGTGATAGTTAGTTTTTTGCCCAAAGGCGGAAGATCTTGCAAATTGGAGAGTTAGGCTCGTAGGAACCGCTTCGTTTGGCCTAAAATTCTGACTCTGACCGATTTTTTTGTGTGTCATTTTTTTTTTAACTTTTGCAATTTCTATGATTTAAATACATTCTTAACAAGTAAAATATATTCTCAAAACACATTTTGGACATGTCATTAAGGATTCATATTTCGGGACCTCTAAAATCGAGTTTTTACTTGACATTGTCGAAATAGTGTTTTTTGTAATAGATTTTATTTGTTAAGACTACATCAAAACCATATAAGTTGAAAAAACTAAAAAAAAATCACACAAAATTTTGAAAATGTGACAGAGTCAGTTTTTTTGCCCAAACGTAGAGGATCTTGCGAATTGGAGTGTTAGGCTAGCAAGAGCCGCCGTGTTTGGCCTAAAATCCTAACTCTGTCCAAAAATTTTGTCTTTTTTATTACTTTTTACAATTTTTATTGTTTTAATACACTCTTAACAAATAAAATCTATTATTGAAACACTATTTGGACAACGTCGAGTAAAAACTCGACTTCGGAGGTCACGAAATATGAATGTTTAAAGATAATGTCCAAAATGTGTATAGATTGTATTTGTTAAAAGTGTATTTAAACTATAGAAATTGCAAAAAGTTAAAAATAGGCTCAACAATAAGAATATGGACAATGTTCAGTTTTTTCGCCTCATCGTAGTGGATCCTGCAAATGGAAGTCTTGAGCCCCCATGAGCCACTGTGATTTTGGTTATTAGGCTCGCATATTAAAATACAAATGTGCTTATTATGTTCGCATATCTAAACAATGTTGCACATGGATATGGTTGTTGTTGAAATTTTTTGTTTTTTAACATGGCGAAAAGAAAAGTTACGAATTTTTTATCTGCGGTTTTTCTACAATCATGAAAAAAATTCACAAAATTTGGATAAATTCACGAAATTTCTCTTTTCTTCCTCAAGAGTCACAATCTTCTTCACATTGAAATTTCAAAGTCTATGCAAAATTTCAGTCTGCTCCTCATCTCCACTTAATCTTCCTCAGCCTGCTTCTCCAGATCAAATCCCCACCAAAGATTGTGAGGGAAGCAAAGAGAGAATGGGATGATGAATTACGATCGACACCACCAAGATAATGTCTTGGAGGCCAATTTGAGACGATATTTGCTGGAGTCCACTTAGTGTCTTTGATTCGAGTGGTGAGGTATGTGCCAACTTGAAGGCAGTGTTGGTGGATGAAGAAGGTGACTAATGATAGGAGTAGATTTGAAGGAAGCTCTATTGCCTGCGCCCAATTTGAGAGAGATAAAAAGGGGAGGGGTTCATTTCAAGTGAAATCTCTCCCCGTATCAGCGAGGATAAATAGAAGTTTCATCGTAGACGAGATGTTTGATATTAATAAAAGGTTCATTTACTTGCATCTCATTTTCTTGACATATTTCATATATCCTAAAAATTATATATATATGTCCTCAAAAATTTTATATTTTTTTTTTACACACCAAAATATTTCATAACATTTTTCTTAAAATCAAATAACCGAAATTATTTCAAAATTGAAATCACAATCCTTAGTTCGGAGCCATAAGGTGTGCAAATAAGATAGACGGTTGTCGAACATCCATGCATTTCGGTCCAAATTAAATCTATTGATCCAAATTAAATTATGCATGCATCTCGAGAAAAACTAACGTTCCAGCATGCATTTTGAGGAAAATCTGATGGTCCAGCATGCATCTCGCAAAAAATCTTACAATCTAGCACACATCTCGAGGAAATCGGTCCAAAGAGCAGTTGTAGTTGCCCGTCCGAAATAGATCCTTAAGATACTTGCCTGTGGAAGGCTTACGGGTATTGGGGACAAATGTGAGACGTGTGGACCTAGCGTGCTATGAGAGTCCAGGTTCACCTGGCGGACTGAACTGAGCGGGCTTAGAACCGTTTGGGCCCGTTCAATGTTGGGCTGATGCTAGGGCTTGTATTTCCTCGAGATCATTACGACACATGTACAGCTCAGGGGTGTGACATTTTTTTATGTATCATCAATATCCATATTCTTGTTGTTGTTATTTATGTATTCAAATTCTAGTTACATTGAAATAAGCGAAATATGCAGGTTGATATTTTTTTCAAAGTTGTTTCATGTCCCTAAAAAACAACTGATCAATTCTTGCTGAGTAATCTAGTAGTAAAAAAAATAAAATAAAAAAATGAAAGTAAACATATGATTGGTTTTAAGAAGGTGAATAAATTTTGAAAATTGATGACTTAAGTTAAAGGGTAAGAATGTCTTCCTAATTATTTTTAAACTTGTAACTTTTAAGAGTTTTTAATTATAAAAATATGCCTTTTGAGACATTTTCGATTGTTAGAGTATGATGTGATCTATAATTATAAAAAACAAAGTAGACCTTATAAGTCATTTTCCCTTCTTTATTTTTGTTTTTTCTCATCCTTTAAAAGCCAAACCAACTTCACAAATAAGAAAAAAAAACCCTAAGGCCTTATCTCCTTTTTCCCTACCGACTCCACCCAACACATTCAGATCCATTCTAAAACCCACAACCCCATTGAGTCATTTATTCTAAATCTCTCAAATAGATTCAGAATCACACATTTTCTTCTCCTTTACCATGGCAGGATCTGAGGAGTTGTTCAATCAAATCTACACCAACAACAACCAACCTCTTGATCAATTTCTTCTTATAGTTATTTTAGATTGCAATCAGCATTTTTAGAAGACCCCCTCACAGTCTCAAGCCTAAGATTTGATCGAAAATGATCAAATGGGAGAAAAACAGGGGAAACAAGGAAGCATAAAATAGGTGGAGTGATAGAGTGCAAAGTGGATCGGGTGGCGATCTGAAATGGGAATCTGTTGAGGAGATGGGTTTAAAAAAGAAGAGATAAAAGAAAGGGGAGAAAATAAATAGAAAAGACAGAAAAGGGAAAAGAGAGAGACGTGATGAGAAGTTGTATTCTCTAATTAAGAAAGAGAATGAAAAAACGAAATGTGAGATCATGCTAGAAAAATTGGCAATGGAGGGGGAAGGCTCGGAGATGTTACATTCGGTTGCAAGTATGGGGGCTGTGAGAAGGTCAATATGCTGGAAGAGAATGGCGATCGCCCTGATGGGTGTCTGTAAGGGTGGTTGTGTGTATGTGAGAGAACAAGAAGGCAACACTCGCGCGCGTTGGTCGAGTGTGCAATTTGGGTTCGGGTTATCGTGTTTTTTGCGATTTCGTCCTATAAGTTTTCTTTTTTGTCTTTTATATATATTTATTTTTTTGTATGAAATTACGGATGTTGGGTTTGTTGATTGCGTGTGCAAGATAGGAGCTGCTGAAAGAGGCTGTATAAGGATGGCTGAAACGTTTGACGTGTCCCCTGATTCTCCGTTGTTACGTGACCTGGTGGTCACCATCTCTATGTTTTGAAAGGAGACAACACTTAGTGTAAAGTTACGAGCTATGTCGTCCCCATGGATGGCGCCAAACTGATGCAGTCATTTTTTTTTCCCTGCTCCAACCTCGTTCCTGCTAACCTGTTGACCTGCACAAGTAGCACACGTAAGCCACGGACCACTATTGTGGTGGCTGATGGCACTTCGATGCTAAAGTCAGATAGGGCTCTGAGGAAGGTGTAATGTTGTAATAGGGAATTTGTAGCGTACTTTAGCTTACCAACCTCATGTCTTATTTATTATAGTGCAAGGAGTCCTGGTTTAATCAGGCCATCGTAGGAGTAGATTAGGGAGGAGATCTTCGTGGAGATCCCTCCCTAATTAGGAGTCGTGCTGTAAAAGGGAAGTTCATATTAGCTCTGCGCTCCTAGATATGCGGGAGATAGTTCTCAATCCAAGAGCATTCCATAGAAGGGAGTTTCCCTATGTGGAAAATACTTTGGTGTTTGTTTCCTAGTTGGAAGCAAAGAGCAGCTATAGTTGCCCGTCCGAAGTAGATCCTCGAGATACTTGCCTGTTGAGGGCTTACGGGTATTGGGGACAATTGTGAGACGTGTGGGCCTAGCGTGATGTGAGAGACCGGGTCCGCCTGGCAGACTGAATTGAGTGAGCTTAGAATCGTTTGGGCTTGTTTAGTGTTGGGCTGATGCTGGGGCCCGTATTTCTTCGAGATCATCATGGCACGTGTACGACTTTGGGGTATGATCGTTTTTATGTATCATCAATTACAATTCATACTGGTGTTTTACTATTCATTGATTACTAGGACAATTGTCAAATCATAAGGAATTGGAGATAAAAGGTAGCTAAGGTTGAAAGTCGAGAAAGATGTTGAAGGTCGATATTTATTTTCTAATAATGACATATTTGTATATAGAAAACATGTAGACATGGCAAAGAAAATGAAAAAATGGTGGAAAAAGTTTGTGGAATATACATATGGCAGGGAGATAAAGTAATGTGTTTTTTTTTTCTCAAAATGAAAATTATTATAACTCGCTACATAGTTGTCGGATTTTGCTAAATTTGGTATTGTTGAAAACATTTCCACTAAAACCAATGATCCATACAAATACTTAATTTTTAAAATATGCGTTTTACACCGTACGCATTTAAAAAAAATCTAATGCATTTCATGCCATGAGTATTTTCAATTTTTCTAACAAAACTAATGATCAATACAAATACTCTAAAATTTTAAAATATGCATTTTACATCTATGCATTCCAAAAAAATAAAAAATATATATATAATGCATTGCCGGAGTATTTTCAATTTTTTCAAATGAATGAGAAGTGTTTTTTAAGGAATTCAAACAAAGAACTCGAATTACATTTCTATTGTTTGGACCATTTTGTTTTTCATTTGATAAAAACCTTGACAAATTTTAACCCTAATATCATGACACTTTCTATCATGCCAACAACACATGTAATACACTTGTTTTGAAACAAACAAACTTCTTGTCCTATCAAAACCGTCCAACTATAAGTGGTGTCATCTAGATATGAGATGAACATTGAGGATTGAAACGATGGAGAATTATTTACAACAAGTGTGATTTAGCTAGTCGAGTTGCCATCCCAATTATTGAACTAATGGTCGTAGTTGCACCAACAAATTTCACACTTCACTTGGTTTATTATTTTTTTTTGTTTCTTTCAGACGATTGGTCATATACCTTAGTTTTGTAGTTATCTTCGCCGCAATTTAATTTTTTGTTGGTCTTTTTATATTTTAGGTTACCCGTTAATTGTAGGTCTAACTCAAGTTTGACCCAAAGGTTTACTATAATTATGTCCGACTCACAACTGTGATACTAGCCAACCTAGCATTGTGAACCAACTTTTGTCGGTCTTCTATACAAAATGGCAAGATTGGTCCTACACGTGCAAAAAAACACGTGAATCTCATAAAACATCCAGTTTTGTATATAAAGGTTAAATCTGTGTCTTTTAAGTTGGGCATCGGATGGTTTGATGAGAAAAATATGGATAAGTGAACAATAACAAGGGGGTACTACAGAATGAGAGATACCTAAAAAAATTGTTAAAAATCAAGATGCATTCTAGAGGTTTTATCCAATAAATAAATAAATTTTCTTAAAGAAAAACAAGCCAATTGGTGTCACCTAAATAGCCCACAAGCAAATACATTATAAAAATTATGTAGTTAAAAAAAAGGGAGCAAATTATTGAGTTATCACCTAAGTCGCGAGCTCAGGTAGAATACAATCTAACAACACATAAAACAAGTCCATTATGCAATTAAAATATGTATTTTAAAAAACTACATCGAGTGCATTGTTTGCGCATAAAGAGAGGATTGTACGAGTGTCCACCCTTTTTTTTCAAAATTGTTGGAACACCTTGAAACCACAAAGTCTCCACTTTTCTATCAGCTCCAAATTGAGAAAAAAGACAAGGTCAATATTTTAAAAAGTCGCATGACTTTCCTTTAATCGCATGGTGGCACGATGAAATTTTTTTCTTTTATCATTGATTTTCAAGGAAGGTGGAAAACTTATGGCAGTGTGCATGCTTCTTTGTAGTCAGTGTTCTAAAAAAGGTCTAGGCGACTGGGAGCTGCCCAGGAGGGCTGGGCGGGCTAGGTGGCCTCCTAGGCAGGTTATTATTATTATTATTATTATTATTATTATTATTATTATTATTATTATTATTATTATTATTATTATTATTATTATTATTATTATTATTATAGTTCCAAAAAATAAAAATTAAGACTATTTTTCTTATACATTTTGCATATGTATCTTGGCATTGAATTGAAAGCAATTTATATGCTATTATGCTAAACTTTTGTAAATTATAAATTATAATAAATAAATAAATAACTGCCTAGTCCTCTGGGTGCTAGTCCCCTGCTCGCCGCTCGCCCATCGCCTAGCGTTTTTTAGAACATTGGTGCACATAGCATTGGCCATAAACAAAACTCTCGCCTGCTCTAAACCTCCTCCCCATCCATTTCCAATTCCATCTCTCTATTCTTCGCAACGCCAGCTGACTCCAAGGTATGTTCTCTTTTGAACTTTCAATTTGCGGCTAATGACTTTTTATCGAATTGATTTTGAACTTTATTCTTTGGTTGAGAGTTATTGATTAATTAGTCGCAATATGAATATGAATGGAAAAATGCATTTTATTCAATAAACAATATGACATGAAAATGGTTCAACATTATTAGGTATTTTTCAGTGTAATTTGAAAAGAACATATGCAAATAATTGAAACTTAATTTGCTCTTGAATGTGTCAACCTTTGCATCCATCTTTTGTAGGTCTTTTGAAAGCACCTTATACAGGAGTAAGCGCCATAGGTTGCATGTTTTCTCGAATAACTAGATCGGTTTTACAATGTTGAGTATGTGTTAGCAAATCTAACAAGGGTTAAGAAACTGAGATATATAACTAAGGCTTGACTTTGTGTTCGGGCCACAGTTTTTCTTTTGTTTGAAATTGGTTTTTTTTTTTTTTTTTTTTTTTGAGTTTTCTCCATGTGAAAATTTTCATTTCATTTGGGGTATTCTATATTTCAGATTAGGAGTGTTGGCTCCAAGACATAGGGATTTTTTTTGTTATATTATTTGTGTTTCCAGGTCTTTGTTGAGGAATCCTGTATTTTATTGATTTTGATTGGACTTCACAATTCCTATTCTTCTTTTTCTCGAAATTTCTACAACTATTTTACTGTGGTAAATGAAAAGTTCTTGTCATTATGCTTCCATTTGAAATTCTTTCTAGAAACAGACTTTTATTGTATAAAGCACGCTTCCTTTAGGGAATGGTTTCTATTTTATTGATGGCCAACTAAAATCACTTGAATTTGATGCTTTTGATGATGGATATATGATTTTGTTGAATTTTAACATATCAATGATCTTATATCTGTAAGATGTAAGAGAAATATCATTCTCTTTTTTAGATTTTTTTTTTGCTCTCAGAGAATGCATATATTTCAACGTAATAACCTTAATATGGTTACCGAGGATTATGCAATGATGATTCAATCTTTTACTATGTATAATAACAGTGTTCTAAAAAACACTAGGCGGTAGGTGGGTGGGGAGCATGAGACTAGTGCCCAGAGGACTAGGCGGGGGTCTAGGCTGTTATTTATCTATTTATATAATTTATAATCTATAAAAGTTAAGCATAGTAGCATATAAATTACTTTCAATTCAATGCCGACATACATATGTAAAATGTATTAAAAACAAATTAATAAAAAAAATAGCCTTAACTTTTAGAACACTGTATAATAGTCATATTGATAATTGGTAACCTGCAATCTGTAAAGAATATTGCCATTGATCTTCCCTTGTTTTGTGTTGCAGCTTTATACTGTCTAGCGTTATACTAGTATACATATTGTAATTAGGTAACCTGGGTTGGCTTGGGGAAACATTCTGAAGTCCAACAAGATCGAATTGGATTACTGTCTTGTTGAAGGTGCACATAATACTCCTGCAACATGACAATGATGACGTTGAAGCGGATGGCTTCCCAATTGCATTTGAATCCTAGTTTTTGTATTTTTTTTCTTCAAACCATCCAATTAGATCACAAGTTTCATTGTTTAGGGTTTTGTGAAAAAGTTCAAAATTTTCTTGAAACTGACTTTGTTTATTTTTTATATATATTTGTTATTGTTGTTGTTTGGGAGCATTGAAGGAAGGAATACTAGAGTTCTTGAATGGGGTAGGGAAAGGAGTTGAAATTCATGTAGAGAAGCTCGAATCCAAGATTGGGGACTTTCAGAAACTACTTGTCACTCAAACTCTTAAGCTCAAGAAGTTTGGCCTCCCTTGCAAACACGTAATTAATTTTTATCCCTACTTATTTATTTGTTTTCTACAACGGGGTTGTTTCAAATTCTTGCAAGGGTGTATATAGAGATTGAATTTGTAGTTATAAGCAAGGATTGTGACTTAGCAAAATTTCGTTAAAATTTTCTTTTTTAAAATTACGAAAAGAAAAAAGGGCGAAATTATAAAAAAATTACATTTTTGAGAGTTTTTTTTCGTAAGTTTCGGAGTGTTTTTTTCTTAAATTTAGGTATTTCGTAAAAATACAAAATCCAGCTACTAAAAGTTACATTTTTTTGAGAATTTTTACAAAAAATTTCGGTGTTTTTTTCATAAATTTCAAGTTTTTTAATTATCATTTTTCTAATTATTTATTGATTTTTAAAACTACTCCCAAATTTTCTAATTATCATTTCTTCTACTTATATATTGATTTTTTAGACTACCCACTGATTTTCTAATTATAAGTATTTTGGTTTCATTTAATGTGTTTAATATTTTTAGGGTTATTTTCCATTTGGCCCTCATTAGTTTATAATTATTCATGTTTGACCTCAATTATTTTTTGTATTTTAGTCTAACCCCCATGACTATGAGTTCTACGTTGACTTATAAACTCCATCCAAAATTTTCAAAATAACCAACTTACCCTTACGCACGTGATTTGCATGTTTTTCAAATGACTATTTTTTTTTAGGAATTATATACAAACTAATGGGGCTTACAAGCTCCATCCAAAATTTTCAAAATGACAAATTTACCCTAATGCACGTGGTTTGCATATGTTTTTAGAATGACTACATTTTTTTTAACAAAGATGGGGGGCCATTTAGATATTATATACAAACTTATGAGACTCACAAACTCCATTCAATATTTTCAAAATGACCAACTTACCCTTATGCACGTTGTTTGCACATGTTTTAAAATTACTAAATTTTTTTTAACAAAGATGCGGGGCTCCATTAGTTTTTGTATAATTCCTAATTGCCCCCCCCCCCCCCCCAATCTTTGCTTAAAAAAAGAGTCGGCCTAGGCAAACATGTTTAGTAAACATGTTTAATAACCATGTTGATGTAGACATCCACGTCATTAACCACTCTGGATCCGAACAATTATTGGTGTGTATTGTGTGCGCTCTGTATTGCCCATGTTTTAACAACACCTTCCATTTTTTAATACCTCGAGATCTAATAACCAATCTAGAGGTCATTTCTTTGATGGTGTGTGAACTGAAACACACAAGTATGGATCAAAGTGAGAAATTACGAGGAACATCAAAAGGCTAAAACAACTTCTTCTTCCCTAAACACACACACCCCCCCCCCCCCCCAATCAATCAATTTCTCTCCAAATCACAATCTTGTCTTTGGAAATATTTTGAAGAATACCACATTAAACTAATTTTATTAGATGTATAAGGTAGAAATCAAAATCCAAGGTTTCTGATTAGCTATTCAACAAATGCATTAAAAAAAACAGATAAACCGACCCCATTGAAGATGCAGAAACCATTGAATCAAACTCCATCTGGATTCAGAACTCAAATCTATGCACAAGTTTGAACCCATTCAATTGCACTCCCATTGCTCCGTCTTCTTCTGCGTCTCCATCAAATCTTTTCCGAAACCCTAATTACTGAAACAAATCCTCTCAAATCAGTCAGTCCCTAAAACTATGGCACCTCTTAAGGGGAACCCTGTTCTGATCACACATTGTCAAGGATTGGATTTAACGTAGTATGGTTAAACAGAACTAAAAATTCAATAGTTTTTCCCATTTTCATTTTTGTTAAAATGCTGAGGTGGACATACACCTCAACATGGCTATGAAACATGTTCATCAATCATGGTTTCCTAGCATTATTGTAAAAAAAAAATTAGTGATTTTAAAAACATATGCAAACCACGTGCATAAGGCTAAGGGTAGCTTGGTTATTTTGAAAATTTTGGATGAAGTTTATGAGTCCCATTAGTTTGTATATGATTCCTAATTGGCCCCCATATTGTTAAAAAAAATATATATATTTTTAAAAACATGTGCAAACCACGTGCACAAGGGTAATGGTATATGCCCTTTGCATTAGGTTCCATGTCTAACGTTTCATGCAGTAATTTCCATAAATATAAAATTTTGATATAAAGTTTCTTTGGGTGACCTTTATTAGAGGGAATCATAGTTATCAAAAGGCGTATAACATCATATATTGTAAACCTAAAAAATAAATATACAAAGGGCAATCATGTAAACTCAATTAGCTTTTAAATTAGAAACAAAATAATGAGGGTGATCGGAGATAGATGGAACAGATTGCGTTGGATCCGAAACCGGAAGACGTTGAATGGAGAGCAGTAGTGGAGGAGAAGGAGATTGGAGTGCAGAAAAGCGGCCGAGAAGGACAAGGAGGCGTACAAAGCGGTGGTCAGATTAGACGAGATGCATGAGGCGTATGAGAGAATGTTGAAAGAGGCGGAAGACAAATTGGTGGTCATTTACGACAACGAAGTCAGCAAAGAGAGGGGAGAAGAGGTGAACGAGGAGATTGTGGGGATACTCAATCAAGCCTCGACGTCCAGTGTTGAGAGGGTGGACCTTTCGGGAAGGAAGTTGAGAGATTTTCCCCGAAGTGTTTGGGAAGCTTCGTGCTTTGGTTGCGCTTAACCTCTCCAAAAATCAATTTCAGGTCCCTCTCTACGCCTCCCTCTTTCCCTTCCTCTCTCGGCATTCATGTTCAAGTTTTACTCTCTCGCATTCAAGCTTTGTTCCATGATCTGATCTGAGAGGGTCTCTCTCACCTCGCTTCAGCAAAAGAAGAACAAGAATAAGATGAAGAATAAGGATTACATGAGTGGCGGTGGCTGGTGGTGGTCTTGCTGGAGGCGTCCAGCGGCGGAGGCGTGGTTCTCTGAGTGATGATAGAAAGAAAGGAGAGGGAAATGGAGAATAGGGTTAGGATTTAGGGTTTTCTATTATAAGGGAATTTTTCCGACTATTTGACACCACCATTTGTTTTGAAAAACACCACTACCTTCATTACTTTCTAAAAGACACCACCACCTTTCTGACGGACACTGTCAATATAAACCCAAATTCATCTTTTTATCTCATTTATTCTTCTTCTCACATCTTCACATGAACAAAAACAACCAGCTCCCCAACGCACCCCCCCATGTTTTCCCACCATCGATCTGCCGTTTTCTTTTTCCCCTCATCTCTTATTTTCCTTTCATCCTCTTTTTCTCATCTTCTACCTTTGTTTCTCTTCATCCCCAAACCAACATAATGGATTAAAACTTGTCAAATAGAATAGAAAAGGGAACTAGATTTGTTGAATCAATATTTGATCAAATAACTAAGTCAATTTTATGTTTATGTTGTGTATATTGTTACCTATCAAGAAGTCGGTTCATAACTTATGTTCCGATTTTTTTTTTTTTTTTTTTTTTTTACGTAACCATCAACAACGTGCAAAAATTTCAACAACATGAAAGGCACGATGTATTACAAAACCAGATACCATGACCAACAATGAATGATGTTGACAATTTCACGACGTGCATCTCTGTATGTATTCTCTTTTTTCCTCCAAAAAATGTGATAGTTAGTTTTTTGCCCAAAGGCGGAAGATCTTGCAAATTGGAGAGTTAGGCTCGTAGGAACCGCTTCGTTTGGCCTAAAATTCTGACTCTGACCGATTTTTTTGTGTGTCATTTTTTTTTAACATTTTGCAATTTCTATGATTTAAATACATTCTTAACAAGTAAAATATATTCTCAAAACACATTTTGGACATGTCATTAAGGATTCATATTTCGGGACCTCTAAAATCGAGTTTTTACTTGACATTGTCGAAATAGTGTTTTTTGTAATAGATTTTATTTGTTAAGACTACATCAAAACCATATAAGTTGAAAAAACTAAAAAAAAATCACACAAAATTTTGAAAATGTGACAGAGTCAGTTTTTTTGACCAAACGTAGAGGATCTTGCAAATTGGAGTGTTAGGCTAGCAAGAGCCGTCGTGTTTGGCCTAAAATCCTAACTCTGTCCAAAATTTTTGTCTTTTTATTTACTTTTTACAATTTTTATTGTTTTAATACACTCTTAACAAATAAAATCTATTGTTGAAACACTATTTGGACAACGTCGAGTAAAAACTCGACTTCGGAGGTCACGAAATATGAATGTTTAAAGATAATGTCCAAAATGTGTATAGATTGTATTTGTTAAAAGTGTATTTAAACTATAGAAATTGCAAAAAGTTAAAAATAGGCTCAACAATAAGAATATGGACAATGTCCAGTTTTTTCGCCTCATCGTAGTGGATCCTGCAAATGGAAGTCTTGAGCCCCCATGAGCCACTGTGATTTTGGTTATTAGGCTCGCATATTAAAATACAAATGTGCTTATTATGTTCGCATATCTAAACAATGTTGCACATGGATATGGTTGTTGTTGAAATTTTTTGTTTTTTAACATGGCGAAAAGAAAAGTTACGAATTTTTTATCTGCGGTTTTTCTACAATCATGAAAAAAATTCACAAAATTTGGATAAATTCACGAAATTTCTCTTTTCTTCCTCAAGAGTCACAATCTTCTTCACATTGAAATTTCAAAGTCTATGCAAAATTTCAGTCTGCTCCTCATCTCCACTTAATCTTCCTCAGCCTGCTTCTCCAGATCAAATCCCCACCAAAGATTGTGAGGGAAGCAAAGAGAGAATGGGATGATGAATTGCGATCGACACCACCAAGATAATGTCTTGGAGGCCAATTTGAGACGATATTTGCTGGAGTCCACTTAGTGTCTTTGATTCGAGTGGTGAGGTATGTGCCAACTTGAAGGCAGTGTTGGTGGATGAAGAAGGTGACTAATGATAGGAGTAGATTTGAAGGAAGCTCTATTGCCTGCGCCCAATTTGAGAGAGATAAAAAGGGGAGGGGTTCATTTCAAGTGAAATCTCTCCCCGTATCAGCGAGGATAAATAGAAGTTTCATCGTAGACGAGATGTTTGATATTAATAAAAGGTTCATTTACTTGCATCTCATTTTCTTGACATATTTCATATATCCTAAAAATTATATATATATATGTCCTCAAAAATTTTATATTTTTTTTTTACACACCAAAATATTTCATAACATTTTTCTTAAAATCAAATAACCGAAATTACTTCAAAAATGAAATCACAATCCTTAGTTCGGAGCCATAAGGTGTGCAAATAGGATAGACGGTTGTCGAACATCCATGCATTTCGGTCCAAATTAAATCTATTGATCCAAATTAAATTATGCATGCATCTCGAGAAAAACTAACGTTCCAGCATGCATTTTGAGGAAAATCTGATGGTCCAGCATGCATCTCGCAAAAAATCTTATAGTCTAGCACACATCTCGAGGAAATCTGTCAACTTAGATTTATTTGTGCACATATCCTGAGAAAATCTGACGACTCATATTTATCCATGCATGCATCTCAAGGAAAAATTGACAGTTCAGCATGCGTATCGAGAAAATCTGACGACTTTAATTTACTTTTGCCGTCTGCAATAAATTTGAATTCAATTTTGCCCTCTGAAACAGAATAGACCTGAAAGATGAAGGAGGAGAGAGGAGAAGGAAGGATGAAGAATGAGGAATGAGGAGGGAGGAGAAGGAAGGAGGAATGAGGAATGAGGAATGAAGCCCTAACTTTATTATAGGGGTTGTGAAACAGGGGATGAAGGAGGAGGAAGGAAGAAGTGGAGGATGAAGGAGAAAGTAGAAGAATGAGCAAGAAGAGGGAGGATGAAAGGGGAGGTGGTAGCGAGGCTGCAAAATAGATGAGGGAGGAGGAAGATAATCAAAATTTTCTTGATCATCTTTCAGGTATGTTCTGTTTCTGAGGGCAAAACTAAATTTAAATTTATTTTATGGGGTTAAGGGCAAAATTATATTAAAATTTATTTAGACGTCAAATTACCTCGATATGCGTACATGAATAAATCTAAGGCATCAGGTTTTTCTCGAGATGCGTGTCAAAGCGCCAAATTTCCTTGAGATGCGAACACGAATAAAATTGAGCCGACAGACTTCCTCGAGATACGTGCTAGACCATCAATTTTTCAGATGTGTGCTGGTCTGTCTGATTTTTCTCGAGATGCATGCAAAATTAAATTTGGATTGTTAGATTGACCTAGAGATGTGTGTATTATTAAATTTGAACCGTTAGACTTTTCTCGAAATAAGTTGTTTAAGATAAAATATTTTTTTAAATCAAAAGTTGGGTTTTCCTCGTGATACAATTACAATTTCAATAGGGCCTTATGATTTCCTCGAGATGAGATGTTCGAGATATAAAATATTCAATCTCAGCCATTGATTTCTGAGGGGCATTTTGGTAATGTGCTTTAAAAATTGACGGTCAGTGGACGTTGACCGTTAGTCAATGAGGTAATTGTAATAATGATTAATGATGAGTCTACTTAATAATTAGCTATGTATAATATGGGGCAAAGTGCAAAGTACCCTTCTTTTTTAGTGAAAAATGAGTTCCAACCCAATTTCATGTACAAAACATTCAAAGAAGACAAATACCCCATTCCGAAATATATTGTACACTTGAATCAACAAGACAAGTGACAACATGCATTGTTTAATTCACAAAATGATATTTTATTAAGTTAATGATGTGGAAAATTAATTAAAAATTAAAATAAGCGTGTGAGTTTGCAGTTGCATCAACATTCCATTATGGAGTTCACATTCCATTGGCAAGGCAAATTAAGGACCAATGACACATTCCATCCAATCTTACTGAGCTTTACAAAAAGGCAACGACTACCTCGTATCATTATATCTTCTTTCTCACATTACTATTGAGTTTATTTTTTTTTACTTTCTCACACCACCTATATAAACAAAAATCATCCATTTTTCCCCTCACCATTCAAATCGACAATGGTTCCTCCCTCCCCCATTCGAAATCTCTTCTTCCAAATCTCTTCAAAATCTCTCCCCACGCTCAAATAGCTTGAAAATTTCCTCTCCTTCCCTCGAAAACTCTCAAAATCTCTTCAAAGTTGAAATCCTTAAACCCAAACTCAATAAATATGCATAACTTAACATAACAGAGAAATTCAAACTCAAAACAAAAAAATGCAAAATAGGGTAACTTTGGACTAATTTGAACTTTCAATTGAGACCGATTCTCAAGCTTATAAAAACATAAAAATGGTAGTACTATGAGTTATCTAATAAACACAACTTGAATCATTTGAAAATGTTTTGAAACGAGCAAGTTATGATCATTTTATTAAAGTCACTCAAATCTGTCCGAAAAATGAAAACGGAAAAATGTTTCTGACCGATTCTCAAGTTGATCAAAACACAAAAGTTGTAGTACTCTCAATTATGTAATAAACACAACTTGAATCACTTAAAAATATTTTTAAATGAGAAACTTATGATCATTTTACTAAAGTCGCGCATAACAAGAAAAAAAATTATGTTCGCAGAGTGAAATGTTCTGATAAAAAAATTTGTTTTTCCTGTTCTGCGTGACTTTAATAAAATGACCATAACTTGCTCATATCAAAAAATTTCCAAGTGATTCAAGTTGTGTTTATTAGATAACTGAGCGTACTACAACGTTTGTGTTTGATCGACTTGAGAATCAGTCTCGATCGAGCACATAAGTTAGCCGAAAGTCAGGAACACTATCCCATTTTCATTTTTCGGACAGATTTGCGCGACTTTAGTAAAATGACCATAACTTGTTCATTTCAAAACATTTGCAAGTGATTCAAATGGTGTTTATTAGATATATCAGAGTAATACAACTTTCATGTTTTGATGAGCTTGAAAAACAGTACCAATTGAGGGTTTAAATTAGTTTGAAAGTTACCCTATTTTTCATTTTTTCGTTTTGAGTTTGGGTTTGTCTGTTATGTTAAGTTATGCATATTTATTGAGTTTGAGTTTAAGGGTTTCAACTTTAAGGGGATTTTGAAAGTTTTCGAGGGAGAATGAGGAGATTTGCAAGAGATTTGAGTTTGGGTGGGGAGAGATTTGGAAGAGATTTTGAATGGGAGGGGGAGGAACCATTGTAGATTTGAATGGTGAGGGAAAATGAATGGTTTTTGTTTATATGGGTGGCGTGAGAAAGAAAGTAGGTGGTGTTAAAGAGTAGAATGGTGCGAGAGAGAGGAAATGGTGGTGCAAGGTAGTCGTTGCCTAACAAAAATTTCTTTTAACCGAATTTAACTTGTCGATTATTGACCAAAAGGAAGCTACGATGTTTCAGCGCGTGAAATATGCTAATGCTATGGATGGTGCCTAAATGAAATATGGTAATGCTACTAATAAGTAGGGGTGTTAATTGGTTACTGAAAATCGTAATTGGTTACTGAAAATCAACCGAACCAAAATATAACTGAAAAAGCCCGAACCGAGAAAAACCGAAACCGAACATTAGAAAATCGAAATCGAACCGAGTTGGTTTGGTTCGATTTTGGTTTTTGTTTTTCACACATCCGAAACAACCGAACCGAACCGAACCCTTCACCTTATCTTGTTTTTAATCCCCTAACCCTCTCTCTCTTTTAATCCCCCACCAACTCCCTCTTATTTAAATTCTCACCCATTCCAATGCCCCCCACGTCTCCATTCTCTCTCTTAACTCCCACTTTCTTCTTTTCTTAATGCCCCATTCAGATAAAGAGTTGAAAAGACTTACCTTCTCTATCTTATTTAAGCCCCACCCACCTCTCCCCACGTACCCAATTTTTCTTTTTTATTAATGTCATTTTTTTCTTTTTTTTGACTCTCTCTCTTTCTTTCTCTCTATCCAACCACTTGCAAGTTGAGGAGGAGAGACAAAGTTTGACTCAATCTTGTAGAAGAAATCCAAACTTTTCACTTGCAGCAAAGATGAAGAATGACGATGGCGACAACTTCAACACTTCTGATTTGATAAAAAAAACTTTATGCAGGATGAAATTAAGAGAGTTGTAGAATCGTCATAAAAGATTTCGGTCTTGTTCAGATCATGACATGGGTGTGGTGGAGAAAGATTAAGATGCGAAAAATGTAGTTATGATTATATATTTTTTGTATGATGTTATAGTATTGTGTATATGATAGACAGGGCAAATTTTTTTTAATCTTATGGAATTATTAAGAGTAATAGGCAAGAAAAAATTGAAAGAATTCCTTATAAATGAATAGTCGGAGCCATGAGAATCTCTGTGTTCATCTGGCATTTGCTTTCCATTTACTGCTTCCCCTTTTTTCTCTATTTTACTTTATTTGTACTCTCTCTGTCTCTAGGTTTTCCTTCTTTGCAAACCAAGCTTCATTTCCTTATTTCCATTCTTTATAGCTTTGACTTATTCCTTTTGTACTAAAGTCAACTCGGTTGTATGTAGTAGCATAAAATAAATAAAAGAAAAAGAATAAAATAGGAAATATACTGAAAATAACTGAATCGGAACCAAACCGATCGGTTTGGTTCGGGTTTGGTTATTTATTTGATAAATGTGAAAACCGAACCGAACCGAGAATTGAATTCTTGGTTTGATTTTGGTCCAACTTTGAATCGACCAAACCGATTAACACCCCTACTAATAAGACTCTGCTGATGGCACGTCACCTTTTTTATTTTTTGTTGTTGTTATTGCCAAAGGATTTGTAAGGCAATTGAGCATTCTAGATCATGACAAAAAGGAGTAATTGAAGAAAGTGTCTGAAGTCAATTTGAGTTTGAGCTTTTTGTGGAATCCACATGGACCTGCATTATTTCAAATAGCTCACAAATGGAACCTGCAATCTTTTAAACAACTAACAAATTGTTCTTGCTTTGGATGCTCGTGATGTGTATATATTTTAGATCAGCTCCCACATTTCAGTATGAAAATTATGTAGAAAAAAGAGAAAAGAGTCCATTTGTAGATTGTGCTTGGTTGCAATGGAGGATTTGTCATAGCCAAAAGAACTCTAGAAGCTATTAGTATGAATGCTATTCTAGCCATGACATTAAATTTGAAAACATGTGCATAATTTTAAGTTAATCATTTTGAAAATTTTGAATGGAGTTTGTGAGTCAACATAGTTGAACTCACGATCGTAAAAGTTAGATTGGAATACAAGAACTAATGGGGGTCAAACAATAATAGTTATAAATTAATGGGGGTCAAACAAGAACTGAGATTTTTTGATAATCTATTAACTTAGATTGTTTTAAAATTGGGGCATGACAAAGCCCTAATATTCATTCCTCTTGGACTCGAGTGTCTTGGGCTCGAGCACTTGACTTACGGGTTGAACAAAGTGAACGGGTCCACTTGGGATTGCAATGAAGGCTTTCTTGTGTTAGGGTTAGCTCATGCTACATACGGTTGTGATTGAATGATTGTTTAATGTCTCATCAACTTTAATTTTGAAGATTTTACCCCCTAAATCTCTCACAAATACAAATAACAGTTCTTATTAATCTACACGAGGTTCGAGACCCTCAAGCACATAAAATACTCTGTGTCAAATGTGCTGAATAATAAACAAATTGGTGGGTTGAGCAACTTAAATTGAGTGTGACTTTAGTGCACTGCCAATTTGGGTGTATGTCGCAATTTGAAGCATGATAAATCATGTATGTAAAGGTGTGTTTGGTTGCATGGCATCCTATGCTATGAAAGTCCATGAAGGGACCCCTACAGTTAGGCTAAATTGATGTATCACTGCACATCCGCCATTTGATTTTGTGATTAATGGTGGGATGAAAGTTCCATGAACGTGAGAATCACAACACTCCTTGGTCCCCCAAGGCATGTGATTCTCATGTTCATGGGACTTTCATTCCCATTATTGATCACAAAATCAAATAATGGATGTGGAGTGATACCTGACATTCTTGAGATTCACAACTCGTCAAATTATATAATCTTCACCCCCTTCTTTTAGCTGGTATCTCAACCTGTTTATTATGATTGTTTATTGGTTTTCCAAGACAATCCCATCCACTTCCTTTTACTTGTATTACTTCAGTATTGTTGACACAGTCTGCACACCATTTCTTCTGTTTAGTAACTGGCCAAAAAGAGGTATCTTGTGGGGGATCTATGATGTCTTTATCAATTTAATTTGTTGACAATAGAATGTATGTCAAATTATGATGTTATGATATACTTATTTGTGGTTTTGGTTGTGAAGCAGGTCCTTGATGGTGCTAAAACGAGTGAAGAAGAGTATGCATGTATGAGGGATCTCATTCTTTCGCTTGTTGACATAACTTTTCACCTGAGAATCACTAAACCTCCTTCTGTTTGTATGAACAGCTGTTGAGGATTGAAGAGGAACTGGGTTCAGAAGCAGTTTATGCTGGAGCCAACTTCCGCAAGCCTATTGAACCCTACTAGTTTATGTTGAGCAGGTAAATGAAGTTAATGCTCCTAGTCATTTGTCTTATAGACTATCCGTTGTATACTTTTTAAGTCCTATCATATTCTAGGAAATCGTAATATGTAGTTTTCATATGATAACCAAGACATTCAAATGGTGAAAGGTTAACAAAAGTAAAGTGCTTCAATCATTGTCATTGAAGTCAATTGTGTCATATTATCTTCATGACATTGTCAATTATGTCATGAATTTAATGGATACTTGGCTTCATTTGTTTTTCATCAATGCAATTATATCATGAATTTAATAGATACTTAGCTTCATTTGAATGCAATTCTGTTCCATTTTACGGTTGATTTGGTATTTATCTAGCATACAGTTTGTGGAATCCTATTCGTGCCTGAGGCATGACACGGTAGCCGTGTCGTAGGCACGGGTACACGCCACATGGAAAGTTAACTAGGACGGGGGTACTACTAGCATTATATATATATATTTCTTAAGAGCATTAACAGTGTAGTTTGAAAGCATTTTTAAGATCATCAACAATGTAGATTGAAAGCATTAAATTGTATTTCTTTTGTGTGCGGAAATAGTAGATGGTATTCAAAGTTGATGGTCTTATAGCCTTGTCAAAAATATACATTTCTCTATGGAAGGAGATTATAAAGGAGAATGATGCGCTTTTATGGAGATAGATTATAGGGACAGTTATGGATAAAACACGGGTCCAAATTGATGACTAAATTGATCTTTTAGGAGAAGACATGTACATACCATTATTATGTTGTCGAAGTTGTGGCAGCTGTGTGGTGCTCTCAATAGATTTAGATATATATATATATATTATATACGTAGGAGAGATATATATAACATAATAATGCTATTAATCAAAACCCCACCTATGAGAGATTATGAAATTTTATTTGTTTTCAAATGTACTCGGTCTAAGTAGAAAAAATCAACTCCAAAACAAATAATTCAAAAAAATATAATAATAAAAAATTAGGATTCTAAACCAATGAAAAAGTAAAACCAATAGTTATTCCTGCTAGTTTTTTGTGGATACACAGTTAGCCTAGTTGTTGGGAGTGCTAAAGCGTAAAGATAGAAAAATAATTTGCTGAAAACAGAATTAAGTATTAGTATAAAAAGAAAACAAAAACACTTTTGTTAATCAGAATAAAAAAAAAAATGTAGTTCACCAGAACAATAGCTCTTCAATTAAAGGTTGCATAATAAAAATAATAAATGGCAACCTTTAGAATTGTTGGTAAAGCTATTGTTCTTTCTTTAGTTTTATTTTGTTCTGCAGAAGGTGGTCCTCCTCCAGGTGGTGATGGTGGTGGTCCTTTTCCTATAATAGGTGGTGGTGCTAATCCTATAGTAGGTGGTGGTGATGGTCCGATAATAGATATTGTACAATTTGGAGCTACGCCCGGTGGTAAGAAGGATGGTAACATGGTGAGTCATTGATGTTACAAAACGTTGTGATTTTATTGTGAATGAATCAGTGTTTCAAGCATTGCAATGATTTTCCATGAATTTTTCATGTATGCATTTATAAGGGCTTTTAAGAAAGCGTGCGAAACTCCAGGTGCAAGGCTGGTAATTCCCGAGGGAGAATTTCTAGTTGGGCCAGTAGTATTTCAAGGGCCATGCAAAGGGCCAATCACTGCAGAACTCGCCGCAGTCCTAAAAGCACCAACAGATATCAGCTTATACGAAGAAGATTTCTGGTTTTCATTCGAAAATATTGATGGTCTGAGGTTCACTGGAAAGGGAACTTTAGATGGACATGGAGCTGAATCTTGGGCATACTACGACTGTAAACAAAATACAGGCTGCCAAATGCTACCTGCCGTAAGATTAATTTCTCTTCAAACTGATCTAGTTGAATAATTCAACATGGTTTTATATTGTAGAGATTTCTTTTTTAAACAACCATTTTCCACAAAACTTGGGCTCATTGCAACTTTTTGGGGGAAAATTGCATGTTTTTATAAAAGGAGTTTGACTGAATGTTTAGACTTGTTGGTGCAGAACGTGAATTTAATAGATACTTGGCTTCATTTGAATGCAATTCCAAGGTTCCATTTTACGGTTGATTTTGTATTTATCTAGCATATAGTTTGTGGAATCCTATTCGTGTCGGAGGCATGACTCGGTAGCCGTGTCGTAGGCACGGGTACACGCCACATGGCAAGTGTCTGGTCGATATTAATAAGGACTGATTTTGCAGGCGTGGGGCTGTGATTTTGCTGCAGCAGCAAAAAAAATGTAATTTTTTTTTCGATTATATTAATTTGCAACGGTTTCAAACCCTCGCAACAAAGCATATTTCTTTCTTTTTTTGAATTTTGTTTTGAATGGCAACGGCTAAAAACCGTGGTCCTTCATGCGTACAACGTCTTAAACCCGTGGTCCTTCATGCTTGCAACGGCTTAAAACCGTGTCCTTCATGCTTGCATTGGTTGTGAGACCAAAGAAATTCAAAATAATTGATATATGTTGCCACGGTTAGGGAACGTGGAGCATCTAGCCATGCTGGGTAGCCGTGGCTAAACCTTGGCTAAATGCAGAAAATAATCAAGCGTCCTCGAACATAAAACCGTTGCTAATAAGTGTTGCCACGTTTTATAGCCGTCAATGGTGATTTGGCGACACCTCAAATGGCCAGACCTCTAAGTCGTGACAATAGGTTACCCCTATGGTCCCAAACCGTTGCTGATGGGTATTTTTGGTGTAGTGATGGTCCTAAACATCAAGAAGGACAATGCTAAAAAACAGAAGATGTTAGTATATTTTTCATTCTGTTATTATATGAAGTTTCTTTTTGATTCTGTTATTAAACAAAGTTGTACACTTGTGAAAGATTTATATAGTCAATTTACTCTTTTGTAGACCGTCCGATGACAATGCACCACATGAGGATACGAACAAGTCCAGAAAGGCGAGTTTTGAGAGTCGTGGAAATTGATATCAGAGTCATTGTAGGCTTTTTACAGTATTGGCTAAATAGTGCGTACCAAAGAACTTGAATGCATGCTGGTTGGTGCTAAAGTCTTCCCTCTCGAGATTCAGGTTCAAAGAAAGTGGATTGTTCTACAATCACCATGGTGCGAAGTATGAGACTGCTCAGCAACTTTATGTCAAATTCATATAATGGTGGGAGATCATTTTTCATTGAGATTTAGTGTAGTACTTTTGAGACAAATGTTGTCATTGAGATAATATTTTTATTGTATTGTATTTAAATCGTGATGGTAGTTTGTATGTTTATGAGATGAGTAATATCTATTTTTGGATCATTTGGATGTTTTACATATAATATATGCAATATTATCTTCTATGGTTAAAGAAATCAGTGTTATAAAAAGTCATTTGATAACACTTGATGAGTGCTATAGAAAAAAAGGGATTTGAGAAACATTATAGAAACTAATACAATAGCATTTGTTAAATGCTATGCGAGGGAAAACAATAGCGTTTCAGAAACGCTATTGGTAACTAGACAATAGCATTTCTTAAGCGTTGTCACAAGCTAAACAATAACACTTTTTACATGCTATTACAGGTTTAACCATAGCATTTTTAAAACACTATTACAAGATAAACAATAGCACTTGAAAAATGCTATAAATGGTCTACTTATAATATCATTTATGAAACGCTATAAATAACCCAGTACCTATTATAGCTCGGGCAGACACAACGTTTACTAAAGCGCTATGATAACCTACAATAGCGTTTTTTAAATGCTATGAATACGCATTTGTGGTGTAGTGTCCTCTCTCTTTATCCTAAAAACCGTGTCAGAGAGCCTCCCCCGGCGCTCTCCTGGAGCTAGGGGCCTGGCTCTCTAGAATTTTTTCTTTTAGAAAGATTCAAATTGCTCTGTAAAGTAGAGTTTGGGAGTCTCAATGGAGTGACAAATTTTCCTTAAAAGTTGATTTTAAGGAGTTTTTTTTTTAATTTGCCAGACCTTTATTACTTCTCATCTTGAGACCATTGACAACCAAAATTGCAGTAGCTCTGATAACTGAAAATCATTATTGCTACCACTTGACCCCTTAGCACAAAAATCTGCACAGAACAAAGCCTATTTGCCATAGCATTCCGCACCTACCAAAGCAGATTAGACTACTGGAAAATCTACACGAAAAGAACACCTGACTTGCTGTTGTAAACCAGCTACATATTAACTTCCATCTAAACATTGTTGCAAACATAAGCTTAATTGCTGCTGGAAATAGCACAAAAATAGTCAAGAAACTGACAGTTTGCATTAAATAAAACATAGTAGACTGCTAGAAAATCTGCACCAAAAGCAAGTCAGATTTGTTGTAGTACATCAATTGCATATCCCCTGCCTTCTGCATAAAAAATTGCTGCAAACATAAACTGAAAGCCTGCTGGAAACAACACCAAAACCTGCTCCGACAGAAACAACACATTACAATAGGGAAACAAGAGGTTGAACCCAAAAGAGTTGTTCGGAGCCTAACTAGTCTGACCGAAACCCATGGGTCATTCTCTGTACTTGTTGTTATGTTTCTTAATTCTAGATGATCTTCGAGGACTGAGCCTGAAGTCTTTGGCTCATGCAATATCTTCACTTGAAATACCTGGCTCATGTTCCTTTTCGGAGACCTCATAGTGTTCTTGACCCAACGTATTTCCTTTTCTCAAGTTCTTCTTTTCGAATATTTCATTTAAACGTATGTAATCTTCCTTTAAACCTGATAGTGTTTTCTCTCCTTTTGTTTTCAACCGACTTATTTGTATTAATCTTCTGTTCGTTTACCGTGTGAACCTGAGCAACCAAATCCCCTGATTGACCAGTATTTCCATAGCTTTCCTCAAAAGGTATCAGAATCACAGAAATGCCCTGCCTTGAATGAAACCGAACAAAACTAGGCACCGATGCCTACTATTTTGTTGCCACTAACCTGATTTCGCTACTCGGGCAACTAGCATCTTTTAAATCCGTTTTCAATTCAGACCCCAATGAAGCCACCACCGTGTCCACTGGAACATGTTGTTGATCCAAAACATCACAAACGTTCACCAAATTTGGCCCTTCAAGTTCCTGCTCCTTAACACTCACCGCTAGGTTTTCATCATCTTTACACATTGGTTCGATCAGATTTGCCAGAAAATGATCATCTGTCTTGTTTCCCTTTAAATGTTGATCTGAAGACTCCAAATCATCAAATAACAGGACCTAAACAAATTTCTGTTTGTCGCCAGCGTCTGCCACCTCCACTAATTTCATGATTTTTCTGGTCTTTTAAAGTGATAATAACATAAAACAGAGGCTGAAACGAGATATGTTTATCTCCTGATTCTGCTACTTTCTCCACGCCCTGCAAATTCAGTTGTCTTAATGCATTAGAATCAAGGCACAGTAGTTGAACATCACCATGTTTAATGCTTGAAATTGCATCCCTCTCTACCGTATATGCAGCCAGCTCAACCACCGCCCCTTTGTTCACTTTTTTAACATGGATTCCTTCCGACATACCTAGGACCTGCACCTGCATATTCTCGGTCAATTCCTTCCCGACTTCATTCACTGAAGAAACTAATCTACCACCATCGTATTGTGCCCACTTAAGGGCAGCTTCTATACCACTACTCGAATACCCAGTGATATTCACGTAATTATTACATAATATATCCCTTAATTTATATATGTTAGTGTTTCGATTATTATATTTTATAATAATTATTTCGTTTTCATGTCTTTGTAGGAATTTGAGCGTGAACGATGAAATCGTATTAAGGCGACAATTTAAGGAATGACAATTGGTCGATTCTAGCGGTGGTACAAAGTAGATGGTCACATATCTAAACCTAACCCAAATAAACCTAGGTCCACCTAATTTAACCCAAGCCCAACGCCTTTTGGAGAACCCAAGCCCAAGAAAATAGGAGAACCCTATTTAGCTCTCCCCATTTTGGAGAAAGGCTCGCTCTTCTTCGACGTTCCTTCTCCCTTCCTCTTTTTTCCAGCCACCGCACCAATCGACCCTGCCGGCAATCCTCACTCGATAGGAGAACCGGTAGTGCGATCATCCCGCCATCACCAACTCCTCCCTCTCCTCCTTGGCAGAGACATAGAACCTTCGTCTCTCGCCATTAACTACCGCTCCTCTCCCTGTTTCTTTCTCTAGCAGCCACAACCACCGAGCACCACCTCTCTCGCACTAAAACAGGAAAAACAGGGAGCACAGCTCCTGTTTCTCCCCCCTCTCGGCTCTCCTTCCTGTTTCCCTCTCTATTTCTCACAGTTTCTCTCTCTCACGACCACCGTCACAAGTAACGGACCACTAACCACCGCCGCCGCCCCTGTTCCACCTCGCGACAGAGCTCCACCGCCCTGTCTCCCTCCTCCATTCTCTCCCTATTTCTCTTCGGTCTCTCTCTGTTCATCCATCTCCCGGCCCTCTCTCTCTCTTGCAAGGACTTGAGCTCGTCGGAGGAACAAAGCTCGCAAGCAGTAGCAGAAACAAGGAGCGCCTCCCTGTTTCACCGCCCATGTTCCTCTTCCTCCTTCGCATTTTTTTCTATCTCGTTGTTTCCTCACCCTCTCTCTGTTTTCTTGCAGGTACCGGAGCCGGTCAGGAGAAGAGGACACTCGCGAGGAGTGAAGAACAGACGCAGCACGGCGCGTCTCGCTGGAGACGAAGAGCGCGCGACTTTAGCGGGAGAAAAACTGATTCAAAAATCTGTTTTGGCTATTTGCACCCCGACCGCTTACTCTGTGTACCACCACAGTAGAAGAAGCTGGAGGCTATTTGCGCCCACGGGACTATTAAGAGCATCCACAGTTGCTGAATTGCTGATTTGCCGATTCTGAGGGGATGAGTTGCGGCGTACCACACCACGAGGAGATGACCACCGCTACCATGGAGAGCTAAACCCTTTGGCAAGGCTAAGATGAAACCAATTGGGTTTCAAGAGTTTGTTCTAGTTTGATTTTTATTTTATTATGTGCTTAACTGGAAAATACATTTAATTTCTGAGTATTAGTAAATTACTTTCACCGATTATATCGGATTTGATCTAGACTAGTTGGTAGTTAGAGTTTTCTTTACTAATATTTAAAACATTAGTTTTAATTGGTTAAGTTAGACTTGTGATTGAGTGTGCCGTAATAAGACACTCACTGCTAGGAGTTGAAACTTAATAAATTAGACTTGTGATTGAGTGTGTTGTAACAAGACACTCAATTCTAGGAGTCTATAATTTATGTTGAAGTTAATTGTAACATTGGATTTTAAAACTGAATTGTTCTTAACGATCACATCATCGATGCAAGCAAGGGATCCTCATCCCTAAAGCTTCTCGCTTTAGAAAATAATAAGTTAGATTAAAATAACTTGAAAAACTGAATTGGTGGATTCAATGCCTTGGTTTCCCTTCTCATATTCTTAAAAACTTTTTATTTTGCTTTTTAATTTGATTTTTAGTATAGATATTTTGATTGATGTAACCCCCATTTAAATTAGTTTAAGTCAACTCTGAATTTAATTGCAACCACAGTCCTTGTGGGATCAACCTGTGCTTGCCCTTGTCTACCAGTTAGACACTGTGCACTTGCAGTTATTAAGATTAGGTTAAATTAACCTATTTATTTAGGTTAGTTAAATCTGCATCACCCAGCCAGCTTACAATCTTGCTTAAAAACAAATTATAATTTTTTTGAACCCACCTTTTTCTCCCCGGCAAGTTGCCTGGCAAAGCCTTCAAAGAATCACTGTCAGAAACTTCATCTCGCAAAACATTAAAAGGATTTGCCAGCAACAATTTATTTGAATTTGTCCCTTCTTTAGAATCCAAGTTAACCGTACCTTCTTCCGATCTTTCACTTGGAATAATCACACCTTTAGAGTTCTTGGTACCGCTTGGACTTGCCACGATAAACTCCTCCCCAACTTTTTCTCCACTATGTAAACTTGCTTCACCTTGCCAATCTTGGCTTTGTTTAAGTTTTCTTGAATCGGAAGAGGGTTCTTTATTCGAGCAAGTTGTCTCCTACAATCAGTGTCCCGATGACCAATCATCGTACAATATTCACAATATTTGAACCTCAGATATTCAATTACCTGCCAGAAAACTCTGTATTCGCCCTGTCAATCCAGACTCTTGAAGGAAGTTTTTCTGCTAGATTCATCTCAACATATAAACAAGTAGCACCAAGGCGGCTTAAACATCTCGTATGATCATCCATACATAGGTAATCTCCGAAGGAGTCACCTATTGCTTTCAAGATTTGGGGATGAAATAGGTGTAAAAAAATATTTGGCAACTCAACCCGTAATGGAACCGTTACCAGATCGATTTGATTTCAAACTAAATCCGTCATGCCACCGAAAAGCTTTAAACCTAACTCCTGGAATAAGGAATGAATCCTTTGAGAGAACTTTTTTTTTCTTCGAACTCAGATTATAGCCTCACCAAAACATGACATGGGTCAAGTAATTCCATCGAAAAGTCGCCCATGATTCCCCAAGTTCTATGAATCTTGAATAGCTTCTAGAGTAGACCGATAGCTTGAAAACTTAAGGACAATGACATGTTTTTCCATGAAAGACTCACCTCGAAACTCATCCATAAGGTAATGCCAATGGATGGATGTCTTTCCTTTCGAAACCAAGTACCTTCTACAGGCAACTCATTGACTTCCTCCACGTGAATATTGCCAGGGATTTGTGTAAAAGAGGGTTTAGGCAACTCAACGTGCTTGCCCCAAGCCCAGCCGGGGGAGGAACCTCCTTTACGGCTGGAGGAGCCACCATGGGGAGGAACAAATGACCTAGATCGAAGGGTCCAGATCTGTTCCTGTGTTAATCTCTCAGCCAAGAATAAAGAGAAATTATTTAAGACATGCTTCTTGCAGAACTTTGGAGCATATATATATATGTGTGTGTGTTTTTTTTTGTTTCTTTTATTTTTTACAGATGCCAAATAGGCAATATATATATATGTTCTTTTTTGTTTATTTATTTATTTATTTATTTTCTTTACCAAAAAAAAGAAAGATATCTTAGATAGTGATTTGCTGTTTGACATGGTCTTCTCGTTCTGGCCTAAAATCTTAAAACAGTTATTCAGGTGTATGGCTATAAATGGACCAGGTTTGGATCAAAGTGAGATGTCTTTGAATGTGATCTAAATAGATTTTAATTTTGGCAACCAAGTCCTGACTCGAAATGTGTGATTTGTCATCCTTACTCTGGATCTATAATTTTCTGTGGTGAATTACACAATAAAAAACAATATCCTTTGTCCTACATCACACACCAAAACAACCTTGATTACTGTCCCCTATGTTGTCTGTGCAGGAGCACAGTTGTTAGCATTTTGGCGGATGAAAAAAATTGCAACAAATTGATAATTCAGGATTACACGAGATTTCTAGTTTTGTAATTGGTGAAATGGGTGGTCACACACAGTGGCCGAGCCATATACAAAACTTAGGGGCAATTGCCCCCTAAAATTTTCAAAAGTTAATAGTAATATATTGAATTTAGTGGGTCCCACTTCTACACTTAAGTAATTCCCCCACCCCCCATAATTTTCTTATTAATTTCTTGCCCCCCTTTCTTAATATTAAATATTTATCCCTAAAGAGACCTATACTAACTGTATTACACATCTACATACGTCTTGTCACCTTCTCACATTCTCTTCTTCTCAACACTCACCTTTTTAGATCTCTGTTTTTTTCTTCTCAACTTCTAGGGTTTAGCCAGTCTTCTTCCTTGCATCTGGTACCACTAATTTCCTTCTCCAAATCAATTGTTTTATCATTTCTCTCGTGCAATCTATTGTTTTGTTTGTTTGATCTTTTAATAGGTGAAGTTTTTGCAGGAATCAATGGAGAATGGGTCAACTCATCCCTTTCAAGAAGTGCTTCTTTTAGCATGTTGAATGGGTCATCTTGATAGAGAAGTTCAAGTTGAACCTTAAACTATTTGAACTTGTAAAAAAACTGGGTACTCTGGATTTCGACAATGTTGAAGTAGAAGACATATGTTGATTGTCATTGGATCATTGGACGTGTCTTAAGATAAAAATCAAAGAAAATTTTCAAAAATCATTGCTAAATCTTGTTTCCTATAGCCAGGCGTAAGCATTTTGTCTCACTTAACTGACAACATACACTTGCTTTTTTTTTTTGTTCTTCTTAGCAAAATGATGGTATATAATGAGCTACTATGAAGTATGATGCATTGCAATTGGATAGTAGTACATATCAATTTCTAAGACCGTAATCGAGCATAAGTTTGGCTTTCATCCTAGAATGTTTTGTTACGTTGTTGCATCATGCAGCGGGAATACAATGCAAAAAAAATTTAGTAGAGGGTTTGAGAAAATTGATATAATCGCGGATGTGCAGCTTATTGACAATGAGCTAACATTTCCCATATATCGTCAAAACTAAGCGAGTATCTTCCTTTTATTTTAGTTGTTTATTTAATATCATTTTATTTTGAAAAAATTAATAACATACATTTTGACAGATTGAAGAGGTTCATGTATGTTGCATTACTTATAAACGGCATCAACATAATTATTAGATGGTAAAATATAATAATTTGGTTTAGTTGACATTAAATGACTATATATATTATTGTCAATGATGTTGTTGGTCTTAATCTGGAAGATTCAAGACCTCGTAAAAAGGTTTGTAACGAAGGTTGTATTAGTAACATCAATCGAACTGAAAAAGTGAATACTACAATAACATTGTCCCTATCTTCTTTCTAAGCACATTTGTTCTAAGAATTACCTTAGGGCAAGAACATCCCTTGGAAAACCTTTCTAATTTTGCCCTACCACAAATAAATTAATTTGCATATGGGATTATGGATACAAGTTAGATTAAGTTTAATGGTCCCATTATGAAGACAAGCCTTCCTCCAAAACATACATACAACCAATACAAATACAAATCTATATTAATCCTTCCCCATTAAGTTCTTCAAAGGAAATGTTCTTCAACTTGGTAATGTGGTAGCGTTAGTAAGTTGAATTCGTGGTGTTACATAGTAGCTCCCTAATAAAAGAAAAAAAATTCAATAATTCTAGCTGGCCTGGGAGGTGCGCCTAGGTGGCTGCTTGGACACTCCCTGGCACGCGCTCGGGACCCTCCCAGTCACGTGCATGATGAAGGCGGGATTTCTATTGCCAAAATTTTTCCCCAAAATTTCGAACCCTAACTCTTTCAAAACCAAAATTGAAACCGAAATTGGGGAAAATTTTTGAAGAATCGACAGAGCTTTCAACATTTTGAGAGAGAAGAAGAATCGATCGAGAGAGAGAAAAAAAAAAATTGAAATCAGAAATTTTGGTTTTTCACCTTCATTTTGGCTCCAAACAGACTCCAGACCTCTCCTCCTCCTCAATGCTCAGATCTCCATCGCACAACAGAAACTCCCTCCCCACCCTCTCCCCATCGTCGACTCCACCGAATCAAGAAAAGAGAAGAAGCTACCTCGCCCATTCCCTTGAAGAAGAAGTCCCCATTCGAAAAGTTTCTTGTCGATTTCTCAACACTACAAAGGTAAGTCCCTCTATGATTTCTTGTTGATTCCTTTTTGTGGGTTTCTAGATCTAGGGTTTCTACTGACTTTTTGTGTTGATTTCAAAGGGTGGGGTTCTAGATCTAGATCTAGGGTTTCAGTGTAGAGGTTGGCGTAAAACTGAATAGTATGGTGAGTGATTTGTTGCTTATCAACAATAATTGTGCCTTGCACCTTGAGAGAGTGAATAGAGTTGAAAATTCTTCTGAAGTTTGCCACTTTTTGAAACAATTTGGAGCATGAATCCCCAAACTTGCCCCATTTTGCACCTGATTTCTTCTTCCATTCCATTGAGTGTGTTCTCTGTTCAGTATCTTGTTGAGAAATTAGAGAAAGTGGTAAGAGAAATTAGCTGCCATTGCTCACAAAATCTTTGACATTTGAGCTTTGGTATAAGAAAATTCACATCCGTAAATAGCCTGAAGAAAGTGACACAATATTGCTTCTTTCAGTCACTTGTTAGGATTGTATTTTTGTTGATTTTAAACAGGGTGCTAGCATTTCTGCAATGATTTCATACGCTATAAATTCATCGGTTTTCTTGTTTTGCTGAAATGTTTGATCGGTTTTGAAGTTAACCCATTTTCTTGTATGGTGTTTATTGGTGTTTCTGTTAACCCATTTTCTTGTTTGTTTTGCTGAAATGTTTATGTCTGTGTGCTTAATCCCAAAGTGAAGTTCTTGATTTCATGGTTTTAAGCTATGCTAGGTATTTTAAGTTGGTAGACAATTTCATGAATTTCTGTGGATATTGCCACTAGTCTGGAAGCAATGTGTTGGCATGTATCAAATGCTTGCAAGACCAGGTAAATATTTTCTTGTGGTTTGTAAGTAATCATGCCAATCTTGTCCTCACAAAACACATCAAGATTTAGGATACAAAATAATCCCTACTTAACCCATAAAAAAGGAAAAGAAAAAAGTTAAAGAAATTAATTTTGTTTTCTGTCATGAAATGTTCATGTATATAGCACACAACATTGTGCTTGATTTGGCTAATTTTTTTTTATTTTTTTATTGTCATGTGATCAGTGGAAAAATGCCTTTCGACATGGTGCTTATTGATAAAGATGGATGGAACAAGGAAAAATCTCCCGCTCTCCATTGTATACTCAAAGAGCTCCGTCTAAGTGGTAATGAAAAACTCTCTAAAACCCACCTGAAGGTATTCCTATTGGCTACTTCAAGTTCAACTGAGACTGCCGAGTTTAGCAAGGCTGCTTTAGCAAAGCTTCAGCCTCCCCATAACTTTGATGCCTGCTTCATGGATCTCCAAATGCTAGAGATGGATGGGTAAGTGAAGCTATATGCTTTTTCATTTTGTTTTCAATCTTTCAGTTTTTGCTCTACTAATTCCTTCCCCCTCCCCTCCACACAATGTCTATCATTTAAGTTTAATAGAACCACATGGAAAGAATGCAGTTTTCGGCTCTTATTTACCGAGATCACTTGTTATGAATAGTTCATTATAATTTGATTTCTCTAGTTTTGCAATTGTGTGTTATTATGCTTGCAATTAACTTCCACAATTTCTTCAGGTTTGAAGCTACACGACAGGTTCGTTGCATAGAAAATGATATTAATAAGCAACAGGTCTGTTGCATAGAAAATGATATTAATAAGCAGACTGAAACAAGCGAAGCATGTAGTGAGAATTTGAGATATGTAAAGCACTGGCACACTCCAATACTAGCCATGACAGCTGATGTGATCCAGGCGACGCACGAGAAGTGCATGAAATGTGGAATGGATGGTTATGTGTCAAAGCCGTTCGAAGAGGAACAATTTTACAATGCAGTGATGCATTTCTTTGAGTCTGAACAATCGAGTCCGTCACACGAGACGTGATTGAAGATGTTATGTTAGTGTTTGAGCCAAGTAGTGGGAAGTTTGTTATGGGTGTAAATGGGAAAACGACCCGGGTGTCTCAAGACCAGCAGATCTCTCTGCGCTCAGAGACAGCATGATCGCCCGTATTGATCATATTAGTGTCGGCTTGTATCCAGATGTGCTTGTCTGTCTGAGAGTGAAGTGAAAGCTAGCAGTTCCATCCTTGTATTATCAGTCTGTAAGGTGTGAATAAATTAAGGTCCAGTTTTGTCGAACTATCGATATCTGTAATATAATTTTTGGCGTGAATAAATATATCTCTAAGTTCATATTCACCTATTGCTTTCTTTTATGTTTTTCCATATCCGTGCTATTTATCTAAGTTCATAATTTCTCTTGTTTCAATTGTGAATTTTCTGTCAGAGAATTTCTCTTGTTTCAATTGTGAATTTTCTGTCAGATAGATGCTCGACAATTTGATGAACGTAGTGAAAATTTGTTGTTACATTCTGTTTAATTTGCTGATAATTTTCTGTCAGATAGTTTTCTCAAATTGATGTTGCTGAATTTTAGATACAATACAATCATTTTTCCTTGTTACAAACATATTCTTTCAATACAATACAATCATTTTCCTGACATTGCAAATGTAAAGTAAAGAAACTCTCAAACTGTTTAAACAGGTTCTAAAACAGATAGTACTACAATACAGTTTCCTGACAATACAATACAATCATATTCACAAATTGAAATGTGAATCAGTTTCTAAAACAGATAGTAATGATGTTCCTTCCTGTTTAAACAGGATCCTGCCATGTTAATTTTGGCTCCCTGCTTTGCAAGCATCTCATCAAGCTGCAGAAGTTGGAAGGATACAAATTGCTTCATTGCCTCTCTAGTAATGGTTGCATGTCCCTGCAGTGCATAAAAAAGAAAACATCATCATGGAGTAAAAATGTCTTGTATGGTGCTATAAACTACATAGCCTCGCAGCGAATACTATTTGCTTCCAGTATTTCAGTATGAATCAATGAACTTATATTACTAAAAAAAAACTACATCTACTTAACACTCGATGGAGGCATATGAATTTATAGATTTCTGCCACCTTAATATGATTAAGCTTATAAATGATGCTAACGATCTTCCAAAGAACAATTAAACATGAACAACCTCCATTAGTACGAGTTTAAGAACTATTTGCAGTACTAAAGGGATCGAGTTGCATGTGCAACTCTAGACTAATAAACCATTCTGGATCCATGAAAGTCAATTCTGGGCATTCGAACAGTCTGTGTCTCTCTTCAGTGAGCTCAGCTGCAACCTGAACCAGTGATAATATTCTGAAACAGTATACTGTTTACACTAGATACCAAATATGAATCATAGTGCTGGCCCTTGATGTAATAAAAGTTTGCCAATCTCCGAATGCACTTGAATGCCATTTTCTTATAGAAATAGATGGCAGGTTTATTGTAAGCAATAACATGCAAATAAACTGCTCGGCAGGAAGGAAGAGTTGATACATATTTGATGACCTCTCGAATAAGTTGAGAGGCTGCAAATGCAAACAAATATTTTTGGAATCATTTAGATGTATAAACAAAAGAAACTGGGGAGGGAGGGAGGATAAAAATGCATACCTATTCCAAGATTTCTGTAAGATTCTATCACCCCCAGTGTCAGTATATAAACTAGAGTTTGATCTGCCCTTGAAGATAGCATATCTCCTATCTGTCAGGGCAATGGCTTGTAACTTTGCACACATAATGTAATGGTAAATTTATGCTTTTGTCAAACTAAATATTCAAACCTCGCTTTCTTTTGCTACAACAATACGTGCAGTGACAAATCCAATAAGTTCATCGCTTTGCCCATCAGGTCTACTACGATCAACTGCCCCCAAGACACAATGTCACGACCATTGATTACATTGAAGAAGAACTCAGGCTCATACCTGTTACATCATTCTATTAATGGGGCCATGGCATGAGGGAAAAAAAACAAAGCGTGCAAGTTAATATAGAGAGTAAAGTTTTTACCTGATAGGAAATAGATCACTATGAATCTGCTCAATCCATTATACAGTATAATGCCATTGAGCTTAGATACATGAAAATCACTATCTTATTAAGAGATTAAGATAAGTGAAAGACAACGGTTTAGTTACTTATTATGAGCAAGAGTTATACAAATTAAAATACGGTACTAGCACTTGTCTACATAAGGTGTGTATCTAAATGAAAAAGAGCTCTTACTTCCAAATAGGGCCTTGATAGTTCATACTAAGGTCATATTTGGCATACTTTTTCTGATGAATTTATAGCGTATGAAATCATTGCAGAAATGCTAGCACCCTGTTTAAAATCAACAAAAATACAATCCTAACAAGTGACTGAAAGAAGCAATATTGTGTCACTTTCTTCAGGCTATTTACGGATGTGAATTTTCTTATACCAAAGCTCAAATGTCAAAGATTTTGTAAGCAATAGCAGCTAATTTCTCTTACCACTTTCTCTAATTTCTCAACAAGATACTGAACAGAGAACACACTCAATGGAATGGAAGAAGAAATCAGGTGCAAAATGGGGCAAGTTTGGGGATTCATGCTCCAAATTGTTTCAAAAAGTGGCAAACTTCAGAAGAATTTTCAACTCTATTCACTCTCTCAAGGTGCAAGGCACAATTATTGTTGATAAGCAACAAATCACTCACCATACTATTCAGTTTTACGCCAACCTCTACACTGAAACCCTAGATCTAGATCTAGAACCCCACCCTTTGAAATCAATACAAAAAGTCAGTAGAAACCCTAGATCTAGAAACCCACAAAAAGGAATCAACAAGAAATCATAGAGGGACTTACCTTTGTAGTGTTGAGAAATCGACAAGAAACTTTTCGAATGGGGACTTCTTCTTCTTCAAGGGAATGGGCGAGGGAGCTTCTTCTCTTTTCTTGATTCGGTGGAGTCGACGATGGGGAGAGGGTAGGGAGGGAGTTTCTGTTGTGCGATGGAGATCTGAGCATTGAGGAGGAAGAGAGGTCTGGAGTCTGTTTGGAGCCAAAATGAAGGTGAAAAACCAAAACTTCTGATTTCAAATTTTTTTTCTCTCTCTCGATCGATTCTTCTTCTCTCTCAAAATGTTGAAAGCTCTGTCGATTCTTCAAAATTTTTCCCCAATTTCGGTTTCAATTTTGGTTTTGAAAGAGTTAGGGTTCGAAATTTTGGGGAAATTTTTTGGCAATAGAAATCCCGCCTTCATCATGCACGTGCCTGGGAGGGTCCCGAGCGCGTGTCAGGGAGTGTCCAGGCAGTCACCCAGGCGCACCTCCCAGGCCAGTTAGAATTATTGCCCTGGGTGATGGTAAAGATGGAGATAGACCATGATGACCTTTCAACGTCGTCTATGAAGATGGTGAAGAGGAAGAATGAGCCTAACGCTAACTGTGAGCCTTCAATGTCGATGATGGCGAAGAGGAAGAAAGATGATGATACCGAGGAGCAAACGAACAATGATGAAGAAGCGAAGATATACATTTGCTGCAGCGTCAAGCGTACAGGTGAAAAACTGAAATTTGTCGAGTGGCATGTTTTTGATAGAAACAGAGAGGAAGCATTAGTAGCGGGGGGTGAAGGTGAAGATGGTGTTAGTGTCAGTCCCTTGTATTATGAAGAACAATTTCTTTCGTCGGACCACAATTTGTACCTAAACGGTTTTGGTTGCGCTCTTGTAGACGACGATATATACATCATTGGGGGCGACAATTACAATGGCGACAAATACATTCTTGAGGGCTATTATGACCGTTCCTGTTTTGAAGATCAGCGCTTTGATAAAGAAACCATATTTCCTCTCAGCAATAAGGTCAGAATCTTCAACACTGAGTCTAAAAATTGGCTTGATTTCAACCACCCAATGATAAGAGGGAGGACAGTGTCAGTAGTGGTTTATGTAGCAAACAAGTTGTTTGTCTTTGGGAGCTTTCCTACTGCTTTAGGCGAACTTGTGCACCCTGAACCATGGGCTGAGTACTACGATTTTGGTGAATTGCCTAGCACCAACAAAGGATGGTTACCCCTTGAAAACATTCCCAAAGAAATTGATGGATTTCCTATAGCAATTGGTCATGCAATTATTCCTCACACTAATCACTTGTTATTGTGGTCCTTCCATTCTTTCGCTTTGTTCAATGCAAATGATAATACTTGGCTAGCATCTTTGCGAATTCCAAACCAGAAACTAGAACCAGAAGGTCTATTTAGTCCCCATGTCGCCGTTGCAAGTTGTGGTAGTATTTTGTATTGGTATTATGGACGCAGTTTGTTTGCTTATGATTTAATGGAGAATAAAAACATACCTTCTTCAGATCGTGGTGATGGTGGTCCGCTCTTCACTTTTCAAAAACCTTGGGACGGTCCAGCTTTTTTTGATTATCTTGATCCTACTACTGCACCTCATCTGATTGCTATTGGGAACAAGGAGTTGTGTCTTATTTGGTTCGACATAGTAGCCCAACGTATTTCTTGCACTGACTTTCTATTACAAGAAGAAAAAGATAAAATCACCTGGTCTGGGACATACCATTACCGTCGTCTATCTCATAGAAATAAGGGAGATTATTCTCATATTACTCATTGCATTCCAGTGTGAGTATCTCTCCAATCTAATCTTTCGTGATTTTTTTTTTTTTTTTTGGCTTTTCTTTGTTGTCATTATTGTTGTTGTTGTCTTCTTCTTATTGTTGTTGTTCTTGTTGTTATATTTTGTTATAGTTATCATTCACATGCACCTTGAATGAGCTTTAATTCATACTTGGCTTATTTATCCGTGAGACTTATATTTTAAATGACTGACTACAAGCTCATGCTTTATGGCTTGCCGTTAATGAGTCAACAAGGATATGTCCTTTGTGTATTTAAAACTATTTGCATTTAACCCTTGCATTTGTTAAGTTATTTGATCATTGTTTGTTGTTTGATTGCAATTAATTTTCCTCGTCATTTTTTTTTATGTTAATTTACTAATTGCAATCCTTGTAACAACATTGAGGCGTTGGATATCTCACCTAAAAAAAGCAATACAAGGACACTCCTGTACAATATAAATTATTATTCCCTTTTTACAATAAGTTTTATTTATTGTCATACTTGTTTACTTTTAGGTCATATAGTACTGCTAACTTGCCAAAAAATCACAAAAGTTGAACAAATTGGAAAAGACGGAGGAGCAAATAGTGTTGGTTCATTGTTTACTATCGCATTAAGTGGATGTGAAGACATGTTAAGGCTAGGTCTTTGGGATTCAGCGAATGGAGAGTGAGAGAGAAATAGTACTTGAGGAGAGAGGGAAAGATATACTGAGATAGAGATGATGAGTATGAGGAGTGAGGGGGGAGATGTGGACGAAGAATATGTGTTGAGAGAGAGAGACTTAGTTTACTTTTTATCAATATTAAGGTGACGGTTCCATTAATAAAGAGTAGGACATGGATACAACGGAAGCGCCAAAACCCTCAAGAAAAGGAGGGTTTTGGCCCCAACTTCAACACTATTGGTAAGCAGGTTGACCAATCGTTGGAATTGGTGTGAGGGTGCTAGTGAGATGGTAATGCATGTTTCTTCCTTGAGCAAGGTACACTTTTAGAATGATTATGATTTATAGAGCGGCTAGGTTAAGTCTTAACTGGAATTCTGGCTAGTCGGCTACAAGTGTGGAAACACTAGACTATGTCATCTATTTCATTGCATTAGTCGGGGTTGAAAGACATGCTTGAAATGATTTGTTAGGACCTTGAGAAACATGAATATGAAATATCTCATAATACATTTTTACAATGTACCTTCATGAATGAGATTCAATCAAACCAAGAAAATATGTAGAACTTGAATGATTAAATACACCAATTTATCTGTGCTAGCGATATATATATATATATATATCACATATGTTTGTGTTTGTCTCCTTATTTTAAGAATACATGCAGTACATTGAAATCTAGTTGATCAAGTTAAACATCCATATCATTTTTAGGGTCCGGCCTCCGAGTAAAATGCATCAATCTTACAATAAAGGTGATATTAAACCTCAAAGACCGGGTATAGATACGTACTTTTGCTAGTTTTATGATGAAACACTTTTTCCTTCTATTAAGTTGCGTGGATTATGTTTTGTGACATGTGAATATCCTGAATTTGGTGATGGAGATCATCGAGTTGTGCATTCAAGGCTTCCCATGGAAAATACTGATGAAGATACTGAGCGTCTCTTGAAAACATTTGCCAACACTATGTGCGACCAGATTTTGAAGTGTCATAAGGAAGAAAAGAGTAAAAAGAAACAAATGCTTGAGAAAGAAAGAGAAGCAGAGCGCAAAAAGAACATTCAGGTCATTGATATCTCTAACTCTTAAATCTTTCCTTTTGTTATGATATTGTTTTTTATAAGAAATACATGATATTATATTGACAAAAAGAAGAAAGGATAGCACAGGGCTCTACCCACAACAAGAAGCATACAACGTATCGGCGATATTAAGTAAGCACTATACAACTCAACTAGTGAGAAGAGATATCATAATGCCAGTGTTGCTTTGTTATATACCAAACTCGGGAAGAAGTCCCTTCAAAATCTGTGATGTGAATGAACAGGTCTTGTATGTCTTCCTCACTTATGTTGCATAGACTACATTTGTTTGGGATAGTATTACCATGCATCCTTAGGTTGTCGACGGTGACAGTGCCATGGAGCACTGTCCAAGAGGTGTACTGGATTTTATTTGTTTTGTTGGGTGGGGGGAGGAGGGGTTGCATCCGAACATGTTTGTGGAGATTTCCAACCATTGAATTGGTGGGGAGACGCTCAAAATCTGTGATGTGAATGAACAGGTCTTGTATGTCTTCCTCACTTATGTTGCATAGACTACATTTGTTTGGGATAGTATTACCATGCATCCTTAGGTTGTCGACGGTGACAGTGCCATGGAGCACTGTCCAAGAGGTGTACTGGATTTTATTTTTATTGTTGGGTGGGGGGAGGAGGGGTTGCATCCGAACATGTTTGTGGAGATTTCCAACCATTGAATTGGTGGGGAGACGCTCAAAATACTTCTTCACTATCAACTCCTTTAGCATCACTAAGCCAAATCCACTTATCCTCCCTGCCTTCAAGCTAGAAGGATTCAAGAATTGCAATGAGATTGACATATCATCCCTTTCCCACTCGAATAGATATCTCCTTTAGAACAAATTTCATGAAGGACCTTGGTCGCCAATAGATCCAATCTTTTTCTTTTGACTGTTCCCTCTCCTTGTTTCGGAGGTGGCTTAAGATTAGGATTAGTAATCTTTTTTATGGATTCGGTCTTATACATATGCAAGACGGTAATAAAAAACAAAGAAGATGGGTTCTTTCTTTTATCACTTATGAGTCGTGCAAGACCACCTCATGCACGGTTTCAAATGAGAGAAAGAAGTGAGGAGTCCTCTTTTTGACCATTACTCTCCCACTCTAATTGTTGCTTTTCTTTCTGTAAATCTCTTACAATCCCACCTTGCTTTGTTGGAATAAAATACAATCTTGGGAGCTGAAGCTTGAGAGGTCTGCCCCAATCTAGTTATGTTGTCAAAATCACACCGTCCCTTTTGTGAAATTCAAATTTGACACAATCTCTGAAAGTCAATTGTTGTTGCATAATGCACTTCCAAATATCACATTTTTTTTTTACTACCATTCTGCCTCATTACTCCCATATTTCTCCTTACTGATGGTTCTCCACAGCTGGTCTTTCTCTATTAAGTATCGCCAAATTCATTTTGCCAGAAGGGTTTTATTAAATCTCTTTAAATCTATGATGTCTCATCACTTTTAATTATAAAACTGGTGGCTAATGGAGTCTGAATTACTAAAATTTAATAAAAGTATGGGATTCTGGTGCATAAAAGAATCGAAGATTATTGACTTTGGAGAAGTTATTTCCATGGAGATTTGGCTCACATACATATAGATCTTAGAAATGATACTAAGGATGTGTTTCGGCCAAGGAATATTTGCCATGGGAAATTCACAAAAAGAAAGAAGCAAGAGGATTGGGAAAAAATTCTCCATGAAGATGGACTATTTTTTGGCAAAATTTTCTTAAAGCTCCCCCCTCACACTTTTGGCAATGTTCTTGAGAAAAATTTCCTTGGAATCAAGTACATCCTAAGAGACAGTAAACGGCATTGGCAACATGTTATGCAATGCCAGTGGAAGGTAGTGTATACCATTACTTGGCATTGATGAATGCTTCTTATATTAGGAATTGTGGATAGAACTGACAACTTAGCTGGAGTCAGGGTTAGCAAGGCAAGCAAAGGTGGCCAACTAGCTTATTTGTTAATCACATGATTACCTGGTGTAGTTCCTTCGTTTTATAAAGCTTTATATATATATATATATATATATATATCTATTATTTGTGGCTTGCTATTACTCTATTGAATGTCACCAATAAAAAGTCTGAACCATTCCTAAACTTGTAGAATGAGTCGGTGGATGAATTTCTGACAAAACATAATATCAAGGAATTTGCAACTGTTTTTGTGCATCTGAAGGTACACGACTCTTCCTTTTCCCATATAAGAAAAGCATTTGATCCAATGTTTCTATATGTATTCCCAAACCATCAGATCTTTTAATTGAATTGTTGTCATCATTATTTTATAGATAAAGGACCCGTATGATATGAAGAAACTGGCAGAATTTGAAATGATGGAATACGATCTTCCAAGGGTAAAACTAGCCAATGACGTTGATATTTTCTTTATTGTATTTAACAATCATTTTCCAATGCTCTTTTATAATAGCGACTGGTACCATGCATTCTTGATTCTGAGAACTGATGTTTTAGAAACTAATATGTACTTAATGTTTAATTATTTTCCTTGAGAACTTTTGAAAAAAACATCATCACAATTGACTTAGTCTAAGCAAAGAAAAAGACTAACTGGTATTAGGCTGAGGAGCTGGTCGTCATTCAATTGCTATGATTTTTGTCCATCCATACATTCCGGTACAAGATACTAAGGCCAATATCTTATATATTTTTATTTGTTTATAATTAGCACTTGCACCTCTGTATGCAAGACGTAATATCTATAGTTATTGTATCTTTATTGTGTTTATTTTGAAATTCAGTGTTTTAATATTTATTTATTATTATCACTATTATTTTTATGTGTGCCTGAGTGGGGGGAGATGAAAATACAGAATGGGTAACTATTATTTCATGAATTTTAGAACCCCACCCACTCTTTGAAATGGATTACTAAAGTATTGTGGTATCTGCTAAAGTGTTAGTCTGAGAGATGGGCAAGTACTCCTGATGTTGGAACCACTGAATTTTGATTGGTCTTACAAGTTTCTCGCCACGCTGCATTATCTGTGTAGGAAGTGTACATATTTTAGTTTGTCACGTTCTCCCTTTGTAGCATCAAATGTCTTTTTTAGTACAAGGAATCAAGCCGAATTTTGCATGCAAACGTGCTAAATCATAGTGTTAGGGACAGAAGCAGAAGGGAGCTGTGTGTTCACAGACATTTAAAGGCGCTATAAATTATTCATTTATTATTAGTTTTATTTTCTTGGAGACCATTCAATTGAACAAGAGATTGTTTCCTTAATAGAATTTGGTTTGAAAGCATGGGTTGGATAAGTAGGGTAAGTTCTTTATTTGTTTTAGTTTTAATTACTTAACATTTCTGCCATTTGGTTATTACCTTTTATCTGATCGATTTTTGGCATCCAAGCTTAGTATTTTGAAGGTTGATTGACATCTAAAATTAATAAGTAAATAGTTAAGAGCTACATAGCTGTTGTTCTAGCACCTTTTCACTTTTATCAATGAAAGTAACTAGCTGCTGAGTGAAAGCTCATCAACAGCTATTTTGCATGTTGTGTCCCCAACAAACATACAATGGTAGTGTGCATCTTTAAAAATGCCCTAAGATAGGCCCCTAGTAATGTATTTCTAGCACTTAACATTTCATTTATTTTTTCAAGTATTTATTATTCTACCTAAAATATGTAATCATTGGTTAGACTTTATTTCGCTAACCTGATAAATTCTCGTTCAGTTATTTTATTATTTTTTTCACTCATCTTTATAAATATATCATGGTAGGACTTGAAATGCCCAAAGATAGGACTTAACATTTCATTTCTTTTTTTCAATTATTTATTATACTACTTAAAATATGTAATCATTTGTGATGAATCAAAGCTGACATTATTTCTCTAGCCTGATAAATTTTCATTCAGTTGTTTTTTTTTACTCATATATTTATAAATACTTATATATATAAGATTTTCTGGTGTCAGGCTTCTTGGGTCAAATTGGAGGCAGCTTTGGAAAGGAGTTGTGCCCGGATGAGTTAACTTTATAGGATGGTGGTGTAAGTAAAGCATTCTGGGCTTTTGCATATTACATGATAGAGAGAGGGAGACGGATCAACTAGTCTCTAAAACTAGCGCCAACTGTTTACTGTCTTGTACATTTTTGAGCAATATGTTTCTTGCTTTATACTTGATTGATGTTCAAGTGTCATCAGTGGTGTTAAAGATATATATATATATTTAAGATCTCCAAAATCTAGTGTATCTTGTTTAAATTAGCACTCGTCTTTTACGTAATGGTTTTCTATTGCAAGTATTTCCATACAAATGCTGAGCTATGTCAATCCAATTGGGTCAATCAACATTCATGTCCTAAAATGGACGTAATTATGTAAATCTTAATTGAAAATTCGATATTATTAGAAGCCATATCAAAGTTTGAAGAAGATAGAGGATAGACAGAATCAGGCTAGCCACATTCGCCTCCCAATGTCGCAAGTCCCAACAACCACTTCCACAACTTCATTCTGATGCACCTCTATCAATTAGTCTATAGCAGCCACCTGTTGTTATCCCTATCGCAATCTTAGAAACCCATGTTTCATTCTAGACGAGGAAGAAGAGAATTTTATTTGAAAAAAAATCTTGCTCCAATTTTTACTTCAGTCCCTGCACCTGATTTTACTTGGTCCCATCAGGCTATTTACACCCCAATTTTTATGAGAGTACCCCTCAAGTTATATATATTCATATCCCTATTATTCCTACCCACAACTATATTGTTTTCCATCCTCATACCAATACCAATATAGCCCAAATTCAATCCAATACCTCACGTTGTCTTATAGAGATTGTCCCAATTTACTAACCACGACCACAATACATCTATGTCCCCTCTAATTTTAAACCCCAACCAATTTTTCCCAAACCACCACCTCAGTGACCAATGCCATACGCTGCACTACCACCTCCATTGTGACACAGGTTGAGACAAACACATGAATTTTTTTGCGAGATTTAGCAGAATGGTTTAGCCAAATTTTTAATGCCTGGAGTGAACAAGAAGCAGCAAGGGCAGATGAGAGGCTGACCAAGATGTGTGACAACAAGATTCGAGCGCGTTCGGTACTATTGGATGCAGATGAACTTGCCCAGATACGCAACATAGATTTAAAAAAAAGGATAGAACGACCAGAAGCATGGAATCAGATGTTGACCATGGGATTAGAGCACTTTGAAATAACAAAATATGGGAGGAAGATGAACTTGACCGAGGCGCACAGAGATGGATGTGCCATCCTGTTTGTCAAAGTCCCTCTAACTTTTTTAGGAAGTTAAAGGCACTGTCACACATACTCGATTTTCGACTTGTGAGCTATTTGACTTTCACGACTTCTTTCTCATTTTTTAGCAAATAGAGGATATTTATACATCAATAGATGATGCACTATTTACTAGCACACAACTTAATACCATGTTTTGCAATTGTAGTAAAGAATAAGTAGTGATCGTTCTAGACTGGGGATTAGATGACTTGCTAGTTAACTAACTAAGATTACGGGTAAATAAAAGATAACTAACAAACTAAATAAGAAAATGCTGGGGGTTGGACTTTTTTCAATTTTAAACTAAGAAAATTACGATAAAGATTACTGTAAGAATAATAAAAACTTAAGGAAAGTTGGTGATGAAAAATTAGCTAAGGGTTTTACCTCCAGACACCAATCATATGCTAATAAACTAAGCTCAAATAATTCATTTACTAACTCGTGAATGACAATATTCAAGATTATCCGTAACCGCACTGCATTAATCTTAGTACTTTTCCAAATTCGTTGAATTAAATTGAGCGTCGCTTGCAAGCTATTAACTTCATGCTATCTAATCAGAAATCACAAGTTAGATAAACAATCTAAGATCATTAAGTTTTATGGAAAATGTGAACATTGACTAAGCAATTACTAGTATTATCAGTATATTGTCCTTAACCTAGGTTTTACTTAATGTTACCAACATTCATTGATATTTACTACTTATGAATATTGAAATATAACTATTAGGTGAAGCTCTCCTCTATTCTATTATCATCAAATCCTACCATGCTTAATAAGTTGGCCACCTTAACAAACATACAAATTAGGGTGGGCACGGGACGGGATGGACTAATCCCAATCTCATCCCGTTGTTTTATCTTCGGGACGGGATAGACCTCATCCTGACCTCGTCTCATCCCAAACGAGTTCGGGACGGGACGAGACGGGATGAGCATGGTTGGATTTTTGTACAATTACTAAGTTATTATAATGTGCATATTTAAACGTATATTCTTATAATTACTATATTATCAACATTCTCATTAGATCTACTTATTTGTTCCACAATATGCTAGGTCTTATTTTTGCAAGTTTCTATTTATGTTCCTATTTATATAATCAATTCAAGAATATTATAGTATTTTCTATCATTATGCATATTAAGGAGTTATATGTGAAAGTGTTATTGTTTTAAACTATAATACAATTATTTGTGAGGTTAAGTTCACACGACTCCTCAAAACTTCATGTACCACACTTAATTTGACACACAAAATTTTTAGTTAATAATAGTTAATATTAAATAGGTTCGGGATTGAAAATCTCCATCCCGATCCCATCCCACTCTAGATCGGAACGGGATGGGACGAGATCATGATGGGTTTGATCGATCCCAAAAAGACCTGAAAAAATCGGGATGGGATGGGACAGGATCGGGATCTGATGCCCACCCCTACATACAAAGATAGAATTGATCATAAACACATGTTCAAATACATGCTTCACTAACTAGCAAGAAAATTTTGAATCTAGTTAATCCATAAACACATGTTTGGGGCTTCGAGTTCACCCCTACCTAAAAAAGAATTTAGTTAGACATATTAATCATGTTCAAATAAAAATCCATATTCAATGCAAACTAAAAAACAAAAGGGTAAAGAGGAACTGTCGCTTGCGTTGTGGTTAAATGTTTTCGTTGCAAGAGATATAATTGATGGCAAGAAGGAGGTAAGGCGATGGTTGTTGTGTCTGCGAAGAAGAAGGTTGTTGTGGTTGTCGATCAAGTGTGTGGCTTAGTGTGCGATGGAGACTGAAAAGGGGTTGCGGCTGTGAGATTGCGAGCGAGGTATTCTTCCTTTCTATATTCTCTCCAGGTCTCCTAATTTTTGCAAATTTCCATTTACCACATGTCTTTCTCAATTCGGCCAATTTGCATCTATTTCAGTTTCTTTTTTAAAACCTGCTATTTGCACCTACAAAATCACAAAAACATAAATTACTACATAGATAACACAAACAAGTCACCTTTCAATTTATTTTAACTTTCAGTTTTGTGGCATGAGCTTATGCGCATGAGTTTTCTCAGTAGGTTTATTGCAACTTTCGATTTTTTAGTCAATGCTCCTGCTGCATACAACATGCTACTCGGGAGACCAAGGATACACCAGATGCCCGCAGTCACTATGAACCAATGCTTAAAATACCACACCGACAATGGTATCGAAAGAATCAAAAGAGATCAACCAGCGGTGCGCGAGTGTCATTCTGCATCAATAAAGATCCCCCATAAATAGCAATCACTGCAACGACTGGAAGATCCTTTACAGCAGCTTGATGAAAAGAGTTTGGACTTTCCGGACGACAACACGGCTCCAACCAATCCACGAGATCGGCCTAACACCGGGCAATCTAAAAAGGAAATGGTCGAGGTACACTTTGACAATGAACGAAAAGGTGCACCGACTACTCAACACGAGAATGATAAGAGAAACCCACTACCCAGATTGGTTGGTAAATATGGTACTAGTAAATAATAAGAATGGAAAATGGAGGGTGTGCGTGGACTACACGACCTAAATAAAGCCTGCCCCAAATACAACTTTTCAGTTATACGAATAGATCAAATAGTGGATGCAACTGCCGGACACGAAATGCTGAGTTTCATGGATAAGTACTCCGAGTATAATCAGATACAAATGTATCGTCCTGACCAAGAAAAAACATATTTTATAACAGAAAGAGGTACATACTGTTATCAAGTAATGTCATTCGGATTAAAGAACGCAAGAGCAACGTATCAACGGCTCATAAACATGATGTTTACAGATCAGATCGACAAAACAATGGAGGTTTACATCGACTATATGTTTGTCAAAAGCTCATGCAGAACAGACCACGTCGCAGATCTTGAACATGGTTTTTCTCAGTTGAGGAAGTACAAAATGAAGGTGAACCCGAAGAAATACACCTTTGGAATGGAGTCAGGAAAGTTTCTCGAATACATAGTCAACCAACAAGGAATTGAAGCCAATCCAAAATAGATACAAGCGTTTCTCAACATGCAGTCGCCAACAAACATAAAAGGTGTTCAAAGTCTTAACGGGAGGATAACAACTCTGAAAAGATTTATCTCCAGATCATCAAACAAGTGTCTTCCTTTCTTCAAGTTCTTGAAGGGGAATAAGACATTCGAGTGGAATGATGAATGCGAGAGAGCCTTTCAAAGCTTTAAGACATACATGGGAAACACGAAGCTGCTAACAAAATCGAATAGATAAGCATTATATCTGTATCTATATGTGTCCAACCACGCCGTAAGTTCAGCACTAATACGAGAATAAAAGGGCATGCAAAAACCAATGTACTACATCAGCAAAACACTCGCAGATGTAGAGATCAACTATCCGGCCCTAGGAAAACTTGTGCTCGCTCTAATGGTGTCATCAATAAAATTGGGACCATACTTCCAAGCATACTCAATCACGGTTATGACCAAACAACCACTTCGGTCGGTATTACACAAATCAGATCTGTCGGGAAGAATGGTAAAGTAGGCGATAAAGCTCGAACAATTTTACATCAACTATGCCCCGGAACCGCTATCAAAGCTCAGGCATTAGCAGATTTCATCGCCGAGTTCACAGGAAGCAACAACCAACATGTGGATAAAGAAAGCAGAACAAAACAGGCTGAACCAATCCCCGAAGGATGGATCCGCTGCTATGATGGGGCATCCAACGAGGCAGGAAGTGGGGGTGGAGTAGTCTTATACAACTCGGAAGGCATCGTATTAAAAAATGCGATAAAATTCAGTTTTAATGTCTCTAATAAAAGACACCCGAATGAAAGCCTATCACCAGAAAACAACAGAGCAAATAGAAGGCTTTTGAAATGCTACCATTCAACAATGTGCACGAGTAAAAAACAAAAGGGCAGACAAACTAGCAAATGAAGCTTCAACAACAAAGGATAATGACAACCCACTCGTCATGACACAAGGAAGCTCCATACTCGAAAATCAATCGAAAGAACCATGCGTCGTAAGCTGAGAAACCGACTGGACAACTCAAATACTACATAAAAAGTCTAACATGACTTATAGTGTCATACAAACTGAATATTACATAAGAATCAATCACATAACAAACTTCTGATACTAAAATAACATTATAACATGTTAAAATATACAGAGATTACAATATTTATTTCTTTTCTCAGGAAAATTTCTACATATTTCGAATTTTGAAAGAGATTTCGGTAACTTCAAACTAAGAAATTTTTGATGAATTTTTGACATATTTGATGATTAAAATTTCTGCCAGTCGTGTTACCCTGCCAACTCCAAAAATTGGTATCCTTCTTCTGAAGGCTTGTCTAATCTAATAAACATTTGTGGCATCTGATATGAAAGAAAAAAACAAATTTAGCACACCTTTGTGGTTTCCCCTTGTAATGCATCCTCTGCAGACAGATCACTAGATGTATTGGCTAAATCAAACAACAAATTCCAAGTCAACTAACTTTCGATGACATGTTTTTTCATTGAAAAATTATTTGGGGTATGAATTTATCTATTACGGACTCAACTCCTAATTGTGATTCCAAGCCATTTTAAGCTTTGTACCTTCATCATAACCATTCTCCGTTGAACCCGTGCTTACAACATCGCCCGCTTTAGTTTCAATACTTCTATCCAGTCAACAGAAGTCTTCTCATTTGCTTCATATTCAATGACCAAAGTTACAGATTCAGGCTTATTCAACAATGGGCAGTCACTGACATTCTATTTGGTTTTCATTGTCAATGACAAATTAGACAAAGTATTGAGCTTCCTTGAAGATTGATAGGTCTCTATATCGTCTTCTGGATACGCGACAACTAGCTTTTGCAATGCAGCATTAGGAATTGCATTGCTGCTACCTTTAGTATCATTATGTACTACATTCTATCTAACTGGGGATGCCCTTAACACCCTCTTTTTCGGTATAGTCGGGCTCGTGGCAAACTTAACTTCTTGCTTCAACATGGGTCAAACAAAATTCAAAGTATCCACCAAGATGATTGTTCATACTCTAGTACCCCATTTTTTTCCCCTAGGGTTTAGTTTTGTACTCGGAACCTGAAAAAACAAAATATATTAACCAACATAAATGAAACTGATAATGTTATCTCTAAACAATAACTGATTTTCATCTCCTTTGAATCTAGCAATGAGTTATGACATATGAGACCCAATGAATTGTACAGAGCAAAGAGACCCAATGAATTGTATAACGTAACCTTTATTTAGTAGTATTTGTTTGTGCGCGAAGAAATTAGTGGGCCATTTTGTCATCTTGTCACACTATGTGCCATTTCGAGTTGGCAGCGACTAAATGACACCACCACTTCCGCTGAAGGACCATCACCTCACCTTTTTTTTATTTGCTGAAGGACACCACCACCCTCACCTTCCCTTCTCCACCTTCTCCCTTCTTCACAGGCGCAACACCACCACCACCTCGTCCGCCACCTCCGGCGGCATCACCACGCCCTCCCACTTTCGACCGACGGTGGCAGGGTGGTGGTGGTGTTTGATGGAGAAGAGAGAGAAAAAGAGGAAGAGAAGAAAAGAAAAAGAAGATAGGAGGAGAATGAGGAAAAGATGAGATGAAGAGGAAGAGAAGAAAAAAATAATAAATAATAATAATAATAATAATAATAATAATAATAATAATAATAATAATAATAATAATAATAATAATAATAATAATAATAATAATAATAGGTGAGGGGAGAGGTGGCGGTGGTGCTTAATGGAGAAGAAAGAAAGAAAAATAGAAAGATAGAGGAGAAGCCGATGATTGCAGGGTGGTGGTGGTGCTTGATGGAGAAGAAGAAAAGGAAGAGAAGAGATAGGAGAAGAAGAAGACGAAGAAAAATGAAGAAAAAGAATAAGAAGATAGGAGGTGGAGGAAAAATGGTGGTGTCCTTTAGAAAGTAGGGCAATTGTGGTGTCCTTCAGCAGAATTGGTGGTGTCATTTAGTCGTCGTCTTTCTAGTAATGTCAATTCTTAGTGTCTTTGCATCTTTTTCATTAGAAATTTTCTCTCAACTATGATTTTCTCTCTCCCTTTCCTTTTGTTTGTACTTGTTTGTATTCGTCATTATGAAAGTGTGTATCTTATTCTTCTCTTTCGATAGCTAAATTCCTTCAAATCACAAATCTCACTCAAATCAGACAACTCTTTTTTAATGATGTAATACCCAATTTTTTCTATTTACTTATCGTTATGATCAGTTGCAATTTGTAGTGGTAAAGAAGCAAGTTGTAGGTCAACAATCAAATTAAATTTCAATTTACATCGTTATTAATTATCTCTTTCAGCTGAGGTGACATGCTTAATCAATCGATTTAAGTTTTGATCAATAACTATTTGTTATCATTTATGCATGTAGCGTGTTTGATGAAATGTGCGTAAGAAGTTGGTAAACTTTGCTCTTTATTAATACTCATGTCCATGGATCGATAGTGCTATTGGTTATTGAAGTGGGAACTAGCATGACGGAACATAGGCCGGTTCAATGATAACTAGTTCTGCTTTATTTTGGAACCTGCTTGCATGTAGCCGATCTGTCTTTGCGTTTAATCAATTATTGTAATGTGTCCAAGGTTTGTTACATTTACTACTCGAGTTATTAATTGTATTTTGTATATATAAATACATTGAAAAACAATCTCAAATATGAAAGACGTTTATGCAATTTATGTTAAGTCAATTATGTTTTATTTTACGGATGGGAACGAGTATTTGCCAGAGTCGAACGTAAATTCCTTAGTTTGAATATTTGCAAACGGTTCTCAAAAAAATAATAGGAAGGTTTACAGAGCATCCAAAAAAAAAAAAAAACCTACCAGGCAAATCACTGTTCTATAAACAAAGTTGTGCAATATTTTGGCTTCAAACCATGAAGAAAAAGTGGCATTACTTATAAACGGCATCAACATAATTATTAGATGGTAAAATATAATAATTTGGTTTAGTTGACATTAAATGACTATATATATTATTGACAATGATGTTGTTGGTCTTAATTTGGAAGATTCAAGACCTCGTAAAAAGGTTTGTAACGAAGGTTGTATTAGTAACATCAATTGAACTGAAAATGTGAATACTATAATAACATTGTCCCTATCTTCTTTCTAAGCACATTTGTTCTAAGATGGTGTTAGTGTCAGTCCCTTGTATTATGAAGAACAATTTCTTTCGTCGGACCACAATTTGTACCTAAACGGTTTTGGTTGCGCTCTTGTAGACGACGATATATACATCATTGGGGGCGACAATTACAATGGCGACAAATACATTCTTGAGGGCTATTATGACCGTTCCTGTTTTGAAGATCGGCGCTTTGATAAAGAAACCATGTTTCCTCTCAACAATAAGGTCAGAATCTTCAACACTGAGTCTAAAAATTGGCTTGATTTCAACCACCCAATGATAAGAGGGAGGACAGTGTCAGTAGTGGTTTATGTAGCAAACAAGTTGTTTGTCTTTGGGGGCTTTCCTACTGCTTTAGGCGAACTTGTGCACCCTGAACCATGGGCTGAGTACTACGATTTTGGTGAATTGCCTAGCACCAACAAAGGATGGTTACCCCTTGAAAACATTCCCAAAGAAATTGATGGATTTCCTATAGCAATTGGTCATGCAATTATTCCTCACACTAATCACTTGTTATTGTGGTCCTTCCATTCTTTCGCTTTGTTCAATGCAAATTATAATACTTGGCTAGCATCTTTGCGAATTTCAAACCAGAAACTAGAACCAGAAGGTCTATTTAGTCCCCATGTCGCCGTTGCAAGTTGTGGTAGTATTTTGTATTTGTATTATGGACGCAGTTTGTTTGCTTATGATTTAATGGAGAATAAAAGCATACCTTCTTCAGATAGTGGTGATGGCGGTCCGCTCTTCACTTTTCAAAAACCTTGGGACGGTCCAGCTTTTTTTGATTCTCTTGATTCTACTACTGCACCTCATCTGATTGCTATTGGGAACAAGGAGTTGTGTCTTATTTGGTTCGACATAGTAGCCCAACGTATTTCTTACACTGACTTCCTATTACAAGAAGAAAAAGATAAAATCACCTGGTTTGGGAGATACCATTACCGTCGTCATTCTCATAGAAATAAGGGAGATTATTCTCATATTACTCATTGTATTCCAGTGTATCTCTCCAATATTATCTTTCGTGAATTTTTTTTTTTTTTGGCTTTTCTTTGTTGTCATTATTGTTGTTGTTGCTTCTTCTTATTGTTGTTGTTCTTGTTGTTATATTTTGTTATAGTTATCATTCACGTGCACCTTGAATCAGCTTGAATTCATACTTGGCTTTTTTATCCGTGAGACTTATATTTTAAATGACTGATTACAAGCTCATGCTTTATGGCTTGCCGTTAATGAGTCAACAAGGATATGTACTTTGTGTATTTAAAACTACTTGCATTTAACCCTAGCATTTGTTAAGTTATTTGATCATTGTTTGTTGTTTGATTGCAATTAATTTTCCTCGGCATTTTTTTTCTTCTGTTAATTTACTAATTGCAATCCTTGTAACAACACTGAGGCGTTGGATATCTCACCTAAAAAAAGCAATACAAGGACACTCCTGTACAATATAAATTATTATTCCCTTTTTACAATAAGTTTTATTTATTGTCATACTTGTTTACTTTTAGGTCATATAGTACTGCTAACTTGCCAAAAAATCACAAAAGTTGAACAAATTGGAAAAGACGGAGGAGCAAATAGTGTTGGTTCATTGTTTACGATCGCATTAAGTGGATGTGAAGACAATTTTAAGGCTAGGTTTTTCTATTGGATTCAGCGAATGGAGAGTGGGAGAGAAATAGTACTTGAGGAGAGAGGGAAAGATATACTGAGATAGAGATGATGAGTATGAGGAGTGAGGGGGAGATGTGGACAAAGAATATGTGTTGAGAGAGAGAGACTTAGTTTACTTTTTATCAATATTAAGGTGACGGTTCCATTAATAAAGAGTAGGACATGGATATAACGGAAGCGCCAAAACCCTCAAGAAAAGGAGGGTTCTGGCCCCAACTTCAACACTATTGGTAAGCAGGTTGACCAATCGTTGGAATTGGTGTGTGGGTGCTAGTGAGATGGTAATGCATGTTTCTTCCTCGATCGTCAATCTTCTTTGTTCACCCAGTCCCCGCACACCGCACCACTCCTCCCCTCTTCAATCATCGCCTCCCCACACTTCCCTCTTTGTTACAAGTCGGGAAGAGAAGGAAAGTTTAATTTTCAATCAAGTTTTTCTTCTAATTCTAAGTTGATCCCTGCCAAAACATTTTCACCTCAATCCCTAGACTCCTTGAGTTATTTTCCCCCACCAGTTCAACCAGTACCACGACATGCTAAGGAGCAGGATACTTGCAACCGACTTACTGGACTTGTCCCACCACGAGCTACTGGTTCTAACTTCTAATGGCCATCTTATTCACCACTATGGGATGGATCATGTCACATGTGAAACAAAGTATATGATCCAATTTGGGTCAATTTTATAGAAAATTTTGGAGACAAGTTTGTGCATAATATCCACTTCATGAAATGGATTTCCTTTCGAATGAAGTTCATTTCAAACATTAGACATTGATGAAGTTTGCGCATAATATCCAAGGAAAAGTTCGAGGTCGTCTTCTACTTGGACACTTCACATTTTATTGTTGTTTGTGCTCGTATGATTTCTTTTGCTTGATGAGCTTCTTCAACCCGGAGAGATTTATGTAATTACGATATTTAGCAATAGTAGTTTTTAAGCAGTATTAGACATTCTATTATTTTTGTAATTGGGATTTCAATTAGGGTTTACACATTGATTTTCTATTAGGTATAGAGTTTGATGTAGAATGTAGATTAATTAAAAATAAGGGCGTCGGTTGCCCATTGTTAATTGGCTGATTGCGTAAAAGCTATTTGTTTTATTATTTTATTTTGTTTATTGAGTATTTCATTAATTTCATTTATTTACTAGTCTGAATTTATCAATTTTTCACATAGAATTCCCTAGATTACCTCTTCAGATCAAACATTTGATCAATTAATTCTAACGATATTTCATCCCCAAAAGCTAAGGTACATCAAATACACTTCCAAATTTACCCAAAACTGGTGCAAACTATCAAATAATTATTGAAAATAAGAAACCTCGGGTTTCTAGCTCATCTAATCAACTTTTTGCTAAGTTAAATGCAGAATGATCAAATAACCAATTGCAGTGTCTTTCATGTACACCATATTATAAAACAAATACTCAATTCTGTAGATCAACTTAATTTAGTGCTATGTCTTTCAGACAATTCTTTTGTTTTTTATGGAACTTTATCGGCAACCATATCAGATAATTAAAAAAAAAAAAATCACACATGAATGAGGGAACCAGGACTAACCGGGTTTCCATGATACACTAATTTTGCTCCACGCTCAATGTCATCAACAACTTTTATGGCGTTGAGCCACCAGCCATCATTTTCTTAATTGTCATCATCAATGCTCTACTCCTTACCATTTTTATTGAATTGATGGTCGAGCTCATTGTTTCCACCTTCATGATGCACTCCTTGTGTCAAATTGAAGGAATCCTCAGTATAAGGGATGGCATCTTTAGGGATAGGACCGAATGGAGATCGATATCCTAGTTGCAGTGTTCAATTAGTGAGCCTTTGCTCCATTCAACAGCAAACAAATCAAGGGAAGGTTTTTATCGTTGTCACACCTTTACATTCAGGATCATAGAATTTCTGATAGTAGGCAGCCATTTTGAAATCCACAATGTACATTACTGAACCAAAATTTTGAAAAATACATCAACCAAATCTTAAGGCACCTCTAGGTTTAAGAAGCATTGTTGAGGACAACGACAAGTGACCCACTCCAAATTCCTAAATTGTTTTCATATTGATGATACATCAAACCGTCATCTGATCAACTTCGTACACGTGTCATGATAATCTCGTCAATAAAACAAAACATGCCCAATTGAATGTTCAATCCAATGAGACCCAAACAACACTAAGCCCATTATTGGCAGAATCCTGACAATTGGATCCGAGTTGCAATGAGCCACTAAACCCACACGTCACGCAGTCAGGCCCATTACTCGTAAGACCTCTAAGGCAAGTATCTGAGAGATCTACCTAAGATTGGTTGGCCAGTGCACATTGGATTCGACTAGGAAACAAATACTAGAGTATAAGTCGGGCAAGAAAATTTCCTTGCATGGACAACACTTAGAAAGGGAAATTTCTGCCACAGATCTAGCAACACAAGTTGTTTAGGGAAACTATCTCACATGGACAGCTCTCAACTAGGAAATGATCTCCAGCAAGATCTCTTTCCCTAAACTACGCCACCAAATACCTAGCCGAACAAGGACTCTCACACAATAAAAGGAAGATTAGGTTGATGAACTCAAGGTATGCTACAAAAATCCAATTTAAAAGCCTCTCCTAAGCCTAATCTAACTTAAGCATCGTAGTGCCATCGACCGCCACACGGTGGTCCTTGGCTTACATGTGCTACTTGTGTTGGTATAGGTAAACAAGGAAAGATAGCATAAATCGACTACATCAGTTTGGCGCCATCCATGGCGAACGATAGAGTTCCTCAGAAAAAAATAGTAGCATCACCCTTTCCAGTGAATCAGAAAGATGGTGACAACAAGGTCTCATAACAATAGAGATGTTGCGGAACCCTCGAATGCTCAAATTGACAGAGCGCCGCTGTCAGGACTAGTACCGTTGGTCAGGGAAATCAACGTCAGAGGCCTTTCAAGACTTTCCTAATGGTCTCAAAACTCAATGTTCCCTTTTGAAAAGTGCCCAAATGCTTAGCATCTATATTATAGGGGGAAGGTTTGAGCTCTTGACTGTGAGGACGTGTTGCCTCCATTGCATAGTCGGGCCAGACTGTACCGCTAGCATTTTTATTATTTTCTTTGCATTGCTTTTCAACTTCAAACTTGTATTTCCATCGATCGTTAGCATCAAACTAGTCTTGAGCAACGTCCTTTCAAACGTTCTTCCCCATTGTAATTTATTGAATGTTAATGAAAGCTTTTGCTGACTATTGTGCATCGTTATATTGTCTACGGATTGATATTGTGCATTCTCAAGCTAATATTTGTGCCCGTTGAAGTAACTACTCATAGGATTACTAGTGAATTGGATAGCTAGTGCCGCACGGATTGCTAGTCCGTGACAGTTGGTAACAGAGCCAGAGCTTGTTGAATGCAAACCAGGATGCAGGAACTAAGCGAGCGCCTTAGCGCTATGGAGGAACGACAGGCTAGTCGAATGCAGAGACTAGAAAATAGAATGGATCAGTTGAGCAGTTTGGGAGAACAGATCAGTCGGCTTGATGGACTCTTTCACTTGGCTGACAGAGTGGATTCGTTGGCTGAGCACGTCGATAATTTGGAGGGACGGACAGTCTCTATCGAAGAGTCGCCTCACCCCACAGCTCAGGTGATGAGTGACTTTCAATTACAGCTGAAGGATTTATTTGCAAGGGTTGGCTTGCTGACCAAGGCCACAGGGACGATTAATCACCCTAAAATGAAAGTGCCTGAGCCAAAGTCATATGCTGGGGTACGAGATGGGAAGGAGCTAGAGAACTTCTTGTTTGATCTGGAATAGTATTTTCGAACGGTGAACCCCGAATCAGAAGAAGCCAAGGTCACCATGGCGACCTTGTAGTTAGCAGGTGATGCAAAACTATGGTGGAGAACCAAATATGCAAATATGGAAGAAGGTCGCATCATTATTAGAACTTGGGCGAACCTCAAGAAGGAACTCAGAAATCAATTCTTGCCTGAGAACACTGATTTCTTAGCAAGGAGGAAGCTCCACACCATCAAACAAACATGCAATATTCGAGACTATGTCAGGCAGTTCTCAACTTGCTTGCTAGATATTCGAGACATGTCTGAGAAGGACAAAGTTTTCTGTTTCATGGAACAAGCTCAGCCGCTTCTGCAAGCAGAATTGCAAAGGCAGAAGATGACAGATATTACAACTGCTATTGCAGCAGCAGAAAGGTTTAGCGATTATATGCCCATGGCTGGATCCACTTCGCTCAATCACTCCACAGCTAGAACTGGCAGTACCAATTCAAGCTCAGGGTCGAATGCTCGATCACCTCATCAAAACTGGAGAAACTCAAGTCAGAACCGAGGAAACTACAATTCTCGGCCGTCCAACCAGAATTGGAGTTCCAACAGAAATCGGAATGCCAGCTCTAGCAACTCAAATTACAACAACAAAGGAGGGCAGAACTACTCTGGGCAGTGGAGACCATCTGCACCTGCCCCATGCATTCTTTGCAATAGTAGGGATCACCCAACAGGCAAATGTCCATCCAAACCAGCCCTACACTCATTGATGTCCTTGCTTCAAGCAGAACCTTCTAACCCGACCGCATCGAGCTCGAACCCCGCCAACAGTGAGACCTCTCAGATGGGAGCTTTACGTAAACTCAATGCTGTCAAAGGATAAATGTATGAGCACCCACACAAGAAGGCTTTGCAATACATCGACATCACTATCAATGGGTTATCTTCCCAAGCATTATTGGATTCAGGAGCGACAGACAATTTTATTGCCCCAGATGAAGCTAGACGTGTGGGTCTGAACTTAGAAGGAGATGTGGGTAAGTTGAAAGCTGTCAATTCTGAGGCAATCTCTATTAATGGTATGGCTAGAGTTGTGCCACTACAGGTTGGTCCATGGGAAGGAAGATCAAACTTCTTGGCCGTCCCACTTGATGATTTTAAGGTGATTCTTGGCCAAGAATTCTTCCGAGGAGCTGTAGCAGGACCACTACCTTTCATGGACTCCTTGGGGTTTTTCGGACCCAGACTACGCATTGTACCAACCTCAATTCAACCCACAACTCATGATAGAATATTGTCGGCGCTCCAAGTCAAAAGAGGCTTGGCCAAAGGAGAAGATACATACTTAGCTGTGGCAAAGCTAGAGATGGAAGATGATACTAGCAAAATCCCTGAGGAAGTTGCCCAAGTTATTGCTGACTTCAGTGAAGTGATGCCGAATGAATTGCCAAAGAATCTACCTCCCAGAAGGCTCATTGATCACGAAATTGAGTTAGTGCCTGGTGCCAAGCCACCCGCGCGTAGTCCATACCGCATGAGCCTTCCAGAGTTGACCGAATTGAGAAAACAACTAAATGGCTTGTTGGAGTCGTGATTCATTTGGCCCTCTAAAGCACCTTATGGGGCACCTGTTCTTTTTCAGCGAAAACATGATGGCAGTCTTCGCCTTTGTGTTGATTATAAAGCCTTGAACAAAGTCACTATAAAGAACAAATACCCGCTACCGCTCATTGCAGACTTATTCGACCAACTTGGATCCGCTAGATACTTCACAAAGGTTACCATCAGGTTCGCATTGCTGCTAGTGACGAACCCAAAACTGCTTGTTCTACTAGATATGGGTCATATGAGTTCCTAGTAATGCCCTTCGGCTTGACCAATGCTCCAGCTACGTTTTGCACCCTTATGAATGGCCTGTTCCGTCACCTTCTGGACAAGTCCGTGGTTGTCTATCTTGACGATATTGTGGTTTATAGTGGGACTATAGAAGAACACCTACATCATTTGCGAGAAGTGTTCCAAATCCTTAGGGATAATCATCTCTTTGTCAAGAAGGAGAAGTGCTCATTCGGCCAGACCCAGATCAATTTCTTGGCTCATGTTATTGGCAGTGGCAAGATTCGGATGGACATGGAGAAAGTCAAGGAAATCCATGATTGGAACACTCCTAAGAACGTGTCTCAACTACGTTCTTTCCTTGGACTCGCAAACTATTATCGTCACTTCATAAGGGACTACTCTAAGAGAGCTGTTGCACTGACAAATTTGTTGAAACAAGACCGAACATGGGAATGGGATAGGCAGTGTGAAGCTTCATTCCAAGAATTGAAACTGGCCGTGATGAAAGATCCAGTATTGGCCTTGCCAGACATCACCAAGCCCTTTGAAGTACAAACAGATGCATCTGATTATGCCTTAGGGGGAGTTTTGCTTCAAGATGGTCACCCAGTAGCATATGAGAGTCGAAAGTTGAATGATACAGAGTCTCGTTACTCAGTTCAGGAAAAGGAATTGCTAGCCATTGTACATTGTTTACGGGTGTGGAGACACTACCTCTTGGGATCTCAAGTCCTTGTTAAAACGGATAATGCTGCAGCAAGCCATTTCCTTACTCAGAAGATACTAACCTCCAAGTAATCTCGATGGCAGGAAAAATTAGTAGAATTTGACTTAGTACTGGAATACAAGCCAGGGCGCACTAACAATGTAGCTGATGCACTCAGTAGAAGGGCAGACCTTGCAGTGCTAACCCATACTAGTCCGAGTCACACCATCTTGGAGAAGATCAAAGCAGGCCTACAGATAGACCCACAAGCGAAGGCAATTACAGAGTTAATCAAGTAGGGCAAAACTCGACGGTTCTGGATAAAAGATGGAACAATACTCACAACTGGTAATCGCCTCTATGTTCCAAGAACTTCTGGTTTGAGGAAAGAACTTTTGAGAGAATGTCATGACACCCATTGGGCGGGACATCCAGGTTGGAGACGAACACTTGCATTGCTAGAGAGGGGGTACTATTGGCCACAGATACAGGAGGATGTAATGGCCTATGTTCGAACATGTCTTATTTGCCAGCAAGATAAGGTTGAAAGAGATCGACCAGTAGGCTTACTAGAGCCCTTGCTTGTTCCAACTCGTCCTTGGGAAAGTGTTTCCATGGACTTCATCACTGGGTTACCGAAGGTGGAGGATTTCAGGTGTATCCTTGTAGTTGTTGACCGATTCTCAAAGTATGTGACCTTTGTGCCGACCGGACTGACTTGCACAGCCGAAGATACGACGCAATTGTTCCTCAAGCATGTAGTGAAGTATTGGGGACTGCCCGAAAACATTGTTAGCGACCGTGATGCTCGCTTTACAGGAAAGTTCTGGAAGGAGTTGTTCAAGCTCTTGGGATCCAAACTTAATATGTCGACAAGCCAACATCCCCAATCTGACGGACATATTGAGCGCTTTAACTCTATACTCGAAGAATACCTTCGTCATTTTGTAAGTGCAAATCAGAAAAATTGGGTGGGACTACTTGATGTTGCACAATTCTGTTTCCACTTACAAAAGAGCTCAGCTACTCACTCTAGCCCCTTTCAGTTAGTCACTGGCCAGCAACCATTGACACCAAATACAGTGCTTACCGGATACCAAGGACCTAGCCCAAGAGCTTTTGAATTTGTCAAAGCCTGGCAGAAAAACATTGAAGTTGCTCGAGCCTATCTTGAGAAAGCATGCCGTCACATGAAGAAATGGGCCGACAAGAAACGACAGCTTGATCATTTTGAAGTCGGGGACTTGGTATTGGTGAAGCTAGATATGTTCAACAAGTATAAACGAACAGCTAGAGCACACAACAATCTGTTTCGCAAGTATGAGGGACCGGTACAGATTATTGAGAAAGTGGGCAAAGTCTCCTATCGCGTCAAGTTACCACATTGGCTCCGTTTCACCCATCCTGTCTTCCATGCAAGTAACTTGAAGTCCTACCATGCAGATGCCACTGATCCCACAAGAAATGTATCTACCAGAGCATTGCCTAAGCATCCTACTAAGCCAGATCGAGAAGTGGAAGAAATCTTAGCTGACCGCCTCATCAACAACACAGGCCCGGATAGAGAGTATTTGGTCAAGTGGCAGGATGAGCCTCCTTCAGAAATCAGTTGGGAGCCAGTCGAGCATCTGCTGCCGTACCTCTCAAAGCTGGAAGAGTACTTGGAAAAGTTCGCTGCGAGGGCGTCAGCGAATTGAGTGTGGAAAAGTGTCAGGACTAGTACTGTTGGTTAGGGAAATCAACGTCAGAGGCCTTTCAAGACTTTCCTAATGGTCTCAAAACTCAATGTTCCCTTTTGAAAAGTGCCCAAATGCTTAACATCTATATTATAAGGGGAAGGTTTGAGCTCTTGACTGTGAGGACGTGTTGCCTCCATTGCATAGTCGGGCCAGACTGTACCGCTAGCATTTTTATTGTTTTCTTTGCATTGCTTTTCAACTTCAAACTTGTATTTCCATCGATCGTTAGCATCAAACTAGTCTTGAGCAACGTCCTTTCGAACGTTCCTCCCCATTGTAATCTATTGAATGTTAATGAAAGCTTTTGCTGACTATTGTGCATCGTTTTATTGTCTACAGATTGATATTGTGCATTCTCAAGCTAATATTTGTGCCTGTTGAAGTAACTACTCATAGGCTTACTAGTGAATTGGATAGCTAGTGCCGCACGGATTGCTAGTCCGTGACAACCGCCCATTCCACCACCGCCACAGGAGGAACCTCCTTAGACCCCCGTATCGGTGGCAGCCGCAACACACCCGAGGGTGGACCTACTTTCAACATAGATGCAACAAATTGCATAAATGCTGGAGGCACTCCAACAATGAAATCCTTCATCTGCAGAGGGAAACCGTGAGCAGCAAAGGGCCCGGTCCCCAAAGAGTTCCAGAGAGCATGTTCAAGAGAGGCGCATTGCCCGAGCAACTTCTCAATGGACAAGAGGTGGAGGAACGGCCAATAGAGACCCAACGTCCAGAATCAACATGCACGTCTTGCACAACCCCATCCGTAATGAGGCCATAAACTCAGATGTACTGTTTAGTCTTACGGTCCCTCCGTTCATGGATCAACCACTGCCAAAGAACTACACACTACCGAAGTTGGAGTTTTACGATGGAATGGGAGACCCGTCTGATCACTACTTCCAACACGTTATGACGCTCAAAGAAGGGTCTGATGCAATAATGAGAGTTGATATATGCACCTCTTCATTTATCCATGAAGGTTTAGTCTCATGCAATAATGGAGTTTTAGTCTCATGAAGGTTTCCAAAAATGTTAGCCACAAACATTACTGACTTAATAAAAGAAAATTTACTTTCTAAAAAAATTTGGAAATACATGGTCACTTTCTTTTATTTTCCTTAGAGTAATCATCTACTTGCCAAAATTAAAAAAAAAACAACTAACAGTGTCACAATAGTATACCAACAGATTTTAACAACAATTTAAAAGTATCTAATGATACACCGAAACGGTCCCAACTCTGCGCCGTACACGTGTCATGATGATCTCGAGGAATAATATGCCCTAGCATCAGCCCAACACTGACCCAGCCCAAGAGGTTCTAGGCCCGCCCAACGCAGTCCGCCAGATGGACTCAGATTCTTACAACCTGCTAAGCCCACATATCTTACAACTATCCTCAATACCCGTAAGCCCGGCTAAAGCAAGTATCTCGAGGATCAGCTTTGGACGGGCAATTACAGCAGCTCTTTGCTTCCAACTAGGAAGCGGATTCTGGAGTATATATCACATATGGAGACATCTACCTATAGATTACTCTCGGAACGGGAACTATTTCCTGCGTATCTAGGAGCACAAAGCTAACAAGGAAACTTTCCTCCACAACACGACTTTTAATTAGAGAAGGATCTCCAGAAGATCTTCTTCCATAAACAATGCCATCGATGGCCTCTTCGAACTAGGACTCTAGCACTATAAATAAGACATGAGGTTGGTAAGCTAAGGTACGCTACAAATTCCATGTTTACAGCATTACACCTTCCTCAGATCCTTGTCTGACTTTAGAATTGGAGTGTCATCGGCCACCACAACAGTGGTCCATGGCTCACATGCATTCCTTGTGCAGGTTAAGGTCAAAGCAGGGAGCAAAAAATGACTGCATCGATTTGGCACCGTTCGTGGGGACGACAAAGTTCCTAATTAACCTTTCACAAACATCATCTCACTTCAGAATACTAAGAGATGGTGACCACCAGATCACACAACAATGGAGAACGAGGGGACACCTCGAAGGATCAGCCTGGCGCTACTTTACAGCTCTCGATGGTGCAAACAACGCACATGCATCAAGCTCGCGCTCTCGAAACAACAACAACAATGATGGACCCCAAAACGGATCCAACATATAATAGTAGCAGGAGAGAAGTCAACTCAAAAAACTTTGTTTCAAGAGTTCATAATGATCGATGCACCTTCAGCATATAATGCAGTCCTGGGGAGACCCTGGATACACCAAATGGGAACGACAGTTTCCACTCTGCACCAGTGCATCAAGTATTGGATAAACCAAGCGATCGGTACGTAAATAGGCAACCAGGCGATCGCCAGAGAATGCCAGTGCATAATGGCATAGTTACCAAGTGATTCCCAGTTAGCAACTAGCCCCGTGACCAAGATGACTTTCAATCTCGCCCAAGAAATAGGGGAGAGCAACCTATCCTAGACGATGAGGCTCCTGTAAACCCCCGAGGTAGGCCCAACCCCGGCCAACCAGACGAAGAAACCAACACGGTCTACCTCGACAGCCCTCTCAACAACAGGGTTATCAAGATAAGTTCCCGTTTGAGCAAAGATTTGACGGAACAGCTCACAAAGCTGCTACAACAGAACCAGGACATCTTCGCCTGGATCATGCGAGACATGGTGGGAATCGACCCGTCTATAATCACTCATCGCCTAGAGATGGAACCCACGAGGAAAATCGTATAACAGAAGAAGAGGTTTTTTGGCGCAGGAAAGAAACACGATCATAAATGAAGAGGTACAGCGTTTACTCAATGCGGACATGATTAAAGAAATGTGATACCCAGATTGGCTGACAAACATCGTTCTTGTAATAAAGAAAAACTGAAAATGGATAGTGTGTGTAGACTACAAGAACTTGAACAAAGCCTGCTCGAAGGACAACTTTTCGCTCCCCCGCCATTGATCAGATCGTGGACACCACATCCGGGCACAACTTACTAAGTTTCATGGACACCTACTCAGGCTACAATCAAATATTAATGCACCCCCGGATCAAGAAAAGACTTCTTTCATAACTGAAAGAGGGATATATTGTTATAGGGTGAGGTCGTTCGGCTTAAATAAAGCAGGTGCTACATTCCAACGGCTGGTAAACCAAATGTTTAAATAACATATCGGCAGAAACATGGAGGTCTACATCGATGATATGCTAGTCAAGAGCCTCCACAGCCCGACCACATAGGAGACCTCACTAAAGCATTCAATCAGTTCAAGAAATACCAAATGAAGCTCAACCACAAAAATGTACGTTCGGAGTTGAGTCTGGAAAATTCTTAGGCTATATAGTGAATAAGAGGGGAATTGAGACTGACCCAAAACAGATTCAGGCCCTTCCCGCTTCGAACAACGAGGCCGAATACTAGGCCCTCCTGTCCGGCCAGAAGCTAGCCTTGGGAATCGGGATAGATCACCTAATGGCATACAACAACTCAAGACTGTAGTCAACCAGGTCAAAGGAGATTTCAACAGCAAAGAACCCCGCATGATAGCCTACTATGAAAAGGTACTCGACGCAATGAGCGGGTTCAAGAGGTGCGAGCTCATACAATGCCCTCGAGACGACAATAAAAGAGTTGAAGCGCTAGCCAGAGAAGCCTCGGCCTCTGCTGAAGTCTCAAGCGGTCTCATTGAATATCAAGAGCGATCAAGCCTCGACAAAAAAGAACCTAGAAATGTTTGCATTGCAGATGCATCACCAAATTAGATGACTCCGATCCTCGAATACATCGCAACCCGAGCCCTACCTAACGAGAAGGTCGAAGCCAGAAGACTTAAAAACATAATAGCGAGTTACACTCTCCTAAACGAAAAGTTGAACAATAGATCAGTGATAGGACCTATGCTCCGCTGTCTGTCACCTTTAGAAGCAAGTCAAGTCTTGGGAAGGATCCACGACGGTATATGCGGACATCATCTGGGAGGGAAAACCCTCACCCACAAATCTTTAACTCTAGGATACTATTGGACGACAATGCAATGAAACACCAAAGATATTATCCGCAAGTGCGACAAATGTTAGAGGTTTGCGCCATACAAACACATGCCTACCCAGCCACTGACATCGATGACAAATCCGTGGCCGTGGCCATTCAAACAGTGGGAGATGGACATCGTCAGACCGCTCCCATTTTCAGTCGGTAAAAGGTTCCTTTTTTATGGCTGTCGAGTAATTTACCAAGTGGGTCGAAGCTGAGCCCCTATCCAAGATAGGGCAGGTCCAGATAGAAAAATTCATATGGGCCACCATCGACTGCAGATTTGGCATCCCAAGAGTATTGGTCAGCGACAATGGAACTCTGTTCGAAAGTATTAAGGTTAAAAAAACTATGCAAATGACAGCCGAGAAAATGGGAGTCTAGTCAGCGCTCACACACCTGATGAAAACAACTCGCCAAGGGATCGTTGCTCTCTAACAAACAATGATCGCCGAACTTACCAGGTAAGCTTAGTTAGTTTGCGACTGATGACGATGTCTTCCGGTGCCCAACACCTAGTCCGTTGTGCTCGGGCAATGACAACTGAGGAAGTGAGAGTCTAGTTAGTGCTCACACGCCTGATGACGATGACTCGCCAATGGATCATTGCTTTATAATAAACAGTGATTGCCAAACTTACCAAGTAAGCTTAGTCAATTCGCGACTGATGACGACGCTTCTGGTGCCCAATGCCTAGTTCGTTGTTCGCGAGCGACGACGGTCGAGGAAGTGGGAGTCTAGCCAACGTTCAAATGCCTGATGACGATGACTCGCCAAGGGATCTTTGCTCTCTAACAAATAATGATCGCCGAACTTACCAGGTAAGCTTAGTCAGTTCACAATTGACGACAACGGCTTTCAGTGCCCAACGCCTAATCCACTGCGCACGAGTGATGACGGTCGAGGAAGTGGGAGTCTAGTCAGTGCTCACACGCCTGATGATGATGACTCGCCAAGGGATCATTGCTCTCTAACAGAAAATGATCACCAAACTTACCAGGTAAGTTTAGTTAGTTTGCGACTGACGACAACGGCTTATGGTGCCCAACGCCTAGTCCGCTGCGCGCGGGCAACGACTGCCAAGGAAGTGGGAGTCTAATCAGCGCTCACATGCCTAATGACAAAAACTCTCCAAGGGATCATTGTTCTCTAACAGACAATGATCGCTTACCCGGTAAGCTTAGTCAGTTCACAACTGACAACAATGGCTTCTGGTGCCCAACGCCTAGTCTGCTGCACGCAAGTAACGACGACCAAGGAAGTGGGAGTCTAGTCAGCGCTCACACGCCTGATGGCGATGACTTGCCAAGGGATCATTACTATCTAACAAACAATGATCGTCGAACTTACTAAGTAAGCATAGTCAGTTCACGACTAATGATGATGACTTCTGGTGCTCAATGCCTAGTCTGCTGCGCGCGGGCGACAACGGTCAAGGAAGTGAGAGTTAGTCGGTGCTCACACGCCTGATGACGACGACTCGCCAAGGGGTCATTACTCTCTAACAGACAATGACCGCCGAACTTACCAAGTAAGCTTAGTCAGTTCGCGACTGACGATGACGGCTTCTAGTGCCCAATGCCTAGGCCGCTGTGTGCGGGCAATGACGACCGAGGAAATACACATATTAACCCAATCACGTCTGAATGAATTTAAACACATGCAAACACATACAAGTTACAACTTTTCAGGAAAAGACTACAAAGGCCATGCAACATCTCTATTGACATAAGACTATGGTATTTTGTAACTAGAAGCTCTCATTGTACATCTCCTCTAGGTCCCAATACAATCAACAAATCAAATAAATGGTGATCAAACATTTAAATTCAGAATAGTAATGAAATACTCAACCTGTAAAAATCTAAGCTTTAAACACATAAATCATCGAAATCAATCATTCATAATCTTGGTACATCTTAACCCTAACTAATGGAGTTTAGGCCAGTATAGTTGAAGTATAATCCATAGAATCAATAAATATACATGAAGAAAAAAGAATAAAATACAAGTGAAAAGAAGAAAACATTGTGTTGGCTAGATTTCTCCTGTTTGTTTCCACGATGTGTTGGCTTTTTGCTTTGTTTCTTCTCTTCCCCAAGTTTCTTTTCTTGCGTCCCTCTCTTTCTCAAGTTTTCAACCCTCTTAAGGATATGGCTCTTCCACTTCCTCAAGGAAACAACTTCCTTAAGTATTTTCTGAAACAAACTCTTATCCCCCAAGTTTCCATTCTTATCAATCTTTCCAATAAGGTTGACTTTTCTATCCCGACTGTCTCATTTTTTACTTACAAACGACTCATTGGGGTAAAGTGGTCAACATATGACTTGAAATCCTATCTCTTAGCTTCAAAGTTTGTACCGTATTCCGAGATATTTGAAAATCGTTCCTGCGTTTGGAGATTTGGCTCCCACTATACCCCCTCAAGGGTATATAAGTTTGCATCAGGCATGTTTGAATCTGAGTTCTGATTTCCAATGCCAAATGCCTTCTACTCAGATGGTTTCGAGCGGGTTAAAGATTTTGCTTGCGATTCTTCTGAGGGCACAAGTTGTTGGTCTTCGTTTGACCATGGCGGTGATTCATCACATGACCACTACTTGGTTGGACCCCAAGGGTCTCTACATATTGAACTGCCCCGCTTGTCTGCGCTTGGAGATGGATGGCGCTGAGCCTTGGGAGAAGCGTTGGTTTTTGGCTACTGTGGATTTTTCATACTTCAAGCTTGGGAGTTGTTGAGTTTTCCGATACTTCCATTTTGTTATCCGTGAGTTTTTTTATGCTGCTAACTTATATATTCTTTGTACTCCTGATGCGACGCTGGTTTTGATGTCACTCTTCTATGTCAAATAAGCTTGTTGTTCCGTCCCTTACTGAGGAGGAGAGGCGGATAGATAGGGAATTCCTCAAGTTTCCCTTGACATCCCTTGAGGAGGTCGTAATGCCAGGTAATGTTATGTGCAGTGGTTTGCTGCGGTGTTCTCACGATGCCCACGCCATGCCAGGTTCACCAGCCGAAGGGGTTGTTTTTCGTTGTTCAAGGAAGAGAAGCCTGGCTCTGCTCAACCCAACTAGGCTTGCAAAACTGGAACTGAACGTGCCTCCTATCATTGCTCCAATGAGGAGACAACCCTCTGACCGTGCGGCTTCGTCCCTTAGGTTGTCGCGTTCTGTTCAGGTGGTGACCTCGGGGTGTCGTCGCTTACTTCTTGATATTGCCACTCCCCCTATTGAAGGGGATGACATTGGACCACGCATTGACGCTTCATGCCACCATGGTTCCGAGATGGTCATTCGCGCCCTTGAGCTGTACAATCCTGTTGTTTTGCATCCCGAAGCTCGCGAGCAAGTTTTTGCTTTAGGGAAAGCCTTCACAGACCTATAGCTCCAGATTTCTGGTACTGCCACGAACTTGGGAGCTGTGAGGGTTGCGGTTTTTGCCACTGAAGCGGAGTTTGCGGGCATAAAATCTCAATTGAGGGCAGCCAAGTCTGATTTGGTGTTGAGCCGTGTTGAGCTGGGGCGAACTAGGGCTAAATTGGAATGCCTAGATACGGCCATGGACAGATGGTCGTCCAACTTGAAGGTCCAAGAAACTGAAAGAAGACGGGCGAAGGCAGAATGGGCTGTCAAGCGACGACAGCTGGAGTCCACAGTTGACAAGGGGCTCCATCGCACTCATGAGGCGGAACTTTTATTGTCGGAGGAGCGTTCACATTATGCTGTTTTGGTGGGCGCAATGGATTTTGACATGTCAGGAAGGAAGTCGTTAATCTCGTCAGAGGTCATTTGGGGTAGGTTGGAACTTCTGGAGATGATTAGAGAAGAGCATCCTTGTGTCAACCTTGATTTTTCCCATTATAGGAGGGCTGTTTTTGGACCAATTTCTAGAAAGAAGGGTTCTAGCTCCACAGGACTAGCTGCAGACGAGGCCATCTCTCCTTAAAAAAGTTGTAACGTCTTTCCCAGGATGGAAAAACAATTTTTTACCTTTTTAATGAAAGTATTGTTTTGTCATGTACTGTCGAGTTTTCTTTAGATGCATCGTAGATCGTAGAATTTGTAGGCTGTTGTCGTCTGTTGATGAGCTATGGTTGCCTATGTGTGTCGACTATGTTGAGGTGCCCTAAAGACTGATATCTTTTGAGGAGCATGTTGGCACTGTCTTTGCCTTGTGTTGTCATTAGTTGAGGACTGACTAAGCATTCTTGGTGAGTCCGGCGATCACCGTTTATTGGAGAGCAATGATTTCTTGGTGATTCGTCGTTATGAACAGACAAGCGCTGTCTAAACTCTTGTTGGGTGTCAGAAGCCATCGTCATCAGTTGCGAACCAATAAGTTTTACTGGCAAGATCAGCGACCATTGACTGTTGGAGAGCAATGATCCCTTGACGAGTCATCGTCATCAGTGGACAAGCGCTGACTAGACTCCCACTTCATCGACCTTCATGGTCCGCGCACAGCGGACTAGGTGTTGGGCACCAGAAGCCATTGTCATCAGTCGCAAACTGACTAAGCTTGTCTGGTAAGTTTGGCGATCATTGTCTATTGGAAAGTCATGATCCCTTGGCGAGTCATCGTCATCAGCGAACGAGCACTGACTAGACTCTCACTTTCTCGGCCATCATGATCCGTGCACAGCAGACTAGGCATTTGGGCAGATATTAAAGTCTGGACATAGCCGGGTTTGTCGAGGGTTATAACGAACCAGTGAAAGTTTTAGTAAAAGCAAATATTTTATTGATAATATTTTTTGAGATGCTCTACATTCCATGGTCGTTTAAGCCTGTCGACGCCTGTATCTTCTAGCCAATACGTTCCCGGCTTGTTGACCTTGTCCTGCACCGGCTTCTTTTTGTTTTGTTGGGTCCATCTGAGTACCTAATCCCCCACCTTGAAGTTGTGTGGCTTGACCTTCTTGTTGTAGTATTACGCCATTTATTGTTGGTAGGCGGCTATCTTGGTAGAGGCTAACTCTCGCTTCTCTTCGAGGAGGTCTAGCCCAGCGCACAAGGCTTCGTCATTGCCTTCTGGTCTAAAATCTTTCGCTTGGAAGGTTTGCACCTCGAGTTCTACCTGGGCCATAGCTTCTGACCCATATGCCAGGGAAAATGGCTTCTCACCGGTAGGAATTCTCTTGGTTGTATGATACGCCCAGAGTATTTCCGGTAGCTCTACAACCCATTTTCCCTTGGCCGCATCAAGCTTCCTTTTGATAGCCTCGAGGATTGTTCGGTTGGTAACTCTACTTGGTCGTTGGCTTGGGGGTGCTCTGACGAGGAGAAGTGGTGATCAATATTCAAACTTTTGCACAGTCCTTTAACCTTCATACCTTCAAACTGAGTTTCATTGTCGCTGACCAGTACTCTGGGGATGCTAAATCTACAGATGATGGTGGCCCATATGAATTTTTCAATCTGGACCTGCCCTATTTTGGATAGAGGCTTGGCCTCGACCCACTTGGTGAAGTAGTCAACAACCACAAGAAGGAACTTTTTATCGGCTGATGCTGGGAGCAGTCCAACGATATCCATTCCCCATTGTGCGAATGGCTATGGACTAGTCATCGGAGTCAGTGGCTGGGCAAGCATATGTGTGTATGGTGCGAACCTCTGACATTTGTTGCACTTGTGGACATTATCTTTGACATTTCGCTGCATGGTCGACCAATAGTACCCCAGAGTTACAACTTTGTGGGCGAGGGTTCTTCCACCCGAATGATTCTTTCATATACCAGTTGTAAAACTTTCCCATGACCTGACTCACCTCTGAAGGTGATAGACATCGGAGCAGGGGCCATATTACAGATCTCCTGTATAATTTGGCAATTAGGAGAGTGTACCTTGCTACTATGTTTTTTAGTTTTCTGGATTCGACCTTCTCGGTTGGCAGGGCTCCGGTTGTAATGTATTTGATTATCAGAGTCATCCAATTTTGTTGCGCGTCTACAATGTAGATATATCTAGGATCTCCGGTCGAGTGTCGATTGCTCTTGGTACTCGATGAGGCCGCTTGAGATTTTGTCGGAGGCTGAGGCTTATCTACTTAGCGCACCAGCTCTTTTATTGTCGTCTCGAGGGCATTGTATGATTTCACACCTCTCAAACTTGCCCATCACGCTGGTAGGCTATCATGCGGGGGTATTTGCTGTTGAAATACACTTTGACCTGGTTGACTACTAGTCTTGAGTCGCTATATGCCATTAGGCGATTTATACCTATCCCTAATGCTAGCTTTAGGCTGGACAGGAGAGCTTCATACTCGGTCTAGTAGTTTGAAGTGGGGAAGCTGAATCTGATTTTTTTTTCTAGGGTGAAGCTGCTGAGGGAGTGGAGTGTGATTTTGACTACACTTGCCTTCCCAGTTGAGGACCCATCACAGCGCAAGATCCACGCCTAGGCATTCGAATAAGAGGGCTGGTGATCTGTCTTTGGCTTTTTTTCATTGGTGAACTCAGCAGTGAAGTCTGACAGCGCCTGATCTTTGATGGCGGTTCTTGGAGTGTAGTTTATGTAAAACTACCCTAGCTCCACTGATCATTTTACCATCCTGCCGGATAGTTCGAGTTTATGCAATACCGAGCAGATCGGATGCTTGGTCAGGACCATTATAGAATGAGCCTGAAAATAGGGGCCTCTATTTTTTGGAGGATACGACCAGTGCCAGAGCCAACTATTTCAGGTCCGGATAGTGTGCCTTCGCTTCGATGAAGGTTTTACTGGTGTAATACACTGGTCTTTGGGTCCCTTGATCGTCTCGTACGAGGACCGAGTTGACGATGTGCTTGGAAATAGACAAATACAAGTAGAGTGTTTCCCCTGTAACTGATTTTGAGAGTAGTTTTGAACTCCCCATGTAAGCTTTCAGGCTCTGAAAGGCTTGTTCGCACTCTTCGTTCTAAGAAAATCATTTGTTCCATCTTAGTATCTTAAAGAAAGGGAGGCATTTGTCGGATTTGTTGAGTGTTGCTACCCTGCCAATCAGGCTCTAAACGTCTCTAATGTTGGTCGGGGCTTTCATGTCGAGAAGGGCCTAAACCTGTTTTGGGTCAACTTTGATTCCCCTTTTGTTCACTATATATCCTAGGAATTTTTCAAACTCAACTCCGAATGTGTATTTTTTGTGAGTTGAGCTTCATCTGGAATTTCCTGAGTTGGTTGAACATTTCAAAGAGGTTGTGTATGTGGTCAGGGCTACGGAGGCTCTTGACCAGCATATTGTCTATGTAGACCACCATGTTCCTGTCGATCTATTTTTTGAACATATGGTTGACCAGTCATTGGTACGTAGCGCATGCGTTCTTTAAGCCGAATGGCATTACCCTGTATCAATATATTTTCTCTTGATCTGTGGGGTGCATTAATATTTTATTGTTGCCCGAATAGGCGTCCATGAAGTTGAGTAAGCTATGCCCGAATGTGGCATCCGCGATCTGAACAATGCGAGGGAGTAGGAAATTGTCCTTCGGGCAGGCTTTGTTCAAGTCTGTGTAGTCCACACACTCTCCATTTTCCAATTTTCTTTTTTACAAGAACGGTATTCGCCAGCTAGTCGGGATATCATGCTTCATTTATCATGTCCGCGTTGAGTAAACGTTGTACTTCCTCATTTATGATCGCGTTCCTCTCGAGCGCCACAAGCCTTTTCTTCTGCTTAACGATTTTTTTGTGGGGTCCACATCTAAAAGATGGGTGATTATTGAAGGGTCGATCCCCACCATGTCTCGCATGATCTAAGCGAAGATGTCTTGGTTACGTTGTAGCAGCTCCGTGAGTTGTTGTACCAACTCTTTGCTCAAACAAAAACCGATCTGGACAACTTTGCTGTCAAGGTAGACCATTATGGTTTCTTCTTCCGATTGATCGACATTAGGCCTACCTCGAGGGCTTACTGGAGCCTCGTCATCTGGGATCAGTTGTTCTTCTCCTATGTCTCGGGTGGAACAAAGAGTCATCTTAGTCGCAGGGCTAGTCGCCGACTGAGAATCATTAGTTGGCAATGCTATCATGTACTAGTATTCCCTGTCAATTGTCTGATCGCCCTTTAGAGTGTCGAAAGCTCGGTTTATTGGATACTTGATTCACTGGTGTAGAATAGAGACCGCCGCTCCCATATGATGCATTCAGTGCCTCCCCAGAACTGTGTTATGTGCCAAAGGTGCATCGATCACTACGAACTCTTGAAACTGGGTTTTTCGAGTTGGTTTTTCTCTCGTTATTACTGTCTGTTGTATCTTTCCCACAGGGAATCGCTTTTCGCCACTGAAGTCGATCATTGGACGGTTATCAGGAGCTAACGCCCCCTCCTTCAATTGCATTCTTTGGAGAGTGCGGAGAAACAAGACATTCATTGAGCTCCTAGTATCAACCAAAGACCTCCTTACTTCCCAACTTGCTAGGGAGATGGCCACCACCAGGGCATCATTGTGCGAGAGTTGTATGCCCTGGAGCTTTTTCTCCGTAAATGCTAACGGGGCAGAGTGCACGCTTCTAAGCATATGGCACCAGCTGTTCGCCGTGTATCGCTTGGATCTTCATACCTCAGAGAGCCTTCTTCCTAGATCTGTTTGACAGTTCGGACTCGGAGTGGGCTCCATGAAGTACGCATATCCCATCTGTCGATTCCTCACTAGGCCCGATTTTGCTCCTAGTTGTTCGTTCCTCTTCTAGGGTGATATAGCACTGTGTTTACCTTGCTAGGTTTGTCATATTGGTCGGTGGGTTTAGAGTCAGGAAGTTGTAGAACTTTCCTTTCCCTAGACCATTGATGAAGGCTGAGATGACCGTTGTATCGTCGTGTACGTTGACGGTGATTAACTCACTGCTAAAATGGACCAGGCATGCCTTCAGTGTTTCATTAGGCTTTTGTTTCATCAATTTGAGCGTATCTATTGTTGACAAAGCTTGACGTATAAACTGGGATCTTAGACCTGATTTGAGGTCAGTCAGTGCTGCCGTTGTTCCAGGAACGTCGGTTTGACGCCTATATGTTGTTTGCCCTGTCGATGGTGGATAAGCAGTGCTAGGCTGAACACTCAACGTTTCCCCTTGGTCTCCATCATTGCGTGATCTAGTAATCACCATCTCTATGTATTTTGAAGGGAGATGATGTTAGTGAAAGGTTAAGAACTTTGTCGTCCCCACGGACAGCGCCAAACTGATGCAGTCATTTTCCACTCCCTGTTTTGACCTAGCCCTGCTGATCTGCACAAGTAACGCACGTGAGCCAAAGACCACTGTTGTGGTGGTCGATGGCACTCCGATGCTAAAATCAGACAGGGATCTGAGAAAGGTATAATGCTATAAACAGGGAATTTGTAACGTACCTTAGCTTACCAACCTCATGTCTTATTTATAATGCAGGAGTCCTGATTTGACCAGGCCATTGAGAGTGCAGTTTAGGAAGGAGATCTTGGTGGAGATCCTTCTCTAACTAGGAATCGTGTTGTAGAAGGGAGTTCCATGTCAGCCATGTGCTCCTAGATACGTGGGAGATAGTTCCCTATCAAAGGGTAATCCGTAAGAGGAAGTTTCCATGCGTGATATGTACTCTAGTATTTGCTTCCTAGTCGAAAGCGGAGAACTGCTGTAATTGCCTGTTCAAAACTGATCCTCGAGATACTTTCCTTAAGAGGGCTTACGGGTATTGAGGTCAGTTGTGAGACGTGTGGGCTTAGCAAGTTGTAAGAGTTTGGGTCCGTCTAGTAGATTGCATTTGCCACTTGGGCCGGATTAGTGTAGGGCTGACGTTGGGGCCCGTGTGTCTTCGAGATCATCATGACACATGTATGGCTCGGGGATGTGATCGTTTTGGTGTATCATCAAATAGTATCTCCCAAAGACCTCAGGCAGCTCCATTATCCGTACTCACTCATCATCATACTATAGCGACTAATCATATTACTATCATAATGGACACACATAAGCCACGAGAGACGACATGTGCGAGATTGAGGAACTTCTTTTGTCACCATGCATTCCCATGACTTGCTGATACAACCAAAGGTAATATGACTCACTAGAGAACCATTTGGAGATATCCTCAAGAAGACCCTCTGGAAGTCTTGCCCAATCAACACAAGAGATCTTTCCATCCCCAACCTCCTTATTTTGCTTTTTGCATATCTTCTTGTACAACGCCAATTTTGTGGTTGTTTATGTACCTTCTTCTTGAGTACCGTAGCTCTAAAAGGCAAAGAAACCTCAAACCTAAGTTTTGAGGTTAGTCTTATGGGCGTGTTTGATTTTGCCTCTTCATCTAGTCAAGGGTCTAAATTTCTCCAAAAAACTACTAACTTTCACAAAACCATTAGAATTGATTGATTTTGGTGACTCGAGAAACCAGTCTCAAATCTGATCAACTTACAGAACTTGTGTATAGGTTATAAGCAAAAATAGATCATTAGCAGATGTAACTCGTGAAAATAATGAAGGATTATAAGCAGAAAATGTTAGAGATGATGTTAACGAGGAGTGTAGAGATCCCTTCGCTCAGATTACGACTACAAAGAGGAAGCTTATGTGTGGTTTCCATGCTAGGTTAAGAGACAAGAGCACTATGTGCACCCCACGTTTTCCTCTTTTTGACCCCCTTCCAAAAATTTTGGCCTTTAAGAGCATCCACAGTAAGCAGGGATATAAATAAATTTAAAAAAAAATTGATAGTGGTAAAAAAGTGACAGTTGCCAACCTTTTTTGTCTCTCATCTTATTTATTATTTTCTATTGGTGGGGTCAGATTTTCCTGCATCATCTAATATGGTGTTGTTGCTATGCACACTTTGTTAATGCGGTGTCAAATTTGACACCCCGTTGAAACAATAAACAAAATTAGAAGTTTTTTGGACTTACTGGGGTGTGCAAATTTGCACAGCCACACCCAAAACCTAGCTTACTATGTAGGTGTATAACTGTATATCTTTTTTTTTTTTTTTTGGGAATTAGGCCGGCAAGAAGTACAAAACTTATCCTTGTAAAATCATGACTCCCCTTCGAATTCAATGGTTGAGCCCTACATTTGATTTCATCCAATGCTCACAAATGCATAAAGAAAGTGAGATGGTAATAAAACAATTGCTCCCGTTCAAGTTGTTCAACAAAGTGATCGACAATATTGCTATTTTCTTATGTCACTTTTTTTTTTCTTTCCATTGCTCATTTGTCAGGTGGTCTTTCTCATGTTCTCCAACTTATAGTTATTTCTTCAAAATCTCGTTTGTCTATTAAATTTCAGTATAACAATGAAATGAAATGAAAAATAAGATTAGCTAGTTTTCCAAAAATGAAAAAAAACTTTGACAAGCCCAATTACCTCAAGCAACTTTTAGGAACATAACAATTATCGCAACTACCTGAAGTAAAATTAATTTAGGATTGAGAAAAAATAATGCAATTAAGCAAGCACCAACACACTCCAAGTAGCTTGATTTCGTTTCCTCCATAAGAGAGCAAAACTTTCCATTTCCTAGTTTATGAGACACGTAGTTGTTTTTCAACTTCTAGAAATCTGCCTCTTAGGCAACTATAACTAAATTGTGTTTTATAAGTTGTTTTTTATTCAAAAATTGTGGTTGATGCCGTCATTTTCTGCTCCATATTTGACCTAATCCTGCTGATCTGCACAAGTAATGCACATGAGCCACGGACCACCGTTGTGGTGGCTTATGACACTCTGATGCTAAAGTCAGATAGAGATTTGAGGAAGGTGTAATGTTGTAAACAGGGAATTTTGTAGCGTACCTTATCTTACCAATCTCATGTCTTATTTATAGTGCATGAGTCCTGGTTCGACCACGCCATCGATAGCGTAGTTTAAGAAGGAGATCTTCATGGAGATCCTTCTCTAATTAGAAGTCGTGTTGTAGAAGGGAAGTTCCTTGTTAGCCCTATGCTCCTAGATATGCGGGAGATAATTCCCTATCAAAGGGTAATCCATGAGAGGAAGTTTCCTTGCGTGATATGTAATCTAGTGTTTGTTTCCTAGTTAGAAGCGGAGAGCTGTTGTAGTTGCATGTCCGAAGCTGATCCTTGAGATACTTGCCTTAGTAGGGCTTACGGGTATTGAGGATAGCTGTGAGACATGTGGGCTTAGTGAGTTGTCAGAGTTTGCATCCGTTTAGTGGAGTGCATTGGGCGAGCCTAGAACTGCTTGGGCCGGATCAATGTTGGGCTGATGCTGAGCCTGTAATTCCTCGAGATCATCATGACACATGTATGGCTCAGGGATGTGACCGTTTTGGTATATCATCAGCTAATCCCCCCGAGTTAGTGGGCTGTCACATCAATTCACTAAGCCATCTCTTGAAAAGATACGCCACTCATGATGATTGAGTCTGAATCGTTGCTTGAGCCGTGCGTCGCATTTAATGAACGTGCATCGGTTAAGTGGAAAAGAGGCGGGAACCTAATCCCTGTTTATGTCATCCGTTGTGCGGAGTCTGACCTTTCTATTTTCTTTGCTTTTGAAGATATTGTTCTGTTCATCTTCTGACTAAAAAGATTGTTTGTCTTCTTCATGGCTCAACAAAACCTTCTTGATGACGCAACCTTGGCCAGGGGCCTTGAGTTTTTTGAAGACATGCTGTTTTCTGAACCCGACCTTGCTGAGATCCGTATGAAGTTTGGGGTCCTTGAGGACATGCTGTTGTTTGTTCTAATGGATACAAGATCATCCTTTTCATTCTGATTAGGGTGAAGAAGGTTGGTGTCCGCGTGACTCCACGAGTGATCCAGTTGCTGACTTCTCATTGGTTGAAGAGAAACGTCGTTTGTAAGATGACGTCGCCAGCTTGCTTCGTGAATCTGCCAAATGGCTTCAAGTTTTGGCAGAAGTATTGCTTTTTGGCCCCCACGGATTCAAAGTTTAGACCACTTAGTAAGTACGATTTTTCCTTATGGTTTCATTGCGCTTGATTGCATGCTAATCATTGTTTGTGTTTCTTCGTAGGACGTTTTTCCACTCCTCTTACCCTAGAGGAGCAGAACACTATGGAGACATTATGTAGTTTGTAGGGGAGGTCGATGTATCTGGCTGGAAAAAAAACTACCTACGATTTGCAGGGGTTGACGACATGTCGAATCTCAGTGTTGCACATGCGAAAGCTTTGATGAGCAATTGATGAGGGTTGCGATGGCGGCTTCTGCCGGTGCCGATTCACGTGGGACTATTCTGGTAGAAGGTTCCCGTGAAGACCCACTTGAGGTCCACTAATTTATTTAAGTCGTATTTTAATTCTTACATAACGTCTTTGAATACGAGTTTCTACATATTTAAAAAAAAACCAAATTAATACATTTTTTCTTGCTCTCACAAACTTAACTGTAATTCTATTGAGATAGAGAAAATTTATTGATAATTATTTTGAGTAATAAGTTTGTTCATGAATGAGAACCGGTGCCGATTTGAAAAAAATTAATAAGGTTGCCTAAGGCCCATATTTGTCTTGAGTCTACACCAATTCTTACTCATAAAACAATTGATGGCTCAAAGTTTTACTTCAAAATCATGTGATTTTCACGGGCGAAGACAACACTCTCCACTCTTATATTGTTACACGTAAAATGCACGTGAGTGAGTGCTTCACCTTATCCTCCATCATTCACCATTCAACACCACCATCTTCATTTTTCGCCTCATCTAACCACCATAAACATGACCATTGAACCCGATCTTCATCCTCCCCCCACCTCAATACCCCATTTTGTTCAAACCACCAATCATCTCTTCTCCCTCTCTATTCGTATCCTTGCAAATTGCTAGAAATGGAAATGTCGTCCTAAATCCATTTCTAGAATCTCAATAAAACAAGGTAACTAATAAATAATTAACACCACCACTTCTCCCGATGGACATCACCATCGGGCTACTTTTTGAAGGACAACACCACTTTTTGAAGGACAACATCACTACTGAAGGACACCACCTATAAAAGAAAAAAACCCTAACTCCTCCTCTCTTCTCTTGTTAACAAGAACCATCACTACCGCACCACCACCCCGCCACCATCAACCGAACCACCACACCGCGGCCGGTCTCCTCCTCAACTTCCTCTCACCCTCTCTTCTATGTCAAGAACCATCACCACCCCGCCGACCTCTCGCACCACCTCCTCATCTCTCCCTCTTTTTCTTATGTGTTTTTTTCTTTTCCTCCTCTCTTATTTTCTTCTTCGTTTTCTCTTATTTTCTTCACAGTACAAACACAAATTGAAAATTTAGAAATAGAAACAAAAATTTACAATACAAAACACACAAAAACAAACATTAAATAGTAAAATTTTCATTAATATTTAAAAATATTACAAAACAAATACAAAAAAAAAACATTATTTGTCTTGGACACTGTCAACAAAGTCTTTGAGGGGATGGCATTCATGGCCCTCTTTGTCGGAGGAGTAGTAGTTTACTAATGCACCATCGCCATCATCATAGTCCTCATCAGAGAACGATGATGTTTCACTGTCCTCTTCCTCATCTGACAGTTTTTCATCATCATCGTCCTCATCATCATCTGAAGACGATGATGAGTAGGGGTCCTCATACCAAACATAGTCTTCTTCGGGATCACCAATTTCATCACATTCTTCGTCGAAGGATTCTTCTTTGAACATTGGCCTTTTTTCTCTTTATCTTCTCTTCTTTCTCTTGAATTGGTTATGAATACTAATAGACTACTCCCTTTTATAATGCTCAACTTAAATGACAACTTAAATGAATTGGTTATGAATTTGTCTTCCCAACCAATTCTATTTGCCTTCTCAAGCAATTCTATTTATCTTCCCAATGAATTTTATTTGTCTTCTCAAGTAATTTTCTTGTGATTATGCAACCATTGTGGTTTTTCCAAATATGCTTGAATGTCGGAGACAAAGGAAAAAGTGAAATTTTTTTCGGAGATACTCAAAACGTAATGGCAAAACCGAGCCCAATAATAACAATAGCAGCAAATGGACACGAATGTGATTTTACAAATTGCAGAAATTCAACAATTGTATGAAACAGAGACAAGTTTTTGCCGAAAACACAACTGTTCACGTGAGGATAAGACACATGCTCCCTGGAGCCGTTGCGTTTGAACATAAATCATATTCTGTTTTTTGCTCTAAACACAACGGATAGTGCGAGTTGTGTTCATATCCTCGCATCTAGCGTTGTGTTTGGACAGAAAACAGACTCTGTCCATTTTTTATGAATTTTTGTATTTGAATATTCTTTTTCAATTCCTATGGGTTTGCTATAGTATTTGATTTATTGCTAAACCCCAACTTGAAATGGTCAAAAGTGTGGTTTAGCAATAAATCAAATATGTAAATACTGTAGCAAACCCATAGGAATTGAAAAAATGAAAAAAAATCCAAATACAAAAATTCAAAAAAATTGACATAGTCTGTTTTATGTCTAAACGCAGCGGATAACACGAGGATATGAACACAACTTGCATGATCCACTGCGTTTTGGGCAAAAAACAGAGTTTGGTTTTTGTCCAAATGCAGTTGTAGATGCAAAATGTATTGATATACTTGCGGTATCCGCTGCGTTTGGACAAAAAACTGATGTCCATTTTTATTTTTTTTGTATTTGAATATTTTTTCAATTCCTATGGGTTTGATATAATATTGACCGTTCCATGGAATGTTGTCGAGTTTCATATTCAGTAGTAGACTTGCTTTTAGGAAAGCAGATGGCATTTTTTCACTATCAGTATAGTGTAGTGAGTGCTCCGACTTCTTGCTTCTTCCGTTCAGTCCCCCCGCAAGTAGTTTTTTTTCCTCCACTCGCCTAGTAGTATGTAGGCAAGTTGGCTTGAAAGGGATCCTTCGATCGTTGTGTGAAACAAATAACCAGCAAGCTTCAAAACTACAACACTTCACTCACTTACTCAGAATAACATCACCCCAACTTGAGATGGTCAAAAGTGGAGTTTAGCAATAAATCAAATATGTAAATACTGTAGTAAACCTATAGAAATTGAAAAAAAAATGAAAAAAAAGATTCAAATACAAAAATTCAAAAAAATGAACAAAGTTTGTTTTCTATCTAAACGCAGTGGTAGCGGAGTGGATATGTGTATTATTTGTAGTGGACAGAAACCACTCTGTGTTTTTTTTTTTTTTTGCCAAAAACGCAACGGACTGTGCGATTGTTTTTCTTTGGCTCGCATGTTCCACTACTTTTGGTTCTTTATAGGCATTTTGGACAATTTTGCATGTGCCACTGCGATTTTCTTTATTTTCGTATTAGCCGATGCGAATTTATGTGTATGGCTCACAAGTGCCATTGCGTTTGGGTACAAACTCTTACTAATCAGTTATGTTTCAGGGCACTTACAATAGGATTTTTTTTCAAATCCTCGAGAAGTCTTAGACAGAGAGACCCCATTTCCTCGTTTTATTCATTCTGGCAGTTGAAGTCTTGAGCAGGAATTAAAAGACAATTTTTTTTTAATTTGATGTGAAAATTAAAATATTTTGTGAAGCGAATCTGCAAATGAAAGTATTTTTGTTTGTGTTTTTATATACTATGCATGCAAATATTATAAGCAATGAAAATGCAATTGCAAATAATCACAAAATTCCTAACTGCATTATATAACCAACATCCCAAAATTCTTTTATATACAAACTAAACATATGGGCATCTCGAATCAACAAGATCAACATTTACAATTGGCTAAAATATCAACATATGGACATCTCGTCCTCCTCAACATTTACACTCGAAAATAGTGCCTTATGTTTTTTTTTTGCATTTTATTTACAACTGAGGCGGTAACTGTGTTCTTGTGGCACTATCGACATGAGAAATTCGAGTGTACCTCGCATACTTCTTACAAATTGATGCGGTAACTTTGTTTTTGCTACACTATTGACAAATTTTTTTGCTCTCACGATAGTTTCGGCGAGTATGGGCTCCCCACTCATAGGAACCGCTGCGACGGAGAAGGAAAAAAAAACATGGCAAAAAAAAAAACTAGAGAAGAAGAAGAAGATGGGAAGAGGTGGGATGAGCGGTGGCGGTTGCGAGGTGGTGGTGGTGAAGCGGAAGAGGATGAGAAAAGTGGCGAGGTTGTGGCAGTGAAGATGTGGAGGATGAGAGATGGTGGTAGTGAAGGGGAGGAGGAGAGGTGGCAGTGGTGAGGTGGTGAGGTGAAGGGGAGGAGAATGAGAGGTAGTGGGGGTGAAAAGGTGGAGGATGAGAGGTGGTGGGGAAAAGGGGAGGAGGAGGATGAGGTGGTGGTGAAGGGGAGGAGGATGATGAGGTGGCGGTGACGAAGTGATGGGGTGAAGGGGAGGAGGAGGAAGATGAGGTGGTGGTGGAATGAGGAGGTGGGGTGAAGGGGAAGAGGATGAGAAACGACAGTGGGTGGCGAGGTGGTGGGTGAAAGGGAAGAGAGGAGGAGGAGGCGACGGTTGTTTCTTTATATAATGGTGGTATCCTTCACTAAATAAAAAAAAAATTTAGTGGGTAATGGTGTCCATCAATATAAGTGGTAATGTTATTTAGCAAAGGCCTAAAACAATTCCGGATATGGGTTGAAGGTGAAGGCAGGTTGGTGTGAATGTCAGGTACAAGTTGTAGTGGATGTTGGGGGTGATCTCTAGCATAGATTAAAGAGAGGAAGGAGGATTTCATTAAAATGTGTGTTAGAATGAAATTATAGTAAATTTTGGAACCCAAACTGATATATACTAAAACTAATGGGTGCCACAGTGCAAATAAGCCTAATAACACAGTAGACTGTTAATTCCAAGTTAAATAAAAGAAATTCTTCTAAATTTCTAAAATTGGTTTAATCCAAATTCACTTGTGTTTGGGTTCCAACTTTTCCTATATCAAAGCAACAAAAAGCTTCCCTCTTTCCTCACTGATTCCAAAAATTCACTCTTTTCCCTCTTTCCTATATCAAACCCAAAAATTCTCTGATTCAAAGCAACAACAGAGAATGCCGTCATTTCTCCTTCAAATAACTTCTCTCTTTCCTCACTGATTCCAAACTCTCTTTCTCATTCGAACAGCTGAGAATGAAATCTCTTAAGCGACTAAAAGTCCTCACATCCTTCAAACCCCAACCATCTATTCGATCTCTCTTCTCAAATTTCTCAACAAAACAACCCCACCAACCTCCAATAACAAAATCCTTTAATCTCTACCCAAATCCCAATTTCAATCTCAATCAAAGTTGCAATTTTTCCACCCAAATGAACATCCCACCTTCAAAGACCCACGTCTATGCATCCTTCTTTTGCACATTGATTCAGCTTTACCTGAGCTGCACCAGATTGTTGGAAGCATCACAAGCTTTTGACACAATGAGAGCTAATGGGTTGAAACCAAAATCAACTTCTGCACAAATTCAATAGCGGTGGATTGGTTTCTCAGGTATGGGTTTCTTATTCAGAAATGTTAGCTTGTAGGGTTATTCCGAATGTGTTCACATATAATGGGTTGATTCATTCTTTATGCAGTGGGTAGCTTGAAAACTGCTTTAAAATTGATTAGAAGTGTGGAAATTGACACTGTTAGCTATAATATTGTGATATGGGGGTTTTGCAAGGAAGGTTTGGTGGAACAAGGGGTGGGTTTTATGTCTGAAATGATTAAGAAAAGTGTCGAAATTGACTTTTTTACTTGCAATATTTTGGTTAAGGGGTTTGTTCAAATTGGGTTGTTAGAAGAAGCAGAGTCATTGATGATGTCTCGGTCGTTCGAGGGATGGGTTGGTGAAGATGTTGTGGGTTTCAACACATTGGTTGATGGGTGTTGTAAATATGGGGACATGAGTAAAGCTCGTGAATTGATTGAAAGGATGAGGATGGAAGGTGTTCCGCCTGACATTGTTAGTTACAATGCTCTTATTAATGGTTATTGTAGGGTTGGAGAACTTGGGGAGGCTAAGAATGTCGTAGATGAAATTGTGGGTATGAAAAGGAATGTGGCTGTTACTGAAATTGGTGAGAATGACGCTGTGGTCGTGGAAGGCTTGGTGAAAGATTTTGATTTGGAACCAACACCACACTTATCAGTGGATATTGCAAGTTGCACGAGCTCGATGAAGTATTTTCTTTGTATGAGGAAATGGTTAAGAGTGGTTTCTTGCGTGATGTGGTGAGTTACAGTTCTATAATTAATGGTCTTTTCAAGAGTGGGAGACTCAATGAGGGGAAAGCTCTTTTCATGGAGATGGAGAAAATGGGTGTGGCACCTAACCATGTTTCATACTCTACGCTGGTCTATTCCTTATTTACAGCTGGGAATGTGATGGAAGCCTTTCTCTTTCAAGGACAAATGGTGGTTCGTGGTATTACCTTTGATTTGGTGGTATACACCGTTTTGATGGATGGACTTTTTAAGGTTGGAAATGCTGCTGAAGCTGAGAAAATGTTCCAGACATTGTTGAAGTTTAATATCGTTCCGAATCAGGTTACATATACTGTATTGATCGATGGGCTTTGCAAGGTAGGGGACATGATTGGCGCAAAATCTATACTGAAAGAAATGGATAAGAATTGTGTGTCTCCTAATGTGATAACTTATTCTTCCATCATAAATGGTTACACCAAAAAGGGAATGCTTGCTGAAGCCATTGATGTTATGAAGAAGATGGAACATCAAAACATCCAACCAAATGTTCATACTTTTGCTGTAGTAATTGATGGTTGTTTCAAAGCAGGGAAACAAGAAGAAGCTCTTGAACTTTATGAAGAAATGAAATGGAGAGGTTTAGAGCCAAATGTGTTTTTACTTGATATTTTTGTAAACAATTTGAGAAAAGCAGGAGGAATTGAAGAAGCAGAGGGGTTATTTGAAGATATGACACAGAGGAGCTTGTTTCCCGATTGTGTAAATTATACTTCCCTATTGGATGGCTTCTTCAAAGCAGGAAAGGAGCCTGCTGCTCTTAAGCTGGCTGAAGAAATGGCACAGAAGAATCTAGCTTTTGATGTTGTGGCTTATAACGTCTTCATTAATGGTCTTTTGAAGCTTAAAAAAATTGAAGAAGCAAAATATATTTACTCTGAGATGAGACAGATGGGCTTATCTCCTGACCATGCCACATACAATTCCATGATCCATACGCATTGCAAAGAAAGGAACTTTGAAACTGCTATAGAACTTTGGAACGAGATGAAGAGTTATGGGTTACTGCCAAACTCAATCACTTGTAACACCTTGATAGGAGGCCTTTGCAAGGGTGGTGAGATGCATAAAGGAATGAGTTTGTTGGATGAGATGGTCACTGCTGGTTTTCACCCAGATTCATTTACGCATATAATATTGCTTGATGCATGTTCAAAGTGTAATGAAGTGAACAAAATGTTTGAAATGCATGAAAACTCCAAAAGATGGGTCTTATTCCGAACCTTATGGTTTATAACACGCTTATCATTATCTTATGCAGGTTAGGGATGACAAGGAGAGCTAATTCTTTCTTGAGAGATATGATAAGAGAAGGTATTTCACCAGATAATATAACCTATAATGCTCTTGTGCATGGATACTGCAAGAGTGGCCATTTGGAGAAGGCCTTATCTGTGTATTCTCAGATGTCGGTGGAAGGAGTTTCCCCGGATGTGATAACTTATAATACCTTGTTGGGTGGATTTTCAAATGCTGGTCGTATGACTGAGGCTGATGCATTAGTCAATGAAATGAAGAATAGAGGTGTGAACTTAAATGCTACAACTTACAATAGTTTGATTTCAGGTCATGGGAGGAAAGGAAATAAGAAAGAATCTATAACATTCTACAGTGAAACGATAACTAAGGGCTTCATTCCAAGTACGGGTACTTACAATGTGCTTATTAGTGATTTTGCCAAGGCAAGGAAGATGGATCAGGTGAGGGAGCTTCTAAATGAGATGCAAATGAGAGGGGTGCCCCTTAATTCTTCAACTTATGACATATTAATTAGTGGGTGGTGCAAACTTTCCTATCAGTTTTAGATGAAAAGATTGTCTAGAGTATCTTATCAAGCTGAAGCGAAGAGGCTGTTCAAGGAGATGAATGAAAACGGATTTGTTCCATCTCTTCTATTAGTAATGCTCTTGCAAGACCAGGAAAAAAGGGAGAAGCAAAGAGGTTACTGCAGACTTTGTACAAAAGAAAGGAAGGGATAAAGAAAACTGGAGAAATGAAAAAGACAAAAGCCTATAAGTGACTTTCTCCAACAGAGGTAAGTGTTGATCAAAGTCTAAGCTATTCATTTGGATTTCACATTGGTATATGTTCTTGACGTATTTGAACACTGAGTTTGTTAGACTATTCTTTTGATTTTGGCTTTCATGCATAATTTGTTTCTCAATTTTCTCCTTGGTTGTATCCAATCTCGCCACTTACCTGCCATAAGCCACCCGTGGATCTCAAGATGATATATCATAAGGAAGTAAAGCTTGGTTTACAATTGAATGTGGCAGCTCAAATATCTCATCCCGCAATGATGGCAAAAGCTTTGTCTATGACTTGGTTGAAAGTTCTCCAATGGTTTTATATTGATAGGATGATGTGGTTGATGATGTTTATGGTGTCATTAAACGTGGATACTTCCCATATATATTGTTTGTGCCTTTGTATATAAAGCGTTTTGGTAGAAGCTTTATGTAAAATGCCTCAATGCCCACATTCTATTTCAGTGACTTATTTTAACTTTGCTTTGATCTGACTGAACAACTATAATAAGTTGTGAAGAAATTTTCCTGCACAGGTCTTTGGGAAGTGAATCAGAATGATGCTTGACATTGCCTATTCATCATCAAGGACCATGAATAAAGCAAGAGATGCAAGTATATGCACATCTGGACCTAGGCTTAGGCTGTGTAAATTGAAGAGAGAAAAAAAACTTCACGGAAAAATAGTGAAAAAAAAGGAGTCTTGGAAGAAGAGAGAGATGGTGGAAATTGAGATTGGAGATGGCTTTCAACTACATTTCTTCCAAGAAAACTGTGAAAAAAAAATTCATGGGGGCAAAGAATTTTTGAATATCGAAAACTTAATAAATGTGGTCATCTTCAACATCATATGCACTTATTTTTTTCACTCTCTTCTCCCTCTACTATTTTCCAGGGTTTCCCAGCCCCAGCCGCCCACCCCCCCAATCAACACCCTTACGGTGTCTTTGATTTGATTTTTTTTTTCATGGAAGACCATAAAAATACTGGAGATAGGAGAGCGAATGAGAAACTTTTTTTCATCTCATAATGTTGAAGATAGATATATTCTTGAGTTTTCCATGGAGAAATAGTGTTGGCCTCCTAGAAAGTTCTTTTCCATGATTGTGAGAGATGATATGTGGTGGAAGGTCACAAGTTCTATCCTCACTCCTCCCCTTTCTCTCCTCTCCTCCATTATTGCTTCACCAATTTTATAGTTTTCCATTTAAGAAAAAAAAAAAAAAAAAAAATCAAACATGCCCTTACTACTTTTAATTTGACAAGTTAGTTGTATGTACTAATTGATTATGTAATTATTACCAATTATTTTGAGTTTAACTACAGATCCATCATAGACCTGATATGTTTTTATGACAATATATTTTTAGGGTGTGTTTTGGCAACACTTGAAATTGTTGGTGCATTTTTTCCAATGCCATTAGCTTTCAGTTGATATTCTTTGTCCAGCTCTGAAGAAACTAGGACAACCTCTACAACAAAGAGTAACGTCATAAGCTTCTTAGTAATATGTTCTCATCTCAATGGTCAAGCAACTATCTTTTTTATGCATGTTAAATCATTAGCTCGAAGCTTGGTTCATAGGACCAAATTTGAGATCTGCCTGTTATGTTGGCATTCATTGCAAAGAGAGTTACAAGGCAACTTGATGTTCTAAGAATAGTAAGTTCTCTAGCGTATCTTGTGATATCCCATTGATTTGTGGACTAATTGCTACAGGAGCATCTCAAACTTTGGCTCTCATTTTTCAGGAATCAATCATGTCTTTAAGAGACTACATAGAGGACTTCTCTAACAATAACTATCTGCACCCTTGTTAAGTTCCCCATTGGAGACAGCTGCTTTGATGAGGTAAAATGTGTTTTCTATGTCAAAGTTTCATGAATTACCTGGACAGCCTTTCAGGTTGAGACTTAACCTTTAGTCTCAAGATTTCCTTGATAGCTTCTTGTCCTTCTAAAAAAGTTCGTATTCCAACAAACTATGCTCTGGTTTATGTTTTACTCTTGGTTGTCTGTGGTCTGAAGAGGGTTTTTTGGTTCCTTGTTCTTCTATTTAGGGAAATAGTATAACACAAATAAGTAACAGGAGATAAAGACATAAAAAGTGAGCTCTTGAAGTTGATGGTGACATAATTTATTTTCAAGGAAATTATTCCTTGCCCCTCCAGTAAAATTATTTCCACAATTTGAGATCACCTTCCATCTCATGTTCTCCATTCCACAATTTGAGATCACCTTCAATCTCAAGTTCTCCATTCTTTCACACTCTTTCCCCTTGCTTCTTTCTCTGTCCTTTTTTTGTTTTTTCACATAGACCCATATAAAGTAATGCTAATGGGGGTTCAATTATTTTATTAAATAAGGGGTGTAAATAAAATTAAGGATTTCCAGTTTTTAAGGTGCACAAGCATCCTACATGCATCCATCATAAGCTCATCAATCATGCATGGCATACATGCCAATATGCCATGCATCTTAGTCAGGGATGATCAACATTCACCAAGTTTAGTTCCTGACGCATGCAAACCTCTTTTCGCAGCGACTACCATCATCACCCATTAAAGGGTTGCTAATTTGTTTGTATCAAACTAGGATGGGCGCGCGGTTATGGATCAATCCATTGGTTATGTCCATCATCATATGCTTGGCACTATAGTTCCAAGCTGCAGAATGAGCTTCTGGTGAACTTAGGTAAACTAGATCAGATTGAAGGGATTGAGAAGACAAATCCAAAGGTAGAAACGGGTCATCAATCTGAGTTTGTATCACGAGGATATGACTTTTCTATCTACCTCCCTTGTTTAGTTCCTTGGCGGGAGTGGTCTCAAGGTATTGCTTGCCAGCGAGCTAGTAATTTGCATTCCAGGGCGCAACACCTGGGCTGCTCGTGCATATATCTGAATGGATATGCCACTGGTCCTTGGAGCACATGGTATCGGGGCACTCCTTGTGGGTGTCAAGATGTGAGCTGGGCATAAGGCCAGTAATCAGGAAACTGGGACACCACGCTAGTTTCTATGGATCTCTTCAATTTGACTCTCCTAAATTTGGTTTTGAAGATCCTGTTGGGGTTGAAAGTAAGCCATGAAGGGACAAGTGGATGTTCAGGGGATAGTGTGTATGTAGGTTGAAGAGTGAGGTATTGTGGGAGATAGGTATGATGTTAGAGGTGGATGGGTAGTGAAATTGTGCATGAGGATGAAATAAGTAGCATGGAGGTATTGTATCGTTGATAGCCCGTTGATTGCCACTTTGCAAAAAAAATGCTGACCCATCGATAATTCGAAAAACTAAAACATCTCTTCAAACATGGGGAGAGTGGAGGAAGGAGAGGGAGGTGCTGAATGTAAGATGCATCAAGGAGATCCTTAGTCCAAAGGTGGTTGCATGTATTAGAATTTGTGATTTCTTGAAAGTTGTGAAATTGAGATCTTTTGAGAATAGATATACAGTTGGAGTTGCAAGCAAAAACAAGTAGTTTCTCAGAACAGAATTGATGTGAAGGGAAATAGAAATACCTTGATAGTAACAAAATTGTCAGGAGATGACGGACTTGGGCAAAAGAAGAGGTATCTGCAATCACAAACAAATGCGTGCTTTGAGGATGAGAATGTCAACCATCAGATTATCCAAAGCCCTTACTTCCAAAATGTCTGGAAAACCTTTGTCAATGAATTCCAAGACTACAGAAGGGCATAGTTATCAACTGGCTATTGGGATGGAACAGAATTGACAACCTCACTCCAGTAGGATCCTGGATTTGCAAAACATCGCCACACTTCATTATGCAGTCTACCTGAAAAGTGAGAAAGGGAAGATGCTATAGAACGTTAGTACAGATATTAATAAACTTCGCCTCAAAATTAGTCACTATTTGACATTGGGGTCAACTGCACAAAACAAATCAACTGATGCAGTTGCTCAACTTGCTACAAACAAGCACTGCTGAATTGCCAGATAGATGGGTATGGTGCTATAAAAGCAAAAAATTATCGATAAAAATATGTTCCTATTAACCAATCCCTTTTATTGACACATAAGATCCAAACATAGGTGTTGTTAGGATGGGGGGAGAAATCAGATTGTGACAGTTCATGCAAAATTGCTGACCATTGATAACAATGTGAGAAGGGGAAAGATGATGAAAAATATTTGCTTTCTATGAAGAGGATAAAGAATCCATTCATCACATAATGATGACATGAATGCTCACTGCTCTTTGATGAAAATACATCAAGCTTTTGGATGCTCTAGAGATCTGATTTCTATTTGTCTGCTGATCTCCTTTCTCATGTAATCAAAGAGATGTTCCAAAACCAGCAAAGATGATATATTGCAAGCTTTTTTTTTGACAAAACAAGCAAAGAGGATATATGAATAAACTTAGCAGAAAAATAAGGGGAGAAGCTGATCCACATGTGAGTGAGGAACACGGAGGTGGACTGGTACATACAGAACGGAGCCTTGACATTTGTCAGAAACAGTACTTACCCAATCACACATCACCTCATGATATTGAACTTCTTTTAGAGTAAAATGCTCTTGAATCAGCAAACCCGATCCATCTTTTAGCGAACAAGCTTGCTTGAGTCAAAAGGAGACTTTTGTTTTTATCTATGTTCTGCACATTGGTTTTGCTTGTGTCCTTTTCTACGTTCTTTCATTTGGTTTTTGCGTAGGTAGCCACAAAATTGATTGGCACATCTCAATCCACTTTGTGCTTTGTATTTATCTTAATCCACAAAATTGAGGGCGTCTCTGTATCCTGTTTTATTTTACTCTCTGAGGGAGATCTGACTCTGGCTTTTCAAATATCCAAGTTCTAATGTATGTTTCATCTCTCATCACGAGAGGGCCAAATATAGCATTTTTTATATAGACAGATTTTTTGGATGTTATGTTAATTGGTTTTGACCTAGCTATAGATCATATGTCAGTATTACTATTCATTACCTTATGGAATAAGATTGGAAAGTTGTTTGACGTGAAAGAAAAATAAAAATGATGCTGGAAATATGAACACAACAAAATGTATTGGTTTGGTAAAAAGGATATCAACCGTCAAGTATGTGAGAATGTATGAGGTTTTTGTTAACAAAGTATTGCTTTAAGTAGGATAGTATGATCTGATATGACTTTTAATTGTACCAGTTGATATGAATCTCACTGAAATCTTTCTTTTGACCTGCTGTTGTTTTTCCTCAGTTTTTCATTGTCTGGTTGTAATGGTAAAATGTGGTTTGTACCTTATTGGTAAACTCTTTGCAGCCAAAAGTACAGACATTCTTGCTGGTTATATAGGGGAGGATGTTGTTTGGATCAGAGTGACCAGTTGAGGTCTCCTACTATTCAAAGAAATCCCCTTACCAAGTTTTCAAGAGCGCCTCTTTGCATCATCCCGTGATCCACGGTAGGGCATGTCCTTGAAGACATTTGCTTCAGTCTTTGAAATCTATACCAACAACAAATCTATACCTACTGAATGCAAATGAATGGATGAATTTGCGGTTCAAGAAGAATGTGAGCACGGTGAAAGGTTGAAACTTCACCCATGCAGGAGCATTGGTGGTGTAAACCACGAAGTAAATGTTTGTGCAGATATTTTTTTATGGATATGTCATCACTTATTTATTATAATTTTGTCGTCATGGCACATTTTGGGATTTTATATACCACATTGAAATAAATAAGAATGATTTTCAAAATATGTTCAACATTTATAAAAGGCACATGTAAAGAACCTGAAGAAAAACATTTTGCAGGCCACAGAAAAATAAAAACAATTTGTGTCAGTGCCTGATAGCCTGTTTGATAAAAACATTGAATCTGAAGACTCGTTCAAATAAATCCATAGACAACACCAAGAAGACTTGCTATAAACTAGACTTTAATGCATGACAAACAGAAGCTAAGCCATGGTTATATGGTTGGTCCTCATAAAGAGCAATATAGTAGAATGGTCTGAGACCCAGAATTACAGTTCCCAGTAAAGAAAGTTCAACACCAGAGGCCATTCTTTAAACTTCTAAATGAAGCCACTTGGTCTTGTCATGAAACCAAATGGTAACTGTCACCACCATATTAAGTAAATTCTTGCAATGGAACTCTCTTCGATGAGCCGTTAATTGGTGTTACCACCTCATATCTAACAATCTAGAGGACTTTCAGACTTCCCAGTTCTTTTAAGTTGGAAACATTAAGTACATGTATATGAATCTGGATAAATATAATCTGATCACAGAATTTTACAGTAAAGAAGATTGATCATGAGATACTATATAGTAGAAGGGTTCCAAATTGAAACTAACGCGTGCACATATATTATACCTTTTAAATTTGTCTAGATGCGAAAACATCTGACTTTCAAGTCATCAAAGAAAACAGAGAACAGAACTATTAGCAAACTATTCTGACGGACTTTCTCACTCAAGAACTCTGGCTAACTTCCTGTGCCACACAAAGAGACTGTTTGGTGCTAGATCGCCAATTATGCACACACCTGCAAGCTCGTCCTGCTTGTAAAACTCTGCAGTTTCTACTACCACTTTCTCAACAAAGGAAACTATGATTTCACTCTCCAAGCCCACCTAGTATCCATGGCATCCTTAACAAGTGCATCAACTTCGCAATGCCAATAAAGTAATTCATACAAATTAGCACTTGTTGGCGAGATTTGTCCAGATGTTGCCACGTTCTTGTCTCTTGGGGACTGGCCACCTTATGCTGGTCCAAGTATTTGGTTCATTATTATCGTGGTAAATGTCATGGTATGTGGGTTCCCTCAGTTGCTTGTGCTTGGCCATATCCTGTAGTATCAAAATACAGATAATAAGACCGGCATGCATGGTTAAAGTAGGAACTAGCTAAATAGAAGATTTGGTTTTTAACTCACACTGTAAAATGTGTAAACAAAATCCAGTTTCTCTTCTAACTCTCATCTTTTCCAACAACTCTTTGTTGTTTAGGGTGTGTTTCGTTGCATGGAATCTTATTTCATAAGAATCCATGAGGGACCGCCGACATCTAAGCTAATTTGAGGTTTGCTCACCAGTAATCAATGGTGGGAATGAAATTTCCATGAAAATGAGAATCACATGCTTTGGGGGACTAAGGAGTGTGATTCTCATGTTCATGATATTAGAAAATTCCCCTAAGGTGGATCTACATAGTTCATATTATTATACGTTGTAGACTGTCGAACTATAAGTGAGTGGTGTTTGATTAGACCCGATTAGTTGTGATCATTAAGAAACAAGATTATGGTCATAAACATGTTTCTAATTGCATGTTGTATGTCTTGAAATGTATTAATAAATTGAGTACGAAGGTTATTTTATGTAGTACCAATTTAAGTCACACTATAATTCTATTATTGATGATGTGCTAATAATAGAATTAGGGTTCTATATATACAGATGAGGTTCCCACTGCAAACCTAATTCTCCATCTCCTATTTTTCTCATATGGTTTGAGAAATATAAGAGAAATGTTCTAGAGGTGGAAGATATTTTCACTGCATGTTGCTAGTTTGTTAAGATTGCTACGAGGATATTCTTCATCAATGGGGACTTCAGGTGCACATTGTGTAAATTTTTTCTTCATTGATTATTAACATAAGGTCTTGGTTTAGGATCTGTTAGATTCCAACAAGTGGTATCAGAGCCTCCTTGTCAGAATCATTGAAGAAAACATACGGTCTATTGTTTTCTTATTACTTGATTAATTAATCAATCCTCACGTGGGTTTTACCCAAATCCTAGATATCTACTTCATCGGATCCGATTTTTTTGGCGACTAGATTATGGTTTAGCAAGTGTTACTCGATCCCATCAGGTTATTCGGGAGGTTGGTGATAATCGAAGGTCATAAAAAATTACCTTCTGGTTCAATCAATCAGAAGTGTTTGTTTTCGTCGACCTTCCAGTTGTTGTCTAATCCCTCGCAATCTCCTTAGCTGCTCCAGTCGACTCTTCTAGTTTCATTGACCCTTTATCCAATGGCTGCTCTAGTCGTTAGTCGATCGTCATCTCATTTTTCCAGCCAGTCGTGGCGATATATTTTTATGGCCCAATCGTTAGTCGATCACAATCTCTTAGGCGATCAATTTTTTGCCTAAGAGAAAATGATTCAATTTTTGCTACTGTCGTTAGTTTATCAAACGATTTCTTTCCTCGCGATTTCTATTTTTGCTCTAGGGCTGGCGATCTATTTTATTAAAACGTGAGGAAGATGATGAGTCAACTCAGTGCAATCGAGTTGACTCATTTTTGGAAGTTGACTTGGTTCAACCGAGTTGATTGGGTTTTGGGACTGGTTGGGTCCAGTTGGTTCGTTCCAATCGAACCAGTTCAGTTCAGACCAGTTGAGTTAAACCAACTGGATCGGTTCAGTTCAACTGATTAGTTGTCTAGGTCCTTTTTGGACATGTTTGGCATTTCAGACATGTTGGGCTGAACCGGTTGCATTTTATTTTTTTTGCCTTGTTCACTCATGGATTTGGAATAAAATTTTAAAGTTAAAGAAAATTTTTAGGAGCGCCTAAAAAAATTTTAAATTAGCAATCCAAAATTTAAATTTAGGTGAAATTTTGTGCTACGTCGCATAAGTGACATTTGTTATGAAATTTTATTTGAATTTGAATTTCACTTATTATTTAATGGATTTCATATAGTTGCATCATGACCCATGCGATAACAATCGATCCAAAAGAAGGTTGTTATTTTGGTCGTTTCATTGGCAGTATAAGGTAATTAATTTAAGTAAAATGTTTTTGAGATTTATGTATGCGTTCAATGATCGACCCAAAGGAAGGTTGTTGTTTGGCAACCCGTATTTTATTTAAATTAATTAGTCTTAGTTGTTTTGATAGAACTACTTACATGTTATAATGTTTGTCCAAATACTTGAATTCTAATTGTGTGTTCGGTTTCTCATAAAGGTCCATTACTAAACATGTAATTATATGTACCTTTTTACCCTTAGTCTATTTGTTTGCTTCTCAATTAGATCAAATTTTGCATGATGATGATTACTCGTTATTTATTTTTCTGTTATCATATCAATGCATTAAAGTTTATGGGATGTACATATATTGATGTAAGTTTGTTTTTAGTGTTATTTAGTGAATGTTTCTACAGTATCTGCCAATTTAAGCAACATTCCAGTACTTAATGGTTCAAATTAGGGGTGGACAGAGATGAACCCATCCCGTTCATTCGGGATCGGGATGGGATAGACCTCATCCCGATCTCATCTCATCTCAAACAGAATTGGGACGGGATGAGCACGTACTACATAATCCTCCAATAAAAATAATAAAAAGAGTTTTATCTCACATTACTCATACACCAATAATGTCAAATTTATATACATATAACTTACATCATAAATAATAATAGATATTAAATAAATAAATATTAAACTTTTTTTGAAAGGCAAACAAATATTAAATTTCATTTAGAATTAATGATTCAATTCATTTAGATTTCATATAGAATTTCATCTTACATTGATTTAATTTCAACACATCATAAACTTTAATTTAGAAGAGTATTTTGATTAAAATTAATAATAATAAATAAATTCGGGATGGGATAGGCGGGATTGAATATCTCCATCCCGATCCCATCCCACTCTAGATCGGGACGGGACGGGATCGGGATGAGTTTGATCAATCCCAAAAAGACCCAAAAAAATCGGGATGGGACGGGACGGGTTCGGGATCGCAGGATGTGATGCCTACCCCTAGTTCAAATTTTGAAAAATGGAAAGAGCATATAGTGATCATTATTGGGTGTATGGATTAAAATTATGCACTTCGTGTTGATGAACTCACTAAGCCTATTGATTCCAGTTTAGCTGAAGATAAGACTTCTTATGAAAAGTGAGAGCGTTCTAATCGCATTAGTTTAATGATAATGAAACACACTATTTCTAAAAAAAAATTGGTGTCATGCCTAAAGTGGAAAATGCTAAAGATTTCCTACGCTAGGTTGCAGACTGATTTGTTGCATCAGAAAAGGTGGAGGCAAGTACACTTCTTAGCAAACTTGTTACCATTCGGTATACAGCTGGCAAAGGAAATATAAGAGAGTACATAATGGAAATGTCTAATTTATTTTCAAAATGAGGACACTAAAGTTGGAGTTTTCTAATGATTTCCTTGTGCACCTCATTTTTATTTATTTTCCTACATAGTTTGGTCCATTTAAAATCAATTATAATACTCAAATGGGAGAAATGGACTCTTAATGAGCTCATTGCTCAGTGCGTGCAAGAAGAGAAATGACTGAAACAAGAAAACACAGAAAGTGCTCACATGACGACATTTTCCAATGGCAATTCAGGCATCACGAAAAGAAAAAAATATCTCTGTTAAAACTAAAGGAACTACATCTGATGAGACTTCACAAACAAATATGCAATGGAAACATGATAAGGTCGCCACATGTTTCTCTTGCAAGAAAGCAGGTTATGTGAAGAAGAATTGTCTCAAATATCAGAAATGTGATAATTTTAGTTTTGTTTGTTCTGAATTTAATCTATCTGAGATACCACGCCATTTCGGGTGGACAAATACAGGTGCAACTATTCAAATTACTGTTTCCATGCAGGATTGCATAAGGAGTCGGAAACCAAATGATGTCAAAAGGTTCATCTACATAGGGAATGGAAATAAAGCTTGTGTGGAGATAATTGGAGTCTTTAGATAAAAATTAAAGTATCGTTTTTATGTGGATTTGGATAAGACTGTTTATGTACCGTTATTTAGGCGGAATTTAATTTCTGTTTTCAGTTTGGATAAATGCGGTTATACTTTTTCCTTTGGAAAATGAAGTTTTAGTCTTAGTCTTTTACAAAATTCCAATGGTATTGGTATTGGTTATCTATGTAAGTTAGACTTGATATTTCCCACTTACACTTAAATGAAACTATGAATGTTAATAATATGGTATTAAGTGAAGATTAATTAATGAGAACTCTTCTATGATATGGCATAAGCGTCTAGGTCATATCTTTTGACCGATGATTGAAAGACTTGTGTTAACTGGAGTTCTTGGTACCCCTGATTTTACAGATTTTAAGATTTGTATTGAAAGGGGAAAAACAAGCACTGGGAAGTTAGGTACTCATAAGAGTTCAGGTATTGTGATTCATTTCCTACGGCTTCTTGGAATGACCAACGATATTTTATCATTTTTACAGTTGATTATTCTCTCTATAGGTATCTATACTTAATCATGAAAATCACAATCATTGGATGTGTTCAAAGCCTATAAAACTGAGATTGAAAATCAACATAATAAAAAGATTAAAGCCGTTAAATCTTACCATGATGGTGAATACTATGGTAGATATGATGATTCAGGCCAATATTCAGGTCCATTTGAGAGGTAATTGCAAGAATGTGTCATCATCCCTCAGTACACGATACTAGGGACACCACGTCAAAATGGTGTATATGAGAGATAAAATAAGACCCTAAAAGAAATGGTTAGGAGTACGATTTTTTCATTCTACCTTGCCAGATTTTTTTTGGATAGAGCCTTTAAATAATGCAATTTATATCCTTAATAAAGTACCTTGTAAAGCAGTCGACAAAATCCAATATGAGCTATAGACTGGTAGACGTCCTAGCATTCGAAAGTTACATATTTGGGGGTGTCCAGCTGAGGTTGGGCCTTAAAGGCCTCAGGGAAGAAAATTGGACTCCAAAACTGTTAGTTGTTATTTTATTGGATATTCAGAAAGATCAAAGGGGATTCAAGTTTTATTGTCCCTCTACTAATACCTTAATTGAGATAGATAATGTCAAATTTATTGAGGATGTTGAAAATAGTGAGACTACACAATTCAGAAATAGTAGTTTAGAAAAAGAACATATTGACATTAATATAATGGATATTCAACCTGTTAACGTGATCATGCATGTTCTTGAACAGGATGTGGATGAAAATCACGAAGATATTGCTGGATTGCCTTCTACGATCTAGAAGCATCTCAACCTCCCCAATTACAAATGCCAATAAAGAGATCCAATAGGGAGAGACGGTCTGCTATTTCAAATGATTATGTAGTTTATCTCGATGAGCATGAGTTTGATATAAGAATAGAAAATAATCCTATCACTTTTTGTCACGCCAAACAAAGTGCTCACTTTTCAGATGGATGAATATTATGTTAGATGAATTAAAGTCTATGAAGGACAACGACTTTTGGCATCTTGTCGAGTTGCCTAAGGGTGTGAAACCAATTGGATGCAAATGAGTTTTTTTTAAAACCAAACACGATTCTAAAGGAAACATCGAAAGATATAAGACACGTCTTGTCGCAAAATGTTTTCCAAAGTGGACGATTGACTCATTCCATACTCCTACTAGAAAAAATCGCAGGAAATCCTTTGATAACACTGATTCCTATTTCTCAATGCTATCCCACGATCGAGACAATTGGATGAATCCCGTGAAACCATTTCATAGAAGTTCATAGTTTCATTTTTGACATAGAAAGGCCCTTTCTTTTGGTTATACATTTCTAACGAATTGAGTTCGTATAGGCATTTTTTACGCAGCGATTGAAATAGCTTCTCTTGCTACGCTTTCTGATACTCCACTCATTTCATAAAGTATTCGACCAGGTTTAACAACGGATACCCAATATTCGAGGGATCCTTTCCCCGAACCCATACACGTTTCTTTAGATCTTACTGTAACTGGTTTGTCTGGAAATATACGGACCCAAATTTCAAAATGTTTTACTCAAAAGGAAAACATTCATTATAAAGAGACATTTGGAAGACATTGATTATAAAAAAAAACTTTGTCCCTAGTTTCTATGAAAGACTCTTTTAGAATTATTATGGCTATTGTAGTTCATTATGATTTAGAGTTATATCAGACGGATGTTAAGATTGCATTTCTAAATGAAAATATTGTAGAAACTATTTATATGTAGAAACCAGAAGGTTTTGAGATTAAAGACTCAGAACATAAAGTTGGCAAAATTAACAAAATTTGTTTATGGCTTAAAGCAGACATCTCGTCAATGGTATAAAAAAGGTTTGATCAAGTAATTTTCTCTTTCGATTTTGTGGAAAATTTAGTTGATCAATGCGTTTATCATAAGATTAGTGGAAGAAAATTTATTATTTTCCAGAGCTATATGTTGGTGAAATCCTACTTGAAAGTTGTGTCATAAGTTTATTTATATTTTGTGATAAGCAAACATGCTAATTGCACTGATCACATGTATTATTGGTCTACCACACCAAATATTTGTTGAATTGGCATTTGATAGGTTCTTTGCACTAGGTAAAGTGCTCATTGTTACGAATGATAAGTTGAGTTTTCTCTAATGTCCAAAAAATGATTTACATATGAAAGAAAAACATGAAAATTATCTCTAATGCATAACTGGTAGAGAGTACAATGTATGATAAAGTTTATCCGTATTAGGATATTATGTATTTCATTGAAATGTTTGGCAGATATTTTAGACTGGAGAATGATCACTAAGCAACAACTATTGCAGTATTTTAAGAGAATACAAGTTTATTCTCACATTTTACAGATCTAATCAATTGGATTAGATATTTAGGTTAAATTTTTTAGTGTGCTGCATAGAAGAATTCTTTAACTCTGCCCGTTGCAACAGCCGGTCCCAAGCCAGGATAAAGGAGAAGGGGTTGGTGTTAGGCCTGTGTCAATCAACTTTAAAAAATTCGTTACATCCCTCTTCATGGATTTTGATTCAAAAAGATTAATGCAGAAATTTAGGGTGTCCCCCGTTGTAAGCGACACGCTGCACCTACGCTCGAGTGTAGTGACAAATGAGCAAGGCACGTTGCAATGGCGCCCGACTATAGTTTTAAATAGGCAAGGTTCCAGCACAATTTTGGACAGGGGCTGGTAAAGAAGCTAATCCAGGCTAGAGCTAGAGATAGAATGATTAGATTAGCTTCTTGGAACGTAGAAACCTTGACGGGTAGGTCAATAGAATTAATAGACGCCCCATATAAGAGGAAGGTAAACATAGCTTGTTTCCAAGAGACAAAGTGGTAGGGGGACAAGGCTAAAGATTTAGGAGGAGAGTTCAAATTTTCTATACTAGAATAATGGAACTAGGAATGGGGTGGAAATAGTAGTAGATAAAGTTTTTAAGGATGTGGTACTTGACGTAAGGAGGTTTGGGGATAAAATCATAAGAGTATTAAATTAGCTTTAGAATTAAAATCAAGTGGGTTTAGACGAGAAGACTAAGAAGGGTTTCTGAGACTCTGTAGAAGAGTTAGTTCATAGAATTTTATCTTCCGATAGGGTTTTCCTAGGCAGGGATTTGAATGGCCATGTCGGTAAAGATAGAGTTGAGCATGAAAGGGTACATAGAGGTCAAGGCTTTGGGGAGCAAAATACTATAGAGATTTCTATTTAGATTTTGCTTTAGCTTAGGATTTTGGGATCATCAATACTTTTTATAAGAAGAGGGAAGATCACTTGGTGACCTTTGCGAGTGGGCGTAATAGAAGTCAAACTGATTATTTTCGTGTTAGGAGACACGATCTAGGTATGTGCCATAATTGTAAGGTTATGCCAGGGAAGTGTCTGACAAACGAACACAAGATGTTAGTCCTCGATTTTTGTCTTAAGAGTAGGGTCGTGCTGCTAAAGAACAGGCTAGATCGAAAATTAAGTTGTGGACCTTACAAGGAAATGTGTTCCAGAAATTTAGAAAGAAGCTTTTGGGTGGCCAGTCAATGACAGAGGGGAAAATGAGTTTTCGTTTTTCGTTAAGCACAACCGAATTGCGATTCTAGGGTTCTTGGCGTTTCTACTGTTCATCTACAGTATTCTCGATCTACAGTAACGAAGCTAGCTTCATGGCAGCTTTGTTTGATTGGGCATGGACGTAGGTACGATTGACTTAGGCATTCGAGGCCTTTCACCACCCCCTGTTGGTAGATCTCTTGAAACATCTAGGGGCGTGGTTGCTGAACAGTCTACTCCAAATAGGTTGAATTTTTTATCAAAAGATGTTGCCGAAATTTCTAGTGATTCTTCTTATCATTGTGATATTTGTCCACATGCTAAGCAAACTCGATTGTCAGGGAATGCTAATACATGACGACCCTGCTACCTGGCGATTCTCGATCAGCGGCTAGCTCACCAGCTAAAATGACCCTCTATTCTACCCAAAGCGTAGGATGAGAACAACCAACTACAGACAACGAGGCACCGGTAAGCCCTCGGGGCAGGCCCAATGCCGGACAATCAGAGAAAAAAACCATTACGGTCTATAAAGTATGCGTGCTTCATGGAGCCCATTCCGAGTCTGAACTATCCAGCAAGTCCAGGAAAAGGGCTCTTTGAGGTATGAGGATCCAAGCGATAGGCGAGCGAACAACAGATACCGCTTGATAGGAAGCAAGGCCCCTCCACACCGCTAGTATTTGATGAAAAAAACCTACATGACATACAACTCCTGCACAATGACACCGTGGTGGTAACAATTTCTCTGGCGGGCTGGGAGGTCAGGAAGTCCTTAGTAGACACAGGGAGCTCGATGAACGTCATGTTTCTCCATACGTTCCGTAACATGCAACTAGAAGAGACAGCGTTGACCCCTGATAGTCGTCCCATGATCGACTTCAGTGGCGAAAGACGATTCCCCATGGGAAAGATACAACTGACTACAACAGCAGGAGAGCAGCCAGCTCAGAAAACCTTGTTTCAAGAATTTATAGTGATCGACGCGCTTCGACATATAATGCGGTTCTAAGGAAACCCTGGATACACCAGATGGAGTAGTGGTTTCCACCCTACACCAATGCGTCAAGTATTCAACGAACTGAGCAGTCGGTACATTGAGAGGCGACCAGGTAGCTGTCAGGGAATGCTAATACATGACGACCCTGCTACCTGGCGATTCTCGATCAGTGGCTAGCTCACCAGCTAAAATGACCCTCTATTCTACCCAAAGCGTAGGATGATAACAACCGACTACAGACAACGAGGCACCGGTAAGCCCTCGGGGCAGGCCCAATGTCGGACAATCAGAGAAAAAAACCATTACGGTCTACCTTGACAGCCCTCACAACAACAAGGCTATCCAGATCGATTCCCGCTTGAACAAAGAACTTGTGAAGTAACTCACGGAGCTGCTATAATGTAACCAAGACATCTTCGCATGGACCACGTGGGACATGGTGGGGATCGACTCGTCGATAATCACCCGTCGCCTAGAATTGGATCCCTCGAGAAAAATCGTTAACCAGAAGAAGAGGCCCGTAGCGCCCGAAAGAAACGCGATAATAAACGAAGAGGTACAACGCTTACTCAACGTGGGCATGATAGCGGAAACACAATACCTCAACTGGCTGGCAAACACTATTATTGTAAAGAAGAAAAACGGGAAATGGATAGTATATGTGGACTACACTGACCTAAACACAAGTCAGTCCAAAATACAGCTTCTCACTGCCACTACAACAAATAGGGGTTTAGAGGACTTAAATTTACGACTTGCTTAATATGTACGTCATTATAATTTATTTTATGACGTACATCAAAACCAAGTCATTATATAATAATTTTGAAAAAATAATGACATGCTTTTAATTCGCCCCTGCTTAACCGAGTCATGAAAAATTCATAATACTGCCCATTTCTTTCTTTTTTCGCCAAGACTTGAAACAAACAGCCCGCGAAACCCAAAATAAAATCCCGCCCCTCTCACATCGCAGAACTTGCAGCCTCCATTACCTCCTCGTCCCCAACCTAATCCCTCCCACGTTCAAAAGCAAAGAGAAGAGAAGAGGGGAGGAATAAGGAAGAAGGGAGAAGAGGAAATCTGTTGGGATTAGACCTGCGATTTGGTTTGCAATTGGGTCTGCGATTTGCTACGATTAAGTCCGCGAGGTGTTGAGATGTGCTGCGATTAGGTTTGCGAGGTGATGTTCTGCAATCAGGTATTTTGATTCAATTCAATTCAATTCGAACCTACTACTATCTACTGCTATTAAAGAGCCAATCTCCTATATGCTTTCTTTCATCTCATCAAAACCAACATCTTAAAATCACATGAAAGTAGGAAAATGATAAACGAGTCTGATGATGAACATAAAAAGCAAAAAAAGTGATTGTTTCATCCATGCATTATTGATTCAAATTGTAATTTGTTTTGATAATTTCTTGGAATAGGTGGTTTGTACAAATTGGAGAGTAAACCAAGCAAATTCAAATCAAAGATTGTTTGAACCTAAGTTCACAAACACAAACAGGGAATTCTTTTGGTGCTAATATGAGCTTGGTGGAGAGAATTCAAGCGAGGGTTGTCTATACATGAAGTTTTTTATTGGTATATTTTAAAGTAATGGAGTAATTAGTTGAAAATCACATCAATGTGTCGTGGAGTAGCTCGAGCTTAGTAGGTTTTTACGTGTACGCTTGTCGCTCATTGGTTACAGTGATTTGACACTAATTTTATCCTGATTATTATTTAATTAATCTAGCATAGTGGAATAATGTTTGATTTTTCTATTTAATCAGAAAGGTATGGTTTTCGTAATGTTTCTTTTTCCATTCATGAAGATAGAGATAAACTGTAGTTATCCAGGTTAAAAACTGTTAGGCTTGTTCGTACACCCGGAAATTTTTATTAAGATTCCTCCGGTGATTTTTGTGTTTTATTGGCACAGTGCCCCTTTATAGAACATACACTAGCTAGAAATTTTAACGACAATTTCAGTTTTACATTTGTTCATCTTCATTGTGGATAAATTCTTATAGATTAGATGATGGTAACTACTTATCATACTTATAATCAGCAAGATACTCAAGGAGCTTATGAGTTTTCAAACTTCCCATAGCCTTCTTCCCTGAAGGAAGATTTTCCTGATCACAATCAGGTCATGGACTATATAGAACCTTATGCTCACCATTCTGACTTATTTCGGCACATAAAATTCAATTCCAGAGGCACAACCTTTGACTATGAAGGGCCATCTGATGAAGAAATGCTTTCATGGAGCTTATGGGGTGGCACGAATGAGGCTTTCAGTCCTAAAGGGAAATGGAGCATCACAGTACAGGATACCAAGCAGCAAACTAATGAGGTAACTATGCATATTTTGTTTGATTCTATGAACAAGCATAATACTGTTTGTTGCCAGATTACTTATTTGATTCTACTAATGACCCAAGCAATGCTTAGAGTGAGCTTAATAGGGTATTAATGGCCATTGCATGGCACACCTCTGTCAAAACACAAAACTCCCCATATTGTTAAAGACTGCAAATTAGTTCTTCGAGTGAACTAATTAACTATTTTCTTATTCCAAGATACTTTTTCTAATCATTTTCTTTACTTAATAATATAAGACAGCTTAATTCTTTGTTGCTGATGTAATCATCATTTTCCATTGATGTATTTGGTGCAGTTTGCAAAGATTGCATTTATGGAAAATTGAGTCCAATACCTGCCTGGTACCGAAGCACTTGTCCACAAAATACACTCAGGTGACTTTAAACGGTATATATCTTGATAATTTCGGCACATTAATGAGGCGCATGATCCACTAACTTGAGACATGGAACACATTAAAGTTTGCCAGTGTGTCTGACTTAATTGTCGAGTAAAGGTTTCCAATGTGGAAAATTCTTAAAAGTATGCTTTCATTCTACTGAAGTTGTGTAGAGCACATTGCTGCAGGTGCTACCCTTCATGTGTAGAGCACTTTATTTCTTGTTGTAGGATGATTCCTGTGTCACTCGGCAAACTCTGTTGATCTAAAAAACTTTGATGAATTTTGTGAAATTCTAGTCTGTATAAAAGCATTAATTTTTTGCTTTGAGGGCCCTACAACCCATGCATTCTCGAGTAGCATGAAGGTCCGTCATCAAAAGTAATATCTCCAGAAAAGAAATATTAGACATACTATTAGGTTCAAATTCTATTGTGGAAAGTAAGATAGACACGAATAAGCTAGTCATGACATCAAAACAAGGTGCAAGATGGTTGTCACAAGTTGAATTAACTGATGGGAACAAACGTGGCCATTTCAGCCATTTGTAGTATATAGCAAGTTCTCTTTCTCTTCATTGCCACCACATTTCCTAATCACAACATCAATAAAATTTCTTTTTAATGCGGATTGTGCTGCAATTCATTTAAGAAGAAAGTTGTGGATTGTTCATGTAACCTTAACCATGTATGACAAAAAAATAATCAAGCCATTCATTTAGGCATGAGCCTCGCTTGTGCCTAAATGCGGACTGAGTACTTGAAGTATGTAAAACCATAGACACTGAGAACGCCTAACTTAGACATAGTGTCAGGCACGATGGTTCTGGTAAACGTGATACACTCTTGAGGTGTCCCCTCGTGTGTCATGTGCAATAGGCACAATGTCAATAGCAATACAACATGTTTAAGGAAAACCAGTGTCCATTTTACATAGCTTTAAGAGCATCCAATGTTGTAACAAGCAAAGACTTCTTCACTCATCGGGCAGATATTGAATAGGCCATTTCACAGTTTGCAATCCCCAAAACACTTCTTACCAATAATGTTAATCTATGCTTATTGCAACAATTCCTAAACATTGATTGAAATTGAGCTCCTCCTAGATGACTACCAAATTGACATGTTCGAGCTAGTGTGTTAACTTACATGTACAGATAATATTACGATTCATAGATTGACAATTCATTTAAGCTTTTACATGTCTCACCTGCAAATTGGAAGAGATCAGCATCCATTTAAGCTTTTACATGTCTCACCTGCAAATTGGAGAGATCAGCATATGAGATGGGTTTACCCTTGGAGTTAGAATCTCTCCTTTTTTTTTCTTCCTCCAAAAAATTCAAGGTGCAGAAAGACATTCATTCTCAGGTCTGCTCATCTCTGAGCTCCAAGAACCAAAAAAAGTTACAAGAAAATGAACTAGTTGAAGTGGAATTCATGTCTCTGTGAAGTAGAATGCAAAAACTACCAATATTAAATAAACCGCTTAAAACAAATGGTATAAGCTAGTGCAATACTTCAAAAAAAAAAAAAAAAAAAAAAAAAAAGTAGGATCTGCTCCTTAAAAGTAACTTCCAAATGTAGGATTTTCTAGTACTTTGGGAGTGATTTCTCTCTAAATCATGTCTCTAGAACATAGAACTATCCCACTTTTTGAGTAGTTGAGTTGCCACCAGAAAAGGCCTTGTATAAAGATGACATACCTGAACCGGATAGTTAAAGTTGATAAGGGGTATGATCTGACCTTATCATGTCATGACATTGTTTAGTGCTAAAGTTAGAATGGAAGGGACAAGATCAAGATTTGCCTGCATTAGAAATTTTGTAAGCTATATATCTCAGTTAAAATGGATGTGTCAAAAGATACAGTGTTAGTATGGATGGTCTAGAATTCTGAATTCAACTCTTTCAGTGTGAACACCATGTTATAGTTCGTTAATGAGGTTTTATCGTTTTTCATACTATAGGAGTAGAAATGTATTATGTGAAAATCTATTTGCCTATGCAAAAAATGTTGACTACTTCGTGATTTGTTGGTGAGGATGTCAGTAGAGCTCGCCTTTATAACTGCGTATAAGGTTCCCTTAATGTTTGCTACAAGTGGAAAACTCTATAACAGAAGCTAAACAAGTGGAAAACTTACTTTGAAACTCCGAACGTTGTCTGCCGCTGGATTAGATCAGCATTGGCCTTTTCCACAAATGGTCCAGAGCTTGCTATGATTTCCTAATGAGGCATGACAACTGGCATTGAGTCATCACCGTATCATTCTTCACAAAATGAAATGAGAGAGTTTTATGGACTGCAAGAATGCTTTATAATTTAAGTTTCAATTGTAATTGCAAAATGAAACCTTCACAGCCCCACCATCTCACAGATTGTGAAGTAGACATGTTAACCTGAACTATTTACAAGAAATTCTAATTTAGTTCTTTAGAAGTATTACAAGATCATTGATCTTTAAGTTAAATTTCTGGATAACTTTTCTTACCAGGTTTTGGAGTGAGATTTTGAATGGAAATATAGATTCACACAAAACTATTCCATTGTATTCCAATTTCCAAACTTCTAAATATAGATTCACACAACTATTCCATTGTATTTCAATTTCCAAACTTCGTCAACTAGGTTTACAGTGTTGAAACATGTGGAAGCAGCCACAAACTATGAGCAACATAGCAACGATAATCTAAAGCAATGCAAATAGATCAAATTAACAAGAATCAGCAATATATGTGATTCATCGACAGGCTTCATCCGCTCCTCACAAGTAAAGTTTACTCCACTTAGAGAGAGAGATATTACAAGTGCAAGATCTCTCAAAGCACACTCAAACAATCTCCCTCACCAATGGTTTTAGGATTGAACCCAGTAAACAAAAACCAAAGAAAATTTTTACACAAGGAGATAATAAATCCAATCTTCTTGCTTCTCATCTAATTAAACGTCATGCTTTACAAAAAAAAAAAAAAAGATAGGCAAAACACCAAATTCAGAGGCTCACAGCTAGTAAATTGTATCAAAACCAAATACAAGTTGGGTAGTGCATACAATGCCAATAGTCGCTCCGAAGCATTTAACATCCCTTCTACTGAACTCATCATCATAGTTGACCACAGCTTCGATCTCACTTCAAGTGATTCTCACCTGTTTTTCCATGTCAAAATGCTAGTCAGAAATATCTCCAATTATACATTCGGACCAAAATGAATAACCAACCATAGTTGATATAACATATACAGACAAGGAAAATGAAACGAAAATTAGTTGTACAATACAAAACATTGAGTTAAAGGGGCCTTTTTGAATCAATTCCTGAGTAAGACACTAACCACTATGAATTTACTGCATGTACTTATCTATACAAAAAGTGAATTTACTTATCTACATGAATTTATTGCATGTACAAAAAGTGTAAAAACACCAAAAAAAAAACCAAAAAAATGCTCCCCCTGTTTAGAAAATTCAAGTGGAAGTTGCATGTATACTTCCTCATTCAAATCATCATGTCAGAATGCATTTTGGACATCTAGTTGGTAATGTCAATTTCGAACCGAAGCAAGGGTAAATGTATCATGATAGTCCAAGACTTCCTTTTGATTGAATCCTTTTGCGACAAGTCGCACTTTGTATTATTCAATAAAACAATCAGAACGATATTTGACTTTGCAAACCCACTTACAACCAATTGCCTTTTTATGAGTTGGCAAAGTAGTAAGTGTCCATGTGTTATTTTTGTCAAATGCTCGAATTTTATTTGCCATGGCCACACCATTTCGGGTCGCGCACAACCTGTGAAAAAGAAGTGGGTTCTGGAATAGAAGACACAACTAAGACAAAATGTTGGTGAGATGGATAAAGTTTATTATAACACAAGAAGTTTGATAAAGGGTGGTGAGTACCTTTTGTTGGACCTTCCGTTGAATGTGATGCGGAGTGACGTGGTACAATGGCATTAGAACAATGGTAATCATGTAGGTAGGATGGTGGTTATCGAGTGCGATTGGATACACGAGGAGCAGCAGATAATGGAGTGCTACTGACTGCATCAATTGAAGATGTTGGATGTGGATTGACATCTGGAGGGACATTTGTATGTGTAGTGGTATCTGTGAGTTGATCAGTAGGGATAATAGAAGTTGAAGGTACTTCATTGGTGGGAGTCGAATCATTGGTAGATAAATGAGATAAGTCAGGGATGGGCAATGACAACACATGAGGAGAAGATGGAGGAGTTATGGGTGATTTATGATTGGAAAATGGTAGAATATTTTCATGGAATATGACATCTCAGCTGGTAAAAAACTTTTTATTTTCAAGATCGAAAACACGATAGCCTTATTTACCATAGGGATACCCAATGAAAACACATTTTTGAGCTCGATGATCAAACTTATCACGGGAATGAGATAATGTAGATGCATAACAAAAACAACCAAAAACTCGTAAATGATCATATTTTGGTAGTTTTCCAAACAATAGTTCATGTGGAGTTTTGTTTGATAACATGGGGGTTGAGATGCGATTAATAAGGTAAACAACAGTTAAAATACATTCACCCCAAAAAGAAATTGGAAGGGTTGCTTAAAAGCGTAAAGCACGTGTCGTTTCTAGAATGTGATGATGTTTGCGTTCAATGGCACCAATTTGTTGTGGCGTCGCAACGCAACTATATTGATGAACAACACCATTATCTTGAAAAAAAGATTGAAGGGAATGAAATTCAGATCCATTATCAGATTGCAATTAAACTGAGTTTGTGTAGAAATAAATACTTCAATTTGTTGTGTATTTGATTCATCCCCCAATAGGGGTATAAATATAATAGAATTTCTTGTCTTACAAGAAACAATCTTACAGAATATAGAAACTAGGTTACCTAAATATGAATTTAGAATATCCTAAATATATATATGTTTCTATAATCTATAATTAGAATATACAGCTTTCTACACTCCCCCTCAAGTTGCTGCATAGATGTCTATCATGCCCAACTTGTCAATTGAGCTGTCAAACACTTTTTGAGATACCCCTTTAGTTAAAACATCAGCTAATTGCTCCTCTGAGGTTACAAATGGAAAGCGAATAACTTTCCTGTCAAGATTCTCTTTAATTAAATGGCGGTCAATCTCCACATGCTTTGTTCGATCATGCTGAACTGGATTATGTGCAATCTGAATGACAACTGTATTATCACAATGTAAATCCATAGGCTTTTGTAGCTTGAAACTCAATTCCTTCAGGACATTACGGATCCACAACATTCACAAACTCCATGTGCCATACCTCGAAATTCAGCTTCTGCACTTGATCTAGCAACAACTTTCTATTTTTTACTACGCCATGTTACAAGGTTCCCACCAACAAAAGTGAAGTACCCTGATGTAGAGCGTCTATCAGTTTTATCACCAGCCCAATCCGCATCTGTGTATCCAACAACTTCCAATTCATTTTTTTCAAACAATAATCTCTTACCAGGCACCATTTTCAGATATTTCAAGATACGAAAGACTGCATTCATATGCTCTTCACTAGGACAATGCATAAACTGGCTAACAACACTCACAGCATAATCAATGTCAGGTCTAGTATGAGAAAGATAAATTAACCTTCCTACAAGATGTTGATACCTCCCTTTATCAGTAGGGACTTGATCAGGAAGAATAGCAAGTCCATGATTCATCTCAATGGGTGTCTCTATTGGTTTGCAGTCCAACATTCCTATTTTAGCGAGCAAATCAAGAATATACTTCCTTTGTGAAAGTGAAATCCCTTTCTTCGACCTTGCAACTTCAATACCCAGAAAATACTTCAGTTGCCCGAGATCCTTCATTTCAAATTCCTTCGACAGATACTTTTGCAAATCATTTATTTCTTTCGGATGATCTCCTCTAACGATCATGTCATCAACATACACAATTAGAGCTGTAATCTTACCATTCTTGTGTTTGATAAACAAGGTATGGTCAGAGTTGCTTTGTTTGTACCCAAAAGCTCTCATGGAGTTCGAAAATCTTTCGAACCAAGCTCTTGGAGACTGTTTCAGGCCATACAAAGACTTCTTCAATTTACACACCTTACCAGCGTCTCTTAGGTTATTCTTCACGCCTGGAGGCATATCCATGTACACTTTTTCCTCCAAATTTTCATTGAGAAATGCATTCTTCACATCAAGTTGGTGCAAGGGCCAATCTTTATTTGCTGCAAGTGAAATTAAAATTCGGATAGTATTAATCTTTGCCACTGGTGCGAAAGTCTCCTCATAATCAATTCCATGGCGTTGTGTATATCCCTTGGCAACTAATCTTGCTTTGTATCTATAAATAGTTCCATCTGCATTAAGCTTCACTTCAAACACCCAACGACATCCTACAGTCTTCTTTCCAACAGGCTTGTCTACTACCTCACAAGTGACATTCTTCTGAAGAGCTTCCAATTCTTCATTCATAGCTGTTGTCCATTTTGGATCCTTCAATGCGTCCTGCACGTTACTAGGAATAGATGCAGTAGTTATTGATTAATAACAAGTGCATGTGACTTAGAAATCCTATGGTTAGACATAAAGTTAGCTATAGGGTATTTAGCTTGGGCTTTGATGTCTGGTTCATATTACTTTTTAGGAACTCCCTTAGTAACCCTTTGTGATTTCCTAGGTTCAACACTTTCTAACACAAAAGACTCATTAGAGGGTAAAGATACCTGAGGTGGATCATTCTGGGCGAGATCTTCAGTTGCTGATGTAGAAGGGGAAATGTCGTGTGTGTGAGTTTCAGATACATTTTGATCATTCTCTTCTGTCTCATGCGAGAATTGATCGCTAGGGACTAAGTGGTCAATTGTCTGCCCATTGGAAGTGTCTATCTCTCGAGACAAGTCATTTGGTGCTGCTGTGGGAACAATTTCTGCTGTTACAGGAATTTCAAATTGTTCCTCCAAGTGTTCCAATTCTTCAAAGACATCAATAGAACGAGGATTCCCTTTACTATCGCTCTCCCCCTGAAGGAAAGACTGGGAGACTCTCCCTGAGTAATATGGCTCAGATTCATGGAATGAGACATCAAGAGATATATGCATTCTGTCAGTGAGCGGGTCATAACACCTGTACCCCTTTTGGAGCTCTGCATAACCCACAAAAATACATTTCGTCTCACAGGGATCAAGCTTGCTCCGGTGTGTTTTTGGTATGTGGACATAGGTTGTGCACCCAAACAATCGGGGCTCCAAATTAGGCATAGATGGGATGGACAAAAGTGTATGAAGCTTCTGATGAGGATTCTTGAACTCAATTACTCGTGAGGGAGTACGTTTGATAATATATACTGCAGATTTCACTGCTTCACCCCAATAGGATTGAGGTACATTCATGCCAAACAGGGAAGCACGAACAACTTCCAACAATTGCATGTTCTTTCGTTCTACTAAACCATTCTTTGGAGGTTTGATGACGAATTCCATTTGACTGACAAAATTTAGACATAAGGCCATTGACAAACTCTCCACCATTGTCAGATTGAAACACTCTGATGGATTGTTGGTACTGTGTCGCCACCATTTTGTAAAAATCAGTAAACCTTCCAAATACCTCACTCTTTCTTTTCAGTAATGACACCAGGTCATCCGAGTGCAATCATCAATAAAAAATACATAATATCGAGCTCCAGAAAAAGAATGACCCCAAACATCGGAGTGAATTTTCATAAATGGAACATGACATATATGAATATTTGGCGAATATGGAATACGGTGGCTCTTGGCTCTTGGCCAGTTAACAAATGTCACAATGAAATTCTGAATCACTAACAACTGAAAACAAATGAGGCTGTAACTTCTTAAGATAACGAAAAGACAGATGTCCTAAACGACGATGCCATAACCATACTACCTCCTTCGCCTTATTGACCCTAATGACCTGATTAGCTTGCCCCAAAAGATTTTTGCGTTTCTCTCCCGTCTCTGTCAGATCTAAGTAGTACAGTTTTCCCCTTCTAACACCATAACCAAGAATCTGCCGAGTCAGAATGTCCTGAAACACACAGAAAGATGGATAGAGCGTCATAATACATGATATTGTTCGAATAATTTGACAGACAGACAAGAAGTTATAAGCTAGTGATGGAACAATTAAGACGGATTCAAGAGTTAGAGTATCAGATAACACAATGAAACCTTCGCCGCTAACCAGAGTTGGAGTATTATCCGTATTAGAGACAATTTTTTGAGAGGAAACTCTAAGATTTACCACAAGGTTAGGGTCATTTGTCATATGATCAGATGCACCTGAATCAATTATCCATGTACTATTCGAAATAACTTTATCATTCATACCTGATTGTGCTACATTATCAAAAGAAGATTGCATGGTGTGATCAACTATTTACTCGTGGTGGTACTAAGTAAAGGATTGTGGTGCAATAGTAGATCCTCTTCTTCTTCAATTCACGCAAGTAATAATAGGATCTGCTTTAATTCAAAAAGAGTAATTCTAGATGTCGAGGGTTTGGGTGAGGGATGGTGCGTCGCACGTGGTCTTGCATCGTTTCAAAAAAAAAAAAAAAAAAAAAAGAAAGAAAGAGGGGGAATCGAAATTTTGGGGGAGAAAAGGAGGGAACCTCTCCCTCCCCCCATTTCCATCTCGACAGAGAGAGATAGAGGAAGCTTTCCCTCTCCCACTCTCCCCCAACGAAGACCAACAATCCCTCCCTCTCCCCAAAAAGGTAAACCACCGAGGAACCTCTCCCTCTCCCTCTCCCATTTCCTCTCCTGAGAAGACGAAGACGAAGACGAATCGCCAAAAAGGTAAAGCTCGACAGTCCCATGTTTATTTTCCCTCTCATTCTCTCCCTCTTTGTGTGTGATTTCTTGTTGGGGATTTCTACATCTACGGTTTCCACTAGATCTAGGGTTTTTTTGCTTTGATATTGAATTGAAACCCTAGATCGAGCAAAAAAAAAAAAAAAAAAAATCGATTTCAGTTTGAATTGAAACCCTAGATCTTTTATAGTCATCTCACTGGTTCTTGTATTTAGTATAGTTTTGTGAAATTGACTGCAGCAGAGGTTGGTGCAATTATAGTGTTTGATTTTATAATGGTGTTCTTCTAAAAAAAAAAAAAATTTCGATTTCAGTTTGAATTGAAACCCTAGATCTTTGCTGTGATTTTTTGTTTTAGCTTTTCAATCTTGGTAGAGATTCCCCTAATTTCATGGAAAATATAGGCTGATTTGAAAGTGCATGGGTTCATTTAAGCAGACTCCTCCTACCTTTAGAATTGATGAACCACCTCAGATTTTCCTGCATTTTCAGTAATATTTAAGTCATTTCTAATGCAATTATTCGACCGAGTTAAACCTGTTTAATCAGTTGATTGATTAGGGTTTTCCAATCTATTTCTTTGTATCTAATTAAAATGATGTTCTGAATCTGGTATTCTAAACTATTACAATAACATCAGATTATAATAATTATGTATTTTTTTTTATTAATTACAGGTGTGGAGAAATGTTTTCTTATAGATGGGGTCATAGGTCCAATCCCACAAAAGAATGTCTCGAGGTAATCTTACATGTCCTCTCTAGTGTTTCTATTGTTGTTTGTTCCAATGTGAAATGAAGGAATATGTCCTCTTCATTGATTTGTAATTACTGAATCCACTAAGAAGAGAGTTGGTGCTAAATCTCTCTACTATCAACTTTGATTGCCAATTTACAAATTGAGCATAACCAACATAATTTTACATGAATTCAGGAAAAGCCTAAGATGCATGATCCTTAGTACTAGCTACAAACGATTCAAAACATTTCAGAAACCAAAGTATAACCAAAGTCTGAAAAAGAATATTGTGTAAACTGAAATCACAGTAAGATTGAACAACTGATCATATTTTTGTGGGTAAGAATCTCCTTACAAAAATCTCATTTGTAATACTGTAGGAGTACTTTTCACTTACAGATATGTGTTTCATGTGCAGGCTAAACCAATACTAGAAAGTGGGGATATATTGAGTTTATTGGACCCCAAACTGGATGGAAAGTTCGATGAGAATCAAGTGCAAAAACTGATACTAAATTAGTAAAGTGGGGATATATTGAGTTTGTTTGAAAAAGTTACTTGTATGATTAGTAAAGTCCATAAAACCACAAAGCAAAACTGATACTAAATTAGTTTACTTTTAATGTTGCTTCCTTGGGTTGAATTTTATGGAGGCATCAAGTTTCTGACAAATTTTTTTGGGGCCTTGGAGATTATTTACTACCACCTGTTTTACATTCTGTTTAAACTGTGTTTTATTTGTTTAGTGGCGATTGTTTCATATAGGAGGCACTGATTTTTTTCATTTGAATTGTTTGGACAGAGACCACTGCCTTCAAATTACGTGCCGAAGGTATTCAGTGAATTTTTTGTTAAAGTTCATTTCATTTTTTGTTTGGACAGAGTCCACTGCCTTCAAGTTTCATTTTTTGTTTGGACAGAGTCCACTGCCTTGAATTGTTTGGACAGAGTCCACTGCCTTGGAAATGAATTTTTTTCATTTCATTTGAATTTTATTCATTTGTTAAAGTTCCCTTCCTTGTATTCAGTGAATTTTTTGTTGTATGGTAGAAAATGTTGAGCTGCACAAATGAGAGAGTTGATGACAACAACACTTCCATGTCTGCAACACGGTAGGGAGGTTAGCAACCTCGACCTTGGTCTTCACTTCCTCGATTGTCATGTGTGTTGTATCGTTTTTGTACTGTCTTTTCCATGATCCAGGCCGTCTTCCGTTTGATTACGTACCGAAAATGAGCGAAGAGGATCTTTCGGAACAAGGGTTGAAGAAAAATGTGAGTTTTCCGAATGCCTTCTATTTGTTTGATGTTATGCTTCTATCATTTCTATTGTTTGTAGTGAAAGGTATGCAAAATGATTGTCGTATACTTTGAATTTTAAGTGAAGCCGAGCATTTTTCAATTTCGCACATTCTTAGATTCGACGGGCGAATGAACATTAGTTTTCTGATGGCTTTTTAGAAGAAGTTATTTTGTGCTCTCCTCTGACTGGATATGATAATCAATAGCAGGCAACAACTATTGTTAATATGTGTAACACATACATATATCAATGGAAGTGTTTGTGGGAGGTCTTTGCTTGAATAAGTCTTATTTATGTCTCTTATATGTTTAAATATATAGCTTATATGCTTAAATATATAGTATATTTCTATTTGTATATTAATTTGCACCGTATGTTTTTTATACACGCTACGTTACGATACATGCATCTTAAATTTAGGTTTCCGATATAGGATACGATAAATGTTTTGATAACTACGATCAACTGTATTAGACTAGAGACTAGACCTTGTTTTTCCCACATTCTTTATGATGCTTCTCATCCAAACCTAAATTCTCTTCTGAAGAAAGATTGTGACCCTGTGATGTTTCATTATTTTGCAGAGCTTAGGTGCAGAGAAAGACAGCCTCGACATAGTTCAACATGAGTGGGCCCTTCCAATGTTCGAACAACGAGCGGAAGCTGTCTTGAGAAAAATCACATGAACAACGCTTAACGAATAGTGAGGCATGCTGAACACGCTCCAACTGGACTTTTGATTTCCTTGGCGGTGTGCAGCCCTTATTTAGCAACGCTGAGATGAAGAAACATTGTTCAAGATGATGGAATGTTCAAGTTCAGTTTTCAGCTTCAGCACACCATGTCTGTCTAATCTGAGATGATGTGAGTTTCAGTATTTTTAAGTGTATAATGCAGTCGGGGGATGATGTTTTAGAAATCAATTGTTCAGTAGATACAAGCTTGCTTCTAATTCGAATTTTGTTCGAATTTAATCCAGCATTTGGTATTCTTTATTATCAAGGTCTATCGCATCCTACCTTATGCTCAAATGGTGTAATTCAATTCTTGTTTGAGCCTTTGAATGACAACCTAGTAATTTGACATCCGAAAGCAAAAAACTTTCTTTCTAGTGAACTATTCAGTGGAATTGATGCCAATATGTTCAGTTTGTGCTCCTGAAAGTTAATACCTAAACAACTGCACTGAGGAAAGTTAATTTGTCTGTAGCCATTTTATGTTGATTGGTTGAATTTCTTTGAAAAGATTAGAAGCTTCGGAGCAGAGTTAATGAGTAATTGGCAGAAAGTTTAGAGAGCTTGTTGGAATGCAATGGCTTTGATGTGAATTATATTACCATAATATATGCAAACTCGATCTTATCAATCAAACAACCAGCAGAAGACAGTAAAACATGAGGGCTGACTGCCATTGAATACAGGATTTTACATTGCCTCAGATTTCACTACATCAAAGTTTTAGATCATACCAAAGCTAAATTGATAAAACATAACAATAACTTTAGAAAGTTACACAAAGAAAACAGAAATGATTAACCAACCATTACAGGAAACTGCACAAAGAACATAGAAATGGCAAGACACAAAATTTCATACTATAGTAAACCAAACATCAGTTGTAATTTAGCAAAAGATGTAAAACATTTGGAAATGACTCAAAATGTTATTATAATAAGAACACATTACAAAGCTTACATACTATAGATGTGCCAGCTTACAACTAATCGGTAACATTAATGTTGCAAATGCGCATACGTGGTCAAATCGCCTTATACACCGTGAGCAACTCTGCCAACCAAAATTGGTAAACAAAAACACGAAAATTAAAACAAACCATGCTTGAGTTCAGCATGCATATGCAATTATTTTCATCAAGGAGAATATTATCTAACTCAGCCCCTGAACTGTCACCCCTTCATGATAGAATCTTGATCTTGTTAAAATCAGAAAGGAAGAGTTCGACGATGAGCTGCCCGACCGCATAAAAGTGCATTTTTCAGGATTGGGTATTCGTCTCTCCATGAATGTGCAGGGGAGTAAACTTGAAGATACAACTGCTGACCCAAGTACTGTCGAGCCCAGTTTTGAGACCTTATGTTCCACATTCCTACATTGTCCAGTGCCATGTAAATAGCAGTCCATGCCCTTGGATAGACCTGCAACAAATCATGTCGTTAGAAGCCCTGTTTTGATAATGTGATTCAAAACGGGGGCAAAAATGAAGAACCAGTTGTTTCCTACCTGAACGGTAGAACGAGCAACAGTGTCTCACAAGTTGTAACGCAATCTACTTGCAGGTGACCACCCACCTCCATCCATCCAGCCACCCACAAACAATCCAATTTTCACAAATCAAGCTAAAAAAAATGATTGCCCAAATAACTTACAAATTACCTATTGAGACATAGAGCCTTACCCAACAACAAAGAAGGAATAGCCATCAATGTGCCATGACTGGACAGTGTTTTCCCAGTTTTCAAACACAATCTCAACATAAGACCGGAAATCTGCATGCATGACTGAGGTCTGAAAGTAAGCACCCCCACCATTAGGTTGGTCTGCAATGTGTTCCAACACTGAACACACCAGAAATCTGGAAGTAATCTGCGATTTTCAATGGTGTGTCTGTTGAACAAATGACACGCTGTTGATTCATCCAACAAGCATTAGCTCTATGCATCCTTACAGATTCATTCTGCTACAAAAGAAAACCAAATATGCAACACAATGCAATGTTTATCTAGAGATATATATCTAAGCACCAAACCAAATTGCTTTGTGTATTTGGACACCCTATACTGTCAATGATTCACTGACCATGAATACATATCGATTGATTCAATGAAGCATCTGGGCCAGTTGGTGGCGCTAAAGTTGGTAAAAGAACAACAATTCAATACTCTAAGCTAGAAACAACATTTTTTTTTTTCTCCTTCAACTAGGTGATTGGGATCAAATGAAGTAAAAGTTGTTGGCTTAATCATGCATACCTTCTTCGATTCAAGAATAACTATCCCATAGCAAAACTCAGAACATTTTTGGTTTGATTAATTAAAAAAAAAAAGTAGTAAAAGCATGAATTAAGCATTCAGATGATAAAAATCTTATAAGCTTGATTTGACATTAAACATGGTAATAATACAAACAAAAAACTTGAAAAACTTATCTAAAAATGAACATATATGGCTAATCTCATATAGAAAAAATATCAAACTAAAAGTGGAGATTCAAGTAGTTTATGTTGAAAGGATAAGAAAATGTGGTACCTTGTCAAGATGAAAACATAGAGTTTAGGAGAACCGGGCACATTAGACTCGATGTCAAGAAGAAGAAGAGCTGCTGTGGTGAGAGCTGATTGTGTCCTTAGAGGTAGTACCGAAGAAATGGGCGAGGGAGGGTGGCGAGCACGTGCAGAGCTGATGTGGCAAAAAAAAAAAAAAAAAGGCGGGGGAAATCCAAAATTTGGGGGAGAAGAAGAGGGAACCTCTCCCTCTCCCCATTTCCATCTCGCCCTCTTCTCTGACAGAGAATCACCTTCCCTCCCTCCCTCTCCCCAAACGAAGCTCGACAGAGAAGCCTCCATCTCCCCCAACGAAGCTCGACAGAGAAGAGAAGTTTGGAGACGAATCGCCACCCTCTCCCAAAAGGTACTGTATTTTCCCTCTCATTCTCTCCCTCTTTGTGGGTGAATTCTTGTTGGGGATTTCTAGATCTAGGGTTTCTAGATCTGATCACAAATTGATGCATATGTAAGATAAATGTTTTTGGTGAGAGATTAGTATAATTTTCAAGGTTTGTTGCCCATCATCTTAGTGTGTATGGATGATACATCCATTTCTAATAATGTAGTTTTCTTTGGCAGTGTCGCTCACCCAGCACCCGGGATTCCGGAGGGTTTGATCCAAGAGATGTATAACCACAGCCAAGGTGTCTCAAAGAAGCTGAAAGAAAACTGAATTTGATAATGGGGTACTCTATCTACCACTCTCCATTGCTTCCCTTACACTCTTATCTCAAACAATCGAAACCAACTAGTCTGTTTTGGCTCCCAATAAAAGAACCAGTTGATGTACTCAGAAGGAAGAACAACCAATATCCTTCTTCAGTACTACCTCTAAGGACACAATCAGCTCTCACCACAACAGCTCTTCTTCTTCTTGACATCGAGTTCAATTAATCAAATGACAAGATGATAAGAAACTTACAGCCAATCTAAACTTGTAAGACCTTAAAATTGTAATAGGATTTACAGTCACTGAAAATCAACCACAATCCTTTTCTTGTTCAAGCTTCTCTTCTCGTTCGTGAACTACAATAACAAGATACAAACCAAAAGAAAATTACTTTTCAAGCTAAAAATTTATTGAAATCTTTAAATAAAATCAAGAATTCGATACCAAATAAAACAAACCCTAGAAAAATAATTCACACATATATAATTGATGTCCATGAACAAAACCTGAGTCGATCTTCCTTGAGCAACCCCAACTCGATAATTCGCAGCTTAGGAGCATTAGGCACCTCCTGGCTGTAGAAGCTATTTTCATCCAGAGTGAAAGGTCCCAAACTAGCTGTCTTTGGCAATGGTGTGCGAAGGGCAAAATGCCATTCTTTGGCAATAATTGTCTGCAAAAATCATATTCAAATAAAATCAGAATTGCATACATATAACCTGAAATAACTTACGAACTAGCTGTTTGTTTGTAGTGAGAATCATTAGACACAAAGATACTCAGTTCCTAATAGAATGCTTTTGAAGAATTTGAACTTACAGCTTTTCGAATTGTCTTTGAAACATAGAAAATTGAGCTGGGGTTTATTAACAGAATGGAACATCTTCAATTTTTTCAGGTTAGGGGAAATTGGTCAAAAACCTTATGGTTGGGATTATATTTTCGACAAGAAGACTATTAGATTGGTAACTCCAATCATGAACTAACACAAAATGGTTTTTCCCATTGCACCAAACATTCTGTACTCCTCGGTACTAAAATACAACATTTCAATACAAGTGATTCACTTACTGATTCACTGAACAACATTTATCCCTTTGTGAAATTAGAAACCCTAGAGAAACCCCAGAGAAACCTGAGATCTAGAGACCCACCACCAGATCGACACTGAAAAACCCTAGAGAAAACCAAATCTGAAAACCCACCACCCGAAATCAACAAGAAATCCAAGTAGAAACCCTAGATCTAGAAACCCAATACCAGAAATCAACAAGAAATCAAAGAGGGAATTTGAGAACTTAAGAGGGACTTACCTTTTCTTCGAAGATACCTTTTATTCAGAGAGAAAATGTTGAAAACGAAATCGAAGAGGGACTTTGAGAACTTCTGAGCCTTTGTAGTTTTGAAATGCTGAAGACGAAATTGAAGAGGGACTTGAAGACGAAATCGAAGAGGGAGAATCTGTCCAAAATGGGGAGAGGGAGAGGGAGAGGGAATGAAAATGGGGAGGAAGAAGCTTTCGATTCCCTCTTCTTCTCCCCCAAATTTTCATTTCCCTCGCAAAAATTTTTTTTTTTTTTTTTTTACCACGTCAGCTGCTCGCGTGCGACGCACCATCCCTCGCCCAAAACCTCGCCCAAACCCTCGACATCTAGAATTACTCATGGAAGAGGGAAAAATTATAGTGTGAAGGAGGGCTTTGTGGGCGTGATTATCTTTGTGGGTTGTTGATGCTTGAGTGAATAAGATGGAGAAAAAATTTTCTCTTTGATCTCTGCCTGTTGCGTGGGTCTCTATTTCTCTACGTTTGAACTCTGAAGCTGCTGTTTTTATTCTTCTTACTGCTGTGTAACAGACGGAGGAGAGAAACGATCTGTGCGTGAAGACAGAGGAGATAGAGCTCGGAAAGTCGGAATTGCTGCGTTTTCTTGCTTTGATATCCCTTGTTCTTGGCTGTGAATTCATCTGACTGTCGTGATTGAGGAGAGAGCATCCTCGCTGTTGTGGAGAAGACTGTTACTCCTTGATCTGCTGTTGAGTTGTGACATCCTGCTAGGCTACGATCCGGGTGTGAAGAAATCTTCTCTGATGCGTGAAGTTGCTGTTGTTTGAAGAGTTATCCTCTTGCTGTGTGATCTTGTTGTTGCTATGGCAAGCCCCTTCTTCTTCTTTCGAAACCCTTTTCGTCGGTCAAAGAAGAAGAACTCGTGGGGGCTAGGGTTTAGTTCACCATAGCTTTGATACCATGTAGAAATAAATACTTCAATTTGTTGTGTAATTTATTCATCCCCCAATAGGGGTATAAATACAATATGGTTTCTTATCTTACAGAATATAGAAACTAGGTTACCTAAATATAAATTTAGAATATCCTATATATATATATATATATATTTCTATAATCAATAATTAAAATATACAGCTTTCTACAGAACTCAAGCAAAAAATTGTCGAAGCAAAGCTTGTGTTTCGGATTTGAAATGCATAAGGAAAATTCATGTGCATCGTGAATAATCATCAACGATAGTGAGAAAATATAACGTGCTCTTGATGAAGAGGGTGTGGAGTAACCACCCCAAATATCACAATGAATTAAATCAAATGGTGCAATAGATTTGTTTTCACCGGACGAAAATGACAATCGAGTTTGCTTAGCATGTGGACAAATATCACAATGATAAGAAGAATCACTAGAAATTTCAGCAACATGTTTTGATAAAAAATTCAACCTAATTGGGGAAATGTGGCCTAATAGCCAATGCCAAACATCAAAATGGACTAGGTTTACTGATGGGCTAATACTAGGATTTATTGATGATTTATCTCTAGATATGAGAAATGCTTGAAAACGATAGAGATCACCATGTACTTCAGCCACTCCAATCATCATCTTCTGGAAAAAGTCATGGAAAACACAAGAGGTGATAGTGAATATGATAGAACAAAGTCAAGAAGAAATAAGTTTGCTTACCGAAATGAGATTAAAGCTAAAAGACGAGATACATAATACGTTGTGTAGCTGGATACGAGGAGTCAGTCGGATAGTACCAATATGAGTAATAGGTGCAAGCATGCCATTTGAAAGTTTAACAAGTGGGATGTTAGAAGTTGCAATAGATGAATGAAACAAACTAGGATCAAAGATCATATGGTCGGTAGCACCAGTATCTACAATCCAAGAATATTTGGAAGTGAAAACATGACAACAAACGGGCATACCTGCTAAGTTTGTGGATGGTTGTGTACAACCTTATTTGAGTAAGGCCAAAATCTTTTGGTATTGGTTATGAGTAAAAGACTAAGCACCGTGTTCTGGAGTAGAGTTACAGTAAATGTTTGTACCCGACCATAATTTTTGTGAGAAAGTTTCACTACATTTTTATTGGGATTTGTGAAGAAGAGAAGTGCTTCTAAAAAAAAAATCAAAGAATTGTTTGAAGCTCTGATACCATGTAAAGTTTAGTATTGTATATCTTTCATTGATAGAATGAGAGTTTAAATAGACTTGTACAGGTATTCTTGTAGACCATATTCTTGTTTAATACTTACTAGACCATATTCTTGTTTAAATAGACTTACTAGACCATATTCAGAGTTTAAATAGACTTACTAGACCATATTCTTGTTTAATACTCCCGGCTTTATGTGGGTTTGTATCAAACCAACGACACTTGAATAAAATCACCTGGCAACGGTCTTTGTACAGTAATTGAATTACAGATGTCAATTTATCATATAAATCAACATCGGCGGTGTCGCCGTCCCCAAGTACTGATACGCCGCTATTTTGAGTGCTCAAGTTGTTGTCTCGCTCGATAACCAGGAACTTAACACCATTCACATAACAACCCAAAAATGTTTCAGATCGAATAGGACCTCTCGCCAGTTTTGATAATTCATCATCGTAAAGAGCCGAATTTACTTCCTTCAATTGTAACATCTATTAAAAAAAATTTATATATATTCAGAATATGTTGAATACCAATTATAAAAAAATAATGCAATATTATCAAATTTTCTTATAGTTATCAACTTACGTGTTTGCGAAACCATTCAGGAAATAATTGACGGTGCTTCTCGGCCCGTAAATGTGCAGGATACTTACGCCTAAGTAGTTCTTCATGCTCCTCCAAAAATGGCAAGACCTCGTCACAATTGTTGAGTATGAACCAATGCGCAACTTCCATGTCGTTATCGCTAAACTGATCATTTGTTGGTGGCTCGCCAAACGGTCGTGTGAGTTGCGCAAAACCAGAAAGTGTCTCACTTCTAGTACACCGTCATTATTTCGTTGAGTTCGGTTGAAGGACGTCTCAACATTATGGAGATACATTGCACAATAAGTAAGTGATTCATTTGCAATATATGCCTCCACTATAGATCCTTCGGGTCTTGCCCTGTTCCGTACGTACCTTTTGTATGTGCCTAGTATTCTACAAAATATAAAAGATGTCAGATTCGTTACAATAAATGAAGAATAGTTAGAAAACAAGCATATGAGTTACCATATTGAATGTCTGCCACAAACAATTGTTACAACATTGACACGGACACTTGATATGATTCGTCGTACCAGTGACATGTGCCCTTGCAAATTCAATGAAGCTATCGATCCCATTTAAATATTCATCACAGCATTTGTCCTGATTTTGTATCCACTGTCTTTCCATTACGCATGTTTTCAGTTTATAAACAAAACATGAGAATTAAAGAGAGTTAACGACACTAATGCGATTAGGTTTTAATGTGGAAAAATTTCAGCAGCATCTCAATTACAATTCTTCAAGTGGACGATGTAGATATTATTAATTAATAAATATCTAGTATGCACTCGAAAAACAATGTGAGACACTCCCAAAAATCCACATGATAGCAACCTAATTTCATGAAATTTCAAAAAATAAAAAAATTAGCAATTTCCTCACCGTTTTCCAAGTGAAAGAGAGAGAAGATTGGAGGTGTGGCCGGCGCCGGCGACACAAAGAGAAGACGAAGCCTAATTAAGTGCTGGAAGCTTGGAGTATATAGTGAGAGAAATCAATCGAGCAGAGAAAAAAATAAAATGAGAGGAGAAAATAGTGAAAAACGCATATCTGATTATTCTAATTCGTGGAGAAGATGAATAGGTCAGAGCTTGTGCGACGACACCGTTCGTCGCCCTGGGATGTTTTAGGCGATGAACCTGCTCGCTTTAGGCGATGAATCTTTGTTGGGAAGACTTTATGCGACGAAGCTTTCCAATTCGTCGCGTCCGATATCTTTAGGCGACGACAAAGGTTGTCGCCCTAGGATGTTTTAGGCGATGAACCGGCTCTCTTGAAGCGACGAATCTTTGTTGTGAGTACTTGATGCGACGAAGGGTTCCTATTCATCGCGTACGCTATCTTTAGGCGACGACGACGTTTGTCGCCCTAGGATGTAAGACTTTAGGCAACGAAGCTTTCCAATTCGTTGCGTAAGATATCTTCAGGCGACGACAACGTTTGTCGCCCTAGGATGTTTTAGGCGATGAACCAGCTCTCTTTAGGCGACGAATATTTGTTGTGAGTACTTGATGCGACGAAGGGTTCCTATTCATCGCGTACGCTATCTTTAGGAGACGATAACGTTTGTAGCCCTAGGATGTAAGATGTTAGGCGACAAAGCTTTCCAATTCGTCGCGTCTGATATCTTCAGGCGACGACAAAGTTTGTTGCCCTAGGATGTTTTAGGCGATGAACCGGCTCTCTTTAAGCGACGAATCTTTGTTGTGAATACTTGATGCGACGAAGGGTTCCTATTCGTCGTGTACGTTATCTTAAGGCGACGACAACATTCGTCGACCTAGGGTGTATCTTTGTTGTGAATACTTTAGGCGACGAAGCTTTCCACTTTGTCGCGTAAGATATCTTTAGGCGATGACAAAGTTTGTCGCCCTAGGATGTTGTTCAAAGTGACCGGCACATAGCAATAGGTATGTTAGGGCTACAAAATATTTGGGTTTAAGCGACAATACTTTGTCGCTTAAATTTTAGGCGACGAAGGCTTCTGGTGCGTCGCGTAAGCTATATTTAGGCGACGAAATAGTATGTCGCCGGAGGATATTAAAGTTGGTCGTTTAAAGTGGTCGACACGTAACCCTATGTATTTTAGGGTGACGAAATATTTGGTTTTAAGCGACGACACGTTGTCGCATATTAGGTATGCAACGAAGGCTTTAACTGCTTCGCGACAGAGGTTATGATGCGACGAAACCGCTCGTCGCGTTAAGTAGTTAGCTATTTTTTGTACTTGCGTGACAATATTAAATATGTTGTCGCGCCATGATAATTTTGAGCGACAAAACTTCCCTCGTCGCGCTACGAGTCGTCGCAAAAGGGGATTTTTTTAGTAGTATACAGAGCATCAGTACTTGTTGAAAGGGAAAAATTACTAATATTTATATAGTAGTAATAAGAAATCCATATTGTTATGTAATTCCAACCATAGGAGATTCCTCCCAATGAGGAATGTAGGAAAAATATTATCTTCATTTCCAAAATGAGTTTAATTTGAGTCAAGCATTTTCCATTGGTCATATGATTGAAATAGGATTATAAGAAATATTAAGATAATAAATTGATTATCCAAACCATTGGTCAGAATTGGTAGTATTTAACTTTTACAATATATTTATAAAATACATTGTTAACCTGTATATCGTGATTTTATCATCCACACCTATAGTATTTATAACATCAGATTTTCTAGCCCATGATAATGCTCATATTTCACAACCATAACATATCCTTAAAAATTGTTGACTTGTGATAAAATTATATAAACTATTGTAAATCCTACATCATGATACGAGTATATAAATAATAAACATTTTACAAATATAAGATTTCATTATCCATATACCTTCATGAGAACATTATATAAGCACAAAAAATTATTTAATAAGATGGAAGATCCATAGTAAAAGAAATAAAATCCATATCGTTGAGTAGTTTTAACGTATTATAAGTGATAAAGCTATACAATAATAAACACAATAACTAGAAGGAAAAATAGAGAAAGTGAGTAGAGAGACTCTTATTGATGTAATGGGAGAGAACATGTCTTTATATAGGATAACTACAAGGATAGATGCACAAGAAATACGATTAGGAAATAATCTTTAAAAGAGATTTAGAGATTTCCAATATTCACAATCCACTATAAGCATCCACATGAATATTATGTGATTTTTTGTATAGATTTTTTACCAGTTGTTATTCAAGAAAAATAAATACGTAAAGCTCAAACAAACAACTGAGAAATAAGTAATCTTTATTCAAATAGTCATACAGTAAGGGTGTTGTATGTCACCAACATCTCAGGATGAAATAGCTAGTTTTCACATAAGCAATTGGGGGAACACATCCCATCCCACGATCTTGATCCTGCCCACCCCTATAATAAGCATTTACAATAGAGCAAATGGCAACACCAGTACAATAGATATTATAATACATAATAACAAGACAAGTGGAACTCTTAAATCTTGGAGCAGTCGGCTGGAGCCAAAGAGAGTTTATTGCGCCCAATATCATATTCAACTTCATAGTTGGTTTGAGTCAAGATGCCAAAAACGCTGACGTCATCTGTAGACACTATGGATAAGCACTGCAAATCATTATAGTCAACAAAAACATTTGTTTTCCTCAGTTTTAGGTCTCCCCCTGCGAAATGATATGTCACCACTGGCGCGACATTTGCCACGTTAAATTTGGCCTTGTAACAAAGATTGAATAATTTTGATGGATCTTTGGTTGGTTTCACTTTGATAAACTTCTTCAACTCTGATTCAAACATGTTATATAAATTGGTAGTAAGTTGTGATAGTGTTGAACCAGAATCAATAAAGATGTTTCGTTTTTGACTCGCATTCAAACCCTTCTCAAGCCTTTTATTACCAACACTAACACCTTCGAGTGTCATATAATAATTTACATCGCCATCTTCATACATCAAGGGGGTCGAAACAATTCCTTTACCAGTAATGGTAGCATGACTGCCGAACTTCAGCTTTCCGGTGGCATTCACATTCATGGGTAGTGCACAATAGGAAAACTTCTTAGTTCGCAATTGAGCTACAATGGATAAGGGAGTATTTGCAAGTCCCAAGATTCCCGATGAATCAATGTCAAAAATGCCACCATTGTTGTTTCCACAACCTAGTACAACGTTTGGAAAGGAAATGGCACCCTTGTTTGTGGAATCAAAGGTGAAAGTATCAGTTGCAAGCTCACCAGAAGTATATGAATTGTCAGCGTATACAGCTTTATAAAAACAAAATTTGGTTGTAGTGTTACATGTAAACCTACCAACTTTAGACCCAATTTGACACAATTTAGACTTGCAGGGTAACTTTTTGTAGGTTGAAGACTTTCTAGGATCAAAGATGGGGTATATTTCCTTGTAACAATTTAGGCAAGGTTTGCATTGGATCCATGCGATGTCACTCCCCGTGTCAACGACGGGGTAGACTTTAAAGGGTGGGGTACCAATAGATATTTGTGTTATGTAATCTTCTCCAGACATCGAGTTAAGCAATTTTGTTTCTACATTGGGTTGGTGTGAAGAAGATCGATGATGACGGTACTTGGCACGAGACATGGATTGACGAATGGCTTTTCTCAAGCGATTCGAATCCGTATCAAAGGGATTGTAAAAAGGAGAACGGGGCGAATCGCGATGGAATAATTCCATGCTAAAACCTTCTAATGGAGATTCATAGGCATAAGTGGACAAGTACGATAAGGGATTAGATAGGAGTAGTAGTACAAGAGAAATTAGAAATGCAAACTTATTTAAAATTCTAGCCATGGTTACTTGCATACAACTATAACTGGAAGTGTGTAAGCATCTATATATATACACATGGAGAAAGTGCTGAGAATTATTGCACTTTAAAAAAATGGGTGTCCACTATAGAAGTGGAATGTATGCAGATTTTTCAAAAAGTCTCATTTGGGTAGATCTCAAGAAAATCCAATTGCTTAAATTCGATCTTTCCCCAATTGTGCATAGCAGAGTTGTACATGTAAATGTGAACAAGTTGAATGTATGAAGAAAATGCTTTGTCTTTCTCATTTTACTCGTGAGAATGCTTTATGTCTAGAGATTGCTTTATGTCTTTCTTATTTTGTTTTCACTATTTTCTTTTTCACTTTTCCTTCGAGCCTTTTTCAGATGCAAGTAGCTTTCAACCGAGGATGATTGGGAATTTGAATGGAATGGCATCTTACTAGGACAAAGTGAGGATGAGAGTACTGGGGGTATATCTCAGCATGTGACGTTTGCAAATATAGAGAACATTTTTCTTATTTCATTTGATACTCGGGAGAGTCGGCCAACTTATCTTATCCTGAGAATATGGAGAAAGTGCTGAGAATTATTACACTTTAAAAAGGTGCTGAGAGTCGGCCAAACATGGAGAAAGTGCTGAGAATTATTGCACTTTAAAAAAATGGGTGTCCACTATAGAAGTGGAATGTATGCAGATTTTTCAAAAAGTCTCATTTGGGTAGATCTCAAGAAAATCCAACTGCTTAAATTCAATCTTTCCCCAATTGTGCATGGCAGAGTTGTACAAGTAAATGTGAACAAGTTGAATGTATGAAGAAAATGGATGTCTAATGATTAAATGTGTGATTTATGCAGCAATGAATTGTTTTAGTGGTGGGATGCTTTATGTGTTTCTCATTTTGTTTTCACCATTTTCTCTTTTTCTTTTCTTTCGAGCATTTTTTAGATGCAAGTAGCTTTCAACCGAGGATGATTGGGAATTTGAATGGAATGGCTTCTTACTAGGACAAAGGTCGAGTGGGGGCATACCTCAGCATGTGACGTTTGCAAATATAGAGAACATTTTTCTTGTTTTATTTGATACTTGGGAGAGTCGGCCAACGGTTCCTATTAAAACCATATACAGCATAGGCATTGTTATTTTGGGATTGACACCTTATGTTGTTTAAAACGAACTAAAACTTTTAGGGTGTGTCGATATACATGACAAGTATAGCAATTTTCAGTCAGGTAAATACAGATATTTCAAGTTCTGTACACAACTGCGCTCATGAAAAAACAAGTTGCCTGTAAAACCAACATCGTATTGATTCCCACCCATTAACACCAAAGGATTTCTTTTGGATTCACCAATCCCAACAACCAAGAACAGTGAGGGGAAGAATAAGCCCACTGGAAGAAGATGAATCTTCAGCAGATCAATAGCTTCAAGTATTACTTTCATCATGGTGGTATCAGTTTCCTCTAGGGATCCAATCAATTGACATCCCAACTTCTTTTTCTTTTTTTTCTTTTTTTTTTTAATTAAACCTCCAGTGGGGAGGGGCAGCTATGGGATGCCAGACCTTTATTATTAGGGAAGAAATTCTATTACACATGTCGGGGGTACATGACGACTTTACCCGAGAAAGAAACCAATGAAAATACTTCATTAAAATCAATACAAAAAACTCTCCTAGCTCATACACATTTAAACTTCATACTGCATTGCTAACAACATGATAGCACAAAATGAGTACCATGCATCAGTCATTATCGAATTCCCACAAGCATCAAATTACCGCAATTGTCAATTTGCACCATTGCAAATCACCTACAATCACGCACAGTTAGAACTGCAGGAAGCCCCCAACCCTTAGTATCAGCAACAACATGAAACAGAGAGCACTCTGTTTTGCAGCAGAGTGCAATTTGTTCTCCATCCCTCGCATCCGCAACTCAACCAACTTCACACCATCCTAAAACAGCTGCACACCAAGGCAAAGACAACATTTTCTCTGCCCAGAAACAGAGCCAACTCATCCCAGTCAAAGAGTCAAAACGCCAGAGAACCATGTTGCACCCTGCGGCCATCTCCTTGTATCCCTGCATTGCTTGGAACAACACTTGCATCGTACCTCTGTCTACACTCCAGACCCGTGTTCATTTAGCATCCGAGAGCCTTAAATACGCCGTCTTATTTTTATCGAGAATAAATAAGGACTTTGTTATTTTAGGCAACGATTCCCAAGAATAGGTTCTAGACATTTTCTCCACTTGCGCCAATCTAGCCAACGAATCCGCCACTGAATTAGTCTCCCTGAACATGTGTATACAGTACCACGTCAATGCCGTACTCATATCTCTTATCTCCCGCCACCAATTGCTAAGAAACCAGGGGATATTAACTTTTTGGAGTAGCCAGTGTTTAACTAACATTGAATCCGTTTGAATCACACAATTCCGAACTCCCAGATCAATCCAACCTCTCAAACCTTAAAGCAAGGCTCTCGTCTCTGCAGAATTATTTGATCCTTCCCCAAAAATACACTATCTAGCTGCTACAAAATTTCCTTCGTCATTTCTAATAACAAAGCCTCCAGTAGTATTATTCTCCATACAAGAACCATCAACATCTATCTTACAATTCAGATGGGTTTTTTACTGTTCATGAACAGTGTTATGTGAGGGTTTGTCCTACGTGGCTTTTTTATGTCCTTGGCAGAAGTTAAGTGAAAAAAAAAAGTCGATGCCTTCCTCACTCTCTCCTTTCCCCTCTCTTCCTCTACCCAAACCCCTCCCACCAAGCAGAGAAGAAGAAGGACGAGAAGGTAAAATTGCCAAGTTGGGGTTCTTCCTTCGACACCACCAAGCAGAGAAGAAGAAGCAGAGAAGAAGAAGGACGAGAAGGTAAAAAGTTTGATTCTTCCAGTTTGATCAACTTGGCCAAGTTGGGGTTCTTCCTTCGACACCCCAAACTGAATTAACATGAACTTAAAGCCTAAATTGCGTGATCTAAGTCTCAAATCTAGCAATTACATAACAAAAAGTAGATTGAATTGCAGGGCCACCATTAGAGAAGAGAAGAAAAAATACCCATCAACAAAATCTCACTCTGTTTTCTAGAATTTGAATTGCAGGGCCACCATTAGAGAACAAAACATCAATCACCACCAACTCCTTGCAACTTCTCCCCCACCAGAATCCCGAAATTCCCAAAATGAAGACCTTATTTTCCTTACCTTTTCTTGGTTTTTATATGTCAATGGGTCCTAACCATGGTTAATTTTAAACCCATGACATGGGTTAACATTTTGCTAAAAAAAAAGTATTATTTTAGATGAAAAAAGGCAACTTCATAAAAGGATTTTATGATATTTCATTTTGAATTACATTACATTTTATTTTGCTGATAATTGGGATTTCAATTGGGGTGGTGATTGGAGTACTATTGGGATTTCAGATAGGTAGTAGCAGTTCAGATCTCTTCTCCTCACTCTCTCCTTTCATTCTTCAATTCGGTGGAGGAGGAGGAGAAGGGAAGCTGAAGAGGAAAAGTAAGATCCTTCTTCAGATCTGAGTACTTGCTTTTTATTTTTATTTTCAGATCTCTTCGCTCTTAAGATCATTCTTCTTCTTAATTTTTTTTTGTTTTTGTGGTTGTTGTTTGGTTTGATGAGTTAGTGACTACGATGTTTCAGGTTCCATTCACGCCGAACTTGGTGTGGGTTCAATCACAGGGTCATTGCAAGCTCAAATTGTTATTGCACTTCGTTTGGGGAAAGAGGTAGAGCTTCCAACCTACTTTCAAATCTCAGCCATGGAAACATTCATTTAAGAGCTCAGAACTTTGTTTATATACTCGACTACTGTGCAAGATCTCCAGATCCTTTCGTGACACTTGGATAAAATTAAAAACCATAGTCTTCATTATTTTTATTGATATGTTTCACTATGTCCGGGGTTATGGTTTGAGCTACATATACTTACTCAACCCTGTTGGAATATTCTTATCATTAGATAGTTTCAAATTAAAGTGGTGTCTGGGCATTAGTCCATTATCTTCACAGTTTAAATTGTATTTTTTATAAATTTCTCCAATTGTTTGATGGCTCTACATTTTCATGTGTTGAAAGATTTTGTTTTGATTTTGTGTGTTTTTAGGTTTTTGATTTGATTGTTTGTTTTGGGTTTTGATTTGTGTGTTTTAAATTGGAAACAGTGGAGACTTATCCGCCGAAATCTTTGAGGGCGGAGTTGTCGGTGAAATACGGAAGCAAGAGCTATAGAGTTTGTTGATGCACAGTTAGGGGAGCGTGTTAGAGAAGATGAGTCGATACTTGGGATGGAGTTTGATCCATTGCCACCTACTGCTTTTGGTGCACCAATAGGTATGACACGACAATTTTCATATTTGAGTTTTTTTGCTTATTGATATCATGCAATGCAGCTTTAATATCTATAACGTACTGGGTATCGTAGAGATTAATTTGGTGTTTTTTTTTATGGGTTCAAAGAGATTCAACAGTCGTAAGATTTATGCAGCGCCTCTCAATCTCTAATAGTCGTAAAAACCCAATTGCAATTATTCGATAATTTCGTGAAAGTACGATGTACTCTGTAATAGTGTCAACGACACGGGTATTACACTAGTTAAGTACATTCCATCCTGTAGGAGGGAAAGCCCAATAAAGCACCCGAGGAGGGGACATTTTTACATTCTTTTCCTGTATGCCCAACCTACTGAGCAATGCCCCATTGGTTTCCTTTATCTTAGAAATAATTTTTTTTGCCACACACTTAATCCAATAATAAACTTTAATAATCACATAGGATGACGAAAACTCCTTTCCTTCATAAAGTATTTTATTTCTCTGGATCCATATTTCCCATAGGATGAAAAGTGGAGTGAGATGGATGAGGGTACCTGATAACATAGATTTCTTCGATTTCCTAAACCACGCCTTAAGCATAGTGTAGACTTCAATCGGTCTATGAAAGTGCATGTCGAACACCAAATCAAAATGTCTCCATACCCTTCTTGCTAACTCACTTTCCAAGAAAAGATGTTTCATAGTTTCCTCCCCAGATTGAAGACAACATCCACATTTAGACGCAATTTGGAAGCCAATTCTTCTAATTTCACCATCAATGGGTAAAGTCCTTCTAATAATTTTCCATATGAAAATAGAAATTTTAGAAGACAATAACGGATGCCAAATCCAATTCCAAAAATCATCTTGTGGCTCACTACCATATACAATTTTACATACTGAGCTAATCGAAAACCTGCCATCATTATTTTGCATCCAAATTCTAGTGTCTCGGTCACCAACTTCACCTTTCACTATTGTCTTGTATAGCTCTCGAGCTTTCCTTTGCATATCCGGGTTTAGCAATCTGAAATCCTCCCTGTGCATTTTCCTTAAAGTAGGCCAAATGTCATTCGTTACCTCCTCCTCATTTTTTGTGAAGATTTCAATCTTAGCCCAGTGTTCTTCAAAGAAGCTAACAATACCTTTAGAGATCCGCCATGTTGAGTTTGCTACTATAAAGTCTTTATGCACCAACAACTCTTTTATGAAGGGGGAAGCCCCTACTTTTATTTCTTGCTTTCTGATTGGAACTCCCTCCTGCAAATATTTATGCCTTAGAAAATTTGCCCATAAAGAGTTGGTGTTTATAAGATTCCAAAGAGCTTTAATGCAAAAAGCTCTTATATTTTAATTGGTTAAGTTAGACTTGTGATTGAGTGTGCTGTAATAAGACACTCAATGCTAGGAGTGAAACTTAATAAATTAGACTTGTGATTGAGTGTGCTGTAATAAGACACTCAATTCTAGGAGTCTATAATTTAGGCTGAAGTTAATTGTAACATTGGATTTTAAAACTGAATTGTTCATAACGATCACATCATCGATGCAAGCAAGGGATTCTCATCCCTAAAGCTTATCGCTTTAGAAAATAATAAATTAGATTAAAATAACTTGAAAAACTGAATTGGTGGATTCAATGCCTTGGTTTCCTTCTCATATTCTTAAAAAAAATTTATTTTACTTTTTAATTTGATTTTTAGTTTAGATATTTTGATTGTTGTAACCCCCATTTAAATTATTTTAAGTCAACTCTGAAATTTAATTGCAACCACAGTCCTTATGGGATCGACTTGTACTTGCCCTTATCTACCATTTAGACGCTGTGCACTTGCAGTTATTAAGACTAGGTTAAATTAACCTATTTATTTAGGTTAGTTAAATCTGCATCAGCTGTCACTGCCACTGTGTTATCCAAATCAGCACAAGCTCTATTCATTACAACCAAATGGAGCAATGGATTTGAATGCATTGTTACTATCATTTATGGTAGTAACTACTACCTTTCTAGGCAGCATCTCTGGGAGGAGCTTGTTAGGTTCTCTAACAACAACAATAAACCATGGTCATTGTTGGGTGACTTCAACGCTATTCTACATCCACAATAACGCATTGGGAAGGCTGAAACTACACATGCAGGTGCTGGTGATTTTCTAAATTGTGTGGTGCAAGCGGACCTATATGATTGCAAGTACCATGGCAACTATCTGACCTTGAGTAACAATCAAGCTGGAAATGATAGGGTGACATCTAAAATAGAAAGAGTGCTTATTGATGGGAACTGGATTCAACAAGCACCTATTGCAGAAGCAGAGTTTCTAAATTCTGGTGTCTCGGACCACTCCCCCATGGTTGTATCAATTTATGATACTGTCAAAAGAGGGCCCATCCCATTTAAATTCTTTAACTACTGGGTACATGAGACAGATTTCTTTAAAACAGTGGATGAAGCTTGGCAATTGCAAGTAATAGGGAGTCCAATGTTCAGACTTGTTCAGAAGCTTAAAAATGTTAAAGTTCGGCTCACAACATGGAGGAAAGCAGGGTTTAATAATGTTAGCACGCAGGTTGAAATTGCAAGACAAGATATGCATCGCCATCAGCTAACTTTGCACAATACAGTTAACCAAACGCAGAATGTTCCCACCTTAATGCTGCAACAGGAACGCAAACCAGTCTCAGACTATGCTCGTGTAGTTAGGAATGAGGAGTCAGAGATACATCATAAATTTATATCACAATTATTTACACTAGGGGACCAGAATTCTAAATACTTACACAGCTTTGTCAAAGAACGCAGAACTCGGAACAAGATCCTGAGCATATATGACAGTCTAGGCACCAGATTAGAACAACCTGCAGAGATTGAAACTGAGTTTCTTGATTACTTTGGTGGTATATTTGCAGGCGAGCATGAATATGAGTATGACACGAACATAATTGAAGGGCTAGAACTGGACAATGTCATTACAAGCAGCATGGGTGCAGCTCTGATTAAAGAGGTTACTCGAGCAGAAGTCATTGCAACTCTTGCAGACATAGATTCAACTAAAGCGCCTGGACCTGATGGTTCTCTTCTCATTTCTTCAAGACTACTTGGAGAATCATTGGGGACGACTTCACTAAAGCAGTCCTAAACTTCTTCAGGCAAACAAAACTCCTAGGCGAGGTAAATGCTACATCTGTTGCTTTAGTTCCTAAAATTATTAATGCTTCCATGTTCAGTGGCTACAGGCCAATTGCATGCTGCAATGTTGTCTACAAGTGCATTACAAAGATTCTTACCAACCGCATGAAACTCGTTGTACATAAAGTAGTGAGCAACTCTCAGTCAGCTTTCATATAAGGCAGGCATATTCAAGATAATATCATGCTTGCTCATGAATTGGTGCGTAACTATCATAGAGATTGTGGGCCTCCGAGATGTGCAGCCAAGATTGATCTTCGTAAGGCGTATGACATGGTTCGGTGGGACGCAATTTTGCACCTACTAGTCAGGTTTCAGTTCCCTGACACCTTCATTGGTTGGGTGCGTGAGTGCATCACCACTCCTAAATTCTCTATATGCATCAATGGCTCACCTAAGGGTTTTATCAAAGCAAATAGGGGGATACGACAAGGGTGACCTATGTCCCAATACTTGTTCGTTATGGTCATGGAAATTCTTCATGTGCTACTTAAGGAAAGAATGCAACAAGGAACATACAAACTTCACTTCAGATGCAATGACCCCCAAATAACCCACCTCAGCTTTGCAGATGACCTTGTTGCTTTTTTCTACAGTCAATCAGCAGCAGCGTTAGCTGAAGCTCTTCAAGTTTTCAAGGTTTGTACTGGACTTGAGGTGAACTGCTCAAAGAGTGGACTGTATCTAGCAGGCGTCAGTGACCAGGAAAAGGCAGCAATTCAAGAGAAACTCCACTTTCGAGTGGGGAGTCTACCAGTCAAGTATATGAGCCTCCCAATGATATCTTCATGTTTGTCTTACCACCAATACACCCCACTTGTTGATAGAATAAAGAAGAGGGTGAGCTCTTGGAAGAACAAATTCCTCTCCTATGCAGGAAGAGTCGTGCTCATTAAGGCTGTATTGTCAAGCATGCATGTCTATTGGACATCATGCTATGGGCTCCCGAAGCGAACCCTGGCATCCCCTTGGACTGCTCATGGACAGGTTTCCACGGGAGTTTCTTTATGATTCAACTCTGAATAGGAATGCAAAAGTCAGTGCTTTAATACGTAATGGTACATGGAACGTTCCGCAAGGCATTGGTCCTTCAATTGAGGAGATTGCTAACCACTTGGCTGAGATTGAAATTGATTCCAGCAAGGAAGATGAAGTGGTATGGTGCGTGGGGACTACTGGTGAGTTTTAAAAGAAGGCCACATATGACAAGTTCAGAGACAGGAACAACAGAGTTGATTGGGCTGCTTTCATATGGTTCAAGGGCAATGTTCCTAGGCACAATTTCATCACATGGACACTTGCTCATGGTGCTTTAAAAACCTTGGTCAAATTAAAGAATTGGGGAACAATACAATCTGACCTATGCCTTTTATGCTCATGCGAACCTGAGACAGAGAATCATTTATTCTTCAAATGTGCCTACACTCAAGAAGTTTGGAAGCACATTCTCTACTGGCTTTGCTACACTAGGCTCGTCAAGGGATGGGAAGATGAGCTACGGTGGTGTATACTACACTTCAGGGGCAGTGACTTGAGCTCGCTAGTGAAGAAAGTCTCTTAATGCTACAATTTATCATCTGTGGGCTGAACGCAATAGAAGAGTGCATCAGCAAACTTGTAAAGTGGTGAGTGAGATTGTAAGACGCATACGCGAAGATGTTAGGATGCGATTCAGCACTCCTGACCTCAAAACAGAGGATACCCAGTCCAACAGACAGTTACTGGAGCGATGGGGAATTGATGTTCAATATAAGCTACCAAATCCTATTACTTGTGCTTGGGAGAAACCGGAGACAGGGTGGGTTAAACTAAACTTTGATGGCTCCAAACAAGGAATGAGAGGTGGATATGGAGCTATCATTCGCAATGAGTTAGGCGAGGCTATTGATGCATGCTCAGGAGATGATCAAGCTCAGTCAGTAATAAAACATGAACTACAGGGACTTGAAGTTGGCCTCAAATTTGTGAAATCTCATGGAGTGACTAAGCTAGAGATTAGCACGGATTCACACAATATGTATCTGCAGCTTACAAATCATAGTGGCGTATACTGGGATCTTCGACATATTCATGGTCGAATAAAAAAGAAGCTTGATCAGTTGGAACAATACAGAATAAATCACCACTTTCGAGAGACCAATCAGGCAACAGACTTCTTAGCCAAGCTATACCCTAATCAGAACTTTGTTGAATTTACTCTGAGTTCCTTCGCAGAGGATTTGAAAAAAATTGTGTATGAGGATAGTGTCGGCAAATAGTATCTACGAATGTAACACTCCTTTTTCTTTAGGTTCGGGGATCCTTTAATAACCCCTGCTCAATTTTCAATAAAAAATAATAAAAAAAGCTCAGGTTTACAATAAAGCTACACTGAGATAAATAAACCCTACAAGCCTACAAGGCAAACCATTTAAAAACATTTCCTCCGATTTTAAGTGACCATTATTTGCATGAATGTTTAAACATTAGATGTTTAGAAGATATACTTATAAAACACAATAAAGAAAGTGTTTACACCAGTTGGTGAGGAACAAAATACCTGATGAGGAAATGTTTGGGTGTATGAATAACTAAATAAAATATATCAATGTTTTCCTGAAAGGGATAAATGTCTTGAAGAAAAAGTTAACAAAATATGATGTGTTCTCTCATAATACAAACACAAACTTGTAGTTAAACATTCGTATAATGGAAGTATGTGTAGTGGAAATATGACTTCCCGATGATTAGTGTTTGAATAATATTTATAATTATATGGTAAGTATGAATTATATTGTTCAATGACACATAAACTATATAAAATAAAATAAATTATTAAGGTTTCACCTCAACTTGGTCGTGACTCCTTTGCAAGGTAGACCCAGGTATTGTTAGCAAATTGGACTTCTCTAAGGCATTCAACTAACTTGTTCATCTCATGGCTTGGGTTTGGCAGTAAATGGCACTGAAGGGTACAAACTCTAGTGCAAACATCATCCTTCTCTATCAATTTAAATGGGTCGCTATGGGGATTCTTCAAATCATCGAACAAGAATTGATTGGGAGACCCAGCCACTATCTCCAGTATTATTCACTCTTATGGGTGGACTAGTACGAATGATACTTGAAGTGAATGCACATAACTTGGTTTTTGGTTTCCAACTGAATGAGGACGATATGTCTGTCCCACTATTCCCATACGCCAATACTACAATCTAATTAATCAATCCTTGTTTAGAGCAACTAAGGTATGTAAGAGCCACTCTATTGTGATTTGAACATTGAAGTTGTGTCGAACCTACAAATGAATAGTTCTAAGTCAGATGTATATCCTATTGGAAATGTTCCTTGTCTAAATGAGACCCCAAGGATTTTTAAGTGTCAAACAGTTTTACTTCCATCCATGTACTTGGTATTGCCTCGAGGAAATGTATATTGCACAGCATGGGATAAGGTTGTGGAACGCTTAGAAGTCACACAGCAGTTTCAAAAACAAAGTTTATCCCTAAAGCAGGGAGTGTAACCTTAATCAAAAGCACCCTCTTGAGTCTGTTTGTGTTCCTAATGTCAACAACCACAATTCACATATCTATTGAAATCATGGAAAAGATACTCCAAGATTTCTTATCGGAAACCTCATAAGCGTCAAAGAAAAACAATTTTATTTGTTGCAATTCGGGTATTGTCCTTGCTTCTAATTTGAAGATGCCATCTTAATAAGAAGTTTGACCAATATTTAAAAAAAAATAAAAAAATTTGCTTGTCTTGCTCCTAATTACAAGTAAGAGTTTGGACTTCAGGGGTTCTGCCTTCTGACTATAATAAAATGTCCACCATCTTACTTTTGAATATAAACAAGCATTGCCTTGGTATGCGTACCAAAGGAGAACAGAACTTGGGTATGAGAAGACTAAAAGAGTTCAATCAAGCATCGCGGCCAACTTTCTTTGTAGAAGTCGGGTTCATCCAACTGAAAATTTCCTAGTATGGACAATTGTGTATGGGCGCTTACCAATCGCTAACCTAGCAAAAGAGGATTCATAATTCCCAATCATTGTAGCCCATGTAAACTCGGCCATCTTTTCCTTGTACTCTTTCTCAAAGGAAGTCTGGGTCGCTTTTTCCTGTGGGAGTCCAAAACCAACAGCTTTCAGCCCGGCAGTTTGGGCATCTCAATGTGAAGCCAAAACGTTCACTTTAACTTGAAATTGGTTATGGGACAGACTATTAATTGCATTGATGATAGCACGTGAAAGAAATACATGAATCTTCGAAGGGAAAAGGTCTAGCATAGATCAGGTGGTTTTCTGTAAAGAGAGTGGGGTTCAAGGTGGGAAGTGCCCGCAAGATCCCTTTAGTGAATGTATTTTCAACTGCCTCAAATTTTTCAAGGCTTAACCTTCCCTTGTATCCTCTCCTTTTACAGTTGATGTATGTTTTCTCGTGAGCTTCTCACTTGCCTTGGTTTTATTTACTAAAATATGCACAAGATATTCTACCAGCAAACTTCCCTATACAAAGAAAACAATAGAGTTGGTGCATGAATTTTCATTACTGATGCATGAATAAACTCAAAAGAAGGCAAATGCAATGCACTTACAGCAAGTTTTGTACTGGCTTTGAGTTGATTAATCAGAAGAGGAACAGTAGCCCCTCGTATCAACATAGTAGTTAAAGCTATTGATGCCCACCTGGAAAAGAAATAATTTATTTTAGACCATGAGAAACCTTAATTGATATAATACTACTAATTGTAAGAAAATGTAGTTAATCACTAGCCCTAAGTGTTGGGATAGCAAATAGTAAGCAAAAAGCCACCAACTCATACACAAAAAAATTGATACAGTTTATTATGATTCTGACTCTATCAATGGACTTAAATCGTTCCTTGTGCTTTTATTTTCTGATTATAGTATTTCTTTAGGAAACTTACTTTGAAAGTAATTTGATTGCAACAACTTGGAAAACTTAACTAGAATCAGAAGATAGTTTGTTAACTAAGTCTAATTTGAACAACATCTAAGAGAAAGCTAAGCATAGATAAAAACGTGTAAAAAAAACATAAGTTAGAAGGAAAGAGATGACTGAATAGAACTAAAGATATAGTGCATCCCACACGAAAATTAGGTCATTAAAAGGCAAACTAGTTATCTAACTCAACCAAGCTCACAGACAAAAAAACCAAACAGAGCAAATCAAAACAACAGCAAAACCAGAACAGCAAAACCAGATTAGATAGTCACTAATAGGTAGAAGGACTGTCAACAATCCAACATGAAACTGACAAAAATTGCAAAGAAGTAGCAATGATATCAAGCGAATTTAGTTCAATAATCTTCCATTTCTGTACAAAAAAACCTTGCAGTTACCAGGAATGCTAAACATGACATCAAGAACACAGTGAGCTCACAGCAGCAGGAAAGGTTTTCTCATCAAATCAACCTTAACTCTCTTTTTCCATTTTTAAATTCTCTATTTTTGTTTCGAGTCTAAGAAAAAAAAGAATCCATTATACCTTTATAGCAACTAAGAATTACATAAATAAATTAGGCACCTAAAAACATTGTGACCGTTCTAAACTAGCATGTCATTTTTTTTTATCAATAAAACTGGGATTTGCATCCTGTTAAACAAAATCAAATATTTATCCTTCATGCAACCACTTGTCATTCCTAATCCTTTGAGCATAGCTTTCTGTGACAAGATTTTTTTCAGGCCATAGAGTAAGCAGATTTACAAGGCACTTTATTTCCAACAAGATAGTTGTCAAAATCAAACAAACAACCGAAATACAACCCAACAAAAATAGCCTTAATAAAGCAACCAAAACACCCAATCAAAAATCCTTAAAAGTAACTAAGAGGTCACCCAAGGGTAAGTTTGATGTTGGTCCTGTACTAATAAGGTAAATGGCTTTAAGCCCCTTTGTAAATTTGATCTAGTCAACCGCATGTGATTCACATATGATGCAGAAAAGACAAAAAATGACAGAATACAGATGTAAGCGGGTAGTTGTAGGGGTTAGTTTAGTAGTAATAATTGTAATTGGGCCTATTTAGTAAAGTCCATAATAGTTAATGCATTATTAGCCAATTAGGGCTAGGTTAGATAGCTTGCCATAGAAGTTAGGGAGATTATATATAAGGCAAGGCATTCATTGTTCATGGTTCCTTGGTTGGTTGAATGAAAGAATATTTGTTTATTATTTATCTTTGAGTTAGGGTTTATCATAAATTTAGTTTAGTTTTAGCGTTAGATTATTTTAGTTCTATCAATTGATACCAGAGCTGAAACGCTATTATGCATGACGACACAGAGAAAGCTTGAAAGATGGTGGAAGGACTCAAGTGAGAAGAAAATTGACAGAACAAACTATCAGGGTTGCAATAATGGATTCAGTCAGAGCTCCCACACACGATGAAGAAGATGATGGAAAAAGAGATGCAAAAAATGGAACAGTTGATTACAAAACTCTTAATAGCCAACAAAGAACCAACGAGCACCCACAGGGGGTACCCGTCGGCCCCTAAGCACCGTCGCATGCCATCATCAACCACCAGCAAGGCGTCGTCGGTAGAACCCCTCCATCTCAGTCAACAGCCCCCAACGCCAACCCTCCCTTCTACTACCACCCACCACCATCGTCCAGCCCTCACCACCATTTTTCCAACCCCGTTGCCCCACCTCACTCATCCCTCCCTACACCAGGTCGTGACGAAAAGGAGGTTCAATTTCGTGGGGGTTCTTTGCACCCCCGGACTCAATCTGCACTACAGCCATATTCTGACTTAAGTGATTTTGTTGTTATTCATAATCGCAGGACCTACCATATACTACAACAAACTTTTCCATATTCTAATTTGGTATTCAGATTGTTCACCACCACATGACAGGCTATGTACCTCCACGAGACAGTGTATATGATACAATTTGGAACAATTTCATGACTACTTTTGAGGAAAAGCTTTCGCACAATATTCAAATCATGAAGTGGATATCCCACGAATCAACGATTCAAGTATAACTTTATCTTTGGTGGCCAAATTTTAATTTGAATGTTCATGGAACAAGCACCTACCAAGGAAAAGTTCAAGGTCGACTTATGCTCGTGCACTCCGCCTTGTGTTCCATAACCAGATGCTTGTGCTCATTTGATTTCTTCGACTTCAAGCTCGATAACGAGCTTCTTCAATCCGGGGAGGTTGATATAAGCGAGTAGTAGGTAGTATTAATTGTAATTGGGCTTATAGTGAAAATGTGTATGTTAAGATGGATGTGTGGTAAAACTCGTAAGGATAAAATTAGGAATGAAAGAATTAGGAGATACTTAGGTGTAGCGCCAAGGATGCATGAAAACGGACACGCGCATCATGTCGGACACGACATGCCAACTTAACAATTTCCCAAAAAAACTAGAACTCGGGGACACGACGACATATTATTTTTAGTAGGTTATATAAACGTAAATAATAAGTAGAGAAAAAGTATTGTAGAAAAGTAGAGGAGAGAGAAAATATAGTAAAGAAGAACTAGAGGAAAGAAGAAGCAAATTAGAGAACAAGCAAAGATTAAGAAGAAGCATAGAGCTAAAAGTACAAAATAAAAAAAAGTTTATTTTCGAATCTTGACTGTATCCTGACCAAGTTCTGAGTGTACGGAGGCGTGTCCGACACGTTGACCACATTGACCATGTGTCTGACACGTTAACTAAGTGTCTAACGCGTGTCAGAGGCGTGTCGAACGAGTGTCAATGTCGGATACGTGTTAGATACGGCGAGTTTTCGAAGAGTATGTGCTTCCATGTGTAACGCCCATAGAGGATAAAATTAGAGAAAGGCGTTTAACGTGGTTTGGTCACGTGCGGAAGAGACCAAGCATGGTGCCAATTAGAAAATGTCTAGATTGGTTAGTAGAGGGTGTAGACGAAAGGGACGACCGTTGAAAACTTGGATGAAGACGGTGAAGGATGACATCCTTGAACTTGGATTATGCAAGGAAATGTGGGAATACCGCATTGCTTGTAGAACCAAAATACGTGTAGCCGATCCCATGAGTATTGGGAATGGGCTTTGATGATGATGATGATAATGATGGGCCTATTTAGTAAAGCTCGTAATAGTTAGGGCATTATTAGCCAATTAGGGTTACGTTAGATGGCTTGCCAAATAAGTTAGGGATATTATAAATAAGGCAAAGCATTGTTCATTATACCTTGGTTGATCGAATGAATTTATCTTTGAATTAGGGTTTATCATAGATTTAGTTTAATTTTAGCCTTAGATTATTTTAAAGGGTTGTTCATGTTGGATCATTTTCCTTATCCCCCTTCCATTACTCCCATGTCATTTTTTGCATCACATGAGAAGCATGTGCACAAGATAACGTTGATTGGATGGTCAACTAACGATGAGGGGATAAAACCAAAATAAATTTACAAAAAGGACTAAAGTCAATTACCCAGATAGTAAAAGGGACCAACATCAAACTTACCCAAATTAAAGGATCAAAACCATGGGATTGAGTTAGAGCTGTAGGGTTGATGCACTAGTCCGATTTGGAAGTTCATTCAGCCAGGTGATACACAGAAGATACAAGGCCAATCGAAAATATCAATTATTGGCCTGAGATGTAAACCTAATTAACCCGAAAGCTTTCCAAAATTCCTCCATAACGTATTGGCCCATGAGCAATGAAGAACAAGGTGTCTAGACTCTAGAGTTAAAGCGCACAAGGTATAATTGGTATCAATGTTCATCCCTCCATTTAGAAGCCTCCTTAGAAGAAATCCTATCCCAAACCAAAGTCCACATGATGAAAGAAACTGTAGTTGGAATCCCCCTTCTCCACACCATTTTACTAAATATCAAGGTGTGTCTTTTCTAACTAGGGAAGCTTCATTCAAACTGAATTGCCACATTCCATCCGGTATTGAGTGCCCAAATGCCATATATAACTTGGAGATTGCAAACTCAGGTTTTGTCACTCCCTACAATGGAATTGAATATCAAACACAAAATCTAACAACATAGTATCTAACACATATCAAGCAAAGTAAATCATGATTAAAATCGACAACAAGTACAGTACAAATTCATCCCAAACACAAAAACATCACACTTGATATATTAGTAAACAAAAATTCATCAAGGACATCCATTTCAATACAAAAGAGCATTATTCATAAATATGAAGAGGGGTTCTCACCAATTCAAGCCAATGAAAGAATGAACACCATCAATCAAGTACTGCAAGGCATCAACAGGGTAATATGAATCGGCCGCCGCAATAGCAACTTCACTCACTGCCGGTGCTTTGTGAGGCTAAATCAGCTAACTCTGCCCCCTTTTCAGTGAGTACTTCAGCAACATCACCAACAAACCCAATCTTCTCCGACCCTTCATTTATTGCACTTGATGAATAATTATAGAATGAAGATCCAAGACCAAGCCCCCCATGGCCAAAAGGAAAAAGGGGGTGATTTTTAGGACGAAACAGAGCCAGGGTGAGCTGTTTTGGAGGAAACTATTGTTTTGAGGTGATGGAGTTGGTGTAGGATGAGATGGGTGTTTGAGTTTGTTGTTGTTGTCATCTTCGTGGAGAATGTAACTAAAAGATGGTTGGAAGCGTTGTTTGCTAAGGTTGGATCTAATGGTTGAGATGCTCGACCTGTAAGCCATTGCTCGGTTTGTTTGTTTAATGAAAGACACAGTTTCTAGGTCTCTACTACATGTGTTGTGCGAGTTTTTTTAGCAAGTGAAACCCTTCCAAGGACCTGCTTGGTTACTTCACTCATTACAGTCCGTAGGGTTTATGAGGAAGGAGGGAGGGAAGGAATAAGAGCACCCCAATATATGTTGCATTTCTGGGACCCTGGTATTACAGCACCCCAATACGTTGAATTAAGATTTTTTTTACTGTGCATTCACAATTATAAAATTGCGAAGAAGTTGAAGTGCATTGAAAGATAAATTGCAAGAAATTAAAATGCAAGTAAACTAAAGGAATTGAAATGCAAATCTTGAACGATAAATTGCAAAAAAAATGCAAATGACAGATTTAAAAAATTGAAAAAGACAAAAGATAATATGATCTGATTCGAATTAAATCTTTTCTTTAGAAGCATTTTTTTTAATTGTACAGAAAACTTTACTCTTATTTATAGACTCAAGGTGTCTACGGTAGCCCTAAGATTTCAAAAAAATTTGTATATTAAACTAAAAGATCTTGATAACGATTTTGAAAAATTAAGAACTTGGTGCCCCTAAGGTTTTGGAATGAATCTGAACTATTCTTCAGCCAAATTTCTATTGAGTTTTCCTTTTATTAAATGGAAAATGACTTTTAAAGCTTAATTTTTAACAAAATAGATAATTTAGATATTGTAGTTGATGTAATGACTAATTTGTGCATATTTTTATATTTTTATGACCAACAATGACTATTTCATTAGTCAATGTTAACTCATAAACTTATATGACATATTTACCCTTCCTAAATAACTAGAAAACCTAATTTTATACTACTTTGTCACCAACAATGACTGTTTTATTAATAATTTGATTTATTATTATTTTTGCTATTTTTACTTTTTTGAACAATTATTTTATGACATTTGTTAGTTAGAAATGACTACAATAATATTTTCAAGTTAGCGTTTTTTTATTCTTGAATGTTTTGCCACTTTGAATATGTTTGATTTGACTGATTGTGAAGGTATATTTGAGTTTGAAAATCAAAATATTTTTTTGTTTCAATTAATGGTTGCTTCAATTTTCTGTCACTATTTAGTTTATATGAAATTATCTTATTCAATATTGAATCTCATTTTAACTCTGAGGCTATGATCATGCGCTGTGGTAGATAATTTATGATTAAATAGTGAAAGAAAATAAAATATATAATTTTACAGGTACCCATGCATTGAAGAATAGAAAATCAAATTTTGATAGTGGGAAAAATGATTTTATTAACTAAATTATGGAATAAGAAGCAATGATAATTAAAACCAAATTTCTAATCATCATTAAGAAAGGTAATGCACGGGTACCTGTAAACTTTTCTAATCAAATTAATGACATATTAATCAAATTGATTTTATTAAATAATTAAAACCAAAATTTTAATCATCATTAATTACATTATGAAAAGTTTTACAAACCTTAGCATAATAACTTGATTAACTTGTCAGTCATTGAAAACTTATGGTTGATCATAATTAAAATCATTAATATCAATACCTACCAGCAACATGAAGTGGGAGAGGTTAATGGTAAAAAAATTAAAATTAATAGTAAAAGAGTCTTTATTGGTCATAAAAGTATAAAATGAGGTTTTCTGTTTGTTTTTTAGGAAGGATAAAAATGTTCTATAATATTATGAGTTAACCTGAGTTAATAAAAGAGTTTTTATTGGTTATAAAAGTAGACACAAATTAGCCATTACATCAACTACAATATCTAAATGGTCTATTTTGTGATGAAATAGACCTTAAAAGTCATTTTCCGTTTATTAAGACTCATAATTAAAATTTTAGTTATTTAAGTAAACCAAAACTCTTTCTCTCCATGATTCATGCTCAGTTGCTCACAAAGGAAATTTCTCACATTCATCTACTATCCTAATAGGTTATTATTTTCATGCAAGTGGTTTTCTGTTGTTTGGTTGTGTATTTAATGGTGGAAAAAGAATTTTGCATGTGTCTAGTCTTCCCATCTCTCATGGGAATCCAAATTATTTTCTGCCCCTTGGAAATGGAATCTGCAAAAACGATTTTCATTTCCATATCTATTTTTCATCCCACCAAAGAGACCCTAAAATAAAAACTCAAAAAAATAGGAAAATGAATCTCTTAACGAATTTATATGATTTTTATGATGTTGATCTATCGTAATTATGATTACTTCAGCTACATTATCTATTTCTTGAAAATCATTTTTTTGAAACAACATACAATATGCTGGGTCGGCGTTAATGTTATTGTGTTTGTCATAACTTTTTGAAGGAAAAATGATGCAAGAGAATTTTTAGGGTTCCTAATTTGGATTTCTAAGGTTTCTAATTTGGTTTATAGGGTTCCTAATTTGCTCTTATTTACTAAATAACTTTGAGAGATATTTTAATTTAATTATTAGTATTTTTAGTTTCCTTTTAGGATTAGGCATTATTTTTTTTAGGAATAGACTGTTTGTTATTTTAGTATTTTTTTTTCTTTTAGAAATAGGCAGTTTCTTTTTAGGATTTACTTTTTTCTTTTAGGTAATATTTCTTTTTATAGTTTAGAAAGAGATTTTGAACTCAATTTGGGTCACATTTCTGACAGTATATTTCTTTTATTACGTATTTTGTTTTAGCATGATTGTTGGGGTGTTGCCATTTTTGGTAAAATTCTAATATTGATGAGTTTTAGCTATAAAGACCGGCTTGTGGCCTGATTTTAGATATACCTTTGATTTGAGTAATTTGGTTAAACATTAGAGTTATTTTCTCTGTATTTTTTGGGTAATTTTCTTTTGTTATTCCCTGTTAATTATCTGTTGCTATTAGCCTGCAGAATAATCGCTATTCTTCCAGGCGTCAAAAAACAAAACAGCCCTCCGCCTTCGTGAATTGTTTTGTGTTAGATTTTAGTGATTTTTAATAAACGAGAATATTTTATAATATTATTTTTGTTTATAATAAATCCAACGAACAAAATTATGGTCCATGTACATCGCTCGGCCCCCGTTAGGAAAAAATCTTGGTTCCGCCCCGCTACTAACTTCCTCATCTTAAATCAAAATCCTATAACTAAAGAAAATTGTTAAATACCTCACCCCAAAGTATCTTACATTTTTTTCTTATCTGATTCGACCACACCACTTCACTCACTTTTTACTATTTCTATTATTTTCCTGTACAAACATACTCACACTAAACTTCCATAACACCATCTCCCCGGCCCAATCGCCTTCCAGAAACCTACCAACACCATTATCAATTGTCTACCCCAGATCACCATTTTCGACATCATCCAAACCGACTAAAATAAGTGTCATGAAGTGATTGTTACTCTCCAATTTAAAAATTAAACCTTGCAAGCACTTTTTTCTCATCAATTTAAATCGAAGTCTCCACACCTAAAATGCAAAATCTTTTCTCACAATCAAATTCTTTTATGGTTTGGTGTCAATCAAAACAAAAGTTAAAGATGAGAAAGAAATAGGTAATGGGGATATATATTATCCAAAACTTTTATTTCAGTTGTTATGAAAAAAGATTAGTTAGATTTGACTCTAACATTTGAGTAAATTTGGTTTGAGAGTTTTTGCTTGTGCCATATTGCACACCTTGGGTCTACCTCATTGTGTAAGATCTAAAGCCAACCATATTCACACGCTTTACCACAATAGAAAAGATTGGGGTTGTTAATTAGTTAAAGAGACGGGAGAAATTAAAGGGAAAAGTAATTACTGGATTTTACTTTACCAGATTTAAGCAACAATTCTCTTTATGGTGAGATTTACAGCACCGCTCATAACTAAATGGTTCCCATCATCTTGTGTTTAGCAAGATTTTGGATTCTTTTTAATGAAGAAAGTCCAACCAACGTACAAATCCAGACCCATTAGTCTATCTATCAGGTCATAGATATGTGGTCCGAATTGGAAAGTTTTGGATCTAGTCCAAACAATTAAGTAAAAATCAAATGCCTCAAAAACCTAAAACTTCCTCCTCACGGTTTGTTCATGTAGCACTACTACAAATATAGGCTTGCATAGCGCTTAAAAATAGGCTTAGATAGCGCTCAAAAAGGCACTATGCAAGGCGCGTACTTGAATAGCGCTTAGTTAGATAGCGCTTTTTAACTTCAATAGCGCCTTAGAAAGCGCTATGTAAGCGCTAATTTTTTTTTTAAATTAGCTTGAATAGCGCTATTTAATTTTGTTAATTTTTTTTTAATTAGCTTCAATAAAGCGCTATTTAATTTCGGTGAATTTTTTTTATTAACTACCATAGCGCTTTTCCGGATGAATGTCCCAAGAAGTTCTACAATGTAAACTAAGAAGTTCTACAATGTAAATTAAAAAAATATTACGCTATTTAATTTTGGAAAGATTACGCAGAATTGAATGAATGTCCCAAGAAGTTCTACAATATAAACTAAGTGAAGCTTTCCAAGTCTGCTTCATAAATCATGGCTAGATCATTCTCTCTCAGAACTACCCACATGTCTAACCTAATTAATTATTCTGCAATCCCTTGTAGGTCTTCCTGGAAGTTTGGCCCTCAATATGGATCCATCAGGAAGTACCAGCTTCTTCAATAAGTTGAAGTCATGGTGCCCAGGCTTGTCACTACATGAAACAATACCAAAGATAAGAATCGACACATATTGAGTTGTCCATTGGCACAGAACATAGAAACTTTAGAAGATCATGATACCTGACATAAATAGCACAACCTCCAATTGCGCGAGCTGCTCCATGGTATTCAGCCATTGGATGAAGGCTCTGGTGTAAAACACATTTCGTTAAAATGGTGTTCTTAGATCGAAAATAAAACAAAGTTAAGACAAACAATCAAGAAAGTTATGGTTTAGCTCACATGAAACATGTCCCAATCTGGCTGCATAAACTCCCCAAGGAAGACAGTGTTGTAAGCAACAGATGCAATATGAATCGTATGAGATGCTGGATCTTTTGGCCAGAAATCATCTGATGCTCTTATTACAGCTGTCCGCTTTGCACTAAAAACACAAAGTCACAAGATATATGGTCATCACATTCAAAAAAGACGATTTTCTTGTATATGATAAGAGAACAAACATTCCTTAAATTCCTAGAGGGAGCTTGATACCTGTATAAACCATCTGTGTTATGACTCATGCAAGCGATAATTCCATTGTCGGGAAAGTTCTTAAAAATTGAAGATTCTAGTGCATGATGATACTTTCTAGCAAGTTTTACTCTTCCTCCATGCCCTGCACCGAGGGTCTCGAGGATATTCTGAACATCTACCTTGACCCCATCAATTCCAACAGATGCGAGATAAGAATGGAGTTCACTGTAGAAATTGGAAACTTTTTCAGGGGCCACAAGACCAAGACCATTTTTAGAAATAGTGTCCAAAACATCACAAGGTTCACTCGACTGAATTCCAGGAGATGAAACCGGATAAGTCATCTTAGACTCATAGTGTGCCATCTCTGTCACACCAGGTCTAACACCACCCCAATATCCAGTAATTGCATGCCATACATAAACATATCTGGGAGATCAAAGAGAAACATTATTAGTATTATGTTGCAGCAATGCTAATCAATGTCACTTGAATAGAAGATTTCTCAGAAGCATACCTTCTTCCTTTCACGATGAGAAAATGTTTGTAAGTGCTTCTCAACTACCCTGTAATGCGTCATGGTACAGATTAATCAAAAAGATGATCCAAAAGAAGGAAAAATGGATACCAGTACTATCTATTTCTGAAAAACATCAAACATTGTCACCGTAGCAATCAACAATATGAAGAAGGTTTTTTATGTTTCAAATAATCCCCTGCCCCCTTTGATAGTTTTTACACTCTACAAAGGACCAAAAGTTCTTGATACTGAGAAGATAAATTTGTCAAGGTTGGAAAGATGGACATAATCATAGATAGGCTTTTAACATTATATTGTCCTTCGAAGCATCATTACGGACAGGAGATTTGGACAAAAGGGTATCTAGAACTCAGTCTAACTTATGACATGGTTCCCTTAAAGCTATCATATTGACCTATTACATTTCAACATTTTGGTTCTCAATGTATAACATCTGATCCATAAATACATTTCACTAAATTTTCTTGAATGTTCAATACTTTCAGGCTCTTTGCCTAATATTTATGGGATCATAGATGGTTACTATGTTTGGATAACAATTCAACATAAAATACAATTTCTAACTAAATTTCAAAGCATCGGGAGTAAACACCAAAATGAATCTAGTTTTATGAAAATACTGAAAATCTTACTTTACTGCATTGGTGATGAGATCGAATGGGTCCGATCCAGCTCCAACAAAAGCCAAATGCCTGCCCTCAAAACCTTCAACAGCAGGATCCCCTACACATTGCACCAAAATCATCATCATCACAAGGCACCAAATTTCCCAAAACAAACAAATTAAGCAAAAATATATATTCTTCAAACACCCATTATTGGATATTTCCATACCACTTTCCAAACAGATCTCCATCTCATTTTCTGAGTTCCCTTGTAGAACAGCTCTGAAATCTCCCTCAAGAATTGGTAGAAAAACCACGTATACCGGAGCCTTTCCTACACCTCCCTCGCTTCCCACATCAAATTGGGACCCATCATTTCCTTCCACAATCAAGAACTGAGTCTCAAAGGGAATCTCTTTTCCATGAGAACCCATTCTCTGTGTCATCCACCATAGCTTGAATCGAAAAACACACATGAACCTTAAACCCATGAAATTTTCCAAAACCTAATTTTCAACAAATACTCTACCATCACATATCAAAAGACCCCAAATTATAAACCACGTCACATAAACTAAAAATCCCATCTTAGCATTATAATCAAAATTGCATAATAGAACAATGCATGGGAATCAAATTTACAACAGACAAACATCAACAGAAAAAAGGGATGAGTTTCTTACTCAAGTTTTCCAACTGGAAAGATGCGGCGACTCCCAGTGTGATCCGATCTGACACCAATAAAAGCTCCATTAATCAAATCTCCACAACCAGCCGGAGTTAGATCAATATTTTCAAGAACACCAGACAATATACAATTGTCCAAAACCACCAAATTCCCATCATCAGACACATCAATCCCAACCCCCACTGTCATCTTCTTCACCAAAATCAAAACCCCACACTCACAAATGGATCAAAAGGGGGTTAAACCCCACAATCTACTAATCAAAACTAAATCTTGAAAAAACCCAAATGTTCAATCAGACCCCCAAAACACAAAACACAAAACACAAAACACAAAACACCAACAGTGACTGAGTGAGAATCGAGCGAGAGAGACGAACCTGGTCCTGAGCTTCCGACTCCTCGGTTCCTCGCCTCCTCTGGTTCCTCGCCTGAGTCGCCTCCTTCCTCGGTTCCTCGCCTCCTCTGGTTCCTCGCCTCCTTCCTCGGTTCCTCGCCTCCTCTGGTTCCTCGCCTCCTCTGGTTCCTCGCCTCCTCGCCTCGGTTCCTTGCCTCCTCGCCTCCTCCCTCTCTGTGTGTTTGAAAAATAAGGCAATAGCAAAACAAAAAAAAACGAGATTTAGGTTTTATATTAGGGCTTGTGATCTTAACCGTCCGATCGTATCAAGATCTGAAAAAATGAGATTTAATTGCTAGACTAAGATAGCGCTATATAAACGCTTTAGTAGTGATATATAGGATAGTGCTTCCGAAGCGCTATCCTAAATGTAAGTAGCATAGCGCTTCGGAAGCGCTATGCAAGCACTTTAAAAGCGCTATGGTAGCTTTGGTAACGTTTTTTCTCATAGCGTTTTTTAAAGCGCTATCTAAGACATAACTAAGATAGCGCTTAACTGAAAAAAAATTAAAAGCGCTATTGTAGCGTTTTTTTTTTTTTTTTTTTTTTTTTTTAAAGACAAATAAGCGCTATCCTAGTGCCCACTTGGATAGCTCTTTAAAAAAGCGCTATCTAAGTGGCGTTACCTAAGCTAATATTTGTAGTAGTGTAGGGTGAGTCATAATCTAAGACTGAGCCAAAAGATATAGTCGATGGACAACATGTACTACCAACGTGGAGACGGGTTTTCGTTGAGGGGATAAACATGATGAACACTTACATGTGTGCATTAAGAAAAAAATCATATACTTTCTTCACGTTATCCAAAGGATCTACTAAAAAGTGAATTCGACCTTTTGGAGGAATTGGAGTCATGAAAATTCCATGTGCGATAGAAGTACCTTCTAGATTGAAGGTATGGTGAGGTCATTTCCTAACGTAACACGTGATATAATGGCTCCACCATATATGTTAGATGCAGTTCAATACCCTTTTATATCTCAGAATCCATCATCCGACATATAAAACAACTAGACATAGAATCCTGAAGTTCAATTTCAAACTTGTCAGATGTTCTAACAGTCAGAAGACAATCAAATATAAGACAGGAGAAAAAGTTGACTCATGTTTTATAGGTATTTCTAGTAAACTTCTTAGTTTTCACCCTGTAATCTTTGCCTGTTCCTCAACATGCATGCAACCACTTTTGCGTCAAACTTAGGATTTTGCATTTAAGAATTGTTTGAATGTTGTCCTTCCTTGCTAACAGTAGTGTTTTTTGGAGAGTTCTTGTAGAGAGACGGTATCCCAGCTAATATGACAATAGGTAATACATTACTGAAAGTTTGCAGTGTATTCCCAGAGAGTACTGGTATTGGATTGGAGTTGGTGCCTTACTTGGTTATACAATTTTATTCATTGCCCTTTTCATATTCTTCCCGACATACCTTAGCCGTAAGTTTCATTTCCTCGTGTGTTTCTATCTTGATTTTTTTTTTTGCAAATAATGACATGTATGCTTTTTTAAGCAACATACAACTCTTAGGAAACGACGACGGGTTGTTTGTCTAAGAAAGACCACTTGGAGGACAAAAGTAAAGTTAATGGTGTTGTCATTCAACTTAGTTTCTGGAGCATTCGGATTCACTTACAGGTTTAATACATGACTTTGGTATTGCCTTTTTAATTTTCTTTTTTAAGAATTCAAACTAAATATATCTCAATTTCATTTGTTCTTACAGGAATTTAGTAACCAATTATAGAATGAATGATTTGATTATACTTTAGTACAACTGATGTCCATATATATTCCATTTCTTACTGTGCAGTAAGAAACAGTAAAGAGCAAAAGGGCATGGTTCTTCCATTTCAACGTCTTTCCATGTCTTTCAGCAACATTTGTTACTATGTGGATGTTCCCATGGTATGGTTAAGGTTTCTCCCCTTGTATCATTTATGTTGACTTTTCTTTTTGGTGTGTGTATGTTCCTGCGTGGTTTGGCTTATATTAGTATCATTTTGATATATTTCAAAAGGCGCAATGAAATATTTGTGTCCGAGAATATTGATGTATTTAAGTTGGCATTATCTCTATATATATTTGTATCTCGGGTTTATCAATTTAGTTCTTTATCTTCTATTTTATTATTTAGTGTTTGTGTGTGTGTATGTACTCATTTTTTTATTATTGCGCATAAAAAAATACAAAGAAGTAATGGAATAATGGATGAATATTATGGTTTCATTTTAATCTCTTGTGAACTACGATACGTGAGATATGATCATTCTAATTTTTTGTATCATGTTATAGTTTTTTTCTGCTGTTAGGGAATTATGATTAATAGTGTTTATGTTTTACGGTGATATTTAATCTATGGTTAGGGATGGTAGTGGGGCGAATTTTCACGGATAACCACCCTACCCAAACCGTTTGGGGCAGATCTAAGTTTACATTAATGGATATTGGGGTGAATTCAGGGACCCAATATGTATCCATCCCAAATTTTGGACGAATACAGATTTAACCACATCCGCCCCACCTAACTAATTTAAGAAATAAAAAATAAATTAAGTATTGTGTCATCACCCACTCACCCATGTGACTACAAGACAAGACAACCCTCCCAGTAGAAGAGATTTTTTGCACTAATGAAGTAGCATCTGCTTCTTCAATGCACTTCTCCCAAGCGATGAAGCTCTCCTTACATCCACCTCCCTTCATGAATAGGCAAAAACCACACTCTTCCTCTTCAACTTCCTCTCCTCCTTCAACATTCGACTGATCTGAAACCTGTGGGGTCTTATCTTCTATGGCTTTCTCAGATTCTTGGATTTTGGGTTGGGTTTCTAGGGTTTCAGAAGCTGCTGAAGAGGACATTGTTGTTGAACTAGTATACGTGAAAACCCTACCGAATCTCTGCAATTGAAGTTGAAGATAGTGAGTTTGATTAATTGATTGATAGAATATTTGCAAGTAAATAGAGGATGCCTACACTTGAATTCCTCAACATGGCGCCAGTTGAGCAGGAAAAACAGAACATAATCTCTTTGTTTTTCCTGTTAAACAGGGCGTGGCGGGACAGATATCCGCCAATTCGACGATTTTTTAAAAAATTGATAAACAAATATCCAGTGCAGATTAGGGGATCCACCATCCCAAGCGGCGCAGGGATGGATTTGCCCAAATCAGCCCCAATCAGCCCTATTGCCATCCCTATCTATGGTGCTAGTTAGTTGTTAAGTTTGTGGTAGTTTTACTAGGCAAAGTCTATTATTAGGGAATCTACTTGTTGGCTAAGCCATGGTTTGCCTAAATTAAGGCATTATTTCCGTAAGCAATTCTTTGAATTCAATTAACGCATTACTGATTTTCAGTTTGCTGCATATCTTTCTCCTTTAATGACATGATTCTTTCAAAGTCAACAATTCACACTCCACAGCTATTTTGTAGCTCAATGATTTTTAAAAATGTTATCCCTTGTTATAATATTGCAATAGTTTCAGTGCATTTTTATTTAACATTTCCACCATTTCCACAATGTTACTATACCTAAATTTCATGATACTTGTTTACATGTTCCAAACAATGGGGGTTTATATTGTTTATAGGCCTCTAAGTCTTACTATGTTCAAGGTCAATATAGGATGGTGCATTGTATCAAACTATTACCATGCATTTTCTTCTTCATTGACCTTCCATCACCAATTTCACCTCTCTAACATATGTATTTGTTAATTGTACAATGGGCTTAAAAGTTCCCATTTTCACCGATGGATAAGGAAACTAATCACCATCTGGATGGTACCTTCTTGCTTATGGATATGCAATGTGCCTTTTTTCTTATTCAAACATTGTCTTTGTTGTGTATGATTTTTTTATTGCTTTATACTAATACGATGAATGGTGCGTTGTAGGGATACGTTGGGGTAGTGATGTTGGGAATGATGTCCAAAATGAAATTATTGAGAGAGCTTGAAACATTTTTTAATTTTCTTAGTGTTAGCATACTAATGATTTATTTGATACATGTACTTTTTTTTAAAATACTGATCTAATATGAGAAACGATATTGTCACTACACCAAAAATACCCATCAGCAACGGTTTGGAACCGTGGGGGTAACCAGTTGCCACGGCTTAGAGCCGTGGGCTGTAGAGGCATCGCTAAATCACTATTAACGGCTACAAACCGTTGCAAAAATGTTAGCCACGGTTTTATACTCGAGGACGGTTGATGATTTAGCCACGGTTCTAAACCGTTGCAACAATGTTAGCCACGGTTTTAAGCCGTGGCTAGGAATAACAATGGCTTAAAACCGTTGCAAGTTATGGCCACGGTTCTAAGCCGTTGCCATAACTTTAGCCACGATTTTAAGCCGTGGCAAGTACTAGCCACGGTTATAAGCCGTGGCAAGTTATGGCCACGGTTATAAGCCGTTGCAATAGTTAGCCACGGTTTTAAGCCGTGGCAAATTTTTTATTTTATTTTATTTTTTGCTATCAAATGACTTTTTATTACATCTTGTAGGTAAGTATAATTCAGCACGTGCATCAATTCTTGCATCAGGTAAGTAAAATTTAATATGACTTTTTATTAAATTTAAAAACAGCATTTACAACCTCTGATCAGCAAATTCCAGCAATTGCTTTCAAGCAATTCATTACAGCAGCAACATTTACAATTCATTACAGCAGAAATTTAGATCATTCACAATTCTTTACAGCACGTGCATCAATTCAGATCATCCACAACCTCTGATCCGCAAATTCCAGCAATTGCTTTTTCAGCAAATTCAATAATGCGCCCTTCTTCGTCAATTTTCATCTGACCAAATGCAATGGCACGTTGTTCATCCATTGGCAGCGCAGCAACAGTGTTGTTCATCCATACCATCCCATGCTATGGATTTTGCAAGACCCTGCATTACCTGTACAAAAAGAGGTAAGGTAAATAGCTTAAGAATGCTATGGTATTTAACTCGGATAAAACTTAAGAATGCTCGAAAACACACAAAGAAAAAGAAGAAACTATTAGTACTTACCGAGGTTGCAACAACTTGTTCAGTCTGGATGTTTACAAAAATGATAGGAGCACCGGATGAAACTGCGGAAGAGAACCAGGCCATGGACCTCGCTGTGGTTGACCCAACATTGTACTCCCCTGCCAGTGGCATAAAGAGTATGGAGCTAATTACAGTAGATTGCCTATCTGGCAAGAACGTACCCACCTTCTTCTTCCAGTCGTACTTCATCACTTTCTGGGTGTACCCTGTATCGACCATGTTCACTACCTTTCTGCTCATCTCTATGTGTTAAATTTTGTTTTCAGGTCTAGTCAGACCCTATAGTACAAAATCCAAGTAGGCACATTAAACCAGCCAGTGAAATTACATGTTGTCTTTTAGCATACTGATCAAACCATCCACAAATCGAGCCTACTTAGTTTAATCAACCATACAATTGGAAGATGTGTCCATTTGCAAACAAAGTTGTTTATAAATCCCAAGCATCATGTTACTGCATACTATTAGAAAATAAATCAGTCGCGATTGTTGTATATCATCCACCAGAGTTCAGCCAAGATATCATGGGACTGATATTGTTTACCATGACTTAAACTGTGCTGCTTGGTTTATCATGGGAAAGGGAGGTAATGCAGTCTGGATGATGCAGGAAAGTAATCGGAAATAGATCGAGAGAAATAGAGGATACCTGAAGGAGAACTTCAGTAAGGCAGTAGTGAAATCAAATAAGAAAGTTGGGGCTCTACAGTAGAATGTGATGTAAGCAGTCTGTAGAAGTCCCTAACAAGGCTAGCTAAATATGAAACCTTAAAATACTAGAACAATAACAAAAATTTGGATGAATGATGACAACTGCAGTGACTGAATTTAAATAACTCACAAGATTTGTTAGGCATCTTAGCAAAACTGAGCTCCTACAAGCATTGCATCTTCGTCTTGATTCCGGATGCAAAGAAAAAGTGTGACCATAACACCAGAAGAAAGCTAAGCCTGTAAAGTCCTTGGGAACCTACATAAAAGGCATGTTAGGCTAGAGCTTTCACAAAATGCATCAAGCCCCAAAACATGCGAGGCATGTGCACCAGTTGGTCACTACCTTCTAAACACATCAGCAATAACCACTTCTTCTAAACACAAAAAACCATCTACTCTACAAGAAACCATGCAATAATCACTACCTTCTAAACACATCAGCATGTGTATAACTTGTAACCGAGCACTGTGATGTTGATACTGAGCATTCTGACGTTGATACAAGAAGCCATGGAAGATTGATGAATTACCTCTGATAAGAAGCCCTGCAAGCAAACTTTGCTGCTCCGAGTCCAACCATTTCAACTAAACAAAACATAGCAAATACTGCTAGATATACTGTCAGAAAAAGGGAAGCAAAAAAAAAAATCATTAGTTCATGACATTGTTAGGATCTGACCTGGTTTGTTGATATCTGCAGAAGTGTTTATAGATCTCTGCAAACTGGAAGCAATTCAAGCAGAATATATTAGATCAGTATTTAAAAAAAAAGTACATGTATCAAATATATCATTAGTATGCTAACACTAAGAAAACAAAAAAATGTTTCAAGCTCTCTCATTAATTCCATTTTGGACATCATTCCCAACATCACTACCCCAACGTATCCCTACAACGCACCATTCATCGTATTAGTACAAAGCAATAAGAAAAATCATACACAACAAAGACAATGTTGAATAAGAAAAAAGGCACATTGCATATCCATAAGCAAGAAGGTACCATCCAGATGGTGATTAGTTTCCTTATACATCGGTGAAAATGGGAACTTTTATGCCCATTGTACAATTAACAAATGCATATGCTAGAGAGGTGAAACTAATGATGGAAGGTCGATGAAGAAGAAAATGCATGGTAATAGTTGGATACAATACACCATCCTATATTGACCTTGAACATAATAAGACTCAGAGGTCTATAAACAATATAAACCCCCATTTGTTTGGAACATGTAAACAAGTATCATGAAATTTAGGTATAGTAACATTATGGAAATGGTGGAAATGTTAAATAAAAATGCACTGAACCTATTGCAATATGATAACAAGGGATAACATTTTTAAAAATCATTGAGCTACAAAATAGTTGTGGAGTGTGAATTGTTGACTTTGAAAGAATCATGTCATTAAAGGAGAAAGATAAGCAGCAAACTGAAAATCAATAATGCGTAAATTGAATTCAAAGAATTGCTTACGGAAATAATGCCTTAATTTAGGCAAACCATGGCTTAGCCAACAAGTAGATTCCCTAAAAATAGACTTTGCCTAGTAAAACTACCACAAACTTAACAACTAACTAGCACCATAGATAGGGATGGCAATAGGGCTGATTGGGGCTGATTTGGGCAAATCTATCCCCGCGCCGCTTGGGATGGTGGATCCCCAAATCTGCACCGGATATCCGTTTATCAAATTTTTTAAAAATCGTCCCCGCACCGGATGAATTGGCGGATATCTGCCCCGCCCCACCTTGTTTAATAGGAAAAAAAAAACAGAGATTTGGTTCTCTTTTTCCTCCTCAACTTGCGCCATGTTGAGGAATTCAAGTGTAGGCATCCTCTTTTTACTTGCAGATATTTTATCAATCAATTAATCAAACTCACTATCTTCAACTTCAATTGTAGAGATTCGGCCGGGTCTTCACGTATACTAGTTCAACAACAATGTCCTCTTCAGCAGCTTCTGAAAATCTAGAAACCCAACCTAAAATCCCTGAATCTGAGAAAGCCATAGAAGATAAGACCCCACAGGCTTCAGATCAGTCGAATGTTGAAGGAGGAGAGGAAGAGTGTGGTTTTTGCCTATTCATGAAGGGAGGTGGATGTAAGGAGAGTTTCATCGCTTGGGTGAAGTGCATTGAAGAGGCAGATGCTACTTCATTAGTGCAAAAAATCTCTTCTACTGGGAGGGTTGTCTTGTCTTGTAGTCACATGGGTGAGTGGGTGATGACACAATACTTAATTTATTTATTTTTTTCTTAAATTAGTTAGGTAGGGCGGATGTGGTTAAATCTGTATTCGCCCAAAATTTGGGATGGATACAAATTGAGTCCCCGAATTCACCCTAATATTCATTAATGTAAACCCAGATCTGCTCCAAACGGTTTGGGTAGGGTGGTTATCCGTGAAAATTCGCTCCACTGCCATCCCTAACTATAGACTAAATATCACCGTAAAACATATACACTATTAATCATAATTCCCTAACAGTAGAAAAAAAAAACTATAACATGATACAAAAAATTAGAATGATCATATCTCACGTATCGTAGTTCACAAGAGAATAAAATGAAACCATAATATTCATCCATTATTCCATTACTTCTTTGTATTTTTGTATTAGCAATAATAAAAAATGAGTACATACACACACACAAACACCAAATAATAAAATAGAAGATAAAGAACTAAAACGATAAACCCGAGATACAAATATATATAGAGATAATGCCAACTTAATTACATCAATATTCTCGGACACAAATATTTCAGTGCACCTTTTGAAATATATCAAAATGATACTAATATAAGCCAAACCACGCAGGAACATACACACACCAAAAAGAAAAGTCAACATAAATGATACAAGGGGAGAAACTTTAACCATACCATGGGAACATCCACATAGTAACAAATGTTGCTGAAAGACATGGAAAGACGTTGAAATGGAAGAACCATGCCCTTTTGCTCTTTACTGTTTCTTACTGCACAGTAAGAAATGGAATATATATGGACATCAGTTGTACTAAAGTATAATCAAATCATTCATTCTATAATTGGTTACTAAATTCCTGTAAGAACAAATGAAATTGAGATATATTTAGTTTGAATTCTTAAAAAAGAAAATTAAAAAGGCAATACCAAAGTCATGGATTAAACCTGCAAGTGAATCCGAATGCTCCAGAAACTATCTAAGTTGAATGACAACACCATTAACTTTACTTTTGTCCTCCAAGTGGTCTTTCTTAGACAAAACAACCCGTCGTCGTTTCCTAAGAGTTGTATGTTGCTTAAAAAAGCATACATGTCATTATTTGCAAAAAAAAAATCAAGCTAGAAACACACGAAGAAATGAAACTTACGGTTAAGGTATGTCGGGAAGAATGTGAAAAGGGCATTGAATAAAATTGTATAACCAAGTAAGGCACCAACTCCAATCCAATACCAGTAACTCTCTGGGAATACACTGCAAACTTTCAGTAATGCATTACCTATTGTCATATTAGCTGGGATACCGTCTCTCTACAAGAACTCTCCAAAAAACACTACTGTTAGCAAGGAAGGACACCATTCAAACAATTCTTAAATGCAAAATCCTAAGTTTGACACAAAAGTGGTTGCATGTTGAGGAACAAGCAAAGATTACAGGGTGAAAACTAAGAAGTTTACTAGAAATTAATACCTATAAAACATGAGTCAACTTTTTCTCCTTTCTTATATTTGATTGTCTTCTGACTGTTAGAACATCTGACAAGTTTGAAATTGAACTTCAGGATTCTATGTCTAGTTGTTTTATATGTCGGATGATGGATTCTGAGATATAAAAGGGTATTGAAGTGCATCTAACATATATGGTGGAGTCATTATATCACGTGTTACGTTAGGAAATGACCTCACCATACCTTCAATCTAGAAGGTACTTCTATCGCACATGGAATTTTCATGACTCCAATTCCTCCAAAAGGTCGAATTCACTTTTTAGTAGATCCTTTGGATAACGTGAAGAAAGTATATGATTTTTTTCTTAATGTTCACACATGCAAGTGTTCACCATGTTTATCCCCTCAACGAAAACCCGTCTCCACGTTGGTAGTACATGTTGTCCATCGACCATATCTTTTGGCTCAGTCTTAGATTATGACTCACCCTACATGAACAAACCGTGAGGAGGAAGTTTTAGGTTTTCGAGGCATTTGATTTTTACTTAATTGTTTGGACTAGATCCAAAACTTTCCAATTCGGACCACGTATCTATGACCTGATAGATAGACTAATGGGTCTAGATTTGTACGTTGGTTGGACTTTCTTAATTAAAAAGAATCCAAAATCTTGCTAAACACAAGATGATGGGAACCATTTAGTTATGAGCGGTGCTGTAAATCTCACCATAAAGAGAATTGTTGCTTAAATCTGGTAAAGTAAAATCCAGTAATTACTTTTCCCTTTCTCCCGTCTCTTTAACTATATTTTTTCAGTAACAAATTCCATGTATTTTCTTTCTTTGTATAAAATGAATATTGCATGGATCAGTACTTGTGTATTGAAATGAATGTATATGAATCGATCTCCTAGAGATGAAGAAGCTGCTTGTCATTCATGGGGTAGTTGCTCTGCACCTTCCCCTCGTAAACTTGCTTAGCTGCAATTTGGTTCACTGCATCTGACGTAATGATGCTTATGGCTTCACTGCTTAGCTGCAATTTGGTTCACTGCTTGAATTGTGAATTTTTTGAATACAAAAGACCGTTTGTAGTTCAATTTTTTTTACCCACTCTTGCTTTGTAGTTTTAGTGTCAGTGCACTCTGTGCTTATAACGAACGTTCCATGGTATTGATCAATGCCCTTTTCTTTCCTTGCAGCTCTTATCTTTAAGTGGGATTTTGACAATCTTCTTTTGTGGGATTGTCATGTCACATTATACATGCAACAACATTACTGAAAGTTCACGGATAACTACCAAGTAAGAATATGTTTATCAAAGTACTGGTTTCATATAAGTTTCTTTTGTTTGTAGAATTTTGCATTTACTTTGCTCTCTGGTTTTATCCGTGAGCACATATCTGACATTGATAGCTTTAAGAAAGGTATGTGTTAAGAACATTATAACTTGAACTCTTGTTGATGAATGTAATGCCCACAAATAACTTTCTCAACAATAGTGAACATTAGGAAGGAGTGTTGTGTACTATTACATAGTATTGGATAACATGGTGTAGCCTAGCAACTGAACATTGAAAAAATTGAGTCAGCAGACCTCGGTAATTTCAGGCATGCGTTTGCAACAATATCATTTGTTGCGGAGACTTTTATATTTTTGTATGTTGGTATGGATGCTTTGGACATCGACAAATGGAAGAAGAGCCACACAAGGTAAAACACAAAAAAAAAAAAATTGTTTCTAACTTGAAAGCTAGTGTCTATTTGCAAAGGGACAATCTAAATTATCAGAGACGATTGCTCTCTGCAAGTGATTGCTGCATGGTCAAGGCATTGTTTGTTTCTGACTTACTAACTTTTCTTTGATCCAGTTTGCGGACTGCATTTACTTTGAGTACAACAATTTCAGTATCATCAATACAATCTCTACTTCATCAATTGCTTGTGTAATCTTCAAGTCTTCCATCTATTTCTCTCTTGGCTTATGTTATATATATGAGAAACGATATTGTAATTGATTGCAATTATTTCACTTTCTAATGGTTGCAAGATTATTTTAATTTGGGTATTAGCATTGATATTTGAATATTTGGGTTATATAATCTCATTGGATGTCAGTCATTTGTTGATACATTTTTATTTATTTAATTAAAAATAAATAAAATTTTACATATTAATTTTTGTAAAAGAAAACATTTGTAACACGTCGAGGTGTTGCTAATATTTGAACATTGTAACATGCTACAGTGCCATTAGCAACCTTGGACAACTGTTACGAAATTTGAAGGTTGTAACACGTCACGGTGTTACTAATATTTGTAATGCCTTGATTTGCAAGATTTTTATGGTGTTACAAAATTTTTTAGGAACAAAGCTAGTGTGTTACAAATTACCTTTTATGGTGTAATGGGTAATAAATTGTTATAGGAATTTTAAAATGTCATATTGTCAAATGTGCTAATTTAGTTGATGACTTAATTATCAAAATTTTGAGGGAGGGATTTCTTCTTAATAAATTATAGGAATTTTAACTTTATCTCAGTTAAAAAGATATAACAAATAAGACTCAGACGTAGACTAGCTCATAGGTATTCAAGCTACGGTCAATCATATATGAGCATGTTGAGTGAAATAAGCAAATGGTCAACAAACAAAATTGTGACTTCCAAACGTGGTCACAACCAAGGTAAAAAAAACAAAACAAAGAAATCTCAAACGTGGTGCTTGGTAATTGATCCATCCAAAATCCAGTCTCCCATAAGTGAAACCTGCAAAACAAATATTAGATTGCCAAAGACCACCTTTTTGATGGCCGGAGGCACTCCGATGCTTAAGTCAGTAACTCAGTTGGAGATGGAGATAAAACTGGACAGAAATCAGTTAAAATTGCATACATTTGTCGAATGTTCCCTTTACCTTTTATAATGGTCGCAGTTAATTCCCTGCATGACTTGAGCATGTGAGGCGCAACGAGGGAAACATTCTCTGTAACAGTCTCTTTTTTATGAAGACACGTTCGTGGAGGCGTAACTCCCTCCACGAATTTTTTCTATATTTATAACGTTCCTCCCCCTTGAGGGGGAACTTTATCGGGCATGAATCTGGGCCTCTGATTATGATATATTCTGTCGGGCCCTATTTAGGCTTTCATGACTGAATGCGTCTTCTTTGGGCTTTATGAATCGGCCCGGCCTTGGGACAATTGATCTTCATGATGGACGGTCTATGCCATGTGTACAGCCGAGATGTCTGTCTTATTTGATGTATCATCAGCTACTCCCCCTTTAGTTAGTAGATATGCTGACATGGCCACTAACTTGGTGACGGTTGGACTTTCGACTTCATCATTGCTTTGCATTTAATGTCGTTAGCAGCTTTTAGTGAGTTGACATTCCGATCTCTTGTTTGTCCATTCATTTTTCACATGTACTTTGGGATTACGAGCAATCGTCGTATCCCACACATCGTCCTACAAACGGTTTCTTCGTTGCTCTGTTCTATAAAAGGAGGCGCAATTGGTTTGTTTCTCTCTTTCCGCCATCTTTGAGATTAGGGCGTATTCTTCTTTCACCTTCTTCGTTTTCCTTGTTATTCCATTCCTTAACGATGTCTGCTGGCGATATTTTAAGCGGTGAGGCGCTCGCTGCTTGTGATGCTTACTTTTTGCCCAAGAAAGCTTATCAGACGATGCTAGATGATGTCCATTCTGGCTATAACTTCCCACCCGACCTTGAGATTGTTCTGCCTAGACAGAACGATAATACTTGTCGTCCGAGGTTTGGGTACATTGCACTCTATCCAAACATGTTCCTATCTGGCCTCTGATTCCCATTCCAGAGTTGTTTTGGGAATATCTAGATTTTTTAGGCATTCCTCCTGTTCAAATGGGTCCTAATTGTTAGAGGGTTATGGTTTCTATTTATGCGAGGGTCATCCTCTATGGCATTCCCTTCACGGTTAGGATTTTGCACTCGATGGTTGGTCTATTGGTGAATAAGGACATTTGTTTCCTCTGTTCTCCCGTCTGTTTTGCGAAGCTCAATGATGATATTAGAGATTGGTCAAGGTTCTGATTTTATACTTCTATCAGCTCTGGCTACTTCAAACTGCAAGGATGCCCGATTGTATGGTTGTTCGAGTCCCTAACAAACAGAAGAATCTATAGTTAACTGCAGAGGATCAGTGACCAATTTTTGAAGCTTCTTGTGTTTCCCGTGGTGGCACTTCTTTCCGAGGACATCTTAGAGTGTATCGACTTGTACCGTATGAACGAGGCAGAGCGGGCTTTTCTCACTGAATCCTGTGCTGAAGAGATTGCTGCTCGCGATGCTTTTACTGGTGTTAGTGATGCTAACATTGATTGGGAAATGAGTTCGGCCAGACATGTTACGGATCTCGTGCACTTGTTAGCACCAATGTTGTTGGCTCGATTTCTTGGAAGAGGAAGCTCCCAAGGCCCGCTAGCCCGTCAAAGCAATTGTTGATGAATCTCGGTCGTGTTCAGAAGAAGAAATGACTTTCAACCCGTGGTGCTGCTCGGACTGTACTTCGTCCGAGTTCTTCTCATAGGGAGGTCATAAAATAGGATCGCTTATCTCTTCAGGAAGTTGAGGAGATGATCCTGGTGCTAAAGAGGAGTGAGAATGAGACTACTCGTCCGTTGGACAACGATGAAAAAAGAATTTCTCCACTTATGGTGTTCCCGATGTTGCTGAATGATCTAACAATGACCCTCAGGCTCTCGATGATAAGATGCTCAAGCTGGTAGTGGAGCAGTCTAAGGAGGTTGATGATCATAGTAAAAAATTTGAGGTTCTTCCTCCTTGATTTCCTTCCATTCCTATCGATGATGCGGCGTGGTTCTTAGTTTCTTCCCTCTTGTCTGAATTCCTCTATTCCTGTTGCCGCCACTACTCGTTCTTCTCCTGTTGCGACCACCTTGCAGTGAAAAGGCAAGAGTGTTTTTCTGTTATATTTGTTGTTTTGCCCGCTCTTCCAGCAGTTGGGGCGGTTCCTCGGTGCTTCTGGTTCCCCGTGTCCTTCATCCTCAGATTAGTTGGACAGAGTCCAACCCGAAGGACATCCATATCAAATCGAATGAAAAGTTATGTTGGTTTACCTAGCTTGACATGTAGGATATGGTGCACGTAAGTTGATCAATGAATGGCACAGGCGGGCGGTGGAACAACCTTCGATGCTAGTATTGGATCCTAGCACCCATTTTGATTATGGTCTTAAGAAAATAATGGATGGGATAAATCACCTCACTTATGTCGGGGTAATGAAATTGGAGTACAAGGCTGGTTGCGGTCAGGTGGCTGTGGCTGCTTTCAAGAGAAAGTTGGCGGTGCTGTTGTTGTTATTTTCTCACGTCTTTCGCCAGTATGATGTGTTGAATGCGTAGTGCGCATAGCAGGAGAAGGTACATGGGGCTGTTTTGGCCTCTTTAAGGGAATTAGAAGCTGCACGAGATAAGTCTGCTTTGGAGTTTGAGACTTTGACGGTCGATTTGGATGGGGCTCGTGCACGATTGGATGAGCTGGAAAAAGAGTTGTTTGTCGAGAGAGTTGGCCATGAAGAGACTTTTCATTCTAAAGTTGAGCAATCTGTCAATCATAAGATTGTTGAAGGGCGGGTGGAACAATTAATGGTCGCGCTTGACGAAGTTAAGTCAGATATCTCAGCCATGCTAACCACTACTGAAGGGAAGCTGATTTCAAAAAAAAGGAGCTCGCTACTACTAAGGATAAGTTGAGGATTGAGGAGGTGGAAGATTGGAGAAAAATTGTTGACGATCGAGTCAAGCTTTTTGACTATATTAAGGGGCTTGGTGTCGATTTATCTTAGTATCGTCATTTAGTTGATCAAGTCTTCGAAGATGAAGATGATGAGGAAGGTATTCCTGTTCTCCCAGGTGATCCTGTAGGTGAAAGGATAACCTTGTCTCCTCCCTCTCTCGATCAGGCTCCCTCCCCTGCTCTTGTTGTTGATGAAAGAACTTTGTTTCCTCCTGCCGTAGGTGATGTTGCTTCTCTTCCATCCGATGCTCTTGCTGCTCCTACTGTATCTTCACCGAACTTTCTGTTTCCTTCTCCATCTCCTTCCCCAGATGTACATGCACTCTTATTCTCTGGACTTAAAGAAATGATTTTATGAATGAGAAACTTTTTTTTGACAATATTGTATTGCCTTTTATCTAATTTTCTCCGCACGCTTTCTCTTCGAAATCGTGGCTTATTTTTGGTCATGTGTGTTGACCCGTTGTACATGATATGTGTGTTCTTCCTGACAAGTCTTTAGTATCCCCACTTGGGTTACAATCTCGTGTTGACGAGCTCGGCTTATCTATTTTTGCGCTTGCTTGTCGACCATCCGAAGTCTTTCTTGTTTTTGTTAATCAAGGGATTTTCCTCATTCGGACCCTCGAGTATTTGTACGCTAAAGTGTTCTGAAGTATTGACTCGCACAATTCTTCTTTTAGGATCGTCGTAGTTGTCTAAGTAATTCGTATTGCGTATCTCCAAATTTTACTTTGTTGGTTGATCAGACCAGAAGTTTTGGTCTGAAGTATCAGTCGACTCGAAGTTTTATTTGAATATGTTGACTTGCTCATTTCTTGGTCCAATATTTTGTTCAGCCAGGGAGCCTCTATGGCTATATTTTGATTTGTATGTCCGGATTTCTTTATCCGACGTATAGAGTTGAATAAGTTGACTAACTCATCCCAACTTTTAACTTCATTCGTCTGACGTGTTAGTCAACTCGAAGTTTATTTGAATAAGTTGACTGATTTGTCCCAACTTTTAACTTCGTTTGTCTGACATATTAGTTTACTCGGAGTTTATTTGAATAAGTTGACTGATTCGTCCCAACTTTTAACTTCGTTTGTCCGACGTGTTAGTCGACTCAAAGTTTATTTAAATAAGTTGACTATTCGTCCCAACTTTTAACTTTGTTTGTCCGACGTGTTAATCAACTCGAAGTTTATTTGAATAAGTTGACTGATTCGTCCCAACTTTTAACTTCGTGGTTGATCAGACAAGAAGTTTTGTGTCTGACTTATATGTCCTGACGTTTTGTGGCTTGCTATGTCGATTGTTTTTCAGTATCTGGCTTTGATGCCACAATGTGTAAGATGGAGAGTTTAGAACTCGAAATTTATTGATAACCCGTTTCGAGTATTTAACAATCTAAAGTAGTAGTTTTTCTTACAGGGTTATGTTGCGGAGTCTGCGTTGTATCTTTCTAACCATTGTTTGATTTGTTTTGCCTTGAGTGGTTGATGTTCACATAATTATTAGTTTAATTATTTTATTTTTGTAGGATTTGGAGTTTAAATGACAAAAGTGCATTAGTGTGGCGAATTTGGAAATTCATAGACAAATTGATGAAGTAGAGCAGGAGACACTCAAGCCAAAGATTAAGATAACCAAAGAAAAAAAAATGGAAATTAGTTTTGAATTTTGGTGGAACAAAGGAGTAATATGAATGAACATAGCCAAACCCACATTTCCTGTTATATTTGGTTTCCAGTTATATTTTGGTTTCCAATTATATTTGGTTTCCAATTATATTTTGGTTTCCAATTATATTTGGTTTCCTTTTGTATTTGGTTTCCTTTTGTATTTGGTTTCCAATTTATATTTGGTTTCCAATTTATATTTGGTTCCCAATTTGTTTTTAGTTTCCAATTATATTTGGTTTCCAATTTGTATTTGGTTTTCAATTAAGTTTCCAATAAGGAGTTGTTTCTTTCTACCATAAATACAGCACAACAGAAGAAAGAGAGGTACACAACGCATCAATATCCGAGTACGCATCGGTAATCCACCACGCGCTACCATGAAGCTCCACACCGCTATTGCTGTCATCACCTTCACCATGTGTCACTAAACTCCACGATAGGCGAAGAGATGAACTCCTAGATGTAACGCACTTAATTGGTATTTGATTCGTTTTATGCTTTCACGATGAATAATGGTGTTTATTATTTTCACTTTTATTTAATATTGGAGTTTATGTTATTTTAGTGACAAAGATTTCATCAACTTCTTCGTAGGTTATTATTCCGGTGGTTATCTTTTTCTTCTCCATATAAGTCTAGTCATGCTTTTCTTATGTGTGGAATTTTAAAGATCAATTGATTCTGGTAGGTTAGTTATATATGATCGTCTTTTATTACGTTATTGTCTCCGAATATATCGTAAATTTAGGATATCATATATGACCAACCTTTGTGCTTTCTAAGAAAATTGAAATCTAAAATCCATTTACATTTTAATATATTGTGCATTAAAGACTATTTTTCCGATTATGTTGTTTGGGATGTGAAACACGTAGTTGAGTCATCATAGCGAATCAATACTAGTTGGCACGTGAAATCTATGAGGGATTCTTGGAACCTTGTGACTTCTCCAAACTTGACTTTTATTAAACTAAATTTAATTTCATATTTTAAAATTGCTAGAATTTCTTAAATTTAGGTTCGCGTAGTTCTTCTTCCTTGACCTTGTTTTGTAGATAGCTTTTCCTCATGGGATCGACACCCCAATCTTTACTGCAATTGACCGCGTGTATTGTTTGGGCGTAATCAATGGTCTTACCATTTTCGCTGTAACTTATTCCTCTATGGTCCCCTGTAGTTTTGTTGTTCGTGTATTGTTGTCACAAGGTAGCTAATGAACTCAGACTGTTCTTTGATTGAATCACCGAGTGTGTGTCGTTGGCAGATTAGTTCATGCAGGCATAATAGAATGTAGTCTCAAATTGTCCAATCATGCTCACATCAGTACTTGCTACCAAGGTTTCATTCGTTGATTCGTGGAATTTGTTCGTGTTGTCTTCATTGTTAGTAATGTAGGAGGCGTTGTTGGCCTTATTATGGATAATTGTTAAGCTTGTAGGCTTCTTCAAATTTTTTTTATTGTTTAGTCCCTCATTTGAATTGCCAACTTCCTTTGTGCTCCTTGCTTGAGTTGCCGTATCGATTTATCTGGTCTCGTTTGACAGTGTTGGTGCTCCTGGTTTTATATAGGTCAGCTCGAGTGGGAGATGCTACTGGTTGTCTCTTTGGTGGGCCCGAATGGTCACTTTCTCCCGTTACACAGTGTAAGGCGTATATCAGCTCTCTGGGTTGTTCCTTTGATCTCGTGGTGGTGTCCACCTTCTATTTTCCTTTGGACTGTTTGTGAGTTAACCCAACGAACTCATTGAGTCGTCTTTTTTGAACCCAGTGCTCGATTTCATCCTTTAGATTGTAGTAGTCTTCGGTGTCATGCCCGTGATCCATATGGAAAGAGCAGTATTTTCTCTTGTCTCGCCCCTCAATGTCTCGTCTCATCTTGGGTGGCCAGTTGACATCTTCCCATTTCGTCATATGTTTCAGTATGTTTTCTCAGCTGGTCTTCAAGGTCTTGTATGGTTTGTATTTGTTTGTCATCACACTTATTACTTTCTCATGTCTGGGCCTCGTCATATGAGGCTTTCCGGGTTCCTACTGGTTGAGTTTGAGCCTCCTATTAGTTCGATGCTTCTTTGACTGAACGTTTTCCTCCCGGGGTTTGTTGTCTCTCCTTTCTTCCCTTTTTTATCGCCTTTTTGAATGGGTTTCCCTTTTAGATTCATTCTTCTTCCTGGCGGCTATCATCTCCTCGAGAGTGATGTGCTTCTGAGTGGTCTTTAATAGGATCGCCATGTTCTTCGGGGTTTCAGATTCAGAGCGTCGAAAAATTCCACTTTTTAGTCCGGCGGTGAAAGTAGCGGTGGTCGTGTCGTCACTGCATCCGTCAATCATGGTTAACTTGTTAGTGAAACGAGTAACATATTCCCTTATTGTCTCCTCAGATTTCTGCTTGATGTGAAACAAGGAGTGTGGCCTCTTCCTCATCCGTTGACTGCCGATGAACCTCGTAATGAAGGCGGTAACCAGTGCCTAGAATGAATCTATCGATCTTGGTGGTTGGTTGTTGAACCAATTCATTGCGGTGGAGGTGAGACTTGTCGAAAATGTTCTGCATAAGATGGATTTCGTGTTTTTTTAATGACATCATGTGGTGAAAGTGTCACAAGTGGTCTGTCGGGTCAGAGGTACCATCATACGCTTCAAACTTTGGTGGGGTGAACTTCTTTGGCATAGGAGTCACCATGAGTGCGTCGGAGAATGGTGGTCTGGCTAGTTCGTACAGTACATTCGAATCCCGATCTGAAGTGGGATTTCGTGGGGTCTCGCCGCTCTTGGAGTGGTTTGCTGCTCTCGAGATTTACCTATCATGGTTCTGCAAGAAGTTCGTTAGCCGGGTTTTTTGGGGTGTTGCTTGAACGGGGTCGGCCGATTGAGCACGCTCTTGGGTGAGATTTTCCACCATTTTAATAATATGGGCCATGAGAAAGTCTACACGAGGGTCCATGGTGGCGCCTCTAGGCGTTTGGGATGTTTGAGCCACCTCGGGTTGTGGCTATCTGTTGTCAGGGATGGTTGTCTTGACGTTTGTCTCTAGATCTGAGATGTGCACTATTGGTAGCGCAGTTTCTCCTGTGAAAGGATCGTCTTGATTGTTGTCAGATTGAGGGTATGTAGAATGTGCAATTTTGTTCTGAGGGCACTTTCAGTCTTCGATTAGAACTGAGAGAATTTTTTCACTATGGATTCTCTACTTAAAAAAGGAAAACTTGTCATTCCCCAGGGACATCGCCAAACTGATGCGTCCAAAATCCAGTCTCCAATAAGTGAAACCTGCAAAACAAATGTTAGATTGCCAAAGACCACCTATTTGGTGATTGGAGGCACTCTGATGTTTAAGTCAGTAACTCGGTTGGAGATGGAGATAAAACTTGACAGAACTCAGTTAAAATTGCATACCTTTGTCGAATGCTCCATTTACCTTCTATAACGGTCACCGTTAATTTCCTGCGTGACTTAAGCATGCGAGACACAACGAGGGGATATGTTCTCTGTAACAGTCTCCCTTCTTATGAAGACACGTTCATGGAGGCGTAACTCCCTCCACGACTCTTTTTCTATATAACGTTCATCTCCCTTGAGGGTGAACTTTATCAAGCCTGAATTTGGGCCTCTGATGATGATCTATTATGTCGAGCCCTATTTGGGGTTTTATGACTGAATTCGTCTTCTTTGGGCTTTATGAATCGGCCTGGTCTTAGGACACTTGATCCTCGTGATGGGCAGTCTCTGCCACGTATACAGCTGAAATGTCTGTCTTATTTGATGTATTATCAGTAATGATGGTGATATTTCCTCACAGATAAAAGGAAAATTAGAAAAATGATGTCATTTTCGTAAAGAATATAGTAAAAACAAGCAAACTATGCAGAAAATAGTGATTTTGTAGACAAAACCCAAAAAAGATATTCTGAAATATGGTCCACCTTCACCAACTTGTGTTAGCACTTGGTGGAATTGGGTTGCAAGTGCGGCAACATTCGAAATGGTGGCATAAAGTGAAACTTGTTGACTTATCCTGCCAAATTGTGTGTAAATCTAGGCCTAGCAATGGGTCAGGTTGGGCCGGGTGGGTCATGGCGGGTTGACAGTTTAGAGGGCATAGCCCAAACATGAACCGTTAGCTTATCAGCTTAAAAGCCGCAACCCTAACCCGACCAACCAATTAATGGATTGACCCAACCACTTAACCCATTTTGAGTCATTTATTGGTGGCAAGGTTTATATGACACAGCATGTTTACTTTCTATAGCTGTTTATACTTATATAATGAACTTGTTGGAGTGATTTAACAACAATATCATTACCGGTAAAACAAAACTAGCACCTCCGGAATAACCTCAGCCTTAACGGACAGATTGTGGGTCGGTTTTATGACAGGTTAGCGGGTTTAGGTCAAATTGTCACCCATAGGTAAACCCATTATGCCAAGGATGAAGGACCTGTTGCAAAGATGGGTCATGCTCCCCGTTGGTAATTTATATCCTGTTGACATATACTTCAAATGATCAATGAGGAAACAAAAAGCAAAGGCACTATTGCCCTGTATTAGTCGTTAGGTTCTCTCCTATCATCTATTTGGTATCTAAGTTTTCTTCTCATGTTGTTTCTTATTCTTTTTCTGTCATTTTTAATTGATTTGCTCCATGGCAGTATGCATCATCATCAACCAAGGCTTTTCAGCTACTCAGACTACATTATGAAGTAAAGGTTCAAGCAAATAGATTTATTGCTCCTCAATCTTGTAGGTTTTCTACTATTCTCTCTTTTATGGGTACTCTTTTGAATAACAGTTTTTGTTGCATGTTGAAAGAAACTGTTAAACTCCTTTTCGTTATTCATAAATTTCGATCAATATTAATCAATGTAATAAATTTTTCCAACATAAATGTAATTGTGCAATGACACAACCAAACAATTAAACTGAGTCACTATCCATCAATTATTTGTTTTTAGTAATTGATGTTCACAAGAAGATATACACATAAAAAACTAATACAGGCAATTCTTTTATATTTTTTCCAAAGCGTAAGACCAAAGAGAATGAACTAACAAGAGGGAGGACACACTCTGAGCCTCTACATATAATAAAAACCAAACAGAAAAGAACAACAAATGGACCCAATAATCTCAACTAGATTGAGACCCAACGGCCAAAAAAGTTAACTAACTCATGAGAAAGCCAAACAAGAGGGAGCTTTAGTTCCATTGTCCATGCATTCATTTTTGTTTGTTTCATATACATGCAAACTACTCAACTTAGTGAAGAAGATAGCAGTATGAAAATGACGTGTATAGATGGACAAAAGTGCACTTATCAAGTTTAAGGATGGCCTCCATGATCCAGTAGGCCGACTCTCATCTTGTAGGGAGGAAACAGAGTGTTGTCAATGGACCTGAGTCGAGTTTAACAACATTACCGGTCATGTTATCATTCTTGATTTCTCTGCCAACTACTACAAATTAGGAGGTCAGATTATTCCTTCTTTGCTAGACTTGGAACATTTGCATTATTTAGACTCCAGCTTGAATGATTTCCATGGGAAAAGAATCCCAGACTTCATTGGTTCCTTCACTCAACTAAGGTATCTAAACCTGTCAATGCTGGATTTGGTGGTCTAGTTCCTCCAAATCTCGGAAACCTGTCCAACATGTTGTTTCTAGATCTTAGCCAAGGCTATGGCCATAATCCAAATGTTAATTGTTCAAAACCTCGATTGGCTTTCTAACTATCTTCCTTGAGACACCTTGTAATGAATAGACTGGATCTTAAGCACATAGTGCACTGGCTAGAAGCAATCAGTATTCTGTCATCCCTAATAGAGCTACACTTACGTTCTTGCAACCTTTATGCACATTCTCCCTCCCCTGGTGTTAATTTTACGTCACTTAAAGTACTTGATCTCCCCTGAAATTTCATTGATTCATCCATGCCACTTTGGCTGTTCAACATAAGCAGCACCCTTGTATATCTCGACCTATCTTGTCACGCCCCGATTTTTGAGAAAAACAAAAATCCTAAAATCCACGTAGGATTATCCGTTTTTCCAAAACTCGGGACGTGAAATTCAATAACAACAGAAACATTTAGCAGCAATGACAAAATATAATTTAGAAAATAGGAACAAACTAAAATTTATACAAAACTCTAACCAGGAATAACTGACGTCGCTAGCCCCACTAGCGAAACTCCCGTAACGCTGCTCAAAAGCTTCTAAACCTGAAAAGCTAATTGGCTACATTTCCAAAGGAATGTACCCAAGAAGCAAAAGCTCACTTGGGTCAGCAATAAAGCTGGTGTGAGAAATCTTCATCCCAAAAATCAATAAAATCGCACGTGATAAACATCAAGCTAAACACAAACAACAAACCATCACACCAATAGGTAGTTCCTCAACGAGGCAAAGGTGTGATGCAAGAAAACACAGTTCCAAGAATTTAGTTCCTCAACAAGGCAATCATTTCATCATCCTAATATGTAAATATGCATTTACCTGTACTTACCCTAAATGAGTTGACTATGGCAAGTCTGACCTACAGAAATATTAGTGGACTTGCCATCCTGCATAAAAAGGATTAGAAACAATGCAACATAATTTATTCCTTTTTATTTGAATTAGGTTCATCTTTTTAACGGATTGATCACTTAGACGATACCACATTCGCACCACCTCCGTGCCAAACATACATGCCCGTATGCCTCTCTCATATAAAGGAGGACTACTCCGTCATCCATGCCCAAGTGGGGACATCACATACAGGCATGCATCGCGAATACCCCTAACTATATGAGTACCAAAAGCCACCCTTGGGCTATCAATGCGCATAAACTCACGTCACATTTTTGACCGATAAATATCAAAGCCTATTTTAGGCATACAAACTCACCACATTTCCGCAAGACTAACCCGAAGGTTATTTTAGTTTCTCTAGTAAGAAATGGGTGCCCCAACTCCGCAAGACGACCCACTGGTCATTTAGTTTCTCTATTAAGAGAGGGGAAATCATAAACAAAAGAGATGTGGTAGTTCTAAGTGATACAAGCCCAAGTGGTTTATATTTTCAGAAATCAAGGCTTACCAATATCATTTATTTTTGATAATTCAGAATTTCTCCACAATGACATTTTGTCATACATAAATTGATTCACAATCTATTCACCCACATTTTTGGGGAAAACATAGCATATTCATTAATCATGCTATGTAACAATATGGCAATCAAGCCACTCCTTGATTCAAATATCCAAAATCTTCATAATGCATAAACAAGTCAATATGCACACAAATCTCCAAATTTAGCACGATGCATTAATATTCATCAACCATTCAAACACCAACCAAACAAAGTCACACCCAATCAATAAAATGGTGAACATGGGTGACCCCAAACATGAACCCAGCAAGCTAGGAAAATCTCACACATCAAACAGATCACAAATATTGGAGAGCAAGCGTTTGCAACACAAAACACCACAAATAAGGCAACCTCATTCTCAACATGTCTAAAATCTCACAATTGGATTTCCTGAAATGAAACTCGTCATTTTCACACAAGCAATATACATACAGTATACTGAATTGCTCATCCAAAGAGATAAAGGGCTAAGAGTTTCACTTACACCTTACACCCAAAACCTTTGAAATTGAATTTAAATCAAGCAATATAACAAGCCTAAGAATCCAATCCAAAATCATCAAGGACACACAAATACCGGTCATCACACCCCCAAAACAAAATCCAAATCATAACCACACTTCCTCGCAACAAAACTCACAAACTCCATCATCAAATCCTCACAAATACAATCACTAATTTAGTCAAGAAACAAGGATTTGCAAAATACAGAGAATAAGAAAATTCACAGTAAAAGAGAAAGAATGAAGAAAACTCACCTTTAGTATGTACGCTGATAGACTGCTGACCATGTTTCTAATCTTTAAACGTGTTCTTCCTTTTGTCCCAAAGCTCTCATTCAGGTGGTAGCAACATAATGATTCCAACTTCCAATTCGTGAACCAGCGCAAATGCTGCATACCCCAATATCAAACCTGAACAAGAAGGCTGCATTGGTATGCTCCATCTGTATTTACAGAATAGTAGAATACTGACTGAAAGGGATACAAGTTGACCAATGCATCTCTCTTCAACCATTTTGCATCTTCCCCTTTTGCCTATCTAATTTACCTAACTATTAAATCCTCTTTTGATCCAAACAACCAAACTCCCAACTGTAGGAACAACTACTATCACCATATACTTTCTTTCTGTTTCTTATGTACACCAAACCAAAAGAACCCTATGATGAAGCAAAGCAAAGCATATGCTGCACAAAATAATAATTAATAATAATTGGTTGTATTCTTTCTTGCTTGCTTTTAAGGTTGGTTCCCAGTTAAGAGTAAGATCTGATCAATCCCAAATTGTATAGGTTCTTCCTCACCAAACTGCCCAAAGATAACAACACTACCCCACCAATACAAGAAAAGGTTGGACTTCGTCAACAACATCAAGGTCCCAAATCTCAATTAATCAAACAATTTCCCAATCTATTAAAATTTACAATAGAACACAAACCCAAAATCCAAACTTACATGAAAATTTCACTGATACAACAACTTCTCCAAAACCCCACTTCAGATTCCCTTCACTTGAACCTTCTCTACTCATTCAATACTCCGTCCAGTAGATAGAATTAATTGGGCGATTCATGAAACATGAATTTTTACTCTTTTTTTATCCATTCCTATTAACACTCGACATACCAATACATATCATAATCTACACAAAAATCACCGTGGTAAAACTTATCATAAACATAAGTAAGATTATCAACCAAAAACACATTCAATTATCTAAACAAATTATCAAGAAAGATTAAAGAACTCACTCATAAGATGGAGAAACAAGTGATCGCAAACATAACGCGAAGCTTCGGAACCACCATGCCCATCATAAACACCAACAAAGGTAGCATCGCGACCAGTCTCAAAAGTTGTTCAGTAGCCTCTAGCTTAGGACCCGACAAACCCACACTTAACATACAAGTTAACCAACGCATTACTAGTGAACCTATCCAAACAAAAGCCACACTTAAAAATCAACGAATGCACCTGCATTGCTTCAAAAACTTGCAATGTCGCCGCAAACTCATTTAAAACACTAGCATAAGTAACTCATCCGGCCTAACCCCTCCACTCAATTGCATCTGAATTAGCCAATAAACATCTCCAAGTTGAGTTAGCATAAGCAAACATGATTAACACTGCTTAGAGCACAACTGTTTGGGATGCTCAGCCCACAATGACAAAGATCATCAATAGTTAGGATCCACCCATGAATCACCATCTCACCCTCTCTGTTGCCTGGAATCATCACGCCATCTTCTGGTCAGTTCTCGCTCTTTCACGACTTCTTTCATCGCCATCTCTTCTTTTATTTTCCATCACAAAATAGAAGCAACCATCGTGATCCGATCATTCGACTTTCTTTCTTCCTCCATCGCAATCTCCATTCACTATCCTAAACATTGCTTCTTCTCTTCTTCAGCAGATGGTGGAGATGATGATGGTGATGATGAACTCATGATCTCTCTCTCTCTCTCTGCTTCGCAGCGCAAACGAGTGGGAAGAAGAGAGACCGAGATAGAGGGAGGCAGAGAAATCTGAAGGAGAGAAACATGAAGGAGAAAAGGGGAAAAAGAAGAAAGGATAAAGAAAATAGGGTTTTCTCTTTATGTAGTGTGGGTGGCTATTTGCCTCCACTAAAATTCTGAGAACACCCGCCCTTTAACTAACCAAATAAAATTCTAATTTCGAAATTCACATTCAATTAAATGTAACCCTATTTTATTTAATTAAAAATAAAATAAATTATCTTTATGAAATTCAGGGGTGTTACATATCTGCTAATATGTTTCACGGTCCCATTTCTTATTCCATGGAGGAAATGAGTCATCTTCAGTATCTCACTCTATCCACAAATTGGTTTCTTGATGGTGAGATACCAAAAACCTTGGGGAGTCTATGCAACCTTAAAACATTGGACATATCCATGAGCAATCTCACTGGAGAGATGTTTGGATTTTTACGAAACTTGTCTAGGTGCTTTGGTAATTATTTGACAAGATTTTGAGCTCCAAAGCAATTAGTGGTTATTTGTGATCTTGGAAGGTTTCCTCTACCAGAGAGCCCTGGGCAATTGTCAGAGCTCAAATTGTTTGACCTCTTCAAATTCATTATATGGTGTCATATCAGAAGCTCACTTTATTTGCCTTTCCAAGTTGCGAGTATTAGACATATCATCGAATTCATTCATATTAAGGGCCACATGTGACTGGGTTCCTCAATTTCAACTTTATATGATAGTCATGAGTTCTTGCAAATTGGGACCATGATTCCCTCAATGACTTCAAACACAGATTATGTATTTTGTACTTGATATCTCTAATGCAGACATCTCAGATGCATACCATGCTGGTTTTGGAACTTACCTTTGACGACTACTTATCTGAATCTCTCAAATAATAATCTCCGTCTCCATGGACTAATTCCGAATTCACCATTGGCTTTTCCCAATCTTCTAATCCTAGATTTCATTTCTAACCACTTGGAAGGGCGCTACCACAATTCTCTTCCAACTTGAAATGGTTGGATCTTTCAAAAAATATATTTTCTCAACATATTTCCATCTTGAACAAACCAGCATTTGATTTGCGTTATTTGGACCTTTCTGGGAGTCTTTTATGGGGATCTCTACCCGACTGTTGGATGTATTTCCGAAAGTTGGAGATTTTAAATTTGGCCAACAATAACCAGTCAGGGAAGATTCCAGATTCAGTGGGTTCATTGAGGTTGCTCAAGTCTTTGCATTTGCAAAATAACAGATTTATTGGTGAAGTATCTTCATCCTTAAAGAATTGTACTCAAATAGTTCTCATCGATCTTGGAGAGAATGAGTTTTCTGGAAGCATTGATTCATGGGTAGGGGAAAGCCTTGCATCTTTGAGGGTTCTTCGCCTTAGATGAAATGGCTTCAGTAGACATATTTCTTCAGAGCTATGCATTCTTGGACAACTTCAAATGCTAGATCTTGCACAAAATAACATCTCTGGTATATACCAACCTGTCTGGATAACTTGACTAGTATGGCTAACATGAACAATCCTCCTCCAACTAACATTTCAATTCCTTATGGAAGCTATCGAGAACATGCATTGGTATTATGGAAGGGTGTGGAATATGATTATGGTAGAACATTATCTCTAAATAATTGACCTTTCGGGAAATTATTTGAGTGGTGAAATCCCTTCAGAAGTTGGAACTATTTTTAGCCTATGTTTTTTGAATTTTCAAGAAATCATTTGCCAGGTATGATTCCCACGGAAACTGGACAGCTTAAAATGCTAATCTATGGACTTGTCAAGAAATAAGTCGGTTGGTGTGATACCTACAAGTTGGTTGAACTTAACTTTTCTAAGTCACTTAGACTTGTCAAATAATGACTTACCAGGAAGAATTCCCTCTAGCACCCAACTTCAGAGCTTTGAACCATCTTCTTACGCTGGAAATCTTGACATTTGCGGCGCTCCTCTTGCACACAGATGCCCAGACAGCCCAACAACTCCAAGGGTTGAACCATATAGACACCATAAAGATGGTAATCACCGGTATCTTAGGATCCCACAGTTCTATTTTGGAATAGGGATTGGATTCATTACTGGTTTTGGGGGAGTTTTGGTACATGCCTATGCAATATATCACCCTAGAAAGATTCCTATTTCTGCCTTTTTTTCAAAAGCAATTAAACTTTCCCTTTGTGAATAATGTAAACTTCAGATAGTTTGACGAACTATGGAAGTATCTGACCACATTATTCTAAAACTTATTGGTTTTGTTCTTTAAATGGTGGGAACTCTATATTAATGTTGGATTCATGTATTTTCAAAATATCACTGGATAGAGACTAAGCTACTCATCAACCATGCTTATCCTCAATCCTCCTTGTGTTTTCCTCAGATATGGGATTTTCCTCGTAATACCTGCATTTCTGGTGTGATTGCTGTCACATGGATATATCTTTTTTTTTTTTTTTTAACAATTTCTTTCATTTGATATTGGTTGAGATCTCATGGTAAAAGTTCAATAATCTGATGACTTGATAAACAAGTGTGTTAACTAAATGATGTTGCAGAGAATTTGCACTTAAGTAGAGTGGACACGTAGATTCATTTTGATGAAATTTATTGACCTTCCTCAAATTTTCATTTTCTATACTTAAAAAGTTTCACCATTCCTTAGCGAACTTCAGAAGAGATAATAGTCAACCCAGCGATAATGATAAGTTAATGAGTCATGCTCTTTTGTGGTAAGTTTTGAAGCAACTTAGTGCTAAGTCTTGCTTGATGTCCATATAATAGGATTGGCTAGAGTTTGTTTCTACTGGTTATTAGTACTCTCATATGTAGCTTGTTTTTTCAGTCTGTGTTTGATTGCAACGAGAAAACTTTAATGATGAGAAATGCGTAAATATTAAGAAGATTGTTCTTAGAAAAAATCTGTGGACATGTAAACTGGAACTTCTGCTACACGGGTCATTTATTGAGTGGTCCAAACTTTTGCCGCTCATGCCAAACTCTTCCCTAATCCATTTGCTATTTCACTTTGATTGGTCACTATCATCCCTACTAGATAAATAGTAGAACATCAGCGTTGCCACCTTTAGTTTCCATTATGCTACATTAATGTGGTCTTAGGATAACCTAAGAATTCTCGTGTAGTGAACACATGACTAGCATCCATATATAACAAACATTTGGGGATATGTTGTCACAAATAGGGAGATGGAACCATTGTTGGTGATCAATTAATTCCAATGGAAATTGATATCTTTATATTCAATGAGTTGACACACTTTATCCTTTTGGGACTGAAATACTTGAGTTCTTCAGCTGAAGTGGGATAGTTATTGGTATTCAGTGATCTTCCCGATAACCTTTCTGCCATTTCCTGCAATGCTTGTAAATCTATCAGTGAGTATCTGGAGGTGTTCTTTGAAGTGTTTACCTTTAGTACATCTTGTCTAGGAATGGGGTGCAGATTAAAGTCTTGATCATGATATGCATTGAAGGGATATTTGATCCAACCAGATATGTTCTTGCAAACTTCCCCCATGATGGGAATTAGGCCACCGAAATTTCCATAGTTCCTTATCCGCATAATTAGACAAAGATTTGGGGAGAGATCAATTTATCAAGCAATTTTATGTCTGTGTACCTTTTATGCTGAAACATTTTATTTGTTGTAACAAACGATTGTCCTCTCTACACTTAGCTAACATTTTTCAGCTACTCAATACTCAGTTGTGGTCAGCCTTATTTTCTTTTGCTGTCTACTTTTAATGGTGTTACTAAACCACACCTTGCGTCATTTCTTATTGCTATTTTGCCTTTCTCTTCACTGGATTAGATTATGGTCATCTTTAGTACTGGATCCTTGATTAGTTCTAAGGCAATGAAATAGTATTCAAGATAAAGTTCCTCCCTAGTTATTTAGAGTTTCTACTTTCTCTTTTATGGGCTTCCCATCTTTATTTTGAATTACAACATTTACTACATGTTGATACAGGACAGAGAAAAAAAAAATTTCTTTATAAAAACAAGTCAAAGACAAGTTAATGTCAATTCAAAACTTTACAAAATGTAATACAAAATTTTAACAAATTTAAGAAAGGTAAATGGGAAAACTATTCCATGCCTAGAAAAGAAGGTACTTACCAGTTCATGTTCACATGAAAAATTTAGACATAAAATCTCTACTACATGTAAAACAATTTACCTATGCTGGGAAAAAATATGATAAGAGTCATCATAGTTACATCATACATACGTACTGCAATCCAAGTAATTTCAGCCGCGAAATGTTTTTTGGCCTACTAAGCCAAGTACTACAGCCGTCCGCAGAAGAACAAATGGTATAGTTAGGACATCTGTTGCTGTCTTAATCAAAGACAACCTTAGGTTCTAATCAACAATATATATTAACAAAGACAACCTAGGAAATAACGTGGAGGGAGGTGGTGCTTGTACTCTTTACCAGTGGTATTTATTAGTATAAAACTCGACTTAAATGAGCACCTTGAATTCATGAAAATCCCCCTCATTCTTTATTAGAGTAAATCGAATTGATGGGGAGCGGTAGTTCCATTGTGTGTATTTTTCTGTTTGTTTGTTTCATATACATGAAGACTACTGCTCAACCTAGCGCAGGAGATGGCAAAGTGCAAACGAAGTGTATAGATAAGGAGAGAAGTGCACTTAACAAGTTCAAGCAAAGCCTTGATGACCCATTTCGACAGACTCTCATCTTGGATGGAAGAAACAGATTGTTGTCAATGGATCGGAGTTGAGTGTAATAACATTACCAATCATGTTATCACGCTTGATCTCTCTGGCACAGACGGTGTATTACAAGGTGAGGTTAGTTCTTCTTTGCTTGACTTAGGGTGTGTTTGGTTGGATGGAATCCTATGCCATGAAAATTCATAAGAGGACTCCTACATTTTAGGCCAAATTGATGTATCACTCCACATCCACTATTTGATTTTGTCCCAAGGAGTGAGATTCTCATGTTCATGGGACTTCATTCTCACCATTGATCACAAAATCAAATGACGGTCAAATGGTAAATGTAGAGTGATATTAAAATTTTAGCCTAAAATACAGGAATCACCTTATGAATTCCCATGACATATGATTCCATACAACCAAACACACCCTTAGAAAATTTGCAGTATTTAGATTTGAGCTTCAAAGATTTTCAAGGGACAAGCATCCCAGACTTAATTGGTTCCTTCACTCAACTACGGTATCTAAACCTCTCAAAAGCTGAATTTGGTGGTATAGTTCCCTCAAATCTCGGAAATCTGTCCAACTTGTGGTATCTATATCTTGGACAAAGAACTTTTAAGACTTCTGATTTAGTTGTTCAAAACCTGGATTGGCTTTCTCATTTATCTTCTTTGAGATACCTTGATATGGGTTACTTGGATCTTACAAAGGTTGAGCGTTGGCTAGAACCAATCAGTATGTTGTCTTCCCTTATAGAGCTACACTTGGATTTCAGCAACCTTCATACTCTCCCTGCCTATGTCCCCAGTGTTAACTTTACATCACTAACAGTACTTGATCTCTCTGGGAATTTTCTTTATTCATCCATGCCTCTTTGGTTGTTTAATATGAGTAACACACTTGCATATCTTGACTTATCTACAAATTCATTCCACGGTCCTATTTCTGAAGCTGTAGGGAAAATGATTCATCTCGAATATCTCTCTCTATCTACTAATTTGTTTCTTGATGGAGAGATACCAAAAACCCTGGGGAATCTCTGCAACCTTGAAATAATCAATTTGTCCACCAACAATCTCACTGGGGAAATGTTTGGGTTTTTTTAAGAAACTCATCTCGGTGCTTTGGTAATTCTTTAACAAGATTGAGCTTGAAAACTAATAAACTCATTGGTAGTTTTCCTCATGATCTTGGAACAAGGTTTCCATTCTTGCAATACTTAAATCTTCATCAAAATCAATTGAATGAGACTATACCAGAGAGCCTTGGACAATTGGCAGAACTTCATTTTTTGGATGTTGCTTCTAATTTTTTACAGGGTATCCAGAAGCTCACTTTCTCAGCCTTTCTAAATTAGGAGTGCTAGACATATCATCAAATTCGTTGGTAGAGCACTAGCCCTGACTGGGTTCCTGACAAAATTATGGCCAAGCTGTCCATTTTCATTCATTCATCAGAGATATAAATACCTCAACAAACTTAGGAAACCAAAATACAATAGGAAACCTAACAATCGAAGGAAACAAATCACTAGCCATAGGAAAGTCTTCCTAACCCCATAAAACTCTAACAGATATGCTTAAAATATAATAGAATATATTTTCCTAATAAGAGGATATATTTTCCTAATAATAGGATATATTTTCCTAATACCCCCCCTCAAGTTGGAGCATAAGGGTTAAAAATGCCCAACTTGCCAAGGAGATAATCGAACTGCGATTTGCCCAAAGCCTTTGTGAAAATGTCGGCCAACTGATCAGTCGTCGGCACATAAGAAGGAGCAATAAGACCATCCTGAATAGCATCACGAACGAAGTGACAATCAACCTCAATATGCTTCGTACGTTCATGAAATACAGGATTCTGCGCAATGTATATTGCAGACTGACTATCACAAAAGAGGGGAACAGCCTTGGGATGAAGTACCCCCAAACTCAATAATAAACCTTTCAACCATTTCAACTCACACGTTATGGCGGCCATAGAACGATATTCCACCTCAGCCGAAGAACGAGAAACCATATGTTGCTTCTTAGTTTTCCAAGCAATCGGAGAATGGCCCAAAAACACCAACCACCCCGTCAGGGACCTCCGAGTAATAGGACAAGCAGCCCAATCAGAATCACACCAACCTGTCAAAGACAATTCACTATCCGAGCGCAGTAGAATACCGTAACCCGGAGTACCTTTCAAATATCGGACAACTCGTAATGCAGCATCCCAATGCTCCTGTCTCGGTTGCTGCATAAACTGAGATAGCACATGAACCGAGTTCGTCAAATCAGGACGAGTGACCGCCAAATAGACCAAACGCCCCACCAAATGCTTATAAGACTCAGGATCCGAGAGAAGAGAACCCGTGGCACGCGCCAATTGATGGTTTTGTTCGATTGGAGACATAGCAGGCTTCGAACCCAAGAGACCCACCTCAGAAATAATATCAAGTGCATATTTACGTTGACAAAGAAACAACCCTGCAGAGCTGCGGGCAACCTCAATACCAAGGAAGTATTTAAGAACCCCTAGGTCCTTCATATGATGAAAACAGGAGCTAAGGTATTCTTTAAAAAGAGTCAAAGCAGCAGAATCATTCCCAGAGAGTATCATATCATCAACATACACGAGCACATTAATTTGAACAGACCACTTTGTATAAGTAAAAAGGGAATAATCAGAATAGGACTGTAAAAAACCATACCCTTTTAAAGCTGACACGAGCTTAGCAAACCAACATCTAGGAGCCTGTTTCAATCCATATAGAGATTTACGCAACCGACATACCAAACCAGGTTCATCACATGTAAAGCCAGGAGGGAGTTTCATATAGACCTCCTCATCTAGATCCCCGTGCAAGAAAGCATTGTGTACATCCATCTGATGCAACTCCCAATTTTTAGAAGCCGCAATCGCAAGGAATGCACGAATAGTCGTCATCTTTGCCACCGGAGCAAATGTCTCGTCATAATCTATCCCTTCGGTTTGATGATTACCGAAAACAACTAAACGAGCCTTCAATCTCTCAATACTAGCATCAGATTTGTACTTTATTGACTACCAAGAGCCTTCTTCCCTGAAGGTAATTGTTCCATAGTCCACGTCCCATGGTCTTCCAAGGCCCGCATCTCTTCTTGCATAGCGGCACGCCACCCTGCATCTTTTACAGCCTCCTTAAAAGATTGTGGCTCTTTTCCTGCTGTAACAGCTGCAATAAAATTTCGGTGTTTCACAGAAAATCTGTCACAACTAACATAATGTGCTATAGGATAAGGTGTACCTGAGGGAGGTGAAGATGTAGAAGCAGGTGAAGCGGAGGATGGACTATTTTTCTTCACTGTAGTATGTGTAACAAAGTCACGGAGCTTAAACGATGAATACTTTTCCCGAAAGCCACGACCTAAAGGCTCGCTTCTCGGAGCATCTCCCGACACTGCCCCCCTGAATCATGCGTATGAGAAGGCGTAGGCAAAGCCCGTTGTTGCGGTGCAGTGAGCACGGGCTGCAAAGGCGTGGCGGTGGGCTGTGTTGTGGCTTGCGGCTGCTGGTCTGGAGCAGACCTGGGCGTGGGAGGTCGTACCTGCTGCACCTCCTCATCATTTTCTAAAAAATCCGTAAAATCCACAGCCCCCCCTTCATTCAGATCACCATGGATGTCATTGCGAGGATCAATATTAGTAGCCTCAACATCAAGATATGGGAACACATTCTCATAAAACTTTACATCCCTTGACACAAAAAAATCTTGCTTGTCCAAATCAAACAAATACCAACCCTTCTTGCCAAACGGGTATCCCACAAAGACACATTTACGACTCCTACTGGCAAACTTATCACCCTTCGCCTTCTGATTATGAGCGAAGCACAGTGAACCGAAAACACGCAATTCACTAAAGGAAGGCGGACTACCAAACAAGACTTCATATGGAGTTTTATTGCCAAGAATACTAGAAGGTGTCCGATTGATTATATGAGCAGCGGCAAGGGCACATTCCCCCCAAAATAAATCGGTAGACCACCCTGAAATCGTAGTGAACGAGCAACATTCAAAATATGTTTATGTTTCCTTTCTACCCGGCCATTTTGTTGAGGAGTACCCACACAAGAAGTTTGAAACAATATTCCATTGACCAAAAAATAATCCTTTAGGCAATTAAATTCAGTACCATTATCACTACGAACAATCTTCAATTTCTGAGAAAATTGTCTATCAATCATAGCAATAAAGGACATAAACATTTTAAAAACCTATGTTTTATCAATTAACAGATAAACCCACACAGCGCGGGAGAAATCGTCCACTAGTGTCAAAATATAGCGAGCACCACAAGACGAGGGTATATCATATGGCCCCCATAAATCACAATGTACTAACTCGAATATTCGAGTAGATTTATTTTCACTTAACGGAAAACTATCCCTAGAATGTTTAGCACGATGACAAACTTCACATGCTTTATTCAAGTTACCACTAGAATTGCTGAAAAAAGGAAGCAACTTCACTAATTTCTCGGAAGGATGACCCAATCTGCTATGCCATAGCTCCAAAGAAGTCGAAGCAGCAACTGAAACTGCTTTCACCTTTGTCTCCTCCCGTAAGTAGTATAATCCATCCCTTCTGTCACCCGTTCCAATCACCTCCCTCGTGTGTCGGTCCTGGATAGCACACAAGTGAGAGTTAGTTATGAATTCACAATTTATATCATCACTCAATTGTGAAGCCGAAATTAAATTACAGTTTAATTTTGGAACATAAAAAACATGTTTAAGAATAATTTTTTCAGTAAGTTTGACAAGTCCTTCCTTCAATGCAACAACGTTCTGACCATCCGGGAGACCAACAGAACAGGGAGTCACATTTCTTAAATCCGACAAATATGTCAAATCTCCCGTAACATAATTGGAGCACCCAGTATCAATAATCCACTTACCATTCAACCGATTAGGGGGAGCTTGAGGAGTGTCGAAAATGGCCATAAGAGCCTGCCACTGTTCAGCAGAAAAACCTGGTAGAGGTGCAGCCGACGAAGAACCGGGCTGTGCGATCAGTGCCTGGTCAGATGTGGCCTTGTTGGCCTTGACGTTTCCGCGGCCACGTCCAGTAGCAAGTGGCGCAGCAGTGGCTTGTTTGTCACGCACAGCAGCCCCCTTCGTCGCACCTTTAAACCCATACTTCTCAATGAACCAGTCTGGAGTGTCGTGCAGCTCAAAGCAGGTGGTGTCATCATGACCCGTCTTGTGGCAGTGTGAGCAGACCAGGGCAGCCTTCTCGACTCGAGTAAGGCGTGATTTTGAACGATTGTCCATACGTACCGCAAAGCCAGCAACTTCAAATGCCTCGTCTTTAATGCGTGCTATCCCCCTAACTCTTTCCTCTTGAGCTATTGTTTGGAAAGCTCTATTTAGTGATGGCAGGGGGTCTTGAGACAAGAGAGTAGAACGCAGGGAGGCATAGTATTCGGAAACCAAACCAAGCAGGAATTGATGTAATCGATCTCCCTCACGCCTTTCTGCATGTTGTTTACCTACACCACAAGTTCACTGGCCACACTTGCAAGAGATTAAGGGTTCGTGTTTATCTAGTTCATCCCACAACACAGTCAATTTGCTGAAATAAACCGCAACGGGCATAGTCTTGGTTTGCTCACAACGATTTATGTCAGATTTTAGTTGTTGTATTCTTGGACCATTGACAAGACAAAATATTTCATGCAAATAATCCCACAATCGTTTTGCATCATCATAATTTGATAACATAGATTTTACCTCCGAGTCGATCGTGTTCATGAGCCAAGAAACAAGCATGCAGTGAATCGTAATCCAATCATCCTTCGTGCAAGGGGGAACCAGGTCTTTAATGGAGCCATCAAGGAAACCAAATTTTCTGCGGGAAGTAAGGGCAACACGAATTGCGTGAGACCAATCATCGAAGTTGTCGAGTTTGAGGCGTACCGGAGTGATAAAATCCCCAGGCCTATCTTGCGGCCCTAGATAGAATGGTGAATTAGCCTCGATCTTTGGAGGCGGTGATGGAGGAGTTTCTCCGCCAGCCATAGCAAGCAATCAAGAGAGAAGAAAAAGTTTAGGTAGGCTCTGATACCATGAAAAAATTATGGCCAAGCTGTCCCTTTTCATTCATTCATCTGAGATATAAATACCTCAGCAAACTTAGGAAACCAAAATACAATAGGAAACCTAACAATCGAAGGAAACAAATCACCAGCCATAGGAAAGTCTTCCTAACCCCATAAAACTCTAACAGATATGCTTAAAATAAAATAGAATATATTTTCCTAATAAGAGGATATATTTTCCTAATAATAGGATATATTTTCCTAATAGTTCCACCATTTAAGCTTTATATTATACTCATGGGTGCTTGCAAACTGGGGCCACAATTCCCTAGATAGCGGTTCAAACACAGAGCAATTGTCTTGTACTCGATATTTCTAATGCAGGCATCTCAGATAGTGTACCATACTGGTTTTGGAACATATCATCAGTGGTTGGTTATTTGAATCACTAAAATAATTATCTCCATCTCGATGAGCAGATGGCAAATTTGTCATCGACTTTTCCAGGTCTTACAATCCTAGATTTCAGTTCCAACCAAATGGAAAGTATGCTACCACAAATCTCTTCCAGGTTGATATGGTTGGATCTGTCGAAAAATTTATTCTCTGGACATATTTCCTTCTTGAATGTCGAAACACAATATTTTGGGTTGCGTTATTTGGACCTTTCTGGGAATCTTTTGTGGGGATCTTTACCTGATTGGTGGATGTATTTTTATAGGTTGGAGATTTTAAATTTGGCCAATAATAACCTTTCAGGGAAGATCCCAGACTCATTGGGTTCATTGAGTTCGCTCAAGTCTTTGCATTTGCAGAATAACAGTTTTCTTGGTGAAGTATCTTCATCCATAAAGAATTGCAGTCAAATAGTTCTCATCGATCTTGGAGAGAACAAGCTTTCCGGAAGCATTGGTTCATGGGTGGGGGAAAGTCTTGCATCTCTGAGGATTCTTAGGCTTCGGTCAAATGGCTTCAGTGGACATATTTTTTCAGACTTGTGCACTCTTGGACAACTTCAAATGCTTGATCTTGCACAAAATAACATCTCTGGTATAATACCTATCTGTTTAGATAACTTGACTGGTATGGCTAGCATGGAAAATTCTCCTCCAACTATCATTTCAATTGCTTATGGAAGTTACCAAGAACATGTGTTGGTATCATGGAAAGGTGTGGAGTATGAATATGGAAACACATTGTCTCTGATACGAATACTTGACCTCTCAAGCAACTACTTGTATGGCGGAATTCCTTCAGAGATAGGAATTCTTTACGGATTACGTTCTCTGAATTTCTCTAGAAATTATTTAATGGGCATGATTCCCAAAGAAACTGGACAGCTAAAAATGTTAGAATCTCTGGACTTATCAAGAAATAAGCTGGTTGGGGTTATACCTGCAAGTTGGACTAGTTTAAACTTTCTGAGTAACCTAGACTTATCAAATAACGACTTATTAGGAAGAATTCCATCAAGCACCCAACTTCAGAGCTTCGAACCATCTTCTTACGCTGGGAATCCTGAACTTTGCGGGGCTCCTCTTGCACACAGGTGCCCAGACAGCTGTACAACTCCTAGGCTAGAATGACATGGAGAAGGTAGCGATGATTACGTCTAGTAGCCTAGAATCCCACAGTTTTATTTTGGAATGGGGATTGGATTAGTTATTGGTTTTTGGGGCATTTCCGGTCACTACAAAAAAAAAAGCTTTAATAGCTACGGAAACTAGCGACGGTTTTTTGATACCGTTGCTAATTATACGATTAGCGACGGCAAAAAACCGTCGCTAATTGCTTTCAATACTATTTCAACCCATAATTATAAAAATCCGTCGCAAAATATTTAGTGACGGCTTAAAACTGTCCCTAATTATTATATTAGCAACGGTAATTTAGCCGTCGCTAAGATTTACAAATAAAAATAATTGGTTTTTGATTTTTTTTATTAGCGACGGCAAAAAACCGTGGCTAATTGGGTTTTTTTTTAAAATTAAACACTAAAGAGATTAGCTACGACAATTTACCGGGGCTAATTGGTTTTTGATTTTTTTAATTTGCGACGGCAAAAAACCGTGGCTAATTGGTTTTTAAAAAAACAAAAATTAAACACTAAAAAGATTAGCTACGGCAATTTACCGTGGCTAATTGGTTTTTGACTGTTTTTAATTAGCGATGGCAAAAAATCGTGGCTAATTGGTTTTTAAAAAAAAAATTAACACTAAAGAGATTAGCTACGGCATTTTACCGTGGCTAATTCGTTTTTGATTTTTTTTATTAGCGACGGCAAAAAACAGTGGCTAATTGGTTTTTTTTTTTTAACTAAACACTAAAGAGTTTAGCTACGACAATTTACTGTGGCTAATTGGTTTTTATATATATATATATATTTTTTAGATCAAAGAAGATCAAAGAAGATTAGATAAAAAAAGATCAAAGAATATCAGATCAGATCAAAGAAGATCAAATAAATTCAAAGAAGATCAGATCAAAGAAGATCAGAGAAGATCAGATCATATCAAAGAAGATCAAAAAAGATCAGATCAAAGAAGATCAAAAAAGTTCAAAAAAGTTCAAAATAGATAAAAAAAAAAAAGATCAAAGAAGATCAGATCAAAGAAGATGAGATCAAGGAAGATAAAAGAAGATCAAATCAGATCAAAGAATATCAGATCAAAGAAGATCAAATCAAAGAAGATGGGATCAAAGAAGATCAGATCAGATCAAATAAGATCAAAGAAGTTCAAAGAAGATCAAAGAAGATCAGATCAGATCAAAGAAGATCAGATCAGATCAAAGAAGATCAGATCAAAGAAGATCAGATAAAAAAAGATCAAAGAAGTTCAAAGAAGACCAAAGAAGATCAGATCAAAGAAGATGAGATCAAAGAAGATCAGATCAAAGAAGAAGTTCAAAGAAGATCAAAGAAGATCAAATCAAAGAAGATCCACTACACCAAAAATACCCATTAGCAACAGTTCTAAACCGTGGGGGTAACCCATTGTCACGGCTTAGAGCCGTGGGCTGTAGAGGCGTCGCTAAATCCCCAGTAACGGCTAAAAACCGTGGCAAAAATATTAGCAACGGTTTTATCTCGAGGACGATTGATGATTTAGCCACGGTTATAAACCGTTGCAACAATCTTAGCCACGGTTCTAAGCCGTGGCCAGGAGTAGCAACGGCTTAAAACCGTTGCAAGTTATGGCCACGATTCTAAGCCGTTGCAATAGCTTTAGCAACGGTTTTAAGCCGTGGCAAGGTAGCCACGGTTTTTAGCCGTTGCAATAATTAGCCACGGTTTTAAGCCGTGGCAAATTTTTTTTTTTTTTTAATTTTTTTTTTAAAATGTAACAACGAACCTACTTCTGTGCATGTTATTAACTTGACAATCAGGAAAGTATTTGAATCTATTCTGTTCATTGTTCATTAGTACTTCAAATCTAGATAGGAAGAAACGAGAGGAGAGGATAGATAGACCGAAAAGGCCATATATGCTGTAATACAGAAAAACTAAGATTGAATGTGAACAAATCTTGTATTATTTTTTCATTATTGTAATTCACAAACTAGTGAGCACACTTACAAGCAAATTACAATAAAAGTGCATAACAAATGGGACTCCTATATTACAGTTTACATAGGTGGAATAGTTTGTCGATCATGATCTGACACACGACTTTCATAGAATTTAGCAATGAAGGCTGAAGCTTTCCTGTCAATGTTTGGTTCAGCTACCCAATGCCCTCTGTCTTCATCGCTAGGATGTACTTTTCTCACACATTAACAGCTTCATCCCATCCCATGTCATACCTATCGCGAGACTTCCTAGACTTGAAGATGCTTAAGATAGAGAGGGATTTCTTCTGCCCCATTGCTGTTCTTGCTTATACTAGTTCTACACAGCAAATCTTAGCTAAAAATGATGCGTGGAAGTGTCGTCTGACAGTCTGAGTACTACTCTTGCTGATTTGAATAGCAACCATGCACTCCTCAATTTATAATACTAATAACCCTGCCAACTGGAACCCAAGTGCAAGGAGGACTGGACCAAGCAGTGACAGAGTCTTAGCTTTGCCTAAATCTTGGCAGTGTTCTTAGAAAAATGCCTAAGCTGATTGCACAGATGTAAAGAGGAGATATGGATATGCCTAATGCTTGAAGCAAACCTTTTTTCTTTAGATGAAGCCAAATCCTTGAACAGCTGAAACTCTGTTGAATACAACTCGAACAATAGATTTTGTCTCTGAGATGCATTTCCCAATTGGTAGGCATGTTCAACAACTGCCAAATAAGAACCATTAGGCAATATTAAAAACATCAGGTCTGCAGAGTTCGACCAAATATGCACGAATATGTAATAAAGAAATATAGAATGTCATATCAAAATAACTATATGATAACTGAAAGCTAAATAGCCAATTGAGACTGACAGAGAAAAAGAAACATGTCAAACACAAACACACATGCACTAGACCATATAACCCAACAAAATGGAAAGAAAATCACATATCAATAGCCAAGCAACTGACTAATCGTTGAGATATTGATCCTCAAAATTATGTCAGGACTCCAAAAACAATCAAGTATGACATGGCAAAATGGTGCAATGCATGCCACAAAGGTTTTTCGAGTTGAGAAACATGAGAATTGTAACTATTCAATGAGCATCATGAAAGAAATCCAAACTATGAAGTGTTTTGAGCTCTAAACCAAAAGCACAGAATGGAAAGATATGAAAAAAGTAGCCAAAATGCTTGGAAAGGGGTGCCTAGCTGCACATCATTTTTGCCTTTGTTTGAATATTGTTTCACCATTGTCACTAGTCCTGTTGCTTCTTCCCCACTTCCACTTGTGACTTACCCCTCCACTGCTTAAATCTGATCCTCCCCAGGGTTCACCTTCTTCAATCTATTATCCAACCTCGTCTTATATTTAACATCATCCTGGGTTGCATTGATACTAGTATGGGTATGGATGCGATGATGCAACAAACTTTCAAAAACTAGGATACGGGTATGGGTATGGGTATGATATGACATTCCATCATCATACAAACTTACAAATAACACAAGTCATAAGACTGTCTTGGACTTACCCTCAAGAAGCAGCGTTCAGCAATAGAAGCAGAGATTTCGGCTCCAAAACCTCCAGTCACTGGAGCTTCATGACTAACCTAACAATTGGACATAGGGAGGTTTGGTTAAAATTCAAGAACTACAATTAGAAAAAATATTGTAGAGAAAAAATTCACTCACAAGTAGCTTTCCCGTCTTTCTGACGGAGGCTTCTACTGTTTCTTTGTCCCAAGGGATCAAGGTTTTTAAGTCTATCAGTTCACAAAATATTCCATCCTGCAAAACCACAAATATCAAAAGTGAATAAATATCAAATACCTTGATGAGAGAACAAGGTAATACAAACAAGAAGTAAATAAATAATTGTCACATCCAAAGTGATACAAAGGGGTCTCATATCGAGTGATGGAAAGCACCCAGCCAGAACAGGCAGACAAGAATGCAGTTATCAGCCAGAACAGGCAGACAAGTCATCATCATCATCATCATCAAAGCCCATTCCCAAGATTTTCGGGGTCGGCTACATGAATTTTGGTTCTCCAAGCAATGCGATCTTCCCACATTTCCTCACCTAATCCAAGCTCAATGATATCTTCATTCACCGTCTTCATCCAAGTTTTCAACGGTCGTCCCCTCCGTCTACACCCTCCATTAACTTGCCAATCTAAACATTTTCTAATTGGCGCCGTGCTTGGTCTCCTCCGCACATGACCAAACCAAGTTAAACGTCTTTCTCTAATTTTTCCTCTATGGGCGCTACACCTAAGTATCTCCTAATTCTTTCATTTCTAATTTTATCCTTACGAGTTTTACCACACATCCACCTTAACATACGCATTTCTGCTACTGCCATCCTATGCGTATGTTGTCCCGTAGTAGCCCAACATTCTGAACCGTATAGCATGGCTGGTCGAACAATTGTCTTATAGCATTTCCCTTTTAGCCTTGCAGGCATCCTTCTATCGCACAATACTCCTGACGCCATTCGCCATTTCAACCAACCAGCTATAACCCTGTGGTCTACATCTGCTCCAATAGCCCCATTCTTTTGAATTATAGACCCTAGATATCGAAAAGCCTCACACTCCGGGACCTCGACACCTTCGATCTCAATTGCATTACTTCTCCCTCTTGCATTACTTCAACAACCTTCGACCTCGACACCTTTTGCATTACTTCTCCCTCTTGGTTCACACCCAAAGTTGCACACTAGATACATCGGAAATTTTTTTTCAAACAACAAGAGCAATGCTCCTGTTTGGGCATGATCCAACTCAAACCAAAAGTGATGACCCTGCCCGTAGTAGTTATCAGCTAATATTTGCCTGTACTGTTCTTCTGCTAAGGGTTTGCATTGTTTTCCAATATGAACATGCACCTTTGCAAATTAAACATCATCAGGTTTAGACACATAAGAATATTTGAACCATATATAAGTTTTAAGTAGATCCAAATGGATAAAACGTATAGATGTAATACTTGTGCAGGATATTGAGTTTTCTGATAACCGTCTGCAGTCCATGCATATTTATTGATACCTAATTCACCCTTGCCTGCCAAGGGTGCATAGCCTCCATTGTCCACATTCATTTTCATTTTATACTCTCCATAAAAGTAAGATGTGAATCCACTCTTTCTCCCCAAAGGCCCAGGAAACCAGACTGCTTAACGACATCCATATGAAAAGGAGATCAACGGTCAAGCAAGTTGCAAGGTTTCACAAATGCTAGTCACTAGTAAAGAAGTAGACTGAAATAAAAATAGGATCACAAACAAGCAATACCTTTCTTGTTGGCCTTCTAGATATGTTTCTAGAATACTTAAGCTGGGAGTAATCAAGCCAATTCTGCATCTTTTTCTTTTCCTCAACCAAATCAGAAAGTGTGTTTGCATTGTAAACAACCTAAGTGTGTTTGACAACATATGTTCAAAAACTTGATCAGATCAGAGATCTATAATCTATAGACATATTAACTGATACAAAGATAATGGGAAGTTCTAAATATACTGCAATGCATGAACATGTATAGCTTCTTACTTTCAAAGCAACAAAATAGTTGAAGCAAGGTTGGCAAGTGAAGTGAACTGACCTGAAATTTCAGCTTTCAGAGTCACTGTGTACAACTTCTCTGCACCATTAATCCTTCACAATTTTCGGACTCCATGAAGCTATTTTGATGAGTCTGCAATCATGTCTGATAGTAATGTTATCAAACCTGCATAAAAACACAAGTTCACTTAAGTTCACTTCACTAGAGCATACAGAAGTTCTTTTGTGACATAAAAACACAACTTCTGTTGTGACATTTACATAAAAACATAACTTCACTATCACATAAAGCCGTATTTTTAAGTACGTGTACACCTCCAATGCTGAAGTTCACAAGCTCAGGAAAAGAGGCCACTTTGACTTTGTTTGCAATAAACATATCACTATTCTTTAAGCTTTTATTAACTGTTATTTATATAAAATATCAGCTGTAAATGATTCAAAATCAAGAAAAGAGTTTCATGAGTCAACTCTGTATGGATTTTTAATATAAAATCAACTCTGTATGGATTTTTACCTCATCATGGCCAAGGGAGGTATCAAAACCTTTAACAAATATAGTCTGTCCCTGGCTTTTACCACCTTTCTGATAAAACTCTTTGCTGCAAAAGACAACATAAACTTTCAATCAGTTCTAATGGCTGGTTTGAAACAAATATTTGAATAATTTATGTTATCAAAACAACTTCACCAGCATCCTTGAAGAACTCCTCCCTGTAACAGAATTGGACCAGAATAAGTACACAAAAAAAATAGGAATATGTTCTGCAATAGATTCAATAAACTGTCACTTACACATTAGCTCTTTCAATATTGAAAGACAAGTTCCCAACAAAAATTGTCTTGGATCCAGTGGTTTGCTCTTGTGGTGTAGCAGGAGTTTGAGGCTGAACAATTTTGAAGGGGAACTTTTTAAATGTTGTAGCAAAAAAATTTATGACTATTTTCATTGGAAGGAAAGAAAAGGAACTTACTGCTTTCTTCTCAGTTTTTGTAGCAACTTGCTTAATATTGGAAGAAATAGCTTTATTTCCTTGCTTCACGGAGCGATCAGTGTAACCATTTGAACTCGACTTTGCAGTTTTTAAGCTGGTTTTGGAAGCCACGCCAGTAGAAACCCCTTTCGTTGATTCAAATGATTCTAAAAACAGTAAAAGTCAGCATTAAGACAACATGAATGCAAAATACAATATTCCGGCCATGGTTGTGATGGTTCGTTCACCTTGGATAGCCCCAGAAGGGTGCAACCGTTCTAAAACATGAGCTAAAGCTGGCCCACGTATATCTTTTAAATTTTTGGTCACCTGGAATGGCAAACAGAAAACAGTTTTCAGGTTAACAATTGTTGATATTTGAACTGATTGAATCTGAAAAGAATAACCAAGATGACATACAGCTTCAGTTCCAGAAACTCTCAAGATTTCGCCTACACACTTCTCTGCTGCTTTCCGAACATCCGATGATTTATCCTAAATAAATATTGAATGTTAGAAAGACAAGGTCAACTTCAAAGTAGATTAAAAAACCTAAAACATATGATGTCATATGCTCAGATACCGCCAAAGCAGACGTAGCCGGCTTCAATAACTGTAAGGCATCAGATGAGTCAGTTAGTCCAGAGAGTTGCTTCGACAACCAATCGAAAAGATCCTTCCGCCCTTCCGCACCGATCTTGGTATCGGCTAAAGTAGCTGTAATGTATGGAACCTACAAATTCCAATAAGTGCATCATACTGACTGATATCTCCCCAAAAAAATAAGAAACATAATAGATTTAAAAGCCAAGTCGATCCAAGCAGTCACCATCTTATCAAGATGAACTGCTGCAACCCATGAATCTAGAGTATTCAAAGTACATTCTCTCATGTGCTTTTTATTGTCAGCAAGGCACTTCAAAATATCTGACAAAATTCCCTGCAAGTGATCAAACTTCAAATAGTTAAGCTAACATCTCCAACCAAAAGGGGAGAAAATTAATGAAACAAATTGCATACAAAAAGATGATCCTGATTAAAAGTGAGTTCCGTACCTTGCTTGATTTCTCAACCGCAGGATCCATCGCAGATGCAACTCCACCAATAGTAGACAAAGTTGCCATCACTAAATTTTTGTTACTATCATACAGACGGCCTCTAAGAGCAACAAATAATTCCACTGGAAGTTTGAAAATAATTCAGTCACAAAAATGTGTAGAAAAAACTAGCATTAAAACAAACAAATAGCTTCAACAGAATTGAATACCAGTTCCAGTGGGTTGAATGCGTTTATTCGCTTCTTCCAAAATCTTACTGACGGATTCAATGGACTCCATGCGGATCTGGGATTAATTTAAAAGATAAAAATAAAAATAAGAAAGACAACAGAATAAACTAAATTAACACTCATCTAACACCCACAGCATCTTAGCTATGTAAATACAAATACCCTTATATTGAGTTACAAATGTTCAGAAGCAGACCTTCCAATCAGAGCTAGCCAAATTCTTGAGCAAAGTAGGTGTTATCTTCCCACTTATATCTTCACGGGGCAGACCATCAAAACCAGCAGAAGATGCAGATGAAAGAGATTCGGCAGCTTTTACAGTTTTCTTTGGAGCTGCAGCTGCACCCTATTGGAGACAAAGCTAAGTACAAGAAATGACATATAACTCCCAATTATACATAATGCTATGAACTGGCATACCTCAAATGGGTTTTTCTCATACTCTGCATCAAGCGCACTTAGAAGTGCGGGCTTAACATCTGTAAGAAACCCTTTGATATCTGTAACACACAAAAAATATTTAATGCCCCATCGCTGACATAAGATATCATAATTCTCAACTTTAACTAAAACAAACATGGGCCAACAAACTTATGCAACACCCCTATAAGTTTTATTGTAGCATTTCTGGTGGCAGCAGTACTGGACTGCAACCCAGTGTCTTTACAGAACTCAATTAAATCCTATAAAGTACAAATACACCTTTTACTATCAGAAGCAGAGAATACCAATATCAAACATGAGGAGAGAGCAAAGAGCAAAATTGTATTGTGTCAAAACTGAAATTACCTTCAGCTTTATCAGTGAAACTCCAAAGTCTTCAACTGCTGACACCATCCATGAGATTCCCTCGGTAAGAACCTTCGGATTTTTGTTCTCTTTCATGATTTTATAAAGCTACATCAAGCATCAGAAATCAACATTATTACCCATGCAACAAAAGAGCCAGAACAAATTCATTTCCAATAGATGATGGAGAGTCCCAATTGGAGGAAGAAAAAAAAGCACTAGTGAGGATCTATACGTACTCTCTCAAAAATGAATCCTGGCCCAACAGCCTCAGCAAAGGTAGTTAGGCACTTCATGGCATGGATACGAGTTTTAATATCTGCAACCCGCTCACTTATACCTGTAAATCAAACACCACAAGGTGTAAAATAGTTTCCTGGGTATGAAATAAAGTCATTGCAAAGTAAACACACTCAAGCAAAATCAACACCAGCAAAATCCTCTCTGCTGGTATCAAATTTGGAGAAAAGCTTTTATTATTGCATGACAAAAACATAATTACATTGTGGGGCCTAACAAATAATTTATTACAACACTTAACTTGGCAGCTCAAGATTTCATTGGATTTTTTTTATAAACTTCAGAAACAGCACATAAAAAACAAAATGAAACAAAACCACAATCTGGTAAAGAGAGGTGTTGTTTCCTATTTTTTACTTGGCTAATAACCTAGGATGCAGAGAACCACACACTTTTTGGGGAATCTTGTCACAGTTGCAGCTACATGAGTAATTATTTCGATAACCTGTTGTTGGACCTGCACACATTCAAGCAAGTTGAGTAATATCCTAAAGAAATGAAATTCAGTTTAGTATTCCCTGCAAAATTAAAATACCTGAACATTTTTCTCAGCCCACCCAGGAACTGCGCATAACAAACGGATTAAAATCTCCGCAGACTGGTCAAGATTCTGAAGACCTTCTACCTCCTGTTTCAAGGAGACAATTGCTGCAGCAACATAAAACTCACTTACTACAAGCCCAAAGCATCACATAACAAAATTATGCTAGAGTATAATTATACAGTGGAGAACACAAAATGAAAAATGTATAAACAAGCAGAAGATGCAGATGAAGAGTCTCTAAGGACAAGAGGAGAAAAATAATGCTTGTACAACTAGATCTTCTCTATCAATTGAGGTGTGTCAAATGCAACTAAAAAACCATTATAACAAGAAGAATGGAGTAACAGACACAATCCCTTACCTTTTGTGTGTCTCTGCTATTAGTTACTGGTCTATATTCATTGTTCTCCAGAATGATGCGCCTAAAGTTAGAGTTTGGCACATCCTTTACTATATGCCACTTGACAGGGAAGCTACCATTCCATTTGCCATGTTGCCAGAAATCCATATCCTTGTGAAAGTCAACAGGACCAATCATCTCTGCAACACCACAAAACTGCCCACTTGCATTAACCTGCATGGGAGAACCTTGTTACAACAAAAACAATCATAAGAGAGAAATTTGGTATATAAAAATACATCATGCAAAGCAGGGCTTTAAAACAAGCAGGTCAGTATCTGATCATGCTGCCTCTTGGCAGGATACTCACTGAGAAGAACAAGAAAATAGGGCAGCCTCTTGGTTTCCCGGAAGCTATTTGCTTTGCATCTTCATAGGCACTGTCCAGCCTTCTGTTTCCATACTGTAACCTCGGCCTAGCTCCAACTAACTGGTATGGAAACTTCAAATGGAGCATACAGAGGAGAAGGCAAAAATTGATTTGTAGCATGAGTGAGACCAGAAACAGCTTTATTCTGTGAAAATACCATATAGTAAGAATTAGGTTCTGATACAGAATGGTTAGACAAATATACCATCAACGTAGCATATTTTATGATATCAAATCATGTGTCAAATATGACCAATAACTGACTATGGTTCTACAGCAGCTACATTGAAAGTGTACAGTAGACTTCAAAAACAATTAGGTCATAACTCATAATGAGGCATGAACATCGGGGTTGATATACATTTTTCAAAATTGAGATTTCCACCACCTGCACATTGTCAAGTGCCCCCCTAGTACAGATTATGGCTTTATACAAATGCTTACTGATGAAGAGATTTATCTAAAGGACAATGACGAGAAAATGCAGAACAATAATGAGAACCAACAATAAATTTATAGCATTGTTTTCAGTTATATATTTGGCACAAGGAAAAAAAATTGAGAACAATGAACAAACAAAAATATTGATTTGAACTTCAAATCAAATGGTTTGAACTTCCGAACTGCTTCAAATCAAAGCATAATGATATGAACCGTGAGGCATATTGATTTATATTCTTTAAATGGTAAAGCAAACAGGGTTTATTGTTATTTAAATTGTTATTTAAACAGCAAAGAAAAAGGGTCATTCCACCAAAGAATTAAACAAAGGAAACAAAAATACCTTATCAGGATTCTTTTTGGTAAGCACTGCTCCAACAAGCTTTGGGGCTTTGCTGCGCTCCCAAATGAACTTCTTCATCAACAAGAGCTAGCACAGGATGGTGATCATCTGTATCAGGTGAAGTATTATTACATGACTGATCATCAGATTTTCTTTGCAGGACACAGATGTCTAAAGCAGTAGCATGTCAGCTAAAGGTTAACCACATGAGGTAGAAATCATGAGCACTTACAGCCAAGGATCATCTCCAACAAGCATCATATCATCTTCATTATCAGTATACACCACCTGCCAGTTTTTGTTGTTAGCCATCAACTCGCCATTGAAGTCGAACATCTTGTATAATTCGAAAAATCATACTACATAGCACATGGAAAGCATAAAAAAGAAATAAGCATTGAATCCTTGTCAAATATACCGATTCTCATGTCAATTAAGTTTGATTTTGCTCGTTGTGTAGCAATTATTTTGTTAGCAATTACTTTTTCTATGAGCATGAATATTTGTCATCACCTTCAAAATTTCTAATTAAAGGTGATAGTTCAAAGAAATAAGCTCTTGGACATGATAATAACAAAATAATATTTTCAAGGAAAGAAAACCATTTATGGCCTTTTCATTGGAAAGTCATTTTACAAGCGATAACAGTTTGATATATAATAGATTAATTTAAGATGTAATACCAGTTGCTCATATTGACAAAGTTTATAGTCCATTGGTTGGTTAGCGATTTTCCATGGTGCGAGTCATCACACACACTAATACTTATTGCAGAAATCCAAATCTAGGTTCAAACTTAAGACCCTGGATTCCCAACAAAGTGTTTTACAAGTTAGAATGTTCATATGATGTTACACTCAGACTACTACAGGGTGGAAGAGTTGAGAAGTAATCATTCATACTCAGAAGAATATCTACTCCTTTATATGTTGGTTGGAATCATGAGAATGGATGAACAAATTGAGAAAATGGTGGCACTTGTGGTCCTAACTACATTTGACTAGCTACCATGCAAGTTCAAAATTAGGTCCGACGTACCATGTCATGTACCATATAACATACTAAATACAACTGTTCCACGTATGTATGTGAATTCCCTTCTAAATATCATAACCAACCAACATAATTAAAATTCTCCTACAAGGAAAGGAAAGAGACTCCAATTTTAAGTAAGAGGTTCAACCTAGCTAAAACCTTGAGCCAGAAATGAATAGATTCAAGTAACCTTATAGTATTTCCAGTCCCCACGCTTCATACAAGTAGGTGAAAACACACAACCTAACCGAAAAGGCCTATAAGAAACATTTTTACTTGGTTTTTCTCCTTTACTTGACCGAACGAAACTTGTCAACCACCATCTAATTGTAGCAAAATTAACTTTTTCAGAGGATGAACAAGTCATACACACTGTGAATTTCAAACAACTAAGGTCAAACACAAATCTCGATGAATATTGATTTTGTTTACCTTTGCCAAATCACAAATGCAATTGAAACCTCGAGAAAAAACCTAATTACACCAAGCCCAGGCTACTGGGATCACACATAGTCCAGTCAAGGACCCAAAATCTACTTCTCCCACTGCTAAGCATCACCTGCAACATTGTCTTATTCTAGCAACCCTCGTGGTTTTAAGGTTCTATAACCATATTGAAACTTGTGAACTACAAACTCGACTATGAAATCAAGTTGAAATCAGCTTTAATAACGTCAAATTCCAGATACAAACCCTAATTTCAAAAAACCTATAAATAAAACCTACAGATTCAAAAAACAATTCAGGAACCCTAGAGATTCATAACCTCTAAATAAAAAAAACTCTAGATTCAGGAACCCTAATTTCATCAAAAAGAAAACAGAGAGAGAGAGAGAGTACATGTACGAGAGAATGGTTTCGAGGTTGCAGTCGCTGATCGATTTTGCAAATTGTTTGGAGGTTGAAGTCGCCGAGTAAGGAGGGAAGACCAGGGAAGGAGGCGAGGAGGGAAGTCGAGGGAGGAGCAGGGAAGTCGAGGGAGGAGGGAAGGAGGGGAGAAGTAGAGTCGAGGGAGGGAGCAGGAAAGGAGGAGCTTCGATGTCGAGTGGAGGGAAGTCGAATGGAGGGAAATGTTGAAGTCGAGCGCCAAAATAGCCCGCCCAATTTTTTTTCAGCTTTTTAGGTTGCCATGGTTTTGAGCCGTTGCTACTATTAGCCACGGTTTTTAAACCGTGGCCAAGTTTTTTTTGCAACGGTTTTAAGCCGTTTCTTCTATTACCCACGGTTTTGAACCGTTGCTACTAGTACCCACGGTTTTGAGCCATTGCTACTATTACCCACGGTTTTAGGCCGTTGCTAGTTATAGCCACGGTTTTTGGACGTGGCCAATATACCAACGGTTTTTAGCCGTTGCCAATTTTTTTTTCCCACGATTTTAAGCCGTTGGTCATTATGGCTACGGTTTTTAGCCGTGGCAAATAAACCAACGGTTTATAACCGTGGCCAGCTCGGCGTAGCTAAACTGGCCTTTTGGTGTAGTGATCAAAGAAGTTCAAAAAAGATCAGATCAAAGAAGATCAGATCAAAGAAAATCAAAGAAGATTAGATCAAAGAAGATAAAAGAAGATCAGATCAGATCAGATCAGATCAAAGAAGATCAAAGAAGTTCAAAGAAGATCAGATCAAAGAAGATCAAAGAATTAGATCAAAGAAGATGAGATCAAAGAAGAACAGATTAAAGAAGATCAAAGAATATCAAAGAAGATAAAAAAAGATCAGATCAAAGAAGATTAGATCAAAGAAGATCAAATCAAAGAAGATCAAAGAAGTTCAAAAAAGATCAAAGAAGATCAAAGAAGATCAGATCAGATCAGATCAGAGAAGATCAGATAAAAAAAGATCAAAGAAAATCATATCAGATCAAAGAAATTCAAAGAAGATCAAAGAAGATCATATTAAAGAAGATCAAATCAGATCAAAGAAGATCAGATCAGATCAGATCAAAAAAGATCAAAGAAGATCAGATCAAAGAAGGTCAAAGAAGATCAGAGAACATCAGATCATATCAAAGAAGATCAGATAAAAAAGATCAAAGAATATCAGATCAGATCAGATCAAATAAGATCAGATCAGATCAAAGAAGATCAAAGAAATTCAAAGAAGATCAGATCAGATCAAACAAGATCAGATCAAAGAAGATTATAGAAGATCAGATCAGATCAAAGAAGATCAGATCAAAGAAGATCATAAAAGATCACAGAAGATCAAAGAAGATCAAAGAAGTTAAAAGATCAAAGAAGATCAGATAAAAAAAGATGAGATCAAGGAAGATCAAAGAATATCAGATCAGATCAAAGAAGATCAGATTAAAGAAGATCAAAGAATATCAAAAAAGATCAGATCAAAGAAGATCAAAGAAGTTCAAAAAAGATCAAAGAAGATCAGATCAGATCAAAGAAGACCAAAGAAGATAAAAAAAGATCAGATCAAAGAAGATCAGATCAGATAAAAAAAGATCAGATCAAAGAAGTTCAAAGAAGATCAAAGAAGAAAAAAGAAGATCAGATCAAAGAAGATTAGATCAAAGAAGATCAAAGAAGTTCAAAGAAGATCAAATAAGATCAAAGAGATCAGATCAAAGAATATCAAAGAAGACGAGATCAAATAAGATCAGATCAGATCAAAGACTAATTGGTTTTCAAAAAAAATAAAAATTAAACACTAAAGAGATTGGTTACGGCAATTTACCATGGCTAATTGGTTTTTGATTTTTTTATTAGCGACGGCAACAAACCGTGGCTAATTGGTTTTTGATTTTTTATATTAGTGATGGCAAAAAATCGTGGCTAATTGGTTTTTAAAAATAAAATTAAATTAAACACTAAAGAGATTAGTTACGGCAATTTACCATGGCTAATTGGTTTAAAAAAAAAAATTAAACACTAAAGAGATTAGCTACGGCAATTTGCCGTGGCTAATTGGTTTTTGATTTTTTATATTAGCGACAGTAAAAAGCCGTTGCTAATTGGTTTTTAAAAAAAATAAAATTAAACACTAAAGAGATTAGCTACGGCAATTTGCCGTGGCTAATTGGTTTTTGATTTTTTATATTAGCGACGGCAAAAAACCGTCGCTAATTGGTTTTTAAAAAAAAATAAAAATTAAACACTAAAGAGATTAGCTACGACAATTTGCTGTGGCTAATTGGTTTTTGATTTTTTTTATTAGCGATGGCAACAAACCGTCGCTAATAGTTAAAAAAATATCACCGATCCGCGTGAAACCTCATCTCAACCGTCAATAACACAAAAAAATTTAGCTCAATCCAACGCACTAAACCAAACCACGTCATCGATCCGCGTGAAACTAACACAACCAATCCCCTTCAATTACCTTTCTCTATATAAATTTCAATTTTTTCTACAAACCAACTTAAACAAAAAATTTCTCTCAACAAAAAATTTTCTCTCAACCTCTAGAGAAGAAACCCATAGAGGAGAAGTCTGCTGCTTCCTCGACACCGATCCCGGCCGCCTCTCTCTCCCCTCCTTTCCTCCGCCGCTCTCTCTCGGAGATCTGAGATCTCTGATCTCGGAGATCTGAGATCTCTGATCTCGGAGATCTGAGATCTCTAATCTCGGAGACCTGAGATCTGAGATCTCGGATCTCGAAGATCTGAAATCTCGGATCGCGGAGATCTATGATCTCCGATATTCTATAGATCGATTTTTTTTTTTTTTGTCATTTTTGTATGGATTCTTTGTAAATTTTTTTTTAATTTTTGTATGATATTCTAGAGACTGTGTAATTTTTGTTATAATTTTGATCAATTAAGTTTAGTTCTGGTAGTTGATATTAATTTTCAAAATGGATAATCATTAATAGCTAATTTCATTATAAAAAATGAATTATAATTTGTAATTTATAATTTGTAAATTTCATTTGTCAATATGATTTGCAACAAAGTTGTCCCTAAATAGCTACGGCAAATACCGTGGCTGTGTTGTCAACTTGATTTGCAATTTAGCGAGGGCAAAAAACCGTTGCTAAATAGCCAAGGCAAAAAACCGTCGCTATATTGCCTTAGCGACCGCAAAAAACCCTCGCTAAGTAGCGACGACAAAAAAACGGTCGCTAAATAGCGACGGCAAAAAACCGGCGCTATTTAGCAAAAACCGTCACTAAATAGCCACAGTACAAAAACCGTCGCTATTTAGCAAAAACAGTCACTAAATAGCTACGGCAAAAAAACGGTCGCTAAATAGCGACGGCAAACAATCGTCGCTATTTAGCAAAAACCGTCGCTATCTTACAATTAGTGACCGTTTTCGTTTAAATTTTCAACAGCTTTAGCGATGGAATTTTTTGAGTTAGCCACGGTTTTTTTGCTGTGGCTAATTAGCGACGGGATAATTTACCGTTGCTGATTCAAATAGCGACGGTATTGCGACGGTTTTTGTGCCGTGGCTAAGTCATTGTAGCGATGGTTTTTTGACAATTAGCAACGGTTTTTTGCCGTTGCTGAAACGTCTTTTTTTTGTAGTGGGTACATGCCAATCCAATATAATGCTCCCTTGGAAAGATTCCTATTTCTGCCGTTCGCCTAAAAGTAAACTCAATTTCCTCTTGTAAATTCTGATAGTTGACATATATATGAATATGTGAGCTTGTTGTTCGTTATAAGAGTTCTGACCAAAAGGTGGAAACTCGTAAAAATGCTGACTTTATTTATTTTTCAACATTTTACTGGTGTGTGTGTTTGGTGTCATATGAATGTCTCTTGTTCTATTATAATCTCTGAAACTCTTTCTTCAGTTAATATGGGTTCAGTTAATATGGGTTGAGAACGCATGACAGAACAAACATCATGACATACTAGTTTAATCTAAGTGCATTAACTAAATGATCTTGCAAGATCTTCAGATAATATGTTATATCTATGGCCAATGGTAGCCTGGTTGGATGATTAAGGCTTTGGTGGTTTAACCCCCACGTCTTGAGTTCTATACCCACCGGCGGCACGCTTGCCTTTCAAAAAAAAAAAGTCATGTCTTTTCCCCCCAAACTAAGGCCATGTTTGGTACAGCATTAATTTCATGTTGTGTGGCTAGGGTTTGAAGTGATTATGCGGCCAGGGTTTGAAGCTTCGATTTGATCAATTTCTATGGGGGTTTGCATGCTCACTAGGCCTGGATGACATCTTTGGAGAGTTCGGATCAGGATCTGTCCACCCTTTTCCGTGGAGATGACCTTAACGACAAGGGAGGTGGCTCTGAAACAAACATGGCTATTAATGAAGCTCCTTCAAAGGTTCCTAAAATCCTATAAGAGAAAAATAAAGGCATGGAGCATGGTGATATGACTATGGCTCTGATGAATGGGTCAAAGGGTGCATTGGCGGCGACCATTGGTACAATAAACACCAATCAGGGATCGCAGCACAACATGGGGGAAACTACCATGAACTGGGTTTCATTGTTGGCTAACAAGAACAAAGAAGTATCCAAACTCCAGCACGTGCCTCCGTCTGTGGTAGATGGACAGAGACAGGTAAGCTTTCAGAACATACTTCGTAAATGGAGGAATGCGAGAACTACTTGATTGGTAACTTCGTAGGCAAGCGATTGGCTTATGGATTTGTGAAGGAAAGGCTAAAGAAGCTGTGGGGATTGATGAGTGATTTTGAGATGTCTGTGTATGGTGAAAAAGCCTTTGTTTTCCAGTTTCTAAATGAAGAGGATAGATCAAAAGTGCTAGATATTGGACCAATCCACATAGCGAGCAAAATCTTTATTGTAAGGCCATGGAAACCATACATGGAAGAGAATGTGGAGGTTCTTAATTCAGTGCCTATTTGGGTGAATCTTAGAAAGGTGCCCCTTTTTCTATGGAGCCCGAAAGGGTTGCAAGCCATAGTCAGTGCTTTGGGTATTCCCATAATGCTTGACAAAGCTACGGAGAACAAATCTCGCCTTTCATATGCAAGAGTGTGCGTAGAAATAAGCGCCAATAATCACTTCCCAAGTACAATTCCAGTGATCACAGATGATGGAAGAACAACAATGGTTGAAGTTGAATACTCATGGCGTCCAGTGAGGTGCAACCAGTGCATGGGATTTGGGCATGCGTCCTCAAGTTGCCCCAGAAATAAGAAACCAAATTCCAAAAACACAACTTACTGGAGGCCGAAGGGCAGTGATAAAACAGACAACGAGGTGGAGAAACCAAACACTGAAAAGGGCTAGACTTAACCAAAAAGTAAACACACTTTCAAAGAGAAAACAAAACCTACCCAAACAGGGGAGGCAGGAGTACATGTAGGTTTGATATTTGCGGGTAGCATCAATGCACTACCCACTGAGGAAACAGAGGCAATTGCAGTAGTAGATCTGGAGGCTGAACCAGACCAGGAAGAGCCTTTATGTGCAGACAGAGAGATGGCAGTACAGGATGTTGATAAGGGCACAGAGGCAACTCCCAATGGTGAGGTGTTAGCAGCGACAACTACAGGAGCAGAAATGACTCTGGAAGTCGGGCAAACCGGGATCAATGAAAATGAGTCGGAGGATGGTAATGAAAGTTATATGATTAATCAGGATCAGGGCAAAGAACAACCGTAGTCGCCAAGTACCCCAATCAATGTCCAACTGGTTGCTACCTCAACATCTTTGGATGAATATATATTCCACGTGGAAGGTGTAAGTGATCTCGTTGCCTTATCTAAGGTTAAAAACTCTTTGAAAATGGTAGATGATTATGAGAAGGGGTACGAAGTTAACAATGCAGATAAAGAAGCAATAAAGAAATGCAGCGGCGTGAAAGATGTGAAGAAAAATCTCCTAAATCTAATAACTGATTTGGAAAGGGATGCTTCTATGGTGGGGGTAACCGCCACTCAGTCTCCTAAGGGAGACGCTACTTGAAGATCTTCCCGATCCAGGAAAGCAAACCCTGAATTCATGGTATAATTAATTAAAAAAGAGTTAGATGAAGATCAACATCAGCTGTTGGAATCTCCCAAGAACGGGTTTATTCCTAGTGTTCAATTGCTTTGTCTTTCGAGTTCGTGTGTTCCAAGATCATCATTTCGACATCTTCTATTTGTTAGGAAAGTGGATGGATATCCTCATTCTCAAGATGATTAATAAGCAATGGATTGGCGCCTACCAAGATCACGAGTTTCAACGAGTCCACCAAGGAACCATCTGGACTACCATTCACCTAGTGAGTTTAACCCTTAGCTTAAAACTCTTTGATCCTCTCATTAGATTGGTTCAGGTTTTCAAGGAAAACTTTTCTACTTGTGAGGATGTAATGTATGATGAAGGGACTAGTGAGTGGTGTAAACTTGTTGTATCTTTATGCCTTTGATTTAATGATAAGGTTTGGTGATCCCCAAAACCTCTGCATGCCTTTCAAAAAAAAAAAAAAGATATGTAAGTTCATTCTCCCATTATCGCCATATTGAGTTGAGGAGTCTTGAATCGTGTCAAAGCTAGTTGTTTGTTTAAAAGATTTTTTCGTTTCTAATTTTCCATGTAGTCTGCATGCAAGCACAAAAATTTGATTCCCAAAATATTCAAAACAATTGGTTCATAAATGAGTGAAATTGAGATACGCGGATAGATTGGACACGGGGAGTAGATAGGGTTGTCAATGGATTAATATTTGCAACAACGAACGAACGAAACAAGCGAGTCCCTTTTCTATCACCAGTTCAAGAAAGTGCCCATGTGTACCTATCCCATTTTCTTCGTGTTGAACTCATTCTTGTCGCCAAAATCGCCCAATCGAGAGCTCACTTTTCAGAGCCGAAGGTTCAATGAGTTCATACTCTTCTATTTTTGTAAAATTGAAGAAAGTGGGAGTCACTCACAATCACCGAGATAGCACTTCACTCTCAAATCTCAGCTATAAAGATTCATTTTGTAAAATGCTTCGTTGATCCTTTATATGCAACTTTAATTTGCAAGCCATTGATCATATCTTTTAGGTCATTCGTTAATTTCAAGGTGCTAGAGAATGTTTTTCACACCTGTCCACTAACAAATTCACTAGAACTAAGGACTAGTATGTTAAATTTATTGATGCACCAAAGAACACTATAGCAAATGAAATAGTGTTTTGCCCGCATCATTGGGACAATAAACTTTTATTTATATTTGGAATACATTGGAGAACTAAGTATGGGAAATATATCTATATTGAACATTTTTTCAGTATTGTCTAAATATACATTGTCTAACAGAAAAATATTCCACTTACTTTATGTTTTAGCGGCAAATCTCGGCAAAACTTAGTTCTTTCGAGATCCTAAATCTTGAATAAGAGGATTTTTTTCCAACTCAGATTTACACCATCTACACACAATGAGCATAATAAATCTATGCTCAGACTTCATTGATACAGATAACTTATGACCACAACTCGAGTTTAATACAGAACAATACTTCACGCTCATTTTGTTACGACCACCCACACATAACCCACCAAGTTAATTTCTTAAGGTGTTTGAACAACCACTCCAAAACTTACACTTCATAAGGGAACCCAATTCTAATTGGATTACTTTTCAATCATTTTTTATGCAGAAGTACTCTTCCACCATGAGCATTTCTTAATCCTTAATCATAATTCAGTGACAATTACATAAGAAAATGTGTATATGATGATATTTTTAGGGAGTTTCTACGTGTACCCGACTATTTGGCTCGATTGTACCAATTCTTTGCTGCATTGGTAGTTTGGGATGTTTCGACTTTGTTGCACCGACTTATATATGTAACACCGATTTATCATTTTTTGTAATAATAACAATTATTTGGTACGAAATTTTCTCTCTTAGGAGTGTAAGTTGGCTATTGAATGAAAGAACAATAGTAACCATCATCTATAGACAATAAAACTAAAATTTATACAAGCATTCGTTAAATGTCATTGTGTTCATTAACTATACATGGGTTGACAAAACCAATACGTATTAAAATAAACATATAAAAATATAAATTAACACATAAATTTCAAAATTGTTGAATTTGCATTCAAAACCAAAAAAAAATTCAAATCCAAACATTTACATTAGGAATCATTTATACAAAGTCATCAATCAATAATATGAGTAACGTATTTTGTACGTTTTAACATTAACAAAATTTGGTTGGGTACACCAAGCAATTTTTAAAAGCAAAATTGAAAAGATAAAGTTGGGGGCATCGAGCCAAACAGTCGGGTAAACGTAGCAACTTCCTATTTTTATGATCCAACAATTTTTTACTATGAGCATAATTTAACGAGATTTTTTCACTTTTGGGTACCTGAGACTACCATTGACTCCATATAAGCCATATGACACACACTTAGGAAAATTGAATAATTCGCGTATTTATTCTTTGGTAATTTCCTTACTACTCGTCATCTTTCCTGAAGACATCTCCACTAGAGATAGATATTTTTTTTTTTTATCTAAGATTGTTTTTAAATAGTCCCTTCTTTAGAAACAATAGTTTTAACTCCATTGCTTATTAGGGATTATTTTTCATTTTTTAGGAGTTACGCCATTAGACCCCAGTGTTTTTCACGTTTCAAGCTGCTAAAACGTATTTTCGATGTAATATGTTCTCCCACGATCACGAGTGACTTTGTTTGTCATAATTGCATTGCAAGGGAATTTCTCACCTGCTTTACAAAGATATGAAGCCGTGATGGAGAATTTTCAATCGGTATGCAATACCTCATGTGGATTAAGATGGGACAACAATCGTGGAATATTCCAAATTAACTCACGTTGTTCTTTCCGCATATCTCTTCTTAACAGTGAAAATTTTGTCTCATCAAAGTTATAATTTGCATTGAAGGTATCACCTGTGACTATTTTATAACTTATAATTGTACATAAATTAAACCGACACAAATAATTTACCAAAAGTATGAAATAAGGTATATAATGGTGGACCCTAATTATTTAAGGAGGTAAGCACATAATAATGCATGTAACAAATAATGTCTCAAAACATAAATGTGTTTAACATAAATAATAGTGTGAATATGATTACCAAAGATTCAACCAATTCATGCAAGATGTTTAACATCTATATACTAAGATAAGAAATATCATCGAATGTATTGATTAATTAAACTCACAAGTCGTGTAGTCTCGACTGATTTAGTCTCAAGTTATTTACAATCTTGCAAAATCATAAGCATGAGCTACATGTAACACCGTGTACATTTGTCATTGCAAAGAGATCTATAAAAAGATAATATCTCCTTAGATTTTGTAAGTATACAATGATAGTAACCAAAATCAACTATCTTGGAAAGCATGCATTATAATTTGTTATTATAAAACAGACCCTCTAATACAAAGATATTCAATCTCTTTTGCATTAGGTCTCTTCATTATACTATTTAATCCTAAATAGGAAATTTTGAGACTTGGAAGGATACATTAATATGCAAAATTATGCAATGTCAATATTGTTATATCAAATTAATAATGTTTATCTACAACATAGAGATTAGTATAAAATAATAAACAACCATAATTCCTCCAGCAAAAGAAAATATTGTCATATAGAATATATCTCATATAAATAACTATGTACCAATAAATATTGAGTGTTACTTAAAACATCAACACAAAATCATGCTTAACATCACTAATGTATTGCACATGTCATTGGCGCGATACAATTTTAGCATTGGATTTTATAAATTTGTTAGTAAGATAAACTTCAAAATATATATTAAATTAATACCCCATTATAAATTGTCAAATTTCTTTTAGCTAATAATATAAATTAACGATAGTCGTCTTACTTATATAAATATGCATAGAAATCGCCCATAAGTTTTTATTATTCCATACTTGCATGCCTAACCATATCTATAATTGAAAAAAATAAAAACAAAATGTTGGAGATGAGAATCGAACCATGCAATCTTATTTGCATTTTAAGTCCCAACCAATAGATACAATAAATCGCAACCTTGAAATAAGTTTATATAGAAACTTCTCTTGGTGTTTTTTTTTTAAATTGGGTCATTGACCCTTTTTATTTGTTAATTAATCCATGTCTGAAGGCTACATGAATAACCCTATAGGGTTAACCAAACCAGGCCCGAAGGCTACAATATTGTTGCCACTTAATATCCTCGTTGCCTCCATCTCGCATAGACACTTGCTTTCACTCCGGTCCATCTCCTCCACCTTGCATGAAGACTCGCTTTCTCTTCGCTCCGGTCTAGTCCATCTAAGCAGCTGTATCCAATACCCGAAGGTTTATCAACGGTGGTGTCAGGACTATTACCGTTGGTCAGGGAAATCAACGTCAGAGGCCTTTCAAGACTTTCCTAATGGTCTCAAAACTCAATGTTCCCTTTTGAAAAGTGCCCAAATGCTTAGCATCTATATTATAGGGGGAAGGTTTGAGTTCTTGACTGTGAGGACGTGTTGCCTCCATTGCATAGTCGGGCCAGATTGTATCGCTAGCATTTTTATTGTTTTCTTGCATTGCTTTTCAACTTCAAACTTGTATTTCCATCGATCGTTAGCATCGAACTAGTCTTGAGCAACGTCCTTTCGAATGTTCCTCCCCATTGTAATCTATTGAATGTTAATGAAAGCTTTTGCTGACTATTGTGCATCGTTATATTGTCTACAGATTGATATTGTGCATTCTCAAACTAATTATTTGTGCCCGTTCAAGTAACTACTCATAGGCTTACTAGTGAATTGGATAGCTAGTGTTGCAAGGATTGCTAGTCCGTGACAGTTGGTATCAGAGCCAGAGCTTGTTGAATGCAAACCAGGATGCAGGAACTAAGCGAGCGCATTAGCGCTATGGAGGAACGACAGGCTAGTCGAATGCAGAGACTAAAAAACAGAATGGAGCAGTTGAGCAGTTTGGGAGAACAGATCAGTCGGCTTGATGGACTCTTTCACTTGGCAGACAGAGTGGATTCATTGGCTGAGCACGTCGATAATTTAGAGGGACGGACAGTCGCTATGGAAGAGTCGCCTCACCCCACAGCTCAGGTGATGAGTGACTTCCAATTACAGCTGAAGGATTTATTTGCAAGGGTTGGCTTGCTGACCAAGGTCACAGGGACGACTGATCACCCTAAGATGAAAGTGCCTGAGCCAAAGTCATATGCTGGGGTACGAGATGGGAAGGAGCTAGAGAACTTCTTGTTTGATCTGGAGCAGTATTTTCGCACGGTGAACCCTGAATCAGAAGAAGCCAAGGTCACCATGGAGACCATGTACTTAGCAGGTGATGCGAAACTATGGTGGAGAACCAAATATGCAGATATGGAAGAAGGTCGCATCCTTATTAGAACTTGGGCAGACCTCAAGAAGGAACTCAGAAATCAATTCTTGCCTGAGAACACTGATTTCTTAGCAAGGAGGAAGCTCCAACCATCAAACAGACAGGCAATATTCGAGACTATGTCAGGCAGTTCTCAACTTGCTTGCTAGATATTCGAGACATGTCTGAGAAGGACAAAGTTTTTTGTTTCATGGAACAAGCTCAGCCGCTTCTGCAAGCAGAATTGCAAAGGCAGAAGGTGACAGATATTACAAGTGCTATTGCAGCAGCATAAAGGTTTAGCGATTATATGCCCATGGCTGGATCCACTTCGCTCAATCACTCCAAAGCTAGAACTGGCAGTACCAATTCAAGCTCAGGGTCGAATGCTCGATCACCCCACCAAAACTGGGGAAACTCAAGTCAGAACCGAGGAAACTACAATTCTCGGCATCCAACCAGAATTGGAGTTCCAACAGAAATTGGAATGCCAGCTCTAGCAACTCAAATTACAACAAAAAAGGAGGGCAAAACTACTCTGGGCAGTGGAGACCATCTGCATCTTCCCCATGCATTCTTTGCAATAGCAGGGATCACCAAACAGGCAAATGTCCATCCAAACCAGCCCTACACTCATTGATGTCCTTACTTCAAGCAAAACCTTCTAACTCGACCGCATCGAGCTCGAACCCCGCCAACAGTGATACCTCCCAGATGGGAGCTCTACACAAGCTCAATGTTGTTAAAAGAGAAATGTATTAGCACCCACACAAGAAGGCTTTGCAATACATCGACATCACTATCAATGGGTTCTCTTCCCAAGCATTGTTGGATTCAGGAGCGACATACAATTTTATTGCCCCAGATGAAGCTAGACGTGTGGGTCTGAACTTAGAAGGAGATGTGGGTAAGTTGAAAGCTGTCAACTCTGAGGCAATCTCTATTAATGGTATGGCTAGAGCTGTGCCACTACAGGTTGGTCCTTGGGAAGGAAGATCAAACTTCTTGGCCGTCCCACTTGATGATTTTAAGGTGATTCTTGGCCAAGAATTCCTCCGAGGAGCTGTAGCAGGACCACTACCTTTCATGGACTCCTTGTGGTTTTTCGGACCCAGACTACGCATTGTACCAACCTCAATTCGACCCACAACTCATGATAGAATATTGTCGGCGCTCCAAGTCAAGAGAGGCTTGGCCAAAGGAGAAGATACATACTTAGCTGTGGCAAAGCTAGAGATGGAAGATGATACTAGCAAAATCCCTGAGGAAGTTGCCCAAGTTATTGTTGACTTCAGCGAAGTGATGCCGAATGAATTGCCAAAGAATCTACCTCCCAGAAGGCTCACTGATCACGAAATTGAGTTAGTGCCTGGTGCCAAGCCACCCGCACGTAGTCCATACCGCATGAGCCCTCCAGAGCTGACCGAATTGAGAAAACAACTAGATGGCTTGTTGGAGTTGGGATTCATTCGGCCCTCTAAAACACCTTATGGGCACTTGTTCTTTTTCAGCGGAAACATGATGGCAGTCTTCGCCTTTGTGTTGATTATAGAGCCTTGAACAAAGTCACTATAAAGAACAAATACCCGCTACCGCTCATTGCAGACTTATTCGACCAACTTGGATCCGCCAGATACTTCACAAAACTCGACTTGAGATCAGGTTACCATCAGGTTCGCATTGCTGCTGGTGACGAACCAAAAACTGCTTGTTCTACTAGATATGGGTCATATGACACTACAAAAAAAGCTTTAATAGCTACGGAAACTAGCGACGGTTTTTTGATACCGTCGCTAATTATACGATTAGCAACGGCAAAAAACCGTCGCTAATTGCTTTCAATACTATTTCCACCCATAATTATAAAAATCCGTCGCAAAATATTTAGCGATGGCTTAAAACCATCGCTAATTATTGTATTAGCGACGGTAATTTAGCCGTCGCTAAGATTTACAAATAAAAATAATTGGTTTTGATTTTTTTTATTAGCGACGGCAAAAAACCGTGGCTAATTGGATTTAAAAAAAAATTAAACACTAAAGAGATTAGCTACGGCAATTTACCGCGGCTAATTGGTTTTTGATTTTTTTAATTAGCGACAGCAAAAAACCATGGCTAATTGGTTTTTAAAAAAAATAACAATTAAACACTAAAGAGATTAGCTACGGCAATTTAACGTGGCTAATTGGTTTTTTTTTTTTTTAAAAAAAACTAAACACTAAAGAGTTTAGCTACGACAATTTACCGTGGCTAATTGGTTTTTATATATATATTTTTTGAGATCAAAGAAGATCAAATCAGAACAAAGAAGATAAAAAAAAGATCAGATCAGATCATAGAAGATCAGATCAAAGAAGATCAAAGAATATCAGATCAGATCAAAGAAGATCAAAGAAGTTTAAAGAAGATCAGATTAAAGAAGATCAAAGAAGATCATATCAGATCAAACAAGATCAGATCAAAGAAGATCAAAGAAGATCAAAGAAGATTAGATCAAAGAATATGAGATCAAGGAAGATCAAAGAAGATCAAATAAGATCAGATCAAAGAAGATCAAAAAAGATCAGATCAAAGAATATGAGATCAAGGAAGATCAAAGAAGATAAAAAAAGATCAGATCAGATCAAAGAAGATCAGTTCAAAGAAGATCAGAACAAAGAAGATCAAAAAAGATCCAAGAAGATAAAAGAAGATCAGATCAGATCAAGAAGATCAAAGAAGTTCAAAGAAGATCAAAGAAGATCAAAGAAGATTAGATCAAAGAAGATGAGATCAAAGAAGTTCAGATCAGATCAAAGAAGATCAAAGAAGTTCAAAGAATATCAAAGAAGATCAAAGAAGATCAAAGAAGATGAGATCAAGGAAGATCAGATCAAAGAAGATCAAAGAAGTTCAAAGAAGATCAGATAAAAAAAAATCAAAGAAGTTCAAACAAAATCAAAGAAGATCAAAGAATATCAGATTTGATCAAAGAAGATCAGATCAGATCAAAGAAGATCAGATTAAAGAAGATAAAAAAAGATAAGATCAGATCAAAGAAGATCAGATCAGATCAGATCAAAGAAGATGAGATCAAGAAAGATCAGATCAAAGAAGATCAAATCAGATAAAAAAAAATCAAAGAAGATCAAAGAAGTTCAAAGAAGATCAAATAAGATCAGATCAAAGAAGATCAGATCAAAGAATATGAGATCAAGGAAGATCAGATCAGATCAAAGAAGATCAGATAAAAGAAGATCAGATCAGATCAAAGAAGATCAAAGAAGATCAAAGAAGTTCAAAGAAGATCAAAGAAGATAAAAGAATATTAGATCAAAGAAGATCAGATCAGATCAAAGAAGATCTGATCAGATCAAAGAAGATCAGATCAAAGAAGATCAGATCAAAAAAATCAAAGAAGATAAAATCAAAGAATATCAAAGAAGATCACAGAAGATCAGATCAAAGAAGATGAGATCAAAGAAGATAATATAAGATCAAAGAAGATCAGATCAAAGAATATCATATCAAAGAAGATCAAAGAAGTTCAAAGAAGATCAAATCAAAGAAGTTCAAAGAAGATCAAAGAAGATAAGATCAAAGAAGATCAGATCAAAGAAAATCAAAGATGATCAGATCATACTAGATGAGATCAAAGAAGATCAAAGACTAATTGGTTTTTAAAAATAAAATAAAATTAAACACTAAAGAGATTAGCTCCGACAATTTACCGTGGCTAATTGGTTTTTGATTTTTTTTATTAGCGACGGCAAAAAACCGTCGCTAATTGGTTTTTGATTTTTTATATTAGCGACGGCTAAAAATCGTCGCTAATTGGTTTTCAAAAAAATAAAATTAAACACTAAAGAGATTAGCTACGGTAATTTGCCGTGGCTAATTGGTTTTTGATTTTTTATAATAGCGACGGTTTTTGCTAATTGGTTTTAAAAAAAAAAATTTAAACACTAAAGAGATTAGCTACGGCAATTTGCCGTGGCTAATTGGTTTTTGATTTTTTTTATTAGCGACGGCAACAAACCGTCGCTAATTGGTTTTTAAAATAAAACAAAATTAAACACTAAAGAGATTAGCTATGGCAATTTGCCGTGGCTAATTGGTTTCTAATTTTTTATAATAGCGACGGCAAAAAACTGTCGCTAATTGGTTTTTAAAAAAAAAAAAATTAAACACTAAACAGATTAGCTACGGCAATTTGTCGTGGCTAATTGGTTTTTGATTTTTTATATTAGCGACGGCAAAAAACCGTCGCTAATTGGTTAAAAAAAAAAAATTAAACACTAAAGAGATTAGCTACGGCAATTTTCCGTGGCTAATTGGTTTTTGATTTTTTCTATTAGCGACGGCAAAAAACCGTCGCTAATAGTTTAAAAAAATTATCACCGATCCGCGTGAAACCTCACCTTAACCGTCAATAACACTAAAAAATTTAGCTCAATCCAACGCACTAAACCAAACCACGTCATCGATCCGCGTGAAACTAACACAACTAATCCCTTTCAATTACCTTTCTCTATATAAATTTCAATTTTTTCTACAAACCAACTTAAACAAAAATTTTCTCTCAACAAAAAATTTTCTCTCAACCTCCAGAGAAGAAACCCACAGAGGAGAAGTCCGCCGCTTCCTCGACACCGATCCCGACCGCCTCCCTCGACATCGATCCCCGCTGCCTCTCTCTCGGAGATCTGAAATCTCGGATCGCGGAGATCTGAAATCTCAGATCTCGAAGATCTATGATCTCAGAGATCTATGATCTCCGATATTCTATAGATCGAATTTTTTTTTTTTTTTTTTTTGTCATTTTTGTATGGATTCTTTGTAATTTTTTTAAAAAATTTTGTATGATATTCTAGAGACTGTGTAATTTTTGTTATAATTTTGATCAATTAAGTTTAGTTCTGGTAGTTGATATTAATTTTCAAAATGGACAATCATTAATAGCTAATTTCATTATAAAAAATGAATTATAATTTGTAAATTTCATTTGTCAATATGATTTGCAACAAAGTTGTCCCTAAATAACTACGGCAAATACCGTGGCTGTGTTGTCAATTAGATTTGCAATTTAGCGACGGCAAAAAACCGTCGCTAAATAGCCAAGGCAAAAAACCGTCGCTATATTGGCTTAGCGACCGCAAAATATCCTCGCTAAGTAGCGACGGCAAATAAACGGTCGCTAAATACCGTCGCTATTTAGCAAAAACCGTCGCTATCTTACAATTAGTGACAGTTTTCGTTGAAATTTTCAGCAGCTTTAGCGACGGAATATTTTGAGTTAGCCACGGTTTTTTTGCCGTGGCTAATTAGCGACAGGATAGTTTGCCGTTGCTGATTCAAATAGCGACGATTAAACTAGCGACGGTATTGCGACGGTTTTTGTGCCATGGCTAAATCATTGTAGCGACGATTTTTTGCCAATTAGCAACGGCTTTTAGCCGTTGCTGAAACGTCTTTTTTTTGTAGTGTGAGTTCCTAGTAATGCCCTTCAGCTTGACCAATGCTCCAGCTACGTTTTGCACCCTTAAGAATGACCTATTCCGTCACCTTCTGGACAAGTCCGTGGTTGTCTATCTTGACGATATTGTGGTTTATAGTGGGACTATAGAAGAACACCTACATCATTTGCGAGAAGTGTTCCAAATCCTTAGGGATAATCGTCTCTTTGTCAAGAAGGAGAAATGCTCATTCGGCCAGACCCAGAGCAAGTTTTTGGGTCATGTTATTGGCAGTGGCAAGATTCGGATGGACATGGAGAAAGTCAAGGCAATCCATGATTGGAACACTCCTAAGAAGGTGTCTCAACTACGTTCTTTCCTTGGACTCGCAAACTATTATCGTCTTTTTATAAGGGACTACTCTAAGAGAGCTGTTGCACTGACAAATTTGTTGAAACAAGACCGAACATGGGAATGGGATAGGGAGTGTGAAGCTTCATTCCAAGACTTGAAATTGGCCGTGATGAAAGATCCAGTATTGGCCTTGCCAGACATCACCAAGCCCTTTGAAGTACAAACAGATGCATCTGATTATGTTTTAGGGGGAGTTTTGCTTCAAGATGGTCACCCGGTAGCATATGAGAGTCGAAAGTTGAATGATACAGAGTCTCGTTACTCAGCTCAGGAAAAGGAATTGCTAGCCATTGTACATTGTTTTCGGGTGTGGAGACACTACCTCTTGGGATCTTGAGTCCTTGTTAAAACGGATAATGCTGCAGCAAGCCATTTCCTTACTCAGAAGATGCTAACCTCCAAGCAATCTCGATGGCAGGAAAAATTAGCAGAATTTGTCTTAGTATTGGAATACAAGCCAGGGCGCACTAACAATGTAGCTGATGCACTCAGTAAAAGGGCAGACCTTGCAGTGCTAACCCATACTGGTCCGAGTCACACCATCTTGGAGAAAATCAAAGCAGGCCTACAGATAGACCCACAAGCGAAGGCGATTACAGAGTTGATCAAACAGGGCAAAACTCGACGGTTCTGGATAAAAGATGGAGCAATACTCACAACTGGTAATCGCCTCTATGTTCCAAGAACTTCTGGTTTGAGGAAAGAACTTTTGAGAGAATGCCATGACACCCATTGGGCGGGACATCCAGGTTGGAGACGAACACTTGCATTGCTAGAGAGGGGGTACTATTGGCCGCAGATACAGGAGGATGTAATGGCCTATGTTCGAACATGTCTTATTTGCCAGCAAGATAAGGTTGAAAGAGATCGACCAGTAGGCTTACTAGACCCCTTGCCTGTTCCAACTCGTCCTTGGGAAAGTGTTTCCATGGACTTCATTACTGGGTTACCGAAGGTGGAGGATTTCAGGTGTATCCTTGTAGTTGTTGACCGATTCTCAAAGTATGTGACCTTTGTGCCGACCGGACTGACTTGCACAGCCGAAGATACGGCGCAATTGTTCCTCAAGCATGAAGTGAAGTATTGGGGACTGCCCGAAAACAATGTTAGCGACCGTGATGCTCGCTTCACAGGAAAGTTCTGGAAGGAATTATTCAAGCTCTTGGGATCCAAACTTAATATGTCGACAAGCCAACATCCCCAATCTGACGGACAGACTGAGCGCTTTAACTCTATGCTCGAAGAATACCTTCGTCATTTTGTAAGTGCAAATCAGAAAAATTGGGTGGGACTACTTGATGTTGCACAATTCTGTTTCAACTTACAAAAGAGCTCAGCTACTCACTCCAGCCCCTTTCAGTTAGTCACTGGTCAGCAACCATTGACACCACATACAGTGCTTACCGGATACCAAGGACCCAACCCAAGAGCTCTTGAATTTGTCAAAGTCTGGCAGAAAAACATTGAAGTTGCTCGAGCCTATCTTGAGAAAGCCTCCCGTCACATGAAGAAATGGGCCGACAAGAAACGACAGATTGATCCTTTTGAAGTCGGGGACTTGGTATTGGTGAAGCTAGATATGTTCAACAAGTATAAACGGACAGCTAGAGCACACAACAATCTGTTTCGCAAGTATGAGGGACCGGTACAAATTATTGAGAAAGTGGGCAAAGTCTCCTATCACGTCAAGTTACCACATTGGCTCCGTTTCACCCATCATGTCTTCCATGCAAGTAACTTGAAGTCCAACCATGCCGATGCCACTGATCCCACAAGAAATGTATCTACCCGAGCATTGCCTAATCCTATTAAGCCAGATCGAGAAGTGGAAGAAATCTTAGCTGACCGCCTCATCAACAACACAGGCTCGGATAGAGAGTATTTGGTCAAGTGGCAGGATGAGCCTCCCTCAGAAATCAGTTGGGAGCCAGTTGAGCATCTGCTGCCGTACCTCTCAAAGCTGGAAGAGTACTTGGAAAAGTTCGCTGCGAGGGCGTCAGCGAATTGAGTGTGGGAGAGTGTCAGGACTAGTACCGTTGGTCAGGGAAATCAACGTCAGAGGCCTTTCAAGACTTTCCTAATGGTCTCAAAACTCAATGTTCCCTTTTGAAAAGTGCCCAAATGCTTAGCATCTATATTATAGGGGGAAGGTTTGAGCTCTTGACTGTGAGGACGTGTTGCCTCCATTGCATAGTCGGGCCAGATTGTAACGCTAGCATTTTTATTGTTTTCTTGCATTGCTTTTCAACTTCAAACTTGTATTTCCATTGATCGTTAGCATCGAACTAGTCTTGAGCAACGTCCTTTCGAACGTTCCTCCCCATTGTAGTCTATTGAATGTTAATGAAAGCTTTTGCTGACTATTGTGCATCGTTATATTGTCTACAGATTGATATTGTGCATTCTCAATGTAATTATTTGTGCCCGTTGAAGTAACTACTCATAGGCTTACTAGTGAATTGGATAGCTAGTGCCGCACGGATTGCTAGTCCGTGACAGGCGGGGCAAATGTGCCCCTAATAATCGAGCAAAAACTCACAAAATCCTAACTGGCGAGTCTCGAACTCACGACCTCTCACAAGGAGAGTGGATGTCCGACCAACTGAGCTACAATTGGTGGACAACTTATCTTGGTGCTTTAAGTTATATCTAATTTGTTATATACTTGTGTATTTCCCGTGTCTTTTGGCACGATAGAAGGTGAATCGTGGCAATAGGTCAAACTCGATTAAAATTTTAAACAATTAAGAACAAAAACACATTTTAAAACCGCTACAATTAATCCTCCCTAAGCTTTGAGTTTCCAAAATATGGAGTTCATGGTTTTTGCTTGAATGTGTCTTAATATTGAAAATACTTACGACGTGAGGTGCATTAGATTACAGTTATTTTTTTGGAAAAAAATGCATATGGCGTGAATACATATTTAAAACCTTAAGCGTTTATATTAGTGATTGGTTTCATTGGAAAGATCTTCAAAAATGCATTTCAACCATACCAAGTTTACCAAAATCTGACAATTACGTAGATAGTTATACAATTTTTATTTAAAAAAACAAAAAAAAATTCTCTCTGCCGCATATGCATCCCACAAACTTTTTCGCCTTTTTGTTAATCTCTTTTGCCCTTTTACTTGCAACTTATTTACAAACATGTCATTGTTCATAATGAATCTCCACTATCAACATCTTCCGTAACTTTTAATCCTTACCATTTTTTATCTCCAACCCCAAACACCATTCTGATTTGTAATATAGACTAGGACATTCCCCGTGCCGTTGGCACTACCTTACGGTGTTAACTATTTTAAACGTGGCTTATCTTTGTATCGTGTTTCTCATGACTTCAACTGTTTTGAAAAATCACTCGGCACAACTCTGGAAATTTTATGTCAATATGTTATTAACTACTGGTACATGGGCTTAAACTAAACCATAATAATAATAAAAAAGAATAAAAAGTTTGCCAATAAAAAAAAGTTGCCTAATAAATATATATTGTCGTTGAAGACACGTGTCACTAATCATACCCAAAGGTTGCGGCACATGTACCATTACCACTAAACATTTTTTTTCTTTTTTTTGAAAAAAATTTGTACACATGTCGGGGGTACATGACGACTTTACCCGAAAGAAAATTAAACAAATGGACATATGTCCTAAAAACCAGAAAAATTCCTAGCTCAAAGCGACCTAAAACCAATTAGATCTTAAGAGAACTTAGCAAGCGACACCAGATACATATTGCGCACCTTGAGCAACATCACCAGAAGCAGCTTGAGTAGCTTGAAGTATAAAACCCTTAGCACTCTGCATCTTACACTAAAAATTGCAAAGCGCAAAATTTACAACTAACAAAAACAGGCAACAAATTTTGTAAGCAGAACAGGCAGCAAAGAGTACTCTGTAAAAACAGAGCACTCTTGTCACAGGCCAGAGACTCCAAAGAGCATTATTTGCAATTCAATTCCTACGAAAACAGGACAGCCATTGCAACAATATTCGAAACAGCACACACAAATTCTGCTGACTCACAAGACAACAGTAAACGAATGCTGCCCGAGCAGCAGTAAAATCTGCAAAATCCAGGCACGCTGTCCTCTCCAAGAAACCTTGCACATAATTTTCACTTGCACTACTTGGACTCAAAATTTTGCTTACCACTTGATTATTTAAACATCATACAAAAACTTGCAATTGCATAAATAGCAAGCTTGCAACCTACCAAAACAACTTGCAGGAAGCAACTTGCAATAAAATTGCAACTTGCTTTCAGCCACAAACCAACTTTGTAAATTGCAATCCAATTCCTGCGAAAACAGGACAACACCATTGCAACATTATTCGAAGCAGCACCTGCATATTCTGTTGACTCACAAGACAACAGTAAATTATCACAACTGAAAGCTGCCCGAGCAGCAGCAAATTCCGCAACAATAGGCTCGCTGTCCTTCCAGGACGCACCCCTGATTAGTGTAAAGCAGGTCCCAAAAAAGCACACTCTGTCCAGCGAGACAGAGCACATTGTCCAGGTTCCTCAAACTGACAAGAGACTGCACCCAAATAAGCGACCACAGGCGTTCCTTCCCCAGCGACCACTCCGTATGACCCGTACCTTTGCGTTGAGCTGAAGACAAAGAGCTGCACTCTGTCCAGTCTGAAACAGAGCTTGTCCCCTGTTGGACCAGAAAAATGTTCCACCAATTCCTCACCAAAGCTGCCGCATTCTCGCCGAATTGTATCCGGCGACCCTCAGACTGCCATAAACGAATTGCAACAGTCATATAACATCCGAAAGTCTAAGATATGCCGTCTTATTCTTGTCAAGAATAATTAAGGACTTTATTCTTTTAGGGAGCGATCCCCACGAATAAGTTCGAGACATATTCTCCGTTTGAGCCAATCTTGCCAAAGCGTCCGCCACTGAATTAGTCTCCCTGAATACGTGGATGCAATGCCACCCCAAAGCCTTATTCATCTCTCTTATCTCCCTCCACCAATTGCTAAGAGACCAAGGAATCTTTGTTTCTTGGAAGATCCATTGTTTGACCGACATCGAGTCCGTCTGAATGACACATTTACGAATACCCTGACCATAACTATTATTGCAACGGCTTAAAACCGTGGCCAGTACTTGCCACGACTTAAAACTGTGGCCAACACAAAATTATTGAGTCCGTCTTAACACCGTGGCCAGTACTTGCCACGGCTTAAAACCGTGGCTAAAATTATTGCAACGGCTTAGAACCGTGGCCATAGCTTGCCACGGCTTACAACCGTGGCCAGTACTTGCCACGGCTTACAACCGTGGCCAGTACTTGCCACGGCTTAAAATCGTGGTTAAAATTATTGCAACGGCTTAGAACCGTGGCCAACAAAAAATCTCAAGCCTTCAAGCAAGACCCTCGTTTCTGCAGAATTGTTTGTTCCTTCCCCAAAAAAAATTGTCTGGCCGCCACAAAGTTACCCTATTCATTTCTAATAACAAATCCTCCAGAAGTATTCTTCTATCGACAAGATCCATCTACATTAAGCACATACCATCCCATAGGAGGAAACTTCCAATACACCGCCCGGGGAGGAATCATTGCTACTTTTTTTTCCTGTATACCCAATCTAGTGAGCAACACCCCATTGGTTTCCTTTGATTTAGGATTAAAAATTTTTGCTACACATTTTATCCAGTAATACACTTTAATGATTTCTACTAAACATATTTATTTAATATATGTCCTATCATTCATCTTTTTAATATCCATTGCGGTATTATCTCAATCACAAATATTTGGTATTTCTGTAATGGTAGTGTTTATTTTTTATTTTTTTTATTTTAAAATCTCCGCTATGGAGAGGCAGCTATGGTATGCCAGACCTTAATTACTTGATCCAAAACGGGATATAATAACAAATTGGTAAGGAAAAAAAACAGAAATTAGACACATTTATCCTCTAGGCTAACCCAAACCCCTAGATCAAAGCCTGTACTTGCTGTTGCTTTTCCTCATTCTATCAGATCTTCGAAGACATACCTTGAAGTCGTTGTTTATAATCCTCTTATCGAATATTTTCGTTAATCGAATTTGGTCTGTCTTGAAACCTGACATTGTGCGTGCTCTATCTTCTTCTTTCGAAGTGACTTCATCCGAAATATCGATATCGTTGTCCAATTCGTTTTCGCTGTTAGCATTACGAACCAAATAATTAATCTGTTTTATATTCTGAGCTTCAATTACTACGGCGTCCACTAAAGTTTCGTCATCGTCGGCATGCAAACACGTTGAAGGAACCTATCCAACTTCATGCGACTGTGCCAGGACTTGCGCACCCTGATTCTTAGTTGAACTAGTACCCTGCTGTCCGATTTTATCCAATGTAGGTAACCCCGAATCCATTGAAATGCATTTGTGTATCCCGGAGTCAACCATGTTATTAGAAGAAGTATGTGCATCCGACTCATTATCCGACAAAGCATGATTTTCAGATTGATTACACCCTGCCTGCACCTTCTAAGTCTGTGCCGTAGCTGCTGCTCCCTGTTTCTGTATGTTGTCGGCATGCAAACAATTTGAAAGAAAATTTCCAACTCCCTGTAACTGTGCCAGGAGTTGCGCACACTGATTCCTAGTTGAAACAGAGCCCTGCAGGTCGATTTTATCCAGTACATGAATCCCCGAATCCAGCGAAATGCAATTGTGAATTCCGAAATCAACCTGTATCGGTCTGTCCCCTGTTTTGTTTGGCACCTCAACCCTGTTTGTATTCCCTGACTCGTGTCTTTCGTACGCCCCGTTTAACTCCCCTGACTGATTCAAGAGTGCGACATTGATGTGCTACTGGTCCTCTGATTCAGCTATGTTGGACGTAGCTTGTGCAGATTCTGAGCTAGTATCCGCCACAAAAGGAACGATCCACAGCAGGGCTGCATTTGCGGATCCTTCATCATACTTAGCTTGTGCATTTTCAGCATTGTCGGACTGAACTTGTGCAGATTCATCACAATTCTGCTTCATCATTGCCATTTTAATTTCACTGGTTGTATATCCAGCCCCTTTTAGCGTATGTTGCGACTTTTCAACTTCATCCTTAATCACCTTTGTGTATTGTTCCGCCGTCCGGCTTATTTCCAGGGTGTTTAGTTCATCTTCAGGACCCTCCCCAATTTCTTCTGAATTATCTTCCGCAAGAACCCTAAATTTATTAGCCGAAATCACATTATCGGATTCTTTTCTACTTGTTTTCTCATTGATTTCATTTTCAGGCGCACTACAAATCTCGACTCCTTGCTTTTGCACATTTTGATCTTGCTTATCCTCAACATGTTTTTGTTTTTGCTTGGCCTTGTCAAGCGACTTATTTTCTTTGTAGATTTCTCCATCAAACTTAGCTTGTTCTTGTTTCCTACCAACCAGTTTTCTGCATTAGTCCTTCTCATGCTCAATTAGGGAACAATGATCACAATATTTGAATCCAAGATACTCCAGTTTCTGCCAGAAGCCCCCATATTTTGGATTCTCAAGCCAAATTCTATGTGGGAGAGGTTTAGTGACGTCCATCTCAACGCACATACGGGCGACCTGTGGGCGGGCAAAAAATCTAGTTCTATCATCTATCCATAGGAAACTACCAAAGGAATCCCCAATCGCCTTCATGATGGCGGGAAGAAAGAAAGCAAAAGGAAGGTTAGGAAGTTCAATCCATAATGGTGCCAACTCCGGATCCGCCCGTAGGCTAAAACCAGGATGCCAACGAAACATTTTATATCTAACTCCCCGAATCATAAAGGAATCCTTGGATAAAACTTTTTTGACTTCATCCTCAGATTGTAAATAAACCATCACATGCCTAGGTTCAAATAAGACCCATTATAAATTCACCGGATATCCCCCAAGATCTATGAATGGAGTCTCGTATCGAATCTAGCGACGGCCTGAAACTTGAGAATTTCATAACAACAATATGATTGGAAACATGAGACTCACCTCTTGCAATATCCGAATCGGATAGCCGCAAAGTCGGACTTCCTTCTTTCCTAAAGGTCGTGGAATCCGTCGGCTTGTCGTCAAGGTCATCCTTCATCGCCTTCCCAAGAACCTGCGCAAAGGAACGCCTAGGAGATCCTTCATCCTCCTTGCCAGCCGCAGGGGCAACCCCCTTGGCTGGCTGTGTCGCCTCCATGGAACCTATCCGCCTCTATAGTTTTGTTCCCTGGATGAAGGTTGTAGAGAACATGCAGCAACCACGTCCAGTAACCTGCACCTCGACCAAGCAACTAAGTCGACAGCCAGATGGGTTGGGTCGACGACCAAGCAGGGCGTCGGCCAACGTTGTCCAATCTGGCGGCGATCGATCAACCTTGGGAATGGCGGCAGCGACGGCTCTAGGTATTTCGTCCAATATTCAACGCCTCAGATCGACTCCCACTTTCTAGGAACGGCCAAGATTAAATTTACAATCTTCAAAGGGATTTTTCCAGATTTACCCCTGAATTGCCCAAGGAGCAGAGCTCTCCAATAATTATTGTTTAAAAACTAGTCGGTACGTCTGTAATGGCAGCTTAAACTAAATTAATTACAATATATTTGTTGAATTTTAACAGTCTATATTGTTTTTTAAAATTTTCCCAATACTAAAATTTGTCACACCTCATAAATTTGCATTTGTAATTCATTAAAATGGCATAAAACACAATAAACCATTATAACATTACTCCACATGCTAAATGTTTGAGTAGGCAACAAAACATAAATTTTTTTTCAGAATTTCGACAGAGTTTACTTTGTTTTCTTTTTTTTTCCAACACTAAACCCATGGTTGTGCTTTCAGAGTTTACTTTGTTTCACTCTGGTTTTTGGCTTTGCTTTCAGCCAATGTGATGGTGTTTGCTTTCAACCATTCAGCCAATATGATTGCTTCCCAATGTTTGCTTTTGTTTCAGTTGTTGGTGGTTGTAGTAATGTAGATTGGGCATACGGGCTTCTGTCAAATTTTTTGTTTGGTTTTCACACAGGTAAAGTCATAATGTACCCCCATCCTGATTGTAAATCAATTTTTTTTTATAAGTAATAAAGGTCTGGCATTCCATAGTTGCCCCTCCCCACTGGAGGTTTAATTAAAAAAAAAAAAAAAACCCATGGTTGTGTCAATAATCTACCTTACTGTAGAATTACTCCACATGCTAAATGTTTGAGTGTGATAAATAAATAAATATACTTACATGCCTAATAACCACAATCAATTTTTGAAGAAAATAAATAAATAAAATAAAAATGTTGGGTATGGGAATCGATCCCTTGCACTCTTATTGGGGATAAATCTTCATAAAGGCTAACCTTAAGTCTCAACCATTAGATCATCATGTTTGGATAAATCTCAGTCGTCTTTTATCTCCCATAAATAAATAAATAAATGTCAAATGTTGGGCATAGGAATCGAACCAATGGACTCTTGGTGCTTTAAGTTCAATAAGATCCGTCAGATTCATATATTTGGTTAAATCGGAGCCGTCTTTTATCTCCCAACCCAAACACCGTCCTGTTTTGTAAGATAGACTAGGGTATTCTTCGTGCCGTTGGCACTACCGTACGATGTTAACTAATTTTATCGCAACTTATCTTTCTATCGTGTTTCTTATGGCTATAACTGTGTTGAAAAATTACTCGGCATGGCTCTAGGAATTTTAAGTCAATATTTTATTAACTACTGGTACACGGGCTTAAACTAAACCATAATAATAATAAAAATAAATAAAAAGTTTCCTAATAAATATATATTGTCGTTCAAGTCACGTGTCATTAATCATACCCAAAGGTTGTGGCACATGTGCCATTACCACTAAACATATTTATTTAATATATGTCATGTCATTCATCTTTTTAATATTCATTGTGGTATTATCTCAATTACAAATATTTAGTGTTTCTGTAATGGTAGCTTAAACTAAATTAATTACAATAATTTTTTTGAATTTTAACAGTCTATCTTGTTTTTAAAAATTTTGCCAATGCTAAAATTTGTCATACCTCATAAATTTGCATTTGTAATTCATCAAAATGGCATAAAACACAATAAACCACTACAACATTACTCCACATGCTAAATGTTTGTGTAGGCAACAAAACATAAATTGTTTTTCAGAATTTTGAAAGATTTTACTTTGTTTTCTTAATTTTTTTTCCAACACTAAACCCTGTCATATACAATAATATTGCATTTGTAATTCTTAAAATGCAAATATATAAAATGAACCACTACAACATTGTTCCACAAAAGTCTACTAATGAGCAAGAAATACAGTACCTCCAGAGTAACACATTTTGTGTGCAAATGTAAATCACATTGTGTACAAGCTTAACATTGAAGTCCCACTGTATGCATATGTAAATCACACTGTATACAAATGCATGCAAATGTATATAAATGTATGCTAGGATATTCAACACTGTATTCTAATGGATGCTAGGAATATTCTAACATTGAAGTCTCACTGTACATGTCAATAAATCACATTATTCTTGTCAATAAATCTCATTGTACATGTTAATAAAAAAAAATAATAACTGAATCATAGCATTAGTATGCAAATGTCAATAAATAAAAATAGAATAAGAGCTCTATAATATTTCAATAAAACGTTGTTGATTTCATTCCAATTGATCTAACCATCCAACGCATAAGAATATTATCCTTTTAAGGGCCAATATTTTTTTAATCATATAATTCCTGAAAAGTAGTTCAAAAGATTAAAACAAAAACCTATACTAAATGAAATTATTTTAAAAACAAAATACAATTTTCAATTAGGGTCTAATTGGGGCATTTACAAATTCGGTTATTTACAAATTGGGGTCTATTAATTAATTATTAAGTGGACATCTCAATAGAATTTCAGTGAATAGAATAAACTAATGCAAAACATGAACTAACTTAACCTATTCTCTATCTTGATTTCAGTGCTAATGCAAAACATGGACATCTCAATAGAATAAACTAAGTGGTTGTTGAAATAACTTAACCTATTCTCTCACAGCAAAAGTATTTTTTTAATTTCAATTACCATGATAATTAGGATTGTCAACAGACTGGACTTATGCAAAAAAATAAATAAATAAAAAATAAAGATTTTAAATCAGATTTGGTGCTTTAATAAATATATATTGTCATTCAAAATATGTGTCAATAATCATACCCCATGGTTGCAGCACCAATCACACCCCAAGGTTGTGTCACCAATCTACCTTACTATATGATGTAGAGAGGGTTTCTAGGGTTCCTAATTTGCTCTCAAAATTATTTACTAAATATGGGTTTCTAATTTGCTCTCAAAGTTATTTACTAAATAACTTATTTGTAGTCTTTCAATTTAATTAGGAGTCTTTAAGTTTCTTTTTAGGATTAGGCTTTACTTTTTCTTTTAGGAATAGGCTGCTTGTTATTCAAGTTATTTGAGCACTATACATAGAGCTCTTCCTCAATATTGTAGGTAGACTTTTGATAATTAATAAACTTGGTATATTTTCTCTGAGGAGATTATTGTGTTCTTTTTTTTCCCCTACTTTTCGAATTATTGGTGCCAATCAACGAATTATAGAACCCTTGTTTCCGGATTATTGGTGAGTCAATCAACGGATTCAAGCCTCTCATTTAATTTTTTTTCTCATCCTTCTTTTTCTCGTTTCCACGCTACATCAGTTGGTATCAGAGCCTAGTACGTTCTTGCTTATGGCGCCTTGTCAACCAAGGGAGTCGACAATTGAAAACATATATGAGAGGGATGAAGAGAGGCAACATGCCGAAGATGGTCGAATTCTTCAAGTTGAGGCGCATATAGCACAAGTACAAGCCTAACTTGAAACCACAAACGCTAATCTTGAGATCACAAACGCTAATCTCACCGCCCTAACTGAACAAATCACGGGGCTCTTATGAATTCACCCTGGTAGAAAACCAAATCGGCAACACGCCGAGGAGGGAGATGTCGGGTTTGATGATCACTTCAAAAGACCTTTGAAGGGTCGTGGTGGGAGGCATGGCACTAGAGGGCGGGGCTTCAATAATCGTCAATATCGTCATGCGTATGAAGAGGACACAGACGAGGACTTCGAGAATCCTTTCGGAGGACGCAGACATTGTGGAGGTGGTCGAGGTTTTTTCATATAATCTGGAGCCTAGGCAATGGGAATCTGGTTTGAAGATAGAAATATCGGAGTTTCATGGGAATGGTCAACCTGAAGAATTTCTGGATTGGTTGGCAGCAGTTGAGGAAGTACTCGAGTATAAGGAGGTTCCGAATGATAAACGGGTGGCTCTTATTGCTACAAGGTTCCGTGGGAGAGCAGCTGCTTAGTGGCAACAATCAAAACTCACTCGTCAACGACAAGGAAAACCGAAATTACCTCTTGAGAAAAGATGATGAACATATGGGCGCTCCATTCCGACCCCATAATTATTCAAAGTTGATGTATCAACAACTTCAGAACTTGAAGCAAGGAGCGCGAACGGTGGACGATTACACGACGAAGTTTTACAAATTGGTGGCTCGAAATGACCTCACTGAGACCAACGAACAATTGATTGCAAGATACATTGGAGGTATGTGTGGTAATTTTCAAGATACTCTTAACATGTATGATGCTTTTACACTTTCAGAAAAGCATCAACGAGCCTTACAGTTTGAGAAACAATTACAGAGGCGATCCACTAACCCTTCATGGGGATCGTCTAATAGTCGGACTAATACCAGCAACCCTCAACCCACACAAGCTACAAATCCTCCACAAACAAACACCACGAGGGCTTCTATAGGAGGGGTGTCAGGCAATAGTCACCAACCGAACAGTTCAACTTACCGTTGCTTCAAATGCGAGGAAACGGGACATCGTATGGCGGATTATCGAAAGGGTGACAGAAGCGGAAAAGGTCTATTCATAGACAATGAAAAGCTGGAAGAGGGCGAGCAATTCCAAATCAACTTGAATGAGGGTGAACCGCTATTTGATTCAAATTTTGTGCGAGAGGAGGTTGTCGAAGGAGATGAAGGTCAAATTTTGTGCGAGAGGAGGTTGTCGAGCTTGTTTTACACCACGAGGAACAAATGGTAATGGTTGGTTGAGGAACAATATCTTTCAAACCACTTGCACAGTGGCGGGAAAAGTGTGCCGTTTGGTAATAGACTCGGGCAGTTGCGAGAATGTGGTATCCAAAGAAACGGTTCACAAACTGGAGATGAAGACGGAAGACCATCCGAGTCCTTACAAGCTATCTTGGATAAAGAAAGGTAATCGAGTAACGGTCTTTAAGCGTTGTTTGGTTTCATTTTTTATTGGTTCAATTTATAAGGATAATGTGTGGTGTGATGTGGTGAACATGGATGCATGTCATATTCTCTTGGGGAATCCATAGCAATTTGATAGAGCTGCAATACATGATGGTAGGAGAAACACATATAGCTTCTTATTTAACCAAGTCAAAATTGTCCTAACTCCGGCTAAGGAAGAAGCTCCAAATGTGGTACAGAGAGAGAATAATTTATTGACTAGACCATCGTTTATGGGAGAATTACAAAGGAATAAGATTATGTTTGAATTGATTGGGAAGGATAGTGGTAGCGCTGTACGACATTCCATAATTGATCCGTCCACTTCTTGATCAATTCCAATATGTCTTCCCAGATGATTTACCGCAAGGATTACCACCTTTACGAGATATTCAACACCGCATTGATTTAGTGCCTAGATCAGACCCCGTTATCGGATGAGTTTGACTGAGCATGAAGAATTACGAAGGCAGGTGGAATAATTGTTAGACAAAGGTTTTATTCAAGAAAATCTTAGTCCATGTGCGGTTCCTACTCTTCTTACTCCGAAGAAGGAAGGTTCATGGTGGATGTGCGCTGGCAATCGTGCCATCAACAAAATTATTGTGAGGTATAGGTTCCCCATTCCGAGGTTGGATGATTTGCTTGATCAGTTGCGTAGTGCTTCAGTCTTTACCAAGCTTGATCGTAAGAGTGGGTACCACCAGATACGAGTTAGACCGGGGGATGAATGGAAGACTGGGATGGCAACGGGGCGGATTTGGACAAATCCATCCCCGCCCCGCTAGAGATCACGGATATCCAAATCCGCCCCGAATATCCGTTTATCATATTTTGTAAAAACCATCCCCGAACCGGACGGATTGGTGGATATCCGCCCCGCCCCAAATACCCCAAAGAAAAAAAAATTTAAGTCATTTCAAATATTAGAAACAGGAACATCAACAGATCGAAGATATCAAATATCAAAAACACATTAAAAACAGAACTCAGGCCTCAGCCAACAACAAATCACACAACTAGATCGAGCCACCATCCATCAGATCAAGCCATCCACCACCATCCATCAGATTGAGCCATCAGATCGAGCCACCATCATCCATCTGATCGAGATCCAGATCTAGATCGAGAGCGAGATCCAGATCGAGAGCGATCCAGATCGAGATCCAGAGCGATCCAGAGCGAGATTGAGAGCGATCGAGATCAAGATCAGATTGAGAGTGATCGTGATCGAGAGCGATCGTGATCGAGAGCGATCCAGATCGAGATCGACAGATCCAGAGATCCAGATCAGATCGACAGATCGAGATCGCATTAGATCCAGATAGAGCCACAGATCGCATCAGATCGAGCCACAAATCCATATCGAACCACCACCCACCACCATCCATCAGATCGAGCCACCACCATCCACCAGATCGAGCCACCACCATCCATCAGATCGAGCCAATCTCCCTTCCTTCGACCAAACACTTCGTCGGAAGCTTCCTTCTTTCACAAGCTTTTGAGTGAAAGGTGAGCAGAAGATCGAAGCCTCCTCTTTGTTGATGAAAGAGGAGTGAAAGCTTTGATGAGGAACTATCATCGTGTTCATCAACAAGCTGAAGATCGAAGCCTTTCACTCAACAACAAAAGATCGGAGAGTGAGATGAGACCGAAGCTTTGAGGAGGAACTGAAGAGAAGTCGAAAAGATGCAGAGACAGAGAATGAGAGTCTGAGAGAGATAATGATTTGGGTAACTGAGTTAGGGTTTTTTTTCTTTTTTAAAAGGTTGAGGGTATTTCAGTATTTTACATTCTTAAACGGATTTACGGATATCCGTGGGGCGGATATGGCTAAATCCGTATCCGCCCCGAATAATAAACGGATACAGTTTGGATATCCGTATCCGACCTAACCTCCATACACCCTTCACCAAATCCGCCCCAAACGGGGTGAGTGGGGCGGATATCCGTGAAAATCCGCCCCACTGCCATCCCTAAGACTGCATTTAAAATATGCGAGGGTCTCTATGAATGGATGGTTATGCCATTTTAGTTGTCAAATGCACCGAGTACCTTTATGCACTTTATGAACCAAATTTTGCGTCCTTTTATCGGGAGGATTGTTGTTGTCTATTTTGATGATATTCTGATTTTTAGTCCTAATCTGGCTGTTGATGTGCATCACTTAGAATAGGTGCTTACTGTACTGAGGAGAGAAAAGTTATTTGCAGCCTTGAAGAAGTATTCTTTCATGCAGGATCATGTTTTATTTCTTGGCTATGTCGTGTCAAAGGATGAAATTTCTGTTGATTCTGATAAGGTGGAAGAAATCCGAAAGTGGAAGCAACCGAAGAATTTATTTGAGGTTCGTAGCTTCCATGGCTTGGCCTCATTCTACAGGCGGTTTATACAAAACTTTAGTACCATCATGGCTCCTATTACAGATTGTATGAAGGGAGGAAAGTTTGTCTGGACTACGGCCACTAAGGCCTTTGAGGAGATCAGACAAAAGCTAACTATACGGCTCTTGTTCTAATACTACTTGATTTCACTAAACCTTTTGAGTTGCATTGTGATGCTTCCAAAGTGGGCACTGGAGTTGTTTTGAATCAAGAGGGAAAGCCGGTGGCATATTTCAGTGAGAAATTGAATGGGATTACTGCAGGGCAACGATCAGATTTTCTATTACATAAAGGTTTCTTGTTCAAAGGAACATCTCTGTGTATTCCTGAATCTAGCTTACGAGTCAAAATTGTGTCTGAATTACATAATGAAAGACACATGGGGAGGGACAAGACGTTTCAACTCATTTCTCGAACATTCTATTGGCCTACTTTGAGGCGAGAGGTGGAGCGTTTTGTTCGGAATTTTCGGGTGTGTCAAGTTTTAAAGGGTACTTCAATTCAACGAATGCTGGACTTTATATGCCTCTTCCTATACCTGAGAAGCCTTGGGTTGATGTGAGTATGGACTTTATTATCGGGCTTCCTCGTACTCAGCGAGGAGTAGATTCCATTATGTTTGTAGTGGATAGATTTTCGAAGATGACACATTTCATTGCTTGTAAGAAGACCACCGATGCTGTTAACGTTGCCCAAATGTATTTTCGGGAGATCTATCGTTTACATGGCTTTCCATTGTCTATTGTGTCTGATCGGGATTCTAAGTTTCTTGGTCATTTCTGGCGATGTCTTTGGAGGTTAGTGCATACAAAACTTGATTTCAGTAGTACTTATCATCCTCAGACAGATGGTCAAACGGAGGTAGTTAATCGTTTTCTTGGCAATCTGTTGTGGTGTTTGGTTGAAGAGAATGTGAAGACGTGGGATCAACAACTATTCCAAGCTGAATTCACTTTCAATCGTTCTGTTAATTGGAGTACGGGTAATGGTCCATTTATTATTGTGTACGGTTATCAACCACGAGCTCCAGTATAACTAGCTCCTATTCTGGATATGAAGCGTGTTTATACGAAGGCAGAAGATTTAGTGAATAATTTGCAGCAAATTCACGAATAGACATGAGCAAAGTTATTGGAGTCTATGGCTCATTATAAGTCCATAGCTGATCAAAACCAACGTATGGTGGAATTTGATAAAGGCGATTTAGTGTGGGCTGTTTTAACCAAGAATCGTTTTTCTGTGGGTGAGTATAATAAGCTTTCTGCTAGGAAGATTGGATCTTTGGAGATCACTGAAAAAATCAATCCCAATGCTTATCGTCTCAAGCTTCCTAGTCACATCAAGACCCATGACGTGTTCAATGTCAAGCACCTCATTCCATATACTGATGATTCTAGCTGTTCTGAATATTCGAATTCGAGGGCGAAATCACTTCCACTCGGGGAAGATCATGTAGAGAGGGTTTCTAGGGTTTCTAATTTGGGTTTCTAGGGTTCCTAATTTGCTCTCAAAGTTATTTACTAAAAAAGGGTTTCTAAGGTTCCTAATTTGCTCTCAAAAGTTATTTACTAAATAACTTATGTGTAGTCTTTCAATTAATTAGGAGTCTTTTTAGTTTCCTTTTAGGATTAGGCTTTACTTTTTTTTTAGGAATAAACTGATTGTTATTTTAGTCTTTGATTCTACTTTTTCTTTTAGGAATAGGCTGCTTGTTATTTAAGTTATTTGAGCACTATAAATAGAGTCCCGTGACAAAGCCTTATTAACTTCTTCTTCCGACTGGAATATGACAAGAACATGTCTCTGATCCAGAAATCCCATGGTAAACTCCCCCATAACACCTCATGATATATGAATGGATTCATGAATAGCCTCTAAAAAAGGCTTATAACTAGAGAACTTAAGCACAATAACATATGATTCAACGTACCTTTCACATCTTTTTGCTTCCGAGATATTCATAGATAATGCTGGACTCCCATCCTTGCGAAAACGGTTGCCTTTCATTAGTTCCCCTACAATAACACCTTGCTTAACAACTCCCAATGCTTGGAGGAAACTTCCAAGACGCTTGACATCAACGACCGAGGCGCCTCCACCCCCAGCCGTGTGCTCCCTTTCATTGGCAGCTTGAGGAGCCTCCATGATTAATGTGTGAAGTTCTTAACTTGGACGATCCAGATTGAAAAGCAAGTTTAATCTAACGATTAAAATCAATAAATAAAAGAAATGACCATAATAACCTTCAACTCAAAATCGCCTCAAGTGCAGAGCGATTTTTTCTTATGTCTGTTACTTAAATGTTTTAACAATAAAATACATATTTTGATCATTGGTTTTGTTGGAAATATCTCCAAAATTGTGTTTAATAGACTTCTTATTCGAGGGTGAAGAGAAATAACCTAAAGCCGCCGCCGCCATTGAAAAGAGAAAAAACCTAAAGCCGCCGTAGTCATCCCTGTTCCCTAGGTCGATCGACCGTCGCCTATTTGGTCGACGTCATCCTGGCCGACGCCCTGCTTGGCCGCCACTCAACCGAGCCCCATCTGGACGTCGACTTCCTGGACTTTGATTGGCTGCTGTCTAGGCCGTCTCTGTCTGGCGGTTGAGTTCTTGGAAATCAAAAGTGCTAGCTAGGTTAAGGTTCTTGACTCTTACAATCTCTGTCGTCCCAACATCCAGGGAGCAAATCTAGTCCGTTGTAGAGGCGGTTAGGTTTTTCCATGGAGGCGACACAACCAGCCAAGGGGGCTGCCCCTGCGGCTGGCAAGGAGGACGATGGATCTTCTAGGCGCAGGTTCTTGGGAAGGCAATGAGGGATGATATTGACGACAAGCCGACGGATTCCACGACCTTTAGGAAAGAAGGAAGTCCGGCTTTGAGGCTATCCGACTCGGATGTTGCAAGAGGTGAGTCTCATGTTTCTAACCATATTGTAGTTATGAATTTCTCAAGTTTCAGGTCGTCGCTAGATTTGATAAGGGACTCCATTCATAGATCTTGGGGGATATCCGGTGAGTTCATAATGGGTCTAATTGATCCTAGGCATGTGATAGTTTATTTACAATCTGAAGACGAAGTCAATAAAGTGTTATCAAAAGACTCATTTACGATTCGGGGAGTTAGATATAAAATGTTTCGTTGGCATCCAGGTTTTAGCCTACGGGCGGATCCGGAGTTGGCACCATTATGGATTGAACTCCCTAACCTTCCTCTCGCTTTTTTTCTCCCTGCAATCATGAACGCGATTGGAGATTCCTTCGGTACCTTTCTTCGGATTGATGATGGTACTAGATACTTTGCACGCCCAAATGTCGCACGAATGTGCGTTGAGATGGAAGTTTCTAAACCTCTCCCACATAGGATATGGCATGAGAGTCCAAAATATGGAGAATATTGGCAAAAACTTGAGTACCTAGGATTCAAATATTGCGACCATTGCTCCCTAATTGGGCATGAGAAGGAATATTGCAAAAAATTGGCTGGAAGGAGGAGAGAACAATCTAAATCTGATGGAGAAACCAATAAAGAAATTAAGTCTCTAGACAAGGCCAAGAAAAAACAAACTCAGGTTGAGGAAAAGCAAGATCAACATGTGAAAAAGCAAATGTATGTTCCGGTTGCCAAAAAAGCGATGGAAGCAAATGGAAAAATGGAACTAGCCGAGCTAAAAATTCTCAAGGAGTCGAGGTTAATAGTGCACATGTAAAAGAAGCCAAGGAGAGCACAAGGGGAAAGGAATTTGAAAATGTGATTTTGTCAAACAAATACGGGGTCCTAGCAGAAGAAAATCCGGAAGGATTTGGTGAGGGTAATGATGAAATAAAAAAAACCCAAGAGGAACGCAAGACAGATGACCAAAACACAAAGGTGAGTAAGAAGGATGTTGAAAATACACAAGATGTGTTAAAGGGGGCCGGCTACACAATTAGCGAAATCAAAATGACAATGTTGAAGAAGAATTGTGATGAAGCAAAATATGAAGAAGGATCCGCGAATGCGGCTCCGCTGTGGATCGTTCCTTTTGTGGGGGATAGTAGCTCAGATAACGCACACGAATGTAACTCCAAAACTGCTGAAACAGAGGCTCATCAGTCTTTACAGGAAGCACTTCCAGACAGTGCAGGGGATTTAAACAGGGCCGAGGAGAGACGTAAAATAGGGGATTTAAACAGGGCCGAGGTGCAACACAGAATAGGGGACTGTTTGCAACACTCTGTTTCAGGGATACACAAACCTGTGGCGATGGATTCGGGGGCAAATGCATTGGAAAATATCGGACAGCAGGGTACTAAATCAACAACGAAACAGAGTTTGCAAATCCTGGCACAACAGCAGGGAGTTGGAGACATTTTATCAAAGATTCTGCATGCTGATCATAAACAAAAACATGGTGAAACAGTTAATGCGCTGAATTTTCAGGCTTAGGCAGGATGTAACAAACCAGGAAATTATGCACTGTCGGATAATGAGTCGGAGGAAATTATGTCATCTAATAATATGGTATCAAGGAATGCTGAAAATGTGCAAGTTGAAAATGCTTCAAGGAATGCTGGAAATGCTTCAAGGAATGCTGCAAATGCTACAAGGTATGCTGAAAATGCTGGAAAAAATGATCCAAGGACTGTTGAAAATGCTTCAAGGAATGCTGGAAATGCTTCAAGGAGTGCTGCAAATGCTACAAGATATGTTGAAAATATGCAAGCAGATGATATAAGGGCACATCAAATTCAGGTGATAGGTGAATGCAACAGGTTGGATCGTGACGCGGTGTCGGATAATGAATCGAACGCAAACACGTCTTCTAATAATATGGTTGATCTAGGATATCAATCCAGAGAGGTCAAGACGAAAGGAAAAAGAAAAGTTCTAAAAACGGACCAGCGGAGAGTGACGAGAAACATGATTACCCCAGGTGTTAGTAATGATTGATAACATCATGTTTTGGAATGCACGAGGAGTTGGTAACCAGGCGACCCGTAGTAGACTAAAAAAGCTGGTTAAAGAAAACAATGTGAGGCTACTTGCAATTGCGGAACCTATGATTCAATCTTCAAGACACATGGAGATTGCAGGTAAGGTGAGTCTGCCTTGCTTTGTAACGAATGATGATTATGGCGGCAAAATTTGGCTCTTCTGGGATAATAACTTACAAATGGACGTACTACTCTGCACAAATCAATTAGTTCACTGTAAGATTAAGATCCTTTTTTCCAATACTGCGTTCTTCATTTCTTTTGTATATGCAAAGTGTTCAGTACAAGAGCGGCGAAGTTTATGGGATGATATGGAACACATTGCAATGGGTTTGAATGAACCATGGATCATTGGTGGCGACTTTAATGTGATTGCGAAAGGTGGAGAAAAATTAGGCAGGCACCCTCCTAATCTTTTGGCGATGACAGAATTCACCAGTTGTATCTCGAGCTGCGGCCTTTCAGACTGTGGGTTTGAAGGACCCAAGTATACATGGTGTAATAATCAAAGAGGGGAGGACAGAACCTGGGCTAGACTGGATCATTTTCTGGGGAATGCAGATTGGTTAACTGCAATACAACACACTCGAGTTGATCATTTAATTAGAGCTTGTTTGGATTATGCACCTTTGTTACTTTCTTTGCCATTGTCACAAAGGGCAGGTATGTCTCCGTTCAGATTTCAAAGTATGTGGTTTACTCATGATTAGTTCTTAGGTTTTGTTGATAGAATTTGGAATGCTAATGGAGAAGGATATGGAGCTATGTATAGTGTGGCTTCCTAACTGAAGCGCCTTAGAGGAGCGCTAAAAATATGGAATAAAGAAACCTTTGGTAATATATTCAGTATTATAAGAAGGTTGGAAGATGATATTGAAAGACTGGAATACAGCCTATTGCAGGGCTGGGATCCAGATGATATGGTTAACTTGAACAAATGTCAGGCTGAACTTAAACTGGCTTTGGTGAGAGAAGAAATTTACTGGAAACAAAAATCAGGTGAAAAGGAATTTAAAGAAGGAGATGCATGCACTAAATACTTCTTTGCTTTAGTCAAAGCCAAACAGAAGAGAAGAGCGATTACCAAAATTCATGACATGACAGGGAACTTAGTAACGGATCCGAGAAATATTATTTCTGAAGCTAACAATTTTTTTGGTTCCTTACTGTCATCGGGAGAGCAAAAAGAGGATCTAGAACTCATGGATTGCATTCCTAGCCTAATACGAGAGGAGGACTGTGATTCACTCATGCAGATGCCAGACCTAGAGGAAGTCAGAAAAGCAGTCTTTAGCATTCCGTATGATAGCGCTCCGGGCACGGACGGATTCACAGCTGGATTCTTTCAGAGTTGCTGGGATATTATTGGGTTGGACATATGGGAAGTTGCGAAGGAATTTTTTGCTTGCCAGGTACATTTTCTTCCAATTTTTTGACACTTATTCCTAAAATTGAAGAACCTGTCTCTTATTCTGATTTTAGACCTATTAGTCTGTGTAATGTGGTATACACAATTTTCAGTAAAAATTTTAGTATATGGCCAAGCTTCTTCCAAATATTATCTCTCTAGAGCAGGGGGCTTTTGTTCAAGGGAGACTAATTTCAGAAAACATTGGGTTGGCTCAAGATCTGATGAGAGAGATAGGTATAAAGATTACTGGAAATAATGTAATATTCAAATTGGATATGGAAAAGGCGTATGACAGAATTGAATGGGATTACCTCTTGGCAGTCTTGCGCAGATTTGGTTTCAATAACAGAATATGTCATCTGATTTCAAACTACATTACACAGTGCGGGTTCTCGGTGTTGATGCAAGGCAGGTATGACGAATATTTTAAATCATCTAGAGTTCTTCGAAAGGGGATCCTCTCTCCCCTCTCCTTTTTGTTATTGCGGCAGAAGTGCTAAGCAGAGGGCTCTCAGGATGGCCACTCCGATCACCCACCTATTGTATGCTGATGATTCATTGATTTTTTTGAATGGCAGAAAAAAATCCATTGAAGGATGTATGCACTTTTTAGACAGATATTGTCGGGCTTCAGGTGAGAAAGTTAACATTGAAAAAAACTCATTCATGATTGATGAAAAAGTCCGTGCAGAAAAAATTGTTTAAATCAAAAGGTAGACATGTTTCTTCTTCAAGCAGTCCCCTTTACATATCTCAGCGTCCCCATTTATCAAGGTAGATGCAGAATTTCATTCTTTGAAGCCTTGGTAACTAAAATCCAGCATATGATTTAGGGTTGGAAATCCAAACTCTTGTCGCCAGGGGGTAGATTGACGTTGATACGACATGTTCTATTGTCAATGCCAATTTATACCATAGCATCTACAGTCGTCCCTATTAAGGTCCTGCAATCTATTCAGAAAATGATTGCGGACTTCTTTTGGGGAGATCATGAAGGGAGACATAGGCGGAAATGTATAACATGGAATAAAATCAGTGTTCCTAAGGAGGAAGGTGGCCTAAATGTTAGAAGTCTGGATGATATTATAAGAGTTTTTCGTATTAAGTCTCTTTGGAATCTTATAAATACCAACTCTTTATGGGCAAATTTTCTAAGGAAAAAATATTTGTTGGAAGGGGTTCCACTCAGAAAGCAAGAAATAAAAGTTGGGGCTTCTCCGTTCATAAAAGAGCTGTTGATGCATAAAGAATTTATAGTTGCTAACTCCACGTGGCGGATTTCTAAAGGTAATGTTAGTTTCTTTGAAGAACACTGGGCTAAGGATGAACTCTTCACTAGTAATGAGGAGGCGATTACGAATGATACTTGGCCTACCCTAAGGAAAATGTACAGAGAGAATTTCAGAAGGCTAAACCCGGAGATGCAAATAAAAGCTCAAAAACTCTATAAGACAATAGTGAAAGGTGAAGTTGGTGACCGAGACTCTAGAATTTGGATGCCAAATAATGATGGCAGGTTCTCGGTTAGTTCTGTATGTAAAATTCTATGTGGTAGAGGGACACAAGATAATATTTGGAGCTGGATTTGGCATCCGTTATTGCCTTCTAAAATTTCTATTTTCATATGGAAAATTATTAGAAGGGCCTTACCCATTGATGGTGAAACTAGAAGAATTGGTTTTCAAATTGCGTCTAAATGTGGGTGCTGTTTTCTATCCGGGGAGCAAACAATGAAACATCTTTTCTTGGAAAGTGATTTAGCAAGAAGGGTGTGGGGACATTTTGATTTGGTGTTTGACATGCACATTCATAGACCGGTTGAAGTCTACACTATGCTTAAGGCGTGGTTTAGGAAAGAGAAGAAATCTTCTTTATCTGGTACCCTCATCCATCTCACTCCACTTTTTATCCTATGGGAAATATGGATCCAGAGAAACAAAAAACTTTATGAAGGAAAGGCGTTTTCGTCATGCTATGTGATTATTAAAGTTTATTATTGGATTAAGTGTGTGGAAATTTTTTTTATTCCTAAGATAAAGAAAACAAATGGAGCATTGCTCAGCAGGTTGGGCATACAGGAAAAAATTGTAAAAATGTCCCCTCCTCGGGTGTTTTTTTGGGCTTTCCCTCCTACAGGATGGTATGTGCTAAATGTTGATGGGTCTTGTGTGGAGAATACTACAACTGGCGGATTTGTTATTAGAAATGACGAGGGAAAATTTGTAGCAGCTAGTCCGTGTTTTTTTGGTGAAGGATCAAATAACTCTGCAATGACGAGGGCCTTGTTTGAGGGTTTAAAATTTTGTATTGACCTGGAAATTCGAAATTGTGTGATTCAAACGGATTCTATGTTGGTTAAACGATGGATATGTCAAGAAGCTAGTATTCTCTGGTTTCTTATCAATTGGTGGAGGGAGATTAGAGATATGAGTAAGGCATTGACGTGGTACTGTATACACGTGTTCACGGAGACTAATTCAGTGGCGGATGCATTGGCTAGATTGGCGCAAGTGGAGCTGTTGTCTAGAACTTATTCCTGGGATGCGTTGCCTAAAAGAATAAGGTCCTTAATTATTCTTGATAAGAATAAGACGGCGTATGTACGTCTCTCGGATGCTAAATGAACATGTTAACGAAAGATCATATGGATTTGTTGCAAATAACTTATATTGTTTAATGGTTTTTGTTGTTTGGAGTTTGCTAGATATGAGCTCAAGTGGAAGATTAAAGTGGCCTGGTGCTGGTTGGTGTTGTTAAGGATGTCACTTTATTGCTATGGATGCCACTTTGCAAAAGGGTATTCTATCTGCATGTACCTTTTTGCAATTTGCTTTTTTCTGCAGGATGGCTAAGACAAGAATAAATATACTCTACATGTGGTCATAAATTACATATGGAACATGTTGGTTGCGGCATGGTCCGGGTGTTTGCTGTGTCGTCAACGCAGTTTTGGATAACGTTGTGCAAATTGAGGAGTAGATGCTGTCTTTGCGAAGAAATGGTGCAGAATTTCTTTGACAGAGTCTCCGCACTTGTGTTTGTTTTCAGTTCGTAAGTTTGGAAAGCAGAGTGCCCTCTACTGCGAAGCTTTGGTGTGAAGCTTTTTCAGGACGGTGTGGAGTTGGCTGGATTGCTGGAACAAAGTGCAAACTGTTGCAAAACAGAGTGCTCTCTACTGCAAAACAGAGTGTTCTTTGCTTCCTGCTGCTGCTGTTTTGACAGTGCGTGCTCGTAAGTGATTTGCAATGTTGCAAATTGACAATGGCGTTAATCTGATGCTAGTGAGACTTAGAGAATGGTTGACGCATTATGGTCATTTAGTGCTAGCATGTTTTTAGCTATACAATATGAAGTTGAATGTTTATGAGTTAGGAGAGTTTTTTCTATTGATTTTAATGATGTACCCCCGACATGTGTAGCAGAATTTTTTCCTAGTAATAAAGGTCTGGCATCCCATAGCTGCCCCTCCCCACTGGAGGTTTATTTCAAAAAAAAAAAAAAAACAATACCAAGTTTACTTCAATCCGACAACTACGTAGATAGTTATAATAATTTTAATTTTCAAAAAAAGAAAACACAATACGTTTCCTCTTACCACATGTATATTCCAACAATTTTTCATTTTCTTTGCCCTTCTACATGTTTTATATTTACAAACACACTTTTCAACTCTCAATCGTAGCCATATTTTATTTACAGTCCTAATGATTTGATGTTGTCCCAGTCAGCAATGACAATAAAACACTACTCTGAAGATAGATGTATGGATAAGACGAAGATTATATACTTCTATACAGAGCATCAATACTTGTTGAAAGGGAAAAATTACTAATATTTATATAGTACTAATAAGAAATCCGTATTGTTATGTAATTCCAACCATAGGAGATTCCTCCCAATGAGGAATGTAGGAAAAATATTATCTTCATTTCCAAAATGAGTTTAATTTGAGTCAAGCATTTTCCATTGGTCATATGATTGAACTAGGATTATAAGAAATATTAAGATAATAAATTGATTATCCAAACCATTGGTCAGAATTGCTAGTTCGTGTATTTAACTTTTACAATATATTTATAAAATACATTGTTAACCTGTATATCGTGATTTTATCATCCACACCTATAGTATTTATAACATCAGATTTCCTAGCCCATGATAATGCTCATATTTCACAACCATAACATATCCTTAAAAATTGTTGACTTGTGATAAAATTATATAAACTATTGTAAATCCAACATCATGATACGAATATATAAATAATAAACATTTTACAAATATAAGATTTCATTATCCATATACCTTCATGAGAACATTATATAAGCACAAAAATTTATTTAATAAGATGGAAGATCCATAGTAAAAGAAATAAAATCCATATCGTTGAGTAGTTTTAACGTATTATAAGTGATAAAGCTATACAATAATAAACACAATAACTAGAAGGAAAAATAGTGGAAGTGAGTAGAGAGACTCTTATTGATGTAATGGGAGAGAACATGTATTTATATAGGATAACTACAAGGATTGATGCACAAGAAATTCGATTAGGAAATAATCTTTAAAAGAGATTTAGAGATTTCCACTATTCACAATCCACTATAAGCATCCACATGAATATTATGTGATTTGTTGTATAGATTTTGCACCAGTTGTTATTCAAGAAAAATATATACGTAAAGCTCAACCAAACAACTGAGAAATAAGTAATCTTTATTCAAATAGTCATACACTAAGGATGTTGTATGTCACCAACATCTCAGGATGAAATAGCTAGTTTTCACATAAGCAATTGGGGGAGCACATCCCATCCCACGATCTTGATTCTGCCCACCCCTATAAGCAATTACAATAGAGCAAATGGCAACACCAGTACAATAGATATTATAATACATAATAACAAGACAAGTGGAACTCTTAAATCTTGGAGCAGTCGGCTGGAGCCAAAGAGAGTTTACTGCGCCCAATATCATATTCAACTTCATAGTTGGTTTGAGTCAAGATGCCAAAAAGGCTGACCTCGTTATCTGTAGGCTCTATGGATAAGCACTGCAAATCACGAAAGTCAACAAATACATTTGTTTTCCTCAGTTTTAGATCTCCCCCTGCGAAATGATATGTCACCACTGGCACGACATTTGCCACGTTAAATTTGGCCTTGTAACAAAGATTGAATGTTTCTGATGGATCTTTGGTTGGTTTCACTTTGATGAACTTCTTCAACTCTGATTCAAACACGTCATATAAATTGGTAGTAAGTTGTGATAGTGTTGCACCAGAATCAATAAAGATGTTTCGTTTTTTACTCGCATTCAGACCCTTCTCAAGCCTTTTATTACCAACACTAACACCTTTGAGTGTCATATAATAAACTACATCACCATCTTCATACATCAAGGGGGTCGAAACAATTCCTTTACCAGTAATGGTAGCATGACTGCCGAACTTCAGCTTTCCGGTGGCATTCACATTCATGGGTAGTGCGCAATAGGAAAACTTCTTAGTTCGCAATTGAGCTACAATGGATAAGGGAGTATTAGCAAGTCCCAAGATTCCCGATGTATCGGTGCTAAAAGTGCCACTATTGTTGTTTCCACAACCAAGTACAACGTTTGGAAAGGAAATGGCACCCTTGTTTGTGGAATCGAAGGTGAAAGTATCAGTTGCAAGCTCACCAGAAGTATATGAATTGTCACCGAATACACTTTTATAAAAACAAAATTTGGTTGTAGTGTTGCATGTAACACCTTGAACTTTAGGCCCATTTTGACACAATTTAGACTTGCAGGGTAACTTTTTGTAGGTTGAAGACTTTCTAGGATCAAAGATGGGGTATATTTCCTTGTAACAATTTAGGCAAGGTTGGCATTGGATCCATGCGTTGTCACTCCCCGTGTCAACGATGGGGTAGATTTTAAAGGGTGGGGTACCAATAGATATTTGTGTTATGTAAGATCCTCCGGACATCGAGTTAAGCAAGTTTGTTTCAACATTGGGTTGGTGTGAAGAAGATCGATGATGACGGTACTTGGCACGAGACATGGATTGACGAATGGCATTTCTCAAGCGATTCGAATCCGTATCAAAGGGATTATAAAAAGGAGAACGGGGCGAATCACGATGGAATAATTCCATGCTAAAACCTCCTAATGGAGATTCATAGGCATAAGTGGACAAGTACGATAAGGGATTAGATAGGAGTAGTAGAAAAAGAGAAATTAGAAATGCAAACTTATTTAAAATGCTAGCCATAGTTGCATACATACTATAACTGGAAGTGGGGAAGCATATATATACACATGGAGAAAGTGTTGAGAATTATTGCACTTTAAAAAAATGGGTGTCCACTATAGAAGTGGGATGTATATATGCAGATTTTTCAAAAAGTCCCATTGGGGTAGATCTCAAGAAAATCCAACTGCTTAAATTCGATCTCTCCCCATTTATGCATAGCATAGTTGTACAAGTAAATGTGAACAAGTGGAATGTCTGAAGAAAACGGATGTCTAATGATTAATATGCAGCAATGTACAGTAGTTTCAAATATGCCAACTATACACATGGAGAAAGTGCTGAGAACTATTGCACTTTAAAAAAATGGGTGTCCACTATAGAAGTGGAATGTATGCAGATTTTTCAAAAAGTCTCATTTGGGTAGATCTCAAGAAAATCCAACTGCTTAAATTCGATCTTTCCCCAATTGTGCATGTAAATGTGAACAAGTTGAATGTACGAAGAAAATGCTGTCTTTCTTATTTTACTCGTGAGAATGCTTTATGTCTTTATGTCTAGAGAATGCTTTATGTTTTATGTCTTCATGTCTAGAGATTGCTTTATGTCTTTCTTATTTTGTTTTCACTATTTTCTTTTTCACTTTTCCTTTGAGCCTTTTTCAGATGCAAGTAGCTTTCAACCTAGGATGATTGGGAATTTGAATGGAATGGCATCTTACTAGGACAAAGTGAGGATGAGAGTGGGGGCATATCTCAGCATGTCACGTTTGCAAATATATAGAACATTTTTGTTGTTTCATTTTGACGTCGGGTAGAATAGCGATTATTTTGCAGGCTAATTATAATTGACAATTTACAAGGAAGAACACAAGAAGATTACCCAAAACACAGAGAAATAAAACAACTCTAATGTTCAATTAAAATTATTCAAATCAAAAGTCTATTACAATATTGAGGAATAACTCTATTTATAGTGCTCAAATAACTTGAATAATAACCAGCCTATTCATAAAAGAAAAATTAAAATCAAATACTAAAATAACAAGCAGTTTATTCCTAAAAGAAAAAATAAAGCCTAATCCTAAAAGGAAACTAAAAATACTCCTAATTAAATTGAAAGATTATGAATAGTTATTTAGTAAATAACTTTGAGAGCAAATTAGGAACCCTAGAACCCAAATGAGAAACCCTAGAAAACCAAATTAGGAACCCTAGAAATCCTCCTGCATCAGTCACCCCTGGTTGGAAAGAACTCATCCTCGACTTCACAACAGCTTCATCGAAATCCTCTGGCGGTAGACCAGGAGGAAGATCCTATGGCATCAGGTCAGAAAACTCTGCTAGCTCTTGCAGGCGTACTAGAGTGTCTTTCATTTCCCTTCTCTTGAGCTCTAGCTGCAAACCTAGCACATACTCCTTTACTATAATAATCAATTTCTTGACTTCATCATCCTCAGAAAGATTCGATTTGCAGTCTTTGTGACGAAGCAGGTTCTTGAGAGACATCACAATGAGTGGCTTACGAAAATCTCTATGTATCTGGCGACGCAAAACATGGAAATAATTTGCAGGAGTCGTGACGTTGACAACCATAGGAACATTATCAGGCATCGTTCCTACTCTCAACATTTCATCATACAATTCTAATGACTCTTTACCAAGACCTTGTTGCGCTAAAGCTGAAATTATAGTGTTCCACAATACCACATCTTGTTGTTACCCATGAGATCAAAAACTCGCTGGCCAACTTCCAAACTCCCGCATTTAGAATAAATATCACCACACTTAGCATAGCCCGACACCAAAGTGGTCCAAGCAAGCACGTTTCTGTCTGTCATCTCATCAAACAACTTTCGACCATCTCCAATCACACCACATTTAGAATAAGCATCTATAATAGAACTCAATATAATTACGTTAGACACAAACCCAGCTACCAAAACTTGACAATGAACCTGTTTCGTAAGCTTCAAATCATCCCAAGCCTCTGTTGAGGTAATTGTAATTAAACATTCATCAAGGCCAATGACACACCCAATTTTGTTTAACGGGCACAATAATCTGACAACTAATTCCTCAGATTGAGAGCCACCGCCATAATCAGGAACGTTCGACGAATAGGATGGCCATGAACTGCCCATGTCAGCATAGCTATGGAGCTCAGGTACATGTGCAGCACCAACCAATGAGGAAAAAGGCCGAGGTTCATAAACAGGCTGTGTATAGTTGCATGGGTTCTGGGTCAGTCTCCGGTACATGAACGTCCACGTGAGATAATCAATGACAACTTGTTTGTTGTCAATAACTCCAACTACAATCTCAGCGTTCAAATTGTCATGCAAGTAGTGGTGCAGATAGCTTTCCAGAGGGAAAGCTTCATACAAAAACTTCTTGTAGTACTCCTTTCTCGGAGCATGGCAAAGGATGACACACCAGAATCATCTATTAGAGGTCTGCTTGCATGACCCAACATTTGCAACAGGTTAGTGACAGGATAGTCAGTGTGAGCATTTTCTCTCCCATCGTAGTATTGTGTTCCCATAACCACCTCCAAGTGAGTTGACATTGGCATCCCCCAGCACATTGAGTTGCTTGCTTCAAACAAATGAGAAACAACTTCTTTGTCCATACTAGTCAAACCTTCATGCAAATAGCCGACACCAAACCGAAGTGTCACTTTTAACACGAACTCTCTGACTTGTGATGAAAGGCTCCAATTCTTCAATTGGGCGTAACCGAAACGAGGAGTAACTTGCACCATATGCAGTTGCATAGATCATCAGATCCATTGCAGTATGTGATGCATGCTTTTGAGTCTTGGACCCCGGTGAGCTACCTCTATCGGTGACATTGTTCTGCAAACCATCTGCATCAACAGTATCCAACTCTTCATCAGTGTCATACACAGGCTTTCCAAGCTCCTCATCGTCATACACAGGCTCTCCATGCTCCCATAATCGAGCACGATTGTGATACGGGTTTTCGAAACTGGAATCAGAATCGTGATCTTCTTCCATCTCACGATTATCAAAATCCTGCGCCGTTAGACGCCGGGTAAACTCTGCAACTTGCCTCTGTAAATCCTCAATCATCATATTCTTAACGTTACGATCACGGTGAGGGTCTTCCTCGTTCGGAACCTGCCTGCGACGACCATGACCACCAGCCATAGAAACTGATGAAATCTCACCCCAAGAAGATGCTGAAGCTCTAATACCAACTGACGCCGGGCAGAATAGCGATTATCCTGCAGGCTAGTTCTAACAGACAATTCACAAGGAAGAACACAAGAAGATTACCCAAAACACAGAGAAACAACTCTAATGTTCAATTAAAATTATTCAAATCAAAAGTCTATTACAATATTGAGGAATAACTCTATTTATAGTGCTCAAATAACTTGAATAATAAGCAGCCTATTCCTAAAAGAAAAATTAGAATCAAATACTAAAATAACAAGCAGTATATTCCTAAAAGAAAAAATAAAGCCTAATCCTAAAAGGAAACTAAAAATACTCCTAATTAAATTGAAAGATTATGAATAAGTTATTTAGTAAATAACTTTGAAAGCAAATTAGGAACCCTAAAACCCAAATTAGGAACCCTAGAAAACCAAATTAGGAACCCTAGAAATCCTCCTGCATCACATTTGATACTTAGGAGAGTTGGCCAACGGTTCCTATTAAAACCATAAACAGCGTAGGCATTGTTATTTTGGGATTGATACCTTATGTTGTTTAAATCGAACTAAAACTCTTAGGGTGTGCTGATATACATGACAAATATAAAAATTTTCAGTCAGGTAAATACAGATATTTCAAGTTCAGTACACAACTGCGTTCATGAAAAAACAAGTTTCCCGTAAAACCAACATCGTATTGATTCCCACCCATTAGCACCAAAGGATTTCTTTTGGATTTCACCAATCCCAACAACCAAGAACAACGAGAGGAAGAATAAGCCCACTGGAAGAAGATGATCTTCAGCAGATCAAGGGCTTCAAGTAAGTTGTTTTTCATCATGTTATATGGCACTCACATTTAAAGATGGAGTAACTAATTTTCACATGAGCAAATACAACAGAGTAATAGGCAACACTAGTACAATAGAAATTATAATCAAGGATTGTGATTTCGTTTTTCGAGTTAATTTCGGTCTTATGATTTTAAGAAATATATCAAAAAATATTTCAGTGTGTAAAGAAAAAACGTAAAAAATTCGAGAATACATGAAATATGTCACGCTAGACAGAATAACAATTATTTTGCAGGCTAGTTTCAATAGATAATTCACAGGGAAAGACACAAGAGGATCGCCCAAAAACAGAGAATCACCTCTGATGTTCAATTCAAAATTATGCAAATCAAAGACCATCCGAAAGTCAGCCCATAAGCCGGGCTTTATAGCTAAAATTCGCCATTATCAGAATTTTACCAAAAATAGGAAAATTTCAATAATCATGCCAAAATGAAATACGTAATAAAAGAAGTAATCTGCCAAATATTTGGCCCAAATCGGGTTCAGAATCACTTCCTAAACGATAAATGAAATATTACCATAAAAGGAAAAAATTACTAAAATTGTGGATTCGGAAGGGAAAACGGTGGATTTTGACCTCGAAAAGGATGTGTACCGATCTTTGCTTGGTGGTGACATGCGTGCCCAAAAAAACTTTCCGAATTGGGGTCATATGTGTGGTTCTGATACCCGTAGCCAAAGTTATAACCAAAATATCGAAACGCACCCAAAACTGTCCAAATTAGGAAAAGATCACGACTGCCTGCCATCTTTGCGCTGATCTGTCAACTAAAGGTATCTCAGTGCCAACAAATCAGTATCATCTGACTCAGATCCTCCTACATCAGTCGCCCCGAGTTGGAAATAACTCGTCCTCGAATTCACAATAGCTTCATCGGAATCCACAAAACAAGGACTCGGGTGCTTTACATTAAAGACATCAGAAGTCCTCAAATGACTGGGGAGGCGCATTCTGCAGGCGTTATCATTGATCTTCTGCAGGATCTCAGAGGGTCCAATCTTCCACTCCTTAAGCTTATTATACTCTCCAACAGGAAAACGATCACAGGTTAATAGTGCTCAAACAAAATTGCCAACATCAAAAAGTACCTGACGACGGTGACTGTCGGCCTGAACCTTGTACTTCAAATTACTCACGTGAATGCCCAGCTTCACCTGCTCATGGATACCCCAAAGATGTTTTGCCATCGCATCTGCCTTGTGACTCAAACGACCCACACGTGGAATAGGGGCTAAGTCAAGCACCCCGGATGGATCAAATATCGCCTCAAAATGACGCCACACCCCATTAGCTAGGCTTCCTTCGAGAAAACGATGAGTCAAGGTTTCCACACTCGGAGAGTGACAACAATAACACCTTGACGCTAAGCTAATTCCGCACCTATATAATTCCCCATCGACTGGGACACCTCTTAATAAGAGCTTCCAAATGAATACTGAGATTTTGGACGGCATCATAGGCCGCCAAATCTTGTCAAACAACTTTGATTTACCCTTCTTATCACGAAAAAGTTTATACGCCGAATGCAAACTAAAAAATCCATCCGAATCCGGGGTCCATATACACTGATCATTTCCTTGTTCACTACCCTTGAAACTGTCATCAAACAAAGTCCTCGCCAAGTTTCTAAGAGCTGAAGACACCAACTCGAAATCTCCATTGCACACCTCCGCCACTGACGGCCACATATCTTGAACTCCAAACCGTCCGTTTTCAGAAAAATCGAACTGAAATTCCAGTTTGAAGCAAAAAAACTCGAATTACCCTTACCAATCCGCCAAATACTACTTCCAACAAAAACAGTTTTAAACTTCATGATTTCCTTCATAAAAGGCGAGGCACTATTCTTCACTTCTTGATAAATCAAAGGAACATCCTTCTTCCAATATTTAGTTCTCATGAAATTCGCCCACAAGGACTCCGCATTGACCAAGTTCCATAGTGTTTTCATCCGAAAAGCCCTAGAGACCGTATCAAGGTTTTTGACCCCATGCCCGCATTCTGACTTTGGGAAGCAAATGTTATGCCAAGAAATCCATTTCTTATTTTGTCTGCCCTCACAATCTCCCCAAAAGAAATCCGCCAGTAATTTATGGATTTTGGAAATAACTTGCTTAGGGACACACATGGCGCTACTAGTATAAACTGGAATAGAACTCAACACATGCTTAATCAAAATCAATCTCCCACCCAGGGATAAGAGTTTAGCTTTCCAACCACTGATTCGCTTTTGAATTTTATTGATCAGCGCATCAGAGTATATATTCTTGCAGCGTCCCTGATAAATTGGAACTCCCAAATATTTCAACGGCGAATCTGTAAACTGAAAACCTGTATAAGTTTTAACCGCCACCACTTGTTCCACTTCAGCTTTTTCATCGACCATAAAAGAGCTTTTATCTGCATTAATTTTTTGTCCCGATGATTTCTCATATTTTTCCAAGAACTTCATGCAACCAGTAATAGAGGCATGTCTCCCATTAAGAAAAACCAGGGTGTCATCTGCGTACAACAGATGTGTGATAGGCTGACAGTGTCTAGGCGTATAATAATAGCATATCTCACCTTTACCAAAGGCGACCAACAATCCTCTGCTAAGAACCTCCGAAGCTATAACAAACAAAAGTGGGGACAGCGGATCACCCTGCCTTAACCCCCTAGAAGATCTGAAGTAACCATTGTAAGCTCCTTGCATCAGAACAGAAAAGCCACAACTAGCAATACAATTGGAAACAAGATGACACAATCTATTTGAGAGACCGAATCTCCTGAGAACAGCAAAAAGGAAAGGCCATTCCAGTCTGTCATACGCCTTTTCCATGTCGATTTTAAGAACCACATTCCAGAAAAGCCATATCTTTCCACCTTCTGCTTCATTAGACGTGAAACCTGACAGTTTAATTTTGTCTCCAACCTCCGAGCATCGACTGGCTTCAATCATTGGTTCTGCAATCATAATGATTCGCACTTTGTACTCCTTGACCAACTTTTTAAGTCTATTTTTTGTAGCTCTATTCCCAACTCCTCGAGCATTCCAAAACATAATATTATCAATCATTTTAAATTTGGGCAAAAGAATCACTTGACCTCGGCACTTGGTGTGTACCCAGAGGGAACACCAACTTGACTTTCGTACTCTTCATGTTGTGCATCTCTCCTTCTGAAACAGCTCCTAAGTCCAAATCACTACTCGCTGCCTGAGGACCAACTTCGGATTCTGAGTCGTCGTCATCAGTACCATCACTAGCACTCTCTAAAGTATTAATATTCATCTTCTTCCTCCGAAGACACCTATTTTCTTTGATCAACGAGATAGCCATATCCAGAGTTTCGCCTAGGTTTTTGGACTCAAATTTCGTGGAATTTTTAATACCATCATCTTCCAACTTGTTCTTGACCCTCACCAAAATGTTAATATAATCATCCATAGAATCCTGAATAGGTTCAACGCCCTGCTGCAACTTACGGACTGATGTTTTCCTGTTTCCGTCATTCAAACTGTGCATCTTCGCACTGGCTGCCTGAACGTATCCTGATTCCTGCGCATTTACTACCAAAACATCCACTGGCCCTGTGCTAAGAACATCCTCAACCATTGTAAGACTATTAGAAGCCGCATTTACTACCGAGCTTGGAAAAGCCCCATCCTCTATTTTACTGGGAATCACTGCTATGTTATTGACCAATATAGCTTTACCTACATTACTAGACAGCACACCTACTACAGTTCCAGGCACCGCACCCTGATCTAGTCCAAACACCCCACCCAAATTTGATCCAAACATCTCACCCTATGCTGAACCAGGCACCACACCCTGAGCTCATCCAGACACCGCACCCAGAAATGATCCAGGCGCCGCACCCAGTGCTGATCCAGGCGCCGCACCCAGTGCTGATCCAGGCACCGCAACCTGTGATGTTCTAGGCCCCGCATTCACTGCTGTAGGCACTGCACCCACTGCTCCAAGCATCGCGTCCACAACTGATCCATGCAGCGCATTCACTACTGATCTAGGCACCTCTCCCACTGCTAATCCAGGCTCTGCATTCACTGCTAAACCAAGCACCGCAACCACTGCTCCAGGGACCGCACCCACTGCTCCAAGCACCGCACCCACAGCGGATCCAGGCAATGATCTAGGCACCTCACCCACTGATAATCCAGGCCCCGCGTTCACTGGCGTTCTAGGAACCATAACTACTGCTGATCTAGGCACCAAATCCTCTGTTTTAGTAGCAATAACATCCCCTGAATTATCAATAGACTCACCCTGTATCGCTGAAACTTCCTGGAACAAAACATTCTTTCCATAAACTTGCACCCCTGCTACACAATTGTCGTCACTCGAGCCTATCCCTGCCCCCATGTCCTCGCAAGGAATTAAAGAGTTAGCCAAATCCTGTAAACCTTCATCCAACACAGCCTGAATGTCTCTATCAATACCGCTAGAAGAGTACCCTGCATCTTTACAATCCAATTTGAACTTGGAAAGTATTTCCTTCACCGAAACATTAATAGTATGTTCTTCCCCTTCAAGAATAGCATCTATTTCCGAATAATTATTTCCATGCAATTCAGATTCCTTTCCTAAATTCAGTCTAGGGTTAGCAACCAAAGAGGAATTGTTCCCCTCTTTTACAATTGGCAATTTAGACACAACATTAACATTGCTTAACTCCTTCCCAACTTGCACATCTTGGCCTAAACTTGCCAATATTGCAAAGGGATTGTTCTCGATTAAACCATCAATACTTGAACTCTTAGGGCCGGCCTCCCCTCCTTCCTCCTCCTTATTTCGATTGCTTGGACCAACGTTGTCAACCCTGTTTTCAGCCAAAGAACTAACAAACTCAGCCTGTTTCGTGACTGGCTTGTATACTTTAGTTATTCCCTTTCCTTTTGGTTGGGTCACTACACTCTTCTCCCTTCCGTTTTGGGTTTTCATATTCTCCTCCTTCGATTTAATCCCCATTTCATCTTCTCCCTTATTTGTACCCTTTCGGATCCCCAACCGCTTTCTACAAGGTTCAAAGGTTTGGCCAATCATAGAACAAATTTCACAATATTTAAATCCCGGATACACAATTTTTTGCCAAAATCAGGCGGATCCGGAAAACTCCAACCAAATTCTACTAGGAAGCTCCTCGGAAAGATCCATTTCTACGCACATCCTAGCCGCCCCGGGACGGGTGAAACCAAGAGTGCTATCATCAATTCTAAGAAAGGAACCAATGGTTTCACCAACTTCTTTTAAAAACAAAGGATGGAAAAATTGTAAAAGAAGATTAGGAAGATCCACCCACAAAGGAGCTAAAACCGGATCTTCCCTAAGGCTAAATCCTTGATGCCAACAAAATGCTTTGAATCTAACCCCTCGGATCATAAAAGAATCCCGCAACAAAGCCTTACTAACTTCCTCTTTCGATTGAAATCTAACAATCACATGTCTTGGATCTAACAAACCCATGGTGAAATCACCCATAACTCCCCAAGATCTATGGATGACTTCACGGATAGCTTCAAGGGAAGGGCGATAGCTAGAAAACTTAAGAACCATAACAAACATTTCGACATACCTTTCACATCTTTTAGATTCAGAAATATTCATTGAAAGCGCCGGGCAACCATCTTTGGGAAATCGATTCCCCTTCATAGGTTCTTCTTCAATGGTAGCCTTCTTCACAACCCCCAAAGCTTGGAGGAAACTTTGATGTTTGACCTCGGTTGGAGCACCTCCACCCCCTAATGGCGGCTTGAGGAGCCGTCATGGAGAAGAAGAGAAAGCCCTATAAACAACAATCCAGATTAGAGAAGTGATGAGATCTAATGGTGATGATTAAAAACACCTAAGAAGGACCAAGATGCCCTTGGCTTAAAGATTCGCCTCAGAGCATTAAAAATCGCCTTTCAAAGAAAAAAAATATTCATTAAGAGGCATATATGATCTTCATGAGATTGAGGGAGAATGTTAAGATATATGCCAAAATAAAATGCTCAAATCATTGGAAATTGATTGAGAAGATTATAAAAGACTTGGTGTGATTGATTAGGAGAGATTATTTCTTATTAAGACCCTGCAGATTACCTTTATTTATAGAGTAGTCATCAATGTAATATATCCAATTAATGTTTATAGACCAGTAATTTAGTTATATTATATGTTACTGATCCATGCTTAGTTCACAAGCGAGTTTGTCTCACCATTTACTACTGCAAGTTAATCTCACCATTTACAATACCAACAACAACTAAAGATGTCGAACATAGCAATCCCTAAAAATAATAAAAACAGTCACATTAAGATCCTACGAAGGGAGGTCACTCGAGGTGTTGATGGAGAGACAAATGGTGAAGATACAACTCTTCATGCTGAGCCAGGGAACCAGTCCGGTGCCAAGTCAGGTAATGACGAGCATGGCCGTTCTGTTTCGCCCAAAACAGAGCACATCTTGACCCAGCAAGAGGATGTTTCGTCCCAGCCAGAGCATGTTCCGCCAAAAACAGAGCATGCTTCATCCCAATCAGAGCAGGTCTCGCTCAGAGCAGAGCATGTACACTTTGTTTTATCAGAGCACGCAGTGTCACCAACAACAGAGAATTCTTGCTCAGTTTCAGTAAAGGCACAGGAAGACTTATTGAACAAGACGTCACAGGTTGTAGGCGAGGAACCTGGGATGTCTATCCCAAAGAAAACCGAGAGTAATGACCAAGATTTCCAGCACAAAATTGAGATTGCGTCAGGCAGCAGTTCAAGGCCGCAGAGAGAACACGTAGAGGCTAATCAAATTGAACCTGGGGACGTTGGAGATCATTCGGATCCGGTGGTTTTAGGTAATAAGGAAGACGTGAACTTGTTACTAGATACAACTATTAATTTGCTTAAAGAGGGTAGAGTTTTGCAAAAAAAGAAAAAAAAAAAAGAAACATCAATACCTTCGAAAGTGCCACAGAAGATAGTGATGAGACGGAGTCCATTTCGGAGGTAGGGCTAGAATCTGTAGCTATCAAGGATTTAGCGTTGGGGGTGAAGTCGGATGAAGAAACCAAGAAGCAACAAGTCAAATTGGCGATGCCTCCGGGCACGCGTCATAAGACAAAGAAGGGTGTGTCTTCCTCCCGTAATTAGGATGATAGAAAACTTTATGTTTTGGAATGCTCGTGGGGTTGGTAATGGAGCCACGAGAAGACGACTAAAAAGCATGGTTGCGGAAAATAAAGTGAGAATTTTTATGATAACAGAACCTGTGATTGACGCTAGTAGATACTTGGAAATTGGCAATAAGATCAAGCTAGCAGGATTTGCTTCGAATGACAAGGTCGGAGGAAAGATATGGATCTTCTGGGATGCTGTTTTAGATTTCTCGATCGTGGATATGTCAGATCAGATTATTCATTGTAAGGTAATAGATTCTGCTTCAAGAGTTTTTTTAATTTCTTTTGTGTATGCTAAATGCTCGGTTGAAGAGAGAATGGATATTTGGTAAAATATGATTAATTTTGCTTCCAATCATGATCTCCCATGGATGGTTGGTGGGGATTTTAATACTTATTTGATGTCACAAGAGAAAATTGGGGGAATAGAGCCATCCTTGGCTAGCATGCATGTCTAATTTTTCAGATTGCATTGAAAACTATGGATTAGTAAACTATGGGTTCACGGGTCCTAGACTCACTTGGTGCAATAATAGAAGAGGCAGAGATCGTATTTAGGCCAGACTTGACATAATTCTTGATAATTCAGCTTGGTTAACAACTTTGTCTAGTCCGAAAGTGAAACATCTCAGTAGGACCTTTTCAAACCACTCTCCGCTATTAGCATCCATGCCAACTCAGACAAGAACAAGTTTTTTTCTTTTTCGCTTCCTCAATATGTGGATGACACATTATGGGTTTCTTCATCTGGTTAAAGGCATCTGGTTATCTGACATGGGCAATATGTGACCTATTGACAAAGTTGATGTTAAGCTTAAAATGGTGAGAAGAGCTCTTATACAGTGGAATAAGACGGTCTTTGGCAATGTGTTTAGCAGACTGAGGTCTTTAGACGATGAGATGAAACAGTGGGAAACTATTCTTTTGGCTAGATGGGAAGATATAGGCAATACTGGGCTAAATGTTGATGCTAATTGGGATGCTAATCTGAGTTGTTGTCAGGTGAAGTACAGATTAGCTCTCAAATAAGAGGAGCTTTACTGGATTCAGAAATCAAGTGAAAAAGAGTTCAAGGAGGGGGATGCTTGCACAAAATATTTTTTTGCCTCTACTAAGTCTAAAATAAAAAATAAAAAAATACATTCTTTAGAGCGTGAAAGAGCTTTGAGGCGATTTAGAGGGGTAAACTGGTTATTATTTTTATAATTTCGGATCCTTCAATCTTAGCCGTCCCAAGATTGTTGGAATCCATCCTAGCCTTTGATCTTTGTGGCGGCTCGGGCTTCACAAGGAAAACCTAGACTGCTCCGCCACTTTTGGCCGGCGTAGCTAGGCCGCCAGGGCTTTTGAGCCGCCTCGAGGCGCTGCAATCCGACATCCCTCCATTTTAAATAATCTGGATGTGATGTCGGCGCCTCCAACCGCCATCCCTCCCCCCACTGCGGGGAGACCTGGTAATGGGGGAGCCGCGAAAGGATCAGCTAAGCCCTCTTTCGCACAGATTTTGGGTAAAATTTTGGTGGAAGAAGTTGCGGAGACTCCGGTTGAAGGAACTCGTTTCCGTAAAGAGGGAGCTCCAGCAATCGGAATTACGACAACGGATGAAGTACGTGGAGAAGAGTTCATGGAAAAACATTTGATCGTTTTAAAATTCTCTAGTTATCGACCAACATTGGAAGATATCCGAGATTCGATTCACAGAACTTGGGGAATTCTAGGCGATTTTTTGCTTGGTTTACTTAACCAACGGCACGTGTTAGTCTGCCTTCAATCTGAGGATGAAGCAAAAAAAAGTTCTGTCGCGGGATTCCTTTCTGATTCATGGAGTTCGGTTCAAATCTTTCCGTTGGCATGATGGGTTCAGCCTGAAGGAGGACCCGATCTCGGTGCCATTGTGGGTAGAGTGGCCTAACTTACCTTTGCATTTATTCCATCCCCCCATTTTAAAAGCAATTGTGAATTCTTTTGGTGGTTTTTTGAGGATGGATGATCATACTAGATGCCTATCGCGCCCGGGCTTTGCCCGTGTTTGCGTGGAGATGACTTTGGCGGAAAAATTACCAACTAGAGTCTTGATTGACAGGGCTAATAATAGGAGTTTCTGGCAGAAGATAGAATATGTAGGATTCAAATACTGTGATTTTTGTTCTTTGATAGGGCATCAAGAGGTTTTTTGTTGAAAAAAGCTAGGTCTTAAGGGCGGTGGGAGAGCTTCGGACCTAGGTAAAGCAGTGAAGGCGGTCAAGCCAAAGGCCGAAACCAATACTATCAAGCAATAATATGTACCAGTTACCAGAAAAGACAAATTGCCCAAATCAGAAGTGGGTGTGAGTGGCGTAAAGAATAGCAAGGGAGAGAAGATTCCAGAGGGAGTTGGGGATAAGAGGCCGGTGGCCATTGATCCGGTAAAGGTGGTGTTGTCAAACAAATTTGAGTCACTTACAGAGAATGTCGATGAAGATGAGGGTGCTCAAGCGGATAAGCAACTAGTGGGTATGAAAATGGCTAATGACAATGCCGAGGTTATGCAAGAATCTACGGAGGAATGCATCCTTGCGGCGGGGTATACAATTTCGGAGATAGAAAATGTTATTGGACAACAAGAACAGTCGTTACAACAGGAAGTTGATGTCAACTCGGGGGCGAAGAGTAGTCGTTTCGACGACACGGACAAAGACAATAAAAACAACAATTCTCACACTAATCCGGCGGCAGCGTCGCAAGGTGCGACAAGTGATTCAACTGGCGAGTTTCAGGTTAGGTATGCTGATTCAGGGATGCAGCGAGCTGAATTTACAACTAAGGAGCAGTTGCGGCGCTCTGTTTTGTCCCAGCCAGAGCTCGATTCGCCCCAGCTAGTGACCTGTACCAAAACAGGGAACGTTTCACCCCAGCTAGAACAGAGGATGTGGTTTCACCCACGACAGAGCTTGTTTCACTCGCAGTTGGCGCTCTCTCTCCCGTGCTTGGAGTGGTTAATAATATGGTCATTCCTCGATCTGTTTCTAATACGACGCAGACCATGACATCTGAATTGACACTGGAAATAGGGGCTGGAAATGTGCAGCAGACAGTACAGGAACGGTTGACGGATGAACATGCTTTGCGAACAATACCTGAGGACATCGGCAGTTTATCAATACCAATTGCAGCTGGTAACAAACAAGATATGCAGGTTTTTCTAGACGACGCTCTCAAGTTGGTGAAGGAGGGACGTACTTTGCGAAAAAAAATGAATGTCAATACTCTTGAAAGCGCCACCGAAGATAGTGATGAGGCTGCGTCAGATTTGAAGATTGGGCCAGGATCACAAGCTATCAAGGATTTAGAGTTGTGGGCGCAGTCCGATGAGGATCTTAAGAAAAAAATCAAATTGGCGGTACCTCCGGGCAATCGTCGTAAGACTAAGAAGGGTATGTCTTCCTCCCGCGTTTAAGATGATGGAAAATTTTATGTTTTGGAATGCTCGTGGGGTTGGTAATAAGGCCACGAGAAGGAGGTTAAAAAAATGGTTGTGGAACATAAAGTCAGAATTCTTATGATTGCGGAGCCTATGATTGATGCTAGCAGAAACATGGAGATTGGCAACAAACTCAAACTTGGAGGATTTGTCTCTAATGACATTGTTGGAGGCAAGATTTGGATTTTATGGGATACCTCTCTTGTCCTTTCGGTGGTGGATATGTCGGATCAGATCATTCATTGCCAGGTAACGGACTCCGCTTCAAGAACTTTTTTAATTTCTTTTGTTTATGCTAAATGCTCTGTGGATGAAAGAAGGGATCTCTGGTTCAATATGGGCAATTTTGCTGCTAATCATGATATTCCATGGATGGTCGGCGGCGATTTTAATACATATTTACATTCGGGCGAAAAAGTGGGGGTGTTGCGCCGTCTCTGGCAAGCATGTCACATTTCTCTGATTATATTGAACACAGTGGATTAATTGATTGTGGGTTCTCGGGTCCTCGACTCACCTGGTATAATAACAGGCGAGGAAGTGAGCGTATTTGGGCCAAACTTGATAGGATCTTTGTTAATTCAGCTTGGTTGACAGTTTTGGCTAATCCTAAAGTAGAACATCTCAGCAGAACATTTTCAGATCATTCTCCGTTGTTGGCATCCATGCCAACTCAATCAAGAATCGGTTTTGCACCTTTTCGTTTCCTAAATATGTGGATGACTCATCCTGAGTTTCTTGATCTGGTTAAGGACACGTGGTTGATCGACATGGGTACCATGAGACCTATTGATAGAGTGGATGTCAAACTTAAAATGACCCGACGAGCTCTTATACAGTGGAATAGGACGGTCTTTGGAAATGTGTTTAGCAGACTCCGAGCTTTAGAGGATGAAATGCAACAGTGGGAAACTACTCTTTTGGCGGGTTTTGAAAATATTAGCAATAATGGGCTAAATGTGGATGCTAACTGGGATGTTAATGCTTGTTGCAATTTACATCGTTGTCAGGCAGAGTACAGATTAGCTCTCAAACAGGAGGAGCTTTACTGGATTAAAAAATCAAGTGAAAGAGAATTTAAGGAGGGGGATGCTTGTACCAAATACTTTTTTGCTTCCACCAAGTCCAAACAAAAGAGACGAGCCATCAATCAAATTACTTTACCGTGCGGTAGGATTATTTCAGATCCTGGTGAGATTCTTGAGAAAGCCAATGAGTTTTTTGCTCATCTGATGACTTCTCAAGGAGCCTGTACGGTGGATACGGATTTGTTAAATTGCATTCCGAAGATGCTGAGTCGCGGTCAATGTGACAATTTGGTCAAAAGACCTTCTTTGGAGGAAGTGAGAAATGTTGTTTTCGACATCCCCAAAAATAGTGCGCCAGGACCGGATGGCTTTACTGCTGATTTCTTTCAGTCTTGCTGGGAGGTTTTGAGTATGGATATTTGGGCGGCAGCTATACAATTTTTTGAAGGGGAGGCGATGCCGGCTTATTTTTTGGCTAATTTCATGGCTTTGATTTTTAAAATTGAGACTCCAGGTTCTTTTTATGAATTTCACCCAATAAGTCTGTGTAATGTGATTTATAAGATTTTCAGTAAAATCCTTTGCAATAGACTGGTAGATCTCTTGCCAGTGATGATTTCTCAGGAACAGGGGGTTTTTGTTAAAGGAAAGTTCATTGGTGAAAACATCGGCCTTGCGCAGGAATTGGTTAGGAACATTAACAGGAAGGTATTTGGAGGCAATGTGGTGCTGAAAATTGATATGGAGAAAGCGTATGATAGACTGGAATGAAATTTTTTGTTCGCGGTGCTAAAAAAATTTGGCTTTACTGGTAGATTCTGCCATCTCATCTCCAACTGTATAGCTTCCTGTGGTTTTTCAGTTTTGCTTCAAGGTGCCTACAAAGGTTTTTTCAGATCCACTAGGGGTTTAAGGCAAGGCGATCCTCTTTCTCCGTTTCTATTTATTATTGCCTCTGAAGTGTTGAGTATGGGATTGAAATAGGCCTTCGATAAAGGAAAAATTGGATATTATTATACACCCAAGGCCTGCAGACCTATTTCACATCTTATGTATGCCGATGACACCCTCATTTTTTTTAAATGGAAGAAATTCTTCAATTCTGGGATGCATGGATTTCTTGAAACGTTACTGAAAGACTTCGGGGCAGAAAATATATTAGGGCAAAAGTTCTTTTATTTTGGACGACAAGGCCGTCGCGGAGAGAGTTGTGGTTATCAAAAGTTGCACAGGTTTCCAGTTTAAAGATGCTCCTTTGAAATATTTGGGAGGGCCAGTGTTCTAAGGGCGAGTTAAAATTTCATATTTTGAAGATTTGATTGCTAAAATTCAATCGCGGGTTCATGAATGGAAGGAAAAATTGTTATCTCCGGGAGGAAGATTAATCTTGATTAAACATGTCCTTAGTTCGATTCCAATTTATATTCTTAGTACCATGTGTGTACCTCGGAAAGTTTTATCACGGATTGATAGTTTGTTGGCGGATTTCTTTTGGGGAGATTGTGAAGGACGACTGAAGAAAAAATGGGTGTCATGGGACAATATCTGTTTCCCTCAGGAGGAACAAGGTTTGGGAGTTAGAGACTTGACGGTTGTGATGAAGGCTTTTCGATTAAAGGTTCTTTGGAGACTAATTAATTCGGATTCTTTATGGGCTACTTTTATGAGGAGCAAATACTGGTTGCATGGAGTTGCGTTGAATAGTCAACTTGTGAAAGGTGGGTCTTCACCTTTTTTCAAAGAGATAATGCTTGGAAAATCTCTTATTTTGAGTAATTCGCTTTGGCGTATTGGCATGGGAAATATCAGTTTTTTTGAGGAAAATTGGAACATGGAAGCTTCTTTTAGGAGGCCGGAGGCAGTGGTTAGTCAAGGTCTTTGGCCTTCAGTTAGCGAGGTGCTTTTAACAAATTTTGAATTGGTCAATCCCGATCTCAGAAGCTTGGCGCGTAGTCTTTTTGCAGGTAGATTACGTGGTGAGGACCATGGCGATAACAAGTGTGTATGGGTACCAAACCCGGATGGGTTTTTTTCCCTTCAGTCGGCATATGAAATGTTACGGAGACATGGGAAGGTTAATGCACTAAGTAAGATGATTTGGCAAGACATTCTTCCTTCCAGAATATCAGTTTTTGTTTGGAAGTTACTCCGTAGAGGGGTGCCAGTGGATGGGGAATTATACAGATGCGGTTTGAGTCTAGCATCTTGATGTAGATGTTGCAACTCGCCGAAGAGCGAATCTTTGACTCACCTTTTTCTGGACGGAGAATTGGCGATGCAGGTGTGGAGCCACTTTGAACGGATTTTTGATGTGCACATAAGGAAGCCAGCAGAAATCTCCATGGTTCTTGTAATTTGGTTCAAGAGAGTCAAACAGAATTCGCAAACAGGTGTGTTATTCCTTCTTACTCCTATGTTCATTTTATGGGAAATTTGGAAACAAAGGTGCAAATGTGTATATGAAAATGCTCCCCCAAATCCTGCTTTTGAGATTTTGAATATTAGGCGTAATCTCCGCTTGGCAAACAATTTTATAATTCCTAAACATGTTAGCCGTAACAAGGCACCATTACGGGCGTTGGGGTTACAGGTGCTTCCAGTTAGAAGGAAGTTAGTTAGAATTGTTTTTTGGCACCCCCCTACACCAGATTTTGTGGCTCTTAATGTGGATGGATCCTCCCGTAAGAACAAGGCATCCGGAGGTGTGATCATTAGAGACTCTAGGGGTCTCAGTGTTGTGGGAAAACAACTATTTTTTGGTGCAGGTTCCAATAATAAAGCGGAAATTTTGGCTTTAGCTGAGGGCCTCCGCCTTTGTCTCTCATTGGGTTTCAAAAAAGTGGTAGTTCAAACGGACTCGGAGCTTGTTTGTGGCTGGTTTAAGGAAAATTTTAAAATCCCTTGGCAAATGGAAAACATTTTGAAGGAAATTAAGTTGTTGGCGGCATCCATGACGTTAGATTGCCAACATATCTATAGAGAGGCCAATGCGATGGTGGATGCGTTAGCGGATAGAGCGCAACAAGACTGTAGGACGGTTTCTTTCGGTGCGAATGATTTTCCTAGGCGAGTGGCAGGTTTGATTGTGCTTGACAGATGGCATACGGCATACATCCGACACGGGGAAGAGTAGAGGCAGATTTAATTATTTTATTTAGCGAGGAATGCTCTGGTTGTATTGGCTGGGCAGAGCCAGCAACTGGAACAACTGCGAGGAAGCATGCAGGGACAGTCTGTGGTGTCGCGACAGAGTTTCTGCTGGGGCGAGGTTGACTTGCTGGATGCTGGACTGTTTTGGATCGGGAAGGAAAGATGTAGCAAGACGCATTCAGGCTGCCTGGGTGCTATGGTGCACTCTGTTTTTGGAGCTGCAGGGCACTCTGTTTTGTGCGGCCTAGCCGGGTGTTGCGGGTAAGCTTGGAGCAGTTGAGTGCTCAGAACTGGGAATTGTTTGGTTGAGGCTGGAACTTGGCGGGGATTGCAAGCAATGGACGTGATCTGCGTGGGCTGGAAAGTGGCTGGATTGGTGATGTAGTGTTGTTTGGACCAAAGCATGGCATTGCAATTGCGCAGGCAGGTGGTGCAAGGTACTGCTGCTGGGTGCAGCTCTACAGGTGGTGGGTGTGCAAGACGATGTTGGTGAGAGGGATTGCGCAGTGATGTGCAGAGCGCAACTTCGCACTCTGTTTTTTGCTCAATTGTTTGTCAATTGGTTTCTTTGATTTTTCAAAGAATCTACTAGTGGGTCTTTGGTTGCAAGTTTTGTTAGCTAGCTTTTGGTTTTTTTGAAGCAATTTGATAGGTCTATGGTTGAATTATGGAGCTTGTCCTTTGGTGTCTAGTTTTTTTTTTTTTTTTTTTTTGCTTGGTTTTTAATACGGGTAAAGTCGTAATGTACCCCCGTTTAGTCTGTAAATCAAATTTTTTTGATAAGTAATAAAGGTCTGGCATCCCATAGTTGCCCCTCCCCACCGGAGGTTTAATTTTAAAAAAAAAAGTCTAAACAAAAAAGAAGGGCCATTTCCTAAATCACTTTATCATGTGGAAGGACTATTTCGGATCCAGGTGAGATTCTTGATAATACAAATGAATTTTTTCATAATCTTTTGTCTTACCAAGGAAACTGTGTGGTGGATATAAAATTTTTAGAGTGCATTCCAATGATTTTTAATTTCGCTAAGTGTGATGATTTGCTTAAAAAACCGTCTTTGGAGGAAGTTAAAGAGGCGGTTTTTGATATTCCCAAAAATAGTGCCCCTGAACCGGATGGTTTTTTTCAGACTTGCTGGGATTTTTTGAGTATTGATACATGGGAAGCTGCTATACAATTTTTTGAGGGGGAGACTTTGCCCGCTTCTTTCATGGCTCTGATTTCGAAAACGCAAAACCCAGGTTCCTTTTCTGAATTTCGCCCTACTAGTCTGTGCAACATGATTTATAAAATTTTCAGTAAAATTCTATGCAATAGACTGGCTTTGTTCTTACCACATATGATTTCTCTGGAGCAGAGGGCCTTTGTAAGAGGAAGGTTCATTGGTGAAAATATTGGACTAGCGCAGGAATTGGTAAGGGATATCCATAAAAAGGTTTTCGGAGGCAACGTTGTGTTGAAGATTGACATGGAGAAAGCTTATGATCGACTTGAATGGAATTTTCTATTCGCGGTGCTCAAGAGATTTGGTTTCAACAGTAGATTCTGCCATATTATTTCCAATTGTATTGCTTCTTGTGGTTTTTCAGTTTTGCTATAGGGAGCCTACAAAGGCTTTTTCAAATCTACCAGAGGATTAAGGTAAGGAGACCCTCTGTCACCATTATTATTCATTATTGCCTCTGAAGTCCTCAGTAGGGGATTGCAAGTGGCCTTCAATAAAGGAAAAATTGGGTATTATTATACACCTAGGACTTGCAGACCGGCCTCACATCTTCTCTATTATTAAAATGGTAGAAAATCTTCAATTCTGGGATACATGGAATTTTTGAAAAGATATTGTAATGCTTCAGGCCAGAAAATGAATGAGGGAAAAAATTTATTTTATGCTGGAGGATAAGGCACCTGTGGAAAGAATTGTGACTTTGAAAAGGTGTACAAGATTCCAATTTAAAGGTGCTCCTTTGACGTATTTGGGAGGGCCAATTTTTCAAGGTAAAGTTAGGATTTCCTACTTCGAAGAGTTGATTGCTAAAACTCAAAGTCGTGTTCAGGGATGGAAAGCAAAATTGTTATCCCCTGAGGGAAGATTGATCTTGATTAAACATGTCCTGAGCTCGATCCCTATTTATATTCTAAGTGTCATGTGTGTGCCCAAGAAAGTGTTATCAAGAATTAATGGGTTGCTAGCGGATTTCTTTTGGGGGGATTGTGAAGGCAGGTTGAAGAAAAAATGGGTGTCATGGGACAAGAATAGGAGGAGGAAGGTTTGGGAGTTAGAAATTTTACAGTTGTGATGAAGGCTTTTCGAGTTAAGGCTCTTTGGAATCTAATTAATTCAGATTCTTTATGGGCTTCTTTCATGAGGAACAAATACTGGTTGCCTAGAGTTGCTTTGAGTGGTCAAGTTGTAAAATGTGGGGCTTCACCTTTTTACAAGGAGATCATGCTTTGTAAACCTTTGTTATTGAGTAATTCGTTTTGGCGTATTGGAAATGACTTTATTAGTTTGTATGAGGAAAACTGGAATACTGTGGCGTCTTTTAGAAGGTCTGAGGACTTAGTTAGTCATGGTATTTGGCCTACGGTGAGGGAAGTGAGTTTGGGTAATTTTCAATTGATCAACCCAACTCTCTGGATGATGGCGCATAACCTCTATGCAAATAGATTGCGCGGTGAGAGTGGTGGCGATGATAGATGTGTATGGGCTCCAAATTCGAATGGTCTTTTCTCTATTCAGTTGGCGTATGAATTGTTACGAAGTCATGGGGTGGTAAGTAAGTTAAGTAAAAAGATATGGCAAGACATTATTCCTTCCAGAATATCAGTTTTTGTGTGGAAGCTATTGCGAAGAGGTGTGCCAGTGGACGGGGAGTTGCACAGATACGGTTTTATCCTAGCCTCAAGATGTATGTGTTGTGCCTATTCGAAGACGTAATCTTTGAATCACCTATTTCTTGATGGAGAGTTGGTGGTAAAGGTGTGGAACCATTTTGAAGGGGTTTTTGACGTGCATATAAGGAAACCAGCTGAGATCTTTACGGTTTTATTGATATGGTTCAAAAGAGCCAAGACGAAGTCACAAACAGGTGTGTTATACTTCTTGACTCCTATGTTTATTTTATGGGAAATTTGAAAGCAAATATGTAAGTGTGTCTATGAAGATGCTTCTCCAAATTCTGTTTTTGTTATCTTAAACATTAGGCGCAATTTAAGGTTGGCAAACACTTTTATCATTCTGAAACAAATCAGTCGGAATAAAATCCCATTAAGGACTTTGGGGTTACATAAGATCCCAGTTAGAAGGAAGGCCGTTAGAATTTTTTATTGGATTTTCCCTCCTACAGATTTTGTTGCTCTCAATGTTGATGGATCTTCTCGCAAAAACAAGGCATCAGGAGGGGTGATTATTAGAGACTCAAGGGGTCTTTGTGTTGTGGGAAAGCAATTGTTTTTCGGGGAAGGTTCCAATAACAAAGCGGAAGCTTTGGCGCTTGTGGAAGGTTTGCGGCTTTGTTTCTCATTCGGATTTAGAAAAGTGATGGTCCAATCAGATTCGGAACTTGTTTGTGGTTGGTTTAGGGAGACCTTTAAAATTCCTTGGCAGTTGAAGGACATTTTTAAAGAAATTAAGTTGATGGCGGAAAAAATGTCAATAGAATGCAAACATATCTACAGAGAGGCCAATGCGGTGGCGGATGCGCTAGCCGATAGAGCACAAAAAGATTTTAGGACTGTCACATTTGGAGCAAATGACTTGCCTAGGCATTTGGCAGGGTTGGTTTTGCTTGACAGTTGCCATATGGCTTATGTTTGTCATGGTCATGAATAGAGGAAACTTTTGTGATAATAGGCAGGGTTTTGTCAATAAATTGGAATGCCGTAATTGCGGAGCAGCAGTAGTTTGGATTTTCAGGGCCGTTGTTGGGACAGAGTGCTGGTTTCGGTTATTGAAACGTGCTTGACAGAGTGCTGTATATGACTCTGTTTTTCAGTTTGCTGTGCGGGACAGAGTCCTGGTTTGTTCGTTGGCATTCTGGAGTATTTTACATGCTGTTTTATGGTCCAGGTCGTTGTGTGGATAGCAGATTTTTCAGTCTGCTGTGCTGGACAGAGTGCTGATCTGTTATTTGCTGTTCTGGCGATTTTTTTCAAGCTGATTTGGTGCCAGGATGCTTGCTTGCGGGAAAAATTTGTGCCGGGCTGGTATGCTGATTTGGGTCTTTGCAAGTTGTTATGATGGAAGATTGCGTCTTGAGTTTGTTATTGCAAATTGCATTTTGAATTTGCAAGTTGATACTCCTTCAACTTGCAAGTTGTTTTTTTTGCAAGTTTGTTATTAAGATGCAAGTTGTTATGCATCAAGTTGCAGGTTGGAGCATAATTTTCAAGGGGATCAAGTTGCAGGTTGTTAAATTGCTTTTGAGTAGGGCTATTGATTCTTGGCCAAATGGTTTGATTCGGGTCTTTGGTTGTTTACCTATTTTTTTGTTTATGAGGCCTTAACTCTTGGTGAGTTTTGGCCTTTCTCTTGAATAAGGTCTCTTAAGTTCTAAACATCTCTTTGGGTTAGGCCTTATTCTTGGTGAAATAGGTCTAGGTTTTATTTTTCCTTTTTGTTATGTAATGGTTTACTTGGTGGTAGGCCTTATTATTTAAGGTCTACTATTTGGTGAACCAGGCCTTTACAAGGTCTCAGAGCGAGATATAAATTTCTTTCATGGACGGAGTTTTTAATTTTGGTTTGTTTATGATGTAAGTCCATTGGTTTCTTTTCTCGGGTAAAGTCGTCATGTACCCCCGACCGATGTACAAGAATTTTTTTCAAGTAATAAAGGTCTGACATCCCATAGTTTCCCTTCCCCACTAGAGGTTTATTAAAAACAAAAGAGGGTAAATTGAAAGTTCTCATTAAAACTATAATTAGTTCAACCCGTATGGGAAAAAACCATATTTGACAATAGAGAATTTTTATACAAATCAAAACTTACTACTAATTAAAGAAAATGCCTTGACATCACAATTATGTCAGTATTGAGCATTTGCATTAATGGAGGTTATACTTTTCAATTAACTAAAAAATGGTAACATGGAAAGTACCAAACCCAATGCCCAAAAGGCCATGTTTTAGTTTGAGTGGGCCTAAAAGGTGAATGGGCTCTTCCAACTCCAGTAGGGTCTGTTTAACTTCCCTCTCACCCATGTAAAACTCAACTTCTCTCTCTAGTAGAGTCTTCAACCTTGTCTCTCATTACCTTTCTTCCCAGCAAGCAATCTGGTTCGTACATCTCTCACTTTGTGTGTCTTTTCTTTGATGCTTGCTTTTGTTGTTTCATCTCTAGTATATCAATTTTAGTGAAGCTACTCCTGCTGCTGCCGGCTTTGCTGTTCTGGTCGATTGATTGAGTAGCAAGTGTATGAAGCAAATGATGCACAAACCAGAGATTTCGGTCTATTGAAGATGAAGCAGCGGATCTATTAAAGATGAAGTAGATGATGCACTCACCACATCGATTGAAGTCGATCAGGGAGGAGGAAGGAGGAAACCAGCAGACTTAGGATTCAGCAAAATAATTTGACCAAAAAATGTAATTTTTGCTTTTGTTTATTGTTTTTTTTTTGTGAAAAATAACGAAAAGGTATAAAATTCCCAAAAATATCGAAAAAAATCACGAAGAAAAAGTAAATCTCTTTTTCGCCATTTTTCTTTTTCGTATCTTGAGAAAAACAAAATTCTCGCCGAAATTTTGCGAAATTTCACGAAATCTCATTCTATAATTATAATACATAATTAGAAGAAAAGAGGTTGAAGACATTTTTTTTAATGTGGAACTCAGTAGAACATTTGTTAATAAATCCACTGAATTGTTGCATGATTGAAACTTTTAGGTGTCAATTTCTTTTTTCTTCTGAAGTCATGAACAACGTAAGTGCAAAATGATTCATTTTATCAACCTTGGCAAAGTTATCCATATGCAACACCTTCTTATGCTATAATACATACATCTAGAGTGTGAACTACTTGAACTTTTAATATGATATGTTAAAACTCTCAATAATATATAGTTTGTGGGCGATGAATCAGATCAGTGATTCACATAAGCTAGAAAGTCAAATATAATGAGTCGACATTCCCTATCATAACTCATAATCACATACCTTCCTTGGTAACTAGCTAGCTTTATGTAAAACCATGTAGCACTTTTAAAACAAATAAAAATAATTAAACCTCTGGGACGGAGGGGCGCCTGTTGAATGTCAAAACTTAATTGCTATGCCCAAACATGCTAAAATAATACATTGGGGGTTCATTACGACTTTACCCGAAAAAAACAAAACTATAAAACATCATCCTCTAATATAACCTGTATGAGCTCTATCAAGTCTGGCAAGGCCCAAAATTATACTTGGCAAGGAGGACTCCACATACTTTTGAGATCTCTTATCTTTCTGAGCTTTATCCGCCAACGCATCAGCCACCGCATTGGTTTCCTTATACACATGACACAAGAGAATTCCACGCCACGACAACCCCCGAATTTCTTTCCAATCAATTTCAAGAACCAGGGGATCTTCAGTTCACCTAGAAGCGTCCTTAATCACACTCGAGTTTGTCTGAATTTCAACCCTCGAGCATCCCAAATCTCTATACAACTTCAGCCCTTAAACCAGAGCCAAAACCTCAACTCTATTGTTTGAGCCTTCCCCGAAGAATAACTACGCCACTCCCAAGTAAACTTCTTGCCCGTTACAAACCACTGCCCTCTTGTCACTACCCCTTTCCTACTAGCTCCATCGACATTCAAGGTAATGAAGCCAATTTGAGGGAATAACCAATACATGTACCTAACAACACATATAGCCACCGATAAAATTTGTAAACCCAGGAGCATCCCAAAAATTTGTACCTAACAACACATACATGCCCTCTTGCCTCTTGTCTCTGTTCGGTCTATGTTTAGGCACAAAAACAAAGTAAATTAATCGCAGCCATCATCTCACCATTAAAATGATAGCCCTGTGTCTACCTTGGCATCCTCAAACACCCATTTGCACCTTTTGTTTCCACAATTGTAAGATTTAAACAAAAGCGTAAGCCCAAACAACAAACCAGATTTAGATTGCATATTTCCATGTCGAGACCATGCTTGAATCAACGATGGAACCTTCGTAGAACTGCTCAAATTCACATTGAAAATAGATTCAAATTGAGACGAAACTTTTATGGCAACTGCGCTATCAACAAAAACATGACATATCATTTCAACCTCCGGAGCATCCCAACATCGACAATGAGAAGCCAATTGAATTGAATTCCCCATCTCTGAACTTCTCCATGAACTGGAACTCCGCTATGAATAATTCTCCAAATAAAAATAGAAATTCTAGTCGGAAGAAGAGGATGCCAAATAAACTGAACGTCAGTATTCAAAACATTTTTATCTCTTATTAGATCATAAGCTGACCGATCAGAAAACTCTCTGTCTGGGTTTGGCATCCAAACCGAGTGTCTGCCGCACTTCTCCTACCTTTCAGTCTATCACTACAAGCCTTCCTTGCTGCTTCAGTGCCTCCCCCATACAGCTCTCCAAAACCTCCATGTTTCATCTCTGCTATAAACGACTATCTACCTTGATCCACCAATACCAAAGGTCTTAGAAAAACCATAATCGTGCACCAGTTCTCACCATAAAAAATGCAGTCACCAATCCCAATTCTCCAAGTAGAGTTAACAAAAAGAAGATCACGCAATTTCATTAATTCTTTAAACATTGGGAAAGCCCCAGTTTAAACTCCCTGAATCATCAACAAAATATTCGTTTGCCATACGTTTTCCGCATAAACACAACCCATAGGGATTTGGAATTAAACAAGTTCCACAATTATGCCTTCAACCGGAATGCTTTGACAACATTCGACAAACTGCACACTCCTACACCACCTTCATCCTCAAGTAATTAACATTCTTCCATGCTACCAAAGTTTTCCTAGACTTGCCTTTAAAATCACCCTAGAAGAAATCCGTCATTATCTTTTTGATCTTACTCAAAACTTGTTTCGAGACACACATGGGACTAAGCTCGAACTCAACACATGTCTTCTTAAAGTAAGTCTTCCATCTGGTGATAGAAGTTTGGACTTCAAACCCGCTATTTTATTTATCAATTTCTGTAACAGACCTTCAAATAAATAATCTTGCAATGCCCTTGGTAAATATTAACACCCAAGTACTTCATCAACGACCCTTTGTAACGAAACTTTGTGTATGACTTAACATCCACTACCATTTTCCTCCACCATAAAGGAACTCTTTCCAGCATTGATCTTCTGACCAAGCACCCTACAATATCTATTCAAAAATTTCATACACCCAAGCACAGACGATTTCCTACCATTTAAGAATATAAGCATATCATCTACATATAACAATGTGTTATAAGGGATCACTCTCTAGGCATATAGTAATAACACTTGTCACCCTCCAAGAAGGCTTTAACTAGACCTCTGCAGCCAAAATAAAAAGCATTGGCGAAAGAGGATCTCCCTGTCTCAATTCACGGGAAGATGTGAAGAAACCCTTGTACACACCTTGCAGCAAAACAAAAAAGTCATAGTTTGAAATGCAATTGGAAATCACATGACATACCTGGTTATTAAAGTCGAACCTACAGAGGATCAAAAGCAAAAAACTCCATTCTATATGATCATATGTCTTTTCCATGTCCAGTTTAAGAACCACATTTCCCCCAAAAGATCTATTGCTAATATCCCTTACCAGATCCTGAGCTAAACCAATATTTTCAACAATAGACCTGCCTCAGATGGAGGCGTCTTGCTCCTGAGTAACAATATCTAGTAGCAAAGTAGTTGATCTACTAAAAAGTACCTTACTAAAAATTTTGTAAATGAAATTGCATAGATTGATGAGTTAGAATCAGAAAAGAAGTTTGGGGTATCTATCTTTGGAATCAAGGCTATCAGGGTTGAGGTTAACGCCGCTGGCAACACTTCCCTACAAAAAATTCTGAAATAACTTCCTAGACATCTCCGCTAATAATCTCTCAACTAGCCTGAAAGAACCCACCTGTAAACCCATCAAGCCTAGTGGAATTATTCATTGAGATACTAAAAACAACATGTCTAACTTCCTCCAAAGTAATAGCCCTCATTAACCCATCACAATCTGATGAGGAGACCCCTGAGAAGTCAGTGTATCCTGGAAAAAGTTATTTGCTTCAAGCAATATTTCTTCTGAATCTGTAATATGTCTACCTAAAAGAAGAACAATGTGTTCAAGCATCACTTTCTTTAATCTCCTTGTCCCCATATCTTTGTTTCCAATACATTTCCTCCTTGCATGAAGCCATTTTATATTCTGCTTGACACCTTTAAGTTTGCACACCGCATTCACATCCCAATTTGCATCAACATTAGCCCAATTTCTGTCATCTTCTGCCCAGCCTGCTACCAAAATCAACTCCCATTACAATATTTCATCTTCCAAGGCTCTAATTCTACTATATACATTACAAAAAGTCTCCTTATTCAATGTTTTGATGGCGCCCCGAAGGGATTTCAACTTCACATCCACCTTGTCTAAGGCCCTCATATTCCCAATCTTAATATTCCATACAGAGGTCACTAAATCATCAAAATAAGGGTGAGACGTCAACATATTAAAAAATCTAAATGGAGACATACCTGATCTCATCTAAAAGGGTAGGGAGACCAACAGAGGTGCATGGTCAAAACACGTTTTATGAAGGTGTTCCACCCTGGTATTAGGCAATTGTGCTAGCCTATCAACATTAAATAGAATTTTGTCCAATCTCACCCAAATACGATCTCTGCCTCTTTTGTTGTTACACTAAAATTAGGCCCAGTAAACACACAATCAACTAATCCATAGTTTTCAAAACAAGACGAACATTGTGCCATACTAGTCCATGAATGTGAAACTCCCACTAGTTTTTCCTGAGCATTAATAATTGTAATAAAGTCTCCACCCACCAGCCAAGGAGACTCGCAGTTCAAAGCAAACCGATCCAAATTATTCCATATTTTTTTCATCTCCTCAATCAAACATTTTCCATAAACAAAAGACATCATAAAAGTATGGTTCGCCAAGGAGACTATTACCTGAAAATGTATTACTTGATCCGTCAAATCCACAACAGAGACTGATATATGTTTGTCCCAAAAAAGCCAAATTTCCCCCCACCTCTTCGTTAGAAGCAAACCCCGCTAACCATCTGACCTTGGAGGCCATTCATTGAAGAGGATGCGACACCTTTTCCAACTACTTAAAAAATTATCATACTTTAGGAAAGAAGGGCTCGAATCACCGGCATGGAAGAAGAATTTTGTTACCAACTTAATGAAATCTACTAGCATCTGTCGTCGGTTATGCTACCATCATAAATATAACTTTATATTCAGACATCATGTTTTAAGCCTCTCTCGAGTAGCCATGTTCCCAACTCCCCGAGCGTTCAAAAATATTAAGATGTCAATCATTATTTAAACGAGGGGGATTAGCATGTCTAGTCACCCGCCGTTCTCTCGAAGGGAAAGCCACTCTAACCATCTTCAACTTTTGATGTCCATGTTCACCTTCGTAAAATGTATCTGCGACAAGTCTTTCGTAATTGTCGCCTCTGGACCAACTTTGGAATCTGATGCCTAAATGGAGATGTCATCGCTAGTGCTTTCAAGTGCCCCATTTGTAGTCCTCTTATTCTTTTGTCAATAGGCAATCCTTGTAGTACCTCCCTGCACCTAGATTCCAACTACTGACTCAACCACACACTCGCTAGAATCCAGCTCATCTTTGTTAGAAAGTTGAAATTCCTCCCTTTCAGTCCCTAGCGTCCCCTGTGTATCCACTCCTTTCACAATTTTAAACTTTGCAATTTCAGCCAGGGGGTCACCATTTAAATCACCCTGCTTCATTTGCACGTCTACCCTCAATGTCCCACTCTTTGTTACTTCGGGCGAGTTCTCAACAGCCAAATCAGTTTGGGTGTTGCCCATTATTACTCTGTCAACCTTTTCGGTGTCTATTATTTGTCCAAGCTGGTCATCTTGTTTCATTTCCTCAATTTACACTACTTTGACTGCTCTATCAATGCCATTGTTAGAATATCCAAGTCCCAAACAGTCCTTTCTAAAATTTTCTAAATACTTCAACCTTTAAACTACTTTCTGACCTTTGTTATTTATCATTATGTATCTTATCAATACTCTTCTCCACTATACGTAATTTCCCCTACAATCATACTAACGACTAAAAGCTCCTCATCATCCCCCACATTTGCCTATACATCAAAAGTATTAGACACTTTACAATCACCAGACGATTGTATTTCATGCATGTTCATCTCCCCTATTATTTGAACCTCCTCTCCCTTATCATTTTCCCCACTGATCCCAGCAGCCTCCTCTAACGTCATGTGCTCCATAGCTAAAACACTTCCGACTACCTTCTTCTCTAGAATAGTTTTGATAACAAGCTTGTAACCTGTTTTGTGTTTTCGCCATCTCCTTTCTCTTCTCATCAGCCACTTCAATTTTTTTGGGGGATTCCCCATTATTAACACTTTTAATTTTTCTAGATGATTTTGGTTATCCAAGAAATGCTTATGTTAAGCTTGTAACTATCTCTAGAATAGTTAAGAATGAAAGAATTAGGAGATACTTAGGTGTAGTGTCCATAGAGGATAAAGTTAGAGAAAGTTAGAGCACCAATTAGAAAATGTCTAGATTGAAAAGTTGATGGAGGGTGTAAACGGAGGGGACGACCATTGAAAAATTGGATGAAAGCGGTAAAGGAAGACATCCTTGAGCTTGGATTATGCGAGGATATGTGGGAAGACCGCATTGCTTGGAGAACCAAAATCTATGTAGCCAACCCTGAAAGTATCGGGAATGATGATGAACCCAAGCTTCCTTATACAGACTGAAACATCATGACATATTAAAAACAAACCTCACAATATTCTAAACTTGAGAAAATTAGTTGTTGCTAGAAGCCTCTATTCCTCGATCTATCAATCCAACGGTAGTGGCTCAGACAGATTCATCTCCACACACACATATGCCACCGTTCGCCTAGTCAAACACCTAGTGCTATCATCAATCCACAAAAAAAACACTGAAAGAGTTTCCAATCGGGTGATGAAAAAATTGAAGTGGGAGATTAGGTAGTTCAACCCACAATGGTAAGACAATTGGATTTGCTCGCAAACTAAAATTCGCATGCCATCTAAAAGATTTGAAATGCACACCACAAATTAAAAAGTAGTGACGAGATAATACCTTTTTCGCCTGCTCCTTTGATTGCAGCCTTACCAAAATATGTCTTGGATCCGACAAACCCATAGAGAACCTATAATCCCCCAAGACTTATGTATAGCATCATGAATCGCTTCAAGGGTAGGCCTATAGCTCGAAAACTTTAATACCATCTCACATGTTTTACTATGAAGTTTGCCCCATTACCTTCGTCAGTATATGTTAATGTAATGGCTGGAAAACCTTACTTCCTAAAACTAGTTCCTTCAATAGAAACCTCAATCATTTTCATCACATGAAAGCTACCAAGCACTTGTGTAAAGGACCGAGGTAGCTGAGTCAACAAGTCGTTCCCCAGCCCAGCCGTGTTCCCCACACCATGAGCAGCTGGTGGAGCTACCATGGGAGAGTTGAAGATTCCCTAGGAAAAACTCTTCTAGTCACATGATTAGAAGGATCAACGTCCCAGAAAATTTTGACATGTTTCGGACTAAGTTGCCCCTGAGTTGCCAAAATCGCCCAATCCAGAGCTCACTTTTCGGAGACGAAGGTTCAATGAGTTCATATTCTTCTATTTTGTAAAACTGAAGAAAGTGGGAGTTGCTCACAATCACCATGATAGCATTTCACTCTCAAATCTCACCTATAAAGATTCATTTTGTAAAATGCTTCGTTGATCCTTTATCTGCAACTTTAATCTACAAGCCATTGAACATGTCTTTTAGGTCATTCGTTAATTTCAAGGTGCTAGAGAATGTTTTTCACGCTTGTCCACTAACAAATTCAATAGAACTAAGGACTAGTATGTTAAATTTATTGATGCACCAAAGAACACTATAGCAAATGAAACTTTTATTGGGACAATAAACTTTTATTTATATTTGGATAACATTGGAGAATTAAGTATGGGAAATATATCTATATTGAACCTTTTTTCAGTATTGTCTCAATATACATTGTCTAATAGACAACTATTCCATTTTTTATTTATTTTTAAATAAATTGGGTCATTGACCCTTTTTATTTATTTATTAATCCATGCCCGAAGGCTACAATATTGTTGCCACTTAATATCCTCGTCACCTCCATCTCGCATAGAGACTTGCTTTCGCTCCGATCCATCACCTCCACCTTGCATGAAGACTCGCTTTCGCTTCGCTCCGGTCTAGTCAATCTAAGCAGTTGCATTCAATACCCGAAGGCTTATCAACGGCGGAGCAAATGTGCTCCTAATAATCGGGCGAAAACTCACAAAATTCTAACTGGTGAGTCTCAAACCCGCGACCTCTCACAAGGAGAGTAGATGTCCAACCAACTGAGCTACAATTGATTGACGACAACTATTCCACTTATTTTATGTTTTAGTAGCAGATCTAGGCAAAACTTAGTTCTTTCGAGATCCTAAATCTTGAATAGGTGGATTTTTTTCACCTCAGATTTACATCATCTACACACACAATGAGTATAATAAATCTATGCGCAGACTTCACTGAAACATATAACTTCTGACCACAGCTCGAGTTTAATACAAAACAATATTTCACGCTCATTTTGTTATGACCACCCACACATAACCAACCAAGTTAATTTCATAAGGTGTTTGAACAACCACTCCAAAATTACACTTCATAAGGGAACCCAATTCTAATTGGATTACTTTTCAATCATGTTTTTATGCAAACGTACTCTTTCACAATGAGCATTTCATAATCCTTAATCATATGATTCAATGATAATTACATAAGAAAACGTGTATTTGACGATATTTTTATGATCCAACAATTTTCCACTATGAGCATAATTTAACGAGATTTTTCACTTTTGGGTACATGAGACTACCATTGATTCTAGGTAAACCATATGACACAGTTTGGAAAATTGAATAATTCGCGTACTTATTCTTCAGTAGTTTCCTTACCCCTCACCATCTTTTTCGAAGACATCTCCACTAGAGATGCATGTTTTTAATCTAAGATTGTTTTTAAATAGTCCCTTATTTAGAAACAATAGTTTTATCTCCATTGCTTATTAGGGATTATTTTTCATTTTTTAGGAGTTACACCATTAGACCGCTGTGTTTTCACGTTTCAAGCTGCTTAAGCGTATTTTCGATATAATATGTTCTCCCACAATCACGAGTGACTTTGTTTGTTACAATTGCATTGCAAAGGAATTTCTCACCTGCCTTACAAAGATATGAAGCCGTGATGAAGCATTTTCAATCGATATGCAATACCTCGTCACTTTTGGCTTTCAACATCAATATACATCTACTGTGTTATAAAAGTGACATATCTAATGTACTTTCTCATATAGATTTGTAGATGGATTAAGATGGGACAACAATCTTGGACTATTCCAAATTAACTCAAGTCATTTTTTCCGCATATCTCTTCTTAACAGTGACAATTTTGTCTCATCAAAATTATAGTTTGCATTGAAGGTATCACTTGCGATGATTTAATAACTTATAATTGTACATAATAAAACAGACACAAATAATTTACCAAAAGTACGAAATAGGGTATATAATGGTGGACCATAATTATTTAAGGAGGTAAGCACATAATAATGCAACTATAACTTATAAATTTATAATAATGCATGTAACACATAATGTCTCAAAACATAAATGTGTTTAACATAAATAATAGTGTGAATATGATTACCAAAGATTCAACCAATCCATGCAAGATGTTTAACATCTATATACTGAGATAAGCAATATCATCGAATGTTTTTTATTAATTAAACTCACAAGTCGTGTAGTCTCGACTGATTTAGTCTCAAGTTATTTACAATCTTGCATAATCATAACCATGAGCTACATGTAACAATGTGTACATTTGTCATTGCAAAGAGATCTATAGAAAGATAATATCTCCTTAGATTTTTGAAGTATACAATGATAGTAACCAAAATCAACTATCTTGGGGAGCATGCATTATAATTTGTTATTATAAAATAGACCCTCTAATACAAAGATATTCAATCTCTTTTACATTATGTCTCTTCATTATACTATTTAATCCTAAATAGGAAATTTTGAGACTTGGAAGAATACATTAATATGCAAAATTATGCAATGTCAATATTGTTATATCAAATCTATTAATGATGTTTCTCTACAACATAGAGATTAGTATAAAAATAATAAAAAACCATAATTCCTTCAGCAAAAGAAAATATTATCATATAGAATATATCTCATATAAATAACTATGTACCAATAAATATTGAGTGTTACTTAAAACATCAACACAAAATCATATGCTTAACATCACTAATGTATTGCCCATATCATTGGCGCAATACAATTTTAGCATTGGATATTATAAATTTGTTAGTAAGATAAATTTCAAAACATATATTAAATTAATACCCCATCATAACTTGTCAAAATTCATTTAGCCAATAATATAAATTAATGATAGTCGTCTTATTACAAACTTAAGTTTATAGAAATTGTTATGTGTAGAAATCGTCTTATTAATGTATAGAAATCGTCCTTAAGTTTTCATTATTACATACTTGCATGCCTAACGATATCTACAATTGATAAAAATAAAAACAAAATGTTGGAGATGAGAATTGAACCATGCACTCTTATTTGCATTTTAAGTCCCAACCAATAGATGCAATAAATCTCAATCTTGAACTAAGTTTATATACAAACTTATCTTGGTGCTTTAAGTTATATCTAATTCGTTATATACTTGTTCATTTCCCATGTTGTTGGCACGATAGAAGGTGGATCGTGGCAATAGGTCAAACTCGGTTAAAATTTTAAGCAAATAAGAACAAAAACACAATTTAAAAATGACACAATTAATACCCCCTAAGCTTTGATTTTCCAAAATATGGAGTTCATGGTTTTTGCTTGAATGTGTTTTAATATTGAAAATACTTCCGATGCGAGGTGCATTAGATTACAGTTATTTTTGGAAAAAATGCATAGATGTGAATGCATATTAAAAACTTTAAGCGTTTATATTAGAAATTGGTTTCATTGGAAAGATCTTCAAAAATGCATTTAAACCATACCAAGTTTACTAAAATCTTACAATTACGTAGATAGTTATACAATTTTTATTTTAAAAAACAAAAAATTTCTCTCTGCTGCATATGCATCCCACAATCTTTTTCACATTTTTGTTCATTTCCTTTACCCTTCTACTTGCAACTTATAGATTTGCAAAAAAATGCATTTTTGAAAAAACACCATTTTGATTTGTAATATAGATTAGATTACAGTTATTTTTTTGGAAAAAATGCATATGACATGAATGCATATTTAAAACTTTAAGCGTCTATATTAGTGATTGGTTTCATTGGAAAGATCTTCAAAAATGCATTTCAATCATACCAAGTTTACTAAAATCTGAAGCCAATGGTGTTATGGCCTAGTGGTTAGGGCTGTGTGGGTTTGTCCCCCACATCCTAGCTTCGAATCCAACCTGCGGCATGGTTACTTTCTAATGGGTGTTGACCTATAGGTCGCCCAGTTGATAGGTTATGGGATCCTTAAAAATCCAGCTCGCCTTTCAAAAAAAAAACAACAAAAACAAAAAAAAAATCTGAAAATTACGTAGATAGTTATACTATTTTTATTTGAAAAAACAAAACTTTCTCTCTCTGCCGCATATGCATCCCACAATCTTTTTCACATTTTTGTTCATTTCCTTTGCCCTTCTACTTGCAACTTATTTACAAACATGTCATTGATCATAATGAATCTCCAATATCAACATCTTCCGCAACTTTCAGTTCTAACCATCTTTTATCTCTAACCCCAAACACCATTTGATTTTTAATATAGATTAGATTACAATTATTTTTTTGGAAAAAATGCATATGACGCGAATGCATATTTAAAACTTTAAGCATTTATATTAGTGATTGGTTTCATTGGAAATATCTTCAAAACTGCATTTCAACCATACCAAGTTTACTAAAATCTGACAATTACGTAGATAGTTATACAAATTTTATTTGAAAAAACAAAAAAATTCTCTCTCTGCCGCATATGTCTCCCACAATCTTTTTCACCTTTTTGTTCATTTCCTTTGCCTTTCCACTTGTAACTTATTTACAAACATGTCATTGTTCATAATGAATATCCATTATCAACATCTTCCACAACTTTCAATCCTAACCATCTTTTATCTCTAACCCCAAACACCATTCTGATTTGTAATATAGATTAGGGTATTCCCTGTACCTTCGACACTCAAATTGCTTGATAAGGGGGAATTTTCAACTTTGGCCAAGGGTATTTTCGTCCTATGTGAACATAAATTTCAGCCAAACACCCTCCCCCTCTATGTGATCTGTTAGATCTTTATATTTGGCTAAATCTCAGCCGTCTTTTATCTCCAACCTAAAACACCATTCTGAGTTGTTATATAGACTAGAGTATTCCATGTGTTGTTAGCACTTCAAATATATTTTTTGTTGCTAAATATCATATACTGGACACCCCAGCCACCATCCTTACATTCGCCCTCAATCAGTTTTGAAATGCAAGCCTATTCTAAGATTAAAATATATATTATAAACTTTAGGATTAGACTCAGTCAAAATTTTAATCATTTAGGGGGAAAATTTAAACGCTAAGAGTGAGTTCTTCCCAAACTTTGAAATCGCTAGAAGTTCAGGATTTTTGTTTAAATGTGAATTAAGATGCCCAACTCATTTCTTCTTTTCCTGTTGTGATGGACACGTCTCATTCCTTTTGAATATGTCTTGAGAAGCCATTTTCATTCTTTTGAAGAAAAAAATTTAATGCTCATGGCGAAAAATGCATTAGACGTTTGTCAATAATAAAATATATATTTTTAAATTTAAGTGATTGTATTGATTATTGGTTTTGATGGGAAGATTTTCAAAAATGCATTTCAAAGACACCAAGTTTACTAAAATCCAACAACTACATATATACTTATGACAACTATCATTTTGAGAAAAAAGAAAGGGTTATTTCCCATTTGGCCCCATTAATTTATGGCTATTCTTCAACCCCCAAAAGTTTTTGTATTCTAGTCTAACTATCATTTTAAAGTTTGACTGTTAGGTCAAACACGTTGACCAGCTTCAGCTATCCATATTTGTGTTAAATACCAGATTGCCCATTTCTTCGAGATAGATACAACTCTATATTTTCATCTCGAGGCAATATAAACTCATCATCCCCAAACATATATTTTTCCCTTATCTGTAATATTAACTCATTTTCCACAAAATCTTTATTTTCCCTTTAATATAACCTCATCTTCCCCAAATATATTTTTCTCTTATCTGTAATACTAACTGATGGTACATAAAACGGTCATGCCCCTGAGTCGTACACGTGTCGTGATAATCTCGAGGAAATACAGACCCCAGCATCAGCCTAACATTGAACAGGCCCAATCGGTTCTAAGCACACTCATTTCAGTCCTCCAAGCGGACCCGGACTCTCACAGCATGCTAGGCCCACACATGTCACAACTATCCTCAATGCCCATAAGCCCTCTTTAGGCAAGTATCTCGAGGATCACCTTCGGATAGGCAACTACACTTGTTCTCTGCTTCCAAGTAGGAAGCAAACACCAGAGTATCTTTCACACAGGGAAACTCCCTTCTACTTAATTAGAGAGAGATGTCCTCTCTATACAATGGTCAGGTTAAACCAGAACTCGTTGCACTATAAATAAGACATGAGGTTGGTAAGCTAAGGTACGATACAAATTTCTTGTTACAACATTACACCTTCCTTAGATCTTTGTCTGACTTTAGCATATGAGTGCCATTGGCCGAACCACGGTGGTATGTGGCTAACGAGTGCTACTTGTGCAGGTCAATAGGTCAGCAAGAACTAGGTCGGAGCAGGGAGCGAAAAATGACTGCATCAAATACAACAGTTCATCAAGGCAGTGGAGATGCTCACACGACATAATCCAACGGCTGCTATTGGAGATCAGGAACAGCACGGACCTCCACCTCCAGTGGACGATAGGGAGCAAGCATAGGAGAGTCAGGCCCCTGCCAGTTCCCATTGGACTAAGAGAGGTTGTGCGGCTAACGCTGTGCTCGCCGCTAGGATAGAAAGGCTAGGTCCCGGAAACCCCCTCCGTAAAGGAGCGCACGACCCAGACGTACTATATCGCCTCTCCGTCCCACCCTTTGTAGACCGGATCATGAGTGAAGCACTTCAGAGGAAGTTCACTCCAACAAAGCTCGATTCCTATGACGAGACCACTGATCCTTTTGATCATCTGCGCCATTACCAGCATGTAATGGCGTTCAAGGAAGGATCTGAGTCTGTCATGTGCAGAACCTTTCCCATCTATTTCAAAGGCTCTGAATTTACGTGGTTCCACAACCTTCCACCAAAGTCCATCGACTCTTTCAAAATGCTTGCAAAGGAGTTCCTGACACGTTTCGTAGGAAGTCAGCATTTCAGAAAATGCCTCGACTACATACTCTATCTAAGGCAGAGGTCCGACGAGACACTATGTCACACGCTTCAACAACGAGCAGACCCTCATCGATGGGTACAATGACAACACAGCTATGACGGCATTCATTGCGGGCCTCAGAGAGGGAAAACTGTTCGAGGACCTCACCTTAGAGCCTCCTCTAGACATGGCAGAACTCTTCAAGAGCGTCTAGAGACACATCACCCTAGAGGAGTCAAGGAAAGCGATGAGGGAGACCAAAGGCGACAAAAAGCCCTCCGCTTCTAGGGACAAGAAAAAGGGAAAGAGATGCGAAGATGAGGAATGAAGCAAAAGAAAACGCATCGACAACATACTTGATCCTAGTCGACTCAGACCGGATAAATCATCCAACTTCGTTGGATTCAGAGCCGCGACACCCCTAAATGCTAGTTTGTCGGATGTACTCAACTCCATGAAAAATTGAGAGGAATTGAAGTGGCCCCCGAAGCCACGCGGAGACCTTGCCAAACAGGACAACGACAAGTATTGAGCATACCACAAGGAGGGTGGCTACAACACCAACGATTGCAACAGTTTGAGGTATGAAGTAGAGTACCGGATTCGCAAAGGCAAATTGAAAGACTTCCTGAAGTCTGTGAAGCAATGATAACAAACCAGGGATCGGGGGAGTCAATTAAAGAGATAAAGAAGGAGACTCCTGGGATAATATGCGTCCTTCATGGAGTCGGACCGAATGAAAACCAGTCGTACAGGTCCCGCAAGTGGACTCTGCCGGATATGTAGACACGACCCACGGATGAGGACAAACGCATTTGCTATTCAAGAATTCAGAACCCCATTCCCACTTTAACTTTCACGAACAAAGACCTCGATGGAGTCCGAGCTCCACATAACGACGCCTTAGTCATCTCAGTCTCCATAGCAAGTTAGGAGGTAAAGAGAGCTCTGGTTGACATAGGAAGTTCACTTAATGTTTTATCCTACAACGTGTTCCGCAACATGGATCTCAAAGAGGAAAACCTGATGACTTCAGAACACCCTCTAATCAGATTTAGCGAGGAGAAATGCTTCCCCATTGGAAAGATAAGATTAGCTACGATAGCAGGTGAACGCGGCTCAGGAAGGTCAAATTTCTGGACTTCATGGTTGTAGACACACCATCATCCTACAATCTAATCCTGGGAATACGATGGCTCCACCAGATAGAAGCAATGGTCTCCCCCTTTACCAGTGTGTTAAGTATACTGCTAACTACTCAAAAAAAATACCATACGTGGAGACCAACCTACAACATGAGGCTGCTACTACGCCGCATTGAAACATATAGAGTGCTCCCAGATTCAGCTACATCATGCAGAGCAGCCTGACCCAGTGCAAGACCAAAGGACGGGAGAGACACCATTTCCGAGCGGTACAGGAGCAATCAGCTCTCCTGCCCAGCGAGTCGTAAAGGCAATGGCAAGTAGGAACACATCCCCCCGACATTTCGACGGCGCAGAGATCCGCTCCTCTGCAAGGTTTATTCTTCAGTGACCTTTGTAATGCCTTGACGGTCAGCTAAATCGGTTCACGAAGAGCAACTTGAATTCACTTCGAGGCCAGGATCAATTTCTCTCCATCAACGGTTAGTTTGCTTTAAGTTGTTTGTTTCCCTTTCCATAGTCATTATTGAGATTTAGTTCTTAAAATGCTTATGTGATTCGCAATCATTTAAGAAATAAAGGAAAAATTACGAAAAACTAACTCTATTTTCGAAAAGATGTAACAGCAAACACCTTGAGGCAGATACAAAAGACTACATATTACGAAAACCCTGAGGCGGATACAAAACACTGAGCATCTCAATACAGTGCGAACTGAAGTAAAAGACTCGCTTAGACAATTCTGCAACGGACAAAGTCCAACGAAAACTTGTAGACCCTCTGATACGAGTAATCTGCAAGTGAGAGAAAAGATAAGATAATGGGAGACCTCGAGACCTTCCCAATGTAAAGACGAAGTGCCAGAAGAGATTGCAAGACTGAGTAGTCAGATTACTCTGTCAAATCACTCTGGAAAAGTCTCATACTATAGCATTGTAGACCTCACAATGAGCTGCTGATGTCCTCAAGAGACATCTCGCTGTCTATCGTACCTCCTCGAAGGTCTTAGAAGAAGGCAGATGAGGACTGCATAAGTAGCGATGCAGTTACGGTCTCATAATGCAATCAAAAGATACCATTTTTCCCATATGCGATGGTAGGTGTAACTGAGAGCTACCACACCCGGAGTCAAAACACATCAACCAACACTTCGATACAAGTGGCACTGTGTAATACCAAGGCATCTCCCTTGATAGGAAATCCATACTACTCCTAAATATGAGAAGAAATTACGAGACCTCAGTGGATCAACTATGTGCCCACCCATATCAAATGACCACGCATAATAGCAGCTATCACTATGCCCGATCGGCGCAAATGTCAGAGCATTCGGAGACTCTAGATATGGAGATCCAACTTTAGCCTTTGGAAAATCCAAAGCATTTTCCTCAGCCTTTGGAAAACCCAAAGCATCTTTTCCAAACAAGAACATTACAGGGAATAAACTCAGCAGAGGATGGTGCCTACAATGATTGGAAAACATTATTATATGACATCATGGTTCACCAAGTAGGTACTCAAGCATTAACTGCTGAGCATTGAATGCCGTATGGGAAAATGGAAGACAACGGTTCCCAAGAAAACTGTGCAGGCCTCGTCAATCAATTAATGATGTTGCATGCAACCCCATCAATTGATGGGGAATAGCCGATGCTCAACCGTCACGCAACCTACGTCATACACATGTCACCGCGTGATTTACGTCGTACACGCAATGCACCGCGCAGGAAACCCTAGCCCTTCCTTTACGGGCCCATGGGCTCAGCCTGTTATTCAAACAGCACCATGTCGCATGCTTGGCATGAGCACTTGAAGATCCTAGTTAACCCTGACATACAGACTTTATCACTCGCTAAGTTAAGGTAACTTCGTCCACACCATGAACTGTTAGGTTCGCACGCCCCTCAGAAGGCGGAACCTCTTTTCAAACCATGCAAGTTTAGTCAATCGAAGCTGATGACAACAACTTCTGGTTCAACCCTTCACCTAGTTCGCTCAGAATGGGCTTTGACGATTAAGGAAGTAGGAGTCTAATCAGTGCTATCACGCCTGGTAACGATGACTCACTAGGGATCATTGCACCTTACGGCCAATGATCGACGAACCTAATCAGGTAAGCCTAGCTGGTGACAACTAGCAATGAAAGCTTTTGATCAAAACCTGAACTTGTAGCCCCCACTACGAGGGTGTAAATAGTCTAGAAGGTGGGAGCCTAGTCAGTCCCGAACTGATTTCGACGGCTCCCCACGAGACCACTGCTCTTCAGCGTTGCCACCGAATCACCAACCCTGGATTTGGAGCCCCCACTGCAAGGGTGTAGGTAGTCTGGAAGGTGGGAGCCTAGTTAGTCCCGAACTGATTCCGATGGCTCGCCATGGGACTACTGCTTTTCAGCGTGGCCGCCAAATCACCAAACCTAGACTTGTAGCCCGCGTTGCGAGGGTGTAGATAGTTTAGAAGGTGGGAACTCAGTCAACCACGACCTGATTTCGACGATTTTCCACGGGACCACTGCTCTTCAGCGTGGCCGCTAAACCCTCAAAAATTTGTAGCTTGGTGCACTCAGTTGTCAATAATTTGGATGGTGGGAGCCTAGTCAGTCCCGAACTGATTTTGATGGCTTGTCACGGGACCACTGCTCTTCAGCTGGTTTCCAAACCTCTCTTGAATTCGTAGCCCCCAGTTTGCGAGGAGGGTGTCGATGGTTCGAAGAATGGGAGCCTAGTCAGTCCTGAACTGATTCCGACAGCTTGCCACGGGACCACTGCTCTTCAGCCTAGTCGCCAAACCTTTACTCCCTAAATCCGTAGCCCACTTTGCTTGGTCAAACACGATTCAAAAAATGGGAGCCTAGTCAGTTTCGCAGTGATCCCAATGGCTTGCCACGAGACCACTGCTCTTCAGCCTAATAGCAAAACATGAATTTAGTTGAGTCAGCGCCTTCAAGCTCAAACGGATTGACATTCTAACTTTAGAAAAGGCCACTCGTGCGGGTACAAAGATAGTACAACCGATGTCCAGATAAAAGCTAATTAGGATGCCAACCCGAGCTTATGGCACCTGACTCAGCACAAGCACTCTGACGCGTACATTCGGCAACTACAACTTGCCCATGGCAACAACTACAGCCGACTAGTCAAGCAAACAAGGTAAACATCAAGCAGTTTACCTATGGGACAAGACACAACTCGGATGACTCAACCCCCACTTAAATTGTTCGCAACATGCCCACTGTCAGACATAACTATGCAGTAATGACCCCAAGTCATTCACAATACAAAGTAGTCAAACTCTCTACCACAGACAAACCAGACAACGTCCTATTGATTCAACCAGCCTATGCCAAAGTAAGTCGACAAGGCAAAACGAAAAACATGCAATAAAGACACCAAGTATGAAACGAAGAAAACTGTTTTCATTATTGGTAAAAACAAAAACAGTACAAGCATACAAAAATACTCCTAATCAGGAGAAGGTACAGAAACGGAAGAGCTAAGCTTGGTGGAAACAGGGGTAGAAGTTGCATCCATACGCGCTTCGACCTAGACGTTAGGGATCGAACCGTCCACCTCTCCCGACGACTCAGAAGTAACAAACAAGTCTGCATACGACATCTTCTTATAACGGCCAAGATCCCACTCCGGTTGTTCCTCCTTCATCAGAGCCAATAGTTCCAATCGGCCATGTACAACCCAACGGAACTCACACTTGCCTTGTTCCTAAAGAAACTCTTTCTCTCGCACCTTCATGTCGACAAGTTCACGCTCTAGTAGCTCCAACTTGACAGTTAGCGTGTCGACCTGAGACTGCTCTATGGTCAGACTGCTCTTCACAGCACTAAGCTCATGCCACCCCAATTCGAGCTAGTCCTCAGCCTTTCTCGCCTTGCAGACATAGAACTCCACATCGGATTCCAACTATTGTTTCTCAACAGCCCAGTTAGCTTCCTTCGAGCGCTCTCTTCAGCAAAAAATTGTAGCTCAGAATACACCTTAGTCATAGCATCCTGGGCAACCTCGACTTCTCAGCGAGCCTAGCTAAACTCCTGCCTGAGTCTGTCCCTTTCGGACACCGCCTCCATCAAAGTATGTTCAAGGTCCTCCAGACGAGCCCCCTGAGTCTCAGCAGCTTCGGTTGACTGATCCAACCGCTTCTCCGCAGCCTACTTCATAAGCTGTTCAATTCCACGGAGCTCATCATAATACAACAGCTGCATGTGAGAGAAGACACGGTCCAAGGTATATACTCTTTAACGAGCCGCCTCGACTTTTGTTCCAGCAACGGCCACGTGGCTCATATGAGACATACCCAAAATAAGGTACTTCAGACCCTTATCCATGCATCCTTCCAATGTATCCTCTTTAGGTTTCGGAGCATGATCCATCAACCAGCTGTGGCACTTGCTTATGTGTTTCCTTGAAGCATACTCTACATCCACCTCTTGATGCAAGACTTGTGAGCTAATCTTTACCAAGTCAGGTGCAAACAGGTTAATTCGTGCATCTGAGTGAAGTCTTCCCTGGTCAAGAACTATGGCATCACCGCCCTTCACAGTTGCCACCGTCAAACTCTCCTTCGTGGCCTTTCCTTTGTCAAGAACAATCGACCCTTTTATTGCGAGGCGGCTCAATGGGATCTAAAAGGAGAGAATGGAGCAAATTATCCAAATGACCTCCAACACTTCCAATTGTTTCCCTAAATGAGACGGTGGGCAATGCGGACTAAAAGAGACACGGCTGGTACCGTGGCCACCTTCTCGCAAAACAGCAGTAAGGTGATCAGATTCTACCACCTCAGGCGAATCTTCACATGAACCTCCAACAATAATGGTCCCACGCGAATCAGCACCAGTGAAAATTGCCATTGCGACTCACACCAAACGTTCATTCAGGGTCTCAACCTGCACGTCACTAAGGTTTGACCTGCCCATGACTCTTGTCAACCGCAGGTAATCTTTCTCCAAGACGAAAACGTCAGTCTTCGCCTAAATAGACCTAGCAGGCTCACGGTCCTCTCTCATTGGAGCGGCTCGTGCCGAAGATGGCCCAACTCTAATGCAAGCCCTCCTCCTCACGAACGAAGCAAGCGCCTTAGAAGGCTCCTCAACATTGGATAGAACAAGAACTTTGGCCCCAGCTGCCTTCCTCTTCCTAGAAGGGGCTGTGCGACTCACGATACAGAGTGGGGGCAACATGCCAGTTGTCCCACAGCCCACTACGGATGAAGTTGGAAACTCTTGTGACATCGCTCTCCTTCGTTTGCGGCATGACATAGAACGTCTTCATGGTGTTTTGCTCCCCTAAGGTGAGAGAAGCGGTAGGAAACCTTCCTACAAGGGAACATTCTGCACCGGAAATACTTTGAATCCCCAGGAGCCAAGAATCAGTACTTTCGCCAGAACATGAAATCATCAGGTAGTTTACCGAAGCACTTCCGCGACTTCATTTTACAGACAATGTTGTTCTTCAGCTGAGGAGAGGTCAGCAACATGGATCACCCGTAGAGTCACGCTAACACCAGCCTCCTTAGCACAAAGCAGAATCATGAGGATGATCCTATATCCATTATGCCCCAACCGAGTTGGAAGAATTCCTAAGATATCCAAGAACTCTTAAATCACGTCCAAAACTCGAAAATGCACTCCAATTTTGAGCATCCCACGATGTTAACAAATGAAACCGACAAGAGATGACATGGGCGTTTGGTTGCCCGTTAGGAGATACAATGGCAGGTCCTCAGGAACCACAAAGTTCATACGGATTTCGGCAAGACCGGGCTCGGACAACAACTTGTCTTCAAAAAATTCCAGCGCCTCAGCCAAAACATCATCATCAAGAAGGTTTTCTTGAGCCATGAAGAAGACGAGCGATCTTTTCAGGACAATATCTTTTAAAGCAAACAAAGTAGAAGAATCAAACTCTGCACTGTGGATGACCTAAATAGATAATGGTTTCTCGCCTCTTTTCCACTGAACCGACGCACGTGTCATTAATGCGGAATGCGGCTCAAGCAACGATTCAAGCTCAATTATCATGAGCGGAGAATCCCTTCAAGAAATGACTTAGCGAACCGATGTGATGGTCCACTAATTCGGGGGGAGTAGCTGATGATACATAAAAATGGTCACGCCCCTTAGCCATACACGTGTCATGATAATCTTGAGGAAATACGGACCCCAGCATCACTCCAACATAAAACAGGCCCAAGCGACTCTAAGCCCGCTAACTTCAGTCCGCCAAGCGGACCCGGACTCTCACAGCATGCTAGGCCCACACGTCTCACAACTATCCTCAATACTTATAAGCCCTCTTTAGGCATGTATCTCGAGGATCAGCTTCAGACAGGCAACTACAGTTGCTATCTGCTTCCAACTAGGAAGCAAAGACCAGAATATCTTCCATACAGGGAAACTCCCTTCTCTTGATTTCTTTTGGATTGGGAACTATCTCCCGCGTATCAAGAAATACAAAGCTAACAGGGAACTTCCCTCCTACAGCATGAATCTTAATTAAAAAGGGAACTCCACAAAGATTTCCTCCCTAAACTACGCCTACAATGGCCTGGTTGAATCAGGACTCTTGCACTAAAAATAAGACATGAGGTTGGTAAGCTAAGGTACGCTACAAATTCCCTGTTACAACATTACACCTTCATCAGATTCCTGTCTGGCTTTAGCATTGGAGTGCCATCGGCCACCCCACGGTAGTATGTGGCTCATGGGCGCTACTTGTGCAGGTCAATAGGTCGGCAGGAATCAGGTCGGAGCAGGGAGCGAAAAATGACTGTATCACTAACCCATCTTTCCCAATTTTTTATTTTCCTTGTAATATTAACTCATTTCCTATAAATATTTTTTGCCCTTATCTGAATACTAACCCATATTCCCCAAATCATTATTTTTCGTGTAATACTAACCCATCTTCCTCAAATCTTTATCAATTTTTTACCTTCATTGTCTTTAGGCCAAACCCAAAGTCAACCTTCATTTTTATAAGCTTCTTAGTCTCCACCCCTCCAACACACTTCCCTCCCACCAACTCTTGCAATCCCATAACCACAACAAACCCAAAAAAAATTTGACTCACCGAGTCGACCCAACAACATTCAATGGCTACTCTATTATAACTTCTCCTCTTCACCTTCTTCTCCGAACCCCTCTATTCGACCTCTTAAAACTATATCTTTATTTTGCCCGATAATTTTTGGGGAAAATGGGTTTATATTGCCTTGAGATTCACATATATAGAATTGTATTAATCTCGAAGAAACAAGCAATCTGGTCTTTAACACAAATATGGATGGTTGAAGTTAGTCAACGTGTTTGACCTAACGGTCAAACTTTAAAATAGGGGTTAAACTTTTGGGGGTCAAAGAAGAATAGTCATAAACTAATGGAGGCCAAATGGGAAATAACCCAAAAAGAAAACACAATATAGTCTCTCTGCCACAGGTACATTCCACCAACTTTTTTCACTAGTTTTTCATTTTTTCTTTGCCATTCTACATGTCTTATATTTACAAATGAGTCAATATAGAAAATGAATCTCAACCCTCAATACTTTCTTAAATTTCAAGCTTAGTCACCTTTCATCTCCAATTCCTTAGCAATGAAAAGTAAAACACCACTCTGAGTTGTAAAATGAACTAGCATATTACCAATGTCATTGGCACTCCACACACTTTTTTTCTCTGTTAATTATCGTGCAGGATGCCCTCACCACCATCCCCACCATTGCCCTCAATCATTTCAATAAAAAAAAAATTGGATGTAAATTAATTTTTTGAAGTGTAAGCCTATTTTACAGTAAAAGTACTAATTTATTTAGAGTCCAACTCAGTTAAAATTAGAATTGCTTGAATGTTTGAGGTCTTTGTCTGAATTTTCGTTAAAATGTCCATCCATTTCTTTGAAAAATATTATACTTAGACACACATATATATATATGGGATGTCAGACCTTAATAACCATAGTAAAAAAACATTTACACAAAGTCGGGGATACGTTACGAATTTACCCGAACTAGAACTGCAGAAGCAATCCTATGCAATCCTATGAAAAATCTAAAATCAAACAATGCTAGAAAAATTCTCAGCTCACTAGAAAAGGCCAGTAAGAAAAGGCCTTAACAAGATATAAGGCCTTACTCAAGAGAAATGCCTTACTCAACAAAGATAAGGCCTTACTCAAGAAGGAGGCCTTAATTAACAAGAAAGAGCTTTGAATCACAGAAAGGATCCAAGCAGACCAACCAAAACTTTGTTTCTAACAGTCATAGGACAACCAAACAAACAAACAAACCAAACCAGCACTCATTATCTTGCTTCCAAGAATCAACACAAACCTCATCACCACATCAACATGCAAAATCATAAGGGCCAAGATAGCTAATTAGGCAGCATAGCCCAAGATTTAGCAATGCACTAGCAATCACGTCCACACGCCTCGCCTTAAATCCCAGCCAATCAGCAACGCCAAAAACATCAACTGCTAGCGACCCTGTAGAGCATCGCACACTAGCAGATTGTGCAACCCTCAGCGAACATATACACTACATCCTCAGTGCAGCATTGCCAACGCTGCCACTTAGTACCCAGCTGCATCCAGGAACTACACTGCACACCAAGCGTTGCTAATCCCAGCCCCTTGCAGCTACTCTTACAGCCATTATAACCGTTAATAAGTGTATCAAAAATCCCGAATTGCTTCCAAATCCTCGTAGCATCTTCGCACATAATTGTACAATCAAAACTCCTCCAAACCAACTCATCTAGCATGACGGACATAAGGAGTCTGAATCTTTTCTAAGTGAACCAACCCGCCAATTTTGGTAAGAAAATCAGCTTCTCCGTATTCCCTACTAACTCTTTCCTTTTGAGCGCTATCCGCAAGTGAATCTGCCACTACATTAGCTTCCCTGAAATTATGAACACAATTAAATTCCATGTGAGATGTCAAACTCTTGATCTCCCGCCAAGCGTTCTCCATGAACCAAGGAATTTTAAAATCCTCATAGAACCAACCCCGCACTATTTTAGAGTTCGTTTGCATAGAAACCTTTGTAATCTCCAGTCTTTTGCACAAAAGAAAACCCTCGATGATTGCTCGAACCTCCGCAAAGTTATTTGAACCGTCTCCAAGAACCACTTGCCTAGCCACTAAACAATTACCCAAACTGTTTATGATAATAATGCCGGTTGTGGCCTTGTTCTTCCTAGACGAACCATCTACATTAAGTGCCACAAATTTCTCCTGCGTAAAATTCTAGTAAACAACTCTATTGTTCTTCCTAATTATTGGAACAATAGGAAAACCAATGGACACAAGGGGTTTTTTATTCTCACTAACCCGCTTGGGTCTGAAAAAGGAATCAGCCAAACGAAGACTCCTTCTTACTAACAAAATAACATCCATCAAGCTCGGGTTACCATTATCAAAAACACCCAGGCAGCGCTGTTTCCATATCTAAAATATGATGAACAATAGCGTTAAAAAATATAGTATTCCAACTTGTGATTTCTTATTAGCTCTCCTAAACCAAATTGACAGAACAGTGCTGATTTTTGCCGGCCTTCTAACATGGACATAAAAAATAGCCTCGAAATGTATCCATACCCCTTTAGCCAGACTACCATCAAGAAAAATATGAGTTAATGTTTTCACACTCGGTGATGTACAACAATAACATCTCAAGGCTAAACTAATCCGGCATCTATAAAGCTCCCCATCAACTGGTACACCTCTTAATAAAAGTTTCCAAACAAATACTGATATTTTAGATGACAACATAACCCGCCAGATTTGTTAAACAATGTGAATTTACTCCGCTTATCCCGGAATAGCACATAAGCCGAATGAGAACTGAAAATGCCAGCCAGATCCGGGGTCCAAATACAATAATCCTTGCCCTGCTCACTACCCTGAACTCTTTCATCAAAAAGTATTCTCGCCAAGTCTCTAGCCGCTGGTGGGACCAATTCAAAATCCCCATTACGAACTTCAGCAATCGTAGGCCAAGTATTTTGTTCCTCCAAGACTCCTGTTCTCAAGAAAACTGTCGAAAAGTTCCAGTTATTCGCAAAAAAGCTTGAATCCCCAATACCTATCCGCCAGAAGCTGTTACCTACAAAGACTTCTTTAAACTTCATGATCTCCTTCATAAGAGGCGAGACACTATTTTTAAGTACCTGATAGATCACTGGGACATCCTTCTTCCAGTACTTACTCCTCATGAACTTCGCCCACAGCGAGTCAGCATTGATCATATTCCAAAGAGCTTTAATACGAAAAGCCTTAGACACTGTAACATGATTTCTAACCCCCAACCCTCCTTCTGCCTTAGGGAAACAAATGTTGTTCCAAGAAATCTATTTATTTTTTAATCTACCTTCACAATCTCCCCAAAAGAAGTCAGCCAACAATTTATGAATTCTAGCAAGAACTTGGTGAGGAACACACATAGCACATAGTGTATAAACTGGAAAAAAGTTGAGAACATGATTAATCAAAATCAACCTCCCACTAGGAGATAAAAGTTTCGCTTTCCAACCACCAATTCTTTTATGGATTTTACTGACAAGCGCATCAAAGTAACCTTGCATTTTCTCTGATAAATAGGGACACCCAAATACTTCATAGGAGAGCCTGTGAACTGAAACCCTGTGTATGTTTTAACCGCCACCACTTGTTCCACTTCAGCTTGTTCCTTAACCATGATAGAGCTTTTATCTGCATTAATTTTTTGCCCCGAAGATCTAGCATATCTGTCCAAGAACTTCATACAACCTGTAATTGAGGCCTTTCTTTCATTAAGGAACACCAGAGTGTCATCTGCATACAAAAAATGCGTGATAGGCCGACAATTTCTTGGTGTGTAGTAATAGCTGATGTCTCCTCTAGAAAATGCGGCCACCAAGCCTCTATTAAGGACCTCCGAGGCTATAACAAATAAAAGTGGTGAAAGCAAGTCCCCCTGTCTCAACCCCTTAGAAGATTTGAAATAACCATTATAGACTTCTTGCATCAAAACTGAGAACCCGCAATTAGCAATGCAATTAGAAACAAGGTAACAAACTCTATTCGAGAACCCAAATTTTTTAGAACCGAAAGAAGGAAGGGCCACTCCAATCTTTCATACGCTTTCTCCATATCAATTTTAAGAACCACATTGCGACCTATGACCTTCTTATTAATGTCTCGTAACATCTCTTGAGCCAAACTGATATTTTCCACAATAAACCTACCCCTTACAAAGGCCCCCTGTTCCTGGGTTATCAAATCTGGCAGCAGTAAAGCCAATCTATTGCAAAGTAGCTTACTAAATTTTTTATAAATAACATTGCAGAGACTAATGGGCTCGATGTCAGAAAAAGAACCTGGCGAGTCCACCTTAGGAATCAATGGGAGTGCATCACCTACAAAGAATTGAATGGCCGCTTTCCAAATATCAATACCCACAATCTCCCAGCAAGACTGAACAGGCTCTTGACTATCTACTCACAATCCACACCCGAAATAACCGAAGGAATGCATGCCAATAAATCACTATCATGTGCCTGAACGGCCTGCGAAGAGAGGAGTTGCTGAAAATAGCCATTAGCTTCTCTAGTAATGCCCTCAGGTCAGATATTTCCCTACCACGCTGCAAGGTGATAGAGGCAATTGTCCTTCTACTTTGTTTTACTTTGACCGAAGCAAAAAATTATTTGGTGCAAGCGTCCCCTTCCTTGAACTCTTTTTCTCCTGATTTTTGTATCCAAAACAATTCCTCCTGCTTAAGGGCCAATCTGTATTCTGCCTGGCACCTATTCAAATTACAACACGCATTAACATCCCAATTAGCATCCACAATGAAACCGTTACTGATATTTGATTCCCATCTTGTGATCAGAGCATTCTCCCACTGGCTCATTTCATCTTCTAAGGCCCTCAGTCTACTGAAAATATTTTCAAACACCTCTTTATTCCATTTAATAAGAGCTCTACAAAGATATTTGAGTTTGAAATCCACACCATCCAGCGCCCTCATATTCAAACACTCCGAGCCCCATACAGATTCGACTAAAGAAATAAAAGTCGGATGTGTGGTCCACATGTTCAAAAATCTGAAAGGAGAGAATCCTGCTCAAGCCTACAAGGGCATATAGACCAAAATTGGCTCATGATCCGAAAGGGTACGCTAAAGATGTTCACCCTCGTATTGGACGATTGAGCTAGCCACAAAGAATTGACAAATACTCAATCTATCTTTGCCCAAATACGCTCCCCACCACGCCTGTTATTACACCAAGTATATGAAGGACCACTAAAACCACAATCAATCAGTCCACAATGTTCAATACAATCTGAAAAATTGGACATACTAGCCAGAGCCGGGGTGTTCCCTCCTAATTTCTCTTGCTCGCTGATAACTGCATTGAAATCTCCACCAACCATCCACGTCCCCATATACTAAGATGCCAATGACTCCAGTTTCGCCCATAGGTTCCTTTTTTCCCCCACTGTGCATTTAGCATATATGAAAGTGATAAAAAATGAATGAGCATTTGAAAAAGATACCTGACAGTGATCATGCACTGATCTGTTGCTTCCAACACCGAGATTGCTAACTTAGGATCCCAAAAATCCATATCTTCCCTCTCTCTGCTTCATTAGATGTAAAACCAGACAATTTGATTTTGTTACCAACCTCCGAATAACGATTAGCTTCAATCATGGGTTCTACTATCATAATGATGCGCACTTTGAATTATTTAACCATGTTTTTAAGTCTATTCCTCGTAGCTCTATTTCCAACTCCACGGGCATTCCAAAACATAATATTATCCATCATTTTAAACTTCTACATCAGTGACTGGCAGCCTCGCCATTCTGCGCATACTCGGAGGAAGCGCCATCCTAACTTTTGTATTATTCTTCTTACTCACCTCGCCCTCTGACACCGCCCCCAAATCCAAATCCCTGCTGAATGTTGCCTATGGACCAACCTCGGAATCTGATCCACGTTCATCATTATCATCACTAGTACTCTCGAGGGTGTTAATATTCAATTTCTTCCTCCGTAACCGCCTAGTTTCTTTGAACAAAGATATAGCCTTGTCCAAAGTGTTTCCAAGTTTTTTTTATTCAAATTCAGGGGATTTAATACTATCATATTTTTCCAACAAACCCTTGATCTTAATTAAGGATTGGTATTCGTCATCGGAAGGTCCCCGCATATGTTCCCTATCCTGCTGACCTTGCGTCAATGGACTGCCTGTTGTCGACTCAGCAACACCTATGTGTTCTACTTCATTAGCGCCTATGTGTTCTGCTTCATTAACGCCAGTCCTCACCGACGAGCTCCACTCCAAACCACCAGCCAAGATGTCCCCTGCAATGTAACCAGAGACAGTTGCGGCCCCTGCCTCCACCCCCTGGCATTGCTCGGTATTGACCTTGTTGTGCTCGATATTGTCCTGGCTGGCAATGCTAGATTTTTCTCTGCCGAAGCCGCAGCCCCTGAGTCCTCTCTCAAAGAATTTGCTACAAAATTCAGTCATGTTCCCGCAATCACATCCTCGCCTACTGCAAGAGAATCCACCGAATCCCTCTTTTCCTCCTCTAAACTAGCTTGAATAGCTCTTTTAATCCCACTAGAAGTATAACCTGTTTCTTTGCAATCAGAAACAAAATTGGTAATTTTTTCCACCTTAGAGCAATTATTAGAATGGTCTTTAACTTCCAAATTAACATCCGTTTCAAAATCTATGTTTCCCTGAGATTCTGAATTCTTTTCCGACTTCCTTATCGACTTAGAAACCAAATTAGCACTTCCCAAAGCGTTTTCATCTTGCAAATCTTGGTCCAAACTTGTTAATATTTTGAAAGCGTTTTTCACAATTACACTATCGTTTCCTGGTTTCTTAGGGGCGGCCTCCAATCCATCCTCCTCATTTTTTCTTTCACTAGGACCAGCCTGCTCCACCATAGGATCGCCCAGCCCTGTTACATTTTCTACCTTCTTCATGACCGGTTTGTAAACTCTAATTACTTACTTGCCTTTCAATTGAGTCACTATATCCCTCTCCCTTACGATTTGGTTTTTCGTGTTCTCCTCCTTATTTATAGCCTTGCGTATCCCCAAATGCTTCCTACAAGCTTCAAAGGTGTGCCCAATCATAGCGCAATTCTCACAATATTTGAAGCCGGATACATAATCTTTTGCCAAAAACCAGTGGTTCCGAAGAACTCCAACCAAATTCTACTTGGAAGCTCCTATGACAGATCCATCTCAACACACATCCTTGCCGCCCCAGGACGAGTGAAACCGAGAATGCTATCATCAATTCTAAGAAAAGACCCAATGGAGTCTCCTACCTCTTTTAAAAACAACGGATGGAAAAATTGTAAAGGCAAATTAGGAAGATCCACCCACAATGGGGCTAGCACCGGATCTTCCCTAAGATTAAATCCTTGATGCCAGCGGAACACTTTGAATCTAACTCCTCGGATCATAAAAAAGTCCCGTGACAAAGCCTTATTAACTTCTTCTTCCGACTAGAATTTGACAAGAACATGTCTCTCATCCAGAAATCCCATGGTAAACTCCCCCATAACACCCCATGATATATGGATGGATTCACGAATTGCCTCTAAAGAAGGCCTATAACTAGAGAACTTAAGCACAATAACATATGATTCAACGTACCTTTCACATTTTTTTGCTTCCGAGATATTCATAGATAATGTTGGACTCCCATCCTTGCGAAAACGGTTGCCTTTCATTAGTTCCCCTACAATAACACCTTGCTTAACAACTCCCAATGCTTGGAGGAAACTTCCAAGAGGCTTGACATCAACGACCGAGGCACCTCCACCCCCAGCCGTGTGCTCCCTTCCATTGGCGGCTTGAGGAGCCGCCATGATTAATGTGTGAAGTTCTTAACTTGGACGATCCAAATTGAAAAGAAAGTTTAATCTAACGATTAAAATCAATAGATAAAATAAAGGACCATAATACCCTTAAACTCAAAATCGCCTCAAGTGCAGAGTGATTTTTTCTTATGTCTGTTACTTAGATATAAAATGTTTCGTTGGCATCCAGGTTTTAGCCTACGGGCGGATCCGGAGTTGGCACCATTATGGATTGAACTCCCTAACCTTCCTCTTGCTTTCTTTCTCCCTGCAATCATGAACGCGATTGGAGATTCTTTCGGTAACTTTCTTTGGATTGATGATGGTACTAGATACTTTGCACGCCCAAAAGTCGCATGAATGTGCGTTGAGATGGAAGTTTCTAAACCTCTCCCACATAGGATATGGCTTGAGAGTCCAAAATATGGAGGATATTGGCAAAAACTTGAGTACCCAGGATTCATATATTGCGACCACTGCTCCCTAATTGGGCATGAGGACTATTGCAGAAAATTGGCTGGAAGGAAGAGAGAACAATCTAAATCTGATGGAGAAACCAATAAAGAAATTAAGTCTCTAGACAAGGCCAAGCAAAAACAAACTCAGGTTGAGGAAAAGCAAGATCAACATGTGAAAAAGAAAATGTATGTTCCGGTTGCCAAAAAACCGATGGAAGCAAATGGAAAAATAGGAACTAGCGGAGCCAAAAATTCTCAAGGAGTCGAGGTTATCAGTGCACATGTAAAAGAAACCAAGGAGAGCACAAGGGGAAAGGAATTTGAAAATGTGATTTCGTCAAACAAATACGGGGTCCTAGCGGAAGAAAATCCGGAAGGATTTGGTGAGGGTAATGATGAAATAATAAAAACCCAAGAGGAACGCAAGACAGATGACCAAAACACAAAGGTGAGTAAGAATGATGTTGAAAATACACAAGATGTGTTAAAGGGGGCCGGCTACACAATTAGCGAAATCAAAATGACAATGTTGAAGAAGAATTGTGATGAAGCAAAATATGAAGAAGGATCCGCGAATGCGGCTCCGCTGTGGATCGTTCCTTTTGTGGGGGATAGTAGCTCAGATAATGCACACGAATGTAACTCCAAAACTGCTGAAACAGAGGCTCATCAGTCTTTACAGGAAGCACTTCCAGACAGTGCAGGGGATTTAAACAGGGCCGAGGTGCAACACAGAATAGGGGACTGTTTGCAACACTCTGTTTCAGGGATACACAAGCCTGTGGCGATGGATTCGGGGGCAAATGCATTGGAAAATATCGGACAGCAGGGTACTAATTCAACAACGAAACAGAGTTTGCAAATCCTGGCACAGCAGCAGAGAGTTGGAGACATTTTATCAAAGATTCTGCTCTGCATAAACATAAACAAAAACATGGTGAAGCAGTTAATGCGCTGAATTTTCAGGCTCAGGCAGGATGTAACAAACCAGGAAATTATGCATTGTCGGATAATGAGTCGGAGGAAATTATGTCATCTAATAATATGGTATCAAGGAATGCTGAAAATGTGCAAGCTGAAAATGCTTCAAGGAATGCTGGAAATGCTACAAGGTATGCTGAAAATGCTGGAAAAAATGATCCAAGGACTGCTGAAAATGTGCAAGCTGAAAATGCTTCAAGGAATGCTGGAAATGCTTTAAGGAGTGTTGCAAATGCTACAAGATATGCTGAAAATATGCAAGCAGATGATATAAGGGCACAGCAAATTCAGGTGATAGGTGAATGCAACAGGTTGGATCGTGATGCGGTGTCGGATAATGAATCGGACGCAAACATGTCTTCTAATAATATGGTTGATCTAGGATATCAATCCGGAGAGGTCAAGACGAAAGGAAAAAAGAAAAGTTCTAAAAACGGACCAGCGGTGGGGACTCGAAGAGTGACGAGAAACATGATTACCCCAGGTGTTAGTAATGATTGATAACATCATGTTTTGGAATGCATGGGGAGTTGGTAACCAGGCGACCCGTAGTAGACTAAAAAAGCTGGTTAAAGAAAACAATGTGAGGCTACTTGCAATTGCGGAACCTATGATTCAATCTTCAAGACACATGGAGATTGCAGGTAAGGTGAGTCTGCCTTGCTTTGCAACGAATGATGATTATGGCGGCAAAATTTTGCTCTTCTAGGATAATAACTTACAAGTGGACGTACTACTCTGCACAAATCAATTAGTTCACTGTAAGATTAAGATCCTTTTTTCCAATACTGTGTTCTTCATTTCTTTTGTATATGCAAAGTGTCTAGTACAAGAGCGGCGAAGTTTATGGGATGATATGGAACACATTGCAATGGGTTTGAATGAACCATGGATCATTGGTGGCGACTTTAATGTGATTGCAGAAGGTGGAGAAAATTTAGGCGGACGCCCTCCTAATCTTTTGGCGATGACAGAATTCACCAGGTGTATCTCGAGCTGCGGCCTTTCAGATTGTGGGTTTGAAGGACCCAAGTATACATGGTGTAATAATCAAAGAGAGGAGGACAGAACCTGGGCTAGACTGGATCGTTTTCTAGGGAATGCAGATTGGTTAACTGCAATACAACACACTCGAGTTGATCATTTAATTAGAGCTTGTTCGGATCATGCACCTTTGTTACTTTCTTTGCCATTGTCACAAAGGACAAGTATGTCTCCGTTCAGATTTCAAAGTATGTGGCTATGTATAGTGTGGCTTCCAAACTGAGGCACCTTAGAGGAGCGCTAAAAATATGGAATAAAGAAACCTTTGGTAATATATTCAGTATTATAAGAAAGTTGGAAGATGATATTGAAAGACTGGAATACAGCCTATTGCAGGGCTGGGATCCAGATGATATGGTTAACTTGAACAGATGTCAGGCTGAACTTAAACTGGCTTTGGTGAGAGAAGAAATTTACTGGAAACAAAAATCAGGTGAAAGGGAATTTAAAGAAGGAGATGCATGCACTAAATACTTCTTTGCTTCAGTCAAAGCCAAACAGAAGAGAAGAGCAATTACCAAAATTCATGACATGGCAGGGAACTTAGTCACGGATCCGAGAAATATTATTTTGGAAGCTAACAATTTTTTTGGTTCCTTACTGTCATCGGGAGAGCACCAAGAGGATCTAGAACTCATGGATTGCATTCCTAGCCTGATACGAGAGGAGGACTGTGATTCACTCATGCAGATGCCAGACCTAGAGGAAGTCAGAAAAGCAGTCTTTAGCATTCCCCATGATAGCGCCCCGGGCCCGGACGGATTCACAGCTGGATTCTTTCATAATTGCTGGGATATTATTGGGTTGGACATATGGGAAGCTGCGAAGGAATTTTTTGCTTGCCAGGCGATGCCAGGTACATTTTCTTCCAATTTTTTGGCACTTAATCTTAAAATTGAAGAACTTGTCTCTTATTTTGATTTTAGACCCATTAGTCTGTGCAATGTGGTATACAAAATTTTCAGTAAAAATTTTAGTATGAGAATGGCCAAGCTTCTTCCAAATATTATCTCTCTAAAGCAGGGGGCTTTTGTTCAAGGGAAACTAATTTCATAAAACATTGGGTTGGCTCAAGAACTGATGAGAGAGATAGGTAAAAAGGTTGCTGGAAATAATGTAATATTCAAATTGGATATGGAAAAGGCGTATGACAGAATTGAATGGGGTTACCTCTTGGCAGTCTTGCGCAGATTTGGTTTCAATAACAGAATATGTCATCTGATTTCAAACTGCATTACACAGTGCGGGTTCTCGGTGTTGATGCAAGGCAGGTATGACTGATATTTTAAATCATCTAGAGGTCTTCGACAAGGGGATCCTCTCTCCCCTCTCCTCTTTGTTATTGCGGCAGAAGTGCTAAGCAGAGGGCTCTCTCGGGCTTACCGTAGGGGAGAAATTGGTTTTTACCACACTCTTAGGATGGCCACTCCGATCACCCACCTATTGTATGCTGATGATTCATTGATCTTTTTGAATGGTAGGAAAAAATCCATTGAAGGATGTATGCAATTTTTAGACAGATATTGTCGGGCTTTAGGTGTGAAAGTTAACATTGAAAAAAGCTCATTCATGATTGATGAGAAAGTCCGTGCAGAAAAAATTGTTTCAATTAAAAGGTGGACATGTTTCGTCTTCAAGCAGTCCCCGTTTACATATCTCGGCGTCCCCATTTATCAAGGTAGATGCAGAATTTCATTCTTTGAAGCCTTGGTAACTAAAATCCAGCATAGGATTCAGGGTTGGAAATCCAGACTCTTGTCGCCAGGAGGTAGATTGACGTTGATACGACATGTTCTATTGTCAATGCCAATTTATACCATAGCAGCTATAGTCGTCCCTATTAAGGTCCTACAAATGATTGCGGACTTCTTTTGGGGAGATCGTGAAGGGAGACATAAGCGGAAATGTATAGCATGGAATAAAATCAGTGTTCCTAAGGAGGAAGGTGGCCTAAATGTTAGAAGTCTGGATGATATTATAAGAGCTTTCCGTATTAAGTCTCTTTGGAATCTTATAAATACCAACTCTTTATGGGAAAATTTTCTAAGGAAAAAATATTTGTTGGAAGGGGCTCCACTCAAAAAGCAAGAAATAAAAGTTGGGGCTTCTCCGTTCATAAACGTGTTGTTGATGCATAAAGAATTTATAGTTGCTAACTCCACGTGGCGGATCTCTAAAGGTAATGTTAGTTTCTTTGAATAACACTGGGCTAAGGATGAACTCTTCACTAGAAATGAGGAGGCGATTACGAATGATACTTGGCCTACCCTAAGGAAAATGTACAGAGAGAATTTCAGAAGGCTAAACCCGGAGATGCAAATAAAAGCTCAAGAACTCTATAAAACAATAGTGAAAGGTGAAGTTGGTGACCGAGATTCTAGAATTTGGATGCCAAATAATAATGGCAGGTTCTCGGTTAGTTCTGTATGTAAAATTCTATGTGGTAGAAGGACACAAGATGATATTTGGAGCTGGATTTGGCATCCGTTATTGCCTTCTAAAATTTCTATTTTCATATGGAAAATTATTATAAGGGCCTTACCCATTGATGGTGAAACTAGAAGAATTGGTTTCCAAATTGCGTGTAAATGTGGATGCTATTTTCTATCCGGGGAGGAAACAATGAAACATCTTTTCTTGGAAAGTGATTTAGCAAGATGGTTGTGGGGACATTTTGATTTGGTGTTTGACATGCACATTCATAGACCGGTTGAAGTCTACACTATGCTTAAGGCGTGGTTTAGGAAAGCGAATAAATCTTCTTTATCAGGTACCCTCATCCATCTCACTCCACTTTTTATCCTATGGGAAATATGGATCCAGATAAACAAAAAACTTTATGAAGGAAAGGCGTTTTCGTCGTGCTATGTGATTATTAAAGTTTATTATTGGATTAAGTGTGTGGCAAAAAATTTTATTCCTAAGATAAAGGAAACAAATGGAGCATTGCTCAGCAGGTTGGGCATATAGGAAAAGATTGTAAAAATATCCCCTCCTCGGGTGCTTTTTTGGGCTTTCCCTCCTATAGGATGGTATGTGCTAAATGTTGATGGGTCTTGTGTGGAGAATACTACAACTGGCGGATTTGTTATTAGAAATGACGAGGGCAAATTTGTAGCAGCTAGTCAGTGTTTTTTTGGTGAAGGATCAAATAACTCTGCAGAGACAAGGGCCTTGTTTGAGGGTTTAAAATTTTGTATTGACCTGGAAATTCGAAATTGTGTGATTCAAACGGATTCTATGTTGGTTAAACGATGGATATGCCAAGAAGCTAGTATTCCCTGGTTTCTTAGCAATTGGTGGAGGCAGATTAGAGATATGAGTAAGGCATTGACGTGGTACTATATACACGTATTCAGGGAGACTAATTCAGTGGCGGATGCATTGGCTAGATTGGCGCAAGTGGAGCTATTGTCTAGAACTTATTCCTGGGACGCGTTGCCTAAAAGAATAAGGTCCTTAATTATTCTTGATAAGAATAAGACGGCGTATGTACGGCTCTCGGATGCTAAATGAATATGTTAACGAAAGATCATATGGATTGGGAGTGGATTTGTTGCGAAGAACTTATATTGTTTTATGGTTTTTTTTTGTTTGGAGTTTGCTAGATATGAGCTCAAGTGGAAGATTAAAGTGGCCTGGTGTTGGTCGGTGTTGTTAAGGATGCCACGGTATTGCTATGGATGCCACTTTGCAAAAGGGTATTCTATCAGCATGTGCCTTTTTGCAATTTGCTTTTTTCTGCAGGATGGCTTAGACAGGAATAAATATACTCTACATGTGGTCATAAATTACATATGGAACATGTTGCTTGCGGCATGGTTCGGGTGTTTACTGTGTCGTCAACGCAGTTTTGGATTAGCGTTGTGCAAATTGAGGAGTAGATGATGTCTTTGCGAAGAAATGGTGCAGAATTTCTTTGACAGAGTCTCCGCACTTGTGTCTGTTTTCAGTTCGTAAGTTTGGAAAGTAGAGTGCCCATTGCTACGAAGCTTTGGTGTGAAGCTTTTTCAGGACAGTGTGGAGCTGGCTGGATTGCTGGAACAAAGTGCAAACTGTTGCAAAACAGAGTGCTCTCTGCTGCAAAACAGAGTGTTCTCTGCTTCCTGCTGCTGCTGTTCTGACAGTGCATGCTCATAGGTGATTTGCAAGGTTGCAAATTGACAATGGCGTTAATCTGATGCTAGTGAGACTTAGAGAATGGTTGACGCATTATGTTCATTTAGTGCTAGCATGTTTTTAGCTATACAATATGAAGTTGAATGTTTATGAGTTAGGAGAGTTTTTTCTATTGATTTTAATGATGTATTTTCATTGGTTTCATTCTCGGGTAAAGTCGTCGTGTACCCCCGACATGTGTAACAGAATTTTTTCCTAGTAATAAAGGTCTGGCATCCCATAGCTGTCCCTCCCCACTGGAGGTTTATTTAAAAAAAAAAATTACCAAGTATACCACAATCCGACAACTACGTAGATAGTTATAATAATTTTAATTTTCAAAAAAAAGAAAACACAATACTTTTTCTCTTACCACATGTACATTCCAACAATTTTTCATTTTCTTTGCCCTTCTACATGTTTTATATTTACAAACACACTTTTCAACTCTCAATCGTAGCCATCTTTTATTTACAGTCCTAATGATTTGATGTTGTCCCAGTCAGCAATGACAATAAAACAATACTCTGAAGATAGATGTATGGATAAGACGAAGATTATATACTTCTATACAGAGCATCAGTACTTGTTGAAAGGGAAAAATTACTAATATTTATATAGTAGTAATAAGAAATCTGTATTGTTATGTAATTCCAACCATAGGAGATTCCTCCCAATGAGGAATGTAGGAAAAATATTATCTTCATTTCCAAAATGAGTTTAATTTGAGTCAAGCATTTTCCATTGGTCATATGATTGAAATAGGATTATAAGAAATATTAAGATAATAAATTGATTATCCAAACCATTGGTCAGAATTGCTAGTTCGTGTATTTAACTGTTACAATATATTTATAAAATACATTGTTAACCTGTATATCGTGATTTTATCATCCACACCTATAGTATTTATAACATCAGATTTGCTAGCCCATGATAATGCTCATATTTCACAACCATAACATATCCTTAAAAATTGTTGACTTGTGATAAAATTATATAAGCTATTGTAAATCCTACATCATGATACGAATATATAAATAATAAACATTTTACAAATATAAGATTTCATTATCCATATACCTTCATGAGAACATTATATAAGCACAAAAACTTATTTAATAAGATGGAAGATCCATAGTAAAAGAAATAAAATCCATATCGTTGAGTAGTTTTAACGTATTATAAGTGATAAGGCTATACAATAAGAACCCGTCTAAGTGTCGAGGCAAACAGCGAGGGACCCCACAGGGGGGGGAGAGAGCCGTCCATCTCCCCCGGGATGCGCGCTTGAATTTTCAATGCACGCATCGCGAGAATTCAAGCGCGCATCCCGAGGGAGATGGACGGCTCTCTCCCCCCCTGTGAGATCCCTCGCTGTTTTCCTCGCCATTTCCCTTGACAATTAGAATTTTCCATACAATAATAAACACAATAACTAGAAGGAAAAATAGAGGAAGTGAGTAGAGAGACTCTTATTGATGTAATGGGAGAGAACATGTCTTTATATAGGATAACTACAAGGATTGATGCACAAGAAATACGATTAGGAAATAATCTTTAAAAGAGATTTAGAGATTTCCAATATTCACAATCCACTATAAGCATCCACATGAATATTATGTGATTTTTTGTATAGATTTTGTACCAGTTGTTATTCAAGAAAAATAAATACGTAAAGCTCAAACAAACAACTGAGAAATAAGTAATCTTTATTCAAATAGTCATACAGTAAGGGTGTTGTATGTCACCAACATCTCAGGATGAAATAGCTAGTTTTCACATAAGCAATTGGGGGAACACATCCCATCCCACGATCTTGATCCTGCCCACCCCTATAAGCAATTACAATAGAGCAAATGGCAACACCAGTACAATAGATATTATAATACATAATAACAAGACAAGTGGAACTCTTAAATCTTGGAGCAGTCGGCTGGAGCCAAAGAGTTTATTGCGCCCAATATCATATTCAACTTCATAGTTGGTTTGAGTCAAGATGCCAAAAACGCTGGCGTCATCTGTAGGCACTATGGATAAGCATTGCAAATCATTATAGTCAACAAATACATTTGTTTTCCTCAGTTTTAGGTCTCCCCCTGCGAAATGATATGTCACCACTGGCACGACATTTGCCACGTTAAATTTGGCCTTGTAACAAAGATTGAATAATTTTGATGGGTCTTTGGTTGGTTTCACTTTGATGAACTTCTTCAACTCTGATTCAAACATGTTATATAAATTGGTAGTAAGTCGTGATAATGTTGAACCAGAATCAATAAAGATGTTTCGTTTTTGACTCGCATTCAAACCCTTCTCAAGCCTTTTATTACCAACACTAACACCTTTGAGTGTCATATAATAAGCTACATCGCCATCTTCATACATCAAGGGGGTCGAAACAATTCCTTTACCAGTAATGGTAGCATGACTGCCGAACTTCAGCTTTCCGGTGGCATTCACATTCATGGGTAGTGCACAATAGGAAAACTTCTTAGTTCGCAATTGAGCTACAATGGATAAGGGAGTATTTGCAAGTCCCAAGATTCCCGATGAATCGATGTCAAAAATGCCACTATTGTTGTTTCCACAACCAAGTACAACGTTTGGAAAGGAAATGGCACCCTTGTTTGTGGAATCAAAGGTGAAAGTATCAGTTGCAAGCTCACCAGAAGTATATGAATAGTCACTGTATACAGCTTTATAACAACAAAATTTGGTTGTAGTGTTACATGTAAACCTACCAACTTTAGACCCAATTTGACACAATTTAGACTTGCAGTGTAACTTTTTGTAGATTGAAGACTTTCTAGGATCAAAGATGGGGTATATTTCCTTGTAACAATTTAGGCAAGGTTTGCATTGGATCCATGCGATGTCACTCCCCGTGTCAACGACGGGGTAGACTTTAAAGGGTGGGGTACCAATAGATATTTGTGTTATGTAATCTGCTCCAGACATCGAGTTAAGCAATTTTGTTTCTACATTGGGTTGGTGTGAAGAAGATCGATGATGACGGTACTTGGCACGAGACATGGATTGACGAATGGCATTTCTCAAGCTATTCGAATCCGTATCAAAGGGATTGTAAAAAGGAGAACGGGGCGAATCGCGATGGAATAATTCCATGCTAAAACCTTCTAATGGAGATTCATAGGCATAAGTGGACAAGTACGATAAGGGATTAGATAGGAGTAGTAGTACAAGAGAAATTAGAAATGCAAACTTATTTAAAATTCTAGCCATGGTTACTTGCATACAACTATAACTGGAAGTGTGTAAGCATCTATATATATACACATGGAGAAAGTGCTGAGAATTATTGCACTTTAAAAAATGAGTGTCCACTATAGAAGTGGAATGTATGCAGATTTTTCAAAAAGTCTCATTTGGGTAGATCTCAAGAAAATCCTACTGCTTAAATTCGATCTTTCCCCAATTGTGCATAGCAGAGTTGTACATGTAAATGTGAACAAGTTGAATGTATGAAGAAAATGCTTTGTCTTTCTCATTTTACTCGTGAGAATGCTTTATGTCTTTATGTCTAGAGAATGCTTTATGTCTAGAGATTGCTTTATGTCTTCTTATTTTGTTTTCACTATTTTCTTTTTCACTTTTCCTTCGAGCCTTTTTCAGATGCAAGTAGCTTTCAACCGAGGATGATTGGGAATTTGAATGGAATGGCATCTTACTAGGACAAAGTGAGGATGAGAGTGGGGGCATATCTCAGCATGTGACGTTTGCAAATATAGAGAACATTTTTCTTGTTTCATTTGATACTCGGGAGAGTCGGCCAACTTATCCTGAGATTATGGAGAAAGTGATGAGAATTATTGCACTTTAAAAAAGTGCTGAGTCGGCCAAATATGGAGAAAGTGCTGAGAATTATTGCACTTTAAAAAAATGGGTGTCCACTATAGAAGTGGAATGTATGCAGATTTTTCAAAAAGTCTCATTTGGGTGGATCTCAAGAAAATCCAACTGCTTAAATTCAATCTTTCCCCAATTGTGCATGGCAGAGTTGTACAAGTAAATGTGAACAAGTTGAATGTATGAAGAAAATGGATGTCTAATGATTAAATGTGTGATTTATGCAGCAATGAATTGTTTTAGTGGTGGCAGGGGCGGAGCCAAGATTGCAAGTAAAGGGGGCAAATAGTACATAACTATTTACGAAAATACTAAGAAACTGGGTTTTTACAACCATATTTTGCAATCAGGGTGACATGGCGTGATTGTGAAAGAAGGATGATTAATTCAACTATACAAACAATATACATGGCATGATTATTCAACTGTACCTAGCTAATTAAGAGCTTCCCTTTTTTACTTGGAGAAAAAAAAATCAGACATGGTGGTATAAGATAGGAGTTGGTGAGGAGCAGACCTCTGGCTTTGAGGCAGCAAGACGGTATAGTCCAAGTCCAAGGAGTAGTAGCAGCAGTAGCTGGACTGGACTGGATGGATTCAAGTGAATTTGTTGGACAACAATTTTATTTTTGGAATCCTTTTTCATTTTCTCCTCTTGCTTTATCTGTCCGTCTGTCTCTTCTTCTCTGAAACTCACTCCTAAGTCAAAGCCTCCGAGGATAACACTTACACAACCAACCCACTCTCTTTTATCTTCTTATTCTTGTCTGTCTTCTCGGAAGGGAAAATATATGTGTGTGTATAGAGAGAGAGAGTTTTCTTCTTTTGGGCTAGCTCAGGCGAAACAGACAAACAACAACTTAGCCGAATCAACCTACGACCATCGTGTTTTTCCAACTGCCTCAAACCTAAATGATTACTTTTGATTTTGAAAGATTAGAGAGAAAGCAAAGCAGATCAGATCCCAACCCCCTAATTAATCTAATATGTTAACTAATCTTTTATCACTCTTACCACCATATGCTAGTTGAGTCTGAGGTAAGATAATCTTAATTTTTTCTTTTCTTTATTTTTTTAACAAAACAAAAGAAAACCAATGATGATGACGATGTATAATTTTCCTCGAATCCCCAACCCAATTAAAAATTTTAATTTGAATATGATCACATGCATCCCAAAGCAAACCCACTATGTATGGTACCTTTCTTATGGTCTCTTTGTTGCTCTCTGTGTGCGTAGGGGTGAATGGGTTAAAATGAGTTGGTGGGAATTAAGAGAGAGATATTAAAAAAAGAGAAATAAAGAGAGAGGGTGGGAATTTAAAAAAAAAATGGAGTATTGGAGTGGGATTGGGATTGGTGAGGGCGGAGTTTAAAAAAAAGAAAAAAAAAATTGTTGTTTTAATTTTTAGTGGAGTTAGAAGTCAAGATTTCATACAAAAGGGGCAACATAAAATTTTAAAGGGGGGCAATGTAAAAAATATGGGTAACTTAGTGAATTTTTTTTTAAAAATAAGGGGGGCAATTGCCCCCCTTACCTAACACATAGATCCGCCCCTGAGTGGTGGGATGCTTTATGTGTTTCTCATTTTGTTTTCACTATTTTCTCTTTCTTTTCTTTCGAGCATTTTTTAGATGCAAGTAGCTTTCAACCGAGGATGATTGGGAATTTGAATGGAATGGCTTCTTACTAGGACAAAGGTGAGGATGAGAGTGGGGGCATATCTCAGCATGTGACGTTTGCAAATATAGAGAACATTTTTCTTGTTTCATTTGATACTTGGGAGAGTCGGCCAACGGTTCCAATTAAAACCATATACAGCATAGGCATTGTTATTTTGGGATTGACACCTTATGTTGTTTAAAACGAACTAAAACTTTTAGGGTGTGTCGATATACATGACAAGTATAGCAATTTTCAGTCAGGTAAATACAGATATTTCAAGTTCTGTACACAACTGCGCTCATGAAAAAACAAGTTGCCTGTGAAACCAACATCGTATTGATTCCCACCCATTAACACCAAATGATTTTTTTTGGATTCACCAATCCCAACAACCAAGAACAGTGAGGGGAAGAATAAGCCCACTGGAAGAAGATGAATCTTCAGCAGATCAATAGCTTCAAGTATTACTTTCATCATGGTGGTATCAGTTTCCTCTAGGGATCCAATCAATTGACATCCCAACTTCTTTTTCTTTTTATTTCCTTTTTTTTTTAATTAAACCTCCAGTGAGGAGGGGCAGCTATGGGATGCCAGACCTTTATTATTAGGGAAGAAATTATGTTACACATGTCGGGGGTACATGACGACTTTACCCGAGAAAGAAACCAATGAAAATACTTCATTAAAATCAATACAAAAAACTCTCCTAGCTCATACACATTTAAACTTGATATTGCATTGCTAACAACATGATAGCACAAAATGAGTACCATGCATCAGTCATTATCAAATTCCCACAAGCATCAAATTACCGCAATTGTCAATTTGCACCATTGCAAATCACCTACAATCACGCACAGTTAGAACTGCAGGAAGCCCCCAATCCTCAGTATCAGCAACAGCATGAAACAGAGAGCACTCTGTTTTGCAGCATGAAACAGAGAGCACTTTGTTTTGCCGCAGAGTGCAATTTGTTCTCCATCCCTCGCATCCGCAATCCAACCAACTTCACACCATCCTAAAACAGTTGCACACCATGGCAAAGACAACATTTTCTCTGCCCAGAAACAGAGCCAAATCATCCCAGTCAAAGAGTCAAAATGCCAGAGAACCATGTTGCACCCTGCGGCCATCTCCTTGTATCCCTGCATTGCTTGGAACAACACTTGCATCGTACCTCTGTCTACACTCCAGACCCGTGTTCATTTAGCATCCGAGAGCCTTAAATACGCCGTCTTATTTTTATCAAGAATAAAAAAGGACTTTGTTCTTTTAGGCAACGATTCCCAAGAATAGGTTCTAGACATTTTCTCCACTTGCGCCAATCTAGCCAACGAATCCGCCACTGAATTAGTCTCCCTGAACATGTGTATACAGTACTACGTCAATGTTGTACTCATATCTCTTATCTCCCGCCACCAATTGCTAAGAAACCAGAGGATATTAACTTCTTGGAGTAGCCAGTGTTTAACTAACATTGAATCCGTTTGAATCACGCAATTCCAAACTCCCAGATCAATCCAACCTCTCAAACCTTAAAGCAAGGCTCTCGTCTCTGCAGAATTATTTGATCCTTCCCCAAAAATACATTGTCTAGCTGCTACAAAATTTCCTTCGTCATTTCTAATAACAAAGCCTCCAGTAGTATTATTCTCCATACAAGAACCATCAACATTAAGTACATTCCATCCTGTAGGAGGGAAGGCCCAATAAAGCACCCGAGGAGGGGACATTTTTACATTCTTTTCCTGTATGCCCAACCTACTGAGCAATGCCCCATTGGTTTCCTTTATCTTAGGAATAAAAAAATTTGCCACACACTTAATCCAATAATAAACTTTAATAATCACATAGGATGACGAAAACTCCTTTCCTTCATAAAGTATTTTATTTCTCTGGATCCATATTTCCCATAGGATGAAAAGTGGAGTGAGATGGATCAGAGTACTTGATAACATAGATTTCTTCGCTTTCCTAAACCACGCCTTAAGCATAGTGTAGACTTCAATCGGTCTATGAAAGTGCATGTCGAACACCAAATCAAAGTGTCTCCATACCCTTCTTGCTAACTCACTTTCCAAGAAAAGATGTTTCATAGTTTCCTCCCCAGATTGAAGACAACATCCACATTTAGACGCAATTTGGAAGCCAATTCTTCTAATTTCACCATCAATGGGTAAAGCCCTTCTTATAATTTTCCATATGAAAATAGAAATTTTAGAAGACAATAACGGATGCCAAATCCAATTCCAAAAATCATCTTGTGGCCCACTACCACATATAATTTTACATACTGAGCTAATCGAAAACCTGCCATCATTATTTGGCATCCAAATTCTAGTGTCTCGGTCACCAACTTCACCTTTCACTATTGTCTTGTATAGCTCTCGAGCTTTCCTTTGCATATCCGGGTTTAGCAATCTGAAATCCTCCCTGTGCATTTTCCTTAAAGTAGGCCAAGTGTCATTTGTTACCGCCTCCTCATTTTTTGTGAAGGTTTCATCCTTAGACCAGTGTTCTTCAAAGAAGCTAACAATACATTTACAGATCCGCCATGTTGAGTTTGCTACTATAAAGTCTTTATGCACCAACAACTCTTTTATGAAGGGGGAAGCCCCCATTTTATTTCTTGCTTTCTGATTGGAACCCCCTCCTGCAAATATTTATGCCTTAGAAAATTTGCCCATAAAGAGTTGGTGTTTATAAGATTCCAAAGAGCTTTAATGCAAAAAGCTCTTATATTTTCATCCAGACTTCTAACATTTAGGCCACCTTCCTCCTTAGGAACGCTGATTTTATTCCATGCTATCGATTTTCGCTTATGTCTCCCTTCATGATCTCCCCAAAAGAAGTCTGCAATCATTTTTGTAATAGATTGCAGGACCTTAGTAGGGACGACTGTAGCTGCTATGGTATAAATTAGCATTGACAATAAAACATGTCTTATCAACGTCAATCTACCCCCTGGCGACAAGAGTCTAGCTTTCCACCCCTGTATTCTCTGTTGGATTTTATTGACCAAGGATTCAAAGAATTAAATTCTGCATCTGCCTTGATAAATGGGGACGCCGAGGTATGTAAAGGGAGGCTGCATGTAGACGAAACCTGTCCACAGTTTGATCGAAATAATTTTTTCTGCACGGGCTTTCTCATCAATCATGAATGAACTTTTTTCAATATTAACTTTCTCTCTTGAAGCCCGACAATATTTGTCTAAAAACTGCATACATCCTTCAATGGATTTTTTCCTGCCATTCAAAAAGATCAATGAGTCATCAGCATACAATAAGTGGGTGATTGGGGTAGCCATCCTGGGAGTATGATAAAAACCAATTTATCCCCTACGAAAAGCCCGAGATATCCCTCTGCTTAGTACTTCTGCTGCAATAACAAATAGGAGAGGGGAAAGAAGGTCCCCTTGCTGAAGCCCTCTAGATGATTTAAAATATCCGTCATACCTTCCTTGCATAAACACCGAGAACCCGCAATGTGTAATGCAGTTTGAAATCAGGTGGCATATTCTGTTATTGAATCCAAATCTGCGCAAGACTGCCATGAGGTATCCCCATTCAATTCTGTCATACGCCTTTTCCATATCCAACTTGAATATTATATTATTTCCAGTAACCTTTTTTACCAATCTCTCTCATCAATTCTTGCGCCAACCCAATGTTTTCTGAAATGAGTCTCCCTTTGACAAAGGCCCCCTGCTCTAGAGAGATAATATTTGGGAGAAACTTGGCCAATCTCACACTAAGAATTTTACTGAAAAATTTGTACACCACATTGCACAGGCTAATAGGCCTAAAATAAGAATTAGAGACAGGTTCTTCAGTTTTAGGAATAAGAGCCAAAAAATTGGAAGAAAATGTACCTGGCATCGCTTGACAAGCAAAGAATCCCTTCGCAGCTTCCCAAATTTCCAGCCCAATAATATCCTAGCAACTCTGAAAGAACCCAGCTGTGAATTCGTCCGGGCCTGGGGCACTATCATGGGGAATGCTAAAGATTGCTTTTCTGACTTCCTCTAAATCTGGCATCTGCATGAGTGAATCACAATCCTCCTCTCGTATCAGGCGCATGGTGAATGCAACAGGTTAGAGCGTGATGCAGTGTCGGATAATGAATCGGATTCAAACACGTCGTTTAATAATATGGTTGATCCAGGATATCAATTCGACGAGGTCAAGACGAAAGGAAAAAATAAAAGTTCTAAAAACGGACCTGCAGTGGGGACTCGGAGAGTGACGAGAAACATGTCTACCCCAGGTGTTAATAATGATAGATAACATCATGTTTTGGAATGCACGGGGAGTTGGCAACCGGGCGACCCATTGTAGACTAAAAAACTGGTTAAAGAAAACAATGTAAGGCTACTTGCAATTGCGGAACCTATGATTCAATCTTCAAGACACATGGAGATTGGAGGGAAGGTGAGTCTACCTTGTTTTGCTACGAATGAGGATTATGGCGGTAAGATTTGGCTCTTCTGGGACAATAACTTACAAGTGGACGTATTATTCTGCACAAATCAATTAATCCACTGTAAGATTAAAATCCTTTTTTCCAATATTGTGTTCTTCATTTCCTTGGTATATGCAAAGTGTTCATTACAGGAGAGGCAAAGTTTATGGGAATATATGGAACACATTGCAATGGGTTTGAATAAACCATGGATCATTGGTGGCGACTTTAATGTGATTGCTGAGGGTGGAGAAAAATTAGGCGGGCGCCCTCATAATCTTTTGGCGATGACAGAATTCACTAAATGTATTTCGAGCTGCGGGCTCTCTGATTGTGGGTTTCAAGGACCCAAATACACATGGTGTAACAATCAAAGAGGGGAGGACAAAATCTGGGCTAGATTGGATCGTTTTTGGGGGAATGCAGATTGGATAACTGTAATGCAGCACACTCGGGTTGATCATTTACTTAGAGCTTGCTCGGATCATGCACATTTGTAACTTTCTTTGCCATTGTCACAAAGTGCAGGTATGTCTCCTTTCAGATTTCAAAGTATGTGGTTAACTCATGATGAGTTCTTAGGTTTTGTTGACAGAATTTGGAATGCTAATGGAGAAGGTTATGGGGCTATGTATAGTGTGGCTTCCAAACTTAAGCGTCTTAGAGGAGCTCTAAAAATATGGAATAAAGAAACCTTTGGTAATATATTCAGTATTATTAGAAGGTTGGAAGATGATATTGAAAGACTGGATTTCAGTCTATTTCAGGGTTGGGATCCAAAAGATATGATTAATTTAAACAGATGTCAGGCTGAACTTAAACTAGCTTTGGTGAGATAAGAAATTTACTGGAAACAAAAATCAGGTGAAAAGGAATTTAAATAAGGTGATGCATGTACTAAATTCTTCTTTGCGTCAGTCAAAGCCAAACAGAAAAGAAGAGCGATTACCAAAATTCAGGACATGGCAGGGAACTTAATCACAGATCCGAAAAATATTATTTTGGAAGCCAATAATTTTTTCGGATCCTTACTTTCAACGGGAGAGCACAAAGAGGATCTAGAACTCATGGATTGCATTCCGAGCCTGATACGAGAGGAGGATTGTGATTCACTCATGCAGTTGCCAGATTTAGAGGAAGTCAGAAAAGCATTCTTTGGTGATAGGTTGCTTGTGACAACACTTAGGCATGCAAATTTGTATTTCCTTCAAGGCCATGTAGTTGAAGATGGAGTTATGGTCTCTACAACTGTTGATGAGAAAAGCTTGACGCGCACACAGTTATGGCACAAGCGATTAGGGCATGTTGGTGAGAGTGGACTAAGAACTTTATACAAGCGGGTCTTGCTTGGCGGTGATAAAATGGCAAAGCTGGACTTTTGTGAGCATTGCATCTATGGAAAGCAGTACAGGGTCAGATTTGGTAATGCTACTCATAGCACCACGGGGATTGTGGATTACATCCACACTAATGTTTGGGGACCCTCTAGAGTTGCATCCAAGGGGGTTTCAGGTATTTTGTGTCTTTTATCGATGATTTCAGCCGGAGAGTATAGGTGTATACAATGTAACAAAAAATGAAGTCATTGATATCTTCAATAAGTTGAAAGCTATAATTGAGAAACAAACTGGAAAGGTGATCAAAGTAGTAAGATCTGACAAAGGCGGTGAGTATACCGAGGATCCCATGAAGCAGTTTTGTTTGGAACGTGGCATTAGAAGACACTTCATAGTGAAGTCGACACCACAAAAAAACGGGGTAGTGGAGTGGATGAACTATACCCTGTTAGAGAGAGCACAGTGCATGCTGCCCAATGCAGGTTTGGGCAGAATATGGTGGGCTGAAGCAGTAAAAATGGTGTACTATTTCATTAACCGCTCTCCTTCATCAGCTATTGAGTCTCTGATTTCTATGGAGGTATGGTCTGGTATTTCTTCAAATTATTATAACTTAAAAGTATTTGCTTCTCCAACATATTTTCATGTTTGAGAGGATAAACTTTGGAGGGGTGATAGCTATGATGAAGATGAGGATGTTGGAGATTCTTTGCAGGTGGAGATTCTCATACAAAGCATGATGTTCCTTTTACTGAGGGAAGATGTGATACAGATATGATGCATGATGAGACAGTGATAGAAGATGAAGTTCCTACTGATGGGGACATGGATCCTATACAACAACAGATTCAACAGTTACAATCATCGTCTTTAGCAGTAGGCAAAAGACCTAGAGTCAGACGTGCACCACTTAGATTTGGCTATGAGGATAGCGCAACTTGCGCATTCTTATTTCTTGACGGGTATGATGTTGCTACCACATATACGCAGGCTTTGCGAAGTGTTCACAAAGAAGAGTGGAAGGAGGCTTTGGATGAGGAGATTTTATCTCTTCAGAAGAATCATACATGGGAGCTTGTGACACTCCCTAAAGGGAAGAGGTCGATTGGGTGTAAGTGGGTTTTCACAATGAAAGACGGGATTCCAAATTCCAAGGGTACCCATACAGGTATATGATACAAGGTAAGATTGGTGGCTAAAGGATATGCACAAGAAGAAGGTGTGGACTACAATGAAGTATTCTCTCCGGTGGTAAATCACACTTTTATCCAAGTCCTTTTGGCTTTAGCAGTGCAGCTTCACTTAGAACTCGAGCAACTTGATGTCAAAACTTCTTTCTTGCATGGATATTTGGATGAGGACATATACATGTCTCAGCCCGATGGATGTGTTGTGGTTGGTAACGAAGAAAAAGTATGCAAACTGAAGAAGTCACTGTATGGATTGAAGCAATCTTCGAGGGAGTGGCACAAGAGGTTTGATGCTTTTATGATTGAGCAGGGATATGCGAGGAGTTAGTATGACCCTTGTGTATTCACACAGAAGCTCAAGGATGGGTCTTTTGTGTTTCTCTTACTTTATGTTGATGGCATGCTCATTGTTACGAAGAACATGCAAGAAATTGATAAATTGAAGTTGACACTTAGCATGGAATTTGAGATGAAAGATTTTGGTTCAGCGAAGAAGATACTTGGGATGAAGATAATGAAATATGGGGAGAATGGCAGACTGCATTGTCACAGTGACAATACTTAGAGAAGGTTATTCACCATTTTGTCATGGATACGTCTAAGCCGGTAAGTACTCCTTTGGCTGTTCACTTTAAGTTCTCAGGTAAGTTGTCTCCTAGCATAAAGGATGAGAGGGAATATGTGTCACAGGTTCCCTATGCTAGTGCAGTTGGTAGTCTTATGTATGCCATGATCTGCACACATCTGATACGAGATTCTCTTGGAGAAGGTAAGTACTCAAGACAATCCAGCTGATACGTTGACAAAATTCGTTCCAGGGAGTTTGAGCAATGTCTCAACTTGATCAAGCTCTCTCAGTGTTGATGCACCAAGAGGGCAGGGCCCTTAGGGGCATGACGACGATATTTCTCGGTGATTTTTCATGCTAAGGTGGAGATGCTTATATAGTTGTTTGTGATGCTTGTGTGGTGGCCTGAAGTTGTTCGTCAAGGTGGAGATTGTGAAACAAGGATGAGGACTCAAAGTCCTTTGTGTAGTTGGCTCCCAATTTGTTGTGATTGTGAGACAAGGACTCAAAGTCTCCCAATTTGTTGGGAAGAATTAGAGAAGGACTCAAAGTCCATAACAAACAAGTCATTTTTATTTCTTTAAAAGTCATTTTTGTATTAGTGTCATGTCCTTCACTAATTTCATCTATTTCACTAATGAAATATGGGAACAATTGTTCTTTCGTAAGTCTATAATCATCGTTTTAGTTATTACCACTACACCAAATTGGCATTTTTGTAACAATCCAAAAAATAGTAACACTTTTGAGCTATAACAATCCACAAAGCAATTTTACACATTTTCACAAACAAAGTGATTCAATAATTGTATCATTACAAATAGTATGGTCTTACAAGTGATGTTATTATTGGTGATCTAATTTATTGTATCACTTTTTTTGTGTAGTTGTTTTTCATTTTGTTGACAAAATTTAGTTTTGACTTGAAATTGTTTGGTGCATTGTAATAACTCAAAAGTGTTATTATTTTTTAAATTGTTACAAATATGCCAATTTGGTTGAGTTCTTGTCTTTTTCTTCAGATATGGATATATGGAAACAGTTTTGAGACCTTCCTCATTGCTGTTGTCAACCCAAATGAGTAAGCTCTTACGCGCTGGGCTGAAGATAACGGAGTGAGTGAGGATTTTGCTTCACTTTGTGAGAATCCCATGGCAAAGGAATACATCATTGGCGAACTAAACAAAATAGCAAAAGAAAAGAAGGTTTTGTTTCTCTTCTCCTAGTAATTGTGACAACTTTTAAATTTCTTGCAGTGAACATCAAAAGAATACTTAAAATCATTGTTTATCCTAACTTCTTGAGTTTTGTAACAGTTAAAGGGTTTTGAATTTATCTATACCATTTGACATGGAACGTGACCTTATCACCCCAACATCCAAGAAGAGGAGGCCTCAAATGCTGAAATACTATCAGGTAAGTTCACTTTGGTTAGCTGTAGAGAATTATATCTATGACTACTATACAGTATACAAGTTCTTGTATATTATTTTTTACCTTAAAAAAGGAAAGATAAATCTTCGATGATACTTGGCAGCTAGATGGACTCCTTGGGTGGTCTTTCTCACACTACACCAAAAACCCCCATTAGCTACACAGGGGTGGCCACGGTTCTAAGCCGTTGGTGTGTTTGCCACGGCTAAAAACCGTGGCTATAGTGCCCAACGGCTTAAAACCGTGGCTAAAAAAAGGCTTGGCCACGGTTCTAAACCGTTGGTGTGTTTGCCACGGCTAAAAACCGTGGCTATAGTGCCCAACGACTTAAAACCGTTGCAAAAGTGCATGTGTGTTGCACGTGGACGTGTGGAGAAGGAAGTCGATTTCTCGCGGGCGTAATTTTGCGAAAAAAAATTGCTTCCCGCGTGTTCCCGCTCCATCTCCCCCTTTTCAACCCTTTGCTTCAAACCCTAAAATTTCAAGGAGAGGGAAAGAGAGAAGGAGAAGGAAAGAGAGAGGGAGAAGTCGAGCAACCCAAACAACCAAAACACAGTGCAGTGTCTGTGTTTGTACAAGCAACAAAACGCGATGGGGTTTGGCCATCTAGCCATTCGAGCTTCGAGATCCTCCTCCTCCTTCGCAGCCTTCAATCGGTTCTCCTCTAGGGTTCTCGCATCCTCATCCAATTTCAGAGGAATCGTCTCCACCCCAGAGCTTTAAAACCCTGAGCAGCCGCAGCAGAGCCAGCCCCTGAAATTCACCCTCCACGAATCCCTGTAGCTGGAGCTAGGGTTCATCTCCCCAACCCTGATGAAGCAATCGAGGTTTTCGTCGATGGGTACCCAGTCAAAATTCCTAAGGGATTCACTGTCCTCCAGGCTTGCGAAGTCGCCGGGGTCGACATTCCTCGGTTCTGCTACCACAGTCGCCTCTCCATTGCTGGGAATTGCAGGATGTGTTTGGTAGAGGTTGAGAAATCGCCCAAGCCGGTCGCTTCCTGCGCCATGCCCGCTCTCCCAGGTCAGATTTCATCAACGTTAATCACAATCTTTTTTTTTTTTTTTTTGTTGTTGTTGGTCTAACTTGTTTGGGTTGTTTTTTTATTCTTCTTCATGTCAGGTATGAAAATTAAGACGGATACTCCTATTGTGAAGAAGGCTCGTGAAGGGGTTATGGAGTTTTTGCTGATGAATCACCTGCTGGATTGCCCCATTTGTGATTAGGGTGGAGAATGTGATTTGCAGGATCCGTCTATGGCATTTGGATCTGATCGTGGGCGGTTCATTGACGTTAAGAGATCTGTTGTTGATAAGAATTTGGGGCCGTTGGTGAAGACAGTGACGATTCGTTGTATCCAGTGCACAAGGTTTGCACCTTCCTTTCTATTCTTTGAATGCTTGAAATTTATGTTTAAATTTAATTACTTGATTTTGTTTTCTAATTTTTTGATTGGTTTGGATGTTTAAATTGCTTGATAAGTAAGGCCTTATATTACTGTGTGGACATATGCTGCATTTTTATCTCTGTATTACCATCATCTATTTCTTTGTATTATGCCATTTCAGGTTATTGCAAAATTTGAGCCAAGTGAGCGTTGTATGCTTCTAAAGTTTGTCACGAGTTGTTCTAGAGCTCCATAACTTGGGTTCAAACATCTCCAACCAGCCTTTACTATTCATAAGGTATGGTCTAACCTACACTATTTTTTTGTGAGTTTTTTTATCTACTCATATTTATGAGTTTTTTTCACAAGCGGGCAAGGTTAGCGTAGCTCATATTAATGCTTCCAGTCATCCTATTACATCTTGAATAGTTCAAGATATTTTAGTATATAATTAATAATTTTATCTGCTAAGTTTTAAATGTTTTTGACATTTCATGTAGTAGCTGCAGGTCTAGTACATAGAAAGTTGAATATTGTGATCATGATTCATATCTTATTGTGCAATGCATCCTTTTAAGTTGTTCATTGCTTCCTTAATGTTCAGACTATTGACGCTCTTGATGCATGAGACACCGTTCCAAACAATATGAATTATGTCATTGAGGTACATTTGCTTCTTATTGTTGTCAAGCTCCCTTGCCTTGGATGAGGCCTAGTATAACGACTTGTTTGTGTCTCAAAATGCTGTACATTCTGGCTTAATGGGAAAATGTACACATAATTATTAGTCATGTAGATTGTTTACTTTAGGTGGTATATTCATGTCAAATACCGGAATACCACCTTGTAATTACCTTTTGAATGTGCTGCCAATTTTCAAAAAATGCATCTCTTGAGAAATGCAATCCTGAATTCTCTTTAACAATTAGCAATATTCTCTTTAACTGTTCGACCCTGACTTTAGTTATTGAAATCTTGTTACTTCATCTCTAATTTGTTGTTTTATTTGAGACCGTCGATGATATTTATGTTCTAAATTGCTGACGTTTTTGTATTTTGTAATTGAAGAGAAGTGGAGGCTGGTCTAATGAAGTACAATCCGGATATTATCACAAGTGTCCATCCTCTCATGCAGCATATTCCTTTGTGGGTGCTTAAGTGGCAAGGCCTACAGAAGAAAGTAGTGTTTGTTACAGTCATTACAGACCTCAACACCTGCCATCGCACTTGGTCAGTCAATTAAAATTCAAATTACATTTTGTAGGAGGTTTAACTATCATGCCTTTAGGAGGATCTGACCAATGTGTTTTCATTGGTATGGGGGGTTCCTTAAGCTGTTCTTTGCTTACATTGAAGTGTCTCAGCAACTTGCATGCTTATTTCAACGCAGAACATCGACTATTCCCAACTTGTAGGTTTAATGAATTGTGAATGACTTGTCACCCATACTGGTATTGTTTGTGAATGACTTGCACACTTCTTGCAACGCTGAAACGGCGCTTTCAGGTTGCAGGTTGAGCTGAGTTCATGGCAGATTTGCAGGTTGATAGGGTTATTTGCCTGAAAATGATTTTTTTTTATGCAGGTTTGATAACATTACTATCAGACATGACTGCAGACTCATCAAAATAGCTTCATTGAGTCCAAAACTTTTGAAGGATGAATGGTGCAGAGAAGCTGGATACAGTGACTCTGAAAGCTGATATATCGTTTATTTATATGTTATGGAACTTAAGGTTACTGATTGGTAAGTTCTTTGTTGTTTTAACAGTTGGAGAATTACCAAGAGGAACTCGAAAGCATGAAGAACATGAGTAGGCAGGAATATGTTTCTCACTTGAGAAGGTATAATTTAATTTCTTTTTGTTTTTTTATGGCTTACTTGTATTTCACTTACACAAAGTGGTTTGACTGTAAGTCTGTTTGTTTCAAAAGAAAATAAAAAGAGAAAAGATGGGAGAGAAAAAGGGAAAAAGTTGTTCAATTGAGGTGGAAGATGACCATATATCTTGAGAAAATATTGTTTGCTCCCATCCTAACAAAACATTTTCCACAACTTCGTCGAAAACATGAGGGTAGGGACTATCATTAAATTCATGTTTTGCATTTTCTCTCCCTCTTTTTCTCTTCTATTTTCTCACTTTTGGCAAGTTTTCTTGGAGAAAGTTTCTTTTAAACATAGCCTAAGAGATGAATGTCCTGTCTTGTTATACGACTAACTAAGTTTTTACATGATCGACCAAGTTATATGCTTATACATACTCATGATATACTCAAGGATACAGAAGTAAGCATGCCAAACCATCTAATATATCCTTCAGTACAATCGGAAACTAACTAATCAAATTAATAAAAAATAGTTGAATCCAATTGTTTTCCCATGTATGGCTGTGGCTACTTTCTTTGTTAATAAATATTGGTATACGAGTATTGAGATTCAGGAGTGTTTTGCATTAGATATGGTTTGTCACTGCTGTTTGTAGTGCAACTTTCAGGCAGTTCTTCTTGTTTAATAGATATTATTAAGTCACAGGCTTAGCTGGGTTTAGTATCTTAGTATGGTTGAAGTCTCAAGATTGCTAATTACATTCAGCAATATGGTATTGCTATTTTGTCAGGTTGCGGAGATGGAAGCTTGTTTGCAGGAATCCAATCTTACAGTTCCAACTCGTGAAGTTCTCTACTCTATTGCTATTGTTAACTGTGTCACCTATGCCTCGTGATGATTTGGCTCCAATGAGGAATGTGACTCAAACTGCTCCTGTTCCGTCAGGTTGTTATTTTACCAGTTGCCTTTGCTTTTACGTTGTTCTGGTCACGTTTTGTCAAGTAAGGTTCTTATTTGGTTGATCTGAGTGCTTTAATGCTTTTATCTTGTACTAGTTTTTATTTGACCTTGCTTGGCGACAAAACTTAGGTTGTGTTTTTGGAGTCGAAAGTAAATGCACTTGTACTTCTCATAGAAGCACTAGGCTATAGTGATAAGTTATGGTTGTATTAGTATGGTCAACCAGACTTCTAAGTTTTGGAAATTGAGTTAGTTATTGAGACTCTGAGAGATAGAGATAGTGGCCGTTAGTTATTTCTGGAAGTTAAACTATTTGCAAGTTACTGGGCCAGGAATTTTTGCAAGAAAATAATTGCTGGTAGTTTTACGTGGCTATATCCAATAAGTAACTTCACAATGTGTTGTGTAACGCAGCCTTAGTCTAAACTTCAAGCGTGACAACTATTTGCACTATGCACACTCAGATAATCCAATTGTTCAGCTGAAATGATCCTCTTCCTAACTCCTTAAATCATTTTTAAGCTGATGATAAAACTATGGTTTGAAGTTATACTAAGATGTAGAAAGTGTTGTTTTCTTTATTTTTGTGATTAAATTGTTGAATCTAAAAGAGGGTACAATGTAACCTTGAGTTAGTTTGAGTTTCTATAGCTTTGATTGGGCTATACTGGTTGCTTTGATTTATGTAAACGTTTGATTGGGCCGTAGTTTTATTTATTAAGGATTCATCTTATAAGATTTGTAGATAGATTTTCATTAAAAAAGAAGTTGATGCATCAGATATGAGAATATGGCGAGGCCGATTGTTGTTGAACTGAATGTGCCTCAAAATTTGTATTTCATTTCTAATATTAGTGAATGCAGGAAGGAGTGCTTTGGATAACCCTCATCATATGGAATTTGAAGCCAAATCTGCTAGAGATGGGGCATGGTAAGTTATTCTGGTCTAGATGCTCATTGTCCTTACTTTATTAGCCTTTATAATGGGAGATGCATCTGACTTTACTTCTAACTTGCAGGTATGATGTTGCAACTTTTATCTCTCATAGGTTGTTTAACACACATGATCCGGTAATTATCAGCTCATATTGAATATGACTGATCTTTGATATAATTGATTAGCTTGCTTCACTTCATTTTCTGGGTTGATTTGTTTCTTGATTGTGATCATTGTTTGAGCTCTTTTCATTGTAAGACATCTCACAGGACTGCACCTTCTTGTTTCCAATTTTTTTAGGCTCGTGAAGTTGACATTTTTTAATGAATGAAAGAATGAATACACACCTGATAAACTTCAGGGACAGTCTGCTTCATGTTAGCCATATCAAGTTTGATTTGCTGTCAAAGGTGTATTATTAGATGATGCTCCTTGGTGCTCTAAACTTTGACAGTAGGTTGGTTTTTTTATAGCAAGAAACAGGAATTGACAAGGCAGGTTGTGTTAATGTCGCCCCGTAGTCTATGCCGTGTTAATGTTTCTGCTCAAGTAGAACTTCCCTTTTTCAGTTGTTTGTGAAAAATCCCAAATACCTGCAATTTAAATCAATATAGTATTTTTAGCACAACTTGATGGGTAGCTAGGCTTGTTTGGGGTAGCACAAATAGGAGCAGTGCGTACCTCGCATCATCAGCAGATCGTCCCTTGCAGCAGCAGCATTGCGTCTCTCGTAGCAGCAGCAGCATTATTCCACTTTCTTTGTATTTGAGATATTTAAGTTTGTGTGTGTGTCATTGTATTTGAGATATTATTTGATAGATTTTGACTAATGTAATACATTTTCTTATTAATTACATTACTTTGTTTCCATTAATTACATTACTTTGCCTCCATTATTTGATAGATTTTGACTCAATGACTCAGTCATTTGATAGCAAAAAAAAAAAAAAAAAAAAAAAAATTTGCCACGGTTTTAAACCGTGGATAACTATTGCAACGGCTAAAAACCGTGGCTACCTTGCCACGGCTTATAACCGTGGCTAGTATTGGACACGGCTTAAAACCGTTGCTACTTAATTAGACACGGTTTAAAACCGTTGCTAGTATCCATACTTTTTCACGGCTTAAAACCGTGGCTATTTTTGCCACGGCTAAAAACCGTTGCTATTCTTCTTGCAACGGTTTAAAACCGTGGCTAAATGCTGAAAATCACCACCCCTATTCAAGCATAAAACCGTTGCTACAATGTTTAGCAACGGTTTATAGCCGTTACAAAGAATTTCGCGACGCCTCTGTAACCCACGGCTCTTAGCCGTGGCAATGAGTTACGCCCACGGTATAGAACCGTTGCTAATGGGGGTTTTTGGTGTAGTGTCATTGCTTAATAAGTTACTCTTCCCTTGAGCTTTTTTTTTTTTTAATTAAACCTCCAGTGGGAAGGGGCAGCTATGGGATGCCATACCTTTATTACTTGATAAAAAATAACTTTATACACCTTTCGGGGGTACATGACGACTTTACCCGAGAAAATTTCTAGAAGACTATCCTTAAAGCTAATAAAAAATACTAAGACTAGGAAACAGTCCTAATTAACCATCAAATGTAAACATTGATCAAGAAAAACCTAGTGCACCAAGACAGAGGTCATGATCATAAGGCCTTGCTCACCAAGGTTTAGGCCTTAATCAATAAGGCCACCAAGGAAACAAACTAAATAACAAAAAGGAAAATTGAACACAAGCTTAATTCACCAAAAAAAGGTCTAACAGTTAGGCCTATAACAAGTATAGACTTAAGAACCAAAATGACCAAGGAGGAACCAAACCAAGCCATCATGAGCAATTCCTGAGCTTAGATACTCCCATGACCAGCAACTCTAATCCATCCACTCCTCAACCAAACCCCCCTGTTGCCATAGACCACTGCCCCGTCGCAACCTCACAGCACGACACAGCAGCACCATGTGCTTGCCATCGTCTGCACAAAGCCAACTCCAAGCACCGCCCTCAACCTAGCACCAGCTACAACCCTGCAACACGCTCCCAACCCCATCACTGGCCGAGCTGAGCACCACTGCTCCAACAGACATGCAATAACCCTTTCCAAAAGACAACTCATTTAGGAACATGAATGTACGTAGTATGAAGCTTGTCTAAACGAACCAAACAGCAATCCTGTATGGAAGATTGGAGGTTCTGAATTCGCGACTTACTCCCTCTTTCTGAGCTCTATCCGCCAAGGCGTCCGTCACCGCATTAGCCTCCCTGAAAATATGAATAAAACTAACTTCCATATGAGATGTCAGTTTCTTAATCTCCCGCCAATCATTTTCCATGTACCACAGAGTTTTAAAGTCCTCGTAGAACCATCCACTAACAAGTTTAGAATCCGTTTGAATGCAAACCTTTGAAAATTCCAACCTGTTGCACAAAAGAAGCCGCACAATGACTGCTCGAACCTCCGCATTATTATTAGATCCTTCACCAAAAACGACATTTTTTCCACCAGACACTCGCCCAAACTATTTCTGATAATGATGCCAGCTGTCGCCTTGTTGTTCCTCGACGAACCATCAACATTAAGTGACACCGAGTCCTCCGAGGGGCTTTCCAATATACCACTCTATTGCCCTTCATAATAATTGTAGATATTGGAAGGCCAAGGGCCAAGAGAGGTTTCTTGTTCTCACTAACCAGCTTGGGAGAAAAAAAGGAATTCGCCAAACGAATGCTCTTCCTGACTAGCAAAATGACTGTCACCATACTTGGCTTTCCATTATCGAAAACACCCCGACACCGCTGTTTCCATATCTCCCAAATGATGAACATGGGCGTTAAGAAATAAACTAATCCGACTTGAGATTTCTTATTCGATCTCCCAAACCAAATTTTCAAGATAGTGGCGATTTTCGCCGACCTCCTAACATGGACATCAAAAATAGCTTCAAAATGACTCCAGACCCCTTTAGCCAGACTACCATCAAGGAAAAGATGATTTAAAGTTTCCACACTCGGTGAATCACAACAACAACATCTCGAAACTAGACTGAACCCACACCTATGGAGTTCCCCATCAACTGGAACGCCTCTTAATAATAGCTTCCAAACAAAGGCTGAAATTCTAGAAGGCAAAAAGGACAACAAGATCTTGTCAAGCAACATGTTTTTTCCTTTCTTGTCACGGAGTAACTCATATCCGAATGAGAACTAAAAAGGCCATCCGGATCCGGGGTCCAAATACATGAATCCTTATCCTGCTATCTCCCTTTAATTCTATCATCAAAAAGTGTTTTCGCCAACACTCTAACCTTGGGATTAACAAGCTCAAAATCCCCACTTCGAACCTCCGCTATCGTAGGCCAAATCCATTGAGCCTCCAAATCACCCAATCTCAAGAAAATTGTCGATGAGTTCCAGTTAGACGCAAAAAAAACTCGAATTCCCATAACCAATCCGCCAGAGACTGTTTCCAACAATAACTCCTTTATATTTCACGATCTCCTTCATAAAAGGCGAAGCATTATTTTTCTCTATCTGATAGAAAACTGGGATCCTGTCCTTCCAGTATTTACATCTCATGTAATTTTCCCACAGCGAATCAGAATTAATCAAATTCCAAAGGGCTTTCATACGAAAGGCCTTAGTGACAATGATAAGGTTCCTAAACCTCAGACCTAACCCCCAAGGACAAAAAAGTTGCATTTTTTACTTCCTCCAAGGACAGACTTTTAACTATTCGGTCACAATCCAATCCCAAAATAACCGAAGGAATACAATCCAACAAATCACTATCATATCCTTGAACGGCCTGAGAAGATAGAAGTTGATGGAAAAAACCATTGGCTTCTCGGATAATTTCCCCCGAATCCGATATCTCCCGGCCACACTACAAGGTGATTGAGGAGATAGACCTTCTTTTTTGTTTAGATTTGACCAAGGCAAAAAAAAATTTGGTACAAGCATCCCCTTCCTTAAAATCTTTTTCCCCTGCTTTCTGCATCCAAAATAGTTCCACCTGCTTAAGGGCCAAACTGTATTCAGCTTGACATCTGCTCAAGTTACAGCATGCATTGACATCCCAATTAGCATCCACATTGAATCCATTGCGATCATTCGTTTCCCAACCTGAAATCAGATAATTTTCTCATTGACTTATTTCATCTTCTAGAGCCCTAAGCATGCTGAAAACATTTCCAAACACTTCCCTATTCCACTTAATAAGCGCACTACGGATGGATTTGAGTTTAAAATCCACATCGCCCATCGCTCTCCTATTGAGACTCTCCTGACCCCAAACCGATTCCACTAAGGTGTGAAACCAAAATTGGAGCATGATCTGAGAAAGTGCGCTGATAATGTTACGACCTCGTATTGGGTATATTGGTTAACCACAAAGAGTTAACAAAAACTCTATCTAGCCTAGCCCAAATATGATCACCACCACGCCTATTGTTGCACCAAGTATACTTCTGACCAATAAAACCACAATCAATCAGTCCACAATGTTCAATACAGTATGAAAAGTTCGACATAATAACCAACGAATGGGGAGTTCCCTCCTAGTTTATCTTGCTCATTGACAATTGTATTGAAATCACCTCCCACCATCCAAGGTTCATTGTACTGAGACGCCAAAAACTCCATCTGAGACCATAGCTCCCTTCTCTCTTTCACTGTGCATTTAGCATATATGAAAGTGATAAAAAAGGACTGAGCATTTGAAATATTTACCTGGCAATGAATACTCTGTTCTGACACTTCCAACATCGAGACTGCTAATTTAGAATCCCAAAAAATCCAGATCTTCCCGCCCTCTGCTTCATTAAACGTAAAGCCTAACAGTTTGATTTTGTTACCAATCTCCAAGAAACGACTAGCTTCTATCATAGGTTCTGCTATCATGATGATGCGCACTTTGAACTCTTTTACCATGGTTCTCAGTCTACATTTCGTGGCTCTATTACCAACTCCACGACCATTCTAGAACATAATGTTGTCAATCATCTTTAGTTTGGGTGTTATAGTTATGCGGTCTTGCCAGACAACGCATACCCGGGGGAAACGCCATCCTGACTTTCTTACTCTTTTTCTTACTTGTCTCTCCCTCCAACACTGCCCCTAGATCCAGATCTCTACTCAAAGCTGCATGCGGTCCAACCTCGAACTCTGAGCCAACTCCATCACTATCATCACTGGTGTTCTCTAGCGTATTAATGTTTAATTTCTTTCTCCGTAGCCGGCGGGTTTCTTTAAACAAGGATATCGCCTTATTCAATGTGTCGCCTAATTTGTGTAATTCATAATTAGAGCTTCTCTTAATCTCTCCGGCTTCTTCTAGCCTTACCTCAGGCTTAACCACATCCATAATAGCAAGAGCATTACCGACATGTATAGGATCCTGTACCACATTACCCTGCAGCGAAACAAGACTTGTGCACGACGCATGTGTAGCCTCCTTGAAGCCCTGCGCAACCGCCAAGTTCAACTCATGACCAGCATGCATGTCCCCTGCAACCTTGCTAACACAGGCAGTGATTTCATCCCCTGCTCCCACACTAATAGCCCCATTAAGACCAGCATGTACGTCTCCTGCTCCCACACTAACAGCACAATCAGCTACACTCCTGACAGAACCAAGAAGATCGTTGCAAGCCGTTTCCTTATCGACCACAATGGATGGTGTAACACCCCTACTTTTTTCAATAACAATAAATAATTTATGTTTCTAAAATTCAATTGAAATTGTGTTTTATAATCTTCTTTTGTTTGACAACTAGTATTTTCGAAATTCAGTTAACTGTCTTACCATCCGAATCTCGGGACGAGATTCCATTTAACGTGTGTATAATGTAACACCCCTAAATTTCATAAAACTAATTTATTTTATTTTGAATTAAATAAAATAGGATTACATTTAATTAAATTCAGGTTTCAAAATTTTAGGGTTTATTTGGTGAGTTAAAGGGCGGGTGTTCTCAGAATTTTAGTGGGGGCGAATAGCCACCCACCCTATAAAGAGAAAACCCTATTTTATTTTCTCCTTTTCCTTCTCTTTTTCTTTCTTCTTTTCCTTTTCTTTTGTTGCATTTCGATGGCGGCGATGGGGAATGGCGTGATGAAGATGAAGGAAGGGGCTGCGGCGATGAGCTTGCAGGCGAGAGGCAGACACATGGCAAAGTGGAGAGGATTCTGCGTCTGTGGCAATGGTGGTGGTTACGATGCGGATCAAGGGAGGAAGAAGGAAGAGTCATTTGTGGCTCAGAGAATTAAAGAGGAAAGAATATGCTTAGCTTGGTGCTGCATCTGAGATGGAGGCAGGTTCTGACTTTCAACGAGGAGATTTTGTGCTTGGTGCTGCATCAGAAACAGGGAGCATGCGATGGTGTCTTCGATCGAGTCTGGTAGTCGTGTCGAGATGAAGTCTCTATTTTGCTCTGTATTGTGTAGTCGTGAAATTGGGCAAGAGATGATTCATGATGATGTTCGTTTGGGTTCAGCTTCTTCAATTGATAATTGTATATTTCTTCTGCAAGTAGAGATGAAGATATGGAGAAATAATGTGACAGGTAAATATTTTTGCAAGATGTGGACTGTTGGGTTGAGGATGTGAGAAGGAAATCGATATGGTGGTTTCATTGTTTATGCTGAAGTGGGTTTAGAGTGTACAGGGCCAGTGGAGGCTGTAAACATTTGATGATGTTGATTTCTCTGTGATAGCTGTGTTTGTTGTTTTGGTTGGGATGGCTAAGTCGAGTCAGAACCTCATGTAGAAATTACATACTGCAAGACTAAGCAAAGTCAGAATTGAATCCCTTAGAGCTACACCATTCGAAGGGATGTGGGGTGGTTGTCACTGGCCGGTGACGAATCTGCAATGTTGGAGGAATCAGTCTCAGCGAGAGAGACTGGCTTGCGTGCATGTGGAGGACTGAGTGGAAGGAAATGGATGATGTCGATGGATCTGTCACGGGCCAAGTGGATCATGCTCTTGTCGGATTAGGCATTTGGCGGGGAAGATCCAGTGAGTTTATTTTCATCCTCTTTCTTATAATTTTTGTATTGATTTTGATTCCATCCATTTTGGGTTTTCTTATGTCATAAAATTCTTGATTAGGTTCTTTGTTGACATCCAGTGTTTAATATGGTATTGCTTGGAAATCAAACTTGATGCTGTCAAGTTTGTTAGATTCGATTATTTATTCATTTCTTAGTATTTAGATTTGGTATGAATTGAGAATGTTGAGTGATGATCTACCCATATTTCTAATTCAGTTGAAATCATTAAGCTGTTTGCTTGATCTTTCAAGGTTTAAGTTTATCTGAAATTGCTTTGATTTTCTTGTTTCTTGGGTGTGTTTGTATTTTGATTTTTATCAATAAAACCAGGCTAGAATATATTAGGCTAGTAGACTCGCGCCTTGATATTGATTATAGTTTTACATACTAACTGCTCCATATCTGATTATATTTGAGAATCTTCTTGCTTTTCTTTATGTTCGTGCAGTTAGCATTAAAACCATAAAGCCAACTCCATTTCATGGCACTTAAGAGTGGAATCCTTGTCCAGCCATATATAATGAGGACTTGCTTCTATATATTGCTGGGGTAATCAAAGATTTGCTTTCAGCAGTTCACATTCTCGACTGTTAGCACATTAGCAACACAAAGATTGTAACAGCCCTTCAATTATAAGTATTCTCTAGAATTAGGATGAAGGTTTTAGTGACCATCCGTAGCATGTAGTTCGTTTTGGTTGTTGTCACAAACACTTTTATGTGACGGAAGGGATGTGGTGACTTTTGGGATCTTTACCTACCCATCCGATGTCGAGTCTTCCTGAGGGGATAGCTCCTCCATATCCTCGTCTGATTGTTAGAGAATCTGATTTCTATAGGTAGCTAGTGAAGTCAATACAAAATTGACTTGGGGGTCGGCTGACATTGGATAATTCCAGTTTTAATCTCTTGCAACTCTTTTCAGCACTGCACCTTAATCGAAGCTTGAATCCATTCTTTAATTGTAATTCAACTTTCCCAATCATATACCATGTTCAGCCTGTGGATAATGCCACAAATAGTAGCTTTCGCCGTTACTAATTCTGAATATAATTAGATTGAAACAGACCTCCATTCTTTTGAGGACGGCACTCCAAACCCATGAGCACTCTCTGTTTGATTTGTTAGACTCTGGACTAGTATTGACAAATCATTGTATCAGTCAACTAATGTCAATTTAATAGTAAATTTATTGTTCATAGATGTTTAAACTTACATCAAAAGATGTTTACTAGTAATATGCGCCCATATAGTTGGCTAATATCATGATATTAGTAACCATATTAACCAGCAATTTGTTCATCAATAATAAGACATGAAGAGCAGCGGTCCTTTCTCCGAGTCTGTATGTGCGAATATTCAATTATATAGAACCTTTAAGTCAAAAGTTAAGCTAGTACCCTTCTTTTAATGAAAATCATAACAACTATAAATGATTTGCAGCATGGAGACACAATAATCTTTAGTATTATGTTGTGAGAAACTGCAGACACGAAGAAGACTTAAAAACAAATTACTAGAGGGATCTTGGAAGAATTAAGAGAGTGATTTTAGACATGTTTGAGAATGAGGTTGCCTTGTTTGTGGTGTTTTGTGTCGCAAACGTGTGATCTTTACTATTGTGATCTGTTTGATGTATGAGTTTCTCATACCTTGCTGGGTTCATATTTTGGGGTATTTGCATGATTCTATGAATTTGTATTTGTATGTGTATGACTTAAATTTGGTTATGCAAATTGCGTTGTTGAAAAGAAATTTATTTATGGTATTAAATGGGCCTTGATATCCCGTGTTGATACATAAAGTTTATATATGAGAAATGTAGATTGCCCCAGAACAATGGGAGGATATCCTGATGAGATTGATTATGATTTGGTAATGTGCCAAAATGCTATGTTTTTCCCCAAAAAATGTGGGTGGATAGATTGTGAACCAATTTATGTATGACAAAATGTCATTGTGAAAGAAAAGTGAGATATCAAAATAAATGATATTGGTAAACCTTGATTTCTGAAAATATAAACCACTTGGACTTGTATCACTTAGAACTACCACATCTCTTTTGTTTATTATTTCCCCTCTCTTACTAGAGAAACTAAATGACCAGTGGGTCGTCTTGCGGAGTTGGGGCACCCATTTCTTACTAGAGAAACTAAAATAACCTTCGGATTAGTCTTGCGGAAATGTGGTGAGTTTGTATGCCTAAAATAGGCTTTGATATTTATCCGTCAAAAATGTGACGTGAGTTATGCGCATTGATAGCCCAAGGGTGGCTTTTGGTACTCATATAGTTAGGGGTATCCGCGATGCATGCCTGTATGTGATGTCTCCACTTAGGCATGGATGACGGAGTAGTCCTCCTTTATATGAGAGAGGCATACGGGCATGTATGTTCGGCACGGAGGTGGTGCGAATGTGGTATCGTCTAAGTGATCAATCCGTTAAAGAGATGAACCTAATTCAAATAAAAAAAGAATAAATGACGTTGCATTGTTTCTAATCCTTTTTATGCAGGATGGCAAGTCAATTAATATTTCTGCAGGTTCGACTTGCCATAGTCAACTCCTATAGGGTAAGTACAGGTAAATGCATATTTACATATTAGGATGATGATATGATTGCCTCGTTGAGGAACTAAATTCTTTGGACTGTGTTTTCTTGCGTCACACCTTTGCCTCGTTGAGGAACTACCTATTGGTGTGATGGTTTGTTGTTTGTGTTTCACTTGATGTTTATCACGTGCGATTTTATTGATTTTGGAATGAAGATTTCTCACACCAGCTTTATTGCTGACCCGAGTGAGCTTTTGCTTCTTGGGTACATTCCTTTTGGAATGTAGCCGAGTAGTGTTTCAGGTTTAGAGACTTTGAGCTGCGTTACCGGAGTTTTGCTAGTGAGCTAGCCATGCCAGTCTTCTCCGGGTTAGAATTTTTATTTGTTTCAGATGTTTAGTTCATGCTGCTATTTGTTTCTGTTATTATTGAATTCTCACGTCCTGAGTTTTGGGGGAAACGGATAATCCTACGTGGCTTTTGGAATTTTCGTTTTCTTCGAAAATCGGGGCGTGACAGTTTGGTATCAGAGCATTTGGTTAGCCTAGGCTTGGGTAGAGTCTAGGTGATCCTCGGAATGTGGATATGGGTGTGTAGGAGTTTAGAAGTCTTAAGATGAAGTGACAAGGGCGAACCTTGAAAACTTTAGTTTTGTTTCATTTTCTTCGTGAATCTCATGATGAAGCTTCCATTGACTTGTGTGTGCGCGAGTAATCTTATTTATAATGTCGACATTTGCGTGACTTTATTCCGTATTGTTTTTTTTTTTTTTTAGGGGTTTTGATATCCGTGGTGTTCACTTAACACTTTCCGTGAATCTCGGGACGAGATTCCTTTTGAGTTGTATATAATGTAACACCCCTACTTTTTTCAATAACAATAAATAATTTATGTTTCTAAAATTCAATTGAAATTGTGTTTTATAATCTTCTTTTGTTTGACAACTAGTATTTTCGAAATTCAGTTAACTGTCTTACCATCCGAATCTCGGGACGAGATTCCATTTAACGTGTGTATAATGTAACACCCCTAAATTTCATAAAACTAATTTATTTTATTTTGAATTAAATAAAATAGGATTACATTTAATTAAATTCAGGTTTCAAAATTTTAGGGTTTATTTGGTGAGTTAAAGGGCGGGTGTTCTCAGAATTTTAGTGGGGGCGAATAGCCACCCACCCTATAAAGAGAAAACCCTATTTTATTTTCTCCTTTTCCTTCTCTTTTTCTTTCTTCTTTTCCTTTTCTTTTGTTGCATTTCGATGGCGGCGATGGGGAATGGCGTGATGAAGATGAAGGAAGGGGCTGCGGCGATGAGCTTGCAGGCGAGAGGCAGACACATGGCAAAGTGGAGAGGATTCTGCGTCTGTGGCAATGGTGGTGGTTACGATGTGGATCAAGGGAGGAAGAAGGAAGAGTCATTTGTGGCTCAGAGAATTAAAGAGGAAAGAAGATGCTTAGCTTGGTGCTGCATCTGAGATGGAGGCAGGTTCTGACTTTCAACGAGGAGATTTTGTGCTTGGTGCTGCATCAGAAACAGGGAGCATGCGATGGTGTCTTCGATCGAGTCTGGTAGTGGTGTCGAGATGAAGTCTCTATTTTGCTCTGTATTGTGTAGTCGTGAAATTGGGCAAGAGATGATTCATGATGATGTTCGTTTGGGTTCAGCTTCTTCAATTGATAAATGTATATTTCTTCTGCAAGTAGAGATGAAGATATGGAGAAATAATGTGACAGGTAAATATTTTTGCAAGATGTGGACTGTTGGGTTGAGGATGTGAGAAGGAAATCGATATGGTGGTTTCATTGTTTATGTTGAAGTGGGTTTAGAGTGTACAGGGCCAGTGGAGGCTGTAAACATTTGATGATGTTGATTTCTCTGTGATAGCTGTGTTTGTTGTTTTGGTTGGGATGGCTAAGTCGAGTCAGAACCTCATGTAGAAATTACATACTGCAAGACTAAGCAAAGTCAGAATTGAATCCCTTAGAGCTACACCATTCGAAGGGATGTGGGGTGGTTGTCACTGGCCGGTGACGAATCTGCAATGTTGGAGGAATCAGTCTCAGCGAGAGAGACTGGCTTGCGTGCATGTGGAGGACTGAGTGGAAGGAAATGGATGATGTCGATGGATCTGTCACGGGCCAAGTGGATCATGCTCTTGTCGGATTAGGCATTTGGCGGGGAAGATCCAGTGAGTTTATTTTCATCCTCTTTCTTATAATTTTTGTATTGATTTTGATTCCATCCATTTTGGGTTTTCTTATGTCATAAAATTCTTGATTAGGTTCTTTGTTGACATCCAGTGTTTAATATGGTATTGCTTGGAAATCAAACTTGATGCTGTCAAGTTTGTTAGATTCGATTATTTATTCATTTCTTAGTATTTAGATTTGGTATGAATTGAGAATGTTGAGTGATGATCTACCCATATTTCTAATTCAGTTGAAATCATTAAGCTGTTTGCTTGATCTTTCAAGGTTTAAGTTTATCTGAAATTGCTTTGATTTTCTTGTTTCTTGGGTGTGTTTGTATTTTGATTTTTATCAATAAAACCAGGCTAGAATATATTAGGCTAGTAGACTCGCGCCTTGATATTGATTATAGTTTTACATACTAACTGCTCCATATCTGATTATATTTGAGAATCTTCTTGCTTTTCTTTATGTTCGTGCAGTTAGCATTAAAACCATAAAGCCAACTCCATTTCATGGCACTTAAGAGTGGAATCCTTGTCCAGCCATATATAATGAGGACTTGCTTCTATATATTGCTGGGGTAATCAAAGATTTGCTTTCAGCAGTTCACATTCTCGACTGTTAGCACATTAGCAACACAAAGATTGTAACAGCCCTTCAATTATAAGTATTCTCTAGAATTAGGATGAAGGTTTTAGTGACCATCCGTAGCATGTAGTTCGTTTTGGTTGTTGTCACAAACACTTTTATGTGACGGAAGGGATGTGGTGACTTTTGGGATCTTTACCTACCCATCCGATGTCGAGTCTTCCTGAGGGGATAGCTCCTCCATATCCTCGTCTGATTGTTAGAGAATCTGATTTCTATAGGTAGCTAGTGAAGTCAATACAAAATTGACTTGGGGGTCGGCTGACATTGGATAATTCCAGTTTTAATCTCTTGCAACTCTTTTCAGCACTGCACCTTAATCGAAGCTTGAATCCATTCTTTAATTGTAATTCAACTTTCCCAATCATATACCATGTTCAGCCTGTGGATAATGCCACAAATAGTAGCTTTCGCCGTTACTAATTCTGAATATAATTAGATTGAAACAGACCTCCATTCTTTTGAGGACGGCACTCCAAACCCATGAGCACTCTCTGTTTGATTTGTTAGACTCTGGACTAGTATTGACAAATCATTGTATCAGTCAACTAATGTCAATTTAATAGTAAATTTATTGTTCATAGATGTTTAAACTTACATCAAAAGATGTTTACTAGTAATATGCGCCCATATAGTTGGCTAATATCATGATATTAGTAACCATATTAACCAGCAATTTGTTCATCAATAATAAGACATGAAGAGCAGCGGTCCTTTCTCCGAGTCTGTATGTGCGAATATTCAATTATATAGAACCTTTAAGTCAAAAGTTAAGCTAGTACCCTTCTTTTAATGAAAATCATAACAACTATAAATGATTTGCAGCATGGAGACACAATAATCTTTAGTATTATGTTGTGAGAAACTGCAGACACGAAGAAGACTTAAAAACAAATTACTAGAGGGATCTTGGAAGAATTAAGAGAGTGATTTTAGACATGTTTGAGAATGAGGTTGCCTTGTTTGTGGTGTTTTGTGTCGCAAACGTGTGATCTTTACTATTGTGATCTGTTTGATGTATGAGTTTCTCATACCTTGCTGGGTTCATATTTTGGGGTATTTGCATGATTCTATGAATTTGTATTTGTATGTGTATGACTTAAATTTGGTTATGCAAATTGCGTTGTTGAAAAGAAATTTATTTATGGTATTAAATGGGCCTTGATATCCCGTGTTGATACATAAAGTTTATATATGAGAAATGTAGATTGCCCCAGAACAATGGGAGGATATCCTGATGAGATTGATTATGATTTGGTAATGTGCCAAAATGCTATGTTTTTCCCCAAAAAATGTGGGTGGATAGATTGTGAACCAATTTATGTATGACAAAATGTCATTGTGAAAGAAAAGTGAGATATCAAAATAAATGATATTGGTAAACCTTGATTTCTGAAAATATAAACCACTTGGACTTGTATCACTTAGAACTACCACATCTCTTTTGTTTATTATTTCCCCTCTCTTACTAGAGAAACTAAATGACCAGTGGGTCGTCTTGCGGAGTTGGGGCACCCATTTCTTACTAGAGAAACTAAAATAACCTTCGGATTAGTCTTGCGGAAATGTGGTGAGTTTGTATGCCTAAAATAGGCTTTGATATTTATCCGTCAAAAATGTGACGTGAGTTATGCGCATTGATAGCCCAAGGGTGGCTTTTGGTACTCATATAGTTAGGGGTATCCGCGATGCATGCCTGTATGTGATGTCTCCACTTAGGCATGGATGACGGAGTAGTCCTCCTTTATATGAGAGAGGCATACGGGCATGTATGTTCGGCACGGAGGTGGTGCGAATGTGGTATCGTCTAAGTGATCAATCCGTTAAAGAGATGAACCTAATTCAAATAAAAAAAGAATAAATGACGTTGCATTGTTTCTAATCCTTTTTATGCAGGATGGCAAGTCAATTAATATTTCTGCAGGTTCGACTTGCCATAGTCAACTCCTATAGGGTAAGTACAGGTAAATGCATATTTACATATTAGGATGATGATATGATTGCCTCGTTGAGGAACTAAATTCTTTGGACTGTGTTTTCTTGCGTCACACCTTTGCCTCGTTGAGGAACTACCTATTGGTGTGATGGTTTGTTGTTTGTGTTTCACTTGATGTTTATCACGTGCGATTTTATTGATTTTGGAATGAAGATTTCTCACACCAGCTTTATTGCTGACCCGAGTGAGCTTTTGCTTCTTGGGTACATTCCTTTTGGAATGTAGCCGAGTAGTGTTTCAGGTTTAGAGACTTTGAGCTGCGTTACCGGAGTTTTGCTAGTGAGCTAGCCATGCCAGTCTTCTCCGGGTTAGAATTTTTATTTGTTTCAGATGTTTAGTTCATGCTGCTATTTGTTTCTGTTATTATTGAATTCTCACGTCCTGAGTTTTGGGGGAAACGGATAATCCTACGTGGCTTTTGGAATTTTCGTTTTCTTCGAAAATCGGGGCGTGACAGTTTGGTATCAGAGCATTTGGTTAGCCTAGGCTTGGGTAGAGTCTAGGTGATCCTCGGAATGTGGATATGGGTGTGTAGGAGTTTAGAAGTCTTAAGATGAAGTGACAAGGGCGAACCTTGAAAACTTTAGTTTTGTTTCATTTTCTTCGTGAATCTCATGATGAAGCTTCCATTGACTTGTGTGTGCGCGAGTAATCTTATTTATAATGTCGACATTTGCGTGACTTTATTCCGTATTGTTTTTTTTTTTTTTTAGGGGTTTTGATATCCGTGGTGTTCACTTAACACTTTCCGTGAATCTCGGGACGAGATTCCTTTTGAGTTGTATATAATGTAACACCCCTACTTTTTTCAATAACAATAAATAATTTATGTTTCTAAAATTCAATTGAAATTGTGTTTTATAATCTTCTTTTGTTTGACAACTAGTATTTTCGAAATTCAGTTAACTGTCTTACCATCCGAATCTCGGGACGAGATTCCATTTAACGTGTGTATAATGTAACACCCCTAAATTTCATAAAACTAATTTATTTTATTTTGAATTAAATAAAATAGGATTACATTTAATTAAATTCAGGTTTCAAAATTTTAGGGTTTATTTGGTGAGTTAAAGGGCGGGTGTTCTCAGAATTTTAGTGGGGGCGAATAGCCACCCACCCTATAAAGAGAAAACCCTATTTTATTTTCTCCTTTTCCTTCTCTTTTTCTTTCTTCTTTTCCTTTTCTTTTGTTGCATTTCGATGGCGGCGATGGGGAATGGCGTGATGAAGATGAAGGAAGGGGCTGCGGCGATGAGCTTGCAGGCGAGAGGCAGACACATGGCAAAGTGGAGAGGATTCTGCGTCTGTGGCAATGGTGGTGGTTACGATGTGGATCAAGGGAGGAAGAAGGAAGAGTCATTTGTGGCTCAGAGAATTAAAGAGGAAAGAAGATGCTTAGCTTGGTGCTGCATCTGAGATGGAGGCAGGTTCTGACTTTCAACGAGGAGATTTTGTGCTTGGTGCTGCATCAGAAACAGGGAGCATGCGATGGTGTCTTCGATCGAGTCTGGTAGTGGTGTCGAGATGAAGTCTCTATTTTGCTCTGTATTGTGTAGTCGTGAAATTGGGCAAGAGATGATTCATGATGATGTTCGTTTGGGTTCAGCTTCTTCAATTGATAAATGTATATTTCTTCTGCAAGTAGAGATGAAGATATGGAGAAATAATGTGACAGGTAAATATTTTTGCAAGATGTGGACTGTTGGGTTGAGGATGTGAGAAGGAAATCGATATGGTGGTTTCATTGTTTATGTTGAAGTGGGTTTAGAGTGTACAGGGCCAGTGGAGGCTGTAAACATTTGATGATGTTGATTTCTCTGTGATAGCTGTGTTTGTTGTTTTGGTTGGGATGGCTAAGTCGAGTCAGAACCTCATGTAGAAATTACATACTGCAAGACTAAGCAAAGTCAGAATTGAATCCCTTAGAGCTACACCATTCGAAGGGATGTGGGGTGGTTGTCACTGGCCGGTGACGAATCTGCAATGTTGGAGGAATCAGTCTCAGCGAGAGAGACTGGCTTGCGTGCATGTGGAGGACTGAGTGGAAGGAAATGGATGATGTCGATGGATCTGTCACGGGCCAAGTGGATCATGCTCTTGTCGGATTAGGCATTTGGCGGGGAAGATCCAGTGAGTTTATTTTCATCCTCTTTCTTATAATTTTTGTATTGATTTTGATTCCATCCATTTTGGGTTTTCTTATGTCATAAAATTCTTGATTAGGTTCTTTGTTGACATCCAGTGTTTAATATGGTATTGCTTGGAAATCAAACTTGATGCTGTCAAGTTTGTTAGATTCGATTATTTATTCATTTCTTAGTATTTAGATTTGGTATGAATTGAGAATGTTGAGTGATGATCTACCCATATTTCTAATTCAGTTGAAATCATTAAGCTGTTTGCTTGATCTTTCAAGGTTTAAGTTTATCTGAAATTGCTTTGATTTTCTTGTTTCTTGGGTGTGTTTGTATTTTGATTTTTATCAATAAAACCAGGCTAGAATATATTAGGCTAGTAGACTCGCGCCTTGATATTGATTATAGTTTTACATACTAACTGCTCCATATCTGATTATATTTGAGAATCTTCTTGCTTTTCTTTATGTTCGTGCAGTTAGCATTAAAACCATAAAGCCAACTCCATTTCATGGCACTTAAGAGTGGAATCCTTGTCCAGCCATATATAATGAGGACTTGCTTCTATATATTGCTGGGGTAATCAAAGATTTGCTTTCAGCAGTTCACATTCTCGACTGTTAGCACATTAGCAACACAAAGATTGTAACAGCCCTTCAATTATAAGTATTCTCTAGAATTAGGATGAAGGTTTTAGTGACCATCCGTAGCATGTAGTTCGTTTTGGTTGTTGTCACAAACACTTTTATGTGACGGAAGGGATGTGGTGACTTTTGGGATCTTTACCTACCCATCCGATGTCGAGTCTTCCTGAGGGGATAGCTCCTCCATATCCTCGTCTGATTGTTAGAGAATCTGATTTCTATAGGTAGCTAGTGAAGTCAATACAAAATTGACTTGGGGGTCGGCTGACATTGGATAATTCCAGTTTTAATCTCTTGCAACTCTTTTCAGCACTGCACCTTAATCGAAGCTTGAATCCATTCTTTAATTGTAATTCAACTTTCCCAATCATATACCATGTTCAGCCTGTGGATAATGCCACAAATAGTAGCTTTCGCCGTTACTAATTCTGAATATAATTAGATTGAAACAGACCTCCATTCTTTTGAGGACGGCACTCCAAACCCATGAGCACTCTCTGTTTGATTTGTTAGACTCTGGACTAGTATTGACAAATCATTGTATCAGTCAACTAATGTCAATTTAATAGTAAATTTATTGTTCATAGATGTTTAAACTTACATCAAAAGATGTTTACTAGTAATATGCGCCCATATAGTTGGCTAATATCATGATATTAGTAACCATATTAACCAGCAATTTGTTCATCAATAATAAGACATGAAGAGCAGCGGTCCTTTCTCCGAGTCTGTATGTGCGAATATTCAATTATATAGAACCTTTAAGTCAAAAGTTAAGCTAGTACCCTTCTTTTAATGAAAATCATAACAACTATAAATGATTTGCAGCATGGAGACACAATAATCTTTAGTATTATGTTGTGAGAAACTGCAGACACGAAGAAGACTTAAAAACAAATTACTAGAGGGATCTTGGAAGAATTAAGAGAGTGATTTTAGACATGTTTGAGAATGAGGTTGCCTTGTTTGTGGTGTTTTGTGTCGCAAACGTGTGATCTTTACTATTGTGATCTGTTTGATGTATGAGTTTCTCATACCTTGCTGGGTTCATATTTTGGGGTATTTGCATGATTCTATGAATTTGTATTTGTATGTGTATGACTTAAATTTGGTTATGCAAATTGCGTTGTTGAAAAGAAATTTATTTATGGTATTAAATGGGCCTTGATATCCCGTGTTGATACATAAAGTTTATATATGAGAAATGTAGATTGCCCCAGAACAATGGGAGGATATCCTGATGAGATTGATTATGATTTGGTAATGTGCCAAAATGCTATGTTTTTCCCCAAAAAATGTGGGTGGATAGATTGTGAACCAATTTATGTATGACAAAATGTCATTGTGAAAGAAAAGTGAGATATCAAAATAAATGATATTGGTAAACCTTGATTTCTGAAAATATAAACCACTTGGACTTGTATCACTTAGAACTACCACATCTCTTTTGTTTATTATTTCCCCTCTCTTACTAGAGAAACTAAATGACCAGTGGGTCGTCTTGCGGAGTTGGGGCACCCATTTCTTACTAGAGAAACTAAAATAACCTTCGGATTAGTCTTGCGGAAATGTGGTGAGTTTGTATGCCTAAAATAGGCTTTGATATTTATCCGTCAAAAATGTGACGTGAGTTATGCGCATTGATAGCCCAAGGGTGGCTTTTGGTACTCATATAGTTAGGGGTATCCGCGATGCATGCCTGTATGTGATGTCTCCACTTAGGCATGGATGACGGGGTAGTCCTCCTTTATATGAGAGAGGCATACGGGCATGTATGTTCGGCACGGAGGTGGTGCGAATGTGGTATCGTCTAAGTGATCAATCCGTTAAAGAGATGAACCTAATTCAAATAAAAAAAGAATAAATGACGTTGCATTGTTTCTAATCCTTTTTATGCAGGATGGCAAGTCAATTAATATTTCTGCAGGTTCGACTTGCCATAGTCAACTCCTATAGGGTAAGTACAGGTAAATGCATATTTACATATTAGGATGATGATATGATTGCCTCGTTGAGGAACTAAATTCTTTGGACTGTGTTTTCTTGCGTCACACCTTTGCCTCGTTGAGGAACTACCTATTGGTGTGATGGTTTGTTGTTTGTGTTTCACTTGATGTTTATCACGTGCGATTTTATTGATTTTGGAATGAAGATTTCTCACACCAGCTTTATTGCTGACCCGAGTGAGCTTTTGCTTCTTGGGTACATTCCTTTTGGAATGTAGCCGAGTAGTGTTTCAGGTTTAGAGACTTTGAGCTGCGTTACCGGAGTTTTGCTAGTGAGCTAGCCATGCCAGTCTTCTCCGGGTTAGAATTTTTATTTGTTTCAGATGTTTAGTTCATGCTGCTATTTGTTTCTGTTATTATTGAATTCTCACGTCCTGAGTTTTGGGGGAAACGGATAATCCTACGTGGCTTTTGGAATTTTCGTTTTCTTCGAAAATCGGGGCGTGACAGTTTGGTATCAGAGCATTTGGTTAGCCTAGGCTTGGGTAGAGTCTAGGTGATCCTCGGAATGTGGATATGGGTGTGTAGGAGTTTAGAAGTCTTAAGATGAAGTGACAAGGGCGAACCTTGAAAACTTTAGTTTTGTTTCATTTTCTTCGTGAATCTCATGATGAAGCTTCCATTGACTTGTGTGTGCGCGAGTAATCTTATTTATAATGTCGACATTTGCGTGACTTTATTCCGTATTGTTTTTTTTTTTTTTTAGGGGTTTTGATATCCGTGGTGTTCACTTAACACTTTCCGTGAATCTCGGGACGAGATTCCTTTTGAGTTGTATATAATGTAACACCCCTACTTTTTTCAATAACAATAAATAATTTATGTTTCTAAAATTCAATTGAAATTGTGTTTTATAATCTTCTTTTGTTTGACAACTAGTATTTTCGAAATTCAGTTAACTGTCTTACCATCCGAATCTCGGGACGAGATTCCATTTAACGTGTGTATAATGTAACACCCCTAAATTTCATAAAACTAATTTATTTTATTTTGAATTAAATAAAATAGGATTACATTTAATTAAATTCAGGTTTCAAAATTTTAGGGTTTATTTGGTGAGTTAAAGGGCGGGTGTTCTCAGAATTTTAGTGGGGGCGAATAGCCACCCACCCTATAAAGAGAAAACCCTATTTTATTTTCTCCTTTTCCTTCTCTTTTTCTTTCTTCTTTTCCTTTTCTTTTGTTGCATTTCGATGGCGGCGATGGGGAATGGCGTGATGAAGATGAAGGAAGGGGCTGCGGCGATGAGCTTGCAGGCGAGAGGCAGACACATGGCAAAGTGGAGAGGATTCTGCGTCTGTGGCAATGGTGGTGGTTACGATGTGGATCAAGGGAGGAAGAAGGAAGAGTCATTTGTGGCTCAGAGAATTAAAGAGGAAAGAAGATGCTTAGCTTGGTGCTGCATCTGAGATGGAGGCAGGTTCTGACTTTCAACGAGGAGATTTTGTGCTTGGTGCTGCATCAGAAACAGGGAGCATGCGATGGTGTCTTCGATCGAGTCTGGTAGTGGTGTCGAGATGAAGTCTCTATTTTGCTCTGTATTGTGTAGTCGTGAAATTGGGCAAGAGATGATTCATGATGATGTTCGTTTGGGTTCAGCTTCTTCAATTGATAAATGTATATTTCTTCTGCAAGTAGAGATGAAGATATGGAGAAATAATGTGACAGGTAAATATTTTTGCAAGATGTGGACTGTTGGGTTGAGGATGTGAGAAGGAAATCGATATGGTGGTTTCATTGTTTATGTTGAAGTGGGTTTAGAGTGTACAGGGCCAGTGGAGGCTGTAAACATTTGATGATGTTGATTTCTCTGTGATAGCTGTGTTTGTTGTTTTGGTTGGGATGGCTAAGTCGAGTCAGAACCTCATGTAGAAATTACATACTGCAAGACTAAGCAAAGTCAGAATTGAATCCCTTAGAGCTACACCATTCGAAGGGATGTGGGGTGGTTGTCACTGGCCGGTGACGAATCTGCAATGTTGGAGGAATCAGTCTCAGCGAGAGAGACTGGCTTGCGTGCATGTGGAGGACTGAGTGGAAGGAAATGGATGATGTCGATGGATCTGTCACGGGCCAAGTGGATCATGCTCTTGTCGGATTAGGCATTTGGCGGGGAAGATCCAGTGAGTTTATTTTCATCCTCTTTCTTATAATTTTTGTATTGATTTTGATTCCATCCATTTTGGGTTTTCTTATGTCATAAAATTCTTGATTAGGTTCTTTGTTGACATCCAGTGTTTAATATGGTATTGCTTGGAAATCAAACTTGATGCTGTCAAGTTTGTTAGATTCGATTATTTATTCATTTCTTAGTATTTAGATTTGGTATGAATTGAGAATGTTGAGTGATGATCTACCCATATTTCTAATTCAGTTGAAATCATTAAGCTGTTTGCTTGATCTTTCAAGGTTTAAGTTTATCTGAAATTGCTTTGATTTTCTTGTTTCTTGGGTGTGTTTGTATTTTGATTTTTATCAATAAAACCAGGCTAGAATATATTAGGCTAGTAGACTCGCGCCTTGATATTGATTATAGTTTTACATACTAACTGCTCCATATCTGATTATATTTGAGAATCTTCTTGCTTTTCTTTATGTTCGTGCAGTTAGCATTAAAACCATAAAGCCAACTCCATTTCATGGCACTTAAGAGTGGAATCCTTGTCCAGCCATATATAATGAGGACTTGCTTCTATATATTGCTGGGGTAATCAAAGATTTGCTTTCAGCAGTTCACATTCTCGACTGTTAGCACATTAGCAACACAAAGATTGTAACAGCCCTTCAATTATAAGTATTCTCTAGAATTAGGATGAAGGTTTTAGTGACCATCCGTAGCATGTAGTTCGTTTTGGTTGTTGTCACAAACACTTTTATGTGACGGAAGGGATGTGGTGACTTTTGGGATCTTTACCTACCCATCCGATGTCGAGTCTTCCTGAGGGGATAGCTCCTCCATATCCTCGTCTGATTGTTAGAGAATCTGATTTCTATAGGTAGCTAGTGAAGTCAATACAAAATTGACTTGGGGGTCGGCTGACATTGGATAATTCCAGTTTTAATCTCTTGCAACTCTTTTCAGCACTGCACCTTAATCGAAGCTTGAATCCATTCTTTAATTGTAATTCAACTTTCCCAATCATATACCATGTTCAGCCTGTGGATAATGCCACAAATAGTAGCTTTCGCCGTTACTAATTCTGAATATAATTAGATTGAAACAGACCTCCATTCTTTTGAGGACGGCACTCCAAACCCATGAGCACTCTCTGTTTGATTTGTTAGACTCTGGACTAGTATTGACAGATCATTGTATCAGTCAACTAATGTCAATTTAATAGTAAATTTATTGTTCATAGATGTTTAAACTTACATCAAAAGATGTTTACTAGTAATATGCGCCCATATAGTTGGCTAATATCATGATATTAGTAACCATATTAACCAGCAATTTGTTCATCAATAATAAGACATGAAGAGCAGCGGTCCTTTCTCCGAGTCTGTATGTGCGAATATTCAATTATATAGAACCTTTAAGTCAAAAGTTAAGCTAGTACCCTTCTTTTAATGAAAATCATAACAACTATAAATGATTTGCAGCATGGAGACACAATAATCTTTAGTATTATGTTGTGAGAAACTGCAGACACGAAGAAGACTTAAAAACAAATTACTAGAGGGATCTTGGAAGAATTAAGAGAGTGATTTTAGACATGTTTGAGAATGAGGTTGCCTTGTTTGTGGTGTTTTGTGTCGCAAACGTGTGATCTTTACTATTGTGATCTGTTTGATGTATGAGTTTCTCATACCTTGCTGGGTTCATATTTTGGGGTATTTGCATGATTCTATGAATTTGTATTTGTATGTGTATGACTTAAATTTGGTTATGCAAATTGCGTTGTTGAAAAGAAATTTATTTATGGTATTAAATGGGCCTTGATATCCCGTGTTGATACATAAAGTTTATATATGAGAAATGTAGATTGCCCCAGAACAATGGGAGGATATCCTGATGAGATTGATTATGATTTGGTAATGTGCCAAAATGCTATGTTTTTCCCCAAAAAATGTGGGTGGATAGATTGTGAACCAATTTATGTATGACAAAATGTCATTGTGAAAGAAAAGTGAGATATCAAAATAAATGATATTGGTAAACCTTGATTTCTGAAAATATAAACCACTTGGACTTGTATCACTTAGATCTACCACATCTCTTTTGTTTATTATTTCCCCTCTCTTACTAGAGAAACTAAATGACCAGTGGGTCGTCTTGCGGAGTTGGGGCACCCATTTCTTACTAGAGAAACTAAAATAACCTTCGGATTAGTCTTGCGGAAATGTGGTGAGTTTGTATGCCTAAAATAGGCTTTGATATTTATCCGTCAAAAATGTGACGTGAGTTATGCGCATTGATAGCCCAAGGGTGGCTTTTGGTACTCATATAGTTAGGGGTATCCGCGATGCATGCCTGTATGTGATGTCTCCACTTAGGCATGGATGACGGAGTAGTCCTCCTTTATATGAGAGAGGCATACGGGCATGTATGTTCGGCACGGAGGTGGTGCGAATGTGGTATCGTCTAAGTGATCAATCCGTTAAAGAGATGAACCTAATTCAAATAAAAAAAGAATAAATGACGTTGCATTGTTTCTAATCCTTTTTATGCAGGATGGCAAGTCAATTAATATTTCTGCAGGTTCGACTTGCCATAGTCAACTCCTATAGGGTAAGTACAGGTAAATGCATATTTACATATTAGGATGATGATATGATTGCCTCGTTGAGGAACTAAATTCTTTGGACTGTGTTTTCTTGCGTCACACCTTTGCCTCGTTGAGGAACTACCTATTGGTGTGATGGTTTGTTGTTTGTGTTTCACTTGATGTTTATCACGTGCGATTTTATTGATTTTGGAATGAAGATTTCTCACACCAGCTTTATTGCTGACCCGAGTGAGCTTTTGCTTCTTGGGTACATTCCTTTTGGAATGTAGCCGAGTAGTGTTTCAGGTTTAGAGACTTTGAGCTGCGTTACCGGAGTTTTGCTAGTGAGCTAGCCATGCCAGTCTTCTCCGGGTTAGAATTTTTATTTGTTTCAGATGTTTAGTTCATGCTGCTATTTGTTTCTGTTATTATTGAATTCTCACGTCCTGAGTTTTGGGGGAAACGGATAATCCTACGTGGCTTTTGGAATTTTCGTTTTCTTCGAAAATCGGGGCGTGACAGTTTGGTATCAGAGCATTTGGTTAGCCTAGGCTTGGGTAGAGTCTAGGTGATCCTCGGAATGTGGATATGGGTGTGTAGGAGTTTAGAAGTCTTAAGATGAAGTGACAAGGGCGAACCTTGAAAACTTTAGTTTTGTTTCATTTTCTTCGTGAATCTCATGATGAAGCTTCCATTGACTTGTGTGTGCGCGAGTAATCTTATTTATAATGTCGACATTTGCGTGACTTTATTCCGTATTGTTTTTTTTTTTTTTAGGGGTTTTGATATCCGTGGTGTTCACTTAACACTTTCCGTGAATCTCGGGACGAGATTCCTTTTGAGTTGTATATAATGTAACACCCCTACTTTTTTCAATAACAATAAATAATTTATGTTTCTAAAATTCAATTGAAATTGTGTTTTATAATCTTCTTTTGTTTGACAACTAGTATTTTCGAAATTCAGTTAACTGTCTTACCATCCGAATCTCGGGACGAGATTCCATTTAACGTGTGTATAATGTAACACCCCTAAATTTCATAAAACTAATTTATTTTATTTTGAATTAAATAAAATAGGATTACATTTAATTAAATTCAGGTTTCAAAATTTTAGGGTTTATTTGGTGAGTTAAAGGGCGGGTGTTCTCAGAATTTTAGTGGGGGCGAATAGCCACCCACCCTATAAAGAGAAAACCCTATTTTATTTTCTCCTTTTCCTTCTCTTTTTCTTTCTTCTTTTCCTTTTCTTTTGTTGCATTTCGATGGCGGCGATGGGGAATGGCGTGATGAAGATGAAGGAAGGGGCTGCGGCGATGAGCTTGCAGGCGAGAGGCAGACACATGGCAAAGTGGAGAGGATTCTGCGTCTGTGGCAATGGTGGTGGTTACGATGTGGATCAAGGGAGGAAGAAGGAAGAGTCATTTGTGGCTCAGAGAATTAAAGAGGAAAGAAGATGCTTAGCTTGGTGCTGCATCTGAGATGGAGGCAGGTTCTGACTTTCAACGAGGAGATTTTGTGCTTGGTGCTGCATCAGAAACAGGGAGCATGCGATGGTGTCTTCGATCGAGTCTGGTAGTCGTGTCGAGATGAAGTCTCTATTTTGCTCTGTATTGTGTAGTCGTGAAATTGGGCAAGAGATGATTCATGATGATGTTCGTTTGGGTTCAGCTTCTTCAATTGATAAATGTATATTTCTTCTGCAAGTAGAGATGAAGATATGGAGAAATAATGTGACAGGTAAATATTTTTGCAAGATGTGGACTGTTGGGTTGAGGATGTGAGAAGGAAATCGATATGGTGGTTTCATTGTTTATGTTGAAGTGGGTTTAGAGTGTACAGGGCCAGTGGAGGCTGTAAACATTTGATGATGTTGATTTCTCTGTGATAGCTGTGTTTGTTGTTTTGGTTGGGATGGCTAAGTCGAGTCAGAACCTCATGTAGAAATTACATACTGCAAGACTAAGCAAAGTCAGAATTGAATCCCTTAGAGCTACACCATTCGAAGGGATGTGGGGTGGTTGTCACTGGCCGGTGACGAATCTGCAATGTTGGAGGAATCAGTCTCAGCGAGAGAGACTGGCTTGCGTGCATGTGGAGGACTGAGTGGAAGGAAATGGATGATGTCGATGGATCTGTCACGGGCCAAGTGGATCATGCTCTTGTCGGATTAGGCATTTGGCGGGGAAGATCCAGTGAGTTTATTTTCATCCTCTTTCTTATAATTTTTGTATTGATTTTGATTCCATCCATTTTGGGTTTTCTTATGTCATAAAATTCTTGATTAGGTTCTTTGTTGACATCCAGTGTTTAATATGGTATTGCTTGGAAATCAAACTTGATGCTGTCAAGTTTGTTAGATTCGATTATTTATTCATTTCTTAGTATTTAGATTTGGTATGAATTGAGAATGTTGAGTGATGATCTACCCATATTTCTAATTCAGTTGAAATCATTAAGCTGTTTGCTTGATCTTTCAAGGTTTAAGTTTATCTGAAATTGCTTTGATTTTCTTGTTTCTTGGGTGTGTTTGTATTTTGATTTTTATCAATAAAACCAGGCTAGAATATATTAGGCTAGTAGACTCGCGCCTTGATATTGATTATAGTTTTACATACTAACTGCTCCATATCTGATTATATTTGAGAATCTTCTTGCTTTTCTTTATGTTCGTGCAGTTAGCATTAAAACCATAAAGCCAACTCCATTTCATGGCACTTAAGAGTGGAATCCTTGTCCAGCCATATATAATGAGGACTTGCTTCTATATATTGCTGGGGTAATCAAAGATTTGCTTTCAGCAGTTCACATTCTCGACTGTTAGCACATTAGCAACACAAAGATTGTAACAGCCCTTCAATTATAAGTATTCTCTAGAATTAGGATGAAGGTTTTAGTGACCATCCGTAGCATGTAGTTCGTTTTGGTTGTTGTCACAAACACTTTTATGTGACGGAAGGGATGTGGTGACTTTTGGGATCTTTACCTACCCATCCGATGTCGAGTCTTCCTGAGGGGATAGCTCCTCCATATCCTCGTCTGATTGTTAGAGAATCTGATTTCTATAGGTAGCTAGTGAAGTCAATACAAAATTGACTTGGGGGTCGGCTGACATTGGATAATTCCAGTTTTAATCTCTTGCAACTCTTTTCAGCACTGCACCTTAATCGAAGCTTGAATCCATTCTTTAATTGTAATTCAACTTTCCCAATCATATACCATGTTCAGCCTGTGGATAATGCCACAAATAGTAGCTTTCGCCGTTACTAATTCTGAATATAATTAGATTGAAACAGACCTCCATTCTTTTGAGGACGGCACTCCAAACCCATGAGCACTCTCTGTTTGATTTGTTAGACTCTGGACTAGTATTGACAAATCATTGTATCAGTCAACTAATGTCAATTTAATAGTAAATTTATTGTTCATAGATGTTTAAACTTACATCAAAAGATGTTTACTAGTAATATGCGCCCATATAGTTGGCTAATATCATGATATTAGTAACCATATTAACCAGCAATTTGTTCATCAATAATAAGACATGAAGAGCAGCGGTCCTTTCTCCGAGTCTGTATGTGCGAATATTCAATTATATAGAACCTTTAAGTCAAAAGTTAAGCTAGTACCCTTCTTTTAATGAAAATCATAACAACTATAAATGATTTGCAGCATGGAGACACAATAATCTTTAGTATTATGTTGTGAGAAACTGCAGACACGAAGAAGACTTAAAAACAAATTACTAGAGGGATCTTGGAAGAATTAAGAGAGTGATTTTAGACATGTTTGAGAATGAGGTTGCCTTGTTTGTGGTGTTTTGTGTCGCAAACGTGTGATCTTTACTATTGTGATCTGTTTGATGTATGAGTTTCTCATACCTTGCTGGGTTCATATTTTGGGGTATTTGCATGATTCTATGAATTTGTATTTGTATGTGTATGACTTAAATTTGGTTATGCAAATTGCGTTGTTGAAAAGAAATTTATTTATGGTATTAAATGGGCCTTGATATCCCGTGTTGATACATAAAGTTTATATATGAGAAATGTAGATTGCCCCAGAACAATGGGAGGATATCCTGATGAGATTGATTATGATTTGGTAATGTGCCAAAATGCTATGTTTTTCCCCAAAAAATGTGGGTGGATAGATTGTGAACCAATTTATGTATGACAAAATGTCATTGTGAAAGAAAAGTGAGATATCAAAATAAATGATATTGGTAAACCTTGATTTCTGAAAATATAAACCACTTGGACTTGTATCACTTAGATCTACCACATCTCTTTTGTTTATTATTTCCCCTCTCTTACTAGAGAAACTAAATGACCAGTGGGTCGTCTTGCGGAGTTGGGGCACCCATTTCTTACTAGAGAAACTAAAATAACCTTCGGATTAGTCTTGCGGAAATGTGGTGAGTTTGTATGCCTAAAATAGGCTTTGATATTTATCCGTCAAAAATGTGACGTGAGTTATGCGCATTGATAGCCCAAGGGTGGCTTTTGGTACTCATATAGTTAGGGGTATCCGCGATGCATGCCTGTATGTGATGTCTCCACTTAGGCATGGATGACGGAGTAGTCCTCCTTTATATGAGAGAGGCATACGGGCATGTATGTTCGGCACGGAGGTGGTGCGAATGTGGTATCGTCTAAGTGATCAATCCGTTAAAGAGATGAACCTAATTCAAATAAAAAAAGAATAAATGACGTTGCATTGTTTCTAATCCTTTTTATGCAGGATGGCAAGTCAATTAATATTTCTGCAGGTTCGACTTGCCATAGTCAACTCCTATAGGGTAAGTACAGGTAAATGCATATTTACATATTAGGATGATGATATGATTGCCTCGTTGAGGAACTAAATTCTTTGGACTGTGTTTTCTTGCGTCACACCTTTGCCTCGTTGAGGAACTACCTATTGGTGTGATGGTTTGTTGTTTGTGTTTCACTTGATGTTTATCACGTGCGATTTTATTGATTTTGGAATGAAGATTTCTCACACCAGCTTTATTGCTGACCCGAGTGAGCTTTTGCTTCTTGGGTACATTCCTTTTGGAATGTAGCCGAGTAGTGTTTCAGGTTTAGAGACTTTGAGCTGCGTTACCGGAGTTTTGCTAGTGAGCTAGCCATGCCAGTCTTCTCCGGGTTAGAATTTTTATTTGTTTCAGATGTTTAGTTCATGCTGCTATTTGTTTCTGTTATTATTGAATTCTCACGTCCTGAGTTTTGGGGGAAACGGATAATCCTACGTGGCTTTTGGAATTTTCGTTTTCTTCGAAAATCGGGGCGTGACAGTTTGGTATCAGAGCATTTGGTTAGCCTAGGCTTGGGTAGAGTCTAGGTGATCCTCGGAATGTGGATATGGGTGTGTAGGAGTTTAGAAGTCTTAAGATGAAGTGACAAGGGCGAACCTTGAAAACTTTAGTTTTGTTTCATTTTCTTCGTGAATCTCATGATGAAGCTTCCATTGACTTGTGTGTGCGCGAGTAATCTTATTTATAATGTCGACATTTGCGTGACTTTATTCCGTATTGTTTTTTTTTTTTTTAGGGGTTTTGATATCCGTGGTGTTCACTTAACACTTTCCGTGAATCTCGGGACGAGATTCCTTTTGAGTTGTATATAATGTAACACCCCTACTTTTTTCAATAACAATAAATAATTTATGTTTCTAAAATTCAATTGAAATTGTGTTTTATAATCTTCTTTTGTTTGACAACTAGTATTTTCGAAATTCAGTTAACTGTCTTACCATCCGAATCTCGGGACGAGATTCCATTTAACGTGTGTATAATGTAACACCCCTAAATTTCATAAAACTAATTTATTTTATTTTGAATTAAATAAAATAGGATTACATTTAATTAAATTCAGGTTTCAAAATTTTAGGGTTTATTTGGTGAGTTAAAGGGCGGGTGTTCTCAGAATTTTAGTGGGGGCGAATAGCCACCCACCCTATAAAGAGAAAACCCTATTTTATTTTCTCCTTTTCCTTCTCTTTTTCTTTCTTCTTTTCCTTTTCTTTTGTTGCATTTCGATGGCGGCGATGGGGAATGGCGTGATGAAGATGAAGGAAGGGGCTGCGGCGATGAGCTTGCAGGCGAGAGGCAGACACATGGCAAAGTGGAGAGGATTCTGCGTCTGTGGCAATGGTGGTGGTTACGATGTGGATCAAGGGAGGAAGAAGGAAGAGTCATTTGTGGCTCAGAGAATTAAAGAGGAAAGAAGATGCTTAGCTTGGTGCTGCATCTGAGATGGAGGCAGGTTCTGACTTTCAACGAGGAGATTTTGTGCTTGGTGCTGCATCAGAAACAGGGAGCATGCGATGGTGTCTTCGATCGAGTCTGGTAGTGGTGTCGAGATGAAGTCTCTATTTTGCTCTGTATTGTGTAGTCGTGAAATTGGGCAAGAGATGATTCATGATGATGTTCGTTTGGGTTCAGCTTCTTCAATTGATAAATGTATATTTCTTCTGCAAGTAGAGATGAAGATATGGAGAAATAATGTGACAGGTAAATATTTTTGCAAGATGTGGACTGTTGGGTTGAGGATGTGAGAAGGAAATCGATATGGTGGTTTCATTGTTTATGTTGAAGTGGGTTTAGAGTGTACAGGGCCAGTGGAGGCTGTAAACATTTGATGATGTTGATTTCTCTGTGATAGCTGTGTTTGTTGTTTTGGTTGGGATGGCTAAGTCGAGTCAGAACCTCATGTAGAAATTACATACTGCAAGACTAAGCAAAGTCAGAATTGAATCCCTTAGAGCTACACCATTCGAAGGGATGTGGGGTGGTTGTCACTGGCCGGTGACGAATCTGCAATGTTGGAGGAATCAGTCTCAGCGAGAGAGACTGGCTTGCGTGCATGTGGAGGACTGAGTGGAAGGAAATGGATGATGTCGATGGATCTGTCACGGGCCAAGTGGATCATGCTCTTGTCGGATTAGGCATTTGGCGGGGAAGATCCAGTGAGTTTATTTTCATCCTCTTTCTTATAATTTTTGTATTGATTTTGATTCCATCCATTTTGGGTTTTCTTATGTCATAAAATTCTTGATTAGGTTCTTTGTTGACATCCAGTGTTTAATATGGTATTGCTTGGAAATCAAACTTGATGCTGTCAAGTTTGTTAGATTCGATTATTTATTCATTTCTTAGTATTTAGATTTGGTATGAATTGAGAATGTTGAGTGATGATCTACCCATATTTCTAATTCAGTTGAAATCATTAAGCTGTTTGCTTGATCTTTCAAGGTTTAAGTTTATCTGAAATTGCTTTGATTTTCTTGTTTCTTGGGTGTGTTTGTATTTTGATTTTTATCAATAAAACCAGGCTAGAATATATTAGGCTAGTAGACTCGCGCCTTGATATTGATTATAGTTTTACATACTAACTGCTCCATATCTGATTATATTTGAGAATCTTCTTGCTTTTCTTTATGTTCGTGCAGTTAGCATTAAAACCATAAAGCCAACTCCATTTCATGGCACTTAAGAGTGGAGTCCTTGTCCAGCCATATATAATGAGGACTTGCTTCTATATATTGCTGGGGTAATCAAAGATTTGCTTTCAGCAGTTCACATTCTCGACTGTTAGCACATTAGCAACACAAAGATTGTAACAGCCCTTCAATTATAAGTATTCTCTAGAATTAGGATGAAGGTTTTAGTGACCATCCGTAGCATGTAGTTCGTTTTGGTTGTTGTCACAAACACTTTTATGTGACGGAAGGGATGTGGTGACTTTTGGGATCTTTACCTACCCATCCGATGTCGAGTCTTCCTGAGGGGATAGCTCCTCCATATCCTCGTCTGATTGTTAGAGAATCTGATTTCTATAGGTAGCTAGTGAAGTCAATACAAAATTGACTTGGGGGTCGGCTGACATTGGATAATTCCAGTTTTAATCTCTTGCAACTCTTTTCAGCACTGCACCTTAATCGAAGCTTGAAGCCATTCTTTAATTGTAATTCAACTTTCCCAATCATATACCATGTTCAGCCTGTGGATAATGCCACAAATAGTAGCTTTCACCGTTACTAATTCTGAATATAATTAGATTGAAACAGACCTCCATTCTTTTGAGGACGGCACTCCAAACCCATGAGCACTCTCTGTTTGATTTGTTAGACTCTGGACTAGTATTGACAAATCATTGTATCAGTCAACTAATGTCAATTTAATAGTAAATTTATTGTTCATAGATGTTTAAACTTACATCAAAAGATGTTTACTAGTAATATGCGCCCATATAGTTGGCTAATATCATGATATTAGTAACCATATTAACCAGCAATTTGTTCATCAATAATAAGACATGAAGAGCAGCGGTCCTTTCTCCGAGTCTGTATGTGCGAATATTCAATTATATAGAACCTTTAAGTCAAAAGTTAAGCTAGTACCCTTCTTTTAATGAAAATCATAACAACTATAAATGATTTGCAGCATGGAGACACAATAATCTTTAGTATTATGTTGTGAGAAACTGCAGACACGAAGAAGACTTAAAAACAAATTACTAGAGGGATCTTGGAAGAATTAAGAGAGTGATTTTAGACATGTTTGAGAATGAGGTTGCCTTGTTTGTGGTGTTTTGTGTCGCAAACGTGTGATCTTTACTATTGTGATCTGTTTGATGTATGAGTTTCTCATACCTTGCTGGGTTCATATTTTGGGGTATTTGCATGATTCTATGAATTTGTATTTGTATGTGTATGACTTAAATTTGGTTATGCAAATTGCGTTGTTGAAAAGAAATTTATTTATGGTATTAAATGGGCCTTGATATCCCGTGTTGATACATAAAGTTTATATATGAGAAATGTAGATTGCCCCAGAACAATGGGAGGATATCCTGATGAGATTGATTATGATTTGGTAATGTGCCAAAATGCTATGTTTTTCCCCAAAAAATGTGGGTGGATAGATTGTGAACCAATTTATGTATGACAAAATGTCATTGTGAAAGAAAAGTGAGATATCAAAATAAATGATATTGGTAAACCTTGATTTCTGAAAATATAAACCACTTGGACTTGTATCACTTAGAACTACCACATCTCTTTTGTTTATTATTTCCCCTCTCTTACTAGAGAAACTAAATGACCAGTGGGTCGTCTTGCGGAGTTGGGGCACCCATTACTTACTAGAGAAACTAAAATAACCTTCGGGTTAGTCTTGCGGAAATGTGGTGAGTTTGTATGCCTAAAATAGGCTTTGATATTTATCCGTCAAAAATGTGACGTGAGTTATGCGCATTGATAGCCCAAGGGTGGCTTTTGGTACTCATATAGTTAGGGGTATCCGCGATGCATGCCTGTATGTGATGTCTCCACTTAGGCATGGATGACGGAGTAGTCCTCCTTTATATGAGAGAGGCATACGGGCATGTATGTTCGGCACGGAGGTGGTGCGAATGTGGTATCGTCTAAGTGATCAATCCGTTAAAGAGATGAACCTAATTCAAATAAAAAAAGAATAAATGACGTTGCATTGTTTCTAATCCTTTTTATGCAGGATGGCAAGTCAATTAATATTTCTGCAGGTTCGACTTGCCATAGTCAACTCCTATAGGGTAAGTACAGGTAAATGCATATTTACATATTAGGATGATGATATGATTGCCTCGTTGAGGAACTAAATTCTTTGGACTGTGTTTTCTTGCGTCACACCTTTGCCTCGTTGAGGAACTACCTATTGGTGTGATGGTTTGTTGTTTGTGTTTCACTTGATGTTTATCACGTGCGATTTTATTGATTTTGGAATGAAGATTTCTCACACCAGCTTTATTGCTGACCCGAGTGAGCTTTTGCTTCTTGAGTACATTCCTTTTGGAATGTAGCCGAGTAGTGTTTCAGGTTTAGAGACTTTGAGCTGCGTTACCGGAGTTTTGCTAGTGAGCTAGCCATGCCAGTCTTCTCCGGGTTAGAATTTTTATTTGTTTCAGATGTTTAGTTCATGCTGCTATTTGTTTCTGTTATTATTGAATTCTCACGTCCTGAGTTTTGGGGGAAACGGATAATCCTACGTGGCTTTTGGAATTTTCGTTTTCTTCAAAAATCGGGGCGTGACAGATGGTGTCGCAGTCCTATTCGTGCCCTCCTCAGACTCTGCTTGAAAAGCATTTTCAATCTCACTAGAAGTGTACCCTGCCTCTTTACAATCCGATTTCAACTTGGAAATTTTTCTTTCCTTCGAGATATTAATAGAATGTCCCCCGCCTTCCGAAGTAGCATCCAAATCCATGTCTTTATCACACGCTGATTTAGATTCTAACTTCGTAACCTGTTTTGAGTCCAAATTGGCACTTACCAAACCGTGCTCCTCTTGCAAATTAGTATCCAAGCATGCTAAGATGTCGAAAGAATTTTTTGTTAATGCAACACCGTTCCCCACTTCCTTCGAAAAGACCTTCATTACCTGGCTAACGACTTTAGTGCCCTCAATAACCTTAGCCCCGCTAGGACCAATGTGTCCCACATTAATACCTTTTTCCTCTACTTTTACCACATTCTCTTTCATGACCGGTCGATAAACTTTCTTTACTTCTCCACCTTTCGGTTGTGGTTCTTTGGCTCTAACCCAGAAATTCGGAGCTTTCTTGTGTCCCTCTACTAACTTATTTGCATCGACCTTTTCCCCCTCTTCTCGGCTCTCCTTACGATTCCCCAATCGCTCTCTACAAGCATCATAAGAGTGCCCAATCATAGCACAATTGTCACAGTACTTGAAGCCCGGATAAACGATTTATTGCCAAAAACCTGTTATACCAAAGAATTAATCCAACCAGATTCTACTAGGGAGTTCCACCGATAGGTCCATCTCAACACACATCCTTGCCGCCCCAAGTCGTGTAAGTCCGATGGTGCTGTTATCAATCCTAAGGAAAGATCCAATTGAATCTCCAACTTCTTTCAAATATAATGGATGAAAAAATTATAAAGGCAAGTTAGGGAGATCCACCCACAGTGGGGCAAGCACAAGATCTTCCCTATGACTAAAACATTGATGCCAACGAAACACTTTGAATCCAACACCTCAAATCATAAAAGAATCTCATGACAATGCCTTATTTACTTCTTCTTCTGCGTGGAATCTAACAATCACATGCCTTTGATCTAACAAACCCATGGTAAAATCCCCCATAACTCCCCAAGATCTATGGATGGTTTCACGGATAGCCTCAAAGAAGGGGCGATAACTAGAAAACTTAAGCACAGTCACATATTTTTCAACATACCTTTCACATCTTTTTGCTTCCAAAATATTCATAGATAGTGTTGGGCTTCCCTCCTTGCGAAAATGATTACCCTTCATAGGTTCCTCCTCAATGATTACCTTCTTCACAACTCCCAAGGCTTGGAGAAAACTTTGATGTGGCATTAACTCGGTTGGGGCGCCTCCACTCCCCGCTAGAAGCTCTCCTCCCTTGGCGGCTTAAGGAGCTGCCATGAAGAGGACGAAAATCCCTAAGGACGACGGTCCAGATTACCGAATCTTGCTTGATCTAATGGTTAAAATAAATTCAAACCAAATGACTGTAATGCCCTTTTTTAAAACCAAATCTCCCCAGAGCAGAACCAAATATGTTGGCCCCTCGAGAAAATTTTTCCTTGAGCTTAAAATGTACATTTTTATTACATAAATTAAATTACCTCACTATACCAAATGGGTTGTTTTTTAACAACCTCTCAAATAGTATCACGTTTATGATGTAACAGTCCACCAAACAATAACAAGTAAAAACTAAATTCAGACAAAATTTTGAAAAACTATTTCATAAATAAAATGATACAATAAATTGGATCACCATGAATAATATCACTTGCAGCACCATACTATTAATAGTGTATCACTTCAATTGTGAAATTGTGTGAAACTGTTTGGTGAACTGTTATAGCCCAACTGTAATACTTTTTTGGAGGTTATTAAAAATATGTCAATTTGGTGTAGTGCCTTGACAATAATGAACAATCACAGTAAAAAGTGACTACAAGAAACTATACATTTACTTATTTGATCATTTTGTAGGATAATATTTTTCATGTCTAAGCCCAATAATTAGAAGAAGCTTGTATACATTCTATAAGCTTGAGAAAAATATTAACAATAATAAACCATACTTGTAATTTAAGCTGAGCCAAGACCACGTTGCTCTAAAAGTAATCTAATTTTAGTAATGACCAAAATTTGGTGTGGCCAATGTAGCATGACAACACAAGGAACACTTTACGGTATTTTTCTATATGTTAATGTATATGGAAGCTTCTGTCTAAATGACTTTTGATGATACATGAAAATGGTCACACCCCTGAACCGTACACGTATCGTGATAATCTCGAGAAAATACAGACCTCAGCATCAGCCCAACACTGAGCAGGCCCAAGCAGTTCTAAGCCTGCTCAATTCAGTCCGCCATGCAGACCCGAACTCTCACAACACGCTAGGCCCACACGTCTCACAGTTGTCCTCAATATCAATAAGCCCTCCTTATGCAAGTATCTCGAGGATCTACTTCGAATGGACAACTACAGCTGCTTTTTGCTCTCAACTAGAAAGCAAACACCAGAGTATCTTCCACACAAGGAAACTCCCTTCTACGGAATGCTCTTGGATTGTGAACTATCTCCCCCGTATCTAGAAGCGCAGAGCTAACAGGGATCTTCCCTCCTACAGCACTACTCTTAATTAGATAGGGATCTCCACGAATATCTCCTCCCTAATTTACGCTTACGATGGCCTGGCTAAACCAGAACCCCTTGCACTATGAATAAGACATGAGTTTGGTAAGCTAAGGTACTCTACAAATTCTCTTTACAACATTACACATTCCTTAGCGCCATGTCTGGCTTTAGCATCTGAGTGTCATCGGCCACCACAACGGTGGTTCGTGGCTCACGTGTGTTACTTTTTTTTTTGAAAGGCAAGCATGGTTTTTATAGGATCCCAGAACCCATAAAGATGCCGCAAGCTGGGTTTGAACCCATGACCTAGTGGTACCATCCGCCAAGCTCTAACCGTTGAGCTGTCATGCCATTGGCTCACGTGTGTTACTTGTGCAAGTCAACAGGTCAGCATGAACCAGATTGGAGCAGGGAGCAAAAAATGAATGCATCAACTTTCATACACGATTTCAAGGTCAGAAGGTTGGTGACTTGTTGCACCATCTCTACTCTAGAAATAGCCACTTCTCAACCTTGACGATGTCACAGTTCATACTGATTCTGCCATTTTAACTTGAGAAGTATGCTTCTTTGGCTTGAGTACCTTGTTTCATGATCAGTCAGCATGAATGAACTTTATGGTTAGTGGTCGCCCAAAGCATATTTCATCATCAATTTTACTTCTGTCAATTTTGGCATGGCGAAGGGTCTGAATGGTATGGCACCTGTTATTGACAGTTTTAGTGAACCTCATAAATCAGCTTAAGCTAGAGTTTGAGCTGTTTTCCCATTATTATCAACCCAATTCTTAATGCCTTAATGGAAACTTACAATCCACATGCAGTTAAGTTTGTTCTTCCCAATCCAATTCAAGGTAATCATGTGGTTTGTATTGCCCATTGCCACTCGGACAATATGGAACAGTTGTCTAATTGCTAAAATTAATAATCACCATTCAAGTCCATGTAAATATGAGCTTTGCTGCATGTAAAACTGAAGTCTATTACACATCAAATCGCAGCTTCTATTCTATTCTGACTTTCCTAACATATCCTATTCTGTAACACTTTCCTATTTTGTAACATAGGTAGACTTCTATTCTTTAACACTCCCCCACAAGCTAGACATCTAGACGCAGACGAAATGTGCCGCTTGGAGGAAACTTTGAAGTCCAATTTGGTGATGATGTCGAGTGATTGTCGAATTCTGGAAAATTCTGGAGGATTCCTGTTTGAAGAAATCATGACTCAATTCGATTCTTGGTATTGCTCAATTCGAGTCAACACAGATTCTGGATGATTCCTGTATGAAGAAATCATGACTCAATTCGAGTCTTGGTATTGCTCAATTCGAGTCGAGTCAACACAGATTTTGGATGATTCCTGTATGAAGAAATCATGACTCAATTCGAGTCTTGGTATTGCTCAATTCGAGACAACACAGATTTTGGTATTGCTCAATCAAATCAATACAGATTTTGGTATTGTCAATTCGAGACAACATAGTTTTTGGTATTGCTTAATTCGAGTCAACACCTTTTTTTTGTGATCTCTCCTTGGGCTTGCTGATTGGCCTCAAGGTCGAGGATCTGGCTGCGTGAAGTTGTTGTTATTTGAAGATCAGAAACACCACTAAGTTGCTATTGTTGATTGATTGAGACAAGCTATTGTTGTTGTCCTCCCTTCCTTGTTTGAGTTGCAGGTTGGTGTTCTGCATGAAGTTGTTGTAGAGTGCAATTTCCCTTCAATTTGGTTGAACTTGCTGTTGAGCATGTTCCTACTGCTGTCATCCCTTCTCCGCCTCTTGCGTGGTCGTCGGAGGAGGGGAAGAGCTTGAATCCCCGGAGTCTTAGGTCATCAAAGAAAGTAGCTCTGATACCATGTAAAGAATTGTATTGTAATAATATTATTGTGTTTTTCATTGACTGAATACAAGCTTATAAAGCTAACTCTGACCTAACCTTATGGAGATAGGAAACCTAAGACTTCTATTCTATTCTGACTTTCCTAACATATCCTATTCTGTAACACTTTCATATTTTGTAACATAGGTAGACTTCTATCCATACCAGTAACTACAGTGGATATGTATCATCTGAAAAGACTTGGTGGCAAACATTCATTGTTTGATTTACATCAATCAATTTGTTGTAAAAGTGATTCAGAAGGCAACCACAAAACCATCACACTTTTGAAGCCCAATATAAGTGGCTAATGCATCCCCCACCTAACACAAAAAGAAAGAAACGATAAGGTCTAGTGCATAGAGTGGAGCTTTTGGCTCAGACCCCTTCAAATCAGACATCAAGGCTTGAACCAATTTCACTTTGTAAAACTTTAAACAGTAGTGAACCATATGGTTCACTTTTTATAGCTTTTATTGTAATTAACATAAATACTGTGTTGAATTTAACAGATGTGTGTGTGTGTGAACATAACAAAACATATTACAGCTTTAAGAGTTATGCGCAGAATATGTGCGAGATCAAGAGCAACGAGCATTGCGCAGAATACACCAAAACAGCACAAACACCCAATAATATTCTATTTTTTGTAGAGAAGAAAAAAATACAACACAAACACCTAATAATATTAAGCTAGATCTATTTCTATCTATCTACACCAAAACAAATATACAAAAGAGTTCTTTTTAAGTACCCAACCAAAGAAAGAGTACTCTTTCTAAATTAGTTTCCAAAATAGAATATTTTCCTATTGTCTTGCGAGCAGAAATAGAGCCAAAATTTTCACAATAATTCCACACTAAAACCTCCTAAATGAGATTCATAACCATGAGTGAAAATATGACAAGTTATTAGACATGATCAGAACAAGAGAAATTAGAAATGTAAACTTATTTAAAATGCTAGCCATGGTTGTTGCAGACAACAACAAAAGATAAGATAGAAGGATATATGTATAGGAGAAGGTGTTAATTCTAGTTGCATTTCAGCATTGTCGCATTTATGTAAAGCAGATTGTTAAGATATATCTCTAGATCCAATGCACAAAATTGTTGGAGATTGATTGAGAAGGCTACGGAAGATTGTGTGATTGAAAGGAGATTTTTTTTATCCTAAATAAAAAATTAATTTGCGCTTCAGTGACAATTACAATTAAGAGGCAGATATGATCTTCATGAGATTGAGGGAGAATGTTAAGATATATGCCAAAATACAATGCTCAAATCATTGAAAATTGATTGAGAAGATTATAAATGACTTGGTGTGATTGATTAGGAGAAATTATTTCTTATTAAGACCATGCAGATTACCTCTATTTATAGAGTAGTCATCAATGTAATATATCCAATTAATATTTATAGACCATTTGCCTACTGAATTAGTAATTTAGTTATTTTATTTGTTACTGATCCATGCTTAGTTCACAAGCGAGTTTGTCTCACCATTTACAGTATGCAAGTTAATCTCACTATTTACAGTACCAACAACAACTAAAGATGTTGAACATAGCAATCCCTCAAACCGTTTGTTGTCTTAAATGAGTTCAAAAGCTACCACGATTGCGAACAAGTATGTCATATGATCATGCCAAATATGAGGGTATAATAGGCACAATTAGTTCTTTGATTTGAGCCCCTTAATTGTTTTCTAACAGAGCTGCGACTTCCAGTTTAGTCGGATGTTGTATCACAATAAACAGGCAATAGAAGCTATGCTGCTATAGCAGAACTTTCCCTTGAAAATGAACGAGGCAATCGAAGCCCAATAGGAGCATCAGTCTTCTGGTTGCAATCGAGAGTAACTTTAATGTAGGAAGTTGAAGCAGCAAAAATGATTTGGAAATTGTCATTTAAGGAACCAGTTGAGAAATTATTCATCGTTATTCAAATAGTCGTACAATCATCATGCTATATGTCACTCATATTTAAAGATGAAGTAACTAATTTTCACATGAGCAAATACAACAGAGTAATAGGCAACACTAGTACAATAGAAATTATAATCAAGGATTGTGATTTCGTTTTTGAGTTTATTTCGGTCTTATGATTTTAAGAAATATTTCGAGAAATATTTCGGTGTGTAAAGAAAAAACGTAAAAAATTTGAGAATACATGAAATATATATATATATATATATAATAAATTTCGAGGATATATAAAACATGTGAAAAAGATAAGGTACGGTGCAAGTAAATAACCCTATTAAACACATTAAATGAAGCCTAAATACAAATGAGTTCCAAACTAACAAATGTCGTTTTTTCAATTTGATTCCCCTATTTTGATTTAAGAAAACCCTAGATTGAAATTAGAATGAAGAGACAAGATTTTAAAAATTGATGATAGTAATTGGGACATAAAGTTAGATTGATGGCAAGACGAAGGTGAAAAAATAATTAAACACTAGCGTGGTGAAGTGAACTGAAAGTTCTCATTAAAACCATAATTAGTTCAACTCTTATGGAAAAAACCATATTTGACAATAGAGAATTTTTATACAAATCAAAACTTACGATGAATTAAAGAAAATGCCTTGACATCACAATTATGTCAGCATTGAACATTTGCATTAATGGGGGTTATACTAGGGGTGGGCACGGGACGGGACGGGATGGGACGAGATATACCCATCCCTATCCCATCCCGTTCATACGGGCTCGGGACGAGACGGGATGTGAGAAACCCCATCCCGACCTCGTCCCATCCCAAACGGGTTAGGGACGGGACGGGACGGGACGGGATCAGCATGCTAATATGGTAAGCATGACAGAATTATTGACAGCCTGAAAGTTGCTATTTGCATAGGTAGTCATTGCCAGCTTGTGGTTAAATGACATGCCATTATCAGTTTCACCCTCCACATTGTCAATAGTAGCTCCAATGTTGTTGCCTGCCAGCGTGATCACCCCCAGACCATGATCCTCCTCATCAAGATGATCCATTGGGTGTGAATTGGATTTGTTCAACAATTAGAAACCAAAACCTGCCTGGAGTGAGTGCGCATTCTAGGTAGTTGAGATACGTCACTGAAGTACAACAGAATAAGATGTAATATTTTGTGTTTTTAATATGGTTTGTACCATTTGGTAAGCACTAGGGATAAGAAGGTTGTGGGTACTCATGTGAGTTGTTGTGTGGAGGAGCAGGTGAGTGAATGCATGGCATGATAGAGATGGTAGGACTGTTAAAAGTCCCCACAGATTGGATCATGTTTCTCGTGAAAGTAGGTAGGTAGGAACCCTATATGGACATTTTAACATTTGCCCCTTTTCTTTTCTTTTCTTTTCTAAGCCTGCTATTACATAACCCTGACAATAGTTCTGTAGATCTTAGATCATTGTATGTGCTATTATGGCAAAAAAATACAATTTTCAACTTGACTCTATAGACATTCATTAAGTGAACTTGATAAGCTTTAAAATATACAAGCCATTTCCTTTGAATTCACATCAAAGACTGAAATAGAAGAATAAAATAAATAATTGTATGGGCATCCACAATTCTAAAATAAATAATTAAATAAAAATATTAATAATTAATATTAATAAATTAGTTCGGGACGGGACGGGATTGGCGGGATTGAAAATCTTCATCCCATCCCATCCCATTCTAGATCGGGACGGGCCGGGATCGGGATGAAATTTTTCAATCCCATTAAGACCCGGAAAAATCGGGACGGGATCGGGACGGAAACGGGATCGCGGGATGGGATGCCAACCCCTAGGTTATACTTTCCAATTAACTAAAAAATGGTAACATGGAAAGTACCAAACCCAATACCCAAAAGGCCATGTTTTAGTTTGAGTGGGCCTGAAAGGTAAATGGGTTTCTCCAACTCCAGTAGAGTTTGTTTAACCTCCCTCCCACCCATGTAAAACTCAACTTCTCTCTCTAGTAGAGTCTTCAACATCGCCTATCATTACCTTTCCTCCTAGCAAGCAATTTGGTTCATACATCTCTCACTTTGTGCATCTTCTATTTGATGTTTGCTTTTGTGGTTTCATCTCTAGTAGATCAATTTTAGTGAAGCTACTCCTGTTGTTGCTGGCTTTGCTGCTCTGGTCGATCGATTGAGTAGCAAGTGTATGAAGTAGATGATGCACAAACCAGAGATTTCAGTAGATTGAAGATGAAGTAGCGGGTCTATTGAAGATGAAGTAGATGATGCACAGACCACATCGATTGAAGTTGGGGCAAGTCGATTAGGGAGGAGGAATGAGGAAAGCAGCAGACTTAGGATTCAGCGAAATAATTCGACCAAAAAATGTAATTTTTGTTTTTGTTTATTGTGTTTTTTTGCGAAAATAACGAAACGGTATGAAATTCCCGAAAATTTCGAAAAAAATCATGAAAAAAAAAGTAAATCTCTTTTTCGCCATTTTCTTTTCGTATCTTGAAAAAAACGAAATTCTCGCCGAAATTTCGCTCAATCTCATTCCATGATTACAATACATAATTAGAAGAGAAGAGGTTGAAGACATGTTTTTCTTAATGTGGAACTCAGTAGAGAATTTGTGAATAATCCACTGAATTGTTGCATGATTGAAACTTTTAGGTGTCAATTTCCCTTTTCTTCTGAAGTCGTGAACAACATAAGTGCTAAATGATTCATTTTATCAACCTTGGCAAAGTTATCCATATGCAACACCTTCTTATGCTATAATACATAGATCTAGAGTGTGAACAACTTGAAATTTTAATATGATATGTTAAAACTCCCAATTATATATAGTTTGTAGGTGATGAATCCGATCAGTGATTCACATAAGCTAGAAAGTCGAATATGATGAGTCCACATTCCCGATCATAACTCATATATCACATACCATCCTTGGTAACTAGCTAGCTTTGTGTAAAACCATGTAGCACTTTTTTTTAAAAATTAAACCTCTGGGACGAAGGGGCGTCTGTGGAATGCCAGACCTTACTTACTCTACCCAAACATGCTAAAATAATACATCGGGGGTGCATTACAAACTTTACCCGAAAAAACAAAACTATAAAACATCATCCTCCAGTATAACCTGTATGAGCTTTATCAAGTCTGACAAGGCCCAAAATTCTACTTGGCAAGGAGGACTCCACATACATTTGAGATTTCTTATCGTTTTGAGTTTTACCCACCAACGCATCAGCCACCACATTGGTTTCTGTTGCGCCTTATTGCGGAAGCGGGTAGACACCAACAATTGCACACAAGTACCACAAGGATCCAATCAATTAAATAGAGCAACTAGCAATGAAAGAAATTAGAGAAAATTAAGAACATACCACAAGAGACACAAGGTTTACGTGGTTCAGCAAATTGCCTACGTCCACGGTGAGGTGATTCCACTATATTCAAGAACAAGGTACAAGAAGATGACAATTCTCACACAATCTCTCAACAAGAGATGAAACAATTTCAAGGAATTATCTTCACACAATCTCTCAACAAGAGATGAAACAATTTCAGCAATTGTCTTTCTCTATTCCCTGTGCTTCACAGTTTTTCTACATGGAATCATCTAAAACAAAACACCTACAGTTCCTAATATATATAGGAACAACAGTTTCCTGTTTTGCAGCAGTTTCCTGTTTCACAGCAGTTTCCTGTTTCCTAGAATTTATTTCCTGTTCAAAAAACAGTTTCCAGAAGTCCAAACAGTTTTTCCTATTTCAAACAGGAGTCCAAACAGTTTCTTGTTTCAAACACATTTCCTATTTCACAAAACAGTTATGTGTCCTATTCCTGTTTGTGAAACAGTTTCCATGTTGTTTCCTGTTTCACAATTCTCCACCTCGGCAAATTTTTTATAAGGAAAAAATGAGCCGAAACAAGGCATAAGAAGAAACTGATCAACACTCCATCATAGCTTTGTCACCTCACGAAACCGCCCCGAAGGGCAACGCCCCAAAGGGCCCTCAATCAACATGAGTCAATGTGGATTAAGTTCAAACAATGTTGGAACTTAACTCCAGGAACAACCTTTGTCAACATATCAGCAGGGTTGTCTTTTGTGTGTACTTTCACCAAAGACACATCACCATTCTCAATTTCATACTTTTCCACATGTACCTTGCTCACCTTGGAAGTCATTGCAAACAAAACCTGTGACTTTCTAGACAAGAAGTTTCACTACGGTTTTTCTTCAAACAACTTGTGCACAAACAAATCCTAGCACTTTTGAATATTCACAATCTTGAGTAGAACAATTCAAGATCAATTTCCCTTAGTGCTCTGATACCAATTGTTGCGCCTTATTGCGGAAGCGGGTAGACACCAACAATTGCACACAAGTACCAAACAAGGATCCAATCAATTAAATAGAGCAACTAGCAATGAAAGAAATTAGAGAAAATTAAGAACATACCACAAGAGACACAAGGTTTACGTGGTTCAGCAATTGCCTACGTCCACAGTGAGGTGATTCCACTATATTCAAGAACAAGGTACAAGAAGATGACAATTCTCACACAATCTCTCAACAAGAGATGAAACAATTTCAGCAATTGTCTTTCTCTACTCCTTGTGCATCACAGTTTTTCTAGGAGCAATCATCATAATAAAAACACCTATAGTTCCTACTATATATAGGGACAACAGTTTTCTGTTTGGCAGCAGTTTCCTGTTTCACAGTAGTTTCCTGTTTCACAACAGTTTCCTGTTTCCTAGAATTTATTTCCTGTTCAAAAAACAATTTTCAGAAGTCCAAACAGTTTCCTGTTTCAAACAGGAGTCCAAACACAGTTTCCTGTTTCAAACACGTTTCCTGTTTCACAATTCTCCACCTCGGCGAATTTTTATAAGGAAAAAATGAGCAGAAACAAGGCATGAGAATAAACTGATCAACACTCCATCATAGCTTTGTCACCTCACGAAACCGCCCCGAAGGGCAACGCCCCAAAGGGCCCTCAATCAACATGAGTCAATGTGGAGTAAGTCCAAACAATGTTGGAACTTAACTCCAGGAAAGTTTCTTTATACACATGACACGAGAATTCCATGCCACGATAACCCCTGAATTTCTTTCCAATCAATTTCAAGAACCAAGGGATCTTCAATTCACCCAGAAACGCCCTTAACCACACTCGAGTCTGTCTGAATTTCAACCCTCGAACATCCCAAATCTTTACTAAACTTCAGCCCTTCAACCAGAGCCAAAACCTCAGCTCCATTGTTCAAGCCTTCCCCGAAGATAACTGCGCCACCCCCAAGTAAACACCCTGCCCGTTACGAATCACTACCCATTTGCTACTAGCTCCATCGACATTCAAGGTAATGAAGCCAACATGAGGGAATGACCAATACATGTACCTAACAACACTTACAGTCACCGGTAAAATGCGTAAACCCAAGGGTGATCAAAACATCTTTGTTCGATCTATGTTTAGGCACAAAAATAGAGTAAACTAATTGAAACCATCGTCTCACCATTAAAATGATATCCCTGTGTCTACCTTGGCATCCTCAAACACCCATTTGCACCTTTTGTTTCCAAACAACAAACCAGATTTAGATTGCATATTTCCACATCGAAACCATGCTTGAATCAACGATGGAACCTTCATAGAACTGCTCAAATTCACATTGAAAATAGATTCAAAATGAGACCAAACTTTTATGGCAACTGAGCTATTAACAAAAACATGACATATCGTTTCAACCTCCGGAGCATCACAACATCGACAACGAGAAGCCAATTGAATTCCCCATCTCTGAACTTTTCCATCAACTGGAACTCCGCTATGAATAATTCTCCAAATAAAAATAGAAATTTTAGTCGGAAGGAAAGGATGCCAAATAAACTTAAAGTCAGGATTCAACACATTTTTATCTCTGGTTAGATCATAAGCAGACCGATTAGAAAACTCTCCGTCTGGGTTTGGCATCCAAACCGAGTGCCAGCCCCACTTCTCCTACCTTTCAGTCTATTAGTACAAGCCTTCCTTGCTGCTTCAACACCTCCCCCATTCATTCAGCTCTCCAAAACCTCCATGTTTCATCTCTGCTATAAACGACCATCTACCTTGATCCACCAATACCAAAGGTCTCAATAAAACCATAATCGTGCACCAGTTCTCACCATAAAAACTACAGTCACCAATCCCAATTCTCAAAGTAGAGTTAACAAAAAGAAGATCATGCAATTTCATTAATTCTTCAAAAATTGGGAAAGCCCTGATTTGAACACCTTGAATCATCAACAAAATATTCATTTGCCATACTTTTTCCAGATTGCTCTGGAAACCTAAGCTCTGCTCTGGAAACCTAACAGCCGCCGCCACCAGCCCTGGAAACCTAAGCTCTGCTCTGGAAACCTAAGCTCTGCTCTGGAAACCTAACAGCCGCCGCCACCAGCCCTGGGTGCTTCCGGCCGCCTGATCGCCACCCTCGACTGGATCGAGCATCGATCTGTAGACTGCTGTCGTCTCTCGCCACTGGATCGAGCATCGATCTGTCTTCACAGCGACAGAGAGAGTATCGATCTGTCTTGCGACAGAGAGAGTATCGACAGAGAGAGTAGCGACAGAGAGCGTATCGATCTGTCTTCACAGCGACAGAGAGAGCATCGATCTGAATCGAGCTTCGATCTGAATCGAGCATCGATCTGTAGACTGCTCACTGCTTGAGACTTCACAACGACAGAGAGCTGCTCACGGCTCTGTTTTGGTGTCTCACGGCTCTGCTTGGTGTCGACCTGCTTGGTGGATCTGCTTGGTGTCGACCTGCTCACGGCTCTGCTTGGTGTCGACCTGCTTGGTGGATCTGCTCACGGCTCTGCTTGGTGCCGACCTGTTTGATGTCGACCTGATTGATCGACCTGCTTGGTGTCGACTTGATTGCACGATCTGCTCACTGTGTGGTGGTCGATTTTGATCGATCTGATCACTGCTTGCTGCTTGGTGTTTCGACTTTGATCGATCTCCTTGCTTGGTGGTCGAATTGATCGATCTGCTACTTGCTTGGACAGAGTGCTGATTGAGTTTTTGATTGATTCATAACAGCTCCTCCTAGATTTTCACCATCCAGGGAGTGGCTATTGCCTGATAGTGGAGACGGTCTGTCCTCATGGCGGTGTCTCAGCCAGCCACGGGGGTTGTCCCTGCGGCTGGCAAGGAGGCGGTGGAATTTTCTAGGCCTTCCTTTGCGCAGATGCTTGGGAAGGCGATGACAGATACCCTGGACGATAAGCCGACAGATTCCACGACATTTCGAAAAGATGGCAGTCCGGCTTTGCGGCTTTCTGATTCGGATGTTGCAAGAGGTGAGTCTCATGTTTCTAATCATATTGTAGTTATGAAGTTCTCTAGTTTCAGGCCGTCTTTGGATTCGATTCGAGACTCCATTCATCGCTTTTGGGGGATATCCGGAGATTTCATAATGGGGCTTATCGATCCTAGGCATGTGATGGTTTATTTACAATCAGAAGATGAGGTCAAAAAAGTGTTATCCAAAGAATCTTTTACGATTAGAGGAGTTCGTTATAAAATGTTTCGTTGGCATCCAGGTTTTAGTCTACGGGCGGACCCGGAAGTGGCTCCTTTATGGGTTGAACTTCCAAATCTTCCTTTCGCTTTTTTTCTCCCGGCAATCATGAAGGCGATTGGAAACTCCTTCGGCACCTTTCTTCGGATTGATGATGGCACGAGATACTTTGCACGCCCAACGGTCGCTCGCATGTGTGTAGAGATGGAAGTATCTAAACCTCTCCCACATAAGATATGGCTTGAGAGCCCAAAATATGGAGGATATTGGCAAAAAATTGAGTATCCTGGTTTCAAATACTGTGATCATTGCTCCTTAATTGGCCATGAGAAAGATTATTGTCGAAAATTGATTGGAAGGAAAAATGCGAAGCCAACTCCTATGGGAGCTCCTGATAAAGAGTTGCCACTTTGTGCTAAGTCCAAGCAAAAACAAACTTTGGTTGAAGGGCTGTAAGAGTCTCAAGAGCCGAAACAAATGTATGTCCCGGTGATCAAAAAAGCGAGGAAAGATAATGGCCACATAGGCACTAGTGGAGCCAAAAATTCGCAAGGAGTTGAGATAAATAGTACACCTGATAAAAACACAAAGGTGAAGACAAGGGGAGAGGCCTCTGACAATGTGATATCCCTTAACAAATTCGGGGCCCTTGCGGAAGAACACTCGGACGGAGTTGATGAGGGTAATGAAGCAGAAACGAAGCCACAAGCAGCAAAAAACATGGCGTCTCAACACACAAGTGGGACTAAAGCCGAAACTAAAAATACACAAGACCTTTTAAAGGGCGCTGGCTACACATCCTCAGAAATCAAAATGGCAAGGCCGACAGAGCCATGTGATGAAGCAAAGTCTGAAGACGGTTTTTCTAAAGCGACACCGATATGGACGGTTCCTTTTGTGGCCGATAGTAGTTCTGAGAATGACCAAGGTCAGTCCAAACTTGTTGAAACAGAGGATCAGATGAACTCACAGGCAGTTGTCCCCACAGGTACGTTTACAGATCGCCTGTCCTCGCAGGCAGTTTTTTCGCCACATACAGGGGGTTTACTTGCAGTGAGTCATGCGACAGGGGATCCACACATAGCAAATGTGACACAACGAACAGGAGATAGAGTGACGCTTTCTGCTTCATTGACTCACAAGTTGGTTTTGCTGGATTCGGGGTCCAATGTAATGGATGATTTAGGAAAGCAAGGGCAGGGATCACCCCTGAAACAGAGTACACAATCTTTGCAACAGCCGCAGGGAGATGGAACCTTTCCTCCGCTGAAAATGCATGCCAACAACTCTCAAGATCCGGAAGAAACAGTTAATGCTCAACAATTGCAGATGCAGGTCGGATGCACCGAGCTCGGGAATAATGCTTTATCGGATGATGAATCATATGCAAATACGTCTTCTAATAACAGGGTTGAGGCCGGCCATCAATCTGATGAAGCAAGGACGAAAGGTAAAAAGAAGAGTTCAAAGAAGGGACCCGACGGGGGGAGCCGGCGAGTGACACGCAATATGAATAATCCAGGTGTCCCTAATGATAGATAATATTATGTTCTGGAATGCACGGGGAGTTGGCAACCGGGCGACCCGTAGCAGATTAAAAAAGCTGGTTACAGATAATAATGTTAAGATGCTTGCCATTGCGGAGCCGATGATCCAAGCGTCAAGGCACATGGAGATTGCAGGCAAAGTGAGTCTGCCTTGCTTTGCAACGAATGAGGATGTTGGAGGCAAAATATGGCTTTTCTGGGATAATCACTTACAAGTGGACATATTACTCCGCACCGATCAATTGCTTCATTGTAAGATTACTATCCTTTTTTCCAATATTGTTTTTTTCACTTCCTTTGTATATGCAAAATGTTCAGTTCAGGAGCGACGAACATTATGGGAGGCCATGGAGCACATTGCAATGGGTATGGATGAAGCTTGGATCATTGGCGGCGACTTCAATGTCATTGTTGACGGTGGTGAAAAATTAGGCGGTCGTCCTTATAATCATCTAGCTACATCAGAATTTGCTAGATGTATCTCGAGCTGCGGTCTTACAGATTGTGGGTTTGAAAGACCAAAGTTTACTTGGTGTAACAACCAAAGAGGAGATGACAGAACCTGGGCTCGACTGGATCGTTTTTTGGGTAATGCTGAATGGTCTATTCTTATGCCGCATTCTCGAGTTGATCATCTCCTTCGGGTGTGCTCGGATCACGCTCCTCTGCTTCTTTCTTTGCCTCTGACACAAAGAGCAGGTATGTCCCCTTTCAGATTCCAACATATGTGGTTAACTCATGATGATTTTTTGGGATTTGTGGACAGAAACTGGAACTCTCCGGTAGGTGGTTCTGGAAATATGTTTATTGTGGCCATGAAACTTAAGCGCCTTAGAGGAGCTTTGAAAATATGGAATAAAGAAACTTTTGGCAACATTTTCAGCACTATTCGAGGTCTGGAGGATGAGATTGCCCGATTAGAATTCAATCTTATGCAGGGTTGGGATACAAATGATATGGTTAATCTGAATAGATGTCAGGCTGAACTCAAACTGGCTCTGGTCAGAGAAGAAATTTATTGGCAACAAAAATCAGGCGAAAAGGAGTTCAAAGAAGGAGATGCATGCACTAAATTTTTCTTTGCTTCCGTCAAAGCCAAGCAAAAAAGGAGAATGATATCAAAAATCCATAACAGGGCAGGGAATTTAATCACGGATCCGAGAGATATTATTTTAGAAGCGAATAATTTTTTTGAAGCTTTGCTATCTGCAGGTGTTTATCAAGAGGATCCAGAACTCATGGAGTGCATCCCGCTTTTGATAAGGGAGGCAGACTGTGAATCAATCATGATTTCTCCGAATTTAGAGGAAGTTCGACAAGCAGCTTTTAGCATTCCTCATGATAGTGCACCGGGCCCGGACGGGTTTACAGCTGGTTTCTTTCACAAATGCTGGGACATTATTGGTCTGGATATTTGGAAAGCCGCGACGGAATTTTTTGATTGCCATGCGATGCCAGGTAGCTTCTCTTCTAATTTTTTAGCTCTTATTCCTAAAATTGACGAGCCTGTATCTTATTCTGATTTTAGACCTATCAGTCTGTGCAATGTGGTTTATAAAATTTTTAGTAAGATCCTTAGTTTGAGGTTGGGGAAGATTCTCCCAAATATTATTTCTCTAGAGCAGGGGGCTTTTGTCCAAGGGAGACTTATCTCAGAGAACATTGGCTTGGCTCAAGAATTAATGCGGGAGATTGGCAAAAAAGTGATTGGCAACAATGTAATTTTCAAGCTGGATATGGAAAAGGCGTATGACAGAATTGAATGGGGATATCTATTGGCGGTCCTTCGTAAATTTGGTTTTAACAATAGAATATGTCACCTGATTTCAAACTGTATAACTCAATGTGGATTTTCGGTGTTGATGCAAGGCAAGTATGACGGATATTTCAGATCTTCCAGGGGTCTTAGACAAGGCGACCCTCTCTCCCCCTTGCTCTTTGTCATTGTTGCGGAAGTTCTAAGTAGAGGACTCTCTCGCGCTTTTCGTAGAGGGGAAATTGGTTTTTATCATGTTCCAAGGACGGCCTCCCCGATTACTCACCTCTTATATGCTGATGACTCACTGGTTTTCTTGAATGGTAGGAAAAACTCCATTGCGGGATGTATGAAGTTTATTGATAGGTACTGTCGGGCCTCAGGAGAGAAAATCAATACGGCAAAAAGTTCTTTCATGATAGATGAGAAAGTGAGTGCCGATATTATTATCAGGATCAGATTATGGACAGGCTTTTCTTACAAACAGTCCCCGTTCACGTACCTTGGAGTTCCCATTTATCAAGGTAGATGCAGAATTTCTTATTATGATGACTTGGTTAATAAGATCCAAAATAGAATTCAGGGCTGGAAATCACGACTGCTGTCGCCTGGGGGAAGATTGACTTTGATCCGACATGTTCTTTTGTCTATGCCGATTTACACTATAGCAGCTACAGTGGTTCCTATGAGGATTTTGCAATCTATTCAGAAATTGCTTGCTGATTTCTTTTGGGGTGATCATGAAGGGAGGCATAAACGGAAATGGATTGCGTGGCAAAAAATCAGTGTTACTAAGGAAGAAGGTGGCTTACATGTTCGAAGTCTGGCCGACACTATTACAGCTTTTCGAGTTAAATCCCTTTGGAATCTGATGCATTCTAACTCTTTATGGGCTAATTTTTTAAAGAAAAAATATTTTAAGCCAGGGGTTCCAATCCGAAAGCAGGAGCTTAAAGCTGGGGCCTCACCTTTCATGAAAGAATTGTTGATGCATAAAAATTTCTTAGTGGAAAACTCCACCTGGATGGTCACTAGAGGTAGCGTCAGTTTCTTTGAAGAACAATGGGCTAAGGATGAACTATTTATAAAGAATGGGGACGCGGAGACTAATGATATGTGGCCTTCCTTACGGCTAATGAGCAGGGATAATTTCAGAATGCTAACCCCGGAAATGAAAAGACGCGCTCAAGAGGTTTATAAGACAATAGTGAAAGGTGATGACGGAGATCGAGACACTAGAATTTGGATGCCCAATAAGGATGGTATATTCTCCATCAGCTCTGTTTGTAAAATCCTAGGTGGTAGAGGGACACCCGATTATTTCTGGAATTGGATATGGCACCCTCTTTTGCCTTCTAAAATTTCCGTTTTCACATGGAAAGTTATTAAAAGGGCTATTCCCATAGATGGTGAAATTAGAAGAATCGGATTTCAGTTGGCTTCTAAATGCGGATGCTGTTTTCATGCTGAGGAGGAAACCATAAAACATCTTTTCCTGGAGGGTGAACTAGCATGTAGAGTGTGGAGACATTTCGATCTGATTTTTGACATTCACGTCCATAGACCGGTTGAAGTCTATACCATGTTAAAGGCGTGGTTCAGGAAGGCGAACAAATCTACCTTATCAGGTACCCTCACTCATCTTACTCCTCTTTTTGTTTTATGGGAGCTTTGGATTCAGCGAAACAGAAAACTTTATGATGGGAAGGAGTGCTCGTTCAGCTATGTAATCATTAAAGTGTATCATTGGATCAAATGTGTTGCAAAATTTTTTAACCCTAAATCAAAGGACAATAATGGGGCTTTGCTCAATAGATTGGGTATCCAGGAAATCAAAGTAACACTGACTCCACCCCGGGTGGTGTACTGGACTTTCCCTCCTATGGGATGGTATGTGCTCAATGTGGATGGATCTTGCAGGGAGAAGACTATTGCTGGAGGTTTTGTTATTAGAAATGAAGAAGGTAACTTTGTGGCGGCTGGACAATGTTTTTTCGGAGAAGGAACAAATAATTCGGCGGAAACGAGGGCTTTGCTTGAAGGCTTGAGATTTTGTGCTGCCCAAGATGTCCGACCATGTGTCATTCAAACGGATTCAATGGTGGTTAAACAATGGCTTTTCCAACAAACAAAAATTCCTTGGTTCCTAAGTAATTGGTGGAGGGAGATACGGGCGATGATAAAGGATACGGGGTGGCATTGCATCCATGTGTTCAGAGAGACAAACTCTGTAGCTGACGCCTTGGCTACTTTAGCTCAAAAGGAGCATAGTTCTCGTACTTATTCGTGGGGATCGCTCCCTAAAAGAATAAAGTCCCTAATTATTCTTGACAAGAATAAGACGGCATATCTTAGACTTCCGGCTTTTAAATGAGAATGCTATTCTACAGGTAGTGTGTGTTTTGTGCTATCTTAGGATGCCAACATTTGGTTTAGTATGGGTATGGTTTTGTCATATTTTGTTTAGAAATATGTTTTGTTTATCGCTTTCTGCTTGGTTTTTAATACGGGTAAAGTCGTAATGTACCCCCGTATAGAATGTAAGTCAATTGTTTGATAATTAATTAAGGTCTGGCATCCCATAGCTGCCCCTCCCCTCTGGAGGTTTTATAACAAAAAAAAAAAAAAAGAAAAAAAAAAAAAAAAGAAAGAGAAAAAAAAAAAAAAAAAAAAAAAAAAAATATGGATTTGAAATTAACCAAGTTCCACAATTATGCTTTCAATCGGAATGCTTTGACAGCATCCAACAAACTGCACACTCCTAAACCACCTTCACCCTTGGGAAATTAACATTCTTCCATGCTAACCAATTTTTCCTAGACTTTCCTTCACAATCACCCTAGAAGAAATCTACCATTATCTTTTTTTATCTTATTCAAAACTTGTTTCGAGACACACATGGGACTAAGCTCGAACTCAAACACATGTCTTCTTAAAGTAAGTCTTCCACCTGGTGACGGAAGTTTGGATTTCCAACCCGCTATTTTATTTATAAATTTCTGTAACAGACCTTCAAATAAATAATCTTGCAATGACCTTGGTAAATATGAACACCCAAGTACTTCATCGATGACCCTTTGTATTGAAACTTTGTGTAGGACTTAACATCCACTACCCTTTCTGCTGGAGCCTTTTCCTCCACCATAAAGGAACTCTTTCCAGCATTGCAATATCTATTCAAAAATTCCATACACCCAAGCATAGTCGATTTCCTACCATTTAAGAATATAAGCATATCATCTGCATGTAACAATTGCGTTATAAGAGAGCATTCTCTAGGCATATAGTAATAACCAATGTCACCCTCCAAGAAGGCTTTAACTAGACCTTTGCAGCCAAAATAGAAAACATTGGCGAAAAAGGATTTCCCTGTCTCAATTTAAGGGAAGATGTGAAGAAACCCTTGTACACACCTTGCAGCAAAACAAAAAATCCACAGTTGGAAATGCAACTGGAAATCACATGACATACCTGGTTATTAAAGCCGAACCTACGGAGGATCAAAAGCAAAAAAACTCCATTTTATATGATCATACGTCTTGTCCATGTTCAGTTTAAGAACCACATTTCCCCCAAAAGATCTCTTGCTAATATCCCTAACCAGATACTGAGCCAAACCAATATTTTCTACAATAGACTTGCCTCAGACGAAGGCGCCTTGCTCCTGAGTAACAATATCTGGCAGCAAAGCAGCTAATCTACTAGCAGCAAAGTAGCTAATCTGCTACAAAGTACCTTACTGTAAATTTTGTAAATGACACATAGATTGATGAGTTAGAATGAGAAAAGAAGTTTGGGGTATCTACCTTTGGAATCAAGGCTATCAGGGTTGAGGTTAACGCCGTCGGCAACGCTTTCCTACAAAAAATTTTGAAATAGCTTCCTAAACATCTCATCCAATAATCTCTCAGCTAGCCGGAAAGAAACCACTTGTAAACCCATCAAGCCTAGTGGCACTATTCATCGGGATACTAAAAACAGCAAGTCTAACTTCCTCCAAAGTAGGAGCCCTCATTAACCCATCACAATCTGATGAGGAGATAATATTCGGGATACAACCTAAAAGTTCATTATCTTCTTGAGACCCCTGGGAAGTCAGCATATCCTGGAAAAAGTTATTTGCTTCAAGCAATATTTCTTCTGAATCTGTAATATGTCTACCCAAAAGGAGAACAATATGTCCAATGACCCTTCTCTTCTGTTTAGATTTCACCAACATAGAAATATTTGTTGCAAACATCACCTTCTTTAATCTCCTTTTCCCCAGATTTTTGTTTCCAATACATTTCTTCCTTGTGTAAAGCCATTTTATATTATGCTTGACACCTTTAAGATGGCACACTGCATTCACATCCCAATTTGCATCAACATTAGCTCCATTTCTGCCATCTTCTTCCCAGCCTAGTACGAAAATTGACTCCCATTGCATTTTTTTCATCTTCCAAGGCTCTGATTCTACTAAATACATTACCAAAAGTCTCATTATTCTACGTTTTGATGGCGCCCTGAAGGGATTTCAACTTCACATCCACCCTGTCTAAGGCCCTCATATTCCCAATCTCAATATTCCATACAGACGTCACTAAATCATCAAAATAAGGGTGAGACGTCCACATATTAAAAAATTCGAATGGAGACATACCTAATCTCTTCTAAATGGGTATGGAGACCAACAAAGGTGCATGGTCAGAACACGTTCTATGAAGGTGTTCCACCTGGTATTAGGCAATTATGCTAGCCTATCTACATTAAATAGAATTTTGTCCAATCTCACCCAAATACGGTCCCCGCCTCTTTTGTTGTTACACCATGTAAAATCAGGCCCAGTAAACACACAATCAACTAATCCACAGTTTTCAAAACAAGACGAACATTGTGCCATACTAGTCCATGAATGTGAAACTCCCCCGAGTTTTTCCTGAGCATTAATAATTGTATTAAAGTCGCCACCTACCAGCCAAGGAGACTCGCAGTTCAAAGCAAACTTATCCAAATTATTCCATAATTTTTTCATCTCCTCAATCAAACATTTGGCATAAAAAAAAAGACATCATAAAAGTTTGGTTCGCCAAGGAGACTATTACCCTAAAATGTATTACTTGATCCGTCAAATCCGCAACAGAGACCGAAATATCTTTATCCCAAAATAGCCAAATTTCCCCCCACCTCTTCGTTAGAAGCAAACCCTGCTAACCATCCGACCTTGGAAGCCATTCATTGAAGAGGATGCGACACCTTTTCCAACTGCTTCAAAAATTATCATACTTGAGGAAATAAGGGAATTTGTTACCAACTTCCTGAAATCTACTAGCATCTATCATCAGTTCCGCTACCATCAGAAATCTAACTTTATGTTTAGACATCAATTTTTTAAGCCTCTCTCGAGTAGCTCTGTCGAAATGGAGTTGTCATCGCCAGTGTTTCTAGTGCCTTATTTGTAATCCTCTTATTCTTTTGTCTACAGGCAATCCTTGTAATACCTATGCACTTTGATTCCAACTACTGACTCAACCACGCGCTCACTAGAATCCTGCTCATCTTTGTTAGAAAGCTGAAATTCCTCCCTTTCAGTCCCTAGCATCTTCTATGTATCCACTCCTTCCAGAATTTTCAACTCTGCACTTTCAGCCAGGACATCATCACAATTTAAATCATCCTGCTTCATTTGCACGTCTACCATTAACGTCCCACTCTCTATTACTTCGGGCGAGTTCTCAACATCCATTAGTACTTTGTCAACCTCCTCGATGTCTCCTATTTGCCCAAGCTGGTCATCTTGCTTCATTTCCTCATTTTACACTACTTTGGTTGCTTTATCAATGCCACTGTTAGAATATCCAAGTCCCAAACAGTCCTTCCTAAATTTTCTGAATACTGAATACTTCAACCTTTGAACTACTCTCTGACCTTTGTTCTTTATCATCATGTATCTTATCAGTACTCTGATCCACTATATGTACTTTCCCCTACAATCTTACTAACAACTAAAAGCTCTTCATCATCCCCCACATTTGCCTATACATCGAAAGTATTAGACATGTTACAAACACCGGCCAGACGACTATATTTCATGCATGTTCACCTCCCCTATTATTGGAACCTCCTATCCTTTCTCATTTTCCCCACTGATCCCAGCAGCCTCTTCTAACGTCATGTCCTCCTTAGCCGGAACACTTCTGATTTCCTCCTTCTTTGGACTAGCTTTGATAACAGGTATGTAAACCTATTTTGTGTCTGCGCCATCTCCTTTCTTTTCCCATCAGCCATTTACATTTTCTTTTGGGATTCCCCATTATTAACACTTTTAATTTTTGCGGATGATTTTTGTTATCCAAGAAATGCGTATGTTAAGATGGATGTGTGGTAAAAACCCATAACGATAAAATTAAGAATGAAAGAATTAGGAGATACTTAGGTGTAGCGCCTATAAAGGACAAAAATAGATAAAGGCGTTTAACGTTGTTTGGTCACGTGCGGAGGAGACCGAGCAAGACACCAATTAGAAAATGTCTAGATTGGCAAGTTAATGGAAGGTGTAAACGGAGGGGACGACCGTTGAAAACATGGATGAAAGCGGTAAAGGAAGACATCCTTGAGCTTGGATTAGGCGAGGATATGTGGGAAGACCGCATTGCTTGGAGAACTAAAATCCGTGTAGCCGACCTCGAAAGTATCGCGAATGATGATGAACCCAAGCTTCCTTCTACAAACAGAAACATCATGACATTAAAAACATACCTCACAGGATTTGAAACTTGGGGAAATTAGTTGTTCCAGAAGCCTCTATTCCCCGATCTATCAATCCAAGGGTAGAGACTCGGATAGATCCATTTCCACACACATACATGCGACCGTTGGCCTAGTCAAACACCTCGTCCTATCATTAGTCCGCAAAAAACCTTCAAAAGAACTTCCAATAGCCTTTAAAATCGGGTGATACAAAAATTAAAGTGGAAGATTAGGTAGTTCATCCCATATGGTACGACAATTGGATCTGCTCGCAAAATCAAATTTGCATGCCATCTAAAAGATTTGAAACGCACACCGCAAATTAAAAAGGAGTCATAAGATAATACCTTTTTCGCCTGCTCCTTTGATTATAGCCTTACCAAAATATGTATAGGATCCGACAAACCCATAGGGAACCTATAATCCCCCAAGACCTATGAATAGCATCATGAATTGCTTCAAAGGTAGGCCTATAACTCGAAAACTTTAATACTATCACATGTTTTACCATGAAATCTGCCCCATTACCTTCGTCGATATCTGCTAAAGCAATGGCTGGAGAACCTTAATTCCTAAAACTAGTTCCTTCAATAGAAACCTCAATCTTTTTTGTCACATGGAAGCTACCAAGCACTTGTGCAAAGGACCGGGGTGGCTGAGTCAACAAGTCGTTCCCCAGCCCAGCCATGTTCCCCCCACCATGAGCAGCTGGAGGAGATGCCATGAGAGAGTTGAAGATGCCCTAGAAAAAAATCTTTCGGTCGCGTGATTAGAAGGATCAACGTCTTAGAAAATTTTGACATGTTCCAGACTGAATTGCCCTGAGTCGCCAAAATCGCCCAATCGAGAGCTCACTTTTCAGAGCCGAAGGTTCAATGAGTTCATACTCTTCTATTTTTGTAAAATTGAAGAAAGTGGGAGTCACTCACAATCACCATGATAGCACTTCACTCTCAAATCTCAGCTATAAAGATTCATTTTGTAAAATGCTTCGTTGATCCTTTATATGCAACTTTAATCTGCAAGCCATTGATCATATCTTTTAGGTCATTCGTTAATTTCAAGGTGCTAGAGAATGTTTTTCACACCTGTCCACTAACAAATTCACTAGAACTAAGGACTAGTATGTGAAATTTATTGATGCACCAAAGAACACTATAGCAAATGAAATAGTGTTTTGCCCGCATCATTGGGACAATAAACTTTTATTTATATTTGGAATACATTGGAGAACTAAGTATGGGAAATATATCTATATTGAACATTTTTTCAGTATCGTCTAAATATACATTGTCTAACAGAAAACTATTCCACTTACTTTATGTTTTAGCGGCAAAACTTAGTTCTTTCGAGATCCTAAATCTTGAATAAGAGGATTTTTTTTTCCAACTCAGATTTACACCATCTACACACAATGAGTATAATAAATCTATGCTCAGACTTCATTGATACAGATAAATTATGACCACAACTCGAGTTTAATACAGAACAGTATTTCACGCTTATTTTGTTACGACCACCCACATATAACCGGATTGAGGGGGGCTCCTACGCACAGTGGGCAGGAGCAGCTCCTGCGCAGGCCTCCCAGCCGTTGGATCAAAATCCAACGGTTCAGATCATCGGAGAGGAGAGAGGTTTTTGGCGGGAAAATTTTTAAATAAAATTTGAATTTCAAATTTAGATGATCTGAACCGTTGGGTTTTGATCCAACGGCTGGGAGGCCTGCGCAGGAGCTGCTCCTGCCCACTGTGCGCAGGAGCCCCCCTCAATCCCATATAACCCACCAAGTTAATTTCTTAAGGTGTTTGAACAACCACTCCAAAACTTATACTTCATAAGGGAACCCAATTCTAATTGGATTACTTTTCAATCATTTTTTATGCAGAAGTACTCTTCCACCATGAGCATTTATTAATCCTTAATCATAATTCAGTGACAATTACATAAGAAAATTTGTATATGATGATATTTTTAGGGAGTTTTTTTGTGTACCCGACTATTTGGCTCGGTTGCACTAATTCTTTGCTGCATTGGTAGTTTGGGATGTTTCGACTTTGTTGCACCGACTTATATATGTAACACCGACTTATCATTTTTTTGTAATAATAACAATTATTTGGTACGAAATTTTCTCTCTTAGGAGTGTTAGTTGGCTATTGAATGAAAGAACAATAGTAACCATCATCTATAGACTATAAAACTAAAATTTATACAAGCATTCGTTAAATTTCATTGTGTTCATTAACTATACATGGGTTGACAAAACCAATACGTATTAAAATAAACATATAAAAATATAAATTAACACATAAATTTCAAAATTGTTGAATTTGCATTCAAAACCTAAAACAAATTCAAATCCAAACATTTACATTAGGAATCATTTACACAAAGTCATCAATCAATAATATGAGTAACGTATTTTGTACGTTTTAACATTAACAAAATTTGGTTGGGTACACCAAGCAATTTTTAAAAGCAAAATTGAAAAGATAAAGTTGGGGGCATCGAGCCAAACAATCGGGTAAACGTAGCAACTTCCTATTTTTATGATCCAACAATTTTTTACTATGAGCATAATTTAACGAGATTATTTCACTTTTGGGTACCTGAGACTACCATTGACTCCATATAAGCCATATGACACAAACTTAGGAAAATTGAATAATTCGCGTATTTATTCTTCGGTAATTTCCTTACTACTCGTCATCTTTTCTGAAGATATCTCCACTAGAGATACATGTTTTTAATCTAAGATTGTTTTTAAATAGTCCCTTCTTTAGAAACAATAGTTTTAACTCCATTGCTTATTAGGGATTATTTTTCATTTTTTTGGAGTTACGCCATTAGACCCCAGTGTTTTTCACGTTTCAAGCTGCTAAAACGTATTTTCGATGTAATATGTTCTCCCACGATCACGAGTGACTTTGTTTGTCATAATTGCATTGTAAGGGAATTTCTCACCTGCCTTACAAAGATATGAAGCCGTGATGGAGAATTTTCAATCGGTATGCAATACCTCACGTGGATTAAGATGGGACAACAATCGTGGAATATTCCAAATTAACTCACGTCGTTCTTTCCGCATATCTCTTCTTAACAGTGAAAATTTTGTCTCATCAAAGTTATAATTTGCATTGAAGGTATCACCTGCGACGATTTTATAACTTATAATTGTACATAAATTAAACCGACACAAATAATTTACCAAAAGTATGAAATAAGGTATATAATGGTGGACCCTAATTATTTAAGGAGGTAAGCACATAATAATGCATGTAACTCATAATGTCTCAAAACATAAATGTGTTTAACATAAATAATAGTGTGAATATGATTACCAAAGATTCAACCAATTCATGCAAGATGTTTAACATCTATATACTAAGATAAGCAATATCATCGAATGTTTCGATTAATTAAACTCACAAGTCGTGTAGTCTCGACTGATTTAGTCTCAAGTTATTTACAATCTTGCAAAATCATAACCATGAGCTACATGTAACACCGTGTACATTTGTCATTGCAAAGAGATCTATAGAAAGATAATATCTCCTTAGATTTTGTAAGTATACAATGATAGTAACCGAAATCAACTATCTTGGAGAGCATGCATTATAATTTGTTATTATAAAACAGACCCTCTAATACAAAGATATTCAATCTCTTTTGCATTAGGTCTCTTCATTATACTATTTAATCCTAAATAGGAAATTTTGAGACTTGGAAGAATACATTAATATGCAAAATTATGCAATGTCAATATTGTTATATCAAATCCATTAATAATGTTTATCTACAACATAGAGATTAGTATAAAATAATAAACAACCATAATTCCTCCAGCAAAAGAAAATATTGTCATATAGAATATATCTCATATAATTAACTATGTACCAATAAATATTGAGTGTTACTTAAAACATCAACACAAAATCATGCTTAACATCACTAATGTATTGCACATGTCATTGGCGCGATACAATTTTAGCATTGGATTTTATAAATTTGTTAGTAAGATAAACTTCAAAATATATATTAAATTAATACCCCATTATAAATTGTCAAATTTCTTTTAGCTAATAATATAAATTAACGATAGTCATCTTACTTATATAAATATGCATAGAAATCGCTCATAAGTTTTTATTATTCCATACTTGCATGCCTAACCATATCTATAATTGAAAAAAATAAAAACAAAATGTTGGAGATGAGAATCGAACCATGCAATCTTATTTGCATTTTAAGTCCCAACCAATAGATGCAATAAATCGCAACCTTGAAATAAGTTTATATAGAAACTTTTCTTGGTGTTTTTTTTAAAATTGGGTCATTGACCCTTTTTATTTAATAATTAATCCATGTCTGAAGGCTACATGACTGACCCTATAGGGTTAACCAAACCAGGCCCGAAGGAAACAATATTGTTGCCACTTAATATCCTCGTCGCCTCCATCTCGCATAGAGACTTGCTTTCACTCCGGTCCATCGCCTCTACCTTGCATGAAGACTCGCTTTCGCTTCGCTCCGGTCTAGTCCATCTAAGCAGCTGTATTCAATACCCGAAGGTTTATCAATGGCGGGGAAAATGTGTTCCTAATAATCGGGCGAAAACTCACAAAATCCTAACTGGCGAGTCTCGAACTCGCGACCTCTCACAAGGAGAGTGGATGTCCGACCAACTGAGCTACAATTGGTGGACAACTTCTCTTGGTGCTTTAAGTTATATCTAATTTGTTATATACTTGTGTATTTCCCGTGTCTTTGGCTCGATAGAAGGTGAATCGTGGCAATAGGTCAAACTCGGTTAAAATTTTAAACAATTAAGAACAAAAACACATTTTAAAACCGCCACAATTAATCCTCCCTAAGCTTTGAGTTTCCAAAATATGGAGTTCATGGTTTTTGCTTGAATGTGTCTTAATATTGAAAATACTTACGACGTGAGGTGCATTAGATTACAGTTTTTTTTTGGAAAAAAATGCATATGGCGTGAATACATATTTAAAACTTTAAGCATTTATATTAGTGATTGGTTTCATTGGAAAGATCTTCAAAAATGCATTTCAACCATACCAAGTTTACCAAAATCTGACAATTACGTAGATAGTTATACAATTTTTATTTGAAAAAACAAAAAATTTCTCTCTCTGCCGCATATGCATCCCACAAACTTTTTCGCCTTTTTGTTCGTCTCCTTTGCCCTTTTACTTGCAACTTATTTACAAACATGTCATTGTTCATAATGAATCTCCACTATCAACATCTTCCGCAACTTTCAATCCTAACCATTTTTTATCTCCAACCCCAAACACCATTCTGATTTGTAATATAGACTAGGGTATTCCCCGTGCCGTTGGCACTACCTTATGGTGTTAACTATTTTAAACGCGTCTTATCTTTCTATCGTGTTTCTCATGACTTTAAATGTTTTGAAAAATCACTCGGCATAGCTCTGGAAATTTTATGTCAATATGTTATTAACTATTGGTACATGGGCTTAAACTAAACCATAATAATAATAAAAAAGAATAAAAAGTTTGCCAATAAAAAAAAGTTGCCTAATAAATATATATTGTCGTTCAAGACACGTGTCACTAATCATACCCAAAGGTTGCGGCACATGTACCATTACCACTAAACATATTTATTTAATATATGTCCTATCATTCATCTTTTTAATATCCATTGCGGTATTATCTCAATCACAAATATTTGGTATTTCTGTAATGGTAGCTTAAACTAAATTAATTACAATATTTTTGTTGAATTTTAACAGTCTATATTGTTTTTAAAAAATTTCCCAATACTAAAATTTGTCATACCTCATAAATTTGCATTTGTAATTCATCAAAATGGCATAAAACACAATATATCACTATAACATTACTCCACATGCTAAATGTTTGAGTAGGCAACAAAACATAATTTTTTTTCAGAATTTCGACAGAGTTTACTTTGTTTTCTTTTTTTTTCCAACACTAAACCCATGGTTGTGTCACTAATCTACCTTACTATAGCATTACTCCACATGCTAAATGTTTGAGTGTGATAAATAAATAAATATACTTACATGCCTAATAACCACAATCAATTTTTGAAGAAAATAAATAAATAAAATAAAAATGTTGGGTATGGGAATCGATCCCTTGCACTCTTATTGGGGATAAATCTTCATAAAGGCTAACTTTAAGTCTCAACCATTAGATCATCATGTTTGGATAAATCTCAGTCGTCTTTTATCTCCCAAAAATAAATAAATAAATATCAAATGTTGGGCATAGGAATCGAACCAATGCACTCTTGGTGCTTTAAGTTCAATAAGATCCGTCAGATTCATATATTTGGTTAAATCTGAGCCGTCTTTTATCTCCCAACCCAAACACCGTCCTGTTTTGTAAGATAGACTAGGGTATTCCGTTGGCACTACCGTATGGTGTTAACTATTTTTATCGCAACTTATCTTTCTATCATGTTTCTCATGGCTTTAACTGTGTTGAAAAATTACTCGGCATGACTCTAGGAATTTTAAGTCAATATGTTATTAACTACTGGTACATGGGCTTAAACTAAACCATAATAATAATAAAAATAAATAAAAAGTTGCCTAATAAATATATATTGTCGTTTAAGACACGTGTCACTAATCATACCCAAAGGTTGTGGCATATGTACCATTACCACTAAACATATTTATTTAATATATGTCTTGTCATTCATCTTTTTAATATTCATTGTGGTATTATCTCAATCACAAATATTTTGTGTTTCTGTAATGGTAGCTTAAACTAAATTAATTACAATATTTTTGTTGAATTTTAACAGTCTATCTTGTTTTTAAAAACTTTGCCAATGCTAAAATTTGTCATACCTCATAAATTTGCATTTGTAATTCATCAAAATGGCATAAAACACAATAAACCACTACAACATTACTCCACATGCTAAATGTTTGTGTAGGCAACAAAACATAAAAAAATTTTCAGAATTTCGACAAATTTTACTTTGTTTTCTTAATTTTTTTTTCCAACACTAAACCCTGTCATATACAATAATATTGCATTTGTAATTCTTAAAATGCAAATATATAAAATGAACCACTGCAACATTGTACCACAAAAGTCTACTAATGAGCAAGAAATACAGTACCTCCAGAGTAACACATTTTGTATGCAAATGTAAATCACATTGTGTACAAGCTTAACATTGAAGTCCCACTGTATGCATATGTAAATCACACTGTATACAAATGCATGCAAATGTTTATAAATGTATGCTAGGATATTCAACACTGTATTCTAATGGATGCTAGGAATATTCTAACATTGAAGTCTCACTGTACATGTCAATAAATCACATTATTTTTGTCAATAAATCCCATTGTACATGTTAATAAATAAAAAAATAACTGAATCATAGCATTAGTATGCAAATGTCAATAAATAAAAATAGAATAAGAGTGCTATAATATTTCAATAAAATGTTGTTGATTTCATTCCAATTGATCTAACCATTCAACGCATAAGAATATTAAGGGCCAATTTTTTTTAATCATATAATTCCTGAAAAGTAGTTCAAAAGATTAAAACAAACACCTATACTAAATGAAATTATTTTAAAAACAAAATATAATTTTCAATTAGGGTCTAATTGGGGCATTTACAAATTGGGGTCTATTAATTAATTATTAAGTGGACATCTCAATAGAATTTCAGTGAATAGAATAAACTAATGCAAAACATGAAATAACTTAACATATTCTCTATCTTGATTTCAATGCTAATGCAAAACATGGACATCTCAATAAAATAAACTAAGTGGTTGTTGAAATAACTTAACCTATTCTCTCACAACAAAATTATTTTTTTAATTTCAATTACCATGATAATTAGGATTGTCAACGGACTGGACTTATGCAAAAAAAAAAAAATTTAATAAATAAATAAAGATTTTAAATCAGATTTGGTGCTTTAATAAATATATATTGTCATTCAAAATATCTGTCAATAATCATACCCCATGATTGCGACACCAAACACACCCCAAGGTTGTGTCACCAATCTACCTTACTATATGATGTAGAGAGGGTTTCTAGGGGTTCCTAATTTGCTCTCAAAGTTATTTACTAAATAAGGGTTTCTAGGGTTTTTAATTTGCTCTCAAAGTTATTTACTAAATAACTTATTTGTAGTCTTTCAATTTAATTAGGAGTTTTTTAGTTTCTTTTTAGGATTAGGCTTTACTTTTTCTTTTAGGAATAGGCTGCTTGTTATTCAAGTTATTTGAGCACTATACATAGAGCTTTTCCTCAATATTGTAGGTAGACTTTTGATAATTAATAAACTTGGTATATTTTCTCTGAGGAGATTATTGGTGCGCCAATCAACGAATTATAGTACCCTTGTTTCCGGATTATTGGTGAGCCAATCAACGGATTCAAGCCTCTCATTTAATTTTTTTTTCATCCTTCTTTTTCTCGTTTCCGCGCTACATCAATTGGTATCAGAGCCTAGTACGTTCTTGCTTATGGCGCCTTGTCAACCAAGGGAGGCGACAATAATTGAAAACATATATGAGAGGGATGAAGCAAGGCAACATGCCGAAGATGGTCGAATTCTTCAAGTTGAGGCGCATATAGCACAGGTACAAGCCCAACTTGAAACCACAAACGCTAATCTTGAGATCACAAACGCTAATCTCACGGCCCTAACTGAACAAATCACGGGGCTCTTACGAATTCACCCTGATAGACAACCAAATCGGCAACACGCCGAGGAGGGAGATGTCGAGTTTGATGATCACTTCGAATGACCTTTGAAGGGTCGTGGTGGGAGGCATGGCACTAGAGGGCGAGGCTTCAATAACCATCAATATCGTCATGCGTATGAAGAGGACACAGACGAGGACTTCGAGAATCCTTTCGGAGGACGCATACATCGTGGAGGTGGTTGGGGTTTTGCATATAATCTGGAGCCTAGGCAATGGGAATCTGGTTTGAAGATAGAAATATCGGAGTTTCATGGGAATGGTCAACCTGAAGAATTTCTGGATTGGTTGGCAGCAGTTGAGGAAGTACTCGAGTGTAAGGAGGTTTTGGATGATTGACGGGTGGCTCTTATTGCTACAAGGTTTCGTGGGAGAGCAGCAACTTAGTGGCAATGGCAACAATCAAAACTCACTCGTCAACGACAAGGAAAGCCGAAAATTACCTCTTGAGAAAAGATGATGAAACATATGGGCGCTCAATTCCGACCCCATAATTATTCAAAGTTGATGTATCAACAACTTCAGAACTTGAAGCAAGGAGCGCGAACGATGGACGATTACATGACAGAGTTTTACAAATTGGTGGCTCGAAATGACCTCACTGAGACCAACGAACAATTGATTGCAAGATACATTGGAGGTATGCGTGGTAATTTTCAAGATACTCTTAACATGTATGATGCTTTTACACTTTCAGAAAAGCATCAACGAGCCTTACAGTTTAAGAAACAATTACAGAGGCGATCCACTAACCCTTCATGGGGATCGTCTAATAGTCGGACTAATACCAGCAACCCTCAACCCACACGAGCTACAAATCCTCCACAAACAAACACCACGAGGGCTTCTATAGGAAGGGTGTCAGGCAATAGTCACCAACCGAACAGTTCAACTTACCGTTGCTTCAAATGCGAGGAAACAAGACATCGTATGGCGGATTGTCGAAAGGGTGACAGGAGCGGAAAAGGTCTATTCATAGACAATGAAAAGCTGGAATAGGGCGAGCAATTCCAAATCAACTCGAATGAGGGTGAATCGCTATTTGATTCAAATTCTGTGCGAAAGGAGGTTGTCGAAGGAGACGAAGGTCAATTACTGTGAACCACTAGTTTTGGATTTTATCAATAAAATTGCCTCTAGTTCAATTGTGGATGCTATAGTTATTAGACAATGTTTAACCAAATGATAATATTGCCATATGGGCATAGAGGATTGAAATATGATCTTATTTTCAATTCATTGTTATTGGATTCCTTTGTTTTGGTTTTGTGGTGAAATGTTCTCATACTTTTTTTGTGATTCTCCAATGCAGGAAAAGCATGATCAGTGATGAGCACCTAAGCTTGTGGAGCATTTCATACTTCAATTTCTTTTATGCTTACTAGATAGCCATTGTACAACTTCGGTTTTTGTTGTTAGATGTGAGCATTGACAATATGCAGCAATTAATTTGTAGTTTTCTTTTGGACCATGTAATATTGATTTTGAAATGAAATTAAGGTTCCTCTTGATGTATGATGATGGTATCAAGAGTTGTGTCATTTATATTTGAATTTTGATTTGAGTTTAGAAGTTGTGCACATGTTGGCTAGATTGTCTGCACCCTATGAAAAGAAAGTACTACAAGTTGAAAAATGTAGTTTTTCTTGGCAATTTTTTTTTGGATTATCAAAGAGAAGTAGCGGCGGTTACAACCGTAGCAGTATGTTTATGGATTTTAGAGGCGGTTGATAACCACAGTTGAAACCGTCGCTAAATACCATATAGTGACGGTTTGTCCAGCGATTGTTGACAATAGTCGCTATATGTTAGTTAGCCACGTTTATGCCAGCGGTTGCTGAAAACCGCCGCTGAATACCCTTGTGACGCCTTTATTAGCGGCGGTTGTTCAATCGTCGCTGTATTATATAACGACGGTTATAACCGTCACTAAATACCTTTAGCCACCGTCGCTAAAATACAGTTTTCTTGTAGTGTGCTAAGTTATCAGCGCCTCCCAATTGCTTACTCCAATCAGAAGCAGAACTTCTGATCAGAACTAAAAACAAACACTCCAAACAAGGTGGTCCACTTCTTATTAAGACTTTTGACTCCATTCAGAAGCAAAAACAAACACCCTCTAAGCACCATGGAGGTGTTGATCACTTAGCACAGAGTGCTTAAAGAAAATTAATTTCAATAATAACCTCACAATAAATTCATAATGATTGCTACTACCCCTCTCCGCTACCAACTATCTCATTTTTTTCTCCTTCTCCTCTTTATCATGCAAGCAATATTGCCACCATAGCCACCATCCTCCCTGGCCTCTCCTCCTCCTCCTCTTTCTCTTTTTCATCCTCTCTATTGAAGATTGTATGAGAAATGGAGAGGGATATATGGTGGTTTATGGTAGTAGTCAAAAGTGATCTCAATGATATTTGGAGGAGAAAAAACAAGTGGAAATGGGGTTACTGTTGGTGCTTTGTGGTGGGCGGTGGGAGTTGTGGGGGTGGGCAAAAATGTAAAAGAGCTTCAATTCAGTACCTAAAAACAAACACTATTTAATTTTACAGCTTCTAATCAGTAGCTCATTCAAAAGCAAAACAAACAGTTCATTCAAAAGTTCATTTAGAACTTTTAACTCCAATTAAAAGTTAGCTTCTAACCACTTAAAAAAAAAGGCAACGACTACTCCACACCACTAAAAGTGTTGTCTCACACCACCATGTATTATTTTATTTTTTTTGGTTTTTTTTTCTACTAACCCACACCACCCAAAAAACTGTTTTTGAGAAAAACAATAATATAAAAATAGGGTGATGTTCGACCAATTTAAATCCTCAATTGAGACCGATTCTCAAGCTCATCAAACACGAAAATTGTAGTACTCTGATTTATCTAATAAACACAATTTGAATCACTTAAAAATATTTTGAAATGAGCAAGTTATGGTCATTTTACTAAAGTCGCGCAAATATGTCTCGCAATAAAAACGGGGTAGTGTCCCTGACTTTCGGCCAACTTATATACTAGATCAAGACCGATTATCAAGCTCATCAAAACACGAATATTGTATTACTCTGAGTTACCTAATAAACACAATTAAAATCACTTGAAAATGTTTTGAAATGAGAAAGTTATGGTCATTTTACTAAAGTCGCATAAATCTGTCTCGCAATGAAAACAGGGTAGTGTCCCTGACTTTCAGCCAACTTATATGTTCAATAGAGACCGATTCTCAATCTCATCAAAACATTACAATTGTACTCCTATGAGTTACCTAATAAACACAATTTGAATTACTTGAAATTGTTTTAAAATGAGAAAGTTATGGTCATTTTACTAAAGTTACGCAAATCTGTCTCGCAATGAAAATGGGGCAGTGTCCCTGACTTTCGGCCAACTTATATGCTCGATCGAGACCGATTCTCAATCTCATAAAATTGTAGTACTATGAGTTATCTAACAAACACAATTTGAATCACTTGAAAATGTTTTGAAATGAGAAAGTTATGGTCATTTACTACAATCACGCAAATATATCCGAAAAAAAGTATGTTTTCACCCATTCGCCTGGACCTCTGCGAGATTCTGAAAAAACCTCACCTGGACCCTTATGACTCACAAGGTGCAATGCAAGATTTTGAAAAAACCTCGCCTAGACCCTTGCGAGATTTTGCAATAACCTCGCCTGGACCTTTGCGACTCGCATTGTTCATTGCGAGGTTTTTGCAAATTCTCGCATTGTTTCGTGCGAACAGTACATTTTCTTGCCAAAATTTTTGCATTGATTCATTTTCTGATGAACTAGTGAGTAGTGACTAAATAAATAAGGAATCCTCCAAAGAAACTGAAATTTCAAATATTATATTAACATAACATTAATTTCATGAAGCAATCGACCCAATCAAATGGGGGAGAGAGTGGAACCGCTCGTGAATCAATCGAACCAATCGACCCAATTGAATGGGGGAGAGAGTCGAGAAGCAAGAGAAGGAGGGAAAGCAATTGAATGAAAGGAAGAAGAATCGAGTGCCTGCAATTTGCGTTTTGCGTTTTGAATGTGAGAGGATGCGTTGCCTTTGCATTTTGAATGGGGGAGAAAAATGTTAATTTGCTTGTTTATATTGGTGGTGTGGGAAAACAATAGTGGTATGGGAAATAAAGCAGATGGTGTGGGAGAGAAAAAGTTTAATTGGTGGTGTGGAGTAGTCATTATCAAAAAAACAAACACCACCATACCATATGGGTCTGGCCCTTATCGAATTGGATTATGGTGGGTGAATTCATCAAGTTGGAGGTTATTGTTTTTTTTTTTTTTTGATAAAAGTACTTACTTAATATTAATTTAAAAAAAACTATTACAATACTTTAGTCTTGCCTGGGAGGCTAAATCATGAGCATCTTTGTTTAGAGCTCTATTAATATAATTACAAAACCACTTGGGATTAGAATTAAACAAACGTCTAATATTACTAATCAACGGCAACCACACCCATTTTGTTGTAGTACGAGACGGGGAGAGATCATCATGTAGCATGGACGTGAGAGTCTGTGAATCTCCTAAGAGAAGACATGTACTCCATTGCTTGGCCTGAATGAGTAGAAGAGTTGCTTCTGATGCATAGCATTAGGCCATTGTGTTGTCCAACACCTTGCCCTCAATTGTATGCTACCCTAGCGAATATGTCGCCTTGCAAAGAGACTGCAAAGACACCAATAACACCTTGGATGAACTGGCATAAAAGGTAACAATAATAGTATACGGGTGTAAGGGGAAAGGGGTGGGTTGATGATTGTAGAGACTCTGATTGCTCCTATAATTGCTCACAACATGAATTTGGTCGGTGCTAACTTTGATGCGTTTAGTGACTTCTTGAGTAAAAAGGCCAAAAGTGAGGGTAGGGATGTTGTGGGAGATATTCCCTGATTAGGTACAGTGATGGCATTCTCCAAGATATGATGGGTCAAGAAAAGTTCAGTCAAACTTGAAGAATGGTTTGAGAACCAAGTTGTATGCCAGGTTTTCCAAGTATGTTGGAACTTAGCAAGAAACTTGAGTGGACAGAGAGATATGTTGTTGAAAATGCAACTATTTGTAGCAGACCAGATGGTACTAAAAAAGGTTGTGAATTGGGAAAACGTCTCGTCTTTGTTTTCAAGGAAAGATTTTACAGATTTCCACATAAAATTAAAATATGCGGTGATGGCTGGTGGGTTGGGACTATCATCAGCCCAGTTGATGGGAATGGGCGAGGCCATCCATAGGTGTTGAACCAAGGGGCATCGGAAGAACAGATGGGTTAGTTCCTCTGAGTTGTTTTTGCAAAAAGGGCACAAATCCTCAATTGGGGTATGTAATCTGACCAATTTAGATCTTGTTGGAAGAATGTTGCGAGTCGGTTTCCATAAAAGAAAGAAAGCGTTAGGTGGGGCCCGGATTCGCCAAAGTTCCCAAGGGATATTGTGCTTGAAAACATGAGTGGCGAGTGCTAAGGTGGACGTGGATGAGGAGTTGGTCGAAAAGATTTTTGTAGCGCTTTTGACCGAGAACTTTCCATTTTTATCTTGAGTCCAAATCAAAGAGTCTGGGGCATCAGAGGCCTTAATGATAGTATTAGTGATGTCGATAGCAACTGGAGTGGGAAACAAATAGTGAATCAAATCCACATTCTATTGCGGATCCTGATTGGAGTTCAAAGTCCAAAGCTCTGGGATTGAAGAGGGCACATTCTATTGCAAGTTAGGTAGGGTGTTATCTATGAGAAGAAGGTTGGGTTTAACCTAACAATCTTTCTAGAGGTCAATTGTATTACCTGACGTAACTTTCCATAACATATGACAATTCATCCTTTTGAGTGCTGCGAAATTACCTCGCCAGGCAAATGAGGCAGTGGAGGGGGTTTTGCTATCTGGGCTAGGCTTTTGTTGTTGAAATAAATAGCCTTAAGTTGGAGAGTTCTTGCAGAATGATGGATTGAGAATAGTTGCCACATACTCTTAGCCATCAGGGCTAAATTCATGTTCCTAGACATAGGAATATTGAGGCATCCAAGGATTCGAGGCTGAGTAATGAGATCCCAGGTGCATAGGTGTTTTGCCTTGCTATCCGTAGTTCATTCCACCAGAAGTTACGAGCTAAGGTATCCATTTTGTTTGTGATGGAGCAAGGGAGCAAAAAAGTTTGCTTATTATATACCGGGATTGAGATAATAACAGTCTTTATCATGACCGTTCTGCCAGCCTGAGAGAGAACTTTGGATTTCCAACCCGAAAGTTTGTTGTTGACCTTTTCGATCAGGATCTGGAAATCATTGCCTTTGTTCTTGGAGAAAAGCAGAGGAGATCCAAGAGACTTATCCTTGGGGTTGTAGTACTTAGATCCCAGAATTCTATTGATCATCTTTTAGTGTCTTGGGTGGACACTAGAGCTATAGAAAATTGAAGATTTGTCGAAATTGATACTTTGACCCGAATCGAGACAATTAAGATTGAGAATGTCCTTGATCGAATGTGCTTCCGCAAGGGAAGCATGACAAAACATCATGAGATCGTCAGGGTATAGCTGATTGACTAATGGCAGGAGAATGATGTCTTATTTTGATACCTTTGATCACATATTTTGATTTCGCTTTACCAAGAAGGCGGGAAAGTGCTTCTGCGACAAGGATAAAGAGATAAGGGGAAAGAGAGTCTCCTTGGCGTAACCCCTAGAAGATTTAATGGGGGAAAGAGGAGGACCATTGAGAAGTGGTGGAAACACATTGGGTGATCATTTCAGTCCATTTTGCCGAGAAGCCTAGTTGGGTTAAGATTTGTACAAGGAATTGTCATTCAACTCTATCATAGGCTTTGGCCATATCAATTTTAATGGTCATCCAAGCTTGCTTCTTCTTTCGCATATAGTTCATCTGAAAGAATGTCTCGTGGACTAAGCTGACATTGTCGGTTATAGAGCGACCACCAAGAAAAGCTCCTTGATTTGGGGAAATGATGTTATCTAATAAAGGTTTAAGTCTGTTAGCAAGGATTTTGAAGAGACCCGTGGGTCTAAAATTGTTAGGAGAAATATGATTGCCAACTTTTGGGATCAGAGCAATAAAAGTTTCATTCAGCTTGGGGTTAAGGCGTCGAGAGATGAAAAATTGTGTGACCGCCTCAAAGACATCTTATTTAACAATCTCCCAATAATTTTTAAAGAAGAAAGCATAAAAGTCGTCCGGCCCTAGGGCTTTGTGACTACCGAAGTCGAAAATAATCTTGGTGATTTCCTCTTCGGTTAGGGTAGCCAAAAGAGATTCATTTTATTCCGAAGTGACGACCAGTTCAAAAAGGGAGAGAAATTCCAAATTTGGGAATGGGTTAGAGGTTTGGAAAATATTATTAAAATAATCATTAAGAACATTTCCAACCTCGTCATGATTAAAATGCCAAACATTATTTTCATTTTTAAGACAGAGTATATGATTTCTTTTCCTTCTGAGCAGGGTTGCTAAGTGAAAGAACTTGATATTTTTATCCCCATTGGATCAAACCGCTTCGAGTTTAGGATCAGACCTGGCCCAATGACAGCTCTAGCTGAGGCCATCTAATTAGACAATAGCTAATGTAGCGTTGTCCAATAATTGTCAGCACAATGGGTTAACACATTTACCAAGGTCAAAATCTAGGTTATGTGTTCAGCTAAAGTGATAAAAAAAAAAAAAAAAAAAAAAAAAAAAAAAATCAGAGCACCGAAAGAAAGTGAAGTGTGTTTTCCACCTTCTCTACAAAGGCTCTTGAGAGATGAAAATATGAAAGTGATGTGAATCATTTCTTTACAGCAAAAACCCCTACTTTTATTCCCATTCAAGAAAAAAAGGAATCCAAATGAGGCTTTACGCAAACAAAACCCAAAGCCAGGGGATAAGAATCAAAGCATGTCTGGCATTTTCTTGGTCATGGAGCAATATATCAACTGAAAAAGACTTGAAAAAACGCGTTCCATAGTCATTGCAAAGAAGATGGATGGAGCAAGCATGGTGCCGGGGCAGAGAACAAGAAAAAAAAGAGTTTGGTCATTTTGGATCATGGGAGTGATGGTTGCATTAGTACTACAAGTGACTTCTAGTGATCAAACCGTCCAAGTGCCTTCAACAACAACAGGGCTACTATGTATAAGTGAGTGCTCCACTTGTCCAACCATTTGTTCACCACCACCCCCTTCTTCATCAATTTCACTACCACCACCATCACCATCTCCGCCACCATCACCAACACAACCATCACCATCACCACCTATTGAATACTATGCACCTCCTCCATCACACCATAATACTCATCATCCACCACCACCATCTTCGGTTTCTTCCAACTCACCACCTCCAACTCCACCGTCACCATTCCAAAATCCTCCCACCAACCCCTCTTCTACTACATCACCACCCGGTCCTCCACCAAAGTATCCCTACCCTTACTACTATTTCTATGCCTCCAAGGCATGTTCCCATCCTATTTCTGCCTTCTTATCAACCTTCTTGGTCATTCTTGTTTATTTTTTGGGTGGAAAATGGTAGAAGCAGGTGAACCGATCTAGAAATTAGTAGTATCGTACAATAATGAACGAGAAATTCTTGTACTCAAATTTTTCAAATAAGCTCTCTCCATTTATTCACATGTTATTTTGTTGCATATTATCATGTTTCTGTCCATGCATATACGAATTTAATTATGTGTAAAAAGTTTAACTTGTATGAAGTCTAACATTTTCATTTTGCTGACCATCTTTGCAATGTTGAACAAAGATTATGGTATTAGTTATTGGATCAAGTAAAGGTCTCCCTTGAATGGGCTATTTAAACATCAAAAATCTAAACTGGAAGACCTGCTGATGTATTTCTATCAAGATTGTTTCTTAGTATGTTCTCCTTCCAAACTTGTGGGGAAATTTGGCAAGAATGCAAGGGTACCCACTCTCTCCTTAGTTATCTATTCCAAACATTCAAATGCGATAAAGGAATTTCCATCAAAGAGCTAGAAATTTGACATCAGTGAACTCCCATTTGCACTAAGCAAATTGAAAATCTCTTATTATTTTTTCATTTATTATTATTTTTAATCCCTTAACCCCTCCCTTCAAATGCCGCCGACATGGTTCGAACCCTGAACTTGTGTTCCATCCGCCACAAGTACCTCGCTATTTTGTATATATAATGAAATACATGGGAGCTCAACCACTTGTTTCATAGATCAAAAGCATTCCAGATTGAGCTCATGGAAAGCCCTTGTCCTTGGAACCAGATGAGTGTTGCACCATATATTGTTAAGTACTATCTTACGGTACAAAACAGCATTCGAATTAAAGCGTAACATGTTCTTTTGCTGGCTACTCAAATATTAATCCATTTTCACCTTTTTACTCAAAAGCTTGGAAGGAAAGCAATCATTGGAGGAATGTTTTTGGCAGATTAAGATGCTCGAGAGCGCGTAAGGATGAAAGAAAGGAATTGTTCTAGACATGACTCCACCTAATTAAATAAGGCTAATTTGGCTTGAAGACACAAACATTGCCTTTATATTTCATACGTGATGTTTATAAATGAAAATTGACTAATAATTTGAAATTCCTAATTATATAAACACTAAGGTTCTTGGTGTGAAATTGGCTAAGTAGGGTTGCAATGTGGACAGGATTGGCTCAACCAGACTACTGGTAGGGCTTGGAGTTAATAAATTTAGAACTTGGATTGGGTTTTGGTTTTGGGCCCATTCTGAACTCAAATCTTATATGTTTTAGCCTTTCATTTTAGTTTGCGAAAGATTCATCAATTATCCTTTTTCTTTGTCGAGCTACAATTGTACAGTTGATATGTATTAAGTTTATAATTTGTAAAATTGTTTATAGCATTGGTTAAAAAAAAAGAAGTTTTAGATTTGTATGAACAACTATAGAAGCTACCATAATTATACATGAAATACAACCTACTAACCCAAAATGTGTTTGAGTTTAAATTTACCATGATGAGTTGGGTTGGGCTTGGGTTGAGTTATCTAACAAATGACACCTAAAACTACAAAAAATAAAAACAACCACCAAAGAACAAGTGTTTGCCTGAAAGGTTGCATTGCATTATACATGCTACCATTCTGAGACTGAGACTACATATGGACAATGGAAAGTTCACAGTCAAAGGGGAAACAAAAAAAAAAAACGCATCCTCTCAACAAGCTGTTCAACCTTTCCCTTTTCTCTCCTACTTCACGTCTTCTTCATGTTTTATAAACATTTCTTTGAGTTTTGATAATAACCACATAGTTTTGAGTTTGTCCAGGCTAATAGGTAAGAAGATTTAGAAAACTATCCTACCACTAGAAGAGTTTCTCCTCCATCTTGCAAGTCTTAAAAGGAAAGACATAACCTCCGATGGGTCGCGCAAAGAGTAACAAGCTTTGGTCTCCTTCGGTACGGATGACACCAGTATAGGGTAAGCTTGTTCCTTCATTCGCAGAACCTACGAAATACAAGTTAAGGAAAGACTAGTGAATATGTGCAACATATGTAACATTTGCTAAAGATACTATTACAAGGTTTAATTGAATTGGTGATGATATATACCTTAAAGGCGTCTTCATCTGTTCGATCATCTCCTATGTAAACCGGAAGAACGTCGGGCGAGTTCTGAAAACCAAGAGTTTCAAGCAAGTAGTCAAGGGCATGTCCTTTGTCCCACTTGATGGATGGCCTAATCTCCAAAACCTGTGCATTACACAAAATATGATAAATAACCAACAAGGTCCTTATGCAGTTTAATGATTATGTATTATGATTGACATTGTGATTGAAGAGTCTAGTTTATGTCACCTTTCTACCTCTCGTTATGTGGAAACGAGGGTAGTTCCTTACAACCTCATTAACTATCTCTTCCAGAGTTGAAAAGTCCTGACCAAAACGAGTAAGGTTCATACACCATATTAGATCAATACTAATTCGGACTAATGAAACCTTCTGGTTCCTTAAAAAAGGAGCATACAAACCTCTTCCTGAACACGCCGAAAGTGTACAGAGACACAAAACCTATTGTCTTCTATCACGACGCCATTGATATCCTTGGTCTTCTCCTCCAATACTTTTATAATCTATCAACCAGGAAGTAAGGTATATAAACACAATGGATTTTTAATTCCTAAATCACTTAATTAGCGAACAAACAAAAATCATGTCATCCCTATTTGGAGTACCTTTTGAATTGCTGGCAAGAACTCCCTAGCAGGTTGGAAGAGCACACCCTGATGATTCCCCTATAAGTACACAGCCACGGCAGTCGAAATTTCATTTATATAATGCGACTTTAGACATTTGATGACACAAATAAGACATAATTGCTCACCAGTTCATCCACCAAACCCTTAGATTGTTGATACTGAAACTCGGTTGTCCTAAGAGGGCGAACTGGAGTCATTATGTCCATCCCATGGCTCCCAGCATAATACACACTAGTCAGCTTCACAAACTCAAACACCTGTGAGAAAGCAAATAAATAAGTTAAATTCTGTAATCATCATTGAATTCCAAGAACAAAATCAGTTCTTTCGTGTTATTACCTTGTCTCTAGACCTTCCGCTAATTATAGCTGTTGGAAAATAGCGTGCAACATCACGTACTGCAGAACGCATCTGAAAGTTTTTTATTTTCTCGTAAGTTAGCAAATCCAACATCCAAAGAAAAGAAAACTATGAAGAATAAACATGATCATTGAGTAAGAGCTTGCTACGACCGGATAGCTTAAGAGCAAAACTTCTTCTGTTAGCTACACTGGTGTTGAAATTTTAATATGGAATGAAAGAAATGTGATAACAAATCAGTACTGTAAAGACATTAGCACAGAACCTAATTATCAACTAATTCAATATATACTAGTATTACGTACTCTATCAGACATGAAAGCAGCACTGGGGTCATCTACAATCGGGGAGAGGGTTCCATCATAGTCCAAAAATACGACAACCGTTTTTCCTTTGGCTGCTACCATCATCCTATCAAACATCCTCAAAGCTGAAGGATGCTTCTTCTGCAAAAGCTCATAAAATTCAATTTACTCAAGTTCTTCACAGAGTGGATTGCATGAACATGAATTGCAAAGTACAGAAAGTATAATACTTACAAGCCATGTAGAATAAGCTGTGTCACTATTAGTATCCTGTTCTCCCAAAACATCAAAGCGGCTTTTAGTCCTTACAAAATGATCATCATTCTCATCAAGCTTTGATTCCGAAATAGATCCCATGCTTTCTTGAATATGAATTTCTTCCTTCTCTGGTTTGAACAATTTCATTGGGGGTCGATACTAGTATTTGTCCCTTTTGATCTGCATGTAACAAGTTATTTTGTTGATAGATACTTATAAAAGTTATACAACATTGAATAACCATTTCTAATTGTCAATTCCTACGTCCAATAAACATATATTATTTTTCATTCTTGTGAATTGCATTGCACTTTCTTTATTACTTTCAACTAGTTAATAATTTATTTTCTTCATGCTTTATTGAAACTTCTAAATTCACTTGCGAAGCTACGTGTGTGGAAATTGAACCATATGAATTTCTATAAAGAAATAAATAAATAAACGGAAGCATAGTAAAATTATATCAAAAGAGATGGTTGTCATTAAATATTTAGTAAATTATATCTAATGACTTAGCATTGGTCGGTGAGTTCACTAGGGTCATGACATGATCATATATAGACAAGCCTTCAAAATACCGTAAATAACATAACGCGGTATATCAAGATATCAATCGAAAGCTATATCTGATTTAGACTTGAACAAGCTTAACCGACCTGCTAACAAAGAATTAAAATAAGTTGACTCCTCTTTAACTACCAGATCAGTCTACAGAAAGAAACAAAAAAACGACCAGATCGATCAATGTCTCTTATAATCTTGTTTATCTATAATATCAAACGTGTCACCAATAGAGGCTTTCATGCAAAGAGCTTTGTAGTTTGTGTTATTTTATCTTTTCAATGTGGTTTGATGTGAAACAAAATGTTAACGTGTCATCAACACGGATTTAATAGTGGTGGGATGGGTTTTAACCAGACACATTAACATCTAATATGTGTCCTATTTGAATATCCATGGATAGTGAGATTTGTGTCTGTAATATATATATATATATATATATATATCTTGGGGTGCACTAGGGAGCATGTTTCTAACTTCCTATTTGTTGTAAGGATTGATTGATTGATGGATGGAATAATGAGTGCCAAACATATGACACCACGTGAATACACTAAACAACGCCATGTGTCATTTCGAGTTAAAAGATTTTGAGTCTCACGTGTTTACCATTACTTTCACCATCCAGGCATTTTGAAGGCACTGTTATTGGGTTCAAGCTGAATGAAGGGGTTGAAGTAAGGAATTATAACTACAATTGCTCAAATGAGCTAGACAACGCAGGAAATCTAGCTAGCTAGAGATGTTTGGAATATTTCTAAAACAATATAGCAATCATAAAATTGTGATTTACCTTTTTGGTACAATCGTCCTTTACTTAGCAGGTTCCTTCTTGAGTTTCTTGCAAGGGACCAGACCGGGTGGATAATCTTCTCCTCCTCGATGGTTGGCTTTAGCTAAAACTCTTTTAAGTTTGAACTTCTAGTCTTAAAACAGCTAGCTAGGGAAGAAGAAGAAGAAGAAGAAGAAGAAGAAGAAGGCAAGTCTGGTGTGGTGGTGGCATGGCCTTTAAATATAACACAGGGTTGTATAGGTTGCGTCATATGTGTGTTTTAGTTTAGTGTCTTCAAAATAAAAAATATTATATTTGGCAAATTTATGAATAAAAATAGAGATTGAGAGAACTTATTGAATAGATGTCAAGTCACAAAATTTTAATAAATTTCATCAAAGATTAAGACTGAACAATGTAAATTAGAGTTTTAGTGCCACAAAAAAAAAAAAAAAAAAAAAAGCATAGTATTTGGGAAGGGAAAGGGAAGGAGGTTGAGAGAGGGACCCCAGAAAAGTAAGATATAATATAGGTTTAGGTTAACGGTCAGATGGAAACATCACATCCAAATATGGCACTAAACGGTTTTCAGGTAATTGTCAATGTAAACACAACACCACATGAGATTAGATTAGATTAGAAAGGCTCTCTGAAGGTCAAGGGGACCCCATATGTTTTTTCTCTTCTATCCCCAACCGTGACTACGACCGACCATGAATTGGTCTTTAATTATACCCACCCCATGTGTCAAGCATTGGTCAAGGCCCCCCAAATTCTATCTGATATCTATATGCCTATGTGGCCAGCCCATGGCACCACATGAGGAGGAGTAAGACAACTCTTAGCATATATTTGTTTCTTCTCTTTGTTTCCTCTTATGAGAATTCTACTAGCATCACCCTTACAAGGAAACCTCACCACACTTTCCTCAACCTTAAATCAAATTTTCTTTTTGTTGAAGGCTACCTTATATTAATTCTTTGGGTAGCTTAATTCTTATGTAATTGTGAACCCCCCCCCCCCCCCCCCCCCCCTTTTTTTTTTTTTTTTTTTTACAAAGTTAATATATAAAAGTGATTTTCAGCATTAAACCATGTCTAGAGATAATTGGAAGTAGTATCACAATTTAATAAAAAATAAATAATCATCTATGTTGTCCCAAAAAACATGATGTTGCTTTTTTTTTTTTTTTTTTTTTATAACTCACTGGGCACATAAAGTCGATTTCGATGAGAATCTATGTTTTTGCATTATCATTTCTATTTAATTATTTGGGTCTTTTCAACAGTACAACACACATAGTCTTAAAAACAAAATAATATATTTTAGAGATTTATGCTAGAAAAATACATCAAGTATTTAAGGCTACCTGTTAAAACATTAAATACACGGTTGGTTGTGTGTATATGTTTGTATTTTTCTTAAAGTGTAGACAGCAATCTTGAACCTTACAGATAAGCATAGAAGATTCTAAAAGGAGTGGGATTTTACGCTAACATATACACTTTGTGCGTTTCAATAATATTAGTAGATTTAGCGAAGTTAAAATCTAAAAAACTCTAATTGTCCATTAATTGTAGCTCAGTTGGTTGGACATCCACTTTTATTGTGAAAGGTCGCGGGTTCGGGACTCACCACGGACGGCTCCCCCCAACCCTGTGGGATCCCTCGCTGTTTTCCTCGCCATTTCCCTCGACAATTAGAATTTTTCTTTTATTATTATTGAATAAATATACTTCAAACTTCAAGAAGAAGACAGAAAAGAAGAAGTTATTATAGTAATCAATTTTATTCTTGAAAAAAAAAAATATGAGGAGGTTGAGCTAGCCATGCAAATACGAGGTCACACGAACTTGTCAGTTGTTGCCTAGCTACTGTGTATTTTGAGCAAGACAACTCATCGGTTCAAAGTTGGTTTGCCACGTCATTGCTGTGATGCATCTCACACGACTCACTGGAAACATGCCCCCCATACACTAAATTTCTTGGTTCTGCGCTACTTAATTAAGAGAAATTAAATAAATAAAAAATATTTAAAAATCTAGAGTACAATCCTTCAAGACTCATAAAAAGAAGGGGAATTCTAATTGGCGAGGAAACAGGCGAGGGAGGGGGGGTGGAACCCTCCATCTCCTTCGAAATACGTGAGTGCATACATTTCGAGGGGGATGGAAGGTTCCACCCCCTCCCTAGCCCGTTTCCTCGCCAATTAGACAAGCCCTAAAAAGAATGCTCTTGAGAAAATTCAGCAAATTTCAGTTATAAATAGTCAAACTTTTTATTTATTTTACATATACCACCACTGGACATAATAACTATTTCTCTCCATTTAAGGGCATTGCAGTAACTTTCAATTAGTCTAATTGTTCATTCAATAAATTGCTCCTTGAAACAGCAATTTCAACCGTTTTTAGTTGAATTGCTATTTTTCCTCTTTCATACAAGTGTGAGGGGAGAAAGATTTTGAATCTGACTTTAGATCCAAGTATTTTTCATAAACATGCAACAAAAAAAAAATGAGCCATAAAAACCGACATTGAAACAAAACCATTAAATCACAAACTACTCCTAACAAAATTTGCCCAAAATCTCTAAATTGGTATATTCTGGGAATTTTTTTTTTAAAAAAATCACAAAGGAAAATCTTTAAAAGATAGCGATTAGATACAATTGCAAAAGAAATCTCTAATCTTAAATTCCGATCAAACTCATAACTAATTAATCAAATAAAATCTCTAGAAACCAAAATTCGATCATGCATGCCTTGAATATAAATTTTTTTAAAGAGAATGAGAAGAAAATAAATTAATAATCATGCTAAAGAAGCCCATTATCAATATAGGGAAAAAAATGGAAAAAGGAAAAGCTCGCCAAAAGAGAATTTAGTCACAAATACCTTTTGATCGTAGCCACCTAATTGAGAAGAAGACGAAAATAAATCAAGATTCTGAAAAGGATAAATGAGATGGAGAAATGGAATGACTGGGAAAAACAATGAAAGGAAATGAGAGGAAGGGTGAAGAAAGAAGAAGGAATGGATTGTAATAGACTAAGAAGAGGAAGATGTTATTTGGAGAGTGCGAGAAAGAGAGATGAAACTTCTTCACAAAATCCCTGGTATTTAAAAAGGAGTACTACTACGGTGCCTGGTATTTAAAAAGGAGCACTACTACTTGGACCAGGCACCGTAGAATTAGGGTTTAAAAAGTTTCAAAAACCACTAGCGAGTTAAAGCTAATTTAGCCTCAACTCTAGATTTACTAAAATGCCCTTATTAGACGGTAATTTGACAAATATAGTCAAAAAGTATTTTTTTTTTTTTTTTTTTTATTATCATTAGTCAACCCATATGCCCGCATGAATATGTATAATTTTATATTTACTTCATTTTACATTTTGTTTAAATAATGTTTGATGATAGTTTGAGAACAAAAATTCTCTCAAACATTATTTAGCCAAATTTAAACAATTGGGTAATTATCTATTTAGCCAAATTTTATAAGACTCAAAATTTTCTTTCAAGACAGATCTTAAGTAATGAAGTAAACAAGAGAAAATATTAAAAAAAAATTGGAGAGGGAGGGGGGAGGTGTTAAAAAGACAATACCACAAAAAAAAAAAAACCCAAGAAATTCACCTAAATTTGCCAGAACTTGATTGGCCCCTATTTGTTAATTCCTTAGTATAAGGGCGAACACGTGCAACAAGTTTTTCTTACTGTATTCCTAAGAACCACAGTAAAGCCTGTTATAACGAGAGCTCATATCTTTAAACTAGAACCACAATAGTTCAAGGTCAAAGCATGTCCACAGTAGGACTTTGACAAGTGATAAACAACATTTGATTTTTTATTTTTACATACATCGACAAATTATAGAAGGTTTAACACATCTCTCTCATTTCGTCATAACAAAAAAGTGAGATCTCACCCTTACAAGTATAAAAGTTTGAGGGTGAGAAGATGTTTATCTCTCCAGGGTAAAGATCTCAAAGAAAGAAGTTGTTTGGTCTATCTTTAGCTCGTGTAGAAGCCTTTTAACTCTCTTTTTTTCTTTGAAGCTCACTCAATAGTGATAGGAGTTTGAGAGATCTCTCTTTGAACTTGAAGAAGAACTTGCTCTTTTAGTGCTTGAAACTTTTCTAAATGCTCTAAAAAAAACTCTCTTAGGTTTCTCCAAAATCTCCAAGTCGTTAATGAGCGAAGGAGAGTAACTTATTTACAAGCATAATTGGGGAAGGTCTAGTAAACTAGCCTAATCCTGATCCCTTTCCCAGCGACTTTTTATCAGAATGGATAATTTGACTTAGATCTAGACTCTAGTCAACTAGACTATAGGTTGATGACTTAAGACTTCAGCAGTTAAAATTTGATCATTTGGTATTTCTCCTTTTGGGTGAGTCTTCTTGGTCAAACTTGAATGATCTAATTGATCACTCACAAACCCACTATATACAACTTTATAACTCAGTCACAAATTTATATAACATCGCTTATTGCTCAACATATATTCATTTTAGAAATTCAACAAATATCGTCTTTGTGCTAATTCACAAGATACGTTATCAATTTTTTTTTCATGACTTCTAGCCTTTCGATTAGTAGTACATTTTAACTAAATTGCATGTTAGCATGCTTTCTATATGTGGTTGTTGAGATTTACAATTAAATATATGCAACTCATGAGATACAAAATAAAATTGATAAATACATTCATCTATATAGTTGCTTCATTCATTAAGAGATCGAAAGCAAATCCTAAATAAAAGCTTACAGCTTCGAAGTAAAGATTGATGTTGTTTGCACTCAAACCCTAAATAGATTTGATTGCTACAAGTTTAAAAAATAAATATGATTTTATTTTTAAATTTATTAGTTATTGGGCTAGGACACAGGCATCATTCAATATTATTCATACAATTTTCATTTTTTTAACCACATCAGTATTTAGTCAGTGATAACTTTCTCATTTGAGAGTGTAATATGGTGTTACTAACACAACATGCACAAACACGTCACACCATATTTGAAACCCTTATTAAAAAATGATAAAAAAAAAATACTTGAATCATACGGATCTACCGAATGATGTCACTAGCTTGGTTCAATAACAAATAAATGGTGTGGCTTGGATAGAAGAATAATAGGGGCGGGGCTTTTAAGTATTAGTGTTGATTTTATTTATTTTTATTTTATTGTTATGAAAAATAAAAAACTATATGTACATATGGTAAGATGTTATAAGCACTCTATGTGTATACGCTTGGGCTCTCTAAATTTATGTTAACAATGGTAAAAAATAATAACTTGGAGGGTGAACAACTTTTAAACTCGGTAATCCATGTAAGGCATTAAGATTTGTAGAAGGTAGCTTGGGTCCAGGTTTTAGTGAGGTTGTAAATTAAACAAAATTTACAACATTGACATTTGGCCCAAAGTACCCAAATTCAATTTTGGGTTTGTCTAAACAGCGAGGGAACGGGCAAGGAAACCAGCGAGGGAAGGGGTGAAGTTGTTCACTCCCCCTCGAGATGCATGAAAGCGCCTCAAAATATGCGTTGTCACACATCTCGAGGGGGATGAACGGCTTCACCCCCCTCCCTCGCTGGTTCCCTCGCCATTTAGAATTTCCCTTCAATTTTAGGTTACCAGTTAGGGCCACTTGGTTTTGAGTTGCAGTTAAGTCTCTTTATTAGTGGCAATAGTCAACCGACTCCTCCAACCCTCGCAAAGCTCATGCTTCTCAGATCTCCTCCTCATTATGTCTCTCTCAAAATGTTATTTGTGATTTAGTAGAAAAATAATATTGGTTAAGTTTGTAAAACCCATATAGTTGAGCGAATATTATAGTAAAAATGTATTAACTGAATTATAAAGTCATACATACTGGGTTGTGAGTGATCAATGAGATCGTGAAGACTCAACCAAAGGCGACAATATAAGAAGATGAAATCAAGTCATGCACCAAACAAAGCCAAAGTCAACCAAAGACGAAGTCTAATGAAGCGACTAAAGTCAAAGATACGAAAACCAGACAAGCAATGTTAAAGCTTTAGAAAGAAAAGTTCAAAATGATTGAAGTCCAAGAAGGTGGACCATGCTAAGTGACATTGAATAGAAGACAAAAATAGCTTATGGATGACCAAATTTCAAATGAAATGCTAAAAGCTATTTTGGAGGTAAAATTGTTTGGGAACCAATATTCAAAGTTTGAATTTGGGTCATATGCTCTCAAATGAGATTGAATATTTTCTTAAAGGGAGAATATTCTCACTTTAGGCATGTCCATGTCAAGTACAATGACATGTGACAAAGAGAAAACTTTTATTTTAAAAAAGTTGTCTGGGCAGAGCAAAGTCGACTTATTTGTGCACCAAGTCTAGGATCTACGGTGTTATAGATTCCAAGACTTGTGAGACAACACTCATCTAGAGATGAACATTTTATTCTCTTTACCTATCTTTGATTGTTTTATTGGTGATAAGGTTACAAGATTATTTGGAACATGAAGTTTATACAAAGTGTTCGTATAGCCTGCTAACCTTTGCATTCTCCCGCAAAAAAATTTCAAAGAAAAATGATTTTCAAAAATAGACTACTAACCCACCTCTGGTCTTGCTCATCATATCTTAGGGTAGGGCACCTGTGAGTGATACTTGGAGTTACTATTACACTTTCACCCTCTCTCAGATCCCCTCATGTGCAAATCTCCTCTTCCGCCCGTAGATCTCCTCTTCCTCAAATCTTTCTACGTTTATCATTTTATTTTCTCTGGGGTTTTTTTTTTTTTTTTTCCAGTTCAAGCTATTGGAGTGGTAAAGCAGTAATTCTGATTACTTAATTGGTAAATACCTTGTGGTGATGTCAGGCAAGGTGCATTCCATGATTGGCATAAGGCATAAGATTTGAACAACTTGAAATTCGCAGGTGGATGATAAGCACTGCTAATTTATGCATATCAGAGTGTATATTTGTGGCAAGTGTGAATTACAAATGTATTATGTGAATGTCACCCATGACTCAAAGTGCATTTATTGATTGCCAATAATTGTCTACCAAACTGTTAGTATTGTAGACACAAGTTTGATGCATTGCCTACCATTCAAATTCATGATATCGTTGCTTCAAACTATTCCAAATGAGTGTCATACCCTGTAATGGTTTTTTACCAAGCCTTGGATGATAGGTAATGCTTCAAACTATGTCAAATGAGTTATGATAGCCTGAAAATTGTTGAAAAACTTATACTTACCATGTAGTTTCTATAGTAGGCATTGATTAGAATCTATTTCCATTTGATTTTTTTTTTTTTTTTTGAAAATTGAGCAGGGGTTATTTAGGATCCCCAAACCTGATAAAATAAAAGCAAATACTGAAGCAAACTCTCACAAGAGAGAGGACTCACCAAAACAAGCCTAGACTATAAACAAACTCAGCCTTTGTACCTTTTGTTTGCTTTCTTAGTTCTATTGGATTTTCGGGAAGAAAGGCTAAAATCTTTGGTGGGAGTGTTAGAGAACGCCTTTGCAACCGGTTCTGTAAACACATCATCATCGCTGGAGAGGCCTGGCTCATGCTCTTCTTCAGAAACCTGACAATTTACTTGTTTCAATCTATTGCATGTGCGATTCTTATCCTCTTCCCATACATCTTTTAACCAAATGTAGTCTTCCTTCACTGAATCTTTGCCACGACTAGCAATAGCTTCTTGTAATGTGGAAGGAACTTCTTGTAATGATACATACCCTCTGTATGATTTTAAAGCAATTTCTAATGCACACTGCATGATGGGTGTTAGTACATTTACTTGTTGCCTACCATAACTCACTTGGAGGACAAAGATGAACATAAAAAGAGCGAACATGAGAAATCTTGGAGAACATAACAGATGATAGAGTTGTTTCAAATCTAGAGGAACAACAATGGAAGGAGGAGATCTGCGAGTGGTTGAAGAAAAAAAAGTCATTGAAGGAGGATGAAAACCGGTTCAGTTGTCGTTGAAAGAGGATCCACTGAAGGAGAGGGTGAGGGTGAAGATGAAGACCAGTTGGACATTTACCTAATTAGTACTACTAGACTATGATGAAATGTCAATATCCCACAATTATATATATAGAATCCGGAATCAGTGGATGAAATAACAATTAGCCATACAGTTAAATGAAATATAAGATGAACAAACATATGCATTTACCAGTCATCACATGACCAGGAAGTCCATAAACTATTTAAACAAAGCATGAAATATAAAACCGGTATACCTGAAAAGTACGAAAAGCCAAACAAAGAAAAGGAAAAAGAAAGAAAGAAAAAAAACCCTATGAGATGAGTAGAGCACCTGCCTCACTGTAATGTGTGAACCGGCACCTATGCACAAACAGTTTCCACCTAGGATTATAGGGTATACGCAATGGACACTGAACATTCAAATTAACGATTTCCTTCTATTATCGAACCTCTGCTGACTCTGGTTTGCCTGATTCCCGAACCGAAGCTGACTCTGCTTTGTCTGACTCAGGTTTGTCAGACTCTGGTTTGCCCAATTCCAGAACCGAAATCGACTCTGGTTTGCCCAATTCCTCCGACTCTGGTTTGTTAGAAGCTGGTTTTTCTAACTCTGTTTTGTCGGACTCAGCTCCATCTGACTCGGTTTTATCTGACTTCACGGTTTTATCCGACTTCAGTTTCTCTGACTCAGGTTTGTCATGGTGGAATCTGACCACAATGCAAGTGATGTTGTCAGCACTGCCACGGGTAAAAGCAGTTTCTGTCAACTTTCTAGCTGCTGCTTCAGGTTCTTCTTCCGTTTGTGCTATGGAAATTGCATCCTGATAACAGTCCAAGCTAGAATCAGAAATAAGAATGCATACAACAAATCAAGATTCCCATCTCTCATAATACCGTACTAAACTACAGGCTTTTTATGGGACCATTAGTGGCCACAAGAGATTGTACACAAAAGTCGCACTTTGGAAAGGGTGATAGAAATACCACAAAACAAAATTGTGTGGATACTAGAGCAACGCTATCACAAGGTCAGCACTAGACCAGTGTTTACTGAGGGAAAGAAATAAAATAGCATAAAAAGCTCACCTCATTTGGAACAACATCCCAGAGTCCATCGCTAGCCAACACCAAGAATTCAAACTCATCATCTATCTTTTGCTCCTGAAGAACATTACAATAAATTGTTAAACACTTGGACATGCATTCGTAAATGGTCAGTGTATTGAAAGATAAACTGCAACTTTGTCAAAAATCAAACAGATACCTATCCTTAATCAATGAGTTTCAAATTTGCATACTGTACTTACACTGATTTAGTAGTGTAGTCAAGAGATAACCTTTTGCATTGGCAACTCATCTACAGGTAATGTAGTGTCTATATGCATGAAGGTAATCAATTTGGTCAATGTGGTTGGAATCTATTATGGATTTCTGAGCAAATTCTCCACAGGCCCCTCTTATCTCCACCTCTGAGTGCGGGTTATGAAAGAAGGTGACAAAACGCAGAAGCAGCACTAACTAGCTTAAGGGACAACTCATTCGTATAAATCTATTATATGCTTCTATATTTAGTATTGGGTAGACCTCATTCACTAACTGTCTTAGTTCTTCTGGACCAAAACACCATTCCTGGAAGCAACTTTAGGGAAAATTGAAGAGTCATTTCACTTTTACAGCACTTGGAGGAGCCTAGATTTTTGGATAACAATATTCTTCCCAATACATCCTACTGGTTTGTTTTTAGCAACTTCTCATTTTTATATGTCCTCAGGGGCGTCGACGCAAGAGACTCTATCCAATACTTGGTTCCTAATATGAATTGTCACTATAAACGCCAAATTCTCTAGCCATCAACAAATAAGGACACAGAAAATCAACCAATGGAGGATGCATCCTATGTAGTTTCGGGCAACGCCTAGGAGAGTTAAACTGGACCTCACTGCCTCACCTAGCCTAGGTACTGCCTAAATATTAAATAAATTTTAGGTGCTGCCTAAATATTAAATAAGTTTGATGTAAGCGAGTTCTTTTAGTAATATTGGTATTAGTAATATTGTAATTGGGGCTATTTAGTGACAACCATATTAGTTAGGGCCAATGTTGTACGAATCGTTCAAAATCGCAATTCAAATCGCCGATATTGACTCGACTAGCCCTCTAACCGACCCATTAAATCACATCCTAACCAAATCATTCAAAATCGCATGCGATTGAAGTATTGTATCGCAGAATCACGACTCACAACAAAATCGTGCGATTCTATGGTTGAGAATCAAAATCAAAACCCAAAAACCTAATTTATTTGCTTCAGTTTCTGTTTGTGTTGCAGCTCATAAGAAGAAGCAGGAGAAGAAGAAGCAGCTCATAAAAAGAAGCACGAGAAGAAGTTGTTTTGCCTGTTTGTGTTGCAGCTTCTATTTTAGTTTCAGAAGCTGTTTTTGTTGCAGCTCGCAAAATCGCATGTTTGTGATTGTTGACAATCCATCGTTTCATTGTTTCAGATAAGAAGAAAAAGGGGAATAGGAAGAAGGAAAAGATAATGAAGAAGATAAGGAGATTTTTGTTATTTACGAGTCTTACCGGACACACCACCTTTGGCTTTGAGAAAACAGCTTTCTTGCGGCATTTGAGAAAACAACTCTGTCTCTTACTTTATCGGTTTTCTCTAGCTATCTATCTCAATCTCGGTCTTTGCAAAATTCACAAGCATGCAATTTCTCTTTTTTTTTTTTTTTTTTGTCCATTTGGATGTGTTTAAAGACTTTGGGCTTGGATGTGTTTAAAAGACTTTGGGCCTAGATAAGCTTTTTGTAATTGTTGGTCCAACGGAAGGACGTATATGAAATTTCATTTATTGATGCACAATTTCATATACGTGTTTCATAATACACAATTAGAAAGATGGTGATTTACATGTTTACCACTTATCAGACTATCTCTTAAAAAATTAACTCATTTTGAAATGAAAGAAATTGTCAAGTGGGTAAAATGAGTTGATATTTATAAATTTAAATAAGTATGAAAACCCTTCAAAATAAGTATAGATATTAATTTAAATACATATATTTAGAATATTATAAATCTTACGATTTACATTCAATTTACAACTAAATTGAAATCTTACCCCTACTGATTTACTATACGATTCACAATTCACTAACACAGGCTAGGGCATTGGTTTCCAATTAGAATTAAGTTTGTTTTCTTGCCAGAGAAGTTGGGACAATTATAAATAAGACGTAGGTTATTCATTATTAATGGTTGATTGAATAAAAAAGTATTTGCCAATGGAGTACCAACTCAGTGGTATGTTTGTGGCGGAAAGAATCATAGGTCTAGGATTCGAACCCTGCCGGCGGCATTTGGGGTGGGAGGGTTAAGGGATTTTTTTTTATTTTTTTAAAAAGAGTATTTATTTTGGTTATCTATTTTCATTGAGGGTTTATCGTAGATTTATTTCAATTCATTGCAACGTTATTTAAATTTTTGCTTAGTTGTAGTTTTAATTCTATCAATTGGTATTAGAGCTGAAGCACTCCTTTTTTGTACGACATAGAAGAAAGTTTGTTTAAGAAGAAAATGCGAAGATGACAGAAGATTGGAAGAACCAGATCGAGATGAAGATGGAAACGACGATGCAAGAGATACGATTGATGATGACAGTATTTATGGCAGGTATAAAGAGGCCAACGGACCCCAAACAATACCACTGTCGTCGACAACATCCCAAGAACCCTGCCCTAGCAACCCTATCCATACCAATTGCCTCCCCCCGCACAAGTCGATCATGTCCCCCTTGTCACCACCACCAGTCATCCCCCTCGATCAGACAGCTCGATCGCCCCCTACATTCCCCCTGTCGTCCTCAACATCCCTTCCAGCGTCTATTCCCAACCTTATCACGCATCCCTAACCCCACTCAACCCAAACAAAAACAGACATTGAAGATATGAAAACGAGGAAACGTTGCGGGAAGAAAGGAAAATATACCTAATTCTGGCCATGACCCACCACGAAGTGGCTTCCTCAATCCACAGCAGCATCCACCCCCATCGATACAGTCAATCACATAAGCTGCATTATACTCACTGCACCCACTGGATAGACCGCCATCTAGGTCAATGGCCTCCCTCCTTCAACCTTTTCCTCCTTGGACTCAGCAGCTGGTAAAACACCATCATTTCCTAATGCAACCACTGCAACAACACACCTTCTCTCTTTCCTTCTCCCTCAATCGATCGATACCACCTTGTGTCTGTCGGTCGACGCCCTCAGCAAACAAAAAGTCCACAGGCATACCACCCATTTGATTGCAGTCCCCAGTCGATTGACCCCTCCTAATGATCCAGTCGATCAACCCCTCCGCCCCTCAATTCAATCAATCGAGTCCGTACGAGGGGCCTATTCAGGTGGAAGACAGGTGCAAGTGAGTGAACTTGAAGTCGGAGTATTTCAAGTGGGTCAGGTTTGAGGAAAGAGGTTGGAGACAAAAATCCTTGTGCATATTAGCAGAGGCCTATTTCATCTTAGTGTTCGTCCGCCCCAACACCTATACAAAGGGTTGCATGCAGCCTCCACACACAGTCGATCCATCTTCTCTTCCCCCTTGCATCGATCGAACGAACCCACCCACTCCCCTCCTCTGACAAACGCAGTTCCCTCCGCTATCTCCGCACCACACCCCTCTCCACCCTTTGTCCTATTTCGAAACCCCCTTGTTTCAGTGGAAGAGAATTTTTTTTAAAGTCGTTTCAGTCCCTACCCATTTACTTTTATTTGAGTCCCTGGTCCAATCAGGTTATTTCCACCTCAACAAACTTTTAGTCCCACCACATGGTTCTAACTCCTATTTTTATAAGGATCAGGATATTTGCATCCAAATAGATGAAAATGTACCACCACAGAATGGGTAGTGTTACATCGCGAAACAGTGTTTATGATCTAATTTTATGACAAATTTTGAGACCAAGTTTGCACATAACATTCACATCAAGAGTAGATATATTTTGAGCTCAGGATTTTTACTTAACTTTATTTTTGGTGCCACATTTTTAACTTGATTCTTTGAGGTACAAACAACTACAAAGGAAAAGTTCGAGGTCGCCTTCTGCTCGTACACTTCACCTTGTCGCCTTCTGCTCGTAACTTCACCTTGTGTTTTCTAAGTAGTTGCTTGTGCCCGTTGCCTTCTTCGATTTCTAGCTCAAGCTTCAATCCAATGAGGAAGGTTGTTGATGTAAGCGAGTTCTTTTAATAATATTAATATTAGAAATATTGTATTTGGGTCTATTTAGTAACGTCCCACAATAGTTAGGGTATCGATTTTCAATTTGAATTAGGTTTTTTTTCTTGCTAGAGAAGCTATGACAAATATCCAAACCTACTCTTTTATTTTTCTTCAAATTGCATGAATAACCTCAGTCATGTTTGATAAAATCTACATTAGTAAAATTGGTACCGGTAGATCCTTTGAGAATTTCATTAAGTAATCATCATTTGCTACAATTTGACATATACTGAATAAAAAACAATAAAATAGTTTATTTCTAAAAAAGAGGAAAGAAAAATAAAATTAGAACACAATCAACCTTATTAAAAAAAAAAAATCACCCAGGCCGCCCAAACACCGCCAAGGCTGCCCAGACTCCGCCTAGACCCCGCCCAGACTGCGCAGAACCCGCCCAGCCATTAATCTGGGCGGTTTTCTACCTTCTAGCGCCTAGGCCGATTTTTAGAACACTGAATTATACCACTACTCTTACCCAGCTCTCTTTCCAAATTAAAAAAAAAAAACTGTAAGTTTCTTTGTTACAAAAAGAGTAAGTGGACTTTGCTTTTTGCTCATACTCTAGTATTGCAGTTATAGGTCCGAGTTTCTTGAAAAATGTGGCATAATTTGCACATTTCACAAAATTCAATATGTTAAGTCTGAACTATTTTTACTATGCATTTGTGTTTTCTGGCAGAATCTAAAATCCAGTTTTTTCGGGTGTTGGTTCTTGGGTGAACCACTTTTTCAAGAGATCCAAACCTAATTCTACAAACTTGAGATAATGCTATTTTTCAAGGTTCGTCGAGTTCTAATTGCTTTCATTTTCCTCCACCATGTAGAAGTGTTTCCTAGTGATTTAGGAATTGTGCTCAATAAATAAGGATAACCTAGGCCTCGGGGAATGTCGACTGTGGAAAAACATCAAGCTTGAGGTAGCTACCCTTCTTGTTAGGTTCAGCCAGTGACAATGCTATCATGAGAGTCTACCAAGATCATGGACATCATTGCAGATTGCATTCCCGTTATTTGGGATTGTCTCTGTAGGTTCTTCAAGCTCAATCTAAGAGGTGAGCTTTCGTGTGTTGTTAGGTTATGATTGACGCCTAAAATAAAATTCAACAAAATAAGAGGATGTTTTCTTAAAGTTGGATTTGCAACCCCATTGTCTCACCTAACTTCTTCATTCCCTTTACTCATAAGTCTCCCATCTCAATATTTTCAATGTCACTACCACTACCACTACCTCCACCTCTACCTCTATCATGATGACACCACCACCCTGTATACTTGTGTCTGGGGCATGAGAAAAAGCAAGGTTTGTGTTAAGGCTATGAGTTCGCTTTGCCCATGAAGTTTTGGATTATTTACGATTCATTATAGTGCTTCCTCCAAATGATATATTTCAGATGTTTAGTCTCTGCAATATAGGATGGAAAGAAAAGAAGGAACGGAAGAATTAAAAAAAAAAAATTACCTGATTTCTTTTGTTGAAGTTTTAAGGGTTTTTTTTTTTTTTTCCATCAAGAAAACTGAGCAAATAAATCACAAAAAGAAGGGGTTGGGGGCGTACACAAGCTAGAGACTAAATGAGGCAACTAGCTGAAACAAGGGCCACAACAGTCCTACAATTACAGAAAAAAGATGCTATCCCAATTAAAAATTGGAAGCAAAAACAAGGGCAACTAGTTGAAGTTTGAAGAAAGCAAAGGATTTGCCTAATTTTTCAATGTAGGGAATGAAGAATTGTTCAGTACTTAGGCGCATATTTCTTTTTGCCTCTTTTTTCCTCATTTTAACATCCCTTCAGCGTTTCAATCATCTTGCACCTTGGGTGAACACGTAGCGCCGCGGAGCTAAAAGGCATACTGTGACAGAATTTAGATGTGGCAAGGTGCTAGCCCCCACTAACATGAACTTTGTACACTACCCTAATATCCAACATCACTTCCACCATCAGCTAACTCGTATAACAATATTCACTTCAATCCACTCAACCCTACAGGACTCTGCACAGTGTCACTTCATCCACCACCATTTCACCCACTCCCCAATGAGTGAGGCCAGACTGAGAATGGAAGAGGAGGTCGCAGGTGTGCATAGCAGTCATAGACTTGCGGTATTTACATTGTAGAGTTACAAGTTTAGTGATACAAAGATGGAGGTAGGGAGCCAAAGAAGAGTCAGGTAGGGAGTAACATACCTGCCCCGCTCTAGTTTTGGGCTCAACCAAAGCCTACCAATGTCAACACCCCGAGAGTGAAGCCCAAACTGCACCAATGTCGTCCCTAGCTTAATCACCGTAACAGTATTTGGCCCAATGTGGGCCTTTGGGTGTGGGATTTTATCTAAAAAGGCATCAGTACAATCAAGGAGTCGACCACCTCTTATAATCTCATAACCAATCCTCCACTACATGAGGGACTAATCAACCCAACACACCTCTTATAATCTCATAACCAATCCTCCACTACATGAGGGACTAATCAACCCAACACGACAAGCCCAACATCACCACCTTGGAATGCTGCCTAAAAGCCACCTGGTGCAATCATCACCCCTCTATGGGCTAGGCGCCTTTCCAGCGCACCACCATGCTCCACCTCATCGAGAAGTAAGGTATGACATAAGGCTTGGGAGGGTACAGATGGAGAGTTGAAGATATTAAAAGGATGAGATGCAATTACACAGGTAAAAAGAGAGAAAGATCAGGTGCTGGTTGAATTACTAGGGCATACTTGAGGCATTGATTGGTGGGTTTAAAGATGATACTACTAAAAGTAGAGAGAACTGTTCAGTCGCTTATGTAAAGGATTACTAAATATAGTTACATCCCAACCATGTCAGCTGTGTTCCAACTCAACCACAACCAAGAGTTGTTTATGAAAAATCTTGAAAATGTTAAATTGCCTTATCGGGATCAACTACCTGATGAGATGCCTTTGTGTCAAAGCTTTGAAGACAATACCATTGAAATTGATCGAGTGATTGCAACGAAGCCCAAGGAGTCTTCGAACAAAGACCCCATACATAGTTAAATCTAAAGCCACTACATGGCATCCCATCCCCTCTCCCTCATGCAAGTCATCTGATGCAAGGTCCACTATATCCACGTCAGTCATTCTCTCCACATGTCAGTTATTATCTAACTATAAATAAGTAGATGCAACATCAAGCACACCAAAAAGGAAATAAATGACGATAATACCAAAAAGGATGGGTTTCTAGATAAGATCTCCAAATAAACTTAGATTCTATGACAATTAAAAATTACACTAGCCAAGGGCACAACTTCTTCATAACGACAATATTAATAAAATTAATTCCTCTTTTTTTTCAAGGCAAGACACAAATTGTCATTGATGAACATAATGGAAGAACATCCTTGTAAATGAAAAACTTGAGTACTAAAAACAAGCAAATACACTATATTAGAACAAGATCAGCACAATCAATAAGGAGTTCAAAGATGCATCCCTGATGCTTTTCAAAAAGTATCCAAATCCAGACACCTAATTTTTTTATGAACAAGGATTTACCCAAAATGCCACCCCAAAAAAAAAAAAGGTTAAAAGTACCACAAACTATACAAAGCAATATAGAATCTGTCCGTGATGGAATCTGAAAGTACCTGAATCTCAGGCTCTGCCACAACAAACTGTTTCAGCAAACGGTTACCGAAAGCCCGAGACATTGCCAAAACACCTCCTACCCGCCAAGTACCTAAAAGACCACACCAGAAACTAAAACTGTTATTACATATTTTCCTGCACAAATTGTTAAGAAATATAATAGTATCAACTTAATATACAAGTAATAAATATGACCATCCGCAAATAGAAATTAAAATTAAAAACTTGCCTGCCCACATAACAACTCCTCCAGCATTCTCAATTCTTTTCCGCTCATCGCTTCTATTAGGCTTATGGTCGTCAGAAAGAGGTACAGCTGTCAACATTAGAAAGGACTGGATTTTAGTTGCAAAAATAACTCCTACAGATATATTCCAAATAAATCTAAGGTAACAATTATATAGCTTACAGGTAGCAGTTGTATAGCTTCCACGTAACTTACTGAAACAAAATTCATTATTTGATAAGGCAAAAAAACTAAGAATACTAACACAATGGTAAATTTTTGTGCCATCTGAAATAGATTTGCATGACGAGATGCGTGGTTATCACTTGTTATATGATTTGAAACACTACAAATATCTTCTCATACTGAAAATGACATGAATCAAGGATACATGACATCATTTTACTCGTGTTAAAAGATATATAATATGATATTACACAATACAATAATGTAGTCATAATCACTAAGTTACAAGACCAGAACCATTTACCTAATTACTGTCCATATCTTGAGCACACACGTGTCAATACTTGTACTCCTATGCCTCAATCATTTAAAAGGTTCTAATTCTTTGAACATGTTAATTAATATAATCAAGTCCCACTGATCTCTATGATGGTGACTAATTTGCAAATTATCTACATAGGTTTCTATGTCTGTCAATGTTTTTGAGTTTATATCTTCAATATTTGAATATATTTGTCAGCAACATTAGCATTTTCTTTTCTTTTTCAGGTTTTCTTTTTCTTATTTTTGTATTGTTAATAAAGAGTTGACGAGAAATTATGCTAAGTGATATATAAATAGCACTACTGCATGTATAAGGTGAAAAATATATGTTAAAACATAAGTTTAAACTCGAAAACATTAAAAAAAAAAAAAATGGACTCAAATATACTGTAGTGTATTGGTGTACATGATTATCTTTAGTACTTATAGTCATTGATTTTTGTACCAATGGCACAATTGACCCTTTATTCAGTCTGCTTTTCTTTTTAGTACAAAAAAATTTAATCCTCATTGGCTTTTGGTAGAATCCTTATCTTTAAGACTTTAAGGGGGATTTGACATATCTTTCACAATTATGCTCTGGTAGTTGGTGTTCATTGCCAAATCTTGAGGATCAAATGCATAGAAGTTACAAAATATTGGAAAAGATTTGTGAAATTTAAATGACAAATAGAATATAAAAGATCGTACAAAAAATTAAGTTTACATGATTGTACGAGTATCTTTTTATAGAAATTATTACATATACAGCATTGTTGTTACATAGGTTAACGTAGGCATGAAATTAAGCACAAGCTAAAAAATAATGTTGAGAACAAAGCTAGAAGTATAATTTTTATTGTGTGAATTACAACTTTTATTACAAAAATTATAACTAGATACCATTATAAACCTACTAAAACAATGGAAATAACTTCGCTAATGTATCTTTATTATAATAGCAACTTCATAATCCTCAAGACTTGAGCCTCTCTAATTGCTTTTAAATAAGCCAACAAATATCTAAGCATGAATATAATGAAAGTAGTAATTTAGTGGGACCATGGCAGAAAATAATTCAAAGACTCGAGACTTGAATTCTAATGTAAACAATATTAGCAATATTACGGATTAGTTTAGAAATATTAGTATTAGGAATAATTTGGTTCGGGCCTTTGTTATCAATTAGAGATAGGTTTGTTTGCTTGCCAAAGAACTAGGACAATTACAAACAAGGCATAAGTTGTTCATTCTTAAGCAGTTGATTGAATAAGAGAACATTTATTTTGTTTAGCCGTTTTTCAATTAGATTTTATCGTAGATTTATTTCAATTCCTCGCATCGTATTTCAGTCTTGTTTAGTTACAGTTTTAGTTCCATCTATTAGTATCATAGCCGAAGCAGTTATTGTTCGTTAATTTGTTTGAGAAAAAAACTTAAAAGATGACAAAGAGTCGGGAGAATAAACTAGAGAAGGGGATGAACTTGGTCATCACAGAATTTATGGCATGCATCAAAGAGGGGACGTCCACAAGTAGCACCAGCGTCACCCGCAGGACCACAGGACCCTGTCCCAGCACCGTTGGCACTACTCAATGCCAACCACCAGTCGTCGATCCTCTCCCCCCCCCCCCCCATAGCAGTGTACCCACTGGTGAGTCAACTGTCCAAGTCGATTGACTTCCCTTCGCACAGGTCAATCACAACAGCACTCTCAAAGTCGATCCACGACCCTATGTCCTAGCGCCCCGTCCACCTTCGATTCAATCGATCGCACCCCTCCACTTCACCCATCATCCTCCCTCGACACCCCCAGGTCCAGTTTGTATTTGGTGACACTTCTTGGACTTTGTATTTAGTCAACTTGTTTGTGATGCAAGCAACTCCAATAGCAAAGTTCGAGATCGACTTATGCCCATGCATTTCGCCTTGTGTTGTCTAAATGGTTGTTTGTGTTCGTCTGCCTAATTCGACTTTAAGCTCGAGGACGAGTTTTTCAACCCGAAGAGTGAGATGTAAACAGTATTAGCAATATTATGGATTAGTTTAGCAATATTAGTATTAGGAATAATTAAGCCTAATTAAGTAAGAGCTCATAATAATAGTTAGGGCATTGATTTTCAATTAGGTTGGATTTGTTTGCTTGCCAAAGAAGTTAGGACAGTTACAAATAAGGTGTAGGTTGTTTATTGTTAAGCAATTTATTGAATAAGAGAATATTTATTTTGTTTACATGTTTTTCAATTGGTTTTTATCGTAGATTTATTTCAATTTCTTGCTGTATTCAATTTTTGCTTAGTTGTAGTTTTAGTTCTATCATATACCAACTTATAAAAGGAACCAAAGTGTAGAAAACCTGGAAAAAAATGTATAAACCTATGAGGAGACTTAAAATAACATCTTAAGCCGTTAATATAATGCGCATTACAATTCGTATTTAGTTTTCATGTAATGGATATGATTTTGATGACAATGATGCATCATGTGTTTGTGTCTAGATAATCCTCGTACTACCCCCTTATTGTCCCAAGGGGTGGAAGAGACTAGGTTAGCCGAATACGTATAAAACTTTTTTGTACTACCCATTGTCTGTCCTAAGGAACGAAGGAGGCTAGGTTGGACGTAAAGGTGTTTATCATTTCAAGAACGAAACGCAACTATTCTTCATTGATTTGATTGCTTCAATAGCCCCATGGTCTATATTGGAAATAGTATGAAACTTAGTAATTAGAATCGTAAAAGGCATAAGAGTAAGGGTAAACATTCAACTATCCCAATTTGATGGAAAGATAAATCAACCGAAAATTGGAGGGGTTGGGTATGGGGTAAATACATATTAGTAATGGAAAAAATGGGATACATGTAGATTGATTTGTATATAAAAAAAACTATAAATATATGCCCACATCATGGATGCATCCTATTGTTTCCTATCATTATCAAATAAGTGTTGTCAGGGAGAGGTACCAAGGCACGCCTCAATAACGACTTGGCAAAGCACACCACTGTAACGAATGAGGTTTCTTAAGGGTGGATAATTTGATTTTTACCTATTTCAAATTTTTTGTTACTAAGTTCTTTAAGTTGTTTCTCTAAAAATCTTCCTTTACATTTACTCTTTATCTATATTCCCTTTTCCCCCAAAAAAATATAATTTGGGGAATCTTAAGTGTGTTGAGGCTGAGGTCAGGCAGCCCAGGCAGTTTTAGAAAGATAGATGCTTGGCTAGGTAACTAGAACTACATAGCATAGAATCCTTTCCACCCTCTATTATGCCACCAAAACTTTTTTTCCTATTGTTTTGCTTTATCTATTGAACAACCTTCTCAAGTTTCCAAACCTAAATAAAACGTAAAGAAAAAAAACTTTGATTTGTATCTCACATACAGATGCAAAAAGTGAATGATTTTATTATACAACAAGGATTAGGGAAAATAGATTCAAGGTAAAATAACCATCCTTGTCAAATGTAAAATCCTGTTGCTTTTATGAAGAGGCAGTTTTAAGCACACTATCATACAACTTTCTTTGTACCGAAAGAATCATATATTTGTTTTTAACCACTACAAATTCCTGAAAAAAATGTATAGGAATTCTGAAATATTTTGGTTTTAGGAATTCAACAAATTATTTTAATTAAGGATTTATATTATGGAGGATTTTTCAGTACATCATATATTTTAGGGATTTAGCCTACTATAAGATTGACTTAGACAGTTCAGGCCAAGCTTTTTCAAAGTTGATATTATATATTTTGTTACATTCAACTAATAATTCTATGACCGTTGTATACAACTTTAGAATCTCCATACCATTGACTGCCTTCATTTATAAGGTCAAAGAAAGTATGATAAATGCAAGATGACTTATGGACCTTCATCCCTCCGTTAGAGTTGTTTATAGTACAGAGTTCAAATAGAATATGCTCTGTCTTTTTCTCTAAGACATGATCTTAGAAATAATCATCTGTCACCAAGCCATCTACCATTGTATATCTACTCATTAGTGCATCTAATGGGTTAGAAGTCGTTGTCTACCCAGTAACTAGAATTCATAAATGTTAAGAGCACCTTTGCCTGCCTTCGATATTACTGTCCTGGAATCACCAACATTTGCCACATAAAGATGATTGCCAACTAGCACTGCTGTTGAGGCTGTTGAACCATCATCCCGACAAGTATTGCTTTCAGCATCCAAAAAGTCCATATCCGTTCTCTGATATGTTTCACCTATAAGATTGACAAACTACCATTCAGGGAATTGTAGGAAATGCTCACTGAAGGACCATATGTTAAGTTCAAGCAAAAGAAATAACGCACTCATACCTCAATTCAGCATAGAAATGACGGTTCAATCAACAATTGAACCCAGGGGAATGAGGTAAAGGTTAGCATTATACCTATCCATATGGCCTCATAACCAAATCAACCCAACACAACAGATATTCAAACGGGTCAATCTTAAACTGTTCTACCCATTTAGATATTGTGACGGGTTAAGCCCATGTGACCCCAACTAGTGGGAGTGGGACTCATTTAATCTCACAATTATATATGTACCTATAAACACTCGCAAGACAATAAGAACTTGGTAAAGTAACCATAGATTTATGAGAGAAAATTATGAATAACTTGCTAGATTAATCAACTTAATTTATATGAATATCCTACCATCAAAGTTGCTTCAATTCGTATCATTGACAATAAAGATGTTGAATTTTCTTAAAGAACTCTAGGTAGTGCATGTTTGCTATTGTCCAACTTTATCTTAACATTTATAAAAGAAAACTTAAGCTAAAAAAATTATAAATAAAATAAATAAATAAAAAGGCAAGTAAACTAATACATTTTCTTCCACATGAACAAGTTAACGTATAAATTTGACATATATAAGACTGATTGACTTGATGTTGTGAATAAGACAAAACCCATGTAAATAAATTTATAAATAGGTCGAATTCAATGGGAACTACCTTAGCACGCTTAACGAAACAGGATTAGATTAGGTCATAATAAACATATATTATTCGTTAGCATTTCATTCCAAATAGGAATTCACATTAAACCAATGATTTGGTACTTTTTAGTTGGCTTGGAAAACAATATTTTATTCGTAAGCAATTCCGGCCAAACATCCACACTAAACCAATTCCTATAGACCTTCAAACCTGTAGGTGTAAAAAAGTAGCTTAGATGATTTGTAGCAAAGATGTGTTGGAAAACTTGAACGCACTTATCGCTAACTTGGGGTTTGTCATGAACTGTGGGTGCTTCATAAGATTCTCGAATAAGTGGTCCTTCAAATATTCAGCTGCACGAGCACCACCATGACCTGTTGTACAAATTATAATCATCAACAATGAACAAAAACTGAAAAAAACAGATCCATGGCCAGTGGTCAAGAGCAGGTTTTCGTATAACAAAATAGATTACAAATAACTTTGTCCATAGAGCAACAAAGGCTATGAGCACAATGACTGCATGCTGCACATATACTTATACTCTTTGCCACTACATGATATCGGAAGTTGAATGTTGAGTGGCATCATTTGAAACCAAAAGAAGGCTGAAACTAGTTAAATCTCCTCATACAAAATACTACATTTGTACCGTATGGTCGATGATTAAGTAAATCAGACAAATGCTTCAAGCACTCATGACTATAACTTATAAGGGAAAGCTAACCATCAAAGATTGCAAAACAAGAAACTGTTTGGCCATCGATCTTGGACATCTTAATATCATAGAAGTCCTCCATGGTAGCCCTCTTTCCCCGAAAACTCGAAAATCCACAGCTCAGTCTTCCATCCTCACTGTAAAACAATGAAAAGGACCTTGAAAATCTTATTCTAAGAATAATATCAATCAAATCAATAATGGTTTAGAATCTAAACAAATTTCATAATGTGAAACTCATATGTCAATTTAGGCTTTCTGCTCGATGAGTTATTATGCATGGCACACCTTTTTTAACCATTTTCCAAGCACCTTCATATCCCTAACATAGATTCAAATATTCTCATTCCTGTACATGCAGTCCTATACTTATTCCTCAGCGAAACACCATATAAGTTCCATAAGTCTTAGATTTGCATTATACTTTATCGTTCTTAACCCAAAAATAAAAGTTAAATAAGAAATCTTCATAAAAAAAAATGTCTAAAAAATGACAATTCAGGATTAGACCTTTTCCTTTTCCTTTTCAATAAAAGCTACCATCTAAGTTATTGATATGGTCACCCACTTCCAAGCCTATGCATATTGACAGAGATGGAGATCTCGAATTAGTATAGAACTTCTGAACTTGCTATTTATAGTCTATGAAAAAAATGAAAACACAATTAAATCAGGTAATGCGAAAAAATAATTCAGGATCCAATACATGTACTAAATTCAACAGTAATCAAACAACAATTCAATTTCGTAGTTACAAAGAGCGAGTAAAGAGAACAACCCCCAATCTATCTGGGAACGTTCCGAATTCATACAAGAACAAATCCGGAAACATGTAAAAGAGAACAAATTTGATTAAACGACTTAAATAAGTAAGAAATGCAAATACCTTTTCCATCCACCATTTGCATATCCGCTGTCCTCTACATTCTCTTTCTGCCCCAAAACATGAGCACCAGCTTTGAGCTGATCCTGAGAAGAACCCTCATCGATCATCATCCTCACAGATGCACGAAAACCTCGATTCGAAGGAGTCCAATCCTTCAATCTGACATGCAAGCTGCCTAATTGATTGCTCCTTTTAACAAAATGCCCAAATCCAACACTGATTGTGTTCCTCAACCTAACACTGCATAACATCTAATTCACTCCCCCTCTCCCCTCTGCCTCACAATGCCAGACCTCTTTCGTCGATCAGATCAGCGCTACAAATTACAATCAAATCACCAATCCAAAACACAAATTAAGCAAACAAATAACATTCAATTTTGAAATCTAACTTACTAAATGAAATTGATGACAAATGTAATGAGATCCCCGTGGAGAGATGCTGAATTTGTGGTGAGAAAAGTGAAAAGGGATCGAATTGGAAGATCTGAAGATATACCACACTCAGATCCACCTCTGAATTGGAAGAAGAAAAGAAAAAAGGAGAGAGCTTTATCTCTCTTTCTGATGGAGATGGAGAGAGATAGAGAGAGTGGAGATCACTGAAATCCTAGAGAGATAGAGAGGGAGCTTGGCTTGGCTTGGCTTGGCTTCCCTTCCTTGTTTGTGTAGTGTACAACACAGTATAGAGAGAACCGACTTGGCTAGGTTGGCTGGCACGGAAACGTGGCGCTCTTCGTGCAACCTCTACTCTCTTCTCACACGTGTGAAAACGCCACGTGGACACACTTCAGTGGGTCTGTTACAACTCCCTTGATTTTATTCGAAATATAAGGACGTCAGGCAGAGGGGTTGTTTCATGGTTTGTCGACTTGGCTAGTTTTTATTATTATTATTAAAGCATATTAATTAACTTTATTACAAATATTAAGTTTTATTCTTGCTCCAAGGAAGTGAGCTTCAGCGTTGAGTGCTTTGAGAATATAATTACAATATTAGTTACAGTTGGAAGATAAAAAGCATTTAATACTACTAATAATAGAAGACCACATCCAATTCATGGTCGTTCTGCGATCCAGTTTGTCTTCATGCAAAATGGTGTTAAGCAAGCCCGAATCACCTAAAAGAAAGCCTTTATTCCAATGTTGTTCCTGTATCAACAAAAAAACAGCTAGAACTTGGTGTCAACTTGCCCGAATCCCTGCAAGACACTCTGCCAACTTGCTGTCATGGATACTCTAGCTAGAACTTGGCCAAAGATTATAACTGCAAAAATCCATATTGCTCATTGTTTAGAAAAGTAAAAGAAACTAGCATCATAAGTGACAATAACTGTATCTGGATCAAAAGTAAGAAGAACACGATTAAGCTAATTATATCTAGCATTGATATGATGAGTTTTTACTGACTGGAGTTGCCGATGAATTACACTCTGGAGTTTGGTTTCTAACTCAAGCCATGGTCCATAGACCAAATAAGGAGAAGTATGATTAGTGTCGGTAGGCACCATCTGAGGAGTTGGGAAATTCATAATGGAAGTGACCGAATTAATCTTAGTGATCTCGTGTCCCAAGAATGAAGTACGAGAAGGACAAGTGAACCATTGGCAATTCCAGGCATTCCAAGTATTGCGGAACCTTGCGAGAAATGATTGAGAAGTAACAGTTTGATGGTCGAACATCGTATGACTACGTTCTTGCCAAATGGTATGAAGAACAGCTGCAAATTGGGCAAGTAATTCTACCTTTTTAGATTTGTGTCTATTGGTCATGTTCCACATGAAACCCAACATATGCTGAATGGTTTGTGGAGTGTCGTGGGTAACTCTTTCCCAATTAATAGAAATAGGGGTGAGGTGCCACAATTTAAGAATTACTGGACAGATGAATAAGAGATGGATGACATCCTCTTCGTATCTCTAATAGAAGCAGCAAACATTCTCAAGAGGAACATGAAGTTTGACTAGCTTAAACCTGGTCGGCAGAATATCTTGACTGGTTTTCCAAAGAAGCTGAAGATCATTTGGAGGGGGGGGGGGGGGGGGTGGGCTTTGATGCGTCAAATATCTCTAGCCAAGGCCGGGGGGAGTCTGAGCCGATGTGGAGCTGTCGTTGAGGTCTTTAAAAAAGGCCTTAACAGCACTTCAGACCGAAAACTTGTCATTCTTATCCGGTAACCAAATAAGTTTATCAGGATCCGAAGTATGTATGGCCTGGATATTCAGAATATCATTGATGATCGGATCAGGAAATAGGGATTGAAGAAGATGAACATTCCAAGGACTATGTTGATCTGAATTATCAATCCAGAGATCGGACATAGATTGCGGCATGACCGCGGGAATGGGACGAAAGACATAGTTTTCCAAATTTAGGTCAAGCCTAACCCAACAATCAGTTCAAATATTGATATTGTTCCCTGAGAGAATCTGTCAAAGCAGATGTTTCCTCATTCCAGCTAGAGAGATAATATTACATCTCCAAGCAAAAGAGGCTACAAATGCCCGCTTAGCTACTTGGGTAAAAATTTTGTCTGGGAAATAAATTGCTTTCATTTGCAAGTTGCGGGTGTTTACAGATGCTGAGAGCATATTACAAATATTTTTGGCCATAAGAGTCAGGTTTTTGGTTTTGGCAAATTGGATGTTGAGGCCACCAAGAGTCCATAGTAACGTAATCCTTTGCCAGGTGCAAGTATGTTTAGACTTGCTATCATTGGCACCATTCCACCAGAAATTTCGGGCAAGGTTATCCAATTTAGTTGTGATTGAGACTGAAAGCAAAAAAGCTTGCATGGTGTAAACCATAATAGAGTTCAAAACCGCTTTGGTCTTCTTGTGGATGTGAACAAGCTCTTGACAAAAAAAAGCTCTAGGCAATGAACTGGAAATTACTCCCACTTGAAATCAACAGTGAATCCCAATTCTCATCATAAAAGTAGAAAGATGTTATTTACATTTATTGATTGGCCTTTTCACACCAGATTATGTTTTCGATCGCATGTTTTAATTAATCTTTCCTCGTGATAATGTAGCCTTCAAAAGAAAAATGTTGCAAAAGAAATTTGAAAAATTAAACAAAAGAAAAATGTTATAAGAGATAAGAAATTTTACTTTAAAAACTAAAAAGTTTATGTAATATAAGAAAACTAAGTGTTACAAGGCTTCCCTATTAATTTGAATTATCCATTTAATAATCTTTTACTATTTTTACAAATTGGATGGCTTTGCAATACTTCCATTAATTTTGTACACGACTATTCATTTAGGCAATCAATTTAGTTTTATTATGTTGGTCTATGTCCTACGGGTGTTAATTTGATAAGTGTTATGATTTGAGTTTTAACTTTCAGCCTTATCGCCAATAGTTATTTTTTACTCTTGTATTATATTTAGTAGATTATTCTTACACAACAACTTAGTTACAGAAATAAAACAAAGTAATCTCATCAAAGTAATTTCCAATTACTAGTAATCTTGGTCCATATACTCATGTGTCGTGTTACATTGTGCTTGATATGTGAATTTATAAATTGTAGTGGTGTTAGACAGTAGTGTGTATGTCGCATTAGACTTTGTTGGAGAGGCATATGTAGTGTTTACATTATTTATACACGTGTTACATTTTGTCAGAGCACTACACTTGATGTTTAGGTCGTGCTTATATTGAGGTATTTGGAATTATATTTGTTGGAACATACCATCAAAGATGGCTTGAATGGATTTTGATTTCATTTTCCACGAAAAATGGGCTAACTAAGAGACCCAATACATTATCCTCTAGAATTTTAACCAAATACAGTATCCAACGCGTATTGGACAAAAGTATGCTAGAATTTTTGGCGATGTGCTTCCTAGATTATAAACAATAAAGCCATTAAAAAATAAAGCTAACACCATTTCAACCATCACATCTCTTATAAAATTCACTTTCCAATTCAATATTACATACTAAAATAAGAATCAATGCAGAAAAGCCGTGTCTTTGAAGTGCCCAATATCAGTAAGGCCAACACCACTCGTTCTCTAGACTCTAGAGTTGTTACCACTTGTTTTCGTTACTTCAAATAATTTGCATCCTTTCCTTAGCTCACTTACAATCTCAAGTGTCCAATATCAGTCATTACTGGGCCATTGAGGATTGAACCATCTACGTCTCTGCTCCAAGTGCTAGATCACATACAACACCAACCTCATATGTCCTGCAAGGTCAAAAGCATTAAAATGTCAAACAATTAATAGAGTAGACACAAGAACCTATTATTAGTTGGTTCTCCTCTTATCATGACACCGAGTTTAGAGAAAGAAACATTTTCTGGCCTTCTCATGAACCTCTGACGCAAGAGGACGTTGATTAAAAAGAATAAAGAAGCAAAGAGTTTTTTTTTTTTTTTTTAATGAAGAGTTGAATATAAAATAGAAATGGAACAACAGAATAAACACGAGCGGTGCACGTTTTGATATCCACACAAGTAGAGGTTCTTTCATAATACCTACATATGACATTGAAACAAAAGGCACTTGTGTTCAAGAACCACTTTGAGCACATTGGTTGCAGATCTACATTACTACTATATAACAACAATAACAGGCAACTGATAAAAATATGGGAGTTATACAAAGCTGAGAAAACTTTTGCTAATGATTCAAAGTTATACAACAGTACCAAGAAGCACAGCAGTTTACCTTGTGGAGAAGATTCACTTCAAGTGGCCTTGTTCAGTCACATGAGATGTCACAATTCTTCTTACTCTGGAGAGGTCAGAAAAATAGACCGTGCAACCTTCTTGAAACTGCTTTCAAGAAGCAAGATCTGTGTAGCCTAAAACCACAGTAGGTTGAGAAAAGTTGATAAGCTGGAAAAAATTGGAAGAAAAAGGAAGAAATATTAAACAAAAAGCAGAAAAATAGACCATGAAAGCAAAGTAAATCAAGTATTGCAAAGTGATGACCCAAAAAGAGAAGAGTAGAGCCACTGATGCTATTATAGTTGATTACATGCTGAAATCAGACTTTCAAGTGCAACGTTTATGAAGAAATAACTTTGCAAGGCCAAATTTTGAAACTCGTCTAAAATTGTGATATAAAAGTATGTTTCTTGCTTTGATATTTGCATGAGTATATGGGGTTAACTTCCTCAAGAAGACATTTGCCAAATCGTCAGCAATACCCAGGAAAATTTTCATCAAGCCTGCCAACCCAATCTAATCCTGCTTTGTTACCCAGCTGCCATGCAAGAGATAATTTTTTTTTTTTTTTTCAATTTACCTGACTTTAAATTTTAATAAACAAATGCACGTACTATATAAAAGCAATGTAAACAATAAACGTAAAGAGCTAAGACCTTGGGAAATGCATGAAATAGCTCATGCAAGACTATGACTTTCTATATCATAAACTGATGTCTTCATAGTTTTAACTCCCTCTCTTGTTGCCTTAAGTCACATCACAACATTTTCACAACTACAAGACTTCCATGTTACAACTTGCAATGTCCTTCAAAATTTTCAACCCAGAATTAAGTAAGAAGTTGCCATATATTTGCAAAATATCCTTTCTATGATATTAAATCTATTTAAAAAAAATAATTAAAAGAAGATAAATCTTCTTTCAGTTTCTGGGGTTCACAAATTAGTTTTTTTTCCTTCTAGCATTTTATCTTTAATTCAATTTATATTTCAACTGGGATTCTATTTTTTCCATTTGATTTCAATGAAATTCAGTCATTAGGTTATCATTTTTATTATAATTGAGAAAGAGATATTAGGGGTTAAAATCAATGAAGAGAAAAGTGGATTGATAAAGTGAACATTTAGGGTTTGAAGATCATAGTTGTAACATGTAAGGCTCGAATCTTTTTAATTTTTGGAACGAGAACTCTAATCACCGACCATGAGAAAGTTCGAGAAATCCAATTGCTGAAGAGAGTTTGGGAGATCCAATCACTGGTCGTGGATAGTTTGTTAAGAACTAGCCAATGCCTAATACTCCTCAAACGGCCTAGCTGTCAAGGAGTGGAATGTCAATTACTTAAGTAGGATCGCAACATTACACCATGCACCCAAAGTCAACATCATCATCTGTACACTATCAAAACTGACCGATGATAGCCCTCTCCCTTTGGCAGCTTCTTTTACCTATTCAATCACGTAGCACTACGCCAATAAATAATACCAAACTAATTTAATCCAACCTCTAGGTAGCCCTTAACAAAAATTGAGCCTTTGACGTGGGGTTGTATTCAATACGTATTGTTAAGAAAATATTGCTCAAAAGCTCGATCTATCAAGAAGCAAAATGCAAATCAATTAACTAGAATCCTAACAAAGTTTGAGGGTCTAATCAGAGTTCGACAAATCTCTAAGAGATGTGAGGGTGAGAGATGAAAGTCGATTAAGTTGAGAAATGATTATGAGAGATAACTATTAGAGTTTTGATTTTTATTTTTTTTGCTCTTTTTAGTTTGAGAACACAAGTTTTCTTATTTATTTGTTTGTTTTGTTTTTTGAAGTCCGAATTGTTGCAACAATTTTGAGGAAAAACTACAGCAAGCAACCAAAAGCAGTAATTGTGATACTTGATACATGACTTCGATTGGGCAAATTTTTTTTATGATACTGTTGCAAAATTGTTACAGTGTAGAGCTCCTGCTCCATTGTCCTTTAAATGCAATTAAATCCAATATGAGAAACCATTATCGGTTGAGAATTACATGGAGGGAGGAAGATGTTTCCCTACTGATTGACTAAGAATTATTGTTGAGTAACAGAGTGGTACAGGATGAGGTATAAAGTCATTTAGCATCTTGAGATGGTTAGTGTCATGTTTATGGATCAGATGAAATTCCTAAACAATGCTTGACTGAAGACCATTTTGATGCCAGGTGCGGTAACTTCTCAACCCAAAAAAAGTAAAAAATTATATATATATATATATGTCAGAATCGGATACCTGAGGTATCAGGTATCTGATTATCAAAGAAACACAAGTCCATGAACCATTCATTATTCTAACTCTGCAATTAAATCTTCTCTTTGTACGTGATCAAATATTATATTCCTCGAGACGGAGTTTAAGAGAAATATAAAGGTTCGAAGTAGTAGAGATGTTGAGCACGATAAGAGAGAGATGTGAATGTGATTGAGAGAAGGGAGGCAAGTTTGTGTCACGAGATTCGCTTAAAGATGTTGACAATCAATTGTGTTAAAGTTGAAGGCTTGTTTTATATAATAAAAAGATAAAGATGATTTAATTTCTATCTAAATCCCTCTTACTCCTTTTTTTAAAAGGTAATTTTTTTATTAAAACTTGACTATAAAATTTTTACAATCCCAACCTTAAAAGGATTAATGTCCTAAAATAATGTTGTCCCGGTACGCATACAATGACTCAAAGTACATCCCTTTGAATAATGAATGATGGAAGACCCAACCCCACAGAGTGATAAAAACTTCCATCACAATGGCTCCATCATCTAAGGCCTTGTCCCGAAAAATTCTATTGTTCCTTTTATCTAGAATGTCCAACAAAACACAAATGGTAGCACATTCCGTAATACCTTTCCCCTCATACTAAGGTGGTTTGGTTTCTTCCGACTCCTCAAGAATTCTATCAAAAACCCTGCTCACTCTTCTAATCCAAGATAATCTCTAATACATATTTAATCTTTGGTTTAAAAAAAGGTCGCGAACCATTCTCTCCCCAAAAAACCTTCATCTTCCCCAACCCTTCATCCTCCCCAATTAGTTTCACAGCCAACACCACCACGACCACCCCCCCGCCACCCATGATTCAAACACCACCAGTCCCCCACCACACCTCCTGATTCAGCCATCACCATCCTAGGTCATGCCCCACCACCAGCTGCCACCAAGACACCATATTCTACTCTAGAAATTGAATGAACATAGGGGACAAACTTTCTACATACACGTGCCTGCCACGTACCTGCACGTCTATCAAAAACCAGAGACTAAAAGAGAATTATTGGATTTATTCCAATTTAAGTTTTGTGCTGAGCCAATAACATAAAGCTCGTTTATATTATGTTTTGACGAGTTGCATATTTGAGATTCTTGAAGTGAATGCGGGGCAGTTGGGATTAAGTAGTGGAGATTGGAGTGGGTGGAAACTCAAAAAGTGCCTCTGAAGACACAAAAAACACATTCCACGTTTTTAGTAGAGTTAGTTCCATTTGGCGTTTTACATGCTAATAAGCAATATCCGAGCATTTATACTTATGGGTGTTTTCATCCTTTGAAGTTTTCTATACTCTTAAATATTCATGGCACTTGGCTCTAGCAAAAGCGAATAAAAATAAGAGATTTACAGAATTTGTGTTACGTGCTCTAAAATGCTAAACAAAGAAAAATGACGAGTTCTAAACAAAAAATAGAAGAAACACATATCCACAACACATGCCATATACCTAGTTCGTGCTAGGCTACTTCTATGTGAACAAATAAATTGCAATCACCCTTCGTCACATAGGACACTGAACCCACATCTCATTCCCCTCGTGTTCTCCCCCCACCCCCAAAAATAAATAAATAATAATAATAATAAATATACACACACACACATATATATATATATATATCATTGATTTAGCATGAATTATGCAGGTGGAAGAAATTCATATCTACAAAAGATAGAAGCTGAGACATAAGCTCTTTTTGTATAAAAAAAAAGTATTAAAGCAGTAGATTAAAAAAAAACCCATTTCTACGGTGCCTAGTATTTGTGCCTGGTGGTACCGTAGATGTGCATGGAGATAGGCTTTATTTCCTACACAATACCAGGCACCGTAGAAGAGTTCAAAAATGAGAATTCTCTCTCTCTATATATAAAAGGTTTTGCCTGAAAAGCTGAGGAACCAGTCTGTGATGAGGTAAAATGTTGCTTGATTTTAGCAGGCAACATCAGACCAATTTGAAGAGCCATAAGCTCCATGTACAAAAATGTTATCATTCAAGAAAGAAGTATTTGAAACTCTTCCTTTTACCGTGTCTCAATATCCAGTTCCACCACCCTACTCATGACAAACTGCCATACAAATGAAGAGAAGGGACTTTTGAAATACATATGTGGAGATTTTCTTGAGCTTCATCCCATATTTAAACAACTAAGGGAAAAAGAAAACTGGAAAGGATTTGTATAAAACACAAATCTTGTGTTATGAAGGATTTCTTAGAGTAAAAGCTGTTTGGTTATCCAACTAACTTTGTGCCAGCGGTGAGTAGGGATTAGGAAACCTTGATTTGCTTGTTTGACAGAGAAGGATCCTGTTATTCTTGATGAGGAGCTAGATCGTACCCATAAATCATATAGGCACTAGAGTGAATCAGAGCGTTAAATGGGAAAGACTAGGTATAAATTTACTGACCTTCACACTAGCACAGATTACTAATGCCTTTTTATGGCTGTAATTGAGTTTATTTCAAGGATCTTTTCATGACCCCAACGGTCATATACAAAAAAGAGCTACTCTCCCCCAAGCAACTTCGAATCTCATAAGAGGCCATTACTTATACCTCCTTCCAAGATAGATTTCCATATCCAAGAGCTACCAAGGGGAAATAAATGAACTTTGAATCTGACTAGAAACCATCATTTGTCTCTCCTACTCGAGATAGAAAAAATTAAACTTTATTTATAAGCAATGTATTTGTATCCTTGTTTTCTTAACTTGCCATATCTGATACCACGTACCCATATCAGTGTTGTTCTACAAAGACTAAAACCCATGAATCAATTTGTACACAGATTGACTAAAAGTTTACAAATTTATTCCCTGTGAGAGCTACTTACAAGATGGTTCTGTTAAATATTACACAGATGAGATTGTTCTTATTTCACCTTGAGAACTGTTACAGTGTGTGTATATAGCTGTCAATTAGGTTAATTGTAGAGATCCTAAATTGATATAGTTTCCTAGAATAGCCTCAATAGTTTGTATATAAATACATGCTATATTCTCAATACAATACATGAAAAAGAGTATTCTCTTAATCTCTGATTACATGGTATCAGAGCCACTTAGGGTTTGAGATTAAGATTCGAAGTTTGAAGTTAGGGCTTAATATTCAAAGTTTGAAGTTTGAAGTTTGGTTCTCACCGCAGTTCGAACTCCCAGGCCACCGATCTATCTTCCCAGGCACCGGTCAAAGACCGTTCGACCTTCCCAGCAACAGATCGACTCTCACAGGTGTCTTTCGACCCTCCTAGAAGCCGTTCGACCCTCCAACAGGCGTAGACTTCGATCGACCGATCGAAGTCGATCGACTCTTTCAGCCATCGATCGAAGTCGATCGACCCCTCCAGCCTTCGTTCGACGTCGATCGACCCTTCCAACCGCCGTTCGACCCTTCCAGTCACCGATCGACTCTTCCAGTCGACGCTTCCAGTCGATCGACTCTGCCAGTCGACGCTTCCAGTCGATCCATCCTCTGCTTGTCTGCTTCCAGTCGACTCTTCCAGTCGATCTACGCTTCCAATCGACGCTTCCAGTCGATCCAGTTGATCGAAGCTGCTCTTCCAGTCGATCCATCCTCTTGATTTCTCTTGATTTGGGGGAGATTTCTCTTGATCCAGACTGATTTCTCTTGATTTGGGGGAGATTTTGCACGATTTCTGACAACCCCTTTGTAAAATTTGATTTTGGAGGTTTTCATTCCGAGTTCTGACCTATTTGACCTGTTATGGCTGAGACAAAGTCCGTAGTTGTATCTGATCTGATTCCTGTGATGTCTAAAATTACGGACCATAAGTTAAATGGTTCGAATTATCACGACTGGAGTAAGACTGTTCGTCTTTATTTGCGAAGTATTGACAAAGATGACCATTTGACTAATGATCCTCCTGAGGATTCACGGCAGACCTGGCTCAGGGAAGATGCTCGCTTATTCCTTCAGATTTGGAATTCTATTGATAGTGAGGTAATTGGCTTGATCAATCATTGTGAATTTGTTAAAGAACTAATGGATTATTTGGAATTTTTGTACTCTGGGAAAGGGAATCTCTCTCGCATGTATGAGGTTTGCCAAGCATTCTACCGTGTGGAAAAACAAAATCAGTCCCTTATCAACTACTTTATGGCATTTAAGAAAACATATGAGGAGCTTAATATGTTGCTGCCATTTAGCCCTGATGTGAAGGTTCAACAACGCCAACGGGAGCAAATGGCTATCATGAGTTTTCTAGCAGGGCTTTTTCCTGAATTTGATTCTGCTAAGGCACAAATTCTTTCTGGGTCTGATATCTCCTCTTTACAAGATGTCTTTAGTCGTGTTCTCCGCACCGAGAGTACTCCCACTGTTCCGCTTAGTGGTGCTTTGATAAGTCGAAATAACAGCTATGCGCCTGGGAGATCGTCTAATCACAGTGGACACAAAGGGGGCAGCTCCCAAGGGTTTGAAACTCGCACGCCAAATTCTGAAAGTATTATTTGCAACTATTGTAAGAAGCCGGGCCATACCAAGTTTGACTGTAGAAAGCTACAGTTTAAAAACCGGCAAAAACACTCAGCTCATGTTGCGATCACTTCTGATGCCTCTGACAAATCAGTCATTATCTCTGCTGATGAATTTGCCAAGTTCTCAAAGTATCAGGAATCACTCAAGTCTTCCTCTCCTTCTGTCACAGCTATTGCCGATTCAGGTAAACCCGATGTTTGTCTTCTTTCATCATCCTCCAAGTGGGTCATTGATTCTGGTGCCACAGATCATATGACAGGTAATTCTAGTATATTTTCTTCTTTTCAATCCAATGCTTTTACTTCTACCGTCACTTTAGCCGATGGGTCACCATCTTGTGTTCGCGGGTCTGGCACCATCAATCCTACCCCCTCACTATCTCTGTCATCTGTCTTACATTTACCTAATTTATCCTTTAATTTGGTCTCTGTAAGCCAGCTTACTCGTCATCTTAACTGTTGTGTCTCATTTTACCCTGATCATTGTTTATTTCAGGATCTTATGACGAAGAAGATTATTGGTAAAGGACATGAGTCTGGAGGCCTCTACATTCTTGATACATCGGTACCGAGTTCTATTGCTTGCTCCAGTGTCACGTCTCCTTTCGAGGCTCATTGTAGGTTGGGTCATCCGTCTCTCCCTCTACTCAAAAAGCTTTGTCCTCAATATAATAAGGTGTCTTCATTAAATTGTGAGTCATGTCAGTTTGCAAAACATCATCGTCTTAGTTCGAGTCCTAGAGTCAATAAACGTGCTAGTGTTCCTTTTGAATTAGTTCATTCTGATGTTTGGGGTCCTTGTCCTATTTTGTCTAAAACTGGATTTAGGTATTTTGTTACATTTGTGGATGATTATTCTCGTGTTACTTGGTTATATTTGATGAAAAAATGATCTGAGTTGTTTTCTCTGTTTTGTGCTGAAATTAAAACTCAATTTAATGTTTCCATTCGAACCTTGCGAAGTGATAACGCTAAAGAATATACACAAACTTTATTTCAGTCTTATATGACTCAGAATGGCATACTTCATGAAACTTCATGTGTTGATACCCCATCCCAAAATAGTGTGGCTGAACGTAAAAACAAACATCTTCTTGAAACAGCACGAGCTCTCTTATTTCAAATGCATGTTCCTAAACCTTTTTGGGCCGATGCAGTGTCTACAGCTTGTTTTCTCATTAATCGCATGCCATCCTCTGTTCTTCATGGTGAGATACCTTATAAAATCCTTTTTTCCAATAAGTCATTGTTTCCTGTTGACCCGAAGATATTTGGTAGCACTTGTTTTGTTCGGGATGTTCGTCCGCATGTCACTAAATTAGATCCCAAGTCTTCGAAATGTGTCTTCCTTGGTTATTCTCGTCTTCAGAAAGGTTATCGGTGTTATTGTCCCAATCTTAACAAATATCTGGTCTCAATTGATGTTACCTTCCTGGAAGACACACCTTATTTTCCGTCTTCGCCCATTCCAACTCGCCAGGGGGAGGATGATGATTTGTTGGTCTATTCTATCACATCCTCAGCACCTGTCTCCGCACCAGCTCCTGTCTCGGAACCAGCTCCAGTCAAGCCTCCTATTATTCAGGTTTACTCCAGGCGTCAACCTCTTGATTCATGTCCTGTACCTGCTCCTTCGTCATCAGATCCAGTCCCGAGCAATGATCTTCCTATTGCATTACGCAAAGGTAAACGCCAGTGTGCTTATCCTATTTCTTCATTTGTTTCTTATAATAACTTGTCGTCTTCCTCTTGTTCTTTTATTGCTTCCCTTGATTCTACCTCTATTCCTAAAACTGTTCGCGAAGCCATATCTCATCCTGGTTGGCATAATGCCATGATAGAGGAGATGAATGCTTTAGATGACAATGGTACTTGGGACTTGGTCGATTTACCTTCAGGAAAAAGGGCTATAGGTTGCAAATGGGTCTTCGCAGTTAAGGTCAATCCGGATGGGTCAGTTGCCCGATTGAAAGCTCGTCTTGTCGCTAAGGGCTATGCTCAAACCTATGGGGTGGATTACTCTGACACTTTATCTCCTGTTGCAAAGTTGACCTCTGTTCGGTTATTTATTTCCATGGCAGCTTCCCATCATTGGCCTTTACATCAGCTTGATATCAAGAATGCTTTTCTTCATGGCGATCTTCAGGAGGAGGTGTATATGGCGCAACCTCCTGGTTTTGTTGCTCTGGGGGAGTCAGGGCGAGTTTGTCGTCTTCGAAAATCTTTATATGGTTTGAAACAGAGTCCTCGTGCTTGGTTTGGAAAGTTTAGTCAGGCTGTTGAGAAATTTGGTATGATGAAAAGCAAGTCTGACCATTCTGTATTCTACAAACGATCAGCAGCTGGTATAATTCTGTTAGTTGTGTATGTGGATGACATTGTAATTACTGGGAATGATACTAGAGGAATCTCATCTCTTAAATCTTTCCTTCATACTCAGTTTCACACGAAGGATTTGGGGGTGTTAAAGTATTTCTTAGGAGTTGAGGTCACTCGGAGTAAACGAGGTATCTTTCTATTTCAGAGAAAATATGTTCTTGACTTATTAACTGAGACAGGTAAATTGGGAGCAAAGCCTTGTAGTGCTCCAATGACTCCAAATGTGCAACTTACCGGTGATGGGGAACCATTTGAAGATCCTGAAAGATATCGAAGGTTGGTTGGGAAGTTGAATTACCTTACCGTGACTCGTCCAGATATTGCATACTCAGTCAGTGTTGTCAGTCAGTTTCTGTCATCTCCGACAATTCATCATTGGGCAGCGTTAAAGCAAATTTTGGGTTACTTGAAAGGAGCACCAGGACGAGGTATCGTGTATGAAAATCACGGGCACACTCATATTGAATGTTTCTCAGATGCTGATTGGGCAGGTTCCAAAATGGATAGAAGATCCACTTCAGGTTATTGTATCTTTGTTGGCGGGAATTTGGTCTCATGGAAGAGTAAAAAGCAAACCGTTGTGTCACGATCCAATGCAGAGTCTGAATATAGGGCTATGGCACAGTCTGTGTGTGAGATAATGTGGATATATCAACTCTTGACTGAAGTAGGACTTAAAGCTACAGTACCAGCGAAATTGTGGTGTGATAACCAAGCTGCTCAACATATTGCTTCTAATCCTGTGTTTCATGAACGGACTAAGCACATTGAAATTGATTGTCATTTTATTCGTGAGAAAATTCAACAAGGCTTGATTTCTACAGGATATGTGAAAACTGGAGAACAACTAGGGGACATCTTCACGAAAGCTTTAAATGGGGTTCGGGTTGACTATCTTTGTAACAAGCTGGGCATGATTAACATTTATGCTCCAGCTTGAGGGGGAGTGTTACAGTGTGTGTATATAGCTGTCAATTAGGTTAATTGTAGAGATCCTAAATTGATATAGTTTCCTAGAATAGCCTCAATAGTTTGTATATAAATACATGCTATATTCTCAATACAATACATGAAAAAGAGTATTCTCTTAATCTCTGATTACAAGAACGTATTGTGAAATACAAAGATAAAAACATGTACCTATGGGTTAATGATCAACAATAAAGCATAACCGATATATATTGATTGAGACCAACACTTCATACGACTACATTACCAAAGACCTCAAAATTTTGATCAAATTGACAATATACTGGTTTCATAAAGCTTTAAGCATGACATGTCAAATTTTAAGTTGGTGTCATGTGAAAATCAAATAAAACTGCCAAACTTCGCAAAACAGATCATCTCCGTAATCAATTTTGTGAACAGTGACACGAGCCTCGTAACAAATATATCGGTTACAAAAACAGGTATTGTTACTAAATTTTGTCATGTTTAAGCAACACCTACTCAAGCATATTTTGCATCCAATTATCAATAATTGCAACTATCTAATCTCTAAATAATAAATGGGAAAGTGAATGAGATAAACTAAGCATGCATGAAGGAGATAGGCGAGAAATACCGAGAAGTGAGTCAGCAATTTTAAGAAGAGAAAGATTGAGCTCATCCGTCCCATGAAAATCCTCATCCTCTGCAAATTCATGAAGGTAGCCCAAGTGTAACTGCACAAGTATAATGCATCTTAGTGGTGAAACTGCCCAAATAGAAACTAGACATTAGAAACGAACTCGAGTCTGTCAACTTATTTCTTTTAAAAAAAAGGTTGTTTTGAAGGGTTTAATTCAGGGAAGAAGCAATTTTAAGATAAGATGCCTCCATCATCATTTATCAAGATTCTGACTTTTAATTTGCATTTATGGACATCCAGCCATGTCCTGCACTACCTAAATGTATTTCAGTGAAGAAAGATTGAACATATCAGCCATCAAGCTCTCAAGTAAAACAAAAGTCATCTGAACGAACAGAGACATATTCGATGTATATATGATCTAGAATATTGAAATCTTCATGTTTCAATACTCATCAGGTTAACATTAATAATGGAAAAACTGGTGTTAGTAACAACACAACTATTAATGCATATGTGATAATTTTTGGAGACAATGGAATATGAAGATCAAGGCATAAAGGAATATGTACCAAGTTCTGATTGTTCATCAGGACAACCTTAATACAGACAGCCAATACCTTTTCTCCTTAACAACAATATTAAATGAAGATAAAAGAAAACAAATAAATGAAGGCAAAACTCACCTTTTGTAAGATTTTGCTAGATTTTATTTGGTATTGATACTATCAAGGTTTCATAATCTAAAATTGGGTACCTTTCAATAGCTCAAGAAGGCAATAAAGGTTACATACCCTTAAATTCCTAGATCTCCAAACCATAGAATAGATCAATACAAAAAGCTCACTAACTCTGAATATAATGTAGCATAATAGAGCAGTACTACCTAAGCTAATTGTTGAGTGGACTTCTATGTTATTAATGCGGCGAAAAATCACCGATTAATCATAATTTGGGGTTTGATCGAACCGAACTGGGTGAAATCGGTTGGGGTTTAGCGAACTTCGAAAAATCGGCGAGTCACCGATTAATCGGCCCAGACGACTCACCGATTTATCGCTATAACTTATTTTTACTGATATATCAGTTTATTTATGAATGATTGAATACAAATTATTTTTACTGATATAACTTATATCGGCTTATTTTTTAATGATTGAATTTTAGTTTTAGAGTTTACATATTGTTATTTACTGGTAGAGTGATGTTGCTAAGTGCTAACTTGCTATCACTTGTTGTTACTTGTGTTGTTGTGTTGTGTTGGTTGTTCCTAAACAAGTCTAGTTACCTGCATAATTAAATTTATTTGTAAATTAGTAACAATTAAATTACATATTAATATTTAAAGTAGACCGATTAAATCCAATTAATCTTGCTTAATCGTAATTCGGTCTTGGACCGCGCTGCGACCGCTTTTCGATTTAACTACATAGGTTGACTTAATAAAAAAGTCGAGAGATGGGTAGGCATGACTGCATAAGTAAATTTCCTGTGCTTGGCCTGTCAATTACAAGGCATTATTAATTTGAATCCTCTGGCAGCAGATAAGTGATGAAGCATTCTCTTAATTCCTAGATTTTTTGTAGTGGATGGCTAATTTGAGTAAAGTGGTGTCTCTAAGACCCATTGAATTTGTTCCTTGTTCCATTTTGTTTGCATTCAGAAATATAAGTGGGCGTGGGTGAAAGTTCCTCAAGCAATAGTGTGGACTGTGGAATAACTGGAACGAACAAGAACTCCATTTAAGGTTGGTCCTGTGCAAGTAGGAGATGAATTTATGATTGTGGTACCTCGGAAGTACAGGAGACTTATCATTTTGGGGATAAAAACAGTGTCGGTGTGGGTGCATCTGTACATTCCCAAGAATGGGAAGAGTCCTAGTTTACAGAGATACCTTGAGTTCATCAAAATTAGTCTATGCCAGAATCATTGGTCACACCGGATCAAGCTCTACCAGACTCAATCAATGTTAAGTGGATAGAGAGTGAAATAAATGTGTTGCTCTATCCTTGAAAGCCTGTAATATATCTTGAGACGGGAAGATGTAAAGAAGATGTTTCCAGTGAAAAAAAAATTCTATGAAGGAAGCCATTGATAACACAGTATGCAAGTAGCAAAGAGAATAACACAACTAGGGACTAGAAATTTTGTAGAAAAGAGATGGATCATGATAAGGAAGGTAAAGAGAACCAAAAACAATGATGACATGTACAACCGAATAAGGGAGAGGAGAAGAAACAGAAATGGGCTAGGAAGTTTTCGAAAAGTAACATAGACTAAAGAATAATCAACGACTTCCAATACTTTTGAAGTTCTAGCTGAAATCAGTAAAAGGGATGAACATAGACAAAATGAAAGACATGGGAGCTCCAAGCAGAAAAATGGCAATCGGATCATACATGTTGAAGATGGATAATACAATATTAATCAAGGGTCTGAGAGCCGATGACCGCTGGAAAATCAGTCAAATACTGGGGAGGGGAAAACAATACCAATTCAGTTGTAAGGTGAGGATAGTTAGATGAAATTGGGATAAAATAAGGAATAAGTTAAATTCTCATAAACAATAATTCAAATTAAGAATAGAAACCAAATTAAGGATGGAATCTATACAGAACCAGTCACCCAGGAGTCAAATTATGTAAGTCAATGCAACAAGCAATAACCCAAACGTGACCTATTGGCATCCCACACATGTTGAACACATTTAATAGTTGCATTCCCTAGTTATTATTTAATACATAGTTGCTCCCCAGCCCACATGCGCATACACAAATAAATGTCTTAGTGCAACCACTGACAGAGGTGAACACATTTATAAAATAACAAAATGTGTCTAATAGAGCCAAGTAGATAAAGCACACAAACCTTAGCCTTTTTTCGCACCACGTAAATCTTTGGATAAGAAATAACAAAACGGAGATGCAAAAAACCTAGGATGTGAAATTCTAGTACAAAAGTAATTGACTTTCATGGACAAATATAGAGTGAAAATGAATGTCCACCTTCACAAATTGAAAACAAGGGGAAAACAAATGAACAACTTAGAAGAAGAAGCAGTTGACTTGTAACATAAAGGCCACAGTTTTTGCTTAAAGAGTTCACCAAGAACCAAAATCTAGCTTCGAGGAGAACTTAGGAACCCTTCTTTTGATGCAAAGAAAGGGAAATTTTACAAAAGCCCAAAGAAAATTGTGATGTTGTATAAATTAAAAACCATTGATGGCCAGTATACATGATAGATGGCTTGGACAGGTCGCCCTACTTGGCACCATTATGAGATTGTTAGAGTTGTCTAAAGATATTCAACTAGTTAAAACCATCAACTTTCATGCCATTTAACATCATTGTTGGCGACTTGGGGCTTTTCTAGTACTTAGACTGTGAGTACTAAACCAAAACCAAAACCAAAACCAAAACCATAACCTAACTGCTTGTATACTCCACCATATTGATGGATTGTCATTCAGAATATAGTCAACCTGCTTCAGACTCTCCCAGTTGAGTTGAACTTGGATTCAACTTAACTGTTCCATATTTTTAAACATTCAATGTTATACATTGAACTGATCAATCATGTTTTTATTAACCTCGTGTTGGTTAACAAAACTTTGTTTTGTTTAACAGATTCTATGACAAAGGGATTTTTTTTATTTTTTTTTGCACAAGAGGGTTAAACGATTGGTACTGTGGAAAACATCTACGTACCTATGCGTTAATGATTAACAAATAAAACATAACCTAGATATATTGATTTAGACCAACACCTCATACAACTACATTATCAAACACCTAAAATGTTGTTCAATGACAGATATTGACAATATTTGCATAAAGCTTTAAGCATGATATGTCAAACATTTAAGTTAGTATGACATAAAATCACCAAACTTAGCAAACAGATCTTCTCCATAATCAATTTTGCGAATAGTCACATGAGCTTTGTAACAAATACGTCGGTTACAAAAACATGTATTGTTACTAAAATTTTCATGATTAAGCAACACCTACTCAGGCATATTTCCAATTATCAATAGTTGCAACTATCTAGTTTCTAGATAATAAATAAGTGAATGAGAGAAACTAAGCAAGCATGAAGGAGATCTGCAAGAAATACCAAGAAGCGAGTCAGCAATTTTAAGAAGGAAGAGAGAGATTGAGCTCATCAGCCCCATGAAAATCCTCATTCTCAATTCTTGAATCAAGGGTAGCTCAAGTGTAACTGCACAAACATAATACGTTTTAGTGGTAAAACTGCAAAACTAGAGACATGAGTCTAGCATTAGAAACAAACTTGGATCTTTCAACTTATTTGGTTCAGAGAAAAATTGTTTTGAAGGATTTAATTAAGGGAAAAAAATAAATTTAAGAAAAGACGACACCCATCATTTATCAAGTTTCTGACATTTAACTTTCATTTATATATGCAGCCATGTGCTGCACTATCTAAACGAATTTCAGTTAAGATTGAAGATATCAGACCCGGGTACCCTGCACCAGTGGTCTAGTGGTAGAATAGTACCCTGCCACGGTACAGACCCGGGTTCGATTCCCGGCTGGTGCATCTCGTTTTATGGATGAGACTAGTGCAGGTTTAGGTCAGAAATTAGTTAAGTGGCGGGAGATTTTAGAGAGTAAAGGTTTTAGAATTAGCCGTTCGAAGACGGAGTATCTAGTGTGCAACTTTGGGTGTGAACCAAGAGGGAGAAGTAATGCAATTGAGATCGAAGGTGTCGAGGTCCCAGAGTGTGAGGCTTTTCGATATCTAGGATCTATAATTCAAAAGAATGGGGCTATTGGAGAAGATGTAGACTATAGGATTAAAGCTGGTTGGTTGAAATGGAGAATGGCGTCAGGAGTATTATGCGATAGAAGGATGCCTGCAAGGCTAAAAGGGAAATGCTATAAGACAATTGTTCGACCAGCCATGCTATACGGTTCAGAATGTTGGGCTACTACGGGACAACATACGCATAGGATGGCAGTAGCAGAAATGCGTATGTTAAGGTGGATGTGTGGTAAAACTCGTAAGGATAAAATTAGAAATGAAAGAATTAGGAGATACTTAGGTGTAGCGCCCATAGAGGAAAAAATTAGAGAAAGACGTTTAACTTGGTTTGGTCATGTGCGGAGGAGACCAAGCACGGCGCCAATTAGAAAATGTTTAGATTGGCAAGTTAATGGAGGGTGTAGACGGAGGGGACGACCGTTGAAAACTTGGATGAAGACGGTGAATGAAGATATCATTGAGCTTGGATTAGGCGAGGAAATGTGGGAAGATCGCATTGCTTGGAGAACCAAAATCCATGTAGCCGACCCCGAAACTCTCGGGAATGGGCTTTGATGATGATGATGATATGATTGAAGATATCAGACATCAAGTTCTCGAGTAAAACGGAAGTCATGTGAACAAACACATATTCGATCCTTATATGATCTAAAATGTTGAAATTTTCATGTTTCACTACTCATCAAGTGAACATTAAAAACGGAAAAACTGGTGTCAGTAACAACACAACTACTAATGAATAATGAGCTAATTTTGGAGTCAATGGAAAACGATGATCAAGGGATAAAAGAATATGTGCCAAGTTCTGATTGTTAATCAGGACATCCTTAATACATTCAGCCGCTACCTTTTTATCTTTAACAACAACATTAAATCAAGATAAAGTAAGCAAATAAATGAAAGAAAAAGTTGCCATTTTTTAATGTCTTGTCAGATTTTATTTGGAACTGATAGTATCAAGGAAGTTTCAATAAGACTGGATAGCTTTCAATAGCACAAGAAGGTAGTCAGGGTCACATACCCTTAAATTCCCAGATCTCGAAACCACAGAAACAGTTCAAGACAAAAAGCTCACTAACGCTGAATAGCAGAACAGTAGTACCTGAGCTAATTGTTGACTGGACTTGATAAAAATAAATAAGTCGAGAGCAGGCATGACTCTGTGAATTAATTTTCTATGCTTGGCCTGTCAATTACAATGTGTCATTGATTGGATCCTCGTGCTGCAGACTGACCAGTGAGAGTATTCTCTTCATTCTAGATTTTTGGTAATGGGCATGGTTAGTTCTAGTAAAGTGGTGTCTCTAAGACCCATTGAATTGTTCCTTATTCCATTTTGTTTCCATCCAGAATTAGAAGTGGATATGGGAAAAAGTTCCCCACGCAATAGTGTGGACTGTGTAATAATTGGAAAGAACAAGAACCACATCTACGATGGAGAGACAAGTTCGTTGTTATACCTTATTCTTCAAATTAGATCTCTTTTATGGCAGAGAGTGAAGAATCACAAATTTCAGAGATTCCTAAACTACAAGAAATCATGTTCAGGTGGGAAAGATAGTCCTCTTAGTTATTTTTTATGTGTTTCGCCCTTTGTGGCCTCTGTGAGTATCTCTCTCATCCCTTGCTTATTTTCTTCTTGAAAGTTAACAGTGAGATCAATCATAAAATCCTTGAGGCCAGTCCTGTGCAAGTGGGAGAAGAATTTATGATTGTGCTGCCTTGGAAGGAGGGCATGAAATTTATCAGGTTGGGGATAAATACTGTGCCAGCAAGAAATTTTTAAATATTTACTATTATGCTTCAGAAGTGATCATTCATGTTGGCATTAACCTCACATATTTAATGAATTTTGTTTTGTTTTTCCACTGATTCAATGTCAAAAGGGTTACACTTTTGGTGCTGTAGGAACTTATAAATTTACAATACCCTGAAACTACATATGGGTATTTGAACATTGGTGTTTGTTTGCTAGAATTTGACTATAACAAATTAAAGAAAATTTCAGTAAGAAATTGAAAAGAAGCATTATATTGAACTTCACTAATACAAAGCTTCAATTTCTGTATACAAACTAAGGAAAAGAGAAAAAAGGGATGAAATTGGCTGCCTCCAGCTAGCTTTTGGAAGTTTCCATCATTGCAGCAATAAAGTCTCTCTCTCTCTCTCGGATGAAACGGCTAGTGTAATGACCCGATCCGCACAGTAAGATATTGTCCACTCTGGGCCCAAGGCCCGCACGGCTTTAAAAGGCCTCTTACTATGGGGATCCAACCTCGCACATATATAGCACATCCCCTTCCCTCACCTAGGCGATGTGGGACTATAATCTCACATTGGTAGCTCGCTAAACCCCTCTTGGGATCCACGGGCCTATTGGGCTTCGCCATCACCGGCTTCTCCCGCACCCTCCCCCTCAAGTCCGCCCACACAAGGGTATCACAGTCCACCCCCTAAGGGAGCCCAACGTCCTCGTTGGCACACTTCCGGCTAGGTCCGGCTCTGATACCATTCTGTAACGACTCGATCCGCACAGTAAGATATTGTCCGCTCTGGTCCCAAGGCGCGCACGGCTTTAAAAGGCCTCTTACTATTGGGATCCAACCTCGCACATATATAGCACATCCCCTTCTCTCACCTAGGCGATGTGGGACTATAATCTCCCCTTGGTAGCTCGCCCAACCCCTCTTGGGATCCACGGGCCTATTGGACTTCGCCATCACAGGCTTCTCTCGCACCCTCCCCCTCAAGTCCGCCCACACAAGGGTATCACAGCTAGTCTCTCTGAGGATTTTTGTTTTGCTTTTCCACTGATTCTATGTCAAAGGGTTAACTTTTGGTGCTGTTGAAACTTATATATTTAAATACCCTGAAACGACATATTGGTATGGTGTTGGTAGCTAGAAATTGACTAAAACAAATAAAACGAAATTTCAGTAAGCAACTGGAAAGAAATATTATATTGAACATCACTAATACAAAGCTTCACTTTCTATATATAAACTAAGGAAAAGAGAAAAGGGTGATGAAATTGGCTGCCTCCAGCTAGTTTTTGGAAGTTGCCATCATTGCAGCAACAAAGTCTCTCTCTTTCTCTCTCTCGGACAACTAGACGGAAACACGATCACTAGAATGAGCTTAAAGGGAAGTTGTCATAGACAAGACCAAAGCCTTTTTCATTGGGAATCAATAGGGTGTTCTCAAGAGAAGCACTAGAATCCTGAATCTGGGTCATTAATACCCCTGAATAAGAAAAATCCTGATCCGGGACTAGACCAAAAACATTCTTGGTGGGAATCAACATAGTATCATCAGGATCCTCAATATGGCTCATCAGTAAACCTTGATAAGAAAAATCTTGATCCTGGACTAGACCAAAAATGTTCTCATTCGGAATCGACATAGTGTCATCTGCAGGAAAAACATCATAATCCTCGATATCTGTCATCGACAGACCTGAATGAGAGTGACCCTGATCATGGATGAGACCGAAAATGCTGCTGTCAGGAAATGAGGGAGTATCATCCGCAACCAAAACATTAGAATCCTCAATGTTGGTCATTGACAGACCTGAAGAAGGGTAACCCTGATCATGCTCTGGACCAAAACCGTTCTCATTAGGAATCAACATTGTATCATCGACAGGCAAAACATCATAATTCTCCATGTTGGTGATCAAACGACCTGAGGAAGGACAACCCGGATCATGGCCTGGACCAAAAAGGTTCTCAATGGGAATCAACAGAGAATCATCAGCAGTAAAGAGATCATATTCCTCAATATCGGTCATCGACAGACCTGAAGTAGGATGACCTTGATCATGGACTTCCCCAAAAAGGTTCTCACTGGGTAACGAGGCCGTATAATCCATAGAAAAAACATCATAATCCTCAACTGAGGTCATCGACAGACCTGAAGTAGGATGACCCTGATCCTGGACTGGACCAAAAAGGTTCTCATTGGGAATCAACAAATTGCTATCCACGGCCAAAACATCATAATACTCATTTTGGATCATCAACAGACCTGAGGAAGAATGACCCTGACAATGAGTTTCAATGGATGCTTCCCTGGGCAGACCATTGAGCTGGTCATGGTCATTGAGATTACCATCACCAAGGTCGATAAATTCGACTTCCTTAGATGGTGGTGGCACTGGAGATGGCGAGGACACCAGAGGAACAGAGACAGAGGAGGAAGACGAGGGAAAATGTAGGTGATCCGAAAGGGAAGTATCACCAGCCGAAGGAGAAGGAGAAGAGGAGAACGTGTATCTCCTTCTGGCCTCGGAAACTACGACTATTCCCATGTCAATATTGAAGTCCCGAGACATTTTCTGCACATATTGACACAAACCCTTTCTTCTCTTTGAGAAACATTGCATTCTGTACTGCTTATTCTCAATGCGTTTTATTTCAATTTTTCTACGACCCATGTTTGTTTGTTTGATAATGATAGGTTCGTTCTTGGACTGGAAAAACAAAAATCAAATCAGAGAAAAATTGAAGCAAAGAAAGAAAAGAAAGGGGGTTTGAGTTCCCTGGTCATCTAACTGATGCTATAAAGTAAATTCTGAGAGAAATTGAAGGAAAGAGTTGATAAAGATAAGGGAGAAATTACCTGTGAAGAAAAAAGAATGGAGCAAAGCGATTGTCTGCTGCTTTTGCGAAGCAAGAAACGAGGCTGGGTCAAAACTAAGAAACTGTCTTGCGATTTCACTGTGCTGTGAGAAACCAAGGAAGGAAGCTCTCTCCACTTTCAGTGTGAGAGACAGAAATCCACAGGCCTTGAACCTTGAAATTGAAGAAGAAGAAGAAGACGAAGGAGATGTTCTTCTTCTCTAATTAGGGTTTTCAAGATGAGACGAATGCAGAGCGAGCGATCGAGCGACAGAGAATTTGTTTCTCTCTCAAAATAACATTCACAGTGAGTAGTGAGTCGAGTTCACTCTTTAACGGCTACTCTCTCAGCGGGTGAGGCATTTTATATCCAATTCCAAATCTCTGTCATTCCTTTGTGAGTGCACGTGAGCGACAGGCTCTCAATTTGACCCGACACCGCAATTGGTCCGTTAATAATGGGTTCGGGTTTAATAGTTTTTATTTTTTTGCATCCCCCAATTATAGTTTTGGCTAAAGTAACTTTTCCTCTCTCTCTCTCTTTTTTATTTTTTATTTTTTATTTTTTATTATTGGCTTCGCCACTCACCCTAACCATTTTTGTTGGTCAAAATTGCCAAAAAAAAGTCATCTAGTTTTCATAATGGCCAAAAAATATGCCTTGTAACGTGTTTCACATGAAATCCTACACCCATTTGGTACATCGGGATTAAACACAATTCAAATCACTAAGTATACATGGTCTTAAGATATAATAAAAAACTATACTTTCATCTTCTTTCCTGGCCTCTACCACCATCGCCATCGCTCCCTCCCCTTTTTCATCTCTTACTTTTCTTTTCTTTTTTCATCTCTCTCCTCTCATTTTCCCCCACTTGATCGGACAACAAAGAAGTTGACTTGGGATTATGTTATTATCATCGATTCAAGGATGAGAGGTTAGGGCTAGAACTTGTTCCATTGAAAAAAAATTTGTCCAAAAGTCTTCATTTTGATCGAAAGATCCAGCGTAGTGCACTTGTTTTCTCCAAAAATCCACTTGGCATTCTAGCAAATGGAAAGAGTTTTTTTGTCTTAACAATCTAAAACAACCATCAAATTATCTTCATAATGAGAAGACCTTCTGAGGTTTTGTACTACTTTGCCTCTTGCCCATTTGGTTGTTGAAAATACTATATCCAAATTGTGTGAACCAACTACAAGAACACGAGAAGAGAAAATGTCTCCCCCTGAATATTATCGACACTATCAAAAACCCAAAAAAAAAAATTAATGCTACACTTGATCTTGTTATGCATATTTTGTATACTTACTCATGAAAAAGAGTTTGAAACCGTGAAATAGGAATCGAACCTAGAACAATCGCATAAAATCTATGGATTTGCAAACCAATTAATGGTCTCCTCTACAAGCCTTGTGAGTTGTGGCAATGGTGACTTCATTGGTGGCATTAATGGGGTCATTGAAAATCTTTGGAGAGCTTGCAAAAGAAGGTTGATGCTAGTAGTCTAACCTTGCACATTTCAAAGTTATAAGCTTGAAAAAGAAGGTTGATGCTAGTGATCATGTTTATTTCAAAGTTATCATGTTTCTTGGTGATCATGTTTGATCCAACAACTATAAAAATAGCATTTGGATTTTTTTTTTAATTTATGTAATTTTAGTAAATCATGTGCATATGATTTAGGTTTGTATATAATTTTTAATTGGCACACATCTTCTTTGTTAAAAAAGAAATTAAACTAAAAAATAGATCTAAATGCTATTTTCCTAGTTGTTGGATTAGACGTGATTATCAAGCAATGTGATTTATGTCATGTTAGTAAAATATGTGCATGTGATTTAGGTTTCTATATAATTTTTAATTGGCACCCATCTTCTTTATAGAAAAAAATTAAATTAAAAATAAATCCAAATGTTATTTTCCTAGTCGTTGGATCAAACATGATCATCGAACAACATGATTCATGTGATTTAAGTAAAACGTGTGCATATGATTTAGGTTTGTATATAACTTTTAATTGGCACCTATCTTCAACAAAATAAAAATAAAAATAGATTAAATGCTATTTTCTTAGCCATTGGATCAAACATGATCATGAAACAACATGATCTATGTGATTTTAGTAAAAACATGTGCAAAACACATGGAGGATGGATAAGTTGGTCTTTTTGAAAAATTTGGATGAAGTTTATTAGTTAACGTAGTTGAAAACACAACCATGGGTGTTAGACTAGGATGCAAAAATTAAGGGTGTCAAATAGGAATAGTCATAAACTAATTGGGGCCAAATGAGAAATAACCCTAGATTTTAGCTCATCCTCATCCATCTCTCTTCTTCTTCTTCATTTATGTGTTCATCGTCGGTCACCACCACCCTCTTCCTTTCATTTTCTGTTGCGACATCACTCCATCCCACCCCTCTCTGCCTCTTTTTCTTCTTATTCTCTGATTCCACCCCCCCCCCCCCCTCTCCCCGCCTCCTTTCCCCCATTGTTTTGATAGCACTGCACTCCCCTTCCCGCCTCCTCCCCTTCTATTTTGATAGCACCCTTCCTCTCTGATTCACCACCCTTCATCTCTAATTGCCCCCTCCCGCTCACCCATGCCACCACCTCTCATCTCCCACTCTCCTGAATTTGCTTTCTGGAAGAAATTCCCTCCCCCTCCCCATCATTTAACATTCCCTCAAGATGAGTACATATCTTGAGGTACAGTTTCATGGGTCATTCACAAGATGTTTATCGAGATAATGACTAATTTTAGGGTTTATTTTACCCATTCAATCCTTCTTCATGTATGTATTTGTATCTTGAGATTCATAATGTGGTTTTGTTTAAAGGGCATATTTTCAAGCAAAATTAATGCATGTGAGGATGTCACGGTCAACACATGTTGACTGCTAGTGTTGGGAAAACTGAAATACCAATTTATTATGGGGATAATCTCATATTATCTATTTATTATAGGGGCATAATAATAATAATAATAATAATAATAATAATAATAATAACTAGAGGGGGAAGCTGCTCTAGCCAAAACTAAGGTGGCGTTTTTTTAAGTGCTTATAAGCTAACCTCTAACTAGAGTTAGAACTTAGAAGTTCTAAACGGGTTTTTGAATGAATTATTTGCTTGTTCTGAATGGACTGTTGATTAGAAACTGTAAAATTAAAATGTGTTTACTTTTAGGTGTTGAATGGGAGCTATTTGACAATTTTGCCGCATTATGCTGAATAAAATATGACATAAATATTGTGCTTAAAATAATACTTAATAATTATCAAAATCCTAGAGAATGTTACAATAACTTTCATTACAAGAATATTGAAATATCACCAGGTATTAAAAAAAATCGTTATTAAACCAAATGTTCATTGGCCCGATGATTGAATAATTCATCATTTAATTTAACTCGACGAAGAAAGTTGTGTATCGCCATACATGCAATGACGATATTCCCTTGGGCGAGAAAGCTATATGAAGGCATCATCTTCAAAATGAGAAATTTTGCCTTTAACACGACAATTTTTTTTTTTATTTTGACATTCCTTAGAAATGAAGAAAATTTGAAAATATAAATGAAAGGGAAAATTGGAGAAGTGAAGAAAATCTCGAAAAATACAAATAAATAAAACAAAGATGAAGGAGAGTAACGATAAATGTTTCTTACTGTTGAATCGTCCATGTGAAGGTAGGTAAAACTACAATGCTTGATAAAGATAATGAAGGCATGTCGTCAGAATTTTGCCCTACTCGTTTATAAGAAGATAGGGGCGGCAATTGTCATTACAAATTTATTTTAAGGTTAATATTGGAATTCTGTTTGGGTCAGCACTCAGTGCTAAATGATCAACACCCCTATGTTGATTACTCAAATCAGAAATTAAACTTCTGATCAGAGCTAAAAACAAAGACTCTAAACAAGGTGTTTCACTTCTTATTAAGACTTCTGACCCTAGTCAAAAGCAAAAACAAACACCTTCTAAGTCTCATGGGCAAAGTGTAAAAACTCATTCTTCTTTTTTTGGTTGACAGTAACATTACCCGACCTGACTCATTATCAATTCTATGTATATCATGATCACCTCCCTGAAATTTATCAAAATTGATCAACAGTTGAACATTCTACCATAACAACAATTAACTAGGATCCGCTTCAAACTAATAAAAGTAGTTTTAGGATATTGGAATCTATTAGTTATCAAGTAGGTTGAACTATTGTTTTTATTTTGCAAGTTTGCAAGAATAGGTCTTGTAAGGATGACCTGTTTAACTATGCTATATGAAAAAAAAATCTGTGATAAACTCACTCGCAAATTTCAACGTCTGTAAATGAAAATACATATGACCTTAGAACACTTTTTTTTTTAAAACTTTTTTCTGACATTTTACACAGATTGAAAATGACTTTTGTTGGTTCGACATTTTTCTACTAGCTTGAGTGTCATACTTATTGTGTGAAAGATAAGGGTGTGAATAAACACAAACTATTTATACCAAAACATTCATAACCAGTACACCAGTTCACACCATTTGCAAATTTCTTAACCATTCAATCTTCCACCATGACCTTCTAGAATGCTAGATTATTCAAAGAGCTTCACTTCAACAATTCTTGGCTTCAATATCTCAACGTCTGCAACATTCAATAAGTCTTGTGGTTGAACCCATCATGAGAATCCCATGAAACTTGATCTCAGTGTAACCCTTACATTCTTCATTTGTACAACCAACAACTAAGTTATGAGTTTTAGACAAACTTCATCCCATTGAACTATTTATCAAAAGAACATCTGTTAGCGAACATGATATCTATAAAAGGTGACAAACATCGACATGGAAGAGTTTTACTATAAATCATATAGAAGTTGATTTTTTCAACTTTGATAACAATTTTGAGCTCATTACAACCATTAATAGACTTCATGGAATCATTTTTTTTTTCAATGTTACATGCCAAGAGCTAAATAATGATTAACAATAAAATCAAATCCAACTAGTAAGGAGGGTTCAAAATGAACTTCTCCCCCTTTGGTATAACATGTTGAATGTTTAATCGAATATTAGATCTAAGCATTTAGCAATGAACGATCTCACACAATTTACATCGAGCATTTTAATCCCTAAATGTTTTCCAAAATTAGCATGGAGTCAACAAAATCATGTCACAGTTTCCACAATATGTAGAATCATGTCCACTTATTATCTAGCTAAATAAACGCTTGAAAGATTAGATTTGATTAATTAACCCACCCCCTATATACTATGCGTTGATGACGACGTTTAGCAACAAAACGGAACGGAAAGCAAGCTCACCAAACATGGTCACTCCAACAAAGCCAAAAGGCGAAGACGCATAAAAAAAATATCGACACCTCCTTCATAGACATCAACGCCCATTCACCCCCGGGCTTGTCTTATTAGCGAGGAAACGGGCGAGGGAGGGGGGGTGCAACCCTCCATCTCCCTCGAGATGCGTGAAGGAACACATCTCGAGGGGGATGGAGGGTTGCACCCCCTCCCTCGCCCGTTTCCTCGCCAATTAGAATTCCCCTTCACCTCCTTGAATCGCTGGCTGATTGGCTGGCGATGAGTTTTAAATCTCTCTAAACCCACCAACAAACAAACACTTTGCAGTCTCTCACTCCTTCTTCGATCCTCTCTATTTTTGCTTTGCTTTATCGATTCAACACAACACTTTTGAACAACAACCATGGATGCATCAGCAACGTCTCTCTTGCGCATCGGGCTGGCAGGTCTAGCAGTGATGGGCCAAAACCTGGCACTCAACATAGCCAAGAAAGGCTTCCCAATCTCCGTATACAACCGCACCACCTCCAAAGTTGACGAAACCCTAGATCGAGCTAAGAAGGAAGGAGACATTTCACTAACAGGTCACTATTCGCATCGTGATTTTGTTCTCTCCATCCGACACCCCAGATCCGTCGTCATCCTCGTCAAAGCTAGGTCCCCGGTCGATCACACCATCGCCGCCCTTTCAGAGTACATGGAGTTTGGAGACACGATCATCGATGGTGGAAACGAGTGGTATGAGAACACAGAGCAAAGGATGCGAGAGGTGGCGCAAAAGGGGATTCTTTATCTGGGTATGGGTGTTTAAGGAGGTGAAGAGGGTGCCAGAAATGGTCCTTCTTTGATGCCTGGTGGCTCTTTCCAGGCTTATCAGAATATTAAAGATATTGTGAAGAAAGTTGCGGCACAAGTTGACGGAGATGAGCCTTGTGTGACTTACATTGGTGAAGGGGGTTCTGGAAATTTCGTGAAGATGGTACATAATGGGATTGAGTATGGTGACATGCAATGGATTTCCGAGGCTTACGATGTGTTGAAGGTTGTTGGGGGGTTGTCGAATGCGGAGTTGGCGGAGATTTTTGATGAGTGGAATAGAGGGGAGCTTGAGAGTTTTCTTATGGAGATCACTGCGGATATTTTTAAGGTCAAGGATGACTTTGGTGATGGGGAATTGGTGGACAAGATTTTGGACAAGATTGGGATGAAGGGAACTGGGAAATGGACTGTTCAGCAGACGACTGAGTTGTCCGTTGTTGCACCTACAATTGCTGCTTTCTTGGATTGTAGGCATTTGAGTGGGCTTAAGGAGGAGAGGGAGGAGGCTGCAAAGGCTTTGAAGGAGGCTGGGTTGAGCGATGCGGTTAGCCTTGGTGGTGTGGAGGTTGATAAGAATAAGTTGATTGATGATGTGAGGCAAGCATTGTATGCGTCTAAGATTTGTAGTTATGCACAAGGGATGAATTTGTAGATGGCGAAGAGTGTGGAACAAGGGTGGGGTTTGAATTTGGGGGAGTTGGCTAGGATTTGGAAAGGTGGGTGCATTATAAGAGCCGTATTTTTGGATAGAATTAAGAAGGCGTACTAGAGGAATCTAGAGTTGGCCAGTTTGATTGTTGATCAAGACTTTGCGAGGAAATGGCACAGAGGCGTACCAGAGGACATCCTTCTTTTAAACCTATGTCGTTATTAAGTATTGATGGCAATAAGGTCGATATATCCGCCAAATAGTCTATTTGTGATGTTTGTTGTCGAGCCAAACAAACTCGGTCTAGTTTTCCTTTAAGTAGTAATTGTGCTACGAACATGTTTGATTTGATTCATTGTGACATTTGGGGCCCTTATCGACAGTCTACTATTTCTGGTGCAAGATATTTCTTTACTATTATTGATGATTTCAGTCGTGCAGTATAGGTTTACTTGATGCATGGAAAAAGTGAGGCTAGTTTATTATTGAGACAATTTTGCTCCCTTGCCAAAACGCAATTTGGAAAATCAGTCAAAATAATTCGTAGTGATAACGGATTGGAGTTCACATCTACACCCATGACTTCCTTTTATGCTCAACATGGCATTATACATCAAACCAGTATAGTCGATACCCCACAACAAAATGGCCGAGTTGAAAGAAAACATCGTCATGTTTTGGATGTTGCCCGAGCCCTATTATTTCAAGCATCCCTACCTATTGAATTTTGGGGTGAATGTGTCCTCACTGCCACTCATCTCATTAACCGTACACCCACACCTCTTTTACAGGGCTTTACACCTATCGAAAAATTATTCTCCCAAACACCTTCTCTTACCCATTTTCGGGTTTTTGGTAGTTTGTGTTATGCCCATCATAAAGATCGCTCAAAAGATAAATTTGCCCCTCGTAGTCGCCGATGTGTGTTCTTGGGTTATCCTCATGGAAAGAAAGGTTGGAAAGTTATGGATTTGGAGACCAATAAATTTTTTGTCTCAAGAGACGTTATATTTGATGAGCACAATTTTCCTTTCTCTCAACCCAATGCCTCACCCACATGTCCTTCCTCTCCTTTACCACTAGCTAATGACTGGGCTTGGGAACAGTCTAGTACTGAGATATTGGTGTCCCCACGTTTGGAGTCAGGGGGAGGTGTTCCTTCCAATGGGTCTTCTTCTTCCCATGTTGAGCCAGTCAACACCACTGCTCGGTCATCTCATGTCACGCCTACGGCCTCGACTACTCCCAGGGAGGAGCAAGCTCCTGCCGTCCCATCTGCTGTTGCACCAGATCAGGCTGTGACCACCCATCCTATTGGTCGCGGCCAACGCTCTAGACAGCCGCCTGTCCGTCTCCGTGATTTTGTATGCCACATTGCACAAGTTTTACACTCTTCTTCGTCTCCTCCTTCCACCGGGTCCTCAGATACGCGGTATCCTTTAGCCAATTATATTACTTGTGCAAATTTCTCGGCTTCTCATTCACAATTTTTGGCGGCTGTAACAGCTGGGGTTGAACCCCGATCATTCAATGAGGCTGTGCAGGATTTTAATTGGCGTAAGGCCATGCAATCTGAAATCAATGTTTTGGAGCGCAATGGTACATGGACCATTACCGATCTTCCTGCAGGTAAAAAGCCCATTGGCTGCAAATGGGTGTACAAATTGAAATATAATTCTATTGGTACTATCGAGCGGTACAAACCTCAGTCTCATGCCGATCATACTCTGTTTACCTATCGTAAAGATGATATTTTTTTGTCTGTTCTTGTCTATGTTGATGATCTTATTGTGGCAGGCAATAATTCACAGGCTTGCATTTCTTTCAAGAAATATCTTAATGATTGTTTTCAGCTTAAAGATCGGGGGCCTCTCAAATACTTCTTTGGCATTGAGGCAGCACGCAACTCTTCCGGTCTTTTGTTATGCCAATGAAAGTACACTCTTGATATTTTGAAGGAAGCGGGTCTTACGGGTGCCAAGCCAGCTACGACACCCATGCAGCAGAACCATACTCTTGCTCGTGCAACGGGTCGCCTTCTTCATGACCCGGGTCGCTATCGTCAACTGGTGGGACGTCTTGTCTATTTATCTATCACACGTCCATATATCTGTTACGATGTTCACATTTTGACCCAGTTTTTGCATGAGCCGCGGCAAGACCATCTCGATACTGTGTTTCGAGTCCTTTGCTATCTCAAAGGGACCCCAGGTTAGGGTATTATACTTCGCTCCGATAGTTCTCTCCAACTCTATGCTTTCTGTGACTCGGACTGGGCCGCCTGCCCACTGACACGCCGTTCACTCACAGCTTATTTCATCCAACTCGGGTCTTCTCCTGTGTCGTGGAAAACGAAGAAGCAGCCTACGGTGGCTCGCTCATCCGCGAAAGCTGAATACCGTGCCATGGCTGTCACTACTTGTGAGCTCACTTGGATGAAATCTTTCCTGTCGTCTCTTGGGGTTTTCCACGCGCAACCCATGCGCCTTTTCTGCGATAATCAGGCGGCACTTCACATCGCCTCGAATCTGGTCTTCCACGAGCGTACAAAGCATATCGAAGTGGATTGTCACTATGTCCGGGAACAGTTACTCGCTGGGAATATTTCCACATCTTATGTTCCATCTTCAAAGCAGCCTGCCGATATTTTCACTAAAGCCTTTGGTCATCAACAATTCCAGTTTCTACTTGGCAAGTTGGGTGTTCGAAATCCTCACTCTCCAACTTGAGGGGGAGTGTTACAAGGAAAAAATTTGGTCCAATATTATGGTTGGGCTAATTCGAGTAAATAAAGATTGTGATTGGAATGATTCTTGGATCGTAATATGATTTAGCATGATTCTTGGATCTTGATATGAATCAGCACGATTCTTGGATCTTGATTAGCATGTAATTGTGTTGGCTTACTTAGAATAGCATTGTAACTCTTGTATAAATTCATGTACATTGCTTAGCAAAGAAAAACAACCTCTTCCACAATTCTCATTCTATTAGGGTCGAAGATTTGTGTTGATTGTTTGAAGCATAATTCACATAGAATACATTGCAACCATGCAATATTGTCAAGTATGGCATGATGGAGAGATAGTGGAGTACCTATGAAATAAACCATGTTGTACACCATGATCCCGCATGGAAATACTATCAATATCATTTGGGAAAGGCTAACGACTACATCGCATCACCATATCCTCTCTCTCACACCACCAATGTTTTTTTTTAAATTTAATTTAATTTATTTTTACAATAAATATGCATAACAGATAAATCCAAACTCAAAACTAAAAAAAATGTAAAACAACGTAACTTTCGACCAATTTAAACCCTCAATTGAGATTGATTTTCAAGCTCATCAGAATACAAAAGTTGTATTACTATGAGTTCTCTAATAAACACAACTTGAATTACTTGAAAATGAGCAAGTTATGGTCATTTTACTACAGTCGCGCAAATCTGTCTCGCAATGAAAATGGGACAGTGTTCCTGACTTTCGACGAACGTATGTGCTTGATTGAGACCGATTCTCAAGTTGATCAAAACACAAACATTATATTACTCTGAGTTATATAATAAACACAACTTGAATCACTTGAAATTTTTTTGAAATGAGCAAGTTATGGTCATTTTACTAAAGTTGCGCAAATTTGTCCAAAAAATAAAAGGGGATAGTGTTACTGACTTTCGGCCAACTTATGTGCTTGATCGAGACCGATTCTCATGTTGATCAAAACACAAACGTTGCAGTACTCTGAGTTATCTAATAAACACAACTTGAATCACTTGAAAATGTTTTGAATGAGCAAGTTATGATCATTTTACCAAAGTCGCGCAAATCTGTTCGAAAAATTTATGTTCGCAGAGTACATTGTGGGTTATCTCAGATACCCCGCATTTCACAATGTGAACAAGATTTTTTTTTCCTGTTCGCATTGTGCAATGCGGGATATCTCAGATACCCCGCAGTGCACTCTGCAAATATAATGTTTTCGGACATATTTGCGCGACTTTGGTAAAATGACCATAACTTACTCATTTCAAAACATTTTCAAGTTGTGTTTATTACATAACTCAGAGTACTACAACTTTTGTGTTTTGATCAACTTGAGAATTGGTCTCGATTAAGCACATAAGTTGGTCGAAAGTCAGGAACACTATCCCGTTTTTATTTTTTGGACAAATTTGCGCGACTTTAGTAAAATGACCATAACTTGCTCATTTCAAAACATTTTCAAGTGATTCAAGTTGTGTTTATTAGATAATTCATAGTACTACAACTTTCGTATTTGATGAGGTTGAGAATCGTTATCAATTGAGGGTTTAAATTAGTCAAATCTTTCCCTCCAATCTTTACCTCTCCACCTTCTTCTCCCTTCCCTCCAATCTTTCCCTCGCAGCCACAGATGCCCCTCCCTCCACCTCACCTCGTCTTCCACCAAACACCACAATCACATACCCTAAGTCCTCCGCTATTTCCTCCCCCAACGGATGACACTCGCAAGATCTAGGATTTTGGAAGAGGTTTACATCGAGAGCTCAAAAGCCGAGGGGAAGATCTTGGCTGAGTTATGGAAGTAGATTCGGAGAGAAACCCTCGATAGTAAATAGAAGGAAATCAAAACCCAAATATCAGATCGTAATAGAAATGATTGTATTGAGAGTTCTAGAGACTTCAAAGTTGCAAGTTCTCAAAAATCATGCAAGAAGGCTTGTTTGTTTGTCTGTGGTGGTGGGATCTGCTTGAATGAAGTGGTTGGGTATGTGTAGGTTTCAGATCTAGATATGGATTTTAGTGTCGGAGGGGGTTGCACCCCATCGATTCCTCTCTCAATGGGCTGGGTTGGTTTTGTTTCGGGGTTTTGAAATTGGAGATGTTTCTAAAAAAGGAAATGGGTTTGGCAGTGGTGTGGATGGGTTTGGTTGGGATTTGAATTTGATTAATTTGGCTGCTTTATAGATATATATATCGGGATGACATGGTTCCATCCCGGTTCAAACTGGGTCAACAAAAAAAAACCTTTATTCCGAACTGTTCTGGAGAGTGCCCACCCCTAAAGAAACTAGGGTTCAAGAAGAATAAAAGAAATATTGAAACCAGTGGAAGGATACAAACAACAACCAAGTTGTGATACCAGGATACAAACATGAATATATGTACGACTAACTGGGAATTTAGATTTGGAATATAAGTTAATAAAATACTATAAACATTGAGGAGATTTTAATCTTTCAATGTATTAAAAGGTTTGTATAATATATATTAAAAGTAATAAATGATATATCACAATGATCTTTACCCAAATTTCAAAACCAAGATCATTCAAGTTATTTAGGACCTTGAACCATGCAAATTTGATTTTGTTTCTAAAATTTATAATGATGTAGATTTAGATAGTATTCCTTTTTATGTATTTCTATACATTCCTATCCAAATGAGCAAAGCATGCCAAAAAAATCGGAGGAAAGGAATGCTTAATGAACATTTCAAGAAATGTCAGACCAACCAATAGCAGTCTCTTCAGAGGCCATCTAGAAAAATGGCTCTCTTTGATTAGGGGTGGGCATCCCATCCCGCAATCCCGATTCCGTCTAGGTCCTGTCCCATTTCGTTCTGATTTTTTGGGTCATTTTGGAATTGATCAAACTCATCCCGATCCTGTCCTGTCCCGATCTATAATGGGATGAGATTGGGATGGAAAATTTTCATCTCACCTATCCCGTCCCGCCCCAAATTTATTATTTAATATTTATTTTTATTAACTTTAATCAAACTACTATTCTAAAGAAAAATTTATGATGTGTTGAAATTAAATAAAAACATCTACTGTTTAAAAACTTGCTTGATTTGATACTTTTTGTTTAGATAGAAATTTTACTTTGAATATTTTAGGTCAAATATAATTCATGAAATTTTATGTTTTTTCACATTTTAGATTGGTTATAGGATTATTATTCTTGTTAAAAATAAAGGCAAATGATTGTTTGATTTAGTTACACTAATAGTTGTGTAGTTGGAAATTTGGTCAATGAACATTATTTTTTATTTTTTTAATATATATTAGGACAACTTAAGAACTTATATCATTCATGCTAGATGCAATTATGAGTAATATGAGATGAAATTTTATAGGACATTTTATATATTTTATATTGTTATGATGAAAGTTATATGTATATAAATTAGATATTATTGGTGTGTGAAAAATGTAAGATGAAAATTTTTGTTATTCTTCGTTAGAAGACTATTTAGTATATACTCATCCCGAACCCATTTGAAATGGAAAGAGATCGGGATGAGATGTATCACGTTCTGATCCCGAACGGGATGAAATAGGGATGAGGTCTATTTCGTCCCATGCCCACTCCTATCTGTGATGACGAAGTTCTCCAGTGTTGCATGACATAGCCTTTGGGCCTTGCGTCGATTGATCAGTGAGTTGTTATAAAGTTACAATGCCACCAACACATTCATGCTCTCGGAAGAGGAATTTTGAAGAATCGAGAAACTTTGATATCCTCCCTAAATGATTCTCCAAATCGGGTGTAAATCTGACTGAAATGGATACACGCTGAAGGCAGTAAGAACTATACGTCTTTCCCTGCCCATCTCTAAATAAATAAATAAATAAATAGAAGCGTGGGAGCATTGATTACCATGCAAAGGGACTGTGCAAAGGACATGGGTTGCGTCAAAGATGGCGCCACTTTTTGGTCTCTATGGAAAGGAGGGATATGCACAACACCCTCTAGCAACCCAAGGAACACCACCCTTTTTCTCCCCCTCTTGTCAATTGCCTAGCTCTCAAAGGTTTTTGCAACCCCAAATACTTTTCCTAGTTCTTTTGGCCCTTCTCCCATTCATGCTGGACAATAGATACGTAAAATAGAGTTTCATTTTAAACTCAAAATTCAGAAATAGGACATTTGAAAACTTATCTGTTATTTGGTCGAATCCAGAATATGCAGAGGCTCATTCAACCTTGCTCTGTGTACGGAAAAACAAAACAACAAAAACAAAATAAATAAACTGAAAAGAAAAAAGGGGTCTGCAGATAGAAACATCTCCAACCCATTTTTCCAATACTTCCCCCACCTCTCATGTTTCTTCTACTATTATCAGATCTTTTGTAGGTCTTTATGTCTCTCCTGCACCATCCCGAATGTGAGACATCATCAAACTACTAACATGAAGTGACTTTTGATGCATGAAACTCTCTCTATGGGGAACTTAATGTGATTTGTTGATGCCAAGCCAACACTTTCCGTCGTGCTTCTTCCACAGAGGAACCACTTTGCCAGTCTATAAGCTCAAGTCCAGAGCATGAATTTAGCATGAAACTGCTCAATTTGTCAAGAGTTTCACTGCTTCCAGAAGACTGCACAGCAACAAGTTATAATATGCCCTTGCAAGAAATTAATATTAGTAGGGATGGACATAGATAGTTGACAAAAATTTCTCAACCAACCTAGGAATATTCATCTTGCCACTTTACTCAACAAACAGTGGTCTATTAAGCCAACCCAACCAAGTTTTAAGTTTGTCTCTCTGCAAGGACACATGGACCTCAACACAAGTATATGACGTTCCTAATCATTGTCACACTTTTATTGAAAGTATTAATAAATGTGTGAACTAACTGTTTGATCACAAATATGAAAACCGTCAAAATCTGTCGATAAATATATACCTTCTAATTAATCCGGTCAGAAAAAGGGTTGTTGGCATCTTCCAGAGTGCAAAAGAGTTCTGCTGGTTTCTGCTGTGATGTGCTGCCACTACCATGAGAAGATTCACATGACAGAGACGAGAACTGCAATTCCATAAGCTCTTGTATGCTATACTTGATCCTTTCATCTATTGCAAAGATGAGTCAGCAACAATGACATTTTGAAAATACTGATACAAAAAGGAAATGATCACTGAAATATGCCCTACCTACAAAACCCTTTTCTCCGTATATACACTGAGCTAGAGCTGCTTTGCCCTTCTTTGGTTTCCCGTGCAGAGTCTCTGAAGTTCCATTGGCTGCAGGTGCTTGGGCATCGGAGTATCGGGGAGCTGTAGAGTTTTGAGCATATTCATGTTGTATCTTTATATGTGGATGAAATTGACAAAATGATGAGATGGCATCACTAGTTAAGAGCCAGCAATCCCTCAAATCAAGAACCTCCAACTTAGGCGGCGGGTCAAATGACTGGAGGCCAGTATTGGTTAATATAGCTCCACGGATCCCAAGAAATTTGAGGTTCAAGAGAGATGACAAAATGGATAATGAAACATCTGTGAGAAAATCACTCTTCAGGGACAAGATCTTTAACGCCTGCAAACTAGAGAGAGGGTGCAAAGCCTCGGTCTTGATTTGGGTTTCTTCCAAAGACAGCCTTTCCAGATGATTGAGCCTCTGCAGGGTAGTAAGTGAGAGAACCAGATCTGACCTATTCCCTTCCAAGTACTGGAAACCTGATAGTTTACCAATAGAAAACCATTATATCGAAACATTAGACATTTACTTAATGATTTTCTGTCAGCTAAGGAATTAAAATATTCTCCTGTCTAAAGGATAGTTTAACACCCATGTGCGACTGAAAATAGTAATTATTAAGGGTGCGTTTGATTGAAGGAGGAAATTGTAAGAAAAAAAAGAAAGGGGGGAGGATGGCAGTGAGACGAGAGAGGAAAAAACTGAGCACGTTATGCTGAAGATGACATTGTTTCTTGATTTTGAGATGAAGAATATGGTTGAAGGTCACTTGCAACCTCAAATTCTAACTTCTTTCCACCCCCCCCCCCCCCCCCCTTCCTCTCTCTTTTCTTTCCCATTCTATTTCCTTTCCTTTTTTTGTCATTATTTTTTATTCTACTTTATGTATTATTATTATTTTCAACCAAACATAGTTTAAGTGGTTGTGGTTACGAGATTCACTGAGATAAACCAGTTTACTGGTCACTCGGAACCCAAATGGACCTGTACACTGAACAGTACCAAATTGTTTTTGCTGATATATTTATGGACCAAAACTGATACCATGGATGATCATAATTATATAGCATAAACCTTGGCACTTTGCAAAGAAAGATAAAATAACCTAAACAAATTGAGGATTTCTTTTAATATGCAAACATACAAGATAAGCTATACCTTGAATGTTTGTGTTGCTTAAGTCGAGCATTCTCAAAGAAGGCATCAAGCTGATATATGAGAGTGCAACATCATCAATAGCTGTGTGAGATAAAAGTAAGGTTTCAACCTTTGGAACCCTTCCAGCTAAGATTCCAATGCCAGTTGAACTGACTCTTGTGTGGCTGAGATTCAGAAATTTCAAAGTTGCTCCAACACAAATAATCCCTTCAATGGAATCATCATCAATTCTGCTAAAGCTGAGATCCAAATGCTCCAGGGCAGTTGTGCTAGCCAAATACCAGAAACTGTTGAGAGATGAATTTGATAAATCTATGAAGGTTAGTGCACTTGGTTCAATATATGAGAAGGCATCATGAACATCTGTCAGTATAGTCCCAGCTAGATAAAGCTTTGCAAGACTTGGAGCCTTATTTTCATCGTATCCTTTTTTAAATAGAGAATGGATTGTGCAGTTGCTCATGTTTAAACATGTAAGAGAAGGAAGATACGGAACCTCTGTAACTTCAGTCCAAGCAAGATTCAAGATTCTCAATTTCAGAAACACTTTGAGAGATGTAGTGGCATTATTGGATATTTTGCTTCCCCACAAATCCAGATCTTCCAAATCTGTTAACACCTAACAACAAGACACCTGGATTAGCTTCATATTCTCAATACACAATTGGTTACAAATAAGTTAATAGAAATAGATAAGCTCCACTTGAAACAAGACTTTCAAGGAGGATGTGTATACCTTTCTTCTTGATCACTAATTTAAGTAGAAGTAACTTGACTATGTGCAAACAATGCAACAACAGAAACAAGAAAGACAGAAATAAAGAATTACACAGAAACAGTTTGCTAGGGCAGTGTCAATACCCAACTGAAGTAGAGGGCTAATCTAAGGGCACCACAGGCATGCTTATACACTACTTGCTTTCACTCATTCAATGGGATTTACACCAATGGCCAGCCATTTTTTTTTTACTTTGGATCAATCTAACAACCAAAGGATATATTATTAAAAAAAACCCACTATGACTGAGAAGGTCACAAGGTTGAGAAATAGAAATGCATGAAAGCACTAACAACAACAACATGGAAAACAGACTCTACCAATCTAACATACAACATGGAAATCTAAATTGATAAGGATACCCCATAAGTGATCCCAATGCCAAATGAGACTTTGCATAATGATTGAGAATCTCTAACTTCCTTGAAAATTTTGCTATTTCTTTCTTTCCAAATACACCAAAGACCAGAGCAAAACACCCTTGAGAAAAACCATCTCTAGACCAATTTGAGGCCACTGGACTAAGGCAATCGGCTGAGGTAGTAGAGCTTCATCACAGGTGCAAGACCACACTTCTATGGAGAAGGGGAAATCAAAGAATAGGAAGTTTATAGTTTCTTCATTAGCTTCAGTTAGGCAGAAACATCCTTCTCTGCAAATTATCAATGGTAAAAAATTTCACATGGCCCAAAGACCAAGTGAAGAAGTTGACTCCGGGTCTCTCTCATCCACAATAAGCTATGACCAAATTGAGATGGCTACACAGCATCACTAGCCAATCTATTGGCTGCCAGAACTTGCTTCAGTTGACTACTCTCAACTGAGAATTTTCCAATTTTGTCATCCCATCTACAAGTGTCTTCTTGGTTCGAAGGGTTTTGAAGTTGTAAGAACTCTGGTAATTGCAAAAGGGTGGGTATCTCTCTATCTGAGATAGCCCTTCCCTAATTCCAGGAGCCAGTGCTTCCTTCAGCATTGATAAAGAGTTTGCTTGAAAAAATGTTCTTCAGCGAGAGGTTAAAGAACATTCTTAACACGGTAAAAAGATGCATTTTGTGAAGTAATGCAAATGTATCACTTTGCAATGCACTAGTTTTCAATGCTTTACTTTGCAGTTGCTTGGTATTAGTTAGAGAACAACAATGCTAGTTCCACAATTTTTTTTTATTTTTTATTTTCCATTGACATGCATTTCACATACCTTATGTTCTCCCATATCTATTACATTGCATACATTTTCTTCAAATATGTAACTGAATAATATGTAAGAAAAATAAGGACACTTTGAAAGAGTTTTAATTGTAATAAACTTTGTAAATATCGACTTATGGAGTTCCACATAGTAATTACTCTTAAAAATATGGACTCTATTAAGAAGCATAGTTCAATATGTGAACGTGAGAGTTCTCTCCAAAAGAATTCAAGAAGTTTTATCTCGTAAAAAAAATGTAGCATCTAATAATGTGAAGATGCGGATGTTATGCATTTTAATTCCATAACCGCTTTACGGAAATCTTACCAAGCACTTAGTTTTTGTAACCGCCCGCAACAGAATGCATTTGCATTATTTTACGGGATACCAAGCGGAGCCTAAGTGTTGTATTCCCTAGCCAAAAACTGAATCCTCGTGCCATTACCAAGGGAAAATGAGACTTTTCTTTCAAATTGAAGGTTCATGTTTATAATGGCCCTCCGCCAAGCACAAACCTTAGGGGCAGAGCCATACTTTTCTTGGATTATTGTTCTCCAGAATGCCATACACCTATGGCTGATTGACAAATCTTCTAGTTGATTGTAATTGACAATTGGCTAGGTGAAGGGCCATTATAATGGCCAATTGACTACTTTCTAGTTTCAAAATGCCACAAGATAGCTATGTAAGTTGTTTGTAATAGACAATCAGGAGGCAAAGTTTTGAATATACTGCTTATTTAATAAGCACACTCCATTATATAGGAAATAACCATGTTGGTCACTGTGTTTTCTTTTGTTATACAATTAGCAGTTTTACCAGGTCCAGATCAACTGAAACAGCATACACAAAACAGATGAGGCACGTAATCAATAGAATAAAGAAATTATACCTTGAGGGCACTCAATGCCGAATCAGTTACTGGCAGTCCTCCCAAATCCAGTACAGACAATTTTCTAAGTGACGAGAGAAGTACAACCCCATGCGCAGTGAGACCTGTTTCAGACAGACGTAGTTTCTCCAATTTTGGAATTGACAGGAGATGCACGATACCGGCATCACTGATCTTTATGCATCTTGAAAGGTCTAATTCCTTTAAACTATCCATCCCTGAAATAAGAAAATAAAAATCTGAGTATCTGCCATTCCTTTTCCAACAAACTTGTAATTTCAAGTTCTAACTATAAAAAATGTTAATCATTTATACAATTCAAACATAAGATAATCTGACATACAATTGAAAACATGCTTCCATATCTTATTCAACAATAAATGTAGCAGACAATCCCCGTTCAATTCCAATAACGCATGATCAATTTCACATGTCATAAAATGGAACCAACGAATACTTACAAATCATTATACATCCACAAAATTGGAAGAATCAGTATGTTGTCCGGCAAACTTTTACCCTTTTCGCAACAAAATAGAGCATTTATAGAGATCCATCCAGATGAGAGTCTTAAGCAAGAAACTTCAAGTTCCTTTTAAAACAACATCTATTGGTAAAGGTACTCTAATAATCTTTCAATTTCAATTTACTTATTCGAGGCCCAGATGAATAAGAGTTTCCATATACATGGATCCGTGTGAGTAAAGATTATCAAAACAAATAATCTGACCCTCCAATGTTTTTGCCTCTATTAAATACATCTTCAGGAAGTACAATCGTAAGCAAGCACATTAAAATGAATAAATGTAAATATGATTAAAAAGAAAAAGGTTAAATGGAGAACAGATCATTCACATCATGCAAAAAATACTAAATAGATAAAACAAAAATAGTCCAACTTGAACTTTAGGCACCACAGGATGTCTCAAACTCAGGGTGAAGAAACCAGTAAAGACTTTCGTGTAAAATAAATAATTGCATTATATCCAAAATTACAGAAGATGTACAAAGGAAAAGCTTACCAGTAATAGCCCAAAGGGCAGAATCATTGATAACACGACAGTCTGCAACATCCAGAGTGTGCAGGCAGCGAAAGGCACCCAAGTATGCCATCCATTCGGCGTCCACAAATTTCTTACCCCTCAAATTAATCCTCTCTATAGAATGTTGGAAGACTCTACAAAGAAATCTTAGAACATCAGACAACAGCTACAAAAAGTAAAAGAACATTAAAGGTTGAGAATAAGCCACATCTGATATGCACAATTCGCAAAGAAGAAAAACAAAAAAAATCTAGGAACTAGATACATTGAAAGCACAATGAGAATAATAAGTGTATAAAGGAAGCCCATAAAATCCATCAAGATATTAACCCAGTATCAGCAAACACCCTCTTGTTCCACTCTTGCCATAGCAACCAAAGAATCACACAAGGAATGAGATTCCAAACAACGCTCCTTTTTCCTTTCTTGTAGACATGGCATTTCTATTCAGAAGATGCATCTTTCTCCAAACATGAGACAATCCACCCCAACATCCATACCCCTATTTATCAGAACATCATGTCAATACATATTACATGATCAGTATCTTCCCCCACGAGATCAATATGGGAAAGTGGCAGCATCCATAGGTGGCCTAGCATCCACCAAGTGACTTTAAAAAAGTAACAAGAGTCTCATCAAGTTTCCGACCGCTCTGAACTCCTCTTTGTTGAGAGTACTTCGAAGATGTAGATTCCATTAACTCCTGTAGTACCTTGAACATAGAACTCCTGCACTCACCCCTTATCAAGCAATGAGATCTGATAGAGTATAGGTAAGACATCTTTAAGAGCAATAGAACCGTGCCTCTTGTCATGCCAAAATTTTTCTTGTCCTCTTTTCCGATAATATGCCTTAAAATATATGACTGTACCAACTACAAGACAAGATCTCAAGATAGTCAATATGGGTCCTCACCACCCATCAATGCATGGTGTTCTTTGACTCATTGTTACTCTTGATGGCAAAGATGTTACTCACTGCAAACCCACATTGGGTTATTTACACAACGGAATGGAAATAATTGCAAAAAATTGAACCATTTTCAATATCTCCCTTATGTAACACATTGGGATTATTTAGCTACTATTTTTTTAGAGACAATAACATAAATGCACTGGAAGAAATTAGGCTCACATTACAAAAGTTTTTCTGCAAGCATGTACACAAGGCGGTAAGGGACGATTAACCACCCATTCTCCACCATTACTCACTTTAATAACTCCTCCACAAACTATTAGTGTCATTGCCTCCAAAGGCACTTCCCGTTACGGAAGCATTCATATTCTTGAAGGTTGTAAGTTCCAACCCATCCCTTTAGGAAGATCTACCAACTCCCACATTAGAGGTTTATGTGTTTGTATGTCCTATCTTCAATTCCTTGGAAAAAAAAATAAAGATTAATTCTCAATGACAACTTCATTAAAGCTCTCCAATTTCTATGAGGCTTCTACTGACTTAAACTTTCAACTATTTTATAACCATAATACTTTAAATTCCGAAATTAAGTAATGTTTCTGATTTATCTATCAAGTTTTCAAATTTTTAGGAGTAGGAAGTACTACTTTTATGGTTATAATTATTGTTTTCCCTTATTTAGAATAAAATAGTTTTACTTTGCAAAAACAATAACAGATTTATATATCTTATTAGATGACATAAAATTATAGAATTAACTTGATTATCAATATCGTTATATGCACAATATACCTGCTATATTTATATTTAGTATATTTATTCAAGTATAAAAAATTGTAACCGAAAATTTCAGCCACCTAGGTAGCTTGGGCACAAATAGAAGAAATGACTTATGGTTAGGGTTGCTCCAGTACACATTTCCACATGTTTCCCTAGTACAACCAAAACAAACAGATAAAGAGTGAATATGCTGTATTGTATTACAAGAATTTGTTGTGAATTGCTACATGCTTTAACTAACTGAATCAAAGCTTAGACTCATGTTGATGTAGTGCACGTCAATGTTCATAACACTCAAGGTTGTCAAATCATGTATTATTAACCCAAAAAGTATATGCTATAAGCTAAAAAAGTTGTGTACTCATTGTCCACGTGTGTAGAAATTGTTGGCAACAAGCAGAATCAAAGTAGAAAAAGTTATTTGGATTTTGGTGAAAACATTTTAAAAAACCCAAACCCATTTTCTCTTAAAAAGCCCCATAAAGAAGACAAGAAGTGATGCAAAAATACCCTATTTATCTCTAAATAGCCTTCCGAGTGCATTGGAATACTAAAGTTTTGGTTAAAAGAAAAAAAAAATATGTAACTGGGTTGGGCTGTAACCTGTTTATATGTATTGAACTGTATCGTGGTTGTGTATTGACCATTTCATGTCAAAACCGATGCACTAACTTTACTCGTATGGAAACAGTAAGAACTGTATCGTATCATATGATATGGATAACACTGGTGTTAATCTGAGTATTCACTTGGAACACGGTTTTCAAATGGACTAAGACTTATGGAATGGTTAAGGGAACTGAGTTTCTGACCTCTGTGGGGGGATTCGTTTATTTATGTTTAATGGTGAAGCCCATATTTAAGGGTTAGATTTGGTCACTCACCCTTCTCGCTTTTTTTTAATCAATATTATTGAAAGACTCCTTCGCTCCCAGTACAAACAAGTCCCACTTGGGATACAAGGATTCAAACAAAAAACATGTAAACAATGATAAAGGGCGCCCAATGTAGTAATCAAATCACGCCCAATGTAGTAATCAAATCACATCTTCCGTTGGAACACCTCTAGCATCCATAGCCTTAGTGTTGAAGATCCTACAGTTGCATTCTTTCTAAATAACCTAACAAATGGCGAATGGAGCCAACTTCCAAAGGTTTCTACCTTCTGAGAAAGAAGAAATGGAGGTATTCCACACCATATATCACTCGTTCAACGACAATGAAGAGATGGGAGCAACTCTAAGCTCGCAGCACAACAGGAGCAAGCCATGTCAATCAATATTCATGGTTCTATGAGATAACACTTTGTCACTTTAAAGAAAAGAGCATAGCCCAGCAAATCAATGTTTGAGCATCGCACCCATCCATAAATGAAGCTAAATTCAACTTTGTGTTCCCTTTACCCACGACTACATCAATAACCTGCAAGATCTAATTTTGAAGGAATGCTCATCCATAGGCTAGCACCATAAGGCAATAGTAGATGCTCGGAAGCCAATTGGATCCTTGAGGATCATATTTGGTTCTAATGCTTTCCTTCCAAAGATTCATCCTCTATATTGTACCACCAAAGGTGCCACTTGCAAAGTATAAACAAAAATATGAACCTTCCAACTTCTTCAAGAGTAGACATGATTTCCTAGTTCAACACACAAAATCTTTATCTTCATCACCGCCACCCTCAAGGAAGTTCATCACCAATGTTTCAAATAAAACACCATATGAACGATGTATTACATTGATATATTGGAACACATGCTTTAAATAAGGTGAATCTACTGCTTTAGCCTACCGCACCATGCTTCCACTTTGTAACTTCCACTACCATAGCCCATATGTGCTTATTCCAGTTCTTGCTCACAAAACAAGACCCAACTCACTATTAGGATCTTCCCTAGCCCCATACACCACAAACTCTAGAGAATTTCGATTTTGAGCCAAGAACACACTTGAAACATGTAAATAAGACTCACCCCAAGGCTTTGCTACCCAATCTACTTAAAGGTTTACAAAATATGAAACCATGATTTCGACAATATCACCTTACTGAAAATTCTCAATGCCTTGAAAAATGCCAATGGCCAGCCCACTCACAAGCATCAAAAGATGTACAGTCGAAAAGCCACCCAACTTATCAATCTTTAACCAAAACTCGAATTATAGATAAACTATGTCGCGTAGTCAAAGGTATCTTAAAGCTAACTTACATAAAAGGCCCAAACAAATACCCAATTGAGTTTATCCTATGTAGTTAAATCAGAAAGCGATCGTAGCGCGGTCCAGGACCGAATTACGATTAAGCAGGATTAATCGGTCAATTTTTCAAAGTATGTATTTTTAAAATTTAATCATAGTTATAGATTACAAAAATAAATAATTAATCAAAATTGTGTAAATTTGTAATTATATAACTTCACAAATTAATCAAAGTCATATATTACTTTAATCATTAATCAAATGAATTAATTTTGCAAGTTGCAACACTTGTATCACTACAAAGTACAAACAACCTAACTTTCCAACATAGTGATAAATCGGCGAGTCGGTAGGGCCGAGTAATCAGTGACTCGCCGATTAATCGGTGATCGCTAAATCCCAACCGATTTCACCCAGTTCGGTTCGGTCCAACCCCAAATTGTGATTAATCGACGATTTTTTGCAGCATTAAAACTTAGAGTCTACCAACTCATTAGCAACCATCGTTGATCATAGTACCATACCATCATGCATGCTCATCCCTTACAAAAAGCAACATGGTCCAACCTAATGGAAGAGTCCAAAAACGTTAAGACTCTTCTTACCATGGTTTATGCATCAATTTTATACGTTATACCGACAAGGATAACCGACTAAAATCATGAATCGAACTTGCCCCTTCATGTACCAAAGAAATATAAGACTCCAATCCAAAAGGCATGTGTCTTAAAACTCCTTCACTACATCCATAGCCTCAGAATATAGAAACTCCCAGCACTTAGTTACAAAAACCCAATGGAAAACCATCTAGACCCAGACCTTGTACCTCCTACAACTTTGAAAGGCCTCAAAGATCTCTAACAAGCCTTTCCTTGTTTCCATGAGAAATAGCATGGAATCCTAATGCCTCCAGTGAATATCTTAGGACTGTTAGCCTTCACAGAAAATCTATAACAAAGTTCTTCAGCTAAGGGCAGGCCGGCAGGGAGAACTCTTTCCGGTGAAATGTCTTTCAAAAGATTTGCCAATCTACCTTCTGCCTTTCCCTTTCCTTATTTGCACCAATCTTTCAAATTATCTTTCACCACTTTTTAAATTTTTACCAAAAACCTGTACTTTGCTGATCCTTCACAAGTCACAATCACATTCCCCCCCGCCACTGCTTAATCAACGAAATTAAACTCTGGTCTTAAAACAAATATGAATCAGAATGGTACTTGCTGGCTATTCTAACTCTGGCTTCAAGCAAGACGTGTGTGTGATCAGCACCCACCATAGGAACATCATCCAACGTCACTGCCCCAAGTAATCTTCTCACTCTTTTCACTTTCTTACTCTGATTGCATATAGTTTTTAACTTCTCTTACCATTATATCTAACTTTTCGTGACAAACTATAATATACTAAACAACAAACTACAAGAGAAACTTACCAAAGTAATAACTAGATTTATCTATAAGCCAAAGAAAATCAGGTACACGCGAAGATATACTCAAGCCCTAGGAAACACACACTTAAAAGGAAATTTTCAAATTGCACAAAATACTCCAAGGAAGGAAGACCCACTCACACTTAATAAACAATATTCCTTACATACATCTTGTCTAGTAATTTCTTCCAAATCTTGTAAGAGGACAGGAGTCCATACTTTAATTTCCTACCTGGATCCTTGCCAGCCAGCCAATCCACTGATCCGCTGAATTGTCCTCCCTATAAATATGGCTATATCTATGTTCTTCCAAGTAGGGTAACATCATATAAACTCTGTTTACTGCGCTCCAGCTTACCCCAGGAGCTTTGCAGATGTGCATAATGTAGTTTAGACCACCATTTGAAACACTTTGAATCCATATCTTACCAACTCCTGATTGCTCCCACATTACTATACCTTGCATAATGGCCTGAATTTGGATGCAAATAATGCACATGTGCTCTGAGTTTGAAGAGGCATTGTACGATAAAACACATTTAAGATGGTTGTCTCTAAGTATCCCACCTATTGCTGCCACCTCATTGCAAAAATTACCATCAACAAGCCAAGTTTGGCATTGATGCTTAAAGATGTCTCCTTTTGCTTGTTCTTATTATGCATAGAGAAGAATCAAGGGCAAGAAAACTTGACCCTCCATTTGGTATAGTGAGGGCTGATTTCTGGGAAACCATTTTAACAGGGGTGCTTTGAACCATTCCGAATTGCGGATAACTTATATCAAACACCTAAAAAAATGCTTCATGATGTTTAAAAGTTGTTCAACAACATGATGCCAGTTACTTTGATTTGCAGTAGAAATTTTGTCATAAGAGTATCCTTGCACTCTTTTTCATATTTTTTCTCTAGAATTATTTGTAGCTACAAATGCAGCTGAGGTAATTTCCCATGATCATAATTTGGAATGCAAAACATGGAGGCGCCTTTACTTATTCCAAGATTTTGTGCGTTTGTGCGTGCGTTTTATGATCGATATTGAAGGTCAAAATGTATGATTTTTTATTGTTTGAACAAATTAGTACAAGGAAAGTGAAATATAAAAAATTATGAAGAGGAGGAGAAGGTTACTCGAGCAAAGAAGGAGAGAGGAGACGACGACGGAGGAGACGATGAAGAAGAGCCTCAGCTAGGGGAATGGGCATTTTCTCAAGAGTCCTTCGCTGCCTTCTCCACTTTTCAATGCACTCTTTGCTTTGGCTCGCAGCCTCAATACAGAGACGGACCAATCCTCCCTCTTCTTCTTCTTCTTCTTCTTCGACTATCCATCCTCTATCTCTATGCCTGCTTCTTCCTTCTACCTCCTTTTTCATCTTCTTCTTCAATTCAGCTTCACTTCTGATAAGTAGTAGAGAGATTACAGACAGAAAGAGATGATTGCCAGATCAAATTGAATCGATCTGAAATGGTTAGGTGTTATGGATGAATCTCCTTTTATCTGTGGGAGGCATAAGCATGATATATACATACGGTTTAGGTCAACGTTCACATACTTGACACCCAAGTTCTTTTGACATCCAACCCAACCCATTCCCAGCCCAATCCCAATAATTACCTTACGTGTTAGTGTTTAAGAGGCGGTATAAATTTTCAGAAAATATATGCCGACTAATGTTAAGAATAAAAGTAACTTTATGGTCGAGTGGTTAGGGCTGTGTGGGTTTATTTTCCACGTCCTAGGTTCGAGACTCTTATGGTGATAGGTTAAGCCTATAGATTGGACGATGGTCAATGAGTCACATTTGGTGGTAATCACTGTGTAAGACCGTGCAGGAACCCTTACAATGAACTATAAGTATGTTTGATAACACGAAATGGATTCTAAGGAGAATCTTCTTTTCCTCGAGTATGCTATTTGATTGACTCATGAAATTTGAATAGTCAACAAATTTCATGGAAAATTGAATATATTCATAAGGTAATTTTTTCTTATTACACTTTATTTCATCAAATAGTTGATATCATTATATTCTCATATTTATCTTCATTTTTAGTATTTTATCAACTGTATTTTAACAAAAATGCTAAGGCTTACGCCGCAATATTGCTCTATATGCTCAAAAAATAGTCAAAGGTAAAGAAGCTAACGTCTGTATTGACCTATCACATATCATCATCTAATCATAGCTCTACATGTTTCAAAATATTGTCATAAATCCAAAAAGAGGCATATTAACTTTAAAAGGTAAAAATATATTTTTACCGAAATTACAAAATAACAATTATGTTTAATAGATCTCAACGTGAGAATTATCAACGGTGAAAATTATGTCAAAATTGGAGTTAAGGTTTGCACTATAGACTTGGTCAAAACTCGATTAAATCAAAGCTCAGTCAAGGTCTAATCAACGATAAACTTTATGGTCAACCCTAGTATAATAATCAAAGTTGACCAAGGTCAACTCAAGTCAATAATCAATACTGACCATGAACAACTCTAGTTAGCAGTCAAGCCTGGTCAACAATCAAGGTCAAGAAGGTTTATTTTCCTTAGTTTCTACTCTTTGGAGGAGTGGATGAATTGGAGACGAAGGAAAATAGCCTAAATTTAAGATTTTTATTCTTTAGAGAGATAATTAGTCATGAAAAATATTAGGTTATCAAACAGCCTTAACTCGCATTCAAGAAGGAATGAATTCATTTTCTATGAAAAATGTGTGTATCAAACAGACCCTAAAATCGCTTTAAGGCTGGAATTCCATAGTCCATCTTTCTTAACAAAATCAAATGTTAAACATGCCTCGAGATGATATGTAGCAAGGACCCAAGAGTGGATTTAGTCCGGGATATAAAAAATTCTTATAATATTTACATCATCTAAATAATGCCATCGTTTGGTGCTAATGGAATTAACTAATCACTCCACAACTCCTTTTTATTCCTTACTCTTTCACATTTGTTTCCTCCAACCATAAGATTACTATGAATTCCTCACTTTTTTTTATGATCTCATTCATCTTCGTAAAAATCATTTCGTTTTTTAATTTCCCAAGAACTTGTAGAGATCGCACCACCACTCTTAAATACCAACTTTCTTGTGAGCATTTAGGTGTGAAATTAGTTTGAAATCCACCATTTGGTATAAGGGACACAACATTATTATACTGATTGGGTCCTGATTGAGCACCCAAAACCAAATTTGGCATTTTTTTAGACAAATTCTATTTTAGTTTTTATGGATGAATGTATTGCATATCAAATTTTAATTATTTTCTATCATTTAAGAATGGTTTATACTTGAATAAAGGAGATCTATAGGCATTCAACTTGATAATTAATCCTTTAGTTTGGAAGGGGAGCATTGGTATCCAACACCTTCATTACTATGCCAAAAGACGGGCTCAAGAATACAACAAAAGGGTGTACAAATACGACTTTACCCTTTGAATGAAGAATAAAAGCCTTAATTCCTAACTCTAAAGCTCCACTAAAGCTTTTGTATATTGTGGTAAATCCTCCTCTTTGAATGTATTCGACGACGACTCTATTTGGGTCGGCCTAACTAAGTCATCCGCTACCGCATTGGGCTATATGTACACTCAAATGTAATCACATTGTATCTGGATCCTAAGCAACTCAATTTTCTATCAGATATTATGCAAAAACCAATTAAATTTTGTATGCTTGATGGAACCATTGAACAACCAAGTTTGAATTTGTTAGAATTATTACCTTATTGCTATCGAGTCCTACACATATCCTTACACCTTCCAATGGAAAAAGCTAAGGATTCCGCCTTATTGTTGGTCCCCTCGCCCAAAAATATTTGTTTAGCTCGAATGCATATGCCCACCACAGGCAACCTTGTTGTCAATGGAAAACCCATTTGTATTTACCACTATCCAACCCTGAAAAGGACCAAAATATCACCATAGGTGGTTTTGGTATGAACTCCTTTGGTGCCAAACCAAGCAGCCCCAAATTATCTTCCCATCATAATTTGGTTTGCTTGAGATAACACATTTGACACTAGCTGCAATCAGTGACAAACTTTGATAATTACGTAGTTACCTCTCCAAGGCTTATCTTAATACTTCTTCTTGTTCCACTAAATCCATACCTTATTATCTACCAAAGGATGAACATGGGTGTAATGTCAAAAAACATACCTATTTGCGAACCTTTGTTTGCCCATCTAAACCAAATTGTGGGCAAATTGTAGACCTCATTCGGTCTCCTTAATAACTGCATATGGTAAAGTAGCTCAAAATGTTGCTGAAAGGGAACAATCTGTCATTGATTTCGTTCTCATGGGTAATACATTTGTATATATACAATGGTTGTAGAGTTTGTTACAACTACTTGATAACTACATATCTGATTTAGTATACTACAACTCATAGTTCACAACAACTAGATAGAGTTCAATTTCGATATGGTCTCCTAACAGTTGCCATGTCCTTGCAGCTAGGTCCTTTTTTATGAACATGTGTTTGGGTGTTTCTACTAGTGACAAACTACACCAACAACATTTTGATACAAAGTCAATACCACACTCTTGAGTACATCAATCAATCGGAAGAACTCTTTTTACGATTTCCATGATAGTGTGGAGACCTTGGTAGGAACAATAGGGTGGCAAGGCCCATAACCATGTCTTCGTCCATTTGTGTCCGATCATTCCATTATTGGTAGTGATGAGACATCAATCAGTCATACGATCACAGCCGTACAGGTGGCATAGGCTGACCCTAGTACGTAAAAAGCTTCAGCTCAGTCCCAAGCGAACCCATACCCAAACTGTTGTTCAACTCGTAAGTTGGGTGCTCAGGCCCAAGACACGCCAACCCAAGAGGCATGAATCTTAGGATTTGGCCCACGTCAATAAAGCTCGAAAAATGAATCTCAGAGCTATCACAGGCCCGAGATCCACTCGTACGAAATTAGCTCTTAGAACAATCAAGCATTGGGTCCTAAACAGAGCCAAGTGCCGAAGAGACCCAATCATGCACAAGTAAGATCTTATGTGAGATCTATTATATCCATCACGCCCTCGATCGTAAGGACAGTTAGGAGGGAACATTCGCTATAAGAGATGGTGAAAGGAAGAAGAAAGGTACGCATAAACAATGCAATTTACATATAGTCTTCACTCTTAATTGCATCAATATCTGACTTAAGCATCGGAGTGCCTTTGGCCACCACAATGATGGTCTATGGCTTACCCGCTGCTCATTTTTGCAGGTTCGAGATCATCAAGATCAGACCTGAATACTTTAGGTAGGCATCATCCAAATTATCTTTATCGTCTTCTTGAGAAGCTTTTATCAAGCATTCAAATGAGAACTCGAGTGCCTTAGCTCTCTTCTCCAAAGGCAAGGGACTAAAGTCATCTCGACTGATGTCTTTAAAATGAGGCCAAATGTATGTTGCTTGTTGCTCCATTTTGAACTAGCCCAGGAGAGATCAACATTTGTTGTAAAAACTAAAATTGCCTCTGCTAATCTTCCACAATGAATTAACGATGAGCATTTCCCTCATCTCGATGATTTATTCAATAAAGTTTGTTGTGTCTGGCTAAACAAACAAGCTTGCTAATGGGACTCCTTTTACAAAATACATTCTTATTATAAATACTCTCCACATAGTGCATATTAAAAACACTCCAAAGTGCATTTGATGCAGGAGGATCCGAGTCAGATGATGCTGAGCTGTCAGATAGCATGTTATTAGTACTAAGGTATCTTGAATTAGCAGATCAACGCAAGGATGGTAGGAAATCATAATCTTTTTTTTTTTTTTCTAATTTGGCAGTTTAGGGTGCGCTTTAGTATTTTGGCCATAACTTTGGCTACGAGTATTAAAATCGCGCATACGACCCCAATTTGGAAAGCTCTTTTCGACGCGCATGTCATGGTCAACAAGCAACGCTCATTGCAAATCTTTTCAAGGCCAAAATCCACCGTTTTCCCTTCCGAATCTACAAATTTAGTAATTTTTTTTCCCTTTTATAGTAATATTTAAATTATTGTTTAGGAAGTGATTCTGAACCCGATTTGGGCTAGATTTCTGGCAGTTTATTTCTTTTATTACGTATTTTGTCTTAGCATGATTATTAGGGTTTTGATATTTTTGGTAAAATTATAATAATCACGAGTTTTAGCTATAAAGCCCGGCTTGTGGGGCTGATTTTAGAGATACCTTTGATTTGAGTAATTTAATTGAACATTAGAGTTATTTTCTCTGTGTTTTTGGGCGAATCTCTTGTATCATTCCTTGTGAATTGTTTGTTGAATTAGCTTGCAGGATAATCACTATTCTGCCCGGCGTCAGCATTGAACCAGAAAATTTTCACCACGTGAAAAGCTAATGGAACTGCCAAGTCTCCTTCCCTGATTTGAAGGTTTATCCCTGACAAAACAATCTAATTGTGCTTATTTGTTTTTCCTTCATGATCACCCCAAAAGAAATTTGTAATTATACTCTAATTTTTTTCCAACATTTCTCATGGTACACAAGAAACAACAATTGTATAAATCAACACTGAACAAAAAACATGCCAGATAGCCAGGCAATAATAGTCTCGCCTTCCACCCTTCAACTTTCATCTGATATTTTGTAACAGTTTGTAAAAAACAACGATTTTGCACATTTCTTGATAAATAGTGGGAGGATCTTAATGAGTACCCCATCATCTCCTTCAACGTAAAGATCATGTCATTGGGAGCTTTTTCCTCCACTGTGAAGGAACTTTTGGATTCATTGATTTTTTCTGCCCGGAAACAATGCAATTCCTTCTCAAGAAATTGAGACATTTCCTAATAGACATCTTCTTGCTATTAGGAAAAGTTAAATATCATCTGCGTATAAATGTGTGATCAACATACAATTTTTGGGTGTCCAATAATAACCAATGTAACCACTATAAAAAAGGCGTTAGTGCATCACATGTTCAAAACCTCCGCTGCAATGACAAAAAGCATAGGTGAAAGGGGGTCGCCTTGCCTTAACCCCCTACATGATAGAAAACGAACCTTGTAGGCGCCTAATGAAAAACACAAGATGTAATGCAATTGACAATGACTGGACAACCGCATTACCAAAAACAAACCTCTTCAGGACCGCTGAATCCCCTTCCAACCTATCGTTGGCTTTCTCCATGTCAAGCTTGAGAATGACAATATTCCTCCCGAAAACCTTTTTTCGCAAAAGATCACATGCATTCTTAAGCCAACGTAATATTTTTTTAGATCAATCGACCTTTCACAAGAACACCTTGTTCTTGTGAATTATTGTCAGATAGCAAGCTGCAAGTCTACCACAGAGAATTTTGCAAAAAATCTTGTAAGCCAAATTAAATAAACTAATGGAGCTAAATTTCGCAAAATGTTTCTGTTTTTCCATCTTAGGGATCAAGGTATGAAATTGGTTGTCAAACCCCCTGGGGAAGAGACGCCTAGGAAGAATTATTTGGTCGCTTCCCAAATGTCTAGCTTCATGTATCCCAACATACCTGGAAAAGTCATGCAATTAATCCATCCGACATGGCCTAGTGCACTCTCCTGAGTTATACTGAAAGTTGCACTTAACCTCTTCCAAGGAAAGGGACACAGAGATTATTCTCATTTGAACTAACACATTTTAGAATGCAATTCATCATGTCCGGGTCATGCGTGTATAACTTATTCATCTCATTTTTATTTTTTTTCTTGACATAATCTGTGGTAGAGCAAATAATGTTTAGTGTTGGAATTAAGTTGTGAGGGTCGTAGACGACCCCTTTCATCGTACCGAAAAGTCACATAGTCACCGTATACCAAATCAAAACCCGGTATAAGCATTGTCACACGTGCTGTCTAACCTATAGGTCAACACCCATTAAAAAAATAACCATGCCGCAGGTGAAGGACAAACCCACACCGCCCTAACCACTAGGCCATAACACCATTGGCGTTTATGTTATGTTGTTCCAAAGGTTATTGAAGCACCAGTCAACACACACTAGACTCATTTCCTCCTCTACTACTATTGTATGAAGAAAGAAGAGAAGAAGCAGAGCAAGCCATGCCATCGAAATCTGACGACGATGACAGAAGTATTTTAAGTAAAGCTAAGCACACTCGCAGTATGAGGTTAGAGATCCGACGTTTGAGATTAAAGAAGAATTCTGTATCCTACGAACATATGGCGGACACTAGCAACCACCACATGATGATGTTATCACCTTCTTATTCTTCTACTACTACTACTACTACTTCTAGAGACAACAACAACAACAACAACAACAACAACAACAACAACGTTGCGGTGGCAGAGAGCTTACACCGCTACGGGCGTGTTTCGGTGTGTGGAAGGAGGAGGGAGATGGAGGACACAGTGAGGGTGGAGCTAGGGGAGAAGACGATTTCTTCGGGGTGTATGATGGACATGGTGGGGGCGAAGGTGGCACAAATGTGTAGAGATCGGTTGCATAAGATACTGGCTGAGGAGATTGTTGATGAAGGAGGAGGAGGAGATGAGACAGAGCTTGATTGGGAAAAGGTGATGAAAGATTGTTTTGCAAAGATGGATGAGGAGATAAATGTGAGTTGTGAAGACGAAGAGAGAAATGGGTCCAATTCTAGTTTGATGAAGTTGGTCGGTTCGACTGCCGTGGTGGCGGTGGTGGAGAACAGGAAGCTGGTTGTGGCTAATTGTGGCGATTCTAGAGCTGTCCTATCTCGTGGGGGTGTTGCTATACCTTTATCTCATGAACATAAGGTACTCGTTTTTTTTTTTTTTTTTTTTCTTTCATTTTTTGTTCAATATCCATACTTGTTTCACGTTCAAAATATTCAATTTATAATTAGTTTAATTAGGGAAAATTCTTTATTAGATATATCTTTAAAATGACACACATTATTTTGTTGAGCTATTAACTTGCACCTCACCACTACCACCTTATTAGTATAGGTGTAAATTTCCAATTGATATATTATATATCTGGATACCAATTCTCAAAATAGGTTGTAACATATCATGATTTATTGAAACTATTAATGTATAGAAGGTTTAACTTAAATAAATGTACGGAAGGTAGAACTCATACCTCAGACCGAAAGTAATTGAAATATTAACCAAAGTAACTCGCGAAAATTGAAGTATTTATTGTCTATATTTGGATCGAAAAGCATTCATACATACACATCCCATGTACTCAGTCTCTCAAGTCACTCAAGGAGGATACAAAGCCAAGATCTTGGATGGTTGATGGCTTAGTTGCATACAAAGGGGTTGAATTGATGACACTAAAAACTTATCAAGTCCGGCAAAACCATAATATTTCAAATTGATTGTCAACCTTTAAATCTTCCTTTTATTTATAGATGGTGAAACGGAGAACATAAAAATTAAAAATAAATGATGACGATCTAAAATTATGTAATGTGAGCAAAAGTAAGACGGTCAATGGACCAGTTGTCATTCATGACAAATCATCCATCTACAAATTTTATTACTATGAGGCTCGCGAGACATATAAGGTTGGAAGATGATCTCCCTTAGTGTGTGTTTTCGTAATGGGATACTTAAAGTTAAAAGCCGCGCCTATTCACATAAGGAAATAAATAAATAAATGACCGTGCTAACATTTAATTATTTTAAATCAAATGCATAAGATGTTATTTTTATCAATTTCTTTTTTAAGTGAATTTCTTATGCATTTTCCAGCCTGATAGATACGATGAAATGGAGAGGGTGGAAGCTGCTGGTGGAAGGGTCATTATTTGGAATTATTATCGTGTGTTAGGAGTGCTTGCTACTTCCAGATCTCTAGGCAAGCAAATGAAACTCCATACCTAGATATGTTAGGAGGGTCTTTGTATGCTGGTAACATAGTAAATTTTGATGCAGGAGATTACTACTTAAAACCGTATGTGATATCGGAACCTGATGTGACAATAACAGAACAAAGTAACACAGACGAGTTCTTGATTCTAGCAAATGATGGTCTATGGGACATAATGAGTAACAAGTTGGCATGTAATATAGCAAGAAGATGCCTCCATGGTAGTGGACTTGCAACAAGGTTTCATGTTCCTAGAAGAATAGAAAGTGAAACTTCAAATAATGTGACTTCAAAAGCGGCAGCTGTGCTAGTTGAGTTAGCAATGGCTAAGGGAAGTAGAGACAATATTAGTGTAGTCGTAGTAGAGTTAAAGAAATCAAGTAGTTTTTTGTGTTGATAAATAAATATTAGTACTTTTATAGTTTTATTTGTGACCGTGGTAATAATATATGGTGATTGTGGATATGGTATTTGGCATGATGTCTTGGGCCTGAGATATTTAGGCCTATATTTAATATTTAAATATTTCATTTAGGATATTTTAGGAAGATATTTTGGTTGATAGATATCTTCTATCATTGCTACAACTTGGGTGTTAAAAAAATGTATGCACTTGGTATGATTTCTAGTCGATAGAAGTACCTCAAAATTCTCTAAATAATTAAGTTTGAATCTAGTTGCAAGTTTTAACAATCTTTTTCATAAGCACTAGTACACGGTTGTTGGAGGTTGACACCACCAAATTGACATTGTAACAATCCTCTACTAAATAATTTCAGTGATACAATAAGTTGGATCACTATAAATAGTATCACTTATAGTACCATATTTTTCATGATGACAATTATTGTATTACTTTGTGAAAAATTGTTTGATGGACGGTTATAGCTTAAAAGTGATACTATTTTGAAGATTGTTACAAAAATGCCAATTAAATTTAGTGTAGCGTGAAATTCCATAAAAATGATTATCCTAGCTAAAAGCTATTTAGAAGCTCTAACAGGTGGGTAGACCGGAAAAGTGAATGTGTTTTAGATGAAATAAATTGTGATTACTTGTATGTCCAGTTGCTTATTTAGGTAAATTTTTTCAATAGATACTAGATACATGTATTTTTTTCCAGTAGATACATGTACATGTTGTGCCTCGAGTAATATTATGTCAAGTGCATTCGACAATTTTGCCTTCACAACGTTCATGTAATATAGTCATGAACTTTAACCTTATGAGTTGGTCATAAAGTTGAAACTTTGAAAATATAATTGTGTTTAGTTGCTCAATTGTTCATTTTAATTTGTTTAGATTAGTTAAGTAAGTTGTGTGATTTTCTTCCATTACTTAGCTTTGAAAATGTCGAATAAAGACATTATGATTTATTGGGACTTGATGGAATATGATTTCAAGAGTGACAATTAAATTAAATTCAATAATTGTCTTCATGGATATGCTTCAAGTAGACTTTCATGAAGTTTTCAAAAAGTTATGTACTACAATTCATGTCTTTATCTATTTTTTTTTCATCCAAACCAAGTATTACATCATGTTCAATTTATGATTATGAAGTTCTTTCAAATCAAATATAATATTACACGGTGTTGTTTGAAACAACCGAAAGAAATGGAACCGTCAATAACCTCCATCAATTAGAATATATCCCTTAAAATGAAAGACATAGATTGAGGTTTATTGACATATGACTTGGCATAAATTCTGGATCCAACCACATTAAGAAAACTTAAACTAGTCTTCCACCATGTAAGCATGTAAATATTGGTAACGATATATATGTCAATCATGAACAAAGTGACAAACTAGAAATGTGGTGCTATAGGATTTCCCAAATAACCATATTTTTATTGGAAAATTTTAATTGATGTATGCAAATTTTTGGATCTTGAATGTCTAGTACAACTAGTAAGTTTAAAAACTCAAGTTATACAAATATCAGACTTTTGAAATCCAATTATTAGGATTTACACATTTTAGACAAAAAAATTTAGACATATAATCTGTGAATCATTTTAGTTAAAACATCAAACCTCTATATGGTTTGGTTAAGTTCAATGTCATATCTAAACTCGAGAGAACAAAGTATCATATGGGATTCTATAAAAACCCATCTCACCTTAAAAAAAAAAGTATCTCAATATGGAGATGGTTCGGTTTCTCAAGTTGTAGGATTCTAATACCATTTTCAATGGTAATTTTTATGACTATTACCCATCAATCACAGTCAATTTCTCTTTCCTTCCATGAGATAATGAATAACTGCTATAAAGAAGCAAAACACACTTGTCAAGAAATACAATGATTGAAATTAAAGAAGAATGTTGGATCAAAATCTCGCAAGTGTGTAAGGATCGGTTGCATAAGATACTAGCTGAGCAGATAGATGAAGAAGGAGGCCGACTAATTTAATTGGGAGAAAGTGATTCTTAAAAATGGATGAGAGATGTAAAAATATTTAATTTATAATTAGTTTAATCAAGGAAAATTCTTTTAAATACCTATATAAAAATGTTCTTTTTTGTTATCTCTTAAAATAGCATACTGTAACACAAATCAATGCACCTATTAATATGGGATCGACTTCTAAAATTTTCCAAAAATTATATTGTGCCATAATTATGACAATTATGTATGCCCGATGAATTTTGATTGAAAATAAAAAATTTATGCAAGTTATTTAGATATTTAATGTTGGTAAGTTAGATGTATAATTTTAATAAATATCTAATCAATTCTTCTTCTTCTTGAACACATGAACTATTTTAGTTAAAACTTCAAACCCTTGCTTGGTTTGGTTAAGTTGGGGATATTTTTGAAGATTGAGAAAATAGACACTTTAGTTCTGTATGTATCACAATATTGAGATTACTCAATTTCTTATGTTATGAGATTATAGTTAAATATATGTTTTATTGGACACGTAATTGAAGAGCATGGGTATGTTGTGTGATTGGCGTATGATATAGTAAGAAGATTTTTGCATGGTGGTGAACTTATATCAACAATCCAAATTCATAAAACAATGGAAAATGCAACAAGTTTGACTTCAATTGTGACATCCGTGTTAACTAAGTTGGTGATGGGTAGGGGATGTAAAGGAGAGATATTCTAACTATTCCAACCTGATTACTCAATGCCTCTCAAGAAAGTCGTGAACACTGTGATTCATAGTTCTAAAAATATAGCAAAATGAACAACAATAATTTCATGAATATGTTCAATATTTTGAAGTATTGGCCTCTATGCCCATTCATTGCTTGCTCGATTGCTTCAGTTTAGCAATTACTAAAAATGGACTCTATTTTTCACCCCTTAGCATAATATAACAAACTCAGTTTTTTTTGCCGCTTATAGTTCACAAACTTATTAATTGACGTAAGTGCCAAATAATGAGAATTGATGTCAGAAGCAGGAAAATATACCTGTGTAAAAAGATGTCATTTTAGTGTAGTGTCGACCATCGAAAATGAAGTTGCACGTCCCTAATTTTTGCACTCAATTTGCAAAAATTGTGACAAATATTGTTACATAGTTGCAAAGATAATCAAAACTTGCATAAAATGGTTAATGAATGAATAGTTGGTGTGTAAAGTTCAAGAGAATTAAACAACATAAGTCACATATATTTCATGACTTCATATAATATTGACCTTTTGTAATATCATTGTGATACAATTTTAAGATATATAGTACATCAAACAAACTTCATCTACTATCATTTCAAAAGAATCCAAATAATTCAATTCGTGACTTTATGCAATTGTTTTCATTCAAACCAAATATAACATCGCATTATCTAAAACAATCAAAAGAAGCTAGGAATCCTCTATAATGAAAATTCTCCATACCTAGATATGTTAGGAGGGTCTTTGTATGTTGGTAACATAGTAAATTTTGATGCAGGAAATTACTACTTAAAACCGTATGTGATATCGGAACTTGACGTGACAATAATGGAACGAAGTAACACATACGAATTCTTGATTCTAGCAAGTGATGGTCTATGGGACGTATTGAGTAACGAGTTGTCATGTAATATAGCAAGAAGATGCCTCCATGGTAGTGGACTTGCAACAAGGTTTCACGTTCCTAGAAGAATAGAAAGTGAAACTTCAAATAGTGTGACTTCAGAAGCGGCAGTTGTGCTAGTTGAGTTAGCAATGGCTAAGGGAAGTAGAGACAATATTAGTGTAGTCGTAGTAGAATTAACGAAATCAAGTAGTTTTTTGTGTTGATAAATAAATATTAGTACTTTTATAGTTTTATTTGTGACCGTGGTAATAATATATGGTGATTGTGGATACGGTGTTTGGCATGATGTATTGGGCCTGAGATATTTAGGTCTATATTCAATATTTAAAAATCTAATTTAGGATATTTTAGGAAGATATTTTGGTTGATAGATATCTTTCATATATGATGAAATAAGAAGATTCATTGCTACAACTTGGGTGTTAAAAATATGTATGCACTTGGTACGATTTCTAGTCGATAGAACCTCAAAATCCTCTAACAGTGATAATATTTGGAACTTAATATTTGTATAATTAAGTTTGTATCTAGTTGCAAGTTTTAACAATCATTTTTATAAGCACAAGTACACGGTTGTTGGAGATTGACACCACCAAATTAACATTGTAACAACCCTCAAAACAGTACAGTCTACTAAATAATTTCATTGATACAATAAATTGGATCACCATAAATAGTATCACTTATAGCACCATATTTTTCATGGTGATACAATTATTGTATTGCTTTTTGAAAATGTGTAAAATTGTTTGATGGATGGTTACAGCTCAAAAGTGATACTATTTTGGGGATTGTTACAAAAATGTCAATTTGGTGTAGCGTGAAACTCCATAAAAATTATTATCCTAGCTTGAAGCTATTTAGAAGCTCTAACAGGTGGGTAGACCGTAAAAGTGAATGTGTTTTAGATGAAATAAATTGTGATTACTTGTATGTCCAGTTGCTTATTTCAATTTGTGTCAGGTAAGTTTAAATTTAATTTGTGTCAGGTAAGTATTTTCAGTAGATACATGTATAGGTTGTGCCTCGAGTTTTTATTTTATTTTTTTATAAGATTTCAGATATATTAAATTAAATATAAATACAGGAATCCCTAGCTGCAGGCAGGTGGCGGGCCTCGCTGTTAAGGTTACGGGAAATATAGTTACAAAGCCAAAAAAGGAGAAAAGATAGTAAAGTCTTAATATTACATATAATCGGCTTCCACATCCAGTGGATATTAGAGTCTACAACCACTACCCTAGAAAGCAAAATGGAATGAAGAGCTCCAAAGTCACCTAGCAAAAGTTCTCTTTGCCACTGTCTAGCCTGGACCAAAAGAAGAGCCGTCTCCGCAGCCAAACATTCTGCCATTGTACTATCATAAATCCTCCCCTAAATTTTCTATGCTATCCTAGAAAAAACTCTGCCCTGAGTGTCAACCGCACAAAGTCCAAAAACGCTCTTAGAAGTGGAAGGAAGGAAACTGGCGTCATAAGTCAAAATAACAAAGTCCCTATCCGTCTCCAGGGATAAAATGTGCAAGTTCCTAGACACGACATTGAGGTGGTGATCTTCAATGGCCCAAAATTGTTGGTGAAAGACAAAGAGTCGGTGCAGCCTGGTATTGGTGATGGAAATGTCGACTAGCTGGTGGTGACCTCGGGGATTAACAATGACACCGGTATCAAGGGCTTGGTGTAGGGAGACTGTATCTGGGGTGACCGGCTGAAGCGTAGCAAACCATTGTTTCTGCCAACACACCCAAGTGCGTCGAGTCGAGGTAAGAAGTTCGGAAGTCGAAAATTTTGCTTTCCTAAAGATGATATCATTCTGGTGAGTCCATATAGAGAGGATGACCGTTGTAAACCAAGATAGCATTTCATCTTTGAAAATTGGGTGAGCTGTCATTGAATCCCAAACAAAGGCGAGAAAATAAAGGGGGGATTCAATACCAGCATTGGTGTGATTCCAGATGATCGAGATAGGAGCGAGAAGCTAGAATCTACTAATGACTGGGCAAAGAAAAAAATGATGTAGGACATCCTCTGTATGACTTCCGCAGAAAGTGCAACAGTCATCGATAGACATGTGAGTCAGGGTGAGATTGGTTAGAGTAGGCAGGATGTTATGAGATAATTTCCAAAAGAGAAGAAGGGCGTTGGCCGGTTCCTTGATCCGCCAAATACCCCGAGCAATCTTTCTGTGTGTAAGAGAGCTCCAGGGCGGAAGAGTGGAGGATGTCAGAGCCAAATCTCGAAGAACCAAAGATTTAGTGACACTTTTAATTGAAAAGACACCTCTTTTGTCGAAGGTCCAGGTAAGCGTATCCGAGTCATCTGAGGGTCTTATAATGATGTCCAGTATATCCTTGGCAACAGGTCTTGGAAAAGTTGATTCAACTAAGGTTGTATTCCAAGAAACCCGATTGCCTGAGCAGGGGAGCCATAGATCCGAAATCTTGGTAAGATGGGTAGATGTGAGATTAGGGAGATCATCCGCCAAAGAGAATCCTGGTTTAACCTAGCAATCATACCACAATTTAATATCGTCCCCAGATATGATTTGCCAAAGGAGATGATGTTTGATGGCATGAAAAGTTGTGAGACAACCACGCCATGCAAAAGATGTAGAGGGTGGAGACTTGCACATCTGAAAATGGGTTTTGTTTCGACAATAAGTGGCCATAAGCTAGGTTGTCAGGGGGTGAGAAGGTCTAGCAAGAAGCTGCTAAACATTCTTGGCCATCAAGGCAAGATTTTTGTTTCTCGTAGAAGGAATGTTCAAACCTCCAAGGTGATGAGGTAAACATATCTGTTGCCATGTGCACAGATGACGAACATGAAAATTAGTGAAGCCGTGCCACCAGAAGTCCCTAGCAAGCTTCTTAATGGTGTCCATGATAGCCTTGGGGAAGAGGAAGGTTTGCATGGTGTTAGCCGGAATGGAGTGAATGACCGACTTGATAAGAACCGTCCTCCCAACTTGGGACAAAACCTTAGCCCACCAGGTAGATAATTTGGTGTTAATTATGTCGGTCAAGAATTGCAAATCTGAGGCTTTCTTGTTAGAGATGAGAAGGGGTGCGCCCAGGTATTTGTCCTTAGGGTTATAGATTCGGGACCCTAGGATTCGATTAATCATACGGGCATGGCGCTGGTGAACATTTGAGTTGAAAAAAACTGAGGATTTGTCAAAATTGATCGCTTGAATCGAGGCGGTGCAATATGATGATAAAATATCGTTAACCGCATGGGCTTCTTTTAGGGAAGCTCGGAAAAAGAGCATCAAATCATCAGCATAAAAAAGATGGCTGATTGAAAGGGAATGACTTCTAAGCTTGATTCCTTTGATTTTATTATCAGATTTCGCTTGGGTTAATAAGCGGGAGAGGGCTTCAGCTACAAAAATGAACAAGTAAAGAGATAGGGAATCACCTTGTCGCAACCCTCTTGAGGGAAGAAGAGGCTCGAGAGGAGAGCTGTTCAGGAGAACCCGGAGGGATGTCATAGAGATACACTGATTAATCATAGTGATCCAGTTTTCTGCGAATCCTAGGGCCCGACAGATTTAGAGGAGAAATGACCATTTAACTCAGTCATATGCCTTTGCCATATCAATTTCAATGGTCATCCATCCATGTTTTTTCCTTTTGCAATGTTTCATAAGATTCATGTGCCAGGTTGACATTATCGGAGATAGACCCGCCTTTGAGAAAGGCCCCCTGGTTTGGAGAGATGATAGACTCCAAAAAATGTTTAAGTCTATTGGCAAAAATCTTGGAAATAATTTTGTAGACAACATTGCAAAGCCTAATAGGTCTGAATTTGGCTGGGGAAACTAGGTTTGTAACCTTCGGGATCAAAGCAATGAATGTTTCGTTAAGTTTGGGATCAAGGGTGTGTGTAGTAAAAAAATTTACTACAACTTCAATGACATCATTCTTGACAATATCCCAATAATGTTGAAAAAAAAAGGCATGGAAGCCGTCCGGTCCTGAGGCTTTGTGACTACCCATCCCAAACAAAACTTGTTTGATTTCCTCATCGGAAGGGATGGCAAGAAGGGTTTCATTATCCGTCGTTGTGTTGATGGGATGGAAGAGATTTAGGATATTAGGTTGAGTATCCGGGTTATTAGACTGAAAAATATGAGAGAATTATTCATTTTTTACCGAGCCCATGGATGAAGCAGTGGAATGCCAATTATTGTTGTTGTCCTTAAGTCTCAGAATGATATTTCTCTTTCGGCGAAGGAGGGTGGACAAATGAAAAAAATCGAGTATTTTGATTTCCATCTTTGAGCCAGGAGTTGCCCGATTTGTTTCTCCAAAAGAGTTCCTCCCGGAAGTAGAGTTCCGAAAGACGATCATCCAGGGTAGCTATGGTCGAGGCATTAAGAATGGAAGGTAACACTACTAAAAAAATCCCCTTTTGCGACGACTCGTAGTGCGATGAGGGAAGTTTTGTTGCTCAAAATTATCATGGCCCGACGACATATTTAATATTGTCACGCAAGTACAAAAAATAGGTAACTACTTAACGCGACGAGCGATTTCGTCACGTCATAACCTCTGTCGCGACGCAGTTAAAGCCTTCGTCGCATACCTAATATGCGACAACGTGTCGTCGCTTAAAACCAAATATTTCTTCACCCTAAAATACATAGGGCTACGTGTCAACCACTTTAAACGACCAACTTTAATATCCTCGGGCGACACACTATTTTGTCGCCTAAATATAGCTTACGCGACGCACCAGAAGCCTTCATCGCCTAAAATTTAAGCGACAAAGTATTGTCGCTTAAACCCAAATACTTTGTCACCCTAACATACCTATTGCTATGTGCCGGCCACTTTGAACAACATCCTAGGGCGACAAACTTTGTCATCGCCTAAAGATATCTTACGCGACGAAGCGGAAAGCTTCGTCGCCTAAAGTATTCACAACAAAGATACATCCTAGGGCGACGAATGTCATCGTCGCCTACAGATAGCTTACGTGATGAATAGGAACCCTTCGTCGCATCAAGTATTCACAACAAAGATTCGTTGCTTAAAGAGAGCCGGTTCATCCCCTAAAACATCCTAGGGCGACAAACTTTGTCGTCGCCTGAAGATATCTGTCGCGACAAATTGGAAAGCTTCGTCGCATAAAGTCTTCCCAACAAAGATTCGTCACTTAAAGCGAGCAGGTTCGTCGCACAAGCTCTGACCTGTTCATCTTCTCCACGAATTAGAATAATCATGTCTGCGTTTTTCACTATTTTCTCCTCTCATTTGATTCTTTTTATCTGCTCGATTGATTTCTCTCACTATATACTCCAAGCTTCCAGCACTTAATTAGGCTTCGTCTTCTCTTTGTGTCGTCGGCGCCGGCCACACCTCCAATCTTCTCTCTCTTTCACTTGGAAAACGGTGAGGAAATTGCTAATTTTTTTTATTTTTTGAAATTTCATGAAATTAGGTTGCTATCATGTGGATTTTTGAGAGTGTCTCACATTGTTTTTCGAGTGCATACTAGATATCTATTAATTAATAATATCTACATCGTCCACTTGAAGAATTGTAATTGAGATGCTGTTGAAATTTTTCCACATTGAAACCTAATCGCATTAGTGTCGTTAACTCTCTTTAATTCTCATGTTTTGTTTATAAACTGAAAACAGGCGTAATGGAAAGACAGTGGATACAAAATCAGGACAAATGCTATGATGAATATTTAAATGGGATCGAGAGCTTCATTGAGTTTGCAAGGGCACATGTCACTGGTATGACGAATCATATCAAGTGTCCGTGTCAATGTTGTAACAATTGTTTGTGGCAGACATTCAATATGGTTCGATATCATTTGGCGAGGTATGGGATGATTTTGAATTATACGAGGTGGATTTATCATGGGGAGCAACGAGAATTTGGTTCGACTTCATCGAATTCCCAGCCACTTGTGCCGCACACTGATGAAATGTCCATGAATGATAATGACCAAGTTATGGGTATAATAAATGACGCTTATCCATATGCATCGATGAACGAAGATGGCATTGATGATATGGTAGGAGATATCGTACCTCCCAACATGTTGCAAAGTGAAGAGTTAGAAAACTATGAAAGACTGTTGAAACTAGCCCAACAAGCATTATACCCCGGTTGCACAGAGTTCTCCCTGCTTACTGCCATTGTGGAGTTGATGCATTGCAAAGTGAAACATCATATGTCGAATAAGTGTTTTTCTCATTTAATGGGAATTATGAAGCGGATGCTTCCGAAGGAAAACGTTTTGCCTGAGGATTATCGTAACGCGCAGAAATTGTTGAATGGTCTTGGTTTGGGGTATCAAAAGATTCATGCTTGCAAATACAATTGTGCATTATTTTATAAGGAAATTGAAGGGATGGATGCATTCCCTGTGTGCAATGAGCCAAGATATAAGCCTAATTCTGGTAATAAAACGAAGAAAATTCCACAAAAGGTTTTGCATTATCTTCCACTGAAGCCCAGATTGCAGCGACTGTACATGTCGACGCACACTGCGAGTCATATGAGATGGCACAATGAAGGAAGGGTTGATGATGATTTTTTGAGACATCCTGCTGATGGAGAGGCTTGGAAAGCATTTGATATCATGTATCCCGATTTTGCAGAAGGCCCGCGCAATGTCAGATTGGGGCTTGCAACTGATGGATTTAATCCGTTCGGGAATATGAGCTCTACTCACAGCACCTGGCCCGTCGTTGTTGTTCCTTATAACTTGCCCCCTTGGATGAGTATGAAATTTTTTTTTACAATGATGACTTTATTAATTCCCGGTCATCCCGAAAAGGACATTGATATTTATTTGCGGCCGTTGGTTGATGAGTTAAAAGACTTATGGGAAAATGGTGTACGTGCATTTGATAAGTCTACCAACACAATGTTTATGTTGAGAGCAGCCGTGATGTGGACTATACATGATTTTCCCGCTTATGGAAATATTTCAGGTTGGAGTACTCAGGGCTATAAGGCATGTCCGATATGCAACGATGATGTAACGTCTGATTTGCATGCGGGAAAGGTTTGTTATATGGGTCACCGTAGATGGTTGCCCCAGGATCATGAGTGGCGAACAAATAAGGTGGACTTTGATGGAAAAATGGAGAACGACACTAGACCTAGAGAATGGTCGGGGGATGACATTTTGGCTAAGTTGAATAGCTTGGAATTTGGTCAGATTGGCAAACATCCCGATAATCATGATACTAATTTGCACAGGTCAGCTACACATCTGAACTGGACGAAGAAGAGTATATTCTTCGAGCTTCCGTACTGGTCGAAATTAAAGATCAGGCACAACCTAGATGTGATGCATATTGAAAAGAATGTGTGTGATAGTGTGGTTGGGACAATTCTTGGCATCGAATGAAAATCGAAGGACACTGTGAAAGCGAGAGAAGATTGTATGAACATGGGTATAAAGAAACGGTTATGGCTTAAGAAAGTCGGTGACAAATGGGTAAATGGACATCCCTATTTTGCAGTTAAACCGCCAGTAAAGATAAAAATTTTAATTACTGTACAAAGACCGTTGCCAGGTGATTTTATTCAAGTGTCGTTGGTTTGATACAAACCCACATAAAGCCGGGAGTATTAAATGAGAATATGGTCTAGTAAGTGTGAACACAAACACACTTTTGTACGAGCATGATCCTTTTATTTTGGCAACTATGGCAAAACAAATTTTTTATCTAGATGATCCTAAAGCCGGTGGTGGATGAAAAGTAGTCCAGACGATCCAACACAGAAGTATATGGGACATTCCTGAAAAGGCTTCTGATGACGACACTGCTGATCAAGAGAATTCATCTTCAAGCATTCCCATTATCCAACAACCATTTGAGTTATTTGTCGAATTTCCTCCGATTGATGACTAATATGATGTTGAGGTATCACTGCAAAAGATGGAGTTTTAGGAGAATCTGAGGCAACCATGTCAGATGAATTTGAAGAAGAGGTCGAAAGTGATTACTCTACTGATTAAGATTAAATACATTTGAAGGAATATAATTTGTTAATTAGGTCATTTACAAGATGTTAATAATATTATGTATTTTGTTAGTTCATTTAATTAAATTTGTTAATGTACTATGAATTTTTTACCATAAATTTGTTAAATGAATGTCGAAGTTCAATTAATTAATTAAATAATGATATAAAATTTTTTCTCTAAAATAAACAAATGTGATGTTTGTGCGACGAAATTAGAATATTTCGTCGCACAAAATGTTCCCCCTTAAAAACCCGGCGCGTGCTTCTGGCGGCAAAAAAATTGGGTTGAAATTTTGAATACTAGCGCGACGAATTCTCTGATATACAGCGACGAAGGCTTCGTCGCGCAAACTCAAACCCATTTTATCAAAACTCAAACCCACGTCTCCTCTCACTCTGTCGTCCCCAAATCACAGCAGATGCAACATCTATGAGTTCATCTGAGTTCGTGATATCTTCTGCTTCTCTGAGTTCATCTGGGTTCATCGATTGCTTCTCTGAGTTCATCTGGGTTCATCTGAGTTCAAAATCGATGCAAAATCGATTGCTTCTCTGAGTTCATCTGAGTTCAAAATCGATTGCTTCTCTGAGTTCAAAATCGATGCAAAATCGATTGCTTCTCTGAGTTCATCTGGGTTCGTGATTGCTTCTTTGAACTCAAATCTCTGAGTTCGTGATTGCTTCTCATCGATCTCTGAGTTTCTCTCTTAGTAGAGAAGGTAAGATCTCTGAGTTTGTTTGTTATTGCTGTTTCTTTTTCTTGTTTAACAATACAAAGTGCCAGTGGCCACCTGCAATTTATTTTATCTTTGAGATCGACAACTTGGAATGTATTTGTGATTCCTGAAGTAGTACCCAAGAAAGAAACCAGAAAAAAACTTTGTAGATAAGTTACGAGGTAATACCTTTCCAGTTGCAATAAACATATGGAGGTAATACCTTGGATCAGTGTTTGAAGCTATAGATCCTGCTGTTACGCACTTGACACATTTTCGTTTAATGACGTTCTTTAGAACTGTTCACTTTCCCAAAATGCTGATATTCATAGTCTTGCCTTGCCATAGAGGGAGAGCTAGAGAATGCTGAGAACAAGAAAACGGGAAAGTTTACTTCAGGTCATATATATTTATGGTTTTCGGAGTCTGGCAGTAGATTGTTCCCTTAAAACAACTTAAAACTGTTAAGCCATATGTTATTGCGATTTGAGATTCTGCAACTGTTACATTTCTTAGAATTATGGATAAATGAAGGATGCTTCAAAACTTTTCCCTTTCTTCTGACATTGAAGTTGTCTCACAGAATATAAAGCGTCAGCAGAAGTGTCTACAAACTAAGCGCGAAGCTCTGGATAAATGGGATGATGATGCGACCTCTCTTAAGAAGAGAGGACTGCAAAGTTTTGAAGATCCAGAAGTGATTGATATAGGATTACTGAAAGAAGACAGAAATTGTTCAGGGTCGGATGACTTAGGCTGTTCCACTCCATCTACCTCTTCGTCATCCTTTGATGCAGTTTTGAACAGTAATGAGAGCAAACCCAGATTCAGGACAAGGAAACAGGCAAGCATCTGTCAAATGTTTTCAGTTATTCCAGTTCATCATGGTTTCTACATATGACTAAAGGGTGATTCTGTTTTCTCTTGTTATTGCACTCAGCAGAAGCAGGTAAAGGAAAACAAACACAAAGGGTGCCATCAATGTATGAGACCAGATAGGCGAGTTTTTGTCAAGTGCAAAAAATATGAAGAGAAAATATATTGTGTCCAATGCATCAAAGAATGGTAAATTCCTCAAGTTACCTTGTCATATTATGTTGGTGAATCAAAGTTGTTATGGTATTTCTTGTATGATGGTGTCAAATTCTAAGGTTCAAGTGATCACTGTTAACAGGTTTCCTCAAGTGTCGGAGGAAGAAGTTGTAGATGCTTGCCCATTCTGCCGTGGATTCTGTAACTGTAACACATGCTTGTACTCCAAAGGAAATTTCAAGGTCAGTCAATGTTGCATTTACTAAACTAAATTACTGAAATTTTCTATAATTTCTTTTGGAGTAACCATTTCTTGTTTAAACTTGCAGGCCTCACAAAAGGATGTTACTGACGATGATAAGATCCGGCATGCCCAATTTTTAATCCAGTCTCTTGTTCCTTTTTTGAAAGGAATACGTGAAGAACAACATAAGGAGATGGAGATTGAGGCTAGGAATCAAGGTATCAATTCACTATCTTAATCATAGACATAATAGTTGTATTTTCTTCCCATTTCCCATTCCCTTTCTCTTCTTCTTTTCTGTTTTGCTTTTTATTTTCAAGTTTTAATATGGAACAACTTAATTTGTACAGGTGTTTCTTTAAGTGAAATAGAGTTATCAAAATAATCATGTTATGCTAATGAACATGTTTACTGGTAAGCTTGTCTTCTTCGTTCTTAGTAATCTTCGTGCTCTATTCTAATGCCTTATTGTGATTAACATTTCTGACTCTGTTGTAGCAATAATTGTGCAATGTCAATATTTGATCTTCATAGAAGCTGCCCAAACTGCTCATATGAACTCTGTCTTAGTTGCTGCCAGGAGATTCGAGAGGGAAATCTTTTAGGGGGTGGTTCTAAGTCACCTGAAGTGAAGGCCATTGACTGCCTAGAGAACTGTCAGGTCAGTCCTTTCGCCTCTTATTTTTGTTAATTATTGGATTTGTATTTGATTATCTCTTGTTAATGTTGTCAAAATCAAAATTAGAAATTGTCATGTTCTATTACGGAAAGCTTTAAGCAATCATTCCACCAATTGATAGCTCATCAGGGATCTAGTAAAACAGTTTCATGAGCTAGAAGCACTTTAGTATAAACAGAGTTCATTATATAATCTGGGGAAATTCTATGAGCTTTTATGTTGAAACTTGGCCCCACATTTTAGCGCTACATAAACAGTCATTGGTGGTCAAATATGTTGTATCACAACTCTAATTCAGCTTTGAAATGCAGGTTGATATCAGTACACAACATTTCTTCAAAGGGTATACAGAAGGCAAGGCCTATGAAAACTCGTGGCCGCTAATGTTAAAGCTGAAAGATTGGCCTCCCTCTGCCAATTTCGAGGATGTGCTACCACGCCGTTGTGACGAGTTCATTAGTGCCTTGCCATTTCAAGAGTACACAAACCCTAGGTCAGGCTTTCTCAACCTTGCTGTAAAGCTTCCAGATGAAGTGATTAAGCCTGATATGGGGCCAAAAACATATATTGCTTATGGTGCCGCTGAGGAGCTTGGGAGAGGGGATTCAGTCTCCAAGCTTCATTTGACATGTCAGACGCGGTATTTTCACATTCTGAATAGCATTTACTATTCTTCTATTGGTTTTATCCGTGAATCATCATTGTTTGAAGATAACGCCCCTTTGGTAATGGCTTCAAGTTGCAACCCTCAAAATGCTTCCGATTATTAATTGAAATCAATTCATTTGCAAGTATATTCCACGTAAAACAGCTCATTTATCAGTATCTTTCTTTTGTTCCTTTCCAATTGGCATAGGTAAATATCCTGACACACACAAAAGAAGTACCAATTCCAGAATAGCAGAAGGCCAAAATGGAACTACTGAAGATGAGACATCGAGTTCAAGATGAGAGGGAAGGTGTAAGAACATTTAGAATGGATAAAAAAGTATGTGCACAAAAACCACATGATCATGTGGAAAGAACAAATCTTCCAGGTTTTCCCACAGGAAAAAATGAGGAAGAAACCGGAGGTGCTCTGTGGGATATTTTCCGGCAACAAGATGTATCAAAGCTAGAGGCTTACCTTTTAAAGCACTATAATGAGTTTAGAGATGTTTATTGTTGTCCAATTGAGAAGGTAGCAAATAAACTCATTTTCATGTTTACACATAATATTAACATGGGTATATCCATATATATAACTTTTGCTATTTCTATTTTTTTTATCATTAGGTTGTTCATCCAATTCATGATCAGTCTTTCTATTTAACAATGGAACACAAGAGAACGCTCAAGGAAGAATTTGGTTAGTTTTATCACATTTTTTGTGCTATTGATTTTACAAAATTAAGCTTTTTTCTCATATTATACCAACTCTGTTTCTGTATAGGAATTGAGCCATGGACCTTTGAGCAGAAGCTTGGAGAAGCAGTCTTCATTCCTGCTGGTTGTCCACATCAAGTTAGAAATCTCAAGGTTTGTACACACTCATCAGCTCCTTGTTATGACAAACTTTCATACTTATTCTGAACTGATTTACTTTCATACTTATGCAATCAACCGCCCAACTTGGAAGCAGTTGATTGCATAGCTAAAGTTCGTGAGGTCAACACCTCATCTTCAGCTTCGCAGCGGTCAGTCGGAATCGTTTCATCATTACAGTCAAAAGTGGAGGAATTACAGAATGAGTTAAATGCTGCCAAAGCGCGTGAGGCGGAGAGGGAGGCCCTGGAGGGGGAACAACAAGCACAAGAGGCAACTAGGTGGAGTATGTTATTAGGGGCTCTCCAGCAGTCGGGGATTAATTTGTCGAGCCTCCCGCTACTGTCGACAAACCATCATCAGCCACCACATCCCTAAAAAATGTACTGATGTGTTTTTTTAATTTGTAACTATACAGTACGGTTTAAAAATTTTAATTTGTAATGGATACATTATGATTTTACATTATTAATTTGTAAAGTTAATAGTATTTAAATAAATTAGCCAAACCTTTCTATGCGTGAGACGATTCAATTAATAAATATTTCAAATTTAATTAAAATAAATATTTGAATTAAAAGATTTCAAAATTATTAAACAGAACTTGAAGCGACAAAAGTTTTCGTCGCATAAGAATAGATCAAGCGTGTTTGGATCGACGTAACCTGTGTGACAACATTAGAGTGATGAATATTGTTGTCGCGTAAAGAATATCTTGTGCGATGAAAGGTTCGTCACCATTGAGTTAAGCCGACAAAGTCTAATGCGACGAAAAAGATCGTCACGATTGAGTTATGTCGACAAAGTTTAATGCGACGAAAGGGATCGCCGCGTAAGTATATTTTGCACGAAGAACAATTCTATTTCTTGCGACGAAATTAGCGTTGCGCAAAACAGTATTACGCGACGCACCCTTATGCAACGATCTTTGGTGTCGTCGCGCAAAAGGATTTCATAGCGACGAAGATTTATTTTCGTCGTGCAAAGATTTGCGAGAGTGTCGTCGCGCAAAAAGGATTTTGTAGCGACGAAGATTTAGTTGCGTCGCGCAAAGACTTGCAAGACAGAGATGTGGTGTCGTCGCGCAAAAAGGCATTTGTAGCGACGAAGATTATTTTTGTCGCGCAAAGACTTGCGAGACAGAGCTGTGGTGTCGTCGCGCAAAAAGGATTTTGTAGCGACGACGATTGTTTTTCTTCGCGTAAAGGCTTGCGAGACAGAGCTGTGGTGACAACCTTTGCGCGACGAATATTTTTTCACCCAATTTTTATGCCGACGAAATGTTGTCTATAGCGACAATTTTGACTACGTCCCTAAAGGCGTTTTTTTTGTAGTGTAAAGCTGTTTGCAAGTTATCTAAAGCTTCCAACATTTTCTTAATGTTGCCCTCAATGTTTCAAAAAACTCTTTTATTCCATCCTGTGAGTGCATAACTGAGTTTTTTGGTTTTAAGATGAAAATTTTGGGAAGGGGAGGGGTGACATCTAGAAAGCCATTGTGAATCTATAAGGTGATGACAACTAGGATCCCTAGCCCACATATGAAAGAAGCGCAAAGGCTTTCTTCTGGCATTGATATTGGTGACAAGGCTTAAACAAACTGCTCTGTGATCCAAAGTAGGAGTATGAATAGTCCTAGCTGTAGCCGAAGGGAAGAGTGTCATCCAATCAGTGACAGCCCCCGTGTATATGGAAATCAATCAAATGATGTGAGTTGCTAAAGTTCTTCAGGTGACGTACTGCTGAATCCATCACTTGACGTCCACCTAGCTTGTCTCGTTGGTCCAAGATGGCATTGAGATCACCCATAATAATAGTTGGACATTGGGTGAGTGCATATAACTGGGACAAGGATTGCCAAAAAGTGGTGCAGAGAGAGGGATTTTGCTCTCCGTAAACAAAAATAATACTCCAACTATCCTGAACAATATAGTGATCAATAGAACAATAAATATAATATTTACAATAAGAAATTATTGAAATAAAAATACCTCATCTCCAGAAAAGCGCTAAACCGCCAGAAAGCCCAAATGCTAGAACCGTGCATCCATGTCTATAACCAAGCCTTCGATGCATACGATCCATCCTGGAGCAGGTTGCCTTAATTCCATAAATAAACAAAATATCTACATTGGACTTATGGGAGAGGGTCCTTGGGGATCTGAACGCTTGGGGCGACCCTATGCCCCTTGCGTTCCAACTAAGGATCATGTCAACCGTGGCAACCTTACAGCGACGGCCACCATTGCCGTTGAAGCCGGGGGCGGTCCAGTAGAGGACTGGCTAGAAGAGTGTGTATTTTCAGCATTGGGGAAGAGCTTAGTGGGGTGTAATTGTTCGCAGTATTCCTAGGTGTGGGGTCCCTTTGAAGCTGAGATTGAAAAGTAATTTCCACAGAGTTCTGAAACTGGGTGTGCTTGGATGCTGATTGAAACAGTGTTTCCATATATTAAATAGGTACCTCAGCCATTTGTTTCTTAATTAGAATCACCACATTCTCATCTTCCTATGCAATATTAAACTTTCGTTTGCCCTTGGGAGCACTAACCAAAGTGTGCTTACAATGAGTAGAGATGATGGCCTGAATTGAGAAGGATGATTGTCCTATTGTGGTATGAGGAGAATGCAACTGTCTGCACTGGCGCCTTGCCATCATTTTGGCTATTGTTTTCCTTTTAGCTTCTTTCCCAAATTCAGCAAGAGGAATGAATGACTCACTAATAGAACCTTCTTGATTGGCAGGGTTGTATTGAGCAGTCTAGAAAACACCCAGATCCTGAGTGTTTAGAACCTCTAATTGTGATGTAATTGGCATTCTAGCAGTTCGCATGAGTTCAAGAGTAGGTGGTTCCGCAAGAAATGAGTCGATCATTATGTAGATAAACGGTAACTGAGGTCCAAACTCTGGTCCGTGACTGAGAAAACAGTGTTGAGATGAAAACCAGTTTGATGTGAAAACCCATCTGTGAAAGAATTCTCCACCCCTTGATTCTCCTCAACTAAGGTCAAAGGAGCAGCAGGTGCGGTTGATGTTGGAAGCGGGTTGCTGTGAGTCGATCGCATGTGTAAAAGGGGGGCGGTGGTAGTCGGCTGGGGAGGAGTAGGGAGTTTATTGTTACTACTAGACCCACTTGCTGTGTGATCTGTAGAGAAGGGAGTCTCAAATGGAGCCGAACAGGAAGACCGTAAGTTGTTGTTGATTTTGTCTATAAGGAGAGTAGCACGTGTGGCAACTAATGGTTCCATCTCAAAAGCATGAGTGTAAGTAGGGGTTTTGCCACGTGTCATGAGCAAAGTCATGTCTGTTGAGTTGAAAAAGAAGCCAAAGACAGCATGGTCTGATTGGCTGCTGTCGTTGGCAGTAAAAGCTCATGTAGTTCCCCTGTGAGGGTAGATGATGTTGCAGTAGAAGACTGTGGGTGACTTGTCGGCGCTGACTTTTGTGGGACAGTGACATCGTGATTGGTGGAAAGGGATAGTAGCAGTAGTGAAATGGGGGAGAATGAGGTGTGAGTATCTTTAGTGGAAGCTTGAGTATTGAATAAATGTGGGGTAGGATGTGATTGGTCAGTGGAAGAACTAAGTGGAGAGGCGGTAGTTGTGGGGATAGGGGTTATTGCTATATTTGTGGTGGGGGTTGGTGAATTTAAGGTGGTAGTAATTGGTTGTGGTTCTGCAGCTATGGTGGGGTTATTGTTATCAGTGGTAGGTGGAGGGATGTCCCGCATGGGTTTAGAGAGTGGAGAGAGTTGGGCTTGGGCTTGGCTCCATTCCATGGCATGTGTAGATGCATTTATCAACTGCATTTCTGGATCCTGATCAACCCGACCCGTGTCTTGAACGGTTAACATGGGTGTATCAAGGTTTTGAGTTCGAGGATCTTGGGAAGGATCATCTACGTGATCTGATAACCAATGTGTCTCGGAACCACATCATCTGATTTGAGGTGACTGAAGGACCTTCCCCAAAAGGCAGGGCCGAGGTTGCACTATTGTTGAGCTCTGAGCTTGTATGAAACTCAAGCTGGCTGGTGCTGTCCTGCTCCATTCTGGTACATCTTATACGAGAGTCAACCATGAAGGGGATCACTCGTTGCAAAACAATCAGATTGATCCTAAGATTAGTCACAGAACTTGAAGCTTGGGTGTAATCAGGACAAACATCACTAGCAACATGGCCAAGCATACCATAAAAGAAAAACTAGGCATGTTTTCGTAAACAAAATGAACCTGATAGATTCGTCCCTTCGATAACCCAAAACTGGTTTTCATCATGTTGGGCAGTGCTTTTGAAGTATCCAATAACACCTTGAATCTGATGAAAGGAATGTTCAAATTTTCCAACGCCCGAGTCTCGGCTGCCAGGAATCGTCCCAAGCAATTCGCAAGGACAATAACATTCTGTAGGGAGAGTTTTCTAGGCGAAAATTCATGTATACGTATCCAACATGGGACCTTATCAAAGTTGACTTCCCAATACCTAGGGGACCATTCTTCAACTGATACTAGCTTCCCCATAAGCATCCAGGGACTCTCCAAGATGACTTTACATTTGTCCTTCTCATCACTGAATTCCACCATGAAATACTGACTGGAATCGTGCGGATGTCCATCTAGCAGTTCCACTTGAAAGGCCAAGCAGTGGACCATTGTGGTTTCATTCTTATGGCAACGTGGTCCTCTCTAATAAACTGAGAGTTATAATATTTAGCCATTGTAAGTAACTTGGTGGCTTCCTTATCCTCATCCTCATTTTGAGTAAAGGAAGGTTCAAGAATAATGAGCTTGTTCGAAAAATGTTGACCAAGTTGGTGGATAATGAGATCCTGATAAGTGGGTGAAGCAGGTTGTGCGTGTGAGATGGTTCGAGAGGGGACAGTCGACGAGGAAGCCATTCGCATGGTGGAGGTTGGTTGTGCTTGGGTAGAAAATGTGGCAGCATGTTGTTGTGAGGACGAGTGTTCAGTTAGCCGTGGAGAGCGACCAACTGATTGATGTAGAGTGGGTGAGGGAATGGGAGTAGTCTGTTGGGTAGGCGTAGTAGTGGGCAAAGCAGGGGGTGTAGTTGAGTCCATGATTGGTTGGTGGAGAGATCATTGTGGTGAGAAGGGTAATGTAGTGGGGGAGGAGGAAATGGGTGATAATATAGAAGTGGGGCTGATAGGGTTAGGAGTGGGTTGAGTTTCCACTATGGTATCTTCATGTTTTAATACTGGGATGAGTGACAAGGGTGGTAGGTTGAGATTAATATCTGGGCGAATTAATGGTGGAAAAGAATGGCAGTTCGCGGAGGACTCCATGAGAAGGTGGCTGAGACAATAGTGGTCTTGGTGAGGTTGATTACCAGTTGCAGGAGCTGAAATGGCTTCAAAATGGGAGAGATGGTTTAAAAGATTGTGTGGACTTTGTGATGAGGGAGAAGAAATGGTGCGGGCGGTCTCATTTATTACAAGAAAAAGTTTTGATGTGAACCCCCTGTTAATTGCAAATGGTGCAAAATCAAGACAATTGATAGGGGAGTAGAGGCTGATGGGATACAAGGTGAAAATTGGAAGAGTGTATGGTTGATAGAGAGCAGTGAGACTGATGAAAGTGGAAACTTTCTCCCAGAAAGCGGTGCTTCAAAGACCTGCAACGAAGACACAGAGAAAACAATGAGAAAATGGGCTTAAAAGGGTTTGCACTTGCCTTGGAGAGAGGTCCAGGAGAATGGATAAAATATGATATGGGGGAGAGCATTCAGAGTGGGAGGAGATATTGTTGTAAAAGAGAACGAAATGAAGAAGAGGAGAGAAAGCAAACAATTGATGTTCAGGTAGAAGTAGCAAAACAATAGTAGAAAATGGGTTAGAGTTCTCTGGAGTCGAGAGCTCAAGCAAACCCTTGCAAGTTTTTATGTTTTGAATGAGAACTTGTAGGTTGTGCCTCGAGTAATATTATGTCAAGTGCATTCAACAATTCTGCCTTCACAACATTCATGTAATATAGTCATGAACTTTAACCTTATGAGTGGATCATAAAGTTGAAACTTTGAAAATATAATTGTGTTTAGTTGCTCAATTGTTCATTTTAATTTGTTTAGATTAATTAAGTAAGTTGTGTGATTTTCTTCCATTACTTAGCTTTGAAAATTTTGAATAAATACATTACGATTTATTGGGACTTGATGGAATATGATTTCAAGAGTGACAATTCAAATAAATTCAATAATTGTCTTCATGTATATGCTTCAAGTAGTCTTTAATGTAGTTTTCAAAAAATTATGTACTACAATTCATGTCTTTATCTATTTATTTTTTTCATCCAAACTAAGTATTACATCATGTACAATTTATGATTATGTAGTAATATTACATGGTGTTGTTTGAAACAACTAAAAGAAATGGAACCGTCAATAACCTCCATCAATTAGAATCTATCCCTTAAAATGAAAGACAAAGATTAAGGTTTCTTGATTGAGAACATTGGAATTGTTGAGCAACCTTGCCATTGAAACTTACATGACCTTGAATCTAGAAATAGGAACATTGAAGTAGAAAAATTTGAGTTCCTCTAGCAGTGACATTGAACCCTACACAAACTCTCCAATGACGTATGACTTAGCATAAATTCTTGATCCAACCACATTAGGAAAACTTAAACTAGTCTTCCACCATGTAAGCATGTAAATATTGGTGACGATATATATGTCAATGATGAACAAATTGACAAACTATAATGTTGTGCTATAGGATTTCCCAAATAACCATATTTTTATTGGAAATCTTTAATTGATGTATGACACAATAACAAATATTTGGAATCTTGAATGTCTAGTACAACTAGTAAGTTTAAAACTCAAGTTATAAAAATATCAGACTTTTGAAATCCAATTATTAGGATCTACACATTTTAGACAAAAAAAATTTAGACATATAATCATGGTGTTAAAAATCCGTTAAATAACTCTTCTTCAATAACTGTGAAACATTTTAACATTTTAGTTAAAACATCAACCCTCTATTTGGTTTGGTTAAGTTCAATGTCATATCTAAACTTGAGAGAACAAAGTATCATATGGGATCCTATAAAAACCCAGCTCACCTTAAAAAAAATATCTCAATATGGAGATGGTTCAATTTCTAATACCCTTTTCAATGGTAATTTTTATGACTATAGTTACCCATCAATCACAATCGATTTTTCTTTCCTTCCATGAAGAAAAGAAGTGGAAAAAGTCATACTGCTAGAGTTGACATGAAAGATGACAGAATAATTGTGATAAAGAAGCAAAACACTCGTCAAGAAATATGATGATTTAAATTATAGAAGATTGTTTGAGCAAAATCTCGCAAGTGTGTAAGGATAGGTTGCATAAGATACTAGCTGAGCAGACAGATGAAGAAGGAGGCCGACTGATTTAATTGGGAGAAAGTGATTTTTAAAGATGGATGAGGAGATTAATGTGAGATGTAAGAATATTTAATTTATAATTAATAAGTTTAATCAAGGAAAATTCTTTTAAATGCATCTATAAAAATGTTCTTTTTCGTTATCTCTTAAAATAGCATACTATAACACAAATCAATGCACCTATTAATATGGGGCCGACCTCTAAAATTTTCCAAAAATTAAATTTTGCCATAATTGTGACAATTATGTATGCCTCGTGAATTTTGACTGAAAATAAAAAATTTAAGCAAGTTATTTAGATATATAATGTTGGTAAGTTAGATGTATAATTTTAATAAATATCTAATCAATTATTCTTCTTCTTGAACACATGAACCATTTTAGTTAAAACTTCAAACTTTTGCTTGGTTTGGTTAAGTTGGGATAGTTTTGGAGATTGAGAAAAATAGACACTTTAGTACTGTATGTATCACAATATTGAGATTACTCAATTTCTTATGTTGTGAGATTATAGTTAAATATATGTAATATTGGACACTTAATTGAAGCATGGGTATATTGTGTTATTAGCGTGTGATATAGTAAGAAGATTTCTACATGGTGGTGAACTTATATCAACAATCCAAATTCATAAAACAATGGAAAGTGCAATAAATTTGACTTCAAATGTGACAATCGTGCTAACTAAGTTGGTGATGAAAGGAGAGATATTCGAACTATTACAATCTAATTACTCAATGCCTCTCAAGAAAGTCGTGAACACTTTGATTCATAGTTCTAGAAATATAGCAAAATAAACATCAATAATTTCTACAAATTTCATGAATTTGTTCAATATTATTGCTTGCTCGATTGTCATTGTTAATTGCTTCAGTTTAACAGCTACTAAAAATGGACTCTATCTTTCGCCCTTTTGCATAATATAACAAACTTGTAGTTGCACGTCCTTAACTTATTAATTGACGTAAGTGCCAAATAACGAGAATAAATACCAGAAGCAGAAAATATACATGTGTAAGAAGATATCCTTTTAGTGTAGTGTCGACCTTCAAACTATTGAGAATTTCGAATTTGAAAATGAAGTTGCACGTCCTTAACTTTTGCACTCAATTTGCAAAAATTTTGACAAATATTGTTTCATAGTTGCAAAGATAATCAAAACTTGCATAAAATGGTTAATGAATGAATAGTTGGTGTGTAAAGTTCAAGATAATTAAACATCATAAGTCACATATATTCCATGACTTCATATAATATTGACCTTTTGTATTATCATTGTGATACAATTTTAAGATATATAGTACAACAAACAAACTTCATGTACTATCATTTCAAAGGAACTCAAATAATTCAATTCGTGACTTTATGCAGTTGTTTTCATTCAAACCAAATATAACATTGCATTATCTAAAACAATCAAAAGAAGAGAATTCTCTATAATTTGATCATTTGAATAATCATCCGGCCTAAAGATAAACATAAATTGAGGTTCATTTGATTGGCGTTGAACCTTATTCAAACTCCTTAACCAATGATACTAGCCATTGCTTGAATTCTATATCTACCATATCAGCCATATTAAGAATTGAGATGACTAACATTGAAAATTGACCTTACCCTAGGACAAACAAAATTTTTTGCATTAATATGCCCTATGCATGACAATAAATTTGTGGCAAAGTTTCACATTCATTAAGAAGAAAGTGGAAGTGCAACTAGTGAAATCAAGTATGTTTGGTGACAATAAATCTGTAGTTGTGCTAGTTGGGTTAGCGATGGCCAGGGGAAGTAGAGACAATATTAATGTCGTGGTAATAGAGCTAATGAGATCAAGTTTGTTTTGTATCGACAAATAAATATACCTTTATAGTTTTATTTGTGACATTGTTGACAATATTTGTCGACGTATAATTAAGTTGGAACTTTTCTTATAAGTTTAAGAAGTAATGAAAGCATAGGTTATACTCTAACTCATGAATAAGAAGTATGTACTCCTTTATATTAATAAAAAGTAAGATGTCTCAAATACAATATCTCAAAATGTAACAATTCATTGTAAAACCATCACGAAGAATGCTTAACATAAATCAAAGACAATTCTAGTCTCCTTAATATGAAACTCAGTCACTATCATTGGATAAAGGTGATCCATTCTCTATTTTATTAGGATTGATAATTTAAAAGTTACCATTTTCTTTATCGTGGCGGCAGGTGACCCATGCTCCATGTATGTTTTGTTCACTTTCCTAGTTCGAGTGGATCTCGGAAGGCTTACTACGAAATCCCGATTCCATGCTTTTGTGTACTTTTCAGAAAATCCTTCTATTGCTTCCTCACATCCTTCCTCATAGTCATCCGTTTCATGACTTTCAACATCATCACTCCCATCACTACCTCCTCATTTTCATATTGTCTTCATTAAAACATTGTTCAAACATTTTCATGATTACTCTTATCACCATTGATGTAGTCGATTTCTGTTCTCCTTCCTCTCCTTGACCTACACCTGTACAAGTAGCACACGTGAGCCAAAAATCATGATGTGGCGGTCGATGGCACTCCGATGCTTAAGTTAGATAGGCTTAGGACATGTTTAAAGCTATAAATTGGATTTTTGTAGCGTATCTTAGTTCATCGACCTTATCTCCCTTTTATAGTGTGAGAGTCGTTATTCGGTTGGGCCTTTGGTGGCGTAGTTTAGGGAAAGAGATCTTGCTGGAAATCTTTTTCTAGTTAGAAGCTGTCTATGTAGAGTGGTTTCCCTACACGACTTGTGCTCCTAGATCTGCGGGAGATGTTTCCCTTTTTGACTGTTGTCCATGCAAGGAAGTTTATTTGCCCAACTTATACTCCAGTATTTGTTTCCTAGTCGGAACCAAAGTATTGTTGGCCTGCCTGTCTTGGGTCAGTCCTCCAAATACTTGCCTTATCAGGGCTTACGAGTATTGGGTTTGACCGCATGACGTGTGGGCTTAGTGGCACGTTGCAATTTGGGTTTGACCCTCTGAATCCTGCCAATAGTGGGTTTAATGTTGTCTGGGCCTCATTGGATTGAGCGTGCAATCGAGCCTGTTTTGCTATGCTGACGAGATTATCATGACACATGTACGGTCCTGATGAGAGAACGGTTTGGTGTATCATTAGTTGTGCCCTCCGAGTTAGTGGGCCATCATGTCGGTCCACTAAGTCGCTTTGATGAAATCTATACAGTCGTGATTATTGAACCCAAAACACCGCCTCGAGTGGCGCATGTCATTAAATGACTGTGTGACTACTCAGTAAGGAAAAGGGCGTGACTTCTTGGTGCTTATATAAGCCGCTGCCTCTACAAGAGTGAGTTTCTTTACTTTTGTATCTTTTTTGCCTCCTTTTTGTTTTTTTTGATTTTGCGATCTTAGCTGCAACTCTTTTTGAAAAGTTCAAACTTTTTCTCATGGCGGACAATATCGAACTTACTTCTGGGCAGAAGCTGTTTCATATCTGCTTTGACCTTTACCAAGAGCAGAAGGGGTCCAATTTGGCTAAGCTTCGAGAGGACTATCAGATTCCTACAGACCGGGAACTTACCCCATTGGGTGCTACTCACAATCCATTGAAGCCTTCGCAAGGGTTCATAGCCTTGCACAAAAGCATGTTCCAAGCTGAGCTTCGCTTTCCAGTTTTGGAGGACTTTGGTGCTTCCTGGTGCACCTTCGTATTCTTCCTGCTCAGATGGTGCCTAACGGATTCAAAACTTTGATTGTTATCCTTATTAGGGCGAATGACGCCGACCTTCAGTTAACTCCGCAAGTGATCCATCTACTAACTTTTCCTCAGCTAAATGGTCACGAAATCTACTGGTTGAATACTCCAAAGTGCTTGGGCTCCTTGTCTGATGATTTCAAGTTTTGGTAGATGCATTGCTTTCTGGCTTCTTCAAACTCACCGTACTTCAAGGTGGAGGGGCAGTCGCTTGTTAGATATTTCAAATTCGATCTTAGTGAACGTAATGTCCCTCCATATTTTTTTCTTTTAGGCGTTTTCGCAGATACTGACATGTCATTTTACTATTTTGTGCAGGTAAATTTGTGACTCCAACTCTTACTGAGGAGGAGGAATCGGTGAGGAGGGTGTTTAATGAGTTTCCTTTGATCGTTGTTCAAGAGGTCATAGCTTCAAACAACATCGTGCGGAACGGGCTGTTCAAATACTTTCACAAAGCTCCTATTGTGCCTAGGTCGTCGCTGAGGGAGATCGGTGGTAGCCGTTCCAAGAAGAGAAAGCTCACAATACCAAGCCCTTCAAGGCAAACGAAGTTGGAGGCGGCCATGCCGCCCATTGATCGGCCCAAGAGGAAGTGAGCTGGCAACAAAACTAATTTTTCCTCTAAACTGATTTCGTTAGAACATGAAGTGACGGTTGCAGAGTCTGGGCCTAATCAGTGTGTTGAAGAGATGGTTTTGGGAGAGCGAAGTGTTTGTCTGGAGCTTCCTGCTCCACTGGTTGTACTAGAAGGGAATTGTTTAGAGTCGGCAGATGCCAGCAAAGTCAATGATGGCATTGATGATCTTCGGCCTGTTGAGGTTGCTACTTTGGGAAGCAGATCTTCTCTCCCACCCCTAAAGCTTGATGCTGAGCCTCGGGCTAATCTTTCAGTTGACAAGGCTTTGGGTGTGGAGCTAGTGTCTCCCAAAGGTCCATTCGAATTGGCGTCATTGGTTCATGGTGAGCTGCACCCTAACGCTCATGGTATAGTTCATGTTTTGGAGAAGGCTTTTGTTGAGCTTTGTAAGTCGTATTCGAATCGCTCTATCGGTTAGACCTCTTAAGCGAGCAGCTGAAAGAGGTGGCAGCTCGCTTAAGAGGTGGCAGGCAAGGCGAAGGCTGATCTGCAAGCCCAAATCACTAAACAAGAAAGAGATGAGTCCGAGTTGACTGATTTGCATCGAAAGTTTGGATCTGAGCTGAACGACGGGCGACGTCGTGTCCATGAAGAGGAGACTCGGGCTGCGACTGCACTGGCAGAGCTAAGTCTGCTAAGACAACGACTGGTGGAAGAGGAATCTCATGTGGTCGGACTCTCTCACTTAGACTATCGAAGGCAGATGAAAGTTTAGCGTAGGCCAAGGCTCGGGACATGAACAACGTGTAATTTCAGAATCTCCTGATATCGCCCGGGGTAGGCTAGAACTACTTGGACCGATTGAAGAAGAAAACCCCGCCTCGAGCTTGACTTTGAATGATACAGGAAGGTTGCTTTCTGAAAGATTGCCAAGACATAAGTCTATGATCCTGTGTCCCCATCTAGCAACTCAAAATCGGCTTCGGACAATGTTGTTTTATCTCCTACAATTCCTTTTGATGTAATTGGCTTTTCGGCCTCTAAAGCGAGCTCTCCAAAGCAGTTGTACTTTTTGAAATATGGCTTAAGGAAAGTTTATCAAGTAGTATTTTGTACCTGTAACTTCTATAACTTATCTATGTTATCATGTGATTGCGCAAGTCTGTTACTTGCATAATAGATTTTGAAGTGTTTGTACTTCATTTTCCTTGACCCATCTCAATCCGTTTAATTCGGATTGGGCGTAAGCCTGGGTCCGAGCCATCGTTATCAACCGAGCTTACTAAGCTTTGATCAGGTCCGACAATCATTGTTCGCGAAAGTACAATGATCTTGATAAACTGTCTTTGTCGGGCTGCATAAGCGTTGACTAAGCTCCCACTTTCTAACCCATCGTCGTCTGCTATCTGCAGACTAGGTGTTAGAGTGATAAGGTTTGGTGATCATTGTATGCAGAAAGACAATGATCCCTGGTAAGCTATCTTCACCAGGCTACATGATCACTGACTAAGCTCCCACTTTCTAACCCATCGTCGTTCGCTATTCGCAGACTAGGTGTTAGAGTAATAAGGTTCGACGATCATTATTTATGGAAGGACAATGATCCCTGGCAAGCTATCTTCACCAGACTACATGAGCACTGACTAAGCTCATCCATTATTCATAGACTAGGTGTTAGAGTGATAAAGTTCGACGATCATTATCTATAGTTGGACAATGATCCCTGGCAAGCCGTCTTCACTAGGCTACATGAGTACAGGCTAAGCTCCCACTTTCTAGGCCATCGTCATCCATTCTATTCGAACTACGCTTCGAGAAGACCAGAACCAATCGTTATCAGTGGCCACTGACTAAACTTTGGTCGGGTTCAGAGATCGTTGTCCATGCAAGGATCCCTGTTAAGCCATCATTATCAGGCGTCAAAAGCACTGACTAGACTCCCACTTTCTAGGTTGTTGTAACCCGCTATTCGCGGACTAGGCTTCGAGCTGACCGAAAACTATTGTAATCAGTCATCACTGACAAAGTTTTGATCGGGTTTGGTGACCGTTATCTGTAATCAGACAATGATCTCTAGCGAGCCATCTCGATCAGGCATTACAACGCTAGCTAAGCTGCCTTTCTCTAAGCCATTGACACCCATTTAACAGACTGGACATTGGAGAAAACTCAATGCCATCACCGTCAGTTGAAACTGACTAGGCTCTGATCAAATCTGATAAGCCTAACTCTGGTATCCTGACTTATTCAATTCAATGAGTGGGTGGGAGTCAGGTAATGGAAGATTGATTGGTAGTAGTGGAATTTTAGAAAAAAATGAATGTCCTTTGTTGATAGTACTTTTTAAGGTGTTTTACATTCCATGGCTGCATAAGGCTTCTACCGTCCACCTTTTCCAACCAATACGTCCCTAGCCTGTTGACCTCGGTCACTTTGTAGGGTCCCTCCCAATTTGGGTTCAGTTTTCCCACTTCCAGTTCTTTAGTGTTCTACTGAGTCTTTTTAAGTACTCAGTCTCCCACTTTAAACTCATGTGGCTTGAATTTCTTGTTGTAGTACTGAGCCATCTTCTGTTGGTAGGCGGCTATTCTAGTAGAGGCCCGATTTCTTCTTTATTCGAAAAGGTCTAAACTGACGCGTAGAGTTTCTTCGTTGTCTTTCGATATGAATTCCTCTGTCCAGAGAGCCGGTATTCTGAGCTCTACCGGGACCATTGCTTCCGAGCCGTAGGCTAGGGCGAAAGGTGTTTCTCCAGTGGTTCTTGGAATACCGAACCTGCAGGCGATGGATGCCCATATGAATTTCTCAATTTGATCCTGACCTATATTGTACAGGGGCTCGACTTCAACCCATTTAGTGAAGTAATCCACTGCTACAAGGATGAATTTCTTGTTGGTTGAGGCCAGGAGTGGTCCGACAATGTCCATCCCCCATTGCGCAAATATCCATGGGCTGGTCATTGGGGTCAACTGCTAAGTGGGCATGCGTGTATCCGGTGCAAACCTCCGACATTTGTCTCACTTATGGGCGGTGTCTTTGGCGTCCTACTACATTTGTGGCCAACAATACCCTAGAGTTAGGGCCTTGTGACCAGGGTCCTCCCGCATAGGTAATTTCCGCAGATGTCGTCATGGATTTCTCTGAGAACATGGTTTGCATCTGAGGGGGCTAGGTATCTAAGCAGGGGACTAGTGGCCGACTTTCTATAAAGTTTATCATTTAGGAGAGTGTACCGTGCTGCCCTATTTTCCAGCTTTCTAGCGTTTGTCTTTTCGGCCAAGAGGACCCCATTCTTGATGTACTCAATAATGGGATTCATCTAGCTTGATTCTATTTCCATTGCATAGAGATAATTGAGACTCTTTTTCTAGACTAGATTGTTCTTGGAATTTGATGAGCCCTTTAGCGGTCTCGGCGGTGGATGAGGCCCCACTTGGCTAGTGCGTCGGCTCTTTCGTTGTTGTCTCGAGGACACTGCAGGAGTTCAAATCTTCTAAATTGGCTTGTTGCATCGTTGACCTTCTCACGGTAAGCTATCATCTTTGGATCTCTGCTATTGAATTCTCCCTTGACCTAGTTGACTACCAGGCGCGAGTCATTGTACACGGTTAGCTTAGTTACCCCGATCCCCTTTGTAAACTTTATGCCAAACAAGAGGGCCTCATATTCTACTTAGTTGTTCGAGGCCGAGAAACCGAACCCGACCGTCTTTTCTAAAGTGAAGCCACCCGTAGAGCGGAGAGTGGAGAGTGGAGAGTGATACCGGCTCCGCTTCCTTTCAATGTGGATGACCCATCACAACGCATGATCCATCATTCTTAGTTCGGTCCCTAATCTGAGATGTCGGGCGCTGGTTCTCCGCTATCGGTAAATTCGGCGATGATGTCTGCCAATGCTTGGGCTTGTGGGCCAATGCCCTTCGGGGAAGTTTGGTAAGGTGACAAAGCTACAACTTGTTTGAGAAGTCCGGTTTATTCTTTCCATCCAAGGGATTCTCATGGTAGGAGACCCTGTCGATCACCATTCTAGTATTGGCATGGCCCCGTTTGAGGCTTTATATGGGAGACCCTGTCGATCACCATCTTGTTGGGCGAAAGTTGGTGACATAGTTTTGCTGGGGCCAGAAGTAGTCCGGGAAACATCGAAGAAGGTGCAAATTATTAGAGAGCGGATCAAAACTGCTCAAAGCTTACAGAAGAGTTATGCTGATCGGAAGCGTAAGGCGGTAGAATTTCAGGTTGGGGACTTTGTTTTTCTCAAGATTTCACCTATGAGCGGCGTATTGAGGTTTGGTAAAAAGGGAAGTTAAGTCCTAGATTTGTGGGACCATTTGAGATCATTGCTCGAGTAGGGAGTTTAGCTTATAGACTCGCCTTGCCACCAAGCTTATCAGTTGTTCATGATATGTTTCACATTTCCATGTTGAAGAAGTGTGTGAAGGATCCTGCTCATATCGTCCAACCCACAGAAATTGAGATTAATGACGACTTCACCCAAGTAGCACGATCGATCAAGATTGTAGATCATGATGTGAAACAACTCCGTAGAAGGATAGTGAATATGGTGAAAGTTCAGTGGAGTGAAAAGGAGAATGATGTAACTTGGGAACTAGAGGACAAGGTGAAACAATTGCACCCGAAGCTATTCATCCAGTGAATATCGGGACGACATTCCTTTTGAGGTGTGTATAATGTAACGACCCTAATTATAGCACATTATAAATTTTTAGGGCTTTATTAAATTTGAAGTTGAGTCATATAATAACTAAATAAATAAATAAGGGGGTGTCAATATAATGTTGTGCAAACCCTAATCTTGTAGGGTTTTGCCTTTAGGTTGGTTAAATAGAGATTTGATTCTTCCTAGCCGCATAGAAAGTCTGTAGAAAAAAAAAAAAAAAAAAAAAAAGAGAAGGAACAAAGGAAGAAAGAAAAAGGGAAAGGAATAGAAAAGTAAAAGGTGAGTTTTTTACTTCCTTTTCTTTTTATCAATTCTATTAGTTTTCTTCCTTATCTTTATTATAAAAATTTAGTATATAATCTTTGGATATGATTGAAGTTTAGTTTTTATGAGTGTGATTTTTTTAAAACATAAAAAAGTAGTGATTGTGAGTTTTTCTCATTCTTATATTATATTTTGTTAGATATGTATTGGTAGAATTATCGAATATTAGTAAAAGTAAGTGTTCTTGATTCTCTAGTTCTCTTTAGATATATAAATTCATGAATTTTGGGTTAGATTTTAATACATAAATAAATCTATAAATTCATGTAGTATTGTATTATAATTTTCGTGAAAATTAATTGAATTAAAAGAGAACTAAGATTTTGTTAAATTTAGTAATAGAAAACAGCCTTGTGCAGTGTAAAGTGTTACAGTGGATTGAGATCTTCCCGTTGTCAAAATGATTTCAAATTTAATCCGTAATTTGAAAACATCCATAAAACAATTATAGTTTTATTTCGAGTTCATCCAATGGTTGGATTTACCTCGAGGCAGGGAAAACCACAACTGATCAGATTGTAGAAATCCTATGATCATCTTTACCGAGTTTATTCTATGATGTTATTTGAGCGTAATACAATTGAAATTGATATTATCCCGATCATTGATATGTATTTCCTATGACATAGAAACTTATAGATTAGAGGTATGTATGTGTAGGAGGAGATGGGACAATTAGAGTTGGGTTGAACTAAATAGTTAGTGTGCTACAAAACTAATTGGGCTAGACTGAATAGTTAAGCCCAAGAATCTGAATAGTTGTTTGCTGGATGATGATTTCGATTGGGCTAAATAGTTAAGCACAGAACTGAATTGATTGGTTTAATTGAATAAACGTATGGATTGGATTTCTAATATACTGATAGAATTAAATTGAATTGGGCTTATAAAATATGGATTTATTTCAGTGTATAATATACTGTTGGGCCTATTTAATTGGCTTATTTTTCCTGTGCTTTATGAGCAAGCTCAATAGGCAAGACGTTATATCCTCGTGATGAGTCTCTATGCCACGTGTACGGCCGTGATGATCGGTCTATTTTGATGTATCATCAGATGAGATTGGAGTTCCAATCTAAAATTTGGCCTGAAGGTGGGAGCTAGAGATCAGGGATATTGTTAGAAAATTGGGAGGTGGTGGGCTCCAACATTGTTTGGACTTACTCCACATGGACTAGTTGATTGGAAGCCTTGTGGGCCAACGCCCTTCGAGGCGGTTTGGTAAGGTGACAAAGCTACAACTTGTTTGAGAAGCCTGGTTTATTCTTTTGCCTTGTTTCGACACATTTTTTTTCTTAAACTTATTTTTTGTTGAGGTGGAGAATTGTGATACAGTTTGGTGTTGAAACATGCCCAGTTTTTGGACCCAACTTATTGGCTTGTATAGCCAAAATAAAGAACGCATTTTCATAGGTTTTCGTCTTTGTTTTAGTGTGAAAACACACACTATACACAGGGTTGAACATGGTGCATTTACTTGTTGGTGATCTGCTTCTTTGGTTGTGTGAACCGACTTGTGGAAAGAGCTTGGAGGTTGCTTGTTCATATCTTGTGGAGAGATTGTTGAATTTTCATCCTGGTACTCATTGCTTCATTGCTAGTTGCTTTGTTATATTTGGTTGAATTGTCATCTTTCTAAAGGAACAAGTGGTGGCGCGCGGATCATGCTAAAGGAATACTATAATCGTTAAATTACCATCTTACTAAAGGAACATGGTACGTGTGCGCACCTAGGTTCAATATACATAATGATAATGTCCCAAACTTACACCCACGTCACTGGGCCCCCATCTTGGGCCTCTGGGTGTGGAATTTTATCCAAAATGTTGTGTTGCTATTAGGGAATGAATCACTTCCTAATATTATTTTCTGACCACTCCACCTGCTGAGATGTGAGTCTATTCAAGTCAACACCAATAACCCAACACAAAATTACTTCTTCATGGTACAATTTTAGTTCATCTTTTCATGTATTCTCTGATCTTTTCTACTAGTAGTGCATCTCATGTTTCTAACAATGCACATTTTTTTAATTCTATAATTTGTCTGATGTTTTCACATCTTTTGTACAATGTTTTCTACCCTTAAAGACCACTAGTGAATGTTTTATCCAACTAACAATACACACGTTCTTATCATCCATCATCTCAATTGCTCAAAGTAAGATAGATCTTGATAGCTCTACATGCTAAAACAACCTAGGAGGTGTTTGGTAGTTGTATGTACTAATGACGTTCTATTACATATGTTTTAAATCGACATATCAAATGGCCACTTTCATCTAAATACTTGTATATTAGGGTTCATTGCCTTGATGAGTTGATGAGACATCTGCAAGAAGATGTACCTTGGTGCATGTTATTCGCAGATGATACTGTCTTAATTGATGAGACTAGCAAAGTTCTAGGTCGAAAATTAGATAGGGTAGGAGACATCAGAGAGTAAAGGTTTTAGAATTAGTCGTTTGAAGACAGAATATTTAGTGTGCAACTTTTGTTGTGAATCACGAAGGAGGAGTAATGCAATTGAGATCGGGGCGTGGAGGTCCCGGAGTATGAAGCTTTTCAATATCTAGGATCTATAATTCAAAAGAATGAGGCTATTTGAAAAGATGCAGACCATAGGACTAGAGCTTGTTGGACAAAATGGAGAATGACGTTAGGAGTATTATGCGATAGAAGGATGCCTGCAAGGTTAAAATTGAAATGTTATAAGACAATTGTTCGATCGGCCATGCTATACGGTTCAAAATGTTGGGCTACTACAGGACAACTTACGCATAGGATGGCGGTAGCAAAAATGTGTATGTCAAGACGGATGGGTGGTAAACCCCGAAAGGATAAAATTAGGAATGAAAGAATTAAGAGATACTTAGGTGTAGCACCCATAGTGGACAAAATTAGATAAATACGTTTAATGTGGTTTGACCACGTGCGGAGGAGACCAAGTACAACGCCAATTAGAAAATGTCTAGACTGGCAAGTTAATGGAGGGTGCAAACGAAAGGGACGACCGTTGAAAACTTGGATGAAAGCGGCGAAGAAAGACATCCTTGAGCTTGAATTTGGCGAGGTTATGTGGGAAGACCGCATTGCTTGGAGAACCAACATCCATGTAGCCGACCCCAAAAGTATCAGGAATGAGTTTTGATGATAATGAAGGTTTTGATCCTATCAATTATATGAACATGAGTCTTTCCATATTTAATTTTGTGCCCCAGAGTAGGTGGTATGTTTAACACCCATGATGGGTGCCAAAGGTTAACATTATCTATAATGCTTCTTATGCTTAAAAACACAACAACAAAGAATAAAAACACAATCAAGAAAAGAAATGAAAATTTTAAAATAGCTTATCCTAACATAAGTGAAATAAAATCATGACTGTTTGGATTGCTAACATTTTGCTCAGATAGAATAAATCTTCATCAATTAATTGCATCAATCAACAGAGCTCATCCTGAGATAGAATAAATCTTCATCAATTAATGGCAAAAAGTGTTTGGCATATCCTTTCGTCTCCAAAATTGGTTCGACCTCTTTAGATGAAAGCGTTGTACTTCAATTCAAAGAGTCTTTTCGAAATTCTTAAATCTCATTCCATTGCCTCTTTTGCCTGGAGAGGTAACCTTTCTACTCTGACTAAGATGAGAAGTTATCTTATTTGGCAAGTTCTTTTTGGCAAATAAATCAACATTTGGAAGGAATGATGGGTTAGACCAGGACTCCTTCTTGCTGAATGCTATCCCTCCAACCTGCAGTTGGAGGCCCCAAAGAGTGCTACAATCACTTTCTCGTCACTTTCTCTAACAAGAGTCAAGAAACTTCATCTTCTTCCTCTTCTTCCTCCTCCTCCTTTTCATCACCCTCCATCGGAGCTCGAATTGTCAAAGGCTTGTGGCGGATTAAGGCTCCGCCCTCTGTTATCTTGCTAATTTGGAAAGTCAGTGAAAATATTCTCCCTACCATAGCAAATCTTGTTCGCCTTCATACACCTATCGAGAATTGTTGTGTGTTTTGTAATGAGCATGTTGAGGACGTTCACCACCTTTTCTTTCAATGCCCAGTGATAGTAAAGTACTGAAGAATTTCAATTCTTCCCATCAATTGGCTTAACTAGATCCTTTATCCATGTCTGTTTCTGGATCCAAAGAGAAAATGTGGTCCCAATTTGCGGCGGTGATAACCACCATTTAGCAAACAAGGAACAAGTTGATCTTTGAACATAAAACCCATAACCCTCACTCATTCCTTGCCTCATTTGCTAGAACTTGGGCCTCTTGGCATAAAACTTGGTTCCTTTCTTGTTCTCCCTCGAAGCATGTCTCTCACTCTTTCACCTTGGTTACCTCTATCCTTGAATCGACAATGGTTGATGTCAACAAGTTCCTGTTTTTGGTTCCAACCAATCTTATAGGTTCATTGGCCCTCTGGCGGAGATTGAAATTTGTAGAGTTGATAGGATTCATTGTCAAATCCATATGGCTAGAACCCATAGGTTAAACATCTTTGCTAACATTGTCAGGCCTTTTCCTCCAACATTACCTCAGGACATGTTGTTTGTAAGTTTTGATGCTAGTTTTTTTGCTTAAACCAAGGAGCTATTGGGGTGTTTGCGACCAACTGGCAAGGACATATTATCTCAACATTAGCAAGTTTGATCAAAGGCACGATCTTGGATAGCACTATGGAGGAATGTTATGCTTTGGAGGCAGCGTGTATGCTCATTCAGACAAACAGTGGAAGTCAGGAGTTCTTTTTGGTGATTCGGCCACCCTTATTTATCTCATCCACGATGAGGACAATAATCCTTATTTTGCCTCTGATTGGATTTGGAGGTCGATCATTTATAATATTAAGCAACTTTTACTTTTGCTTCCTTTATGGACATGTAAGTATATTAGTAGGGAACTCAATGTTGAGGCCCATAATTTAGCTTCAGCAGTTACTGGTGATATGTGTAATTAACTTTTGGTTTATCAAATGCCTATGGTTTTAACTGTTGGGACAAATACCAATAAAACAATACCAAGGAAATAATCTAAAGCAATAATAAACGAAACACCAAGATTTACGTGGAAATCCCTTCAATGTGAAGGGAAAACCACAGGGCAAATCTGAGATAATCCACTAATCAAATAAGAAGAAGTACAATAACTTCTCAAGCTTTTTGCCCAAAGCTTGAGTAATACAAGGAGTAAATAACATGGGTTACCTCACAGCAAATTAACCCAAAAGCTCCTTTAATTTCTTCTACCAAATCAATCGACAAAACTAAGTCGATATCGCAGCCACGCGTCACACTTTGTCGCACAAAATCGCGCCCAAAGAATCAGACACAAAGTCACCGTCCACACGCACACAGCCTCACCAAACACCAAAGAGAATACTATGTTCTCTGTTGCTTATTCATGCAACAACTTCTCTGAAAACACTATATCATAAAACTCTGTATTATGCACCTATTTATATTTTTTTTGCAGTCACCCAAATAGAACATTGTTTCTATTTAATTAACCAGCTGCCAAATAGAACTTTGTTTCTATATTCAAATAGAACTTTGTTTCTATTTAATTAACACCGCCTCAAATAGAGCTTTGTTTCTATTTATTTCTGTTTTTGTTTCTTATTGAAAACATTTTTTCCTCATTCAACCAAACTTGAAATTATGTTTGATTACTTAACAAAGTTGGATCCGCCCTAATGGGCTGGACCTTAACAAATCTCCCCCTCCAGACCATTAGGGAATAATCACCGCCTAATCATATTAGACCATTCCAATGAGTTCTCTACAGAACTCATGTTTTCCTTTTGAAACTACTTTTGTCATCATGTCGGAAGGATTTTCACTAGTATGAATCTTTGCAATCTAGAAACAATTTTTCTCAAGCACATCACGTATGCAGTGGTAACGTGTATCAATATGCTTGGTAAGTCCATGGTATGTGACATTCTTACTCAACTCAATAGCACTCTGACTATCACAATGCACCACATACTTATTCTGATTCACACCCAACTCCTTGAGCAATCTTTTCAACAATAACATTTCCTTCCCCGCTTCATTAATGGCAATATACTCGGCTTCAGTAGTTGACAAAGCAACACACTTTTGCAATCTAGACTGCCAAGCTACAACTCCCCCTGCAAAAGTGAAAACATAACCTGAAGTCGACCTCTTATTGTCTAAATCACCTGCAAAATCTGCATTTGTGTACCCTTCTAATACAACTCCTGAATTACCAAAGCTTAAGCAAAGCTTTGAAGTACCTTTAAAATATCTCATAATCTATTTAACTGTAGCCCAATGTTCATTTCCTGGATATTCTGAATACCTACTCACAACACCGACTGCTTGAGCAATATCTGGTCTTGTACAAACCATAGCATACATCAAACACCCTACAGCAGAGGAGTATGAAATACCTGACATATGCTTCTTTTCTTCATCAGTACGAGGAGATAACTTGACACTTAACTTGAAGCGATCAGCAAGTGGAGTATTCACGAGCTTAGCATCATTCATGTTGAACCTTTCAAGTACTTTTTCAACATACTTTTCTTGTGACAACCATTTGTTCTTCAAAGGTTTTCTACCTTTTAGAATCTCAACTAAATCATAAGTATCATTCTTATGTAAGGAACTCATCTCTTCTTGCATAACTTTCATCCAACTATCTTTATCTTTATGATCTAGTAATTCTTGAAAATTTTCTGGTTCACCTTCTTCTATAAAGAAAACATACTCATCATTGGGGTACCTCTTTATGCTCTGATACCACTTTGTTGGGACAAATACCAATAAAATAATACCAAGGAAATAATCTAAAGCAATAATAAACGAAACACCAAGATTTACGTAGAAAATCCTTCAGTGTGAAGGGAAAAACCACGGGGCAAATCCGAGATAATCCACTAATCAAATAAGAAGAAGTACAATAACTTCTCAAGATTTTTGCCCAAAGCTTGAGTAATTCAAGGAGTAAATAACACGGGTTACCTCACAGCAAATTAACCCAAAAACTCCTTCAATTTCTTCTACCAAATCAATCGACAAAACTAAGCCAATATCGCAGCCACACGTCACACTTTGTCGCACAAAATCACACCCAAAGAATCAGACACAAAGTCACCGTCCACGCGCACACAGCCGCACCAAACACCAAAGAGAATACTATGTTCTCTATTGCTTATTCAAGTAACAGCTTCTCTAAAAACACTATATCATAAAACTCTGTATTATGCACCTATTTATACTTGTTTACAGCCACCCAAATAGAACTTTGTTTCTATTTAATTAACACCGCCTCAAATAGAACTTTGTTTCTACTTAATTAACACCTCCTCAAATAAAACTTTGTTTCTATTTATTTATGTTTTTGTTTCTTATTGAAAACTGTTTTTCCTTATTCAACCAAACCTGAAATTATGTTTGATTACTTACCAAAGTTAGTTGGATCCACCCTAATGGGCTAGACCTCAACATTAACAAGAAAAAAAAAAAAAAAAAAAAAACAGAGCTCAGCCTGAGTGTTCTAAGCACGTATACATTGAACTCCGAAGAAACTCCAAAGACTTAAGTTAGTCTCTCATATGATATGAGCAAGGAGAAATTGAGTTCAGATCAAATATCCTTTGTAGTCTTTCATTTTTAAATTTCACTCTGATCCTAGCCATGACCAGTGCTATTTTATCTAGAACCGTAAGCTCCTGTGATCTTGACTAGAAATCTCAAAGGCTAACCAACCCATACTCTTAACTATTGATCGTATATGGTTCTAGTCAACTCCTGGAACGAATCTGAGCTCTTCCATCCCTTAAATTTGATAGAATATATGCAAATCTCTACAAATCTGATCAAGAATATATGCAAATCTCTGCATATCAAATCTGATCAAGAATATATGCAAATCTCTGCAAATCTGTTATTGTTTAGTAGGTGTATAATTAGTTTCCTTAATTATAGCCTAGGATCTTGTTTGTAAACATGTATATAAACTGACAACAGTGAATGGAAAAGGGACACAAAGAATTCTCTTATTTTATGGTATCAGAGCCTAGGGCACATTCTTCTTCTCCTGTTCACGATCTTCCGCCATCCCCTAGTGGATCTTCGCCCTAGTGTATCTCCGCCCAACTCTCCCACGTCAACCCTCCTCTTCTTCCTAGCAGCCATCATGTCTGCCACAAAGTCTTCTTTTCACCCTGCTCTTGCTGTTTCAAACATCAAGAACCACGTCTCAATTACTCTTGAGATGGAAAATGTCCACTATGCGACATGGGCGGAGCTCTTCAAAATTCACGCACGCTCTCATAGGGTCCTCGATCACATTATTCCACCGGAAAAAGGCAACGGAAAAGTGTCGGATACCGATGAAGAAAAGGAGTTGTGGTTGACCCTAGATGTTATGGTTCTTCAGTGGATCTATGCCACGATTTCTAATGTTCTACTGCACACCATTCTTGAACCCGACTCAACGGCAATGGAGGCTTGGAATAGACTGCGTGATATTTTCCAAGACAACCAGAATTCTCGTGCCGTAACACTTGAGCAAGAATTCTCACACACAAACATGGAGGATTTTCCAAATGCCTCGGCATATTGTCAAAGGCTCAAGGTTTTATCGGATCAACTCAAGAATGTCGGCGCGCCGGTCTCTAACAGCCGGCTTGTTCTTCAAATGGTGGCGGGCCTCACCGATGCTTATAGCGGTGTTGGAACGCTTATTTGCCAAAGCAATCCTCTCCCACCCTTCTACCAAGCCCGATCTATGCTAACCCTTGAAGAAGCGGGTTTTGCAAGGAAAGCCACCACCGGGTCTGGTATTGCTATGGTGGCTACCTCGGCTAGGGAGTCGGAAGACACTCCCCCTTTTTCGGATAACTTATCTCATAACCGCCATAATGGTGGTAAAAAGGGACATAATCGCCCCAATGGTGGTAGAAACCGCGGTGGTGGCCGCGGCGGCAGTGGCAAGGGCGGCGGTGGCCGGACCGGCAGTGGCAGCAGCGGTGGCCAGCAGCCGACCAGTCAGCAACAGCAGTGGCAGCCATGGACCAGGCAGCAGCAACAGCAGTGGCCTTGGCCGTTCATGTCGTGGGCAGTTCCCCCTTGCCCTTACCCCACTACTCCATGGGCCAGGCCCACCACACCGCATAGGCAGGCCGGGGTTCTTGGACCACGCCCACAGCAGGCGTATGCTGCAGCAGCACAACCCACTCCCACAGACATCGAGGCCGCGATGCACACACTTGGGCTCAATCCTCCGGATGCAAATTGGTACATGGATACCGGCACCACCTCTCATATGACATCCGCGCAAGGTAATCTCTCATCTTATTTTAATATGAGCAATAATCGTGATATAATTGTCGGCAATGGTCATTCAATTCCAATTCATGGTTATGGTCACACACACTCGTCTCCCCCGAACCCGCCATTATCCTTAAAAATGTCCATGCGCCTCAACTTATTAAAAACTTAGTCTCTGTTCGGAAATTTACTACTGATAACTCGGTTTCTGTTGAGTTTGATCATTTTGGGTTTTCTGTGAAGGATTTTCAGATGGGGATGCGTCTAATGAGATGTGATAGTCGGGGTGAGCTTTATCCCATCACCACCTCCATTTCCCCAATTCAAACCACCTCACCATCAACTTTTGCAGCTTTAGCACCGTTTTTATGGCATGAACGGTTGGGTCATCCGGGACCGGGCGCACCTGTTTTTGACTCCCTTCGGCTAAATAAGTTTATTGAGTGTAATAAAACTAGTGGTTCTCTTGTTTGTCACTCTTGCCCACTTGTAAAACATGTTAATTTGTCTTTTGTTGCTTCTAATTCATGCACTTTTATGCCATTTGATATTATCCATAGTGATTTTTGGACATCTCCCGTTTTAAGTTCTTCGGGTCACCGTTATTTTGTTCTTTTGTTGGATGATTACTCGAATTTTTTGTGGACGTTTCCCTTATCCAAGAAATCTCAAGTTTATTCCACATTTCTTGCTTTTCGGGCTTTCATTCGTACTCAATTTGAACGGGAAATTAAAATTTTTCAATGTGATAATGGTCGGGAATTTGATAATAAGCCATTTTGGGAATTTTGTAAAGTTCATGGATCGTCTTTTCGCTTTTCTTGCCCATATACTTCTTCACAAAATGGGAAATCCGAAAGAAAAATTCGGACAATTAACAACATTGTTCGTACTCTACTTGCCCATGCTTCCGTACCACCTTCCTTTTGGCATCATGCATTGCAAATGGCAACATACCTTCTAAACATTCTTCCAAGTAAACAATTGGCCTATCAATCCCCTCTCCAAATTCTCTATCAAAAAGACCCATCTTATTCTCATCTTCGAGTGTTCGGTTGCTTATGCTACCCTCTTTTTCCCTCTCCTACTATAAACAAACTACAAGCCCGGTCAACTCCATGTGTTTTTTTGGGTTACCCATCACATCATCCTGGTTACAAGTGTTATGATTTATCGTCCCATAGAATCATTCTTAGTCGCCATGTCATATTTGATGAAACAACTTTTCCGTTTGCTAAGCTGCATACACCTAAGTCTCCAACGTATGATTTTTTGGGTGACGGGTTGTCTCCTTATTTGGTCTATCATCTGACCTCACAAACAGGCTCAACACAAATACAGCCTACCTTGGGCTCTCCTCCCCAGACTCCGCCTCACAATCCGGCCCAACCTCCTCTTCAGCCCAGTTCGCTAGGCCCATTCGATGGCAGCCCAGTACACACCCAGCCAGTCTCCGTGTCTTCTCCTACTGCTGGTTCACAATCATCAGGCCCACACGTGAGTCAGCCCACTACCCACTCTCCAGTTCCGCCTAATCCCATTCTGGCCCCAAGGCCCGTTACTCGCAGTCAACGTGGGATATTTAAACCAAACAAAAAGTACGGCCTACATACCCGTGTTACCAAGTCTCCTCTACCTCGTAACCCCGTGTCGGCCCTTCGTGACCCGAATTGGAAAATGGCTATGGATGATGAATATTATGCTCTTATTAAAAATACGACGTGGGAATTGGTGCCCCATCCGCCTGATGTTAATGTAATTCGGTCTATGTGGATTTTTATGCACAAGGTTAAATCTTATGGTTCTTTTGAGAGGCATAAAGCCCGTCTTGTAGGTGATGGCAAAACTCAACAGGTTGGCGTGGATTGTGGCGAGACTTTTAGTTCGGTTGTCAAACCGGCTACTATTCACACTGTGCTCAGTTTGGCTCTCTCTAAAGCATGGCCCATTCACCAGCTTGACGTGAAAAACGCGTTCTTGCATGGCGAACTCAAAGAAACTGTATACATGCATCAGCCCATGGGTTTTAGAGACCCGACATATCCAGATTATGTCTGTTTACTGAAGAAATCTTTGTATGGGCTCAAGCAAGCTCCTCGGGATTGGTACAAGCGATTTGCTGATTATGTTTCTACTATTGGGTTCTCTCACAGCAAGTCTGATCATTCCCTCTTCATCTACCGTCACGGTACTGATATGGCTTACATTCTTCTGTATGTGGACGATATTATCTTAACTGCTTCCTCAGATGCTCTTCGCCGGTCTATCATGACACTTCTTGCCTCAGAATTTGGTATGAAAGACTTGGGGCCTTTAAGTTACTTCTTGGGTATAGCGGTAACTCGTCATACAAGTGGTCTATTTTTATCTCAGAGGAAGTATGCCGAAGAAATTATAGAACGAGCTGGCATGTCGTCTTGTAAGCCATCTCCCACACCGGTTGATACTAAACCGAAGCTGCGTGCTACCTCTAGCACACCTTACGATGATCCATCACATTATCGCAGCCTTGCTGGAGCCCTGCAGTATCTCACTTTCATGAGGCCCGACATATCTTATGCTGTACAACATATCTGTTTATTCATGCATAACCCGATGGAGGAACACATGCATGCTCTCAAGCGCATTGCACGCTACATTAAGGGCACTATGGATCATGGCATGCATCTATATCCCTCTTCGACGACCACTCTCCTGTCTTATACAGATGCCGATTGGGGTGGATGTCCCGATACCAGACGCTCGACATCTGGTTATTGTGTTTTTCTTGGTGCTAATTTGATATCTTGGTCTTCTAAACGGCAGACTACTTTGTCTCGCTCTAGTGCAGAAGCCGAGTACCGTGGGGTTGCCAATGTGGTCTCTGAGTCTTGTGTTACGAAACCTTCTCCTGGAGCTTCATTGTCCTATTCAGAAAGCTACATTGGTCTATTGTGATAATATTAGTGCGATATATCTCTCGGGAAATCCGGTTCAACATCAGCTTACTAAGCATATCGAGATGGATATTCTTTTTGTTCGCGAGAAGGTAGCTCGTGGACAGGTACGTGTCCTACATGTCCCGTCGCGATATCAGATTGCCGATATTTTTACAAAAGGCCTTCCTTTGGTTCTGTTTGAGGATTTTCGGGACAGTCTCAGCGTACGCCAACCTCCCGCTTTGACTGCGGGGGTGTGATAGAATATATGCAAATCTCTGCAAATCTGATCAAGAATATATGCAAAACTCTGCATATCAAATCTGATCAAGAATATATGCAAATCTCTGCAAATCTGTTATTGTTTAGTAGGTGTATAATTAGTTTCCTTAATTATAGCGTAGGATCTTGTTTGTAAACATGTATATAAACTGACAACAGTGAATGGAAAAGGGACACAAAGAATTCTCTTCTTTTAAAACTTACTCTGATCGCAACACTTACTTGAAGGCACTCAACTCCTCCATGCAATTATGCATGTTTTCATTTGAACATATTTCCAATTCCTTCTATGAATAAATTATCAACACTGAGAATCTCGACAGATGCTTTCCCATTTGATATTAATGTGAATTAAGAGATACAAACTGAAACCTGTGCGCATTAGTAGTCATATAAGACCTTATTTTTGGTGTATTTTTCCCCCTTCATATTCTATTCAAACAAATATCAGTATGGAACTATAACTTCTACTTTATTATATTTTCTTAGTTACAGAAGAACTTATACAACTCCTGACATGAGTTTCCTCCTCTTTTCTGTCAACCACTCTTTACATCATCCCTCAAGCAAAACCGTTGCCCTGTAAGATAACGGAACCTAACTATAATCTTAATATATCTTTCATATCTCATAACATCGTATTTTGATTGATTTCTATGTGTTTCCTATATAAGGATGTTTCCAATTGGATAACAGCCTTGAAAAGTGGGAACAAGATGAAAAATAGGCTTGAAGTTTACGGTAACAACCGCCATATACTCCTTAGAAATGTTCTTTATGAAATTCAAACTTGGTGGATCCTTTTTGATTGAAATCATGGCAGAGCTTACTCAATTCTTTAGCCAACACTGGTGCTCCACAGTAGAAAACTCCTGAGCAAAATTCATGACCATCAATTTCTCACATAGATTTAACAAGTGTCTAAAAACTTAAAATGGTTGTAAGTTATGACGCAAGGAAATTATCATCTCACTAAATGATCTAACATTGATTATTCACATATATTTCTTACGAATGGAAAGAGATCTGTTTTCATTTTCTTAAAAACAAAAGAAATTTGTTTCCCTAGCGCAGAGTTGTGGACAAATTTTGTTGTATCAAGAAAAATCAACATTTTAAGTCAGTTTAAAAAGCAGTAAAAAACCAGAAGGTAGAGGCAAGAAAGTTGAAGGAAGAATTTGGTATTGAAGATTACAAGCAACTTCATGATTTCTCTCTAACAGTGGAAATGAAGATGAAGCCATCTTCCATTTCAAGTGCTCCACCTTTTCCTCACCCCCTCCGTCTAAACAATCTAACAAGATTTGATCAATTGCAAAGAAAGTGGTTTTCCAACAATCAGAGGTGCCTTTAGTAATTAGCTAACCTATGCAATAATGGAAACACAACTTCATATGGACCATTAAGGTTCATACTCACCAATTGTTGCATTTGGGTGCTTGGAAGATATTCTCGAGAAGACTTTCTTCCAGTTAGGCCTTGCGAAATGTGTACGTACCTGGATTAAAAACACAATTAAGTATAATTATATCCTATTTATCTTTCTGTTATTTTTCCTCCTTTTGTAATGATGCTGAATTTTTATTTTTTCCAAAGTCTCAGCATACATACTTGAATCATTGGTTCAAAATATCCTGGATATATCCCCATATTTATCTATTTTTCAGGTGAAAGTATCCAAAATATCTATTATATATCTGGATATGTCCGAATATTAGAGGAAGTATCCACAATTTGGGCGATATTTATCCCTTTTTTCAACGGCCGATATATCCTAGCGATATTGATATTTCGAACCATGGGGCACCAAAACGGTCCAAGGATTTTACTTCCTTTAACTAGATCAAGTAGTTGTAAATAGTTTGAAGATAAGTAACTAGACATTATAGGTTGAAAAATGCAAATGAAGCAACAAAGATCTTACTCTAGTTCCTGAAACAACGTCAACCCCATTCTTGGCATGGTTGAGGGCTTGCACCATTGTAATTAGAGCTGAACGTGCATCCCCTTCCTCATACACGCTTGTCAAGTAATTGTGCATCTCAATCACACTCTAAGAGACAAATTCAATAACAGAGATTAAAAGCCAACTATTAACAGTAGATTAGGAATCAGTGCTCACTGTGTTTTTCAAGTTTACCCTTTGATCAAGCTCAGCAATTTCATTCATGACACCTTTAAACCAGTCAAAAGAGCCTTGCTCCCGGGTTACCCAATAAAAGTAGGCATTGGTTGTCCTCAGAGGTTTCTTTCTTTTCGGTGTGGCACTATTGGCAGAAATGGTTTGTAAGGTTTTCATGTCTTGATTCTCTATCATCTTTGAACCACAATATGAATCCTAAGAAAGAAAATTACGGGGTACCATTAGGTAAGATCAATTGTAAAAAGTGAAAATCACTAACAATGATGCAAAGAATTCTAGAGTAGCAATTGAGAGCAAAATATTCTTACTGATTGCTCCTCCATTTTAATGATATTGTTAAGCAAATCTTTGAGGATACTAATGAATGGTGTGGCTCCAATTCCAAGCCCAACAAGAAGCAGCACGTCATAATTTTGATAGTCTTGTGCAGGAGCTCCGTAGGGACCATCTATTAAAAGCTTCGGTAAACTGCAATGGAAATGTGGGATTTATGTGAAAATATTTGATTGCCTAAGAAGAGCTGAGGTGATATAAAGATCTAGACTATATGGACCTTGGAGCATACCTTTTCTCTGTTGTTTCGTCGGCTCTAAGAAGACCACTTCTCCCAGTTACAGGTGGCTCACAAGCCTCTGCAAATACCCTTTTGAGTTCTTGAGTCCAGTCACCCAACTGCCGAATGTGAATACTCAAGTAGTCATCGCCAGGAGCTGAAGTTATTGAAAATGGATGCCTGCAGTGCGGAAGAAACTATGTTTTATAAAAGCCCCACTACAATACTTCAAAAAGAATATTTTAATTATAAGAAGAGCATTAAAGGAATACCTTTGTAACAATGATACTGTATTTATACAAAAAAAAAAAAAAAGAGTTTGTTGACAGGTATCACTGTATCATGTTGGGTACGCGTGTCAACGCCAATCAGACACTCCATGCTCAGATTATCAGCTTTTTCACATATCTTTAAAAAGTTTCAATTCTTTACAAATATTACAAGCCCATTATGCAAGCTAGTTGTACATATTAGTAGTACACGTGTAGCAATATTGACCTACAAGTGAATGAATATGACATAATTCAAAACTTATTGTGTCTCCCCAAAGTGTCAGACACCTTGTATCTGTGGCCGACACTTCTCATCTTTGTCGGATACCAATACCCGTGTGCGTGTCGTTGTTACCTAGAGGAGTACACAAAAATAAGGATGGTTTGGAAACTTACCACTCAAATGGTGAAACCGCAGGGCACTGCACAAACATATACTGTCCACTTTTATACTTGAAATTCAAAGGTTTGGACATTTGCAGAGTGAGAACATTACCAGGATAAATAGCAACCTGAAATTCAAATAAAATGGAGCTTAAAAGCAAGATAATACAGCAGTTCCACATAAATAACTGCATTAGCTGATCGTTGATTCAGCAAAATACTTGGTGTACTCATTACCTTTAAAATCCGGACAGGGTAAAAGCCAGATCTGAAATATCTTACAATCCTCTCAAACGTGTAGAGAATAACAGGAAAAGCCAAGTACATCCATGCCTGCATGTGTTAATTTGGAAAACTTGCATGTCAATTCAATTGTAAGAATTTATACTTGGAACTTAAGAAAAAGGATTTTAATCAGGTAATTACCGTCTTCTGGTACCATTTGTGTACGAGGTAGAGCAAAACACCATGGACGACAAATAAGATGTAGACGATGATGAAGAGGTGGTGAGAATACCAGAAGGCATTAAAACCAGTGAGCCTATCAAAGGGCTTGGGAAGCTTAACGACGCTCCGTCTAAACCATCTGGTTGCAAGTGTGAAAGACACCACCATCAACACAACCATAATAATTCCAGTCACAGCCTCAGGGCCACGTAGTAATGTCATATAAGAAGGTCTATACTCCCCAAAATCTGAAGATAGAAATTGGTAATCTGAATCTGAGGAATGGATCAAACGTGGGAAATCACAGGAAAGGTGGTTTCCTGCATGGAGGATGACACCAACAACAATAGCAGCTGCAATTGTCTATGAGAAACCAAACGATCACATAATTAATTAAAATTTTAAATCATTTAGGTTGATATAACAGTAAGCTTTATGACTCAACCTTAATGGCCTTGAGAATGAAACATAGGTTAAGTTTGGGCCGGTATCTTGCTTTCACTCTAAATGATCATAGTGGATACTCCATGAATTTAGAAAAGTAGGACCATTGTCAGACGATCAAAGAACTTAATAATTCAAGGAAGTGGCGGGAGTATGTCAGAGTGCGCACCTTATGAAAGTTTATATTGTCGTCGAAATTGACAATACGAGAAAGCCTTGTGGACCTTAGCCAAGTGATGGAATTCCTACAAACAGGCAACAAGATGAGAGCCATGTTGAATTTGAGTGTCTCCCCTGCACCCTTGGCAGTGACAAGGCAGTATCCCATGACTTTGAAAGCATATTTGTCTTTGTACTGAAAGAATTTCCAAAAGAAAAGGGCCGCCATGATCCCAATCCATAGTGCCAAAACCCAAAGCCTCTTCCAGTTGTCTTCTACGTAATATAACACCTTGGTGCCCACTCTCCTTATCGAACTTTTCTTCCTCAAACCATGCATGTTCTGGCTTAATGCTTGACTGGTGTAACTCAAAGCTTGACTGTAGTTCAAATATGTGTCCTTCTGCAACAACAGTGTTTCCAGCTGCCACAACTGCAACAGAAAAAAATCGGCTTGTCATTCAGATTCAGATGATCCGGGAATCTAATGTTTTCTTTCCATTGTATTTTAAATAGACAACATTACCAGAATCTGTACCGATTCAAGGACAAATAAATGTATAGTCTCTTTTATTATGAATATATAATAAAGCAACACACACAAAAAAAAAAAAAAAAAAAAAAAAAAGGTGAAAAGCTTGTTTAGAAATTGTACGTAATCTTTGAGTTTTGTGCAGCTCTTGTCGCTCTATAATTTATCTTTCATAAATATTTTACATACTCATTTAAATTTTCTTACTTCAGAAATTTTGTCTTAAGTGGACACTACACCAAATTGACATTTTTGTAACAACCCCCAAAATAGTATCACTTTGAAGTGTAACAATCCACCTAATAATTTTAAACATTTTCACAAACAAAATGATACAATAATTGTATCACCATTAAGAGTATGGTTATAAAAGTAATACTATTCATGGTGATCCAACTTATTTTATCATATTTTTTTTTTGTTACTGTTTTTCATTTTTTTGACTAAATTTAGTTTTGACTTGAAATTGTTTGGTGGATTGTAACATCTCAAAAGTGATACTGTTTTGAGAGTTGTTACAAAAGTGTCAATTTGGTGTAGTGGGAGCAAATTATTCGCGACTTCCTTTTGGATTCCACTCCAAATTCAAGAAAGATGCATCTAGTGGGGTGGGAAAAAATTTGTTGCCCCAAATCTTGTGTCAGTTTGCCGAGGAAGAATACAATTTGTGAAGACCAATTATCATAGACAAATAAGGCCGAAATAGATGGGAAGCTTAAAATAAGTGTGTTCTATTTGGGTGCACCATATGGAAGTCTATAACTCTTTGTGCAAATGATTTTTATCCTCACACCTCGATTAGATGTTCCAATGGTGACCTATTTCTCTTTTAAGAATGATTATTGGTGAAACAATCAACCTTTACAGTTTTTGTTTCCGAGTATTTTTTTTTATATTTGCACTAAGAAAAATGGGCGCGTAAGCAACTTTTGGGTTAATGTGGCAACTTAGGATTTCTCTTTTCACATGTGTTATTATTATTATTATTATTATTATTAAAATTCTCATTTTATTTCTAATAAATGGGTGGCGCCCTACCAATCCTGGCATATTTTGCAAAAAATAAAAATAAAAATAAAAATTAATCATGATGTGTATAAATTAATAATAATATTGATAATAAAATCAAACTGAAAAAAAAAAAAAAAAAAAAAACCTTAGTCATATAGTTATATTTTTATTCTAGACAGATGCATCATGCATTGTGGTAATTAATAAGATGGTATCATATGAGAGTACATACAAAAGTTTTCTCAAATTTTCCAAAGTTTGGGCAGTAGGTGAAGGAAGAAATGACATAACATAAGTACTCCCTCCCTGGTTTTTCCTAGTTTAGGTGACCCAAATCACAACCTATATGTCCAATAGTCAGCTTGAAGATAGATAAAGATGGCAGGAGAATATTATGGCATAGGTAAGATTATAATAATGATGAATTAGAGATGTGGTAGGGTCGAGTCATACGCCTACCTCAATATAGCCAAGTGATTCAGGGTCCAACTCCTCCATTATTAATGCTGCATATTCCTCTGCTTGCTCTTTCAGTCGAGATAACTTGTTTGCTGAAGCGCTCAACATTATCACCTACACATGCACCAACTCCTCTCAATCATCATGTTTATTGACCATATTATCCATGTCTTTTTTTTTTATAAAACTTTATAAAAATGTCAGACATGTGCATGGGCAATTTAGGTCATTTGAGCCGAATTGTTTGAAAAAGCATCTTGGAGTTGTTGGTATCTGGTGTTGAGTCATTGTTACGTTGATCAGTTGGCCATAATAAACAATTAGTAAATTAAAAAAGAGTCAAAGGTGGTGAAGAGTTTTAAGTACACCAACTCTTTTCCAACTCACATAACATATTTTCTTGATTAATTTCAAATCTGAATCAAAGAGAGAAAATATTAGTTTCAGCGGAAGAAAGAAAATATAGAGTTTGTTGGGAGAGACAATGGAATGTGTTGAATTGAATTGAATTAGTTATGTTAAGTTTTCCAATTGAGTGAGATCCACAAGAAAACATTATCGAGATGCTCAAGAGTCAAAGGTATCAACTATCAATCTTTTCGAGTTAATCAACTAACGTGGTTCACTTAAATATTCGAATAACAATACTATTATACGGCTTTCTTAATATTAAATTATCTAAAACTATTTTTAAGTTTAAAAAGAAAAATCAAAATGTAATTTGAACGTTTCCTGGTAATTCATACTTGTATGGGTCTAGATTTTTTTTTTTCACTTTGACTTGGTGCAAAACAAATTCTTAGTTGTATCCCATTGAGATATTATAGCATGTGCACAAAGAAGGAAAACATGTAAAAAAAAGGAGCTCTAGCTAGTATTACTACTTGTAATTTGGGCAACAGCATAATATTACTACTTAGTGGACAGTGACTTCCACTCATGTTGAAACTAATTAAATTATTGTTGGCCATCAATTCAATGAAGCTTACAATCTGGAATCTCTCTCTTTTTTTTTGGCTAATTATAGCAAATGAAACTTATGCACTAGAGACTTTATTTATTTAATGATCTTTTGAGTAAAGAGTGGAAGAGAGACCTCTTTGATTTCAGGCTCAGTAATTCGACCATCTTCGTTCTTGTCTACCCTGCAATATTGCCACAGACCATCTATCCATTAATAAATAATAGTAATATAATAAAATTTGAAAATAAAATTTAAAAACAAAGAAGATACATGTCGAAGAAAATCTGGAGACGAGAATCAAAGCTCTGATCACTAATTTGAGACCAAAACTCATAAAGATCATCCTGGCTGATCTTCTCCATCTTCATCCTTCTTCTACGACTTAAAGCATCGAAAAGCTCCAATGCAAACTCTTTCGAATCTCTCATTCCTACAAAACAAAACAAAACAAAACAAAACAGATCATCATTAAAATTAGTTTTAAAGCAAAACATACAATTTGAAATTTGATGAAAACCAACCTATGCATTCTGCGAAATCCGAACGATAAAGGAAACCTTCTTTAGCCAGCCTTTGGAAGTTGTTTCGAACATCATTCCAAACATTTACACTGCTAATGAATCTGAGTCCTTTCAGTGCTTTCTGCGCACTGGATCGAGTCCGATCCAGCTCCGCTTTCTGTCTCCGTAGATTCCGAATATTTAAAGCTCTATCCAATTTACCTCCACCACCAACACCATTGTTATTAGTAAGAGAAGACGAAGATGGTGATGGTGAGAGAGCAGTAGAAGCGCGGGTGTGGTTCCAAGAAAATCTCCGAAAAGAGAATTGCTTCGCTTTAGCTAGTGCATCTGCTTTGAGTTCTTGCGAAAACTGTCGAAGATTGCGGGATGACGATGACGCGCTCTTGCTCTGCTTCAGTGCTGAAGATATTGGAGGTCGTTGAAGTGGATCAACGCCTCGAAGGATGATCGTTTGGTCGTCATGGAAATCGAGTGTCACTTCAACTAGTTCTGATGATTCAGGATCCACCAGAGATGGTGGAGGAATGATGTTGTCTGATTGGCTTCGTTTCTTCATTGTTAATCAATCGATGATTAGAGTGGAGAGTGATTGGGCTTGCTTACTTAATTAGTACTACTAACATTTAGTATTGAAGAGCTAGAGAAAATTGTAATCATTTAAACAATGGAAGAAGAAGAAGAAGAAGAAGAATTATATTGAAACGCGTTGTTGGAAAGGAATCTCCACTGGGAAAAGATGTACTTTTTACGCGGTGAGTTGAGAATAGAGGAAGGAAGAGTTATATGTATTTGTGAATCTGGAATGATATAAACAAAACAAAACAAAACAAAACAAAACAAAACAAAGAGAGGGAGAGGAAGGGGACCAATCTGTGTACTACCCAGAAGAATTTTTTGCAAAGTTAGCTTTTTATGGTTTCCAAATGAAAGCTGACCTTTTATGTATGTACTTTCTTTGCTCACTATTCACACACAAACACCATCGTTTTCTAAGACCTGCCGTATGGATCGGGTTGTGGAATTATTAGATGAGCGATTCTATGTGTCGAGGGAAAGGGCGAGGAAACCAGCGAGGAAAAGGAGGTGGCTGGGGGTGGAAAAGGAGGTGGCGGGGGGTGAACCGTTCACCCCCCTCGAGATGCGCGCGCCAAAAAATGGGCACACATCTCGAGGGGGGTGAACGGTTCACCCCCCGCCACCTCCTTTTCCTCGCTGGTTTCCTCGCTCTTTCCCTCGACATTTAGAATTTCCCTTATTAGATGGGTTCTGTCACGCCCCGACCCGCCACGGGAATCGCAGCATGCCGATGCGTGAACTAACACGTACACATGCGGATCGTAACCGGCCACAACATCATAATATAACACATTCTTGATACGATAAACAAACGGAAATAAAACTACGCTAAAGTTTGAACAAAATAAATATATATTTGATTCGCCCCGCCAGAGTCATAGCGACAAAACCAGTATACAAACATCTAGTTTAACAATATAGTACATCTGAAACACAGAGGAAGCAAAACATACCCGTACAGGGCGGACACAACCAAAAAGCTCAAAACACGCCTACAACGGAAACCGAGGCCTACGCGCCACGATCAGCAGGAACGCCAACACTGCCTGCACTCCAATAGAAGCACACCCCTTGCGGGGTCAGCAAAGCACAAAGCTAGCTGGTGCGAGCGAACTAAATACAAATAACGGAATAATAAACAAGCAAAATTCATGCCACACAACAATGAATAAGCAACAAGTTCTAAAGTCTAAATCACACCGTGTCTCTAAGGATAATGTTTCTAAGTTCAAGCAACAACACAAACATTTCAGATTCAACAATAACTACCAGTTTATTATATGTCGATTATTACACGTGATTCAACATGGTAAATATCAAACAATGAAAATAAAACAATCTCATAATTCTTCCTAGCCTCCTAGGTATAGTAATTAGGTTGAAACCAAAAATCCGGTAAAATTATGTATAAGTGTCTCATATCGTAGGTATTCGCATACCCTACGAATGTGTCTCACCCAGACACATCCCACAACGTGCACCGGTACCACTCCGGGCTTGTTTGTATCCTAATGGGGTGCCATCTGCCAGGATACAAACTCAAACATCCCGAACGACTAGCCTAACACGGCCAACCTAACATAATCAAAATCAAGCGCGCTGGGAGGGAAAGCGAGCAATCTCCAAAGCACGTCCTCCGGGACCCGTCCTACTGCACTCTATAGTGGCAAGTGCGTGCGGGAGCTCACCGCACCTCAGCAAGCTTGCCACATGCAGTAGCGTCCACAATGTCAGGTGCGAGTCATCTCAAGCACCATCCAACTCACGATGCGAACAAGCTCCTAAGCATCGGCACAACAGGCATTATAGCGGGGTAAAGACATTTATACTACTATCCACATGCACAAATGACATGTCTGTACATAACCAAATGTACAAACGTGCAATCATAAACAATTCGGCAATTTTTATAAAATCACGACTATGCCAGGGTCCCAACATGACCCAATTCACCACAATAAATTTATTCGAGTCGATTATCATACATGCTCAAGACTCGAAAATCCACGGTAAAACATGATATGCTATGCAAACTCGACCACAAAGCATACAAGTCTCATGTCATTACACCAAAGCCTAATCACACCAAAATTACTATTCGATTTCATTCAAGTATCATGCTTTTCTGAAAATCCAATGCATAATTCATTCACACATAACTAACACAATCCTCGAAGTATCCGAAAACTCCGAATTTCGGATTTGGGTTCAATTCTACACAATTGACGGTATACTGTAAAAATTCAATTCAGGATTTCAAATACTTATTTCTTAAAATGAAAATTATAGTTCCACTCACCTGGCGGAATGGATTTTCAAAACCCAATTCCTACCGGTCGAAGCTCCAAACACGCAATACCACGAATGCGGGGCCACGAAAATTCTAAAACTGCAAGGCGGACTCGAAAATGAGAAAACTAGCCGAAAACTGAAATAAATAAATAAATACAAGCGACGCGTGACTGAAAGGAAAACTTACAGGCAATAGGAATTCGGCAACCACCCCGCCGAAACCCAAAGTTTGGCGAAAACGCGCCGAAACCCTCCCTACTCCGGTCTGATCGCTACCAAACTGCACAACAGCCCGCAAAAGAGTCTAAGGACACTCAGAGTCACGAAAATGAGGCTCACCCACGAACCCAAAGCCCGATTTCACGCCGAGGAATCCTCCAAACAAACATGCACCCTGATTTTTTTTATTTTATTTTTTTTTTAAACCGCTGGTCTCACAGGTTCCCACTGGATGACTAAAAGGATTATGGACTCTGAATTTTGATTCAAACAAGTTTGGACCCTAAACACCTAAAACTATATTAGATTCATACAACTATCTCTACTCTCTCAAGTTTATGGGAGATTGAGTCACACGACTATGAAAACGCTGAGACAATCACTCACAAACAGCGGACTCGCATTTTTTAATTCAGATTATAGATTCAATACAAGAACAATTGAGCACCACAGGGTAGTGACTAAATCCGACCTCAACTTACTCCAAAAGTCGGATCAAGTTGAATTGTGGAATTCCTCGTGGTAGTTTGCAACTTGGACGGGTTGGACACCAACAACCTATGTCGACCCAAACCCAGGGTACTTGAGGGATATTTTCTACTTTTGTACTAAAATTGTTAGCTTTGGTAGATGCTATGTAATATCACCATTTTAACCTAGTCACACTACCAATACAATGTAACACCCAAGGAATGTGATTTCTTGAAATATGTCGAAATTTCAGGAAATATTTTCTATTATGAAGTTTTTGAAATCCGAAATATGTCAAATTTTTCCTGAGAAAAGAAATAAAATTTTTTCTCCCTATTTTTTTAACATGCAATAATGTTATTTTAATATCAAAATTTTGTGATGTGAGTGATTGTTATGTAATATGTAGTTTGTATGACACTGCAAGTCAAGTATGACTTTTTATGTAGTATTTAAGAGTTTAAAATGTGTAACTTATATTGTTAAATTTAAAATAACAATCGAAACTTTTACATTTTTTCTACACAAAACGAAATATTTCTTAAAATCGGGGGACCGAAATCAACTCAAAAAACAAAATCACAATCCTTGGTAACACCACCATTAGATAGGCAATTTTTTCTCTCTCCTCCTCGCTTCTTACTTTTTGTGATCTCTCCTCCCACAACTTCTCCTCATGCGATCTCTTCCTCCTATGACCACCTATTCCTTGTGCGTCCTCCTCATCCCTCTCTAACAACCCCTTTCCTCCTCTTCTAATTGTCATTCTCATCTTCCTTTTCCTACAACAATCCGCATTTGAGATTTGTACTAATTCATCGGGAGGGTGTGAAAGTTGGCATTTCGTAAATCTTGGAAAAGTATATGATGTGCACTTTTTTCATAATTCCTATGATGCATGAGAGTTGTGGAAAATGAGAATTGAAAATAAATAAATAAAAATTATGTGCTTTGAATGTTTTTTTATTTTGTTTTCTTGCTTCTAAAGATGATTTTATTTACCCTGAAAAACATATAAGTGCCAACAACATCAGTTAAAAAAGATCAATGAATCGGTAACATATTGAAAAATAGTTTTTTGCTTTAATCAATAAAAATTAAAACTTTAGATTTAAGCCTTGAATTGGCATTCAAAAGTTTGGAAATTTTAGAGCCAATTTGTGTCAGAACAAACTTAAAACAACTTTTTTACTCGTAAATTCCCTAGAAGACCCAAGTAATTTGTGATTGCAAAAATCTAATTTCTTGAAGAAACGAAAAATTAATCACATTTCTCTCGCACATTTCCTTAACTTTTTTTTTCACATTTGTACCATAAATGCCTCTACAACTAGTATAAGTGATATTGTTGATGGTCTCCTCCAAGATTAGAAACTTGTTTTACAATGCGTCTCCAAACGTAGTCTTACACTATTTAAAATGACTAATAAGTTGATTGCATAATAACAAAGATCCAAAACAACTAATGTTTGTTTGACATCCCATAACCTTTTCCAATTCTCAATACTTTCATTTTTTTTAAATGATTTCTTAAGTCATAGCATGTAGAAACATACACAAATTGCAATAATGACTTTAAATACTCAAACACCCTAACAATACTAGATACCCAAATAACCACTACGCGACAACATAAGCAACGCCCCAATACCATAACATTACTACAGAACACCAAAGCACTATAAGACTATCAAGATACATACATGTCTAACGACTAAACCACCATAAATATAACTCAATCATGCATTGGGGGGAATTCAAGCATTTGTGTGCCTCCTTGCTGTTGTCCGGACTCCATCAACTCACATTCTTTTTGTCGAAGTAGAAGAAGCATATTTTCATTTTGCAACTTCTTTCTTTCAAGCTCATGTCTCTTATTTTCAATCTCCTTCTCGATCCTTGTTCAAAAGTTTATCCAACTCATTCTATATTTCAAAATTCGAAGAGCTTCGGCTTGATACTTCACCTGTAATTCTTCCAATTCCAACAACTTTTTTTGGTGCCAATGCATCTTTTCCCAGTAGGTTCTACTTCCATCTTGAAACACAGTCATGACTTCTTTCCTTAGTTCTTGTAAAGTTTGTGAACAATCCATGTTAACTTTTTCCATTTTATTTGAGTTCAGCCCATCATCCTCCCATTTTGATCCTCTCATTATCTCAACATCCTTAGTATCTTCACTGTTATATTCCACTCCGTGATTACCATTTGCATCATCTATACGATTTAGTTTGTGAGCAATTTTAGATTTCTTGGTGCGCTTATCATGATTCGATACACTAGAGCACCCAACACCATTGTTATGATAGGTACACATATCTTCAAAAAATAATTGCTTTGAATTGAGCAATTTGCTAACCTCTTTCTTCATCTCAGCTGATAAATGATCCATGGAATCTAACAAACCTGGATTTTCCACGACTTTACAAGCAGTTCCTTTCCCCAAGATATCAACAATTGTCTTATACTTCTTATTCAAATCATTGAACTTGTCTTCACATTGATTAGAAGAGACCAAAAACCCCTTCTCCACCATGGCGCTAGACACAGATTCCCATTTCCCTTTCTTCTGCAAGAAACGCCGACCAGTTTTCATCTTGTTTCGGCTTGATGGGTCATTATTTTCATGAATATGATGATCAACAATGTAAACTACCACGATTAGAAGCCTTACCATTTCATTTGTCCACTTTATTCTTTGGTAGGGAATGGAGAAGGAAGCCAATGTTCCACCATCCACATTATCTCCGTCTTCAACATTGAATTGGGGCTTCTCGTTATCAATAGCCATTAACTGTTGATTGGACCTTGTGAGATGTTGAAAATTCTTTTCAGTCACAGGCGATTGGAAAGATTGGACGTCATTTTGAAAAAAAAGGTCTTCTTGTTGATGAAATCCAGGTTGATGGTTGTGGTGGCTCCATTGTTCTTGTTGTTGGTTCTGAAAAGGGATTTTTACGCCCAAATACTTATTCGAAGATCGTATGCTTTGCATCCCATTGGCATCCATTATTACTAGAGATCTCAAAAACCCTAACACAGATAATCGTAAATTCTCTTAGAGTACTAATTATTCTCATGACAAAGCAAACAAGATATATGCATTACTTCTTTGATTTCCCCATTTTATAGATGGAAACATTGATATTTTCAATAAACTCATTAAGGAATATCACGTGAAATCTCTTCAAAATTGACTGTCTAAGAAACGCATGGGAAAATATTTATTAATTAAGACAAAAAATGTGGAAGGTTCAACACAAGTAGAAAGTAAAACCGAAAAACACATTTGGGTGGGACATCAAGAAACCAATAGACAATTTTGAAGTGAAACGACACTCGTTGATAAGGAAAAGTAATAATCCCACTTGTTTTATTTATTTCTTTTTCAAGTGTCCTCAGTGAACCTCACATTCTGTGTGAGTTGGTTATAATCTATCTTACAAATATGCCTAGGTTCATTATATTTTTGTTACAGTATAATGTACAACACTTGGTACGAATCAGTATATTTACTATTTGCAACAGTATAAGAAAAATCAATATATAGCTAACAATTAATTGGGTCAAACTGTAGTCCAATTCAAATTTATTCATTAACTTACTTGGGTCAAACTGTAGTCTAATTCAAATTTATTCATTAACTTACTGTACCATTTTTTTTTCCTGACGTATGGTATTTTATTCCATCATTTATCTAGGACTAATGTTTTTGTAACCGATATACGTTAGAGTAGAACTTAGAAACCTAACAAAAATGTGAATTTTTTCATTTATGTATTATTATTTGTTTTGTGTTTTCATTACGGAACTTAGAATTCATTGTTCATATAGGAACTAATTTAGGATTCTTTGTTCCTATAAAAAAAAATTGAGTTTTCTCTAATTCTTTTACTCATCTCTCGCTCTCTTTCCATCCATTAAAATTTTTCTCTTTAGCATTATCAAAGTTGTAGTCGTTTATATGAAATGTGATATATGCACCTTTAGCCAATAATTATTCAAAGAACTCCAATCACTTAACAATTGTTAATTGAGTGTGGATTGTTGCACCATGGAGTGGGGACCAGCCACTATTCCTCACGGAATAAACTCACCACGTTACCCACAATGGCATGGTTAACATTTGGTATTTTCATGACCATTTAATTAAATATACATATTCTTATCAGTTGATAACAAGTCCTTGCATCTAAATAAAGAATAATCATCCTCCTCGGTTTAGGAAACTCAACCACTTTCTATGTCATCTTGTAGTCCAAATTTTGAATCCATCTTCATCGTTGGGCATAGTTCTCCTTAATTATATATCGAAATTGAATAACTTCGCCATACAATTCTTAGCTTTTAAATCTTTTCCTAAAATAATTTGGTGGCTCGTTGTAAGCTTAGAAATAAAAACATGTTGAACTATGATTGGATAGATACGAACAAGCTTTCAATTACCTTAATAATGCATTGTAAGTCCTTGAAGTTTATAGTGGGTTAACAATAATGCTTATTCTCCAAACAATGAACATTTCAACCCCTGCGTGCATGTTGAGTTGAAAGTACAATCATATAATGTGATATAAACTACGGTTTATAATTTATACATAAAAGTATTACTTAGAACTCCATGTTCTTCTATTATGTCACAAGCAAAGTGCATAGTGAGGAAAAAAAATTGATGTTATTATCTGAAATTTGAGTTTTTGTTGGTTCATTTCCTATGCTCATTCATTCATTTAATTCACACACAATATTCGTGTATGAGACAAAGTAATATGGAAATTAAAAATAGAGAGAAAAGAATAAAGAAAAATTCAAGAATAAATATTAGAAGTTGTTAAAATTATTGTTTTTATACCGAATAGCAATAGCTACCTGATTTGATACTAAGACTCCTAGAAAAGACTTTGATTCCATTTTACCAATTTGATATTGAGACACAATCTCTTACATGTAACTGCACCGATTTCAAAGAGAGATAAAATTCAATAACTTTCTCATCTTCTCCTTCCTCCTCTTCCATTTCAAATTACTCATTCTCTCTCTATTTCAAATGTTAGCTCTCTATCCAATTACCCTAAAACCATTTAACACAATCTCTTCTTCTTCTTCTTTTTTATTCATAGTGGTAGAACAAGCTTGATATTAAGCTAAAAACTTAAGAAAAATATCTTCAAATGGTTACTTTGAAAATAAAATTAAATGCACATGAAACAATAATTGAACAAATTATTCAATTATTAATATGTGTAGATAGATCATTCTATGAGATTTCCATTGGTAGTTGAATCGTTGAAAACAAATTGTTATTGACAGAGTGATCATCATTCGAAAAATACCATGTTTCAATGAAATTTTCATCCAAATTAGGCTGAAAACTTAAGAAACATATGTCCAAATGGGTACTACGGGCGATCAAATTAATCAACGCGAGACAATAATACATCAAATAAATAATATGGATAAATAGATCATTCTTTGAGGTTTTCATTGGTAAATAGTTTATTGAAAACAAATTGTTATCGACAGAGTTATAATCGTTTGAAAATTACTATGTTTCAATGAAATTTTCAAATAAGTTATGTTGAAAATTTTGACATAGTATGTGGTACTAAACTGATTTATACTGGTTAATCTTTAATAAACAATGGTGATAATTACAATACTTTTTTCAATACCTGTATAGAGCAGGACAGAACCGGTTCATGAATTTGCATATTTTTAACAATTTAGTACAAAAAACTAATAGGGCATCGTTCAACTGCGTGACACCCCTTGGTCCACTATACATAGCAAAGATATTGTCCCCAACTTAAACACTACCATATTGGGTCCCCATCCCGAGCCTTGGTGGTGTGGGGTTTTGTCCAAAAGGTCTCGTTGCTATTAGGGAGTGGACCACTTCTTTATAAATCTTCAAGACAACTCCTTACTTGATGTGGGACTATTCAAGCCAACATTATCCCAACAATTTCCACCTTTGGGGTGAATCGTCACACGTCCTACAATTCATCAGCTCGGTTTGCAACATCTCGAAGTACACCTTCTCGAGTGTCTTGCGCAACCATGATCCTCAAAGTAGTACTCGGTGTACAGGCTTGACAATTCCCAATGTTGTTGGTTTCACCTAATCGTAACCACCTTACTAACTTCACCTCGTCAAGACTTTTAGGATACCCACTTGGCAAGGGTCTGGAGCCTAACTTTGGGTTAGGGGTGGGCGCGGGACGGGATGGACCTCATCTTTATCACATCCCATTCGTTCGGGATCGAGACGGGATTGGGACGGAACAGGATGAACATGTACTAAATAGTCTCCAATGAAGAGTAACAAAAAAATTTCATCTCATATTGCTCAAAACCAATAATATTAAATCTATGTACTTGTAACTTTTATCATAACAATATTAAATGTTATGTAAAATTTATGGTCCAATGAATTTACGATTTTATGTCAAGCATCCTCTTTGTGCAAAACTAATATAAGTTTGAAAATGAAAAATATTGCTCATTGACTAAATCTCCAACTATATAACTCATAATGCAAAACTAACCCAAACCATCATTTGCATTTATTTTCTATAAGAATAATTGTTCTATAACCAATCCAAAATGTGAAAAAACCTAAATTTTCATGGGTTCTATTTGATCTAAAATATCTAAACTAGAGTTTCTATTTAAACAAATAGTACCAAATTAAGCTTTTAAGTTTTCAAACATTAGATGTTTTTATTTAATTTCAACACATCCTAAACTTTCATTTAAAAGAATAGTTTGATTAAAATTAATAGTAATAAATATTAAATAAATAAGTTAGGGACAGGACGGGATGGACATGATTGAAAATTTGCATCCCGATCACATCCCATTCTAGATCAAAACGGGACGGGATCGGGACAAGTTTGATCAATCCCAAAAGGACCCAAAAAATATCAGGACGGAACCGGGATCGCAGGATGGGATGCCCACCCCTATTTTGGAGCATTCACCTGAAGGACATGTGTTCCACCTAGACCTAGCCCGTTGTCATGTGCCTACTTTTTCTTGAACGATGTGCCATCTGCACCTCAACCTTGCCAAGTCTTTGTCGAACTGTTGGCTCTGATACCATTTGTTATGGCGCCGCGCCTCCACCTCGCCAAATATCTGCCAAACCATCGGCTATGATACCACTTGTTAGAGCATCGCGCACCTAGGTGAACCAGTTGGTCCACTATACATAGCAACGATATGTCCCAAACCTAAACACCACCATATCGGGCCCCATCCTTGGCCTTGGTGGTGTGGTGTTTTCTCCAAAAGCCTCGTTGCTATTAGGGGGTGAACCATTTTCTTATAAACCTTTGTGACAACTCCTCCTTACTTGATGTGAGACTATTCAAGCCAACACTATCCCAACTAGAACACCGATCTTGAGATGACACCGACTTCAATTTTGTCAACCAATAAGTGATCAATTTAGTTAGAATTATTAATGTAATTGGAGATTTGTTTATTCCATTATTTTTGTTTCGAACTAATCAAATCTCATTAACAACTCAAATTTAATTAGATTAATAATTGAGCGATGAAACCATTTACTTTCAAACTTAGCCAAAGTATATAAAATGAACTCAGATAGTTAGAGAAAACTAAAACGGTTTTCATAGAACCTCATAAAATAACAGAAGATGTTAAACTCTTTCGAAGCAAGGCTACTCTAGTGCCAGTTGGTATGTGCCAGTAAGGATTAGTATGACTGCACCGCCATTTCTTACCTTGTGCTTCGATGGAATTTTGCATGTGTCTAATCTTATTATGATTTGGAACATAGGGTCAGAATTGACTTTTGAGGCGCTCGAAATATTCTCCACCTCAATTATATTGGGTTTTTAAAATCAATCGTCGTTCATTGCACTAAATTGAAGATAGTCAACTTCTTGTTTGCTAAATAAATGAATAGAAATTGATGGAGTCTTATTTATGTTCTCCCATTAGGGGTATTTGCATATTGCATTTAGTTTAGGTCATATTATCTTAGGTTACAATAAACTTTAGTTATTTTTTTCCCAAAAAAAAAAAAAAAAAAAACATGTAAGTTTCATTCAAGTTCATCACCAAGGAGTTTATTTTGTGTTAGGAGTCATAGAGTTATGAATTTTTATTGGGAATATCATGTCAATACCGAAGCAAATTACTTTACCTTAGTAAACTAAGGTCAAGCCTTAGAATCAAGTTTTTCTCATGCAAATCTTTTTTTTTCTCAAAATAAATATGGAAACCAAACACCTTGGAACCAACATCAACCCAATTGGGGTTACAAGCCTTTTAGGCCCACACAGTCCTTTGATCTCCAATATTTGCATATCAATGAGTCATACCTTAATTCTCCTATAGTGCCTTTTGTAGAGACCACTCCATGTCAGTTTATGCAAAATATGCAATCAACATCATTTTGGTATCCATATAACTCATGGGAGAAAACTGGCATTTCCCCTTCATTCAAAGAGATTCTCGTGCAATATAGACAATCCTTAGATCAGTCCATATGAGAGACAAAACGGCGTCAGCATACCACCAACCAATTTTTGGTTGAGATATAGGATTCAAGGCGTCAAAATGATGTGTAAATGAGTGCTAGGGAAGAATGTGAAGTAAATCATTTGGAGAACACTGAGGAACTTGATGAATTGTATCACCTTGATAAACCTATATCAACACATTTAGTTCTTCATACTTCCCAAGTAGAACAAGATAAATAAATGAAACATGTGAGACAATGTGATGACGAAGGAGTGTGGGTAAATCAAGTGTTGCTTTCAAGATTTAATTAGTCATGGTGATTCTATAGCTAACCCTTTGCTTATTAATGTAGATACTATGTACACACAAGAAGTTGACATAAGTGATTATCCAATTGAATTGTCATATGACTCTTGTGACCTTTTGAATATGTTTGGAACATCCATGTCCTATACAAAGGTAAAAGCTGATAAATTTGTTAACATTCTCCCTAGTTTTAAGAAGTCCCCCGAGTTTAGACTTGAATTGCATGTTTCAAAAATCTTGATGGATTAGAAAATGTGAACAAACTATGATGAACTTAAAGAGCTCGCTAACCTATTCTTGCCTAACCCATGGTGCCCTCTCCTACAATAGATTTCGCTCATTTCGACAAGTTGAACTTGAATTGTATCATTCTTTTGAAACATTTTCGAGCTAAAGTTAGAATTTCATTTTAAGAGGTTTCCTCAGATTCACTTGTGGGGCATGTCAAATCAATTCCATCTTATTGTCCCATTTACATATGTTTGGCATGACCCACAAAATTTTAGGTTGTTATTAGGGTTGAACAAAAACTTAACAAACCGATCAAAACCGAATCGATTGGTTCGGTTTATGTTCAGTTCGATTTTTTGTAATTTGAAACCGATATGGTTGGTTCGATTTTTGTTCATAAGTGATTTTAACCAATATGGAAACTTCGACAATACTCAGAAAGGAAAACCTTTCCCGCAAATCTAAGAGCACGAGTCGTGTAGGAAAACTATCCCACATGGACAGCTCCTAATTAGGAAATGATCTCCACAACAAGATCATTTTCCCTAAACTACTCCAACAAAGGCCTAGTCGAATAAGGATTCATTCACTATAAAAGGGAGATAAGGTCGATGAACTAGAGGGATGCAATACAACCCAGTTTATAGTTTTAAGTCTCTCCTAAGCCTTATCTAACTTAAGCATCAAAGTGTCATCGGCCACCGCGTGATGGTCCTTGGCTCACGTTTTCTACATGTGCAGGTCTAGGTAAACAACAAGGAATGAGAGCAGGAATCGACTACATCATTATTAATGATAGTTAATCCCATTTGCATGGGGTTATATGGCCTCTAAACCTCAAGGTAAGCAATTCATCTATAGTACTTGCATCATTTTTTAGCGCCACACTAACTTGAGTGTCGGGGTGTACTTTGTAGGTACCCCCAACCTTGTTAGTTATGGTGCACCAAATCTTCGGAAACTTCTACCATCCAACCAATCCAGTTCATCCGATCTCATGTTTGGTAACACGAGAAGTCAGGTAAATTTTTCCTCGAAAATAATTTTGTGTCACCAAATCGATATTGGTTGGTAGTGTCAAGGTTCAAGGTTTGCAGTGGAGGCTAGAGAAGGTGATGAATATGATGGTGATTCACTGCTTGGTGCATGGATAATAGGTGAAGTTGGTGGTTCATTTCTTGGTGTATGGATAAGAGGTGAAGCTGGAGGTACTGAGACCATTTGGTGCAATCATTTATTGTGCTTTGATGTAGTTTAGTTTTGTGTAGAATACACAGGGCTTTTGATTACTCCAAAAAAGGGAAGAGCATTTATTCAAAACCAACATGCTGCAGGATGTAAATCCAGGTCTTGGGACAATGATAACACAAGTAGCCTTTGTGGGCATTATTGTACCCAATGAAAACACTAGAGACCTATATGCAAGTTTGTGAGGGATGTCTGCACATATAGGCATATAGCATAAACAACCAAACAGCAAATAAATGTGTAATCTGACTTTGTGCCAAAGAGAAGCTCAATAGACACTTTTCAAAACTGTTTTTGGATGATAACCTATTGATTAAGAGTTATTCTACATGGCGAGGAAACGAGCGAGGGGAGGGAGGTGGCGGGGTGGGGACCATTCACCTCCCTTGGGATGTGCGCGCCAAAAAAGACGGCACACATCCCGAGGGAGGTGAACAGTCACCACCCCGCCACCTCCCTCCCCTTGCTCGTTTCCTCGCCCACTTCCTCGACATTTAGAATTCCTGATTGATTAAATAGAATACTGCCATAAATGTTTCAACCTAGAAACTTTAGGGAACTGAAGCATGGTTTAATAGAGGGATCCTATTTCACCAATGTGTTCATGGGCGTTCTGCCATTTTGTTTAGACTTGTGGGAACATGAAAAATGATGGAAAATGCATTGAGAATTGAGATGCGGAATGCATTGTTGGTACTCCCCACTATTATCATATTGGATTTGTGTTGAAGAAGATTTTCAATCTTGTTTATTAATTATACAAAAATGGGTGGATTTTATGGAATCACCGGTACTTGTATATTTTACGGTAGTTATGTGTTTGGATTTTAGGACAAGATTGTCTATTTGGCTTTTGCTTGTGTTATAAAAGTTGTATTTGGTTCAATATTTTTATTTTGAGAAATAATTATGTGTGGATAATGTGGAGGTTGGTGTGTGTCATGTGTTGTTTCTATAGAATATCGTTTTTTATGATGATTTTTTGTAAAAAGGGTTTGCCAATAAAAATGGGAGTTCTAATTGAATTATGTTAGGTTACTTGTGAATTCAAGTTTCTTTCTCTCTTCTTTTGTGTTCATGGATTCAAACTTTTTCGCTTCTTCATGTGTATTAGTCTTTTCTCCATATTAATTTCCTTGTGGATTCAAAGCTTATCTGTTGTCATTTTGCCTCTTAAATTTGAGATTTTCAGTCTATAAAGTCAACATCCTTTACTTAACAATCAAAGTTCATTTTTTTTTTGTCCTTGACTAAATTTCGTGAATTGATGGCTTCCAAACTTGAATATGAATTGATGGAGCCAAAAGATAAATAACCCTAGGTCTTGACGTGCATGTATATCCGAAGAAAGTCATTTAACAAAATATATTTTAAAAACTATTTCCCTATTTAAGGTCATCGATTCCAAATTTTGCGAGGTATTTCTTTTTGTCAGCGAAAAACCATTAGTGCTCATAAGTTTTACCAACTAGATAGCTAAGTATTAAAAAGCTTATTATGTTAGTGATTGATATATATATATATATTTTGTATAATTAACTATCATCTTTTTTCGGCATGCAACTAAAAATTGTTCACAAGATTAAAGTTGTATCGTTACACGAAATCACAATCCTTGTAAGTAACCAATCATATGTAAGGTGTTGCAACTGCCAAATGGTACCACAGAAGATCCTCCCAAAACATGCAAATGGGAAGGGTTGGACAATGCGAAAGATGCGGGGAAAGCCCTAATTTGACAGTGAATTATGAAAACAGTTTTAAATGGGGCTTGTCCCGCTTTTCTCTCTCTGCCCCTACCTTCCTACATTACTTTTCATTCATCAATCACAGAATCCCTCTGTAATAACTAAAAGAAGCTAGTATAAAATACCACTCACCTCAGCAATTCCCTGTCAGACGGAAACAATTGCCTTGGGTATTATTTTTTTTTGCTTTTAATGTTAAGTTGATCCGTCACAAGAGTTCTGTGAGATCTCTCTGCGGCTCTCCGGAGCCGTTGTGAACTGCACACATTCTTTTTAATCTTTAGAAAGGAGAGAGAGATCTGAACGTTACTTTTTGCAGAAAGAGAGGATATAAGAAGAAAAAAAAATTTTAATGGCAGCTTCTAGTTGCTATGGAGTAGGAATAATTGGGATCGTCGCATTCATTTTCAATATTGTGCAGGCTCATGCAGTGGCTCCTGTTGCAGCTCCTGCTCCATTGCCCGCCAGTGATGGTACAATGTCTTCTCTATCTCATATTTATCTATGTATGCTATTATATCCAAGTAATTGCAAACAAATAAGGTGTTTTAGTTGCAATATGGATTAAATGACATATATTTTTAATCAAGTAATACATTTTTTTAAATAACAAATAAAAATTGGTTGAATTAAATGACAGTTTGCAATGTAAATGTAGCAGCAGCACTAAACTTCTTCTTTTTTTTCTATTGTGTATTCTAAATTCCAAGTGCAAGTAGGATTTTGGAATTTTATGCTTGTTCTTCTGACCGTTGATGAATTAGATGGTATATATGACATTATGATGATTTTTCTTGAAAACTTAGCTTAATTACTCTATTCACAGCTATAAATTTTATTTTTATACTAGTGAACATAAATTAAAATAGTTAAATTGATTTTTTAGAAACAAACTCTTTGGAGAATTTAGAGCTGATTGATGATTATATATCCTCTACAGAGATCACCCTCACAAGAATCAGTTGATTCCAACATTTCTAGCCATATGTGACCATTTTTCGTGGTTAACTGTTTACAAAATAACCATTGATATGGCTAATCATTTCAAAAAGTGAGTTTTTGAGAGTACAATCTCCATGAAGATCAGAAAAAGTTGCTGAAAGTTAGAATTTTATAACATTACTTGTTTTTTGTTTTTTTTTTTTTTTTTTGGGGGGGGGGGGGAGGGGGAGGGGGAGGCAAGCAGGGTTTTTAAGGACCCCTTAACCTTTTTATTAAAAAACTAAAAATAGAAAAACTCAATTATAATCTCTCGAGGGGGCAAGTCACCCTTAATGACTGAAAATGGAGGAGGAAGCTCCATACTGACGATCACATTACTTGTTTATAAGTGGTAGAATAACTAAATACAACAAAGACAACAATTTTAATATATGTTGTTCATCTTCCTAAAAATTAACTGTGAAGAAATCTGATCTTGGCCATGTTTGTCTTAATATATGAGACATTACTTCTTGTTATTATTTGCCTCATTCTATGGTTCTCGGGTCTTAGGCTATGTAGTAGTGAACAAGGATGTTTTAACTGACCTTTCACAGTTTCTTTTCTACTATTCTTGTTTCTCCAGGAACATCAATTGATCAAGGAATTGCATACTTGTTGATGTTGGTGGCTTTGGTCCTGACTTACCTCATCCATAATCTAGAGTGATGCTTAATTGTATGGCTTTTTTCTGATTTGGACAAGATGAGAGAGTTTACATAGAAGGGAGTCCAGTTAGGGGATATTACAGGGTTGGGTTTATTGTCTGCATGTATGTGTAAATGTCACATAGTTTGGTTTGAATTCTGATTGTGTTTCATGGATATATTAAGGGTTTAGTTGGTGAAGGCAAAATTTTCTTTTGTTTCACCAGTCAGTCGTGTTGTTTCCCTCTACTGGGGTTCATTTTTCTGTAGTTGAGATTCTTTGGCAATATTATCTTAACTCTTTCATCTTTTTAATTTCTTTACCTTTATTGTAATGTGTGGTTTTGTTTAAACTATGCTACCCCGTGTACTAAATTTATGCAGGCCATAATCCTGCAAGTAGCACGAGAAAAATACAAACTAACAGATACTAGCAAATATTTAAAAAGACCAAGCACTAGTATCCCCAATAGTGCTCTATTTCCCAAAGTCATCCCAATAAGTATGTTTATGATCATGAGTTTACTTTTAGATACCAGAAAATCCACACCATGTCTGCTTCCATTCCATGTGAAAAAAAAAATACTTGTGAGTTGAACAGCCATGAATTTCATTAATAGCATTCTCAAAGTTTTCAAAAGTTGGGAGATCTGCCGAGTCATTTGTTTTATCCTTGTCCATAGCTTGAGGAACTACTTGCGAGAGTCACATTGGATGATGTACTGTTGTATGATGCAGGGGCAGTTTTACTTTCCCTAATAATAGTATTTATATTTAAACATTAAGCTATACAATTACAAAATGATGTCCTGTCATGATCTTACAGATACATGAGATTGGAATTGAGTAGTTTCTTTGCAGCGGTACACCACTATAATAATTTCATGTATAATCCCAACGTCAGGCGAAAAAAGAACTTCTGGTGCTGAATCTTTCCTGCTGGATTGATGCAAGTCTGAGTAAACACTTGGCTTGACTTTCAGGATCATCCAATTTCTACCTGAGCGGCTGAGCCTGATCCAATTTTGATTACTGTAATGAGCTTTGCACAAGTCCAGATCAGGATGCCAATGGCATGACAGCTCAACGGTTAGAGCTTGGCGAATGGTACCACTAGGTCATGGGTAAAAACCCAGCTTGCGGCATCTTTAGTGGGTTCTGGGATCCTATAAAAACCCTGCTTGACTTTCAAAAAAAAACTGCAATCGCACTAAGGTCTAACCTAAGCATTCCCATTGAAAGTACACATTTTGTGAATCTTTCCCTTTGCCTATGATTGCAATTGTTGCGGAATGGAGACATGAAGCATAGTCTATCTCGATGCAAACCTGTGATTCAGCAATGAGATTATTGACTGGAACCTGAGGGATGGTTGTATATATAACAGTCCTCCGATGAATGGTTCCGAGTATAATCTTCATGAGCAGTATTGAATTTTAATCTCCAAGCATGAATGTAAATTGTGAAGCTTCCTTTTAGCTGATGTGTGGACCGTTTATTATGGAAAAGATTAATGTATTTCTCGCCTGCCATACAATTTCTAGAACAGCTGCCAAATTTGGAAACCAAGTTTCCAACTCAATTTGAAAAGAAGAAGCTTGTTTCCTAAGATATTTGTGAAGGGGAGCCTGTGTTTCTTGCATATAACTGGGCTTGGCTTTGAGATAAAAGCCATAGTCTAACAAATACACATTAAAAAAACAGTGACCAACGGCTTATGAACAATGCCAGCCCTTCCAAGGTTGACCAGAGAGGCTTGTTAATCACAAGGTGAGATATAGGAAAGATTAGGTTTCAATCTCATTTTTCAGGGTAATTTGTATTTTGGACAGGAAAATGTCTGTGAAGTGAGAAAGCTATTTTGTTTTGTGAGGCTTCCAAGCCCTTCTAGGTTTTCACAAGAAAGAGAAGTATCTTCTTCTAATGCTTAATGGAGTCATCAATATGACCGAGAATAATATCCGGCTTCTAACCTAGAGAGCTTAATGATTTTGTATAATAAGATCTTATTGTCCTTTAAAAAAAGATTAGAGAGGGCGTTAATCAACTTCTTTGTAGCCCTTTTTTGCATTACCAAGATCTTCATTTCTAGCATAGAGCATTTTTTTTTCTCCCTGGTCCCTTCTAGTTGGTTGAGTGCATGAGTTATTACTCTCATTTCAAGTTTATACTAATAATTTATTCCACTAATTGCCCCACTTATTTCAAGCATTTCCACATTAACTGATTGTAGCAACTACGTTGTATCTGGTATTTATTCAAGCGAAAATTTGCCATTAAAAACAAAAAATCCATGCTCTTCATTCTCTCTTTTGGCAAATTTTCTTGAAAATTTATTCTTTTGAATTAACCCAAACCGTACTTATAATTACAATTTGGTCTCTACACCATTTGCAAATAAACGGCCAATCATAAGAATAAGAGAATGTTGAACATCAGCTTTTGTGCATTGATATGGTAAAACCTTTAATAGGGTGTGGAATGAAATAGTATATGAAAAATTAAAGCTATGAAGAATCCACACATTTACAAACTTACAACAGCTAAGCTAGTTTTATAAAATCTTTCAAATGCAAACAAAGCCCACATTCACAATCTTACACCTGCTAAACTATTTCCAAAACAAGAAGGATCTCATGAAGGATCTCTATACATCATGTTTGAAAATAGCTACATCACACGACAGAGTATTCTTACCACCTGTAGTCTTTCATGTCCTGGTCCTGTTATTATTGTAGCAAAATCTTCCATCACATGCACCACAGCACATATCACAGTTGAAACAACACCAATCATGATGTACTCAGCTAACTAAACTTATGAAATGGACAGTAGCAGCTCAACTAGAGTCTAGAGACAAAGCGCTCACCCAAAAAACTGTACAACCACCTTCCACCCTTGTTCCAAACCGTGCCTAGGCGGCTCCAATCTTGGAAATTTTCTAGTGGTAACTGCAAGTCTGCAACCATTTCTTGAGAACATAATCAAAAGATTTCCTGATTAACAGAGATGGTTCAAGAAAAGCTCCTCCTGAAGGTTCTAGTTGTCGCTTGGTACGAACGCATGAGCAGTCCAACACCAATTCCAATCCCAAGGCACATCCCGAGACCAATTCCTACACCTACTCTTACACCAGCATTGAACCATGAAAGCTGGCCATCCTCATCAGTGTACATATCTCCAGAGTAGAAAGCAGGATTCATCTTTCCGTCTGGATCATAGTCCTCACTCTCCATATCTGTTTCCTGTGTTGTTACCTGTGAAATCCAAAATCACCAATCATTACTACATGAGGAGAAGAAAAATTGCTTCTTATATGATGCAGATCTCAATAAAATACAACCACTACCAAAAGAGAGGAAATGACTTTCTAAATTTATGACAAATACAGTGAGTCAAAGGAGGGTCCAATAGGTGGTCATGGGCCTAGAGGAGTCTCAGGTGCACCCAAGCATGCCTCTGACCTAGTTACTAACTGTGATTTGGGAGGTCTTTCTCGGTAGTGCGAAAATCACACATCGTTGTTGAAATCAAGAGGTCAGAATTTAATCATATTACAGAAAAACAAGGATATAAATACAATCCCTCTTGCTGTCACAATAAATATGAGGATGAAACTCTCAATTCTCCATAAAAATTAAGTAAAGACTAAACAATAATACCTTTTTTTTTTCGCTTGTGAATTATGTCTTTGTTTAATAACTAACAAGTCCTTTGTCCTTGTACTACACTAGCAAGTTACAGTACAAATATTAGATTGAAAGTTTTGGACTGCGTTATATATATATATAGTCTTGTACAACTTATGACTCCGTGCAGAAAGGGGATAGAAGGGAGAGGGGGTCTTAGAACACTGAATGACAGAGAGGTCCAAAAGTGAATAGAACGGTTACACACACACTACACCACCCAGGCATAAGTAGACTTGTATGAACTCCATTGAACCCTACACTCCATCAGCAAGGCAGCGCCTTTGACAGCATTGTTAAAAATTAACACAGCTATTAATGTGCTCATCATATTGTAAATCGCAGACCATCACATTTACAAAATGCCATACCAGATGGCAACAGGCTTGATCTGTGCATAAATATGGAAATAAGCATTGGATGGACTGATTGAGCATCCATTTTTAATAAATAAAAGGGAACTTACTCCTTTGTAAAGAGAGACAACCTGAAAAGAAACATCTAGGAATCATGCTAACACCTTTTCACTGCTCTTGGGTGCCTACGGGTATCTTTGGCAGAAGTTCCAACATGAACCCTCAAGTCAAAATTTGTGTGGAAATGGTTCAGATAATTCCTTCTAGCACTAATCCTTGAGTTAAGAAGAGATCCACTCCAACAACTCAAACAAGAAAGGATTTGACTTTGAAATAGATGACACAGCCTCATAAGATCAGGTTCATATAGGCTTGCCAGATTGGCTGACAGCCGAGTCACTGCTCTATCAGTTGAGAACCGAAATACAAATCTTTAACAATAAGGAGCAGCTACCCGTTCTGGAAAATTTAGCATCGGGCTAGGATAGGAAGATCTCAAAAACTATGGAACTCTCTTCCCTTCAGCAAAAGTAGTATGGAACTGAAAAGATATCCCTAAGATGAATTTTAGCATTTAAATGATTTTAAGCAGTCTAATCTTGACTCAAGACAATCGTCATTGAATCCAATTGTATACTCCTAAATGTTTCCAAGAGTGCACGCCACTCATATCTTCTTTGACTGCCCCTTCGCCTAGTGCAGATGGCACTTACCCCACTAAAGACTGACTTCAACCAACAAGTGTAGCAAAGTTCTCAAGAAAAACCATAGGATTACCAAGAGAGCTAGTGAGTTCTGATATTACGACATGCCTCAAAAGATTTAAACCACTACATCTAGTCTCAATACCAGGAGATCCATGAAGCAAAGGGCTTCCCAGGAACAGATCCCCCCTCGATTCATCATTCAATCAAAGAGCAACTAGTTCTCACCTGTAATGGAGTTCAAAATACTGCTGGCAATAGGAATATCCCTTTTAAGGAGGTTTTCTAGTTGGTTATATCCATCTCCTTCCTTGTCGTTCTCAACTAAATGGCTCAATCAAAGAGAAAGATGGAGGTAAAGGCCAAGTAATGAGAGAAGGTAACAGTCTGGTACTTCAACTTATTACTACTTAGTCCTCATGGAACTCAAAACTCTCCAAGTAGGCAAAGTTCTAGCAAGATTACTCAACATCCCGATACTAGAGATCAGATTAGACAACAACGAGCATATAACATTCTCAAAGACACATGCAACTCCCATGGATAACGCTCTGGCTGAACAAGATTATTGAGGACTTGAATTACCTTCAATATATAATAACTTTAACGATGTGAACATGAAGGTAAACATATAACCAGATCATCTAGCATCAAATCATGCACAGAAGATGACCTTTTGCGCAGCTTATACGGATAGTCACCTAAAGAGGCTCTCAAGTCATAAGCATAAACTAAACTGCAGCTACTTCCTTTTGCTTCAATAAAATTTGGTATGGGTCTGCCCAACGCCCCAGCCCCATAGTCCATAGGTAGTGTCGTTTTTCTCGATAGAGATAAGATTCAGAAAACCAATAGCCTTTTCCGTAGGATTGAAAATCTAGAACAATACAAAGATAGGATTGAAAATCTAGAACCCACCAAAGACGAAAAATAAAATTCGTTACAAGTATAAGACTCTAAAGGAGAGACTTGGGTGGGTGGCGTCTTGGAAACTTACAAAGGGCGATCCCTTCTTCACAGATATCCAGAATTTCATAACACTGCCTAGCATAAGGAGAAAAATAAGAAATGAACCAGAATCTAAGATGCCCCATACACAGAGGATAGAGAGATACCTAAAAAGAAACATGTATGAACTATTTATCTCCGAAAAGTCAGGATCAGGTGAACACTACATTGTGATAACTTCAATTAAAATGTACAATCTAACAAAGATTTCTGATATCACTAACCAAATCTTTCCTTTTATCTCGCCATCTGCCGCTCCAAATTCCTGTCTGACCTTTTGATCCTAAGAAATATTTTTCCTCGACAATAACTGGTAGTTATCTTCATCAGCTTCTCACACGAGAACTAGATGGATGATTTGTACAACTCGAACTAGATGGATGAGACATTTTTACAACTTGAACAGAAACTATGCAAAGCTAATCTAATGCTCATGCTACGACAAACTACAAAGTCAGTGTCTGATTTGAAGTTCACTACTCTATTATACCTGACTCAAAATTATTTAGCTTCAAATCAAATCTAAGATAATAAATATGGCAACAATATCTATAAAAAGCAGAACAACACAATTTGGTTCCATACCTGCAATTTTCCCCGGAATGTCAAATTGTTCCCGCCGCAATCTTTCCCGGTCTCTTCATCCTCCGGAATTGCATCAAGCACAGCATGCCGCAAATGCTTACGTCTGGGGCTGACTTGAACCGTCTTTGTAAGAATCAAAGGAAAGCCGGAACAACACCCAGCCAAATAAACCTCAATGGAAGGCCAGGAAATCCCAAGCTTAGGCTGAAAAAACGCAGACCCAGTGACCCCCATCGCCGTGTAACAATCCATACTCCACCCAGTCTTGGAATCCTTATCCAACCCCAACCCTTGATGATTATCCACACCAACCCCAACCCCATTACTCCCCCAAGGCGAAGGCGAAGAGGAATCAATCCTCTCCAAATTCCCACACAAAATCATCATATCCTCCTTCTCATAAACCTGGAATTCGACTGCACCGGTGAGCCTAAGGGTATCTGTGCTAACATAGGTGACCTCAGACGATTCCCTGTCAACCCTATCACGCCTGAGAGTGAGGGTTGCAGTATCAGATGCAGGGATCCGAGAGCCATTGATCTCCATGGAAACACCCATCTCGTGTCTGAAATGGCGAATTGTTAGAAAGTCTGGAAGGTTATTGGTTAGACAAGGACCAATTCTAACGTAGAAAAGCCTGATTTCGAACCATGCCCAAGGCTGAGACGATGGCCCATTTACAAGACGGTACATTGGTGCTGTGATATTCAGATTCTTCTTCGGAAGCGAAATCGCAATCGATGAATCCTTCTTCTCTTCTTCGAAATCCATTGCACACAAATCTCCAACGCCCACCCACAATATATTTTTTTAATGGATCAATAGGGGATTTTAGAGATTCATTGTTTATGTATTCGTGTTGAATTCTTCTTCTTCTTCTTCTTCTTTCCTGATTTGATTTGGATGTGAAATTAAAATTGGGAAACAGAGAACCAAAGAAAGATAGAAATGAAGGGAGGAAGGGAGAGAAACAAGCCTTTTTTGCTCTGGTTCGATGAGATTTTTTTTTACCCTGGTTTATAGGTTGTTTGATTCTTATCTGATTGAAAAGGCGAAAGTGAAAATGTTAATTTTTTTTTTTTTTACTGGGAATTGGTTTTATCAGTTAAAGGTAATTAAAAGTAAACACAGGGGAGTTGTTTGTTGTTGATCAGAAGAAAATGGCTTGGCTTGGTCAAGTCAAGCACTGAAATCCGACTTGTCAGGTAACAAACTATTACACAAGTTTAACTGGCGCTCTGTCTAGGTCAAAGTCCATTGACCATAGTCATGATGCCGACTGTTAAATAATACTATCATTTCTATTGATGGACACAATCAATTCAATACTTTTTAAAATACACTACCATCTTTCTGAAGGACACCACCACTATTGAAAATCACCGCCAATAAAAAACTCTAACATCTCTTCTCCTATCTTTCTCTCTTCTCCATCAAGAACCATCACCACCCCGCCACTATCGACCGCACCACCACACCGCCAGCCTCCTCCTCCACCTTATGTCTCTGTTTCTCCCTCTGTCATAATTTACAATGAAAACTAAGAGTGTTTTGTTACTCGATGCAATAAGAATGAGAATTGAAATCAAAATGGTAATAGAAATCGGAATGAGAACATTAATATGTTTGGTTTTTCGACTAAATGGGAATGTGAATGATTTGTGTCTTTATCCTTGTGCCGTCAATTATTAAGAGGAATTCTAAATGTCGAGGAAACGGGCGAGGGACGGGACGTGGCGGGGTGGGGACCGTCCACCCCGCTCGGGATGCATGTCGTCGTTTTTGGTGCGCGCATCCCGAGCGGGGTGGACGGTCCCCACCCCACCCCGCCACGTCCCGTCCCTCACCCGTTTCCTCGCCATGTAGAAGCGCTCAATTATTAATTGTGAATTTTGAATCTATGGTAGGTAAGGAAATATCTTTGTTAGGTAATGAGGGCAAATAAGACAAATTAGGTGTTGACCATTACAATGGTCATTCATAAGGTTTTGAGAAGGAAATTTATAATGAACATTCTCATTACGCCATTTTATACCCAAACAAACAAATGAACGGTTGTAATGGTCATTACCATTCCAATGGACAAACCCATTTATTGAGTAACCAAATATGGTCTAAGAGCATCTCCAAAGATAAAAGTTAAAATGCAAACCATTCCACATTTTAACCAAAAGCTAAATTTTGGGATTTTATATTTTCTTATTGCTCCAATCACATTCCTTATTTAAACTTTTCATCATTATTTAAATATATCTTTCACTTTTCTATCTCAATTGAATTTCAATTATATTATTATACTTTTATTAATTTCAACTTAATATAATTATACTATTATTAATTTCAATTATACTATTATTTAGATATTTTTTAATTATATTATTATTATTTTTCGTTTTGGTTTTTGTTTTTGTTTTTGTTTTTGTTTTTGTTTTTGTTTTTGTTTTTGTTTTTGTTTTTGTTTTTGTTTTTTAATTTGGTAATTAAAAGAGTTGAAATATTTTAATATTCTTTAGGATTTGGGGGATTGTATGGTTGCCCTCAAATATAGAGACAGGTGGAAGTAAAGCTAAAATAGAAGAAGTTTTAGATAGTTCCCTTGAAGCACACATGAGCACTATAAATTCGCTTTTTGACTATTTTAGGAGTTGCTCAAGCTTCTTCTATGTTAGTTAAAAAAAAAATTTCCTCAAATGTGGCGATATATATATATATAAACAGTTATAATGACAATTCACTCAAATGATTAGTAAATTGTCTTCAACCTGATTTTTGGGTAGCCTAAACTACCCTCAAGCTTTATAAAATCTTACAACTAAAAATTAAAATATGGGTAAAAGTAGCAAATGGTATTTGGGTCTTTAAACAAAAAACATTATTACATTGTTTTTACAAATTTTCCCTCTCAAATTCAAATTATTTACAATCAAACTCAGCCCTTCAAAATATGCATTAATTATATCTAAGTCCCTACCAAAATGTATTTAAAACTCTTCAAGTATTTATAAATTATAAATAGGCCCTTACATCTAACATTGTAATTTTCATTTTGCCCTCCACATTTCAAATTTTTTTTATAATCCAAACCAGACCCACTTAAACATTGATAAATTATACCTAAGCCGCTATATAATTTATTTAAAACCTCAAATTATCTATAAATTATAAAAAGACCTTTAAAATTAACTTTTTGATTTCTCATTTTACCATCCATATTTCATATTCTTACAATCAAAACCAACATCTCTCAAACATTATTTAATTATAATTAAGCCCCTAATATCATAATTTATTTGAGACCCTCTAATTATTCATAAACTATACAAAGACCTTTACAATTATAAATAATTATTTTGTTTAAAAATTCAATAATAATTTTTACTTATTATTAAAATATTGTAATAAAATTTAAAAAAAAAATATATCGAATATCCGCGCATTTAGAGCGCGTCCATACCCTAGTATTTCCCCAAATTTTAAATACGTTGTTTCTCTTGTGTTAGGTGTTTTTTCCTTCCTGAGGCCCAGGCTCTGGCCCAAACTGTACGAAGAAGGAGAACTAATCAAACTACTCTTCTCTTCTGTTCTCACTTGTAACTTTGCAAGTAAATGAAGAAGAGTTGGAGAGAAGAGGAGAAGCAATGAAAAATCTCCAAATTGCATGCACAAAACCCATTTGATTCGACTCCTTTTCACTCTCTCCAACGTTGCTGCCAACCAAATCATTTTGTAAAACAAATTACGAATTGGAATTTGGGGTGGGTTTGGTGAAATTTGATTCCTAGTCCCGACCTCACCTTCAAATTGAAATTGAGGCAACCAGGTTTCAAATTCAAGTTGAGGTGAGAATTTTACTTTATTTTGATTTCGAAGAAATGGGTTGGTGTTATTTTTGCTTTATTTGCGGTCGGTTGCTTGATTAATTAAAACCCTAGCTTATGATTGATCAAATCAACTACACAATAGATGAAAGAGGATACCAACTATGATAAAGGGAGTACTAGAAAAACACAAGTGTTAAACAAGAGTTGTAGGAAGAGGCAATGACTAAGAAGAAGAAGATATTTTATTCAGAATACAAAGAAGGCAATTTATAGCCTTTACAAAGCACTCACGTTGGAATGAAATCAAAACATATCCCTTGCATACAGGGATTTCCTACTTGACTAAATCAAAGCAAAGAACAAATCAAAACCCAATCTAATCCCTAGTAACTAGGCTTTATTATCTAAACAAAGACTAAATCAATACCAATTCAAGAAGACCAATTCAAACAGCTCCACAATGCCTCCCCTAAACTAAACACACTCAAGTGCTTAGTTTAACATTGACTTCGAACACATACCTAGCAAGCTTCTCAACCGAAAAATGCTTCTGTTTTCAAAGGTTTAGTCACAATGTCAGCAACTTGCTCTTGGCTGGAACAATGCAACAGATCAATAACTTCATCTTTTACTAGATCACACAAGAAATGAAACTGTATGTCTATGTGTTTGCTTCTACCATGACGTATTGGATTTTTTGACAACTTCACTGTGGAGCTATTGTCATAGAAAACTTTGGTAGCACTAATTTGTTCACAACATAGCTCCTTCAAAACTCTCCTCATCCAAATAGCTTGACACGCACATGAGGCTGCTGCTATGAACTCCGCCCTCGTAGTTGAAAGTGTAACAACTGTTTGTTTCTTTGATGACCAAGCAACTGCTGCAGAACCAAACATAAAGGCATATCCATATGTACTTTTTTTGTCTCCAAGATCACCTCCATAATCACTATCACTGAATCCCACTAACGTATCTTCTGAACTAGCTTGATATAACATACCAAAGTCTACAGTACCCCTGACATAACGAAGGATTCTCTTGGCTGCAAGCAAATGAGATTCAGTTGGTTTTTCCATAAACATGCTTACCAAACTAACTGAAAACATGAGATCTGGCCTAGTTGCAGTTAGGTACATCAAGCTTCCAACAACTTGCTTGAATTTAGTACTATCCGCCCTTGCTCCTCCATCTTCTCTAACCAACTTTGTTCCGGGTACAACAGGACTCTGAACAGAATTACAACTTCTCATCTGAAACCTATCCAGAACCTCTTCAGCATACTTCTGTTGTGATACAAAAATACCAGTATCCATTTGCTTAACTTCAAAACCAAGAAAATACTGCATTTTACTGCTAAGATCGGTCATCTCGAACTCCATCATGGATTTCTTAAAGACATCAAACATACCCACATTATTTCTAGTGTATATTAAATCATCAACATAGAGGCATACTATCCTAAATTTACCTCCCTTTCCATGTTTGATGAACAAAGTATGTTCATAAGGGCATTTAACAAAGCCAATAGACAAGAAATATTCTTCAATACGACTATACCAAGCTCTGGGAGCCTGTTTCAGTCCATACAAAGCTTTGTTAAGTTTATAAACTTTATGCTCTTAACCTTTCCTTATGTATCCAGGGGGTTGCTCAACATAAACAGACTATTGCAATTCTCCATTTAGAAAAGCATATTTGACATTTAATTGATAAATAATCCACTTGTTTTGTGCTGCAAGTGAGATTACTAACCTTAAAGTGTCATGCCTTGCCACTGGTGCAAATACTTTTGTATAATCCACTCCATACTCTTGTGTGTAGCCCTTTGCAACCAACCTAGCTTTGTGTTTTCTAACCTCCCCATTTGCTTTCATTTTTGTCTTGTAAACCCATTTTACTCCTATCACCTTCTCTCCCACTGGTAAATCAGTTAACTCCCAGGTTCTATTCTTCTCAATTGCAGCTATTTCTGAATCCATGGCCTCTTTCCAAATTCCCTTCTGTACTGCATCAGTGAAAGTAATAGGATCACTATCAGCAAAGAGAACCAAATGAGCAAGATTCTCTTCATCTGAGAGTTCATCGCCACTGGCATAATCATTTAACCAAACAGGAGGCCTTCTCACTCTATGGTCTCTAGTAGTAAGTTGTAAATCCTCACTGATTTCCTCATCTTGTTGTTGAACTTCAGCATCACTTGAATCAGAAACCATTGATGCTCTTTCATTTTTAATTTCAAGTTCAGTAGCACCATCACCTGTCCAATCCCAACCTTTACCTTCATCAAAGACAACATCCCAACTTATAATCACATTTCCAGTAACCGGATTAAACAACTTGTAAGCTTTGGATTCATCTTGGATTCATCACTAATACCCAGCATTACACAAGGCATACTTTTGTCATCAAGCTTCTGTCTTAGCTGATCATTAATGTGTGCAAAAGCCAAACAACCAAAAACTCTGAAGTGTGAGACTTCTGGTTTTCTTCCACTCCAAGCTTCTTCAGGAACCATGTCTTTAACAGCCAAGGTAGGACATCTGTTCAATATATGCACACTCCACTTTACAGCCTCGGGCCAGAAAGGCTTTGGCACCTTCATCTTTGACAACATACTTCTCACCATATTAAGAATAGTTATCTTCTTTCTTTCAGAAATACCATTTTGTTGTGGTGAGTAGGCTGCAGTCAGTTGCCTTCTGATCCCATGACTTTCACAAAAACTTACAAAGGCATGGGAGGTGTATTCTCCTCCTCTATCAGTGCGCAAGGCTTTAATGTGCATGCCAATTTCTTTTTCAACAAAAGCTTTAAATACTTTGAACACAACAAGTGTATCAAAATTTTCAAATAAGAAGTAAACCCAAGTCTTTCGACTGAGGTCATTTGTGAAGGTAATGAAATACCTTTTCTTACTGTTTGAAACTAGATTAATAGGCTCACAGATATTAGAATGCACCAACTGCAAGATATGAGATGCTCTCCATGTACTTTTCTTAGGAAAAGAATCTGGTGATGCTTGCCAAACAAGCAATCTTGACATACTCTAGAGGGACTTTGCAGAACGGGTAAACCAATAACCATATTCTTTTGCTGCAATGTTTTTAAGCCACCAAAATTCAAATGGCCACACCTATAGTGCCATAACCAGCTACCTTCCTCGGTTGAAGAATTGAAACACTTCTGAGTGAGAGTACCATTTGAATGAAGAGGAAACATTTGATTTGGTGCCATATCAGTCTGAATGATTAGTCCTTGTCTGGGATGATGAATCTGACACATGTTTCTATACATAAGAACTGCAAAACCCTTCTCCTGCAGTTATCCAACACTTATGAGATTGTTAGACAATTCTGGGACATAAAAAGTTATGGTGATTCGATGCACGCTTCCATTAACCTTTATTTTGATATCTCCCTTTCCTTTAACAGTCAAACTAGAATTGTTTCCTAGTTTAACCATCTTTGTAAAACTCTCATCAAGATTTGAAAAATATGTTTTTTCTCCAGTCATGTGATTACCAGTGTTCAAAAAATCGGTCTAGGCGGCTCCTAGGCGCTAGAAGGTGGAAAACCGCCCAAATTAATGGCTGGGCGGGCGGTTCTGGGCAGTCTAGGCGGGATCTAGGCGGTCTGGGCGATTTTAATTTTTTTTAATTTTTAATATGGTTGATTGTGTTCTTATTTTATTTTCTTTCCTATTTTTTAGAAATAAACTATTTAATTATTTTTTATTCAGTATTTGTCTAAATGTAGCAAATGATGATTACTTAATGGAATTCTCAAAGGATCTGCCGGTACCAATTTTACTAATTTAGATTTTATCAAACATAACTGAGGTTATTCATGCAATTTGAAGAAAAATAAAAGAGTACACAAATTCAAATTTATATAAAGTACCCATCATGACCAACTTCAGTCATTTGAGTTTTAATAAATTTTGTTCACGATTGGTAATTTTTCATGTTTTTAAATTTTGCATATGTATATTGGCATTAAATTGGATGTAATTGATAATGTGTTATGCTTAACTTTTGTAAATTATTAAAGTAATAATACAAAACCTAAGACCGCCTAGGCACCTGCTCGCCGCCCGCCCAGCGCCTAGCGATTTTTAGAACACTGGTGATTACTGCACTTTGAGTCAAGATACCAAATCTTGTTTTGAGCTTCTTCACAATCCACCAAGGCCATCAAAAGCATCAACTCATCCTCAATCTCAATGTAGTTTGCTTTTTAATTTTTCTCATGTTTAGGACACTCATATTGAAAATGCCCTAACTCATGACACTTGTATCACTCCACAGCAGACTTGTCGAAATTCATTCTTCCTCTTCCTCTACCTCTGAAATTTCCCTGACCTCTTCCTCTGACAGATGATTGAAAGTCATGGCTGGCTTTAAGTGTTTGTTCTTCCATAGCACCATGCCCCACGATCCTTTGCTCATGCACTAGCAGGCTGCTCTGCAACTCATCAATCAAGAGATCATCTATATTGTGTGACTCTTCAATGGAACAGATCACATAATCATACTTGGTTGTCATTGATCTCAAGATCTTCTCAATAATAACTACATCGTCCATCTTTTCACCATGTATCCACATTTTATTTGCAATAGAAAGAGTCCGAGAGAAATATTCATTCACTGATTCTCCAGACTTCATATGTAGTAACTCAAACTCTTTGCGAAGAGCTTGTAGTTGCGCCCTCTTAACTCTAGCACTGCCTTGATATTTTTTTCCATAGAGTCCCAAATATCTTTAGCAGTTTGCTTCTCCAGTATGATCTCCAAATAGCTCGATCTATTGCCTGAAACAAATAATTTTTGTTTTCAAGCCTTTCATCTGTAAATCCTCCAAGGTTTTGCGCTGAGCCTCATTCAATACTGCTCCTACGGGATGTTTAGGAATGCCATTCTCCACCAAGATCCAATACTCCTTCGATCTCAAGAAGTTCTCCATTAACATGCTCCAATGGTCATAGTGGCCATCAAACTTAGGAATGGAGGCCTTAACAAAGGTACTTCCCTCCCCAAACATAATTTGCTTACTGCGGTAAAGCTTAGAAGACTGCGGCTTCTCCAAAGATCAGATCCCAAGGTTGGGCTCTGATACCATATACTAGAAAAACACAAGTGTTAAACAAGAGTTGTAGGAAGAGGCAATGACTAAGAAGAAGAAGATATTTTATTCAGAATACAAAAAAGGCAATTTATAGCCTTTACAAAGCACTCACGTTGGAATGAAATCAAAACAAATCCCTTGCATACAGGGATTTTCTACTTGACTAAATCAAAGCAAAGAACAAATCAAAACCCAATCTAATCCCTAGTAACTAGGCTTTATTATCTAAACAAAGACTAAATCAAGGCCAATTCAAGAAGACCAATTCTACACTAATTCAAACAGCTCCACAGGGAGGAACTTTCTGGTCGACCCGAATCTCCCCAGATGGGTTTGCCAGATCTGTCGTCACGCTCTATGCATTATTGGGGTCGACTCTTATGCAGACAAGTTCTTCAATGATTCCTCTTTTCGCTCTGGTGAGACTTTATTCTTCTCATTTCTTCAAAAAAAAAAAATTAATTGGAGTTTCAGTTTTTGTTTGGGATTATCAATTTACTTAGCTTATGATAAAATAAAATAATTTACTATTGTTGGTTGGTGTCATTTTATATGGAATGGTGTGGTATATACAATTAATGTAAGAATTGTTTTTTCAACCTGCCTTGAAAATTCATGTTTTTCTTATAAGCTAGATATTGAAGAGTGGGAGTTCTGAATTACTGCCACTTACTAGCTATTTGATTAAGAGACATTATCAAACCAAAGTCAAAAGGTTATATGGAAATGTAGTTGCTCTATGACCAAATTTGGATAATCTGTGCAATCAAGTATTTCATGGATACCATCTCAATAGCTATTCTAGTTGTTTTTCCTGCCTCAACTGGGTTGTTCATGAAGTTTATTTTTAACATTTGTTGAGCTCTCTACACGCGTCTGTTTTATTACCTTGGAAATTTTGATGTACGTTCATCTCTTCCCATTATATGAAGACCATTTTGTGTATTTCATCCTTATATGCCCTCCCGTATAGTATTGATTTTGCATTGGTTTGCCAACTTTTTATCTGGTTACAGTTAGGAGAGTATAGTTGTACTTTCCTTCATGTTTCATTTATTTGAATGTTTCCAGGGATGCAGGGGTCTTCGGTTCATGTAGCAGGTAGTGTGTCGACTTCTACGAGGATGGACCATTCACATGTTCTATTGTCTAAGCAAAGAACACAAGCACAAGGAGCCCCACCTCATCCTCGTGGTGGACCTGCACAGTCTGATGCAAGCCAATCCAGGAAGGCAATGGAAGAATCGTTTGTTGTTCTGCCACCAGCTGCTGCTTCAATGTACAAGTGTGAATCTGGAAATGATGGTGCTGGCACTCATTTACCATCAGCAGGGGAAGCACCTGGTAGTCCCTTGCAATCTAATAATGTTGGTTTTCACTCTAGTATAATTGTTCTGAAACGCGTACTTGATATTGCTACAACTCAAACTCAGTATTTATGATTAGTATTTGTAGATCTCCAGCTTCTGGTTGTTTTCATACAATAAAGGCATAATGCCTAGTTTGCTGTTAAATTCTAACCATGGTTCTTAATATTTACATTTTTCTTTCTCCAGGTTGAGAAACCTTTGTGCTTGGAATGTATGTGGGTGTTGTCCAATAAACTTGATAAAGAAGTTGAAGTCGTCAACAGAGATATCAAGGCATATGAAGCTTGTCTTTAACGTCTTGAGGGAGAAGCATGCCATGTTCTTAGTGAGGCTAATTTTGTTCGTGAGAAATTGAAGGTATTTCTTTTGTAACACTATTGGTACATTGTCCATCAATTGTAGCTCAGTTGGTCGGACATCCACTCTCCTTGTGAGAGGTCTCGGGTTCGAGACTCACTAGTTAAGATTTTGTGAGTTTTCGCCCGATTATTAGGAGCACATTTGCTCTGTCGTTGATAAGCCTTCGGGCATGGATTAATAAATAAATAAAAATGGTCAACGACCCAATTTAAAAAAAAAAAAAAAAAACTATTGTTACATTAAATTTTCTGCACAAGGTTACTTTGGCATCAATCCACAAGCTATCTATAAACTTTTGGACATTCCTAGAGATCGCATTGGTTATTTCCCTCCATTTCACCAATACAAAAGCATGAAACAATATTTCCCAATTCCATTCTCCAAAAGCAGAGAAGTTGATAAAATAAGACCCAATCAATAAAAGTAGGAAGAATTAGAGCATTGATATGGAAATCAGCCAAAGTCTTTATCCAGAGATTTGCAATCAATGAGCAAGAGGTCAAAATGTGATCAATAGACTCCTCAAAGCAAGAAGGTGGCTCTAGGTGGGACCACAACCAAGCCTGGATTTTTGAAAGGAAACCGGCCTACTTCCCAACTCGCTGTGGTAACATGTTTTGTTTGTCCTCTCTGTGCTACCCCTCCCTTTGTACCACCACCTATACCGTTTGTGTATGGTTGGGTAAGATGATGGAGAATAAAGTCACCTTATAGATGTGGGGTTATGATTGGGACAAATTCAAAGAGATTCAATTTCTTCTTGTATGTTTAGCTTTGTTCGTACCATTCACACATGATGTATGCTATTGTCGAGGGGGAATTCTAATTGGCGAGGAAACGAGCAAGGAAACGGGTGAGGAAGGGGGTGGAACCCTCCATCCCCCTCGAGATGCGCGAGTGCACACATCTCGAGGGTGAGGGAGGGGATGGAGGGTTCCACCCCCTTCCTCGCCAGTTTCCTCGCCAATTAGACAAACCCATTGTGGAGAGTTCTTAATGTTCTTTCTCCACTGTTTAGCTCTCCTTCTATTTAATACAATTTTATTTTTTTTATTTTTACGGTTACCACACACCGACTTGATCCAACTGCGAAGTGGGAGGGGTAAGCGAGGGGATGATATTGGCATAAGAATCAAAGATAGGGTATCTAATATAAATAATTCAACGGGAAAGTTTTTTAAATAGTTGAGAGAAAAAAAGAAAATGCTTTGGAAGTCGTTCAAATATGTCAAAGATGTAGGGAAAACATGGCTGACAATGTGCTCAAGAAGCATTTAGAATTGGCCAAGGAGGCATTAATGTTGAATTGTACAATGAAACCCTTAAGGAGGGCTGCCTTGGTGTTTCACATCAATTAATTAAATTGGGTTAGTCAGACCGAAGGGGGATGGTGTCCAGTAAAGTAGTGAAAATCGGACCCAGGGGGCTCATGCGCACAAAGCGTAGGAGGGGGTCATGCGCACAGATCTGGACCGTTAGATCTATTGGCCGGTCCATATCTGTGGATTTGAATTTTTTTATTTCACAGTTTTTAGCAAATGGAGTGAGCCCCCTCTTTGTTGATTTTCAGAGAGAAACCGTCTTTGAATCTTTTGCAACCATCATACCTTCAGGTCTCCATCGGTCGGTCGAGTACCCAGCTCACCATGGCATTCCCCAGTTCCTTATCTCATTGGAGGCTTGGCAGCCATGTTGGGTCTCATAGCCTTTGCTCTATTGATCCTTGCTTGTTCATACTGGAAACTCTCAGGCCACTTAGATGGTGAAGAAGTGAGAGACCCAGAGAATGGTGAGGAGAAATCTGGTGATGAAATGAAACCACACCATCCTGTTTATGAAGAGAAAATTGTAGTCATCATGGCTGGTGATGAAACAGGATCGTGAAGAAGAAGACATTCTCTTCATGGTGTTTTTTTGTGTAAAATTTTTGAAATTGTGAATGTTCTGTATTTTATACTATTATTTTTTTAAGTGTACCCAGTTCTTCGATCTTAATTAAGTCATTTTTCATCTTTGTTTAGTTCTCCAAATACCAAGATTGTTTATTTGATAATTTCGGTGTAGCTCCATGAAAGAAGAGGAAAAACATATATGAGCACAACAACCCATTCACTGGCTTTCAGAGTGATGAGAGTCTGCAAACCGTCCTTCAACGTAGACTCAACACTACTCCTTCTCGACCCACTCGATCTCCTAACAGGGGAAGACGTCTTCGACGAAATGGGGGGAATCAAGGGAAAGTGTCTCATCTTGAGGAAGCCAAATCAATCCAAACTTTAGAGTGAAGAAGGAAGGCTGTTGTTTTTTTGCCTTTGTTGAGTACCTCAGATGTAAAGACAATTTGTGTGACATGGATTCCCCAACAGCTTCAACAAACATCTTCTGTAACAATAAACTTTGAATCCTTTGCATCTTTATAATTTCTTCACACAAATTAACAGATGATACAGACGTTCAATCGCTCCCCCTTCAATTTCCTTACATCATTGTTTCTGTTTGGATGAGACCATGTGTTGCAATGACAAACTCAGATTCACAACTGAACACTTCCCCATGTTTAACTCAGATTCACCAGTGAATGTCTTCTTCTTCACGGTCCTGATTCCCGCCTCTCTCCCCCTCCCAAAAAATTTCTCTATTTTTCTTCTCAGTCAAAACATGGGTTTTGTGCTTTGGAAATCAATGCAGAGTGGAGGGGGCTCAAAAACTTTGAAAAAGAAAACTTTTCAAATCCATGAATCTGGACCGTCCAATAGATCTAACGGTCCAGATTGGTGCACATGAGGGGGTCCTGTGCTTTGTGCGCATGAGCCCCCCTTGATCCGTGGAAATCTTGGATCCTCATGACTCTCAAGGGAATTATTGATAAAGCTAAGATGGTAGATAATAGGTCTAAAGTTTGAGGGACGGTTTTGGCAAAGTTTGATGTTTCACGTTTTGAAACTAAACCTTCTTAGGTTTCATACTCTTCAGTTGAGGTTTCTTTCCAAATTGTTTTTATATATACTTATTTGGTTTTGTATTCTTGATGAAATATTAGATTATTTGTTGTGTAGTTAAATCGTTGATTGAACACTAGTCGATTAAGGAGCGATATGAGATTAATCGGGATTAATAAAATTAATCGACCTGTATTTTATAAACATATTTTCTTTATTCTTCTTAGTAATGTTTTTACTTCAAGAAAAAATTTAATGTATATTGAAGTAGTAAACATCACTTGTCGCAATTTAAGTCAAATTCTAACAAAATTAAGAATTCAATGTCAGATAAAGGTGCGACTCCATACTCTTTAATTTTGCTAATTATTCCTCTATTTGTTCTCTCTTCTATTCATATAGCCTTTTCACACACTCTGGGTTTTGCCTTATAGGTAGGTGTTGATGAGGTTAAGGCAATAAAAGGCCCTCAATTTTCATCTCATTTGTTTATAACACATTAGATGGACCGATTAATCGGTAAATCAACCAAAAATTGTTGATTACTCGGCCAAGGAATTATTCAAACAATTAATTCAAAAATCGCAATGCTCTACTAGCGAGAAGAATTTAAACGGAGATTAATCTCTTATTTAATAACATAGATAATTTGTATTATTTAAATAACGGGTCGATCAATTATCAGCCTAAGTAGGGTTAGAAGTAGTCCAATTAAGAATTAGATTTAGGTTTTATTTTGTTTAAATAGGCTACATCGAAGAGGTGCAATCAATTTAGTTTGGATTTTGAGAATTATTATTGAATTTATGCAACTTATAATATTTTGGTTTCTTAGCTTCCATTGAACCCTACATTAGTTTAGTATCAGAGCGGTGAGATCTTGGAGAAAAATGCCGCAAAAAGTCACCATTTATTGGGAGAAATCACATGTGTTTGATGTGTACAAATGGTATACGGTTATCCGCAAGTCATGGTGTTTGAAACCGATCACGAAGTTTTTGCAAGAGGGGTGGTTGTGCAGTACAACATAATTTCCCCTACTATTTGCAAGAAGGGGTGGTTGTGCAGTACAACATAATTCCCCCTACTATTTGACACAAGAATTGCAATTTGCAAGTCGGAGTCCCATTGATTTTGTTCAAAATCAGAAAATTGACAAAGTCGATGCATGCCCTAGCCCTCAAAACCCAAAGTAGAAGAGAACTAATAGAAGAAGGAATTGATCACGAGCAAGGGGAACAATACCATCAAAACCTGCGCTCACTATCACATCGGAGAACAACACCCCTATCACCATTGCGTTTAATGTAGGGTTCAACAGAAGCTAATTGTTGGGAAAGTGTTGGCTTGAATAGTCCCACATCAAGTAAGGAAGAGTTGTCACAAAGGTTTATAAAGAGATGGTCCACTCCCTAATAGCAACGAGGCCTTTTAAGGGAAAAACCCCACACCACCTAGGCCCAGATGGAAGGCCACACCCAATAGGTGGTGTTTAAGTTGGGGACAATATCGTTGCTATGTATAGTGGACCAAGGGGTGCGCGCAAGTGGACATTATCAAACAGGTTATACTTTTTAAAGTGGACATTATGACTAAGACATTATCAAACAGGTTATACTTGAAAACCCAATTGTACAGACTAGTAATGGATGAGGGCACTCCAATTGGTGATCATATGCCAAGTTTATACGGATTATCTCAAATTTGAGAGATGTGGATGTGAAGATTGAGGATGAAGACCAAGCAATTATATTGCTTTACTCCTTGCCGCAGTCATATGAAAATCTTGTACAAACAATTTTGTTTGGGAAAGATGAACTTACAGTTGATGAAACTACCGGTGCACTCTTGTCCAATGAGATTCGGAAAAAAAAACTTCATCAAGTGGTAGTGGGAAAGATCAAGCTGAAGGGTTCGTTGCTAGAGGAATGTCTCAAGTGAAATCATCTTCAAAGAGTGGAAAATCTAGATCAAAGTCTAGAGGTCCACAATGTCACAAATGTAGAGAGTGGGGGCATATTAGAAAAATATTGTCCAAATCAAAATAAGAGTAATCATGATAACTAGGGGTGGGCACGGGACGGGATGGGACGAGATAGACCCATCCCGTTCATACGGGATCGGGATGGGACAGGATCAGCGTGCTCTCATTTTTTGACAAATTACTGCCTACCCAAGACCCAATTTGCTTAGTTGAAAATAGGCAAAGGCAATTCGTTGAACTACACATAAATGATAGCCTTGGATTGAGTATGCAACATCATAATAAACTACCATAAATTATAGCTGAAATTCACACTATAATTAAGATTTCTGCAGAGTTTTGAATGGCTAAGATGTGGACAGTATAATGGCAATGGTGGACCTGCTCTACTGTTTCGAATAGTGAACAAAATGATGAGTAGATTTGGGGGTGCTAAGAAGAATGTTTCATTATTGCTTTAAAAAAAACAGTCATTAAATTCATTGTCTTTACACGAAATAAAATCTCCAATGTAGTTAGCAATCCCATTTTGAGTTTTAAAGAGTTTGCAATTAAATAATTCATTTAAAAATCTAGAAATAAACCAATATCAAGTAGTTGCAGATATAGACTAATATCAATTACACTGATTTCAACTAAATTCTTTTTCTTCAATTACACTAATATTGCAATCCTAAAATAAATAAATAAATAAAAAATATTAATAATAAATATAAAAAAATTAGCTCGGGACGGGACGGGATTGGCGGGATTGAAAATCTTCATCCCATCCCATCCCATTCTAGATCAGGATGGGATCGGGATGAAACTATTCAATCCCATTAAGACCCAAAAAAATTGGGACAGGACGGGACGGGATCAGGACGAGAACGGAATCACGGGATGGGATGCCCACCCCTAATGATAACAGTTGGAAGGGCAAGAAAAATCAAGATAAGGGTGATACTAGTGAAGCAAGTTATGCATCTAGTACGGAAAAGGATGAAGAATGTTATTCAATTGCGGGTGAAAACACAGAAATCTCTGGGAGATGGATCCTTGACTCTGGGTGTTCTTACCATATGTGCCCAAACAGGGAGTGGTTCACTACCTATGAGCACATTGATGGTGGTATTGTTATGATGGGTACTGATTACGTTTGCAAGACAGTTGGAATTGGAACAATTGATGTGAGGCATGTCCCAGCCTTGAAAAAGAACCTTATCTTGCTTGGTGTTTAAGACTCCAATGGTTGTAAGTTTACAGCGGTAGGTGGAGTTTTAAAGGTTGTATGTGGGTTTTTGGTTGTCATGAAAGGGATCAAACAAGGTAACTTGTACACCTTGATGGGTAACACGGTAACAGGAAATGTGGCAGTGAGAACTTCTTCATCGAAAACCACTAGGTTATGGCACATGCGACTTGGGCATATGATAAAAAAATGATTGTCTCTACTGAGCAAGCAAGGGTTACTGAAGGGTATGCAGAAACCGACTATGGAGTTTTGCCAGCATTGTGTATATGGAAAACAATGCAGGGTAAAATTCAGTACAAGCAAGCACAGGAGCAGAGGTATTCTAGACTATGTGCATACAGATGTGTGGGGGTCAGCGAAGGTCGCCTCTAAGGGAGGTTCTAGGTACTTTGTCTCCTTCATTGATGATTATTCCCGTTACACATGGGTATATTTTTTTAAGTCCAAGAATGAAGTATTTTAGACATTCAAAAGGTGGATAGCACTGGTTGAGAATAGAACTGGAAGAAAGGTGAAGACTTTGAGGTCTGATAATGGTACCGAGCATACTGAGGGTACTTTCAAACAGTTTTGTGATCAGGAAGGAATTGTTCGACATTGGACTATTAGAGACACGCCACAACAAAATGGAGTTGCTGAGATATTGAACTGTACTATGCTTGGAAAAGATAGGTGTATGCGCTCCAATGCTTGTCTTGGCAGAGAATGGTGGGCTGAATCAATAGCCACCGCGTGTTTCTTGATTAATAGATAGCCACATTCTACATTAGACTGTAAAACACCTTATGAGGTGTGGTCAGGTGAACATGCTGATTACAATATACTGAAAGTTTTCGGTTGTATTGCCTACTACCATGTGAAAGAAAATAAGCTTGATGCTAGGGCTAAAAAGGCCATTTTCTTGGGGTATGCAAAAGGCGTGAAGGGTTATCGTCTATGGTGTTTAGAGGATAATAAATTTGTGATCAGTCGAGATGTTACATTTGATGAGAATTTCTTGTTAGCTTGTACTAAAGCTAAGGAGTTGGTTGATAGTGGTGGTGACTCTAGTAATACTTAGAAAGTGGAAGTTGAAGCTTCTGTGGATGCAGCAGATGAACAAGTGGTTGAAGCAGGTACACATGATCTGAATTATGAGCCTGAAGACCATGAGGAACAACAACCAGTTGAAGATAATCAATCCCAGCAGCAACCTTTGGCCTTAACTAGGTCAAAACGATCGGTTAAGCAAGTTACAAAATTTGGCTTTGAAGAACCGTTGAAGCACTATGGTCAGTTGAATACAGTTGATTTGGTTGCATATGCACTCTCTGTGGAAGATGATGAGCCAACTACTTACAAGCAGGCCGCTCGTCATTCAGATAGTCAGAGTTGGTTAGTAGCTATGCAGGGTGAGATGGAGTCTCTCCAGAAGAACCATACTTGGGATCTAGTGTCGTTGCCTAATGGAAGGAAAGCAATTGGCTGCAAGTGGGTGTTTAAGAAGAAACATGCTACTCTAGAGTCTGGTACTCAGTTCAAGGCAAGATTAGTAGCTAAGGGTTTTGCTCAGAGGGAAGGCGTTGACTACAATGAGATATTTTCGCCTGTGGTAAAACACACTTCTATACGTGTGTTGTTGAGCTTGGTAGCTCATGGTGACCTTGAGCTTGAACAACTTGATGTGAAAACAACTTTCTTGCATGGAGACTTAGAGGATGAAATTTATATGCATCAGCCGGAGGGTTTTAAGGTTGTTGGAAAAGAAGACCATGTTTGTTGTTTGAGGAGATCACTTTATGGTTTAAAGCAGTCACCTAGGCAGTGGTACAAACGGTTTGACACTTTTATGTTGAAACATGGGTTCACACAAAGTAAGTATGATTGTTGTGTTTACTTGAAAAAACTTCGTTGTGGCGATTTTATTTATCTTTTGCTCTATGTTGACGATATGCTAGCTCATTGCCTGTAAGAGTATGGTGGAGATAAATAAATTGAAGTCTCAACTTGCATCTGAGTTTTAGATGAAGGATATGGGTGCTGCAAGAAAAATACTTGGTATGGAGATAAGAAGAGAAGGGGAGAATAAAAAATTATTTCTTTCATAGAAAGGGTACCTTGAGAAGGTCATATCACGATTTGGCATGGAAAACGCAAAGCCGGTTATTATTCCTTTGTCTTCACATTTTAGACTTTCTCAAAAGTTATCTCCAGTCACAGTGGAAGAAAAGGAATACATGTCGCATGTTCCTTATGCTAGTGCAGTTGGCAGTTTAATGTATGCTATGGTGTGTACACGCCCTGTCATTTCACAGGCTGTTAGTGTTGTGAGCAGGTATATGGAAAACCCTGGGAAGAAACATTGGGAGGCAGTGAAATGGATGCTTCGGTACTTAAAAGGTACCTTGGATGTGGGTTTGGACTTCGGTGGAGATTCATGTCAGGTTCGTGGGTTTGTTGATTCTGATTATGCTGGTGATCTAGATAGACGAAGATCTACTACTGGTTACATATTTCAGATATACGGTGCTCCGGTTAGTTGGAGATCTATGCTTCAGGATACAGTGGCTCTCTTTACTACAGAGGCAGAGTATATGGCATTGACATAAGCTGTAAAATAAGCATTGTGGCTTTAAGGTCTTGTAAATGACTTGGGTGTGGAACAAGATAGTGTTGAGGTTCTCTGTGACAGTCAGAGTGCCATCCACTTGGCTAAAAATCAGGTTCATCACGCAAGGACTAAGCATATTGTCGTCCGATATCACTTTGTTCGAGATGTAATTGAGGATGGTGATGTGTCTTTGGTGAAAGTACAAACAAAAGATAACTCTGCTGATATGTTGACAAAGGTTGTTCCTGGAGTTAAGTTCCAACATTGTTTGGACTTACTCCGCATTGACTCATGTTGATTGAGGGCCCTTCGGGGCGGTTTCGTGAGGTGACAAAGCTATGGTGGAGTGTTGATCAGTTTATTCTCTTGCCTTGTTTCGGCTCATTTTTTTTTCTTTCTTTAAAAAAATAAAAAAAAATTAATTCGCCGAGGTGGAGAATTGTGAAACAGGAAACTGTTTGGACTTTTGTTTGAAACAGGAAACTGTTTGGACTCCTGTTTGAAACAGGAAACTGTTTGGACTTCTGGAAACTGTTTGGAACAGGAAACAAATTCTAGGAAACAGGAAATTGCTGTGAAACAGGAAACTGCTGTTCCTATATATACTAGGAACTGTAGCTGTTTTTTTTATTGTACGTAGAAAAACTGTGAAGCACAGGGTATAGAGAAAGATAATTGCTGGAATTGTTTCATCTCTTGTTGAGAGATTGTGTGAGAATTGTCATCTTCTTGTACCTTGTTCTTGAATATAGTGGAATCACTTCACTGTGGACGTAGGCGCAATTCGCCGAACCACGTAAACTTTTTGTCTCTTGTGGTATGTTTTTGGTTTTCTCTAATTACTTTCATTGCTAGTTGCTCTATTTAATTGATTGGATCATTGTGGTACTTGTGTGCAATTGTTGGTGTCTACTCGCTTCCGCAATTAGGCGCAACACTAAGAAACCAAAACATTGAAAGTTTCACAACTTCAATAATAATTCTCAAAATTCAAACTAAAATGATTACACCTCGTTGATTAAGGCTATTTCAAAATGAAACCTAAACCTAATTCTTAACTAGACTTCTAATTCTACCTGGGATTATAATTGATCAACCCATTATTTAAATATTACAAATAATCTAATATTCCATCAATTCTTGACTGCTTATTATGAGTTTTATAGCCTATAATATTCAGACCTGACAGAGAATGGGAATTTCTACTCGAGTATGTTTGAAGGATATAAATTTGACCTATACTCTTGTGTAGATATTGAACATCAATTTAATAATATAGGAAACAGATATTTAGGCTTGATATCAAACTTCATTTTTTTTTTTTCTTTCTTTTTATTAGAAAAAAGATTTTGAGGGATTTTGGTGGTTTCCTTTTGAGGGATGTTTGATTCGAACAGTTTTTTCCATGCTTATGACACTTTGTTAAAGTCACCTGTACGACTAGGCTTTAAACTTTCAATGCATATTAACCTTGCAACTTTGCAAGTGGGGCCATGTCTGCAACACGTTTTAGCTTGTCCTTTGCAGTTAGATCCCATGTTTCTGTACATGGTAGAAGACCTTTGACATGCAAGTTGGTGCCGCAGGCACTTATTTTAAATGCCCTGAATTGCCAGTAGTGGGTATGTATGTATTTGCTTCCAATACTAAAATTTCTTTTTAGAATTAGGTAGCTACTATCACTCTCCTTGAAGAAGATGTCAGTGGATATTAATTCAGAGTACCAGTTTTATCTGAAATTGATATGTAGATAAAAAGCTACAACGTTTTTGTAGGTTTTAACTGTCACATGTCCATCTCTTCTTGGCCTGAGTGAATGAATCGCAAGTGGAAGTTTATATCAGCCTTTTATTTGGTAAATTTTAGCAGCCGCTTTCCTCATGTGAGGATAAATCTCAACCACTCTTGGTTATCCTATTATGTTGTATTTTATATAGGTATAGCTGTCTAATGAACTAAGACAATGAGGTGAATGTTTGTCATTACTTATACAAACATCCCACTATTCCTGTACTTTTTATGAGCCAATCTTTATTGCCATTGGATAATAAATCTTAATTATCATTGTTCTACATTGAAATGTATATTCTTTAGGGGGACTAGAGATTCATAGTGTTTTTTTTAGGCTCTCTATTAGATTCTCTTTATATTTAAATGAATTTTTTTCCCTTGATCAAAATAAAAAATAAAAAAGTTGGGAATAACTCAAACTAGGGCTTAGAGTAGTACATTCATGCAAAACATTTAAAGTTATTTGTTCAGCTCATCAATCTAACTTTCTCTCCTTTATCTATTAATATCACTGAATCTGATTATCATAAACGGAGAATGAGGATTTGTACTACAATTTTTTTATTGTTTTTGCCAAGTTATCTGCTTGTAATTCACTAATGTTTGCTCACAAATGTTAACTTTGAAGAATTTGCAATTCACAGGAAGAGAGAGATGCAATTTTGGCAAAGATTGAAGTTTCACAAGCACATTTAGAATCGTTGAAACGCACCAATGTTCTAAAGGAGGCATTTCCAATATGGCATGATGGAGAATTAGGAACAATTAATAATTTCCGACTTGGGCGTCTTCCAAAGATACCAGTACTTATCTGTGTTGTCAAACTATATCATGCAAATAACTGAATTCTGAGACATTTTTGTAGAGATGCTTAAATTATTTTGGTGCTTCTACTGAATCTGCAGTCGTTCAGAGCTTCTAGTCTGGTATATGTATGATTAAAGGCTTAAAGGATCTCCTTTCTATGAACTTTCATACCATTCCTCATTGAGACAAGGAAAGGGATTTTCTAGATGCTAGTTCAAAAGGTTGATGGACCAGAAAGATGGATTTTTGTGTGCTTGTGATTGTTAATGATATTTCATTAACTTTGAAAATAAGAAAATCCTTAACTTTGGATTTTTATGTTATAACCTTTTTAGTTATTTATCCAAATGAGGATTTTGACATGACTTTTCGTTGATATTTAGGTTGAGTGGGATGAAATAAATGCAGCTTGGGGCCAGGCATGTCTTCTCCTCCACACAATGGCTCAATATGTTCGGCCAAAGTTCCTGTATCCTTTAACTGGATTGACTGTCTTCTTCATATATTTCTGATTGCTTTGCTAGTTGTCTTTCAGCTTTAATATTGTCCTGTGCTTATAGACATTATCATTCTCATTAGGATGACCTTTAAGTTAATCCATATCCTTCTCTTTCTGAATGTTGATCACAGTGAGCCTAAGTAATAGCCCTTAGCCAAAATAATTAGTAGTGGCAGCTTCAAATAAAATTGTTAGTAACACGTGTCAAGAATTATTCTAAAGGTGCGATCAGTTCCGCAAGATGAATTGATCTAGGGGCGATAAGGTAGGAATGAAACTTTTCATTGACATACGGATGCTTGACCTAGATTATTTCCTAGCCTAATTGATGAAAACCTAGGTTGAGCACTTCAACGAATTTTACAGTTGCAAGTTAAATTAAAAGAAACAACTTATTATTTGTTCTGAATATAGGAGCTTGGGAAGAATAGGGGGAGAAGAAGAGTCTTGTGCTATGGATATGCATTTGAAACTAAATTGCAAGAAATTATGTTGATTTTAGCTTTAACAACCATATTCTTGAACAAGAATGCCAAAGGCAGAGCCTTTCCTATCAGCCACAATTCATTTATAAAGTTCACCTCCCCTCTGGGCTATAAGCGTACGACTTTACTTAACCTCAGAAAATTGGAAAACAATCTTAATCAAAACATTGAAACTAAAGCAAACCTAAATTAGGAAATTTAAATTACCCTAAAGTACCCATAGGGTTTAATCAAAAGGCTGGAATAGCCGTAAAACATAATTTCTTAAAAGTCCCTGAAATCCTTTGGCAACACCCTAGATTGCGTCAGTGGATGATGGGAGGCATAACTTACAATCTCAGTCTTTACTAAAAATACGAAATAGGAAACTACCAAAATATGAAATTGTTGAAAAATATTTGCAAGCTATCCTAGCCTAAATAATAAGCACATGTGAAAATGTGTTGATTTGGAGGTGCCTTGGCCCTTGAATTTGGCCCCTGTGCTGCACAGTGCAATGTCCTCGCTCAAGCTGGTGTGAAGATATCCATTGGTCCCCAAAAACTTCTTTTAACCTGCACATATGCTTCTTGCTCATGCGTGCATAGATAAGATATAAAGTTTGTTTTTGTAGAGATGCTCTTTGTATTCGTGGCTCATGGAAGTTCAGTAACTAGTTGTTGTATGCCCTTAATTACATGTTCATGTTTTCAGATATCGGATAAAGATTCTTCCCATGGGAAGTTATCCTCGAATAATGGACAGCAACAACGATACATATGAGCTGTAAGTGACAAGTATCCCCATGGCTTTTATATGGATTAATCAGAAGCAAGGAAGCACAGACACTTCGAAAACTTGCCATATTCGTGTCTGACACTGACGCTCACTCGACACATGTCAAACACTTGGTCAACGTGTCGGCAGGTGTTAGACACATGGTCAATGTGGTCAATGTGGTCAATATGTCGGACACGCCCCAATACACTCGGAACATGGTTAGGACGCAATCAAGACTTGAAAACCACCTTTGTTTTATATTTTACTTTTAGATGTTTGCAAATAACTACCTAGTTAATAGTTGTTGATCCTTCTGGAGTGAATGACTCTTTCACTTGTGATTTTAGACAAATAGGGCAAAAAGCCAATAAAGCATAGAGGTAGTCTATGCTTCTTCTTAATCTTTGCTTCTTCTCTATTCTACTTTTTTTCTACTTTATATTTTTTTTCTTGCAACGGAGTGTCTAGGAAGACACTTTATGAGATTATTATTTATGTTTATGTGAGGTGGGCATGGGACGGGATGAACCTCATCCCAATCCCATCCCATCCCGTTCATTCGGAATCGGGATGGAACGGGACGGGATAAACCTCATCCCAACCTCGTCCCATCTCAAACGGGTTCGAGACGGGATCAACAGGAAATAAAATATTTTGTTTATTTCACATTGATATTATTCTTTGTTTTCAAATGTAAATAACTGTATTAGCTTTACTAGTACTTATATGAAATGATAGATACATATGATTGTATATAAGAATATGTTTTGTTATGCATTTTTAGCATGTCAACTTTTATAAGAAAGATTTAGTAAATTGAGTTTTCTGTGAATGGACATTATTTGGTACATAACTTGTGTTTTATGTAGAATAGAATACATGTGTTATTATTTTCATGAATAAGACAACAATTTGTACTAGAATAAAATCCATGTGTTATTATTTTCATGAATAATATTAAAATTATTAATAATAAATATTTAAAAAATCAATTCGAAACGGGACGGGACGGGATGGGAAGATTGAAAATCTCCATCTCGATCTCGTCCCACTCTAGATTGGGATGAGACGGGATCGAGATGGGATTGATCAATCCCAATAAGACCCGAAAAATTGGGACGAGACGGGACAGGATCGGGATGGGTTGCCCACCCCTAGTATGACGTGTCGACGTGTCCTCAAATCCTAGTTTTTGGAAAATTAGCAAGTCGGTGTGTCGTGTCCGTGTCCATGCATCCTTGATCAGAAGTAATGGTATTTTAGGGTGCATAAAATTCCACCAATAAATATGTTGGCTCATGCAAGTTTTTCAATTTTTTGTACAAACATCAATGTGCTTTGAGCTCCCCGTGGGTGTGCCAAAATTTTGGATAATCCAGTGCATGATAACGTAGTCTAACGGGAATTTTTTTTTCATGAAGATATTTTTTCTCTCAATATTGGTTTTCCCATATTTGTCTTTAACGTGCATTGATTATGGTTTTCCAGTTTCGGTCTTGTTAACCTATTTTGGAGCACTCGCTGTGACAAAGCCATGACACTAGTAGGAGATGCAACTAAGAACAATTATAGGAGCGCTCCTCTACCAACTCCCTTATGTGGCTGATCCACTGAGCGCAGAGAGGTGTTCTCCTCCTCCGCGAGAGGTGTTCTCCTCCTGATCCTCCTTATTAGGTGCTCTCCTCCTCCGCGAGAGGTGTTCTCCTCTTGATCCACTGAGTGGCGAGAGGTTCTCTCCTCTTGATCCGCGGCGAGAGGTTCTCTCAGATCGGGCTTGAGGAAACTCATGCTGATCTGCTTTCGGGCTTGAAAGGAAACTCATGTTGATCTACTTTCGGGCTCCGATTGCAGGAAGCCGCAGGGCTCAGATCTGTCGCAGGAAGCCGCAGGGCTCAGATCTGCCTTCCGATTCAAGGGCGGAAGGAAGAGGGAGGGTAGATATGTCTTCTAGATCTGATACCCCTTCTCCGGTCTATTGAATGACAGGAACAAATGGTGGAGACACAGTCAGTGCGTACAACATTCATGGCGATGGATTGCTACAGTTACTCACAAATGAATATCAAGTGGCTGTACAAAATGGAGATAAACTAGGTGCAGAAGGACTGGAAATGATGATAAACCCCAAGAACTGGGCAATGTTAACTGCAAGGGTGTCAGCCAGTCACGAGCAGGCTGCAGCCCAAAGGAATGAAGAGGTTCTGCATAAAGCAGATGAATGTACAATGCCAACCAGTGTTACATCCTCTGGCCCTAGCAAAATTCAAGAAGCAATGGCAACAAACCCTGTCGTTGCAATAGCGAGGATGAGTTGGGCGTCAAAGCTTAAGCAAAGCAAGCATACGGGCTCTACAAAACTTAGGTATGAACCTCCAGCTACTGTTGAAGGAAGGAAAATAGTACAAGTGCAAACTGCTGACTTTGCGAATAGGATAGAAGAATGTGAAAGGTTGGTTATTGGCAGCTTTGTGGGCAAGCGCTTAGCATATGGTTATGTCAAAGAGTGGCTGATAAGGACGTGGGGAATTCAAGATTTTGAGATGAGCATACACGGAGATAAGAATTTTGTGTTCAAATTCAAGAAGGAAGAAGATAGAAGTAAGGTATTGGAAATGGGACCTCTGCATATTGCAAGCAGGTTGTTCATCCTCAGGGCCTGGTCACCTTCTATGGACGAGGATGCCGAGGTGCTTACCTCGATACCTATTTGGGTTACACTGAAGAAAATTCTTTTATTCCTATGGAATCCAGAGGGTATTCAAAGGATTGCTAGTTTTATTGGAGTGCCTATCATGCTTGACAAAGCTACTGAAGAAAGGACAAGATTAGCGTATGTGAGGGTGTGTGTGGATGTAAACAACCAATTACCCAAAGACATCCATGTGGTTATCAATGGAAATAAGAAAAAAATAGTTGAGGTTGAGTATGCATGGATTCCTGTTAAATGCAGTTCTTGTGCAGTTTTTGGCCATACAAAACAGCAGTGTTCAAAGAGCAAAGAAATTAATACTCCAGGCCATATGGTATAGCAAGCTACGGGTAGGACCCAACCACTAGAAAGACAAAACTCCGATGATTGGATGATCGCCAAGGGTAGACATACATTCAAGTCGAAGACTCCTCCCAGGTTAGAGGGGAGCCCAGGGCCTATCACAGGACAAGCAGGAAATGTGACCAGTATAGAGGCTGCCAATGTGGCAGAGCATAACATAAATGATTACCAGAGTGATGCCATAACGCAGAGTCCACAACCATTGATTCTTATCAACCCAATGCTTGAGTGTAGTGCTAATGTGGAGGCAAGTGAACATACACCGACTCAGGAAAAATAGAACACAACAACAGATGAGCAGAGTAGTCACGAGGAACATGAGCAAGATCCTTCTAGTGACGAGATTGCACGCGATTTGTTTTCAAAATCTTGCACTAAAGATTTTAGTCTCTGCCCTCGAAGATCCTCTAGGGCTAAGAAAACAAACAAAAAGTACAAAGGTTGAATTCCTCCTTAACAAATGAGACAGGGATAAAAAAAACAAGAGGTTTCTTCTTGGGCCGATGCTAGTTGAAGATTTCTATAGACCTAGTAACCATGTTCACTCTCACTAGAATTCTCTTTCTTGTGAGAGTTTGTTTCTTATTTTATTTTTGTTTTTTTGCTTTTGTTTCATTTGTATAAAGGTTTTGAGGTCCTTAAAACCCAGCTCGCTTTCCAAAAAAAAAATGATAAATAAATAAATAAAAAAGCCTTGACACTATTCTAATCATGCCTCAAGGATTTTGCTGATTTTGCACGCTCCAAGGACCAAGAGAACAACATACCACTAGAGAAGTGTTTTCATGCTCCCATACAAGTAAGTTCATCCTTCGACTTTGTGGCGATCGATATAACTTGTAAGGGCTGGTTTACTAACAAAAAGAAAATTAAAACTGTTATTATATCTTGACACGTCTGTCGGTATTTGTTGTTTGGATTGCCCTTTTGTTTTTTCGAGAATTCCGCTGGGTGGGGGGGAGTGCAATTATGGATTTGCCCCGTCTCTTACTCTAAACAGGACATCTAGGAATAGTGAGTTCCTCATGGTTGTAAGATGTTTTGCATGATCTGCTCTGTCTAGCTCTCACTTTTAGATCACTCCTTTGGTTGCCCTCCTCATATCAACAACATTGTTGTGTTGGTAGTACTTATCTGATGACTTTTATTTTAACAAAAGCTTTGTTACGAATTACACAGCCTCAATAAAGCAATCCAATAAGTACACCATTGTATGGAAGGCCTGAACCAAAATCTCCTGGATAGAAAATGAGAAAGCTGTACTTAGACCCGTCATAATATTATCTGCATGCATTTCTGACGTTCTAGGGCTATTCTTATAGGATTGAAAATGACAAGGTCCACAAAGCTTCAACAAGCAGGAAAACTGGACCAAAGCTCTCAAGTACACTCTGCAACCTAAATTGGGCTCGAGCCTGGTTTGTCGGCAACACCAACTTTCTGCAATGGCCTCATCTCAGGCTGAAGTTCCTGCAGTAAGCTCTTCATATACAAAACACTCTACTGACTCAAAAGTCTGAGAAAAGATTATGATGTGTGCAAAAACAAATGTGACACGATGCATATAGTCTTACAAATCAACCTCCTGGGACAGTTGTAAAGTATGGTTTCTGCTTAATATTACTCTATGAGCCACTCCAGTTGTTGTCTGGATGAGTCTGTTTGTTTAAGAGCTTGTACCATATGCCTTTTCCGCTTTCACTTGATACATGGTAGATCTACCTTCCTGATAGCTAATTAAGGCGACCAGTTAACATGGCATTAAAGCATTAGATATTGGGTTAATGCTTTATTACAAAATGAAAAGACTCTGGGTGGTCGTGAATCGTGACAACTTCACGGGAATACATTAGTGTACTGAATATGAAAAGTTAATTTGGTTGGAGTTGCACAAATTTTAATTGCTTACCAACAGCATTAATTTGCTGTACAAAAACTCAATGCACCCTTCCCAACACTACTTCACCCCAATTCCACTCCATTCTCTATGATACGTCTCTTTCACCTCTTTCACTAAGTAGCAGCCTTATCAACAATTGCTACTTGCAACTATTAGCACTCCTTATTGCAACTAATAATATAAAATAAGTTATTTTATCCGTGCCAAAAGGGAAATTCTAATTGACGAGGAAACGGGCGAGGGAACCCTCCATCCCCTCGAGATGTGTGCTCTTAGACAAGGCCGTGGCAAAATGTTATATAAATAGCCTTATTTGCTAGATAGCTAAAATCTAAATATTTAAGAATAGGAAACTTGATTCACAATTGATCATGCAAACATCACCACCGACTATCTAGAAATATTGATAAGTTTTTATTTCTCAAAATATGATTCTAGCCATAGACCAGACTTACATTTGTAAACAATTATCAACTCTGCCACTTCGTAAATGGTCAACTCTAATAATAAAAAAATAAATGATGTAGTCGCAATCTCGCTCTCCTTGACTTTGACCTGAACCTGCATAGGGAATGCACGTGAGCCAAGGACCACCGTTGTGGTGGTCGATGGCACTACAGTGCTAAAGTCAGATAAAGTTGGAGGAAAGCTTAAAGTTGTAAATTATGTTATGTAGCATACATTTTCCCATAAACTCTGTGTCTTATTTATAATGTGAGAGTCTTATTCTGCTAGGCCTTTGTTGACATAGTTTAAGAAAAGAAATCTTGTTGGAGATCATTTCCCAATTCGAAGTCATTCATGTAGGAAATTTTCCCACATGACTTGTGTTCCTAGATCTACAGGAGAGGTTTCCCTTTTGGAGTGTTGTCCATGAAGGAAGTTTTCATGCATGACTTATACTCTGTGATGTATTTCCTAGTTGGAACCAATGTGTTGGTAGTTTGCCCGTCTTAGGAAGTCTTCCAGATACTTCTCTAATTAGGTCTTACGATATTTGGTTTTACCATGTGACGTGTGAGCTTAGTAGGGCGTCGCAATTTGGGTCCAACTATCTAAATTCTGCCAAATTAGGCTTACTATTGTTTGGGCCTTGCCATATTTGATGGGCATTTGGGCCCGCTTTGTTTTGCTGACAAGATCATCGTAACACTTGTACAATGTAGACTAAAGTACGGTGTTATGTATCATCAATATAATAATAATTTTGCCAATTAAATGAATACGTAAACAAACTATATAATATATAGTTCATTGAAGCCAACAAAACAAGGACTTTCATCGCCCCTCAATAAGTTTTCTATTACATGCACGAACATATAAACAGATGAAACACACAAACACAAATGTATGTTGGCTAATAAACTGACCTCCAGTGTCATTGATGCATTTCACAAACGTAGTTTTCCCTTTTGGCTATTGATACATTTCACAAATGCAGTCTTCCCTTTAAAGTCATGCAAGTGAGTGATTTCTACAAGCATCATTCTTCTCATAAGATCAAACCCAGTAAACCTTTAACAACTGTTCAAAACAACAAAACAAACTTATACCCACTAAACCAAAGAGAAATTATCATACACTCCAAAGGAAAACACAAACCTCATGAGAAGTTGAGAACTGGTAATACCTTAGCAACTCTGAATATTACGTAATTCTTCTGAACCACCGCCTTCTTTACAAACTAGACTAATATCACAAAAATTCTAGAGGTCTACATTCATTCACAAAATCATGTTTGATTGAAATAATATGGTTAAACTATAAATAAAATAAATGCAATAAACTACCCCTCCAAATAAAAAAGCACACGCACACTCACCCACAATTTGGATTAAGCATTCGATATACAATTGTGTTAAAGCAAAAACATATCCATGTGTAGTATCCAAAATATATACTCCATACACTTGAGCAACATTATAGCAAGTAACTAGCCGTAAACTTAAAACTCAAACGAAGCAGGAGAAAAAGAGAGGGTATTTTGAGTTCCACTTGCAAGTGTTCTCAACCCTTGATGCTACTGGCCTTCCTTCCATTTAACTTCCAAAGGAGCTTCGAACCCATATTTTAAATTCTGTAAATGTTTCTTCTGTGTTTATTATTTTTCTTGCAGGTCTCAGGCGACGTACTTTTCATCCTTCTCCACAAAGTCACCACCATTACCAACAATCCTTCATCATTTCGTCTCTTAATTAGCTGCCGCAACCACATCATATCGCCTCTCTACACAGGATGGGTAACCCAATCGATTCACTCACTGCACATAGATTCATCTATCACCTTCACCGCATTTCCACTAACACGCAACATCAAGAGCATTTTGGAAGATCGCAATCCAGATCATTAATTGTAACAGGCTCAGATGGTAGTCTTTTTACCCACACATTCCAAGCCCATTTATGCTACCATTTCCTTCATATGTATTTGGGAGTCACAAAGCTCCAGATCCAGATCGTTTTCATGCGTTCTTTTTCAAACATTACTGGGACATCGTCAAAACTGACGTTATAGGGGTGATCACTCACTTTTTTTACCACCCGATGAATGGATCCAAATTTCAATGAAACCTTCATTGTGCTCATTCCCAAAATTGGAAACCCGGTCACACCTAACAAATTCATACCCATAGGCCTTTGTAATGTTATCTACAAAGCTATCTCCAAAATCACGGCCAACCGTTTAAAACCTTTATTAGATGATATTATTTCTCACAATCAGGGTATTTTTTTAAAGGTCCCCGGTCGTTCTATTACAGATAATATGAGTCTGACTCATGAGACTTTCTTCCATATGAAACATTTTCGTAAAAAGAAGGAAGGATGGATGACCATCAAGATAGACATGGCCAAAGCTTATGATCGGGTCGAACAGTCTTTCGTCCTCTCACTCCTTAAGAAACTTGGTTTCTCGGACAACCGGATTCAATTGATACAACAATGCATCTCTACCACCTCATTGCGAGTCCTTCTGAATAGCACTTCGCTCACAACTATAAAACCGTTCGGGGGACTCAGAAAAGGGGTCCTCTTTCCCCTATCTCTTTATTCTGGTTGCCGAGGCCCTCTCCTGTATCCTTCAAAGGAATGAGTCCAATAACTTGATCAAAGGGATTAACATCAGACAACATTCCTCGTCTATTAGTCATCTTCTTTATGCGGATGACCTTATGTTGTTTTATAGAGCATCTTTGACTAAAGTTCATGCCGTAAAAAATATTATCACTCAATACTGTTAGGTCTCGGATCAGGGTATTAATTTTGATAAATCCTCAGTTTTTTGTAGTTCAAATGTCCATCAGAAACGCGCCAAAATGACAAATAGAATTCTGGGATCAAAGTTTTATAATCCCAGAGATAAGTACCTTGGCTCGCATCTCCTGCTTTAAAAAAATAAAGCCAATGATTTCCAATTTATTATTGATAAAGTTAATACTAAACTCTCAAGTTGGAAATCCAAGGTCCTTTCCCAAGCTTGTAGAACCGTTATGATCAAAGCGGTCATCAACTCCATCCCTGTGTACAGTATGCAAACCTTTCTTTTGCCTTGCTCAATTTCCACAAAAAATCGACAATTTGGCACCTAATTTTTTATGGAACGGCACGAGAGACGCTAAAACAAGGGATCTCATATCCCAGAATCGCTCTCTTGGTGGTTTGAATATTCCTTCTATAAGGAACAAAAACCTAGCTCTCTTAGCCAAAAACATGTGGCAAATCATCACCTCTCCTCTTACTCATCGAGCTTGTAAGCTTAAAGCCCTTTACTTCAATAACAATAGTATCTCTGAGGTGTCTAAAGCCCCATCCTCCACTTCTTTTGCCTGGAGAGGCAATATCACTGCTTTCCACAAAATTAAACACCTGATGGTTTAACAGATCAGATCTGGCCATGACATCGATGTTTGGAAAGATTGTTGGGTTAAACCGGATCTTCTCCTTAAGATTGTCTTCTGGATCACAATTTGCAAAACCTCTTGGGTTTTGTCCAGGATATCTGGCATAACCCCACTAATAAAAATATATGTTGGAACCATACGTTGATTCGTAACATCTTTTCTACCCCGGTTGCCAATGATATTTTGAATATTAATCCAAGAAATTCGAATTCTCCTGATTCTGGAAAAGAATGGTATTTTCACGGTCAAAAGTGCAACTAAAGTTTTCTCAAATGAAAGATTGGTTGGCTCTTCGTCGAACCCAAATATTCAGTTGCTGGATCACAAGTTTTTCAAAGATATGTGGATAATCAAAGCCCCCCCCCCCCCCCCCCCCAGCTTTATTCTTAATATGGAAAATTGTCAGGAACATCATTCCCACTAGATCTAATTTGGTTAGATTACACACTCCTGTCGAAGATGTCTGTCCCTTTTGTGAAAATCATCAGGAAGATGTTTCTCACATTTTTTTCAATGCTCAGTCACTCATCGACTTTGGAGGATCTCTCCCATACCAATTGACTGCTGGCTCAAGACTTCCAACATCCCTCTATCCCCAAGTTTTTCAACTACATGTGGAAAACAACCAAAACTAGACTTATTGACAAGGATCAAATGCTTTCACAATTTGTTTTGTTCATGCAAAATATTTGGAGAACTCAGAATAACTGTATCTTCAAAAATATCAAGTTTTGCCCAAACACCTTCTTAAATAAATTTCATAATTCCTGACAGATTTCGTATAAACAATGGTTCTCTACTAACACTTCCTCCCCTGAGGAGACTATCCAGTTTCATGAAGCCTTGAAATCTTCTTATGAGAATCCCCAAACCTGTCCCCGACTGACACAGCTAGGCAACTCCTCTATGGACCACTCAACAAAGAGGAAAGTACTAGTGTCTGCCTTATCCAGAAACAAATTCATTATGCTAGAGCCCATTCTATCAATTACACAAACAACCACACTTTTTCCTTCCCTAACCCACTCCACCCAAACATGATTATTGTCTCTTATGATGCCAGTTTCTTTCCTGATTCACAACAGGGTACTATGAGAATGTTTGCGGTCAACTTACAGGGGGATGTTTTGGCTACAGTTGCTAGTCTGATTGCTGGGAAGATCCTAGATAGCACCATGGTGGAGTGTCTTGCAGCCGAGGCAGCTCTCGTGTTGATTCAGGCAAAACAGTGGATATCAGGTCTATTCCTAGGAGATTCAGGCATGTTTAATTCTATTTTGAAACAAGATCTACAACTTTCCCTTTTGGTCACATGCTGGGTGTGGCGCCCTATCATCAGTAACATTAGATGTTTGCTTTCTAATCAGCACTATGGTACTGTAACTTTATAAATCAAGAACTTAACTCGAGTGCATACAATTTAACTACTTCGGTAGGAAGACAATGGTGTAATATTGCTTAGTTTGTGTTGGATTTAACAAAAAAAAAAAAAAACTATAAACTTAGGCATGTTCCTCCACTACCCCCCAAAAAAACTTAAATCTTAACCTGGTTTAGAACAAAAAAAAAAAACTGCACATATATCAATTTAATAACAAACAAAAAATTTATACAAAAGGTGATCAGTCCATCACATGATTCACATCTAAATTGTTCCTTTCAGTGTATTGATCTCCTTTACTTACATATACAATTTCCATCACAACTTACACATATATAATCTTCATCTGTAATAAATAAATAAACAAATAATAGCTAACGAAGCAGAACACTTGGTTTGTGTTGGTAGGTCTCATGGGAGTGCAACGACTTGAACATGCGAGGTTGTGAAACATTATTTAAGAATGTAGTTCTCTTTTAAACAAGTAATTAAAGGTTATGGCTTGCGAGCCCTTTCCATCGAGGAAGTAATTGGTCAGGGCCAATTAAATCTTGACTTAAGTGAACCTTGTTATCTCTATGTGGTATTGTCTCTTCCACTCTTTTTACATACTTATGCATTGTTGCTTTTACTGCTTATGATATCTCATCTTGTATGTTTTAAGTTTTAAAAGCATAGTTTAGCTCACTTGATTTGTATATCAAGCCTTGGATCTACTTTGCCAAATTATTTCCTTTAGTTAGGATTTTAAATCTCAAGACTTGTGAGACCACCAGACCTAGACTTGAATCATTTCATACTCTGCACCTATCTTTGAATGTTTTATTGGTGTTAAATCTAGGAGATCATTTTGAGCAGGGGGCGACAAAAAAAATGTCAATATAGCCTTCTTTTTTTTTAATTCTTCCGCAAAAAAATTTCATAGATAAAAAGATTTTCAAAATAGACTATTCACCCCATTTAGTCTTGCTCATTATATCTTAAGGCACTTTTATTGGTATCTGAGATGATACGTTTGTATTTTCAATATGAGCTTTGCATATTCCATTTTATGGTTGACAACTGGTTTAATATAAAAAACGATGTAGAGAATGCCTCGGTCCAATATTTTCTTAGAAATTGGCTAATAAAAAAGAATGGTCATTAAAAATTGTGTAAATGCTTCCTCTCGGTGACACTTTTTGCACAAGAGTCTTTGAACAATATCACGATGTTTAGTAACCAAATCATAATGAAAAAGAAGAATGTAAAAATTCTCCAATACCTTTAATCTTTTCGCCAACTTTTTGTTCAACCATGTTCTAGAAAACTTTGAAGCATTGTAAAAACTTCGATTTTTGCGTAAAGGATAAAACGACTTGCATTTAGAATAACATCAATAAATATAAAGCAATACTTACAATGTTGGACATAAATAACGGGAGTCAGTCTCCAACATGTATCTTTCTTAAGGCTTCCACATCAACCGATTTCATAAAATGGTCATTTTCAACTTTTGCTTAAAAAATTATCATGATTATTTCGACTACTAACTTTTAAAAAAGCCTCATCAAACTTCGACTGTGATCATCACTTTTTGATGCCAAATTACTTCAAATGTCATTTGACATTTCACATTTGGATGAAATTAAAGTGGCATGTAACTTTGTTGCATCTAGAGTGTAGTCACCTTTTTTTTTTTTAACTCCCAATTCCAAATGTCAGATAAATTGGATGAGAGTTGTCAAACATAAAGTAAATCCTTTTGCATATCAGGAACAATGAGAACATCATGCATTGGGGTTTTATAGTGATATGTAGAAAAAATAGTATTGGTTACATGGAGATTTTGAGTTTCTTCCCATTGCCCACCATAATAGTATTAGATTTAGTATAAGAAATTAAATTTAACAAAATGATACCTTTTGTCTCCTGTCATATAATAAGAGGCAATAGAGTTCGGAAGCAATTCATATATGTTAAGTTTATCTCAAAGTCGCATGACTTCAAGTGCATGTGGTATACCATTGAAACCTATAAGGAGAGTAGATGTTCGACCAATTGGACTATAATTGATAGACTCTGGTGAATGGTATCAACCATGTGTAATGCGCATATGAATCTGTGAGTGCGCGAAAGATTGGAAAAGTTGACCAGACCCAATCCATTTGACACTTGACAAAATCTGTGACTGCACCAAAGATTGGAAAAGTTGGCCGTATCTCCGGGTTGGATTTGACCGTTGAAACTTCAAAGTCAACAAACACCATGTCACAAACGAATGCTTGTACTCGCTATTTGCCACCACAGACCTTAGACGTACGGTATAGATGTAAGAAGCTTTATACTCTCCAACGCCTTGAATACCACCTAATCAAACCCTGTTCTCTGTATCTCTAAAGGGTGGAAGTTTTTCAGTAAGTCGTATAAAGACTTTCAAAGAGAGAGAGAGAGAGTGGTGAGTCATACATAGAATACAGAGATACAGATGGAGAAGAAGAAAAGAGAAAAAAGTCTTTCCTTGATCACTTCACGGACTTTCGAAGAACTTGGGTGTTTAAAGTTGTAAAAAAGGCACCACTTTCACAGAACCGACAGAAACATTTCAACCATTTATTGTGTGTTTGGGCTTCTTCTCATCTCAAATCTAATCAACTCCTTCTCTTCTCCATCTTTCACAAATTCATCATCAAAAGGGAAGCATGGCAAGTGAGTTGGGTTCTGCATCAGGTAGTGGTGGTGGTGATAGCAATATCAAGGGAGTTTTGACTCATGGAGGTCGTTATGTTCAGTATAATGTGTATGGCAACCTTTTTGAGGTCTCTACTAAGTATGTTCCCCCAATTCGACCTGTGGGTCGTGGGGCCTATGGCATTGTCTGGTATGTTTTGCATCAATCTATTTGTATTATCAATCATTTCAAGTTCTGGGTATTGGGTCTTTTTCAATTTTATGATTTGGGGGCTAAACACTTCTCTTTTTTTTTTTTTTTCTGAAATTAACCACGTTTTTTGGACTTTTTATTATTAATTTTTTTTATCAGTTGGAACAAATAAAATTTTAGACCTTGGATTGCATAGAAAAAGACCTTTACTTTAGGACCAGAATTTGTTTTACATGTGCATATGGATATGGAGAATGCTAATAATCATGTGAATTTGAAAATTTTTCTGTATGTGATGGAGGGTTGCTATTCAACTTGGACAAATGTGTTAATTTGATCAAAATGTTCTGTTTGGTATATGAGAATGCTTTTGATCATGTAAATGTGAAAATTTTGGGGTGTGTGATGGAGATGATGGTGGGTTTGGTATTAGTTGGAGAAGATTAATTTGGAAAAATGTGTTAATCAATCAGAGTATGTTGTTTGATATATGGATTGGTACACAGAGATTAAAAGAGGGGGCTTGAGATAGTGAGATCCCTTTGTTTTATATCCTTGTTATGGATGCTTTATATTAGGAGAATGTCCAAAGGAGCAGAGCCAGTTGACTTAGAAGACTTCAAAGTGGGGTCAAAGGGGGTGTACGATCTCATAAATTACTTTGCCAAAGTGCTAATTTTGGATGACCAATGGGAGTTCCCTGATTATCTCTTAGATATGCTCAGGGCTAAAAGAGTGAAATATTTGGGGTCGGTGAAGTTGAGAGTTTGCAACTCAGGACAAGTGTTTTTGTTATTGTTTGGGAGTGAATATAAAGGTCTAGCACTATTAAGGGATACATTGTATGAATGGCTAAAAATGACTTGTTTGTTGAGTTGGATTTTTGTTGAATAACCCTTGTTTTCCCTTAGTTTTCAATTCTAACGGATGGATTCATGTCCCTGTATTTAGCTTAAGATTCCGAGTATGATATGCGAGTGAACAATGACAATTCCTTGTGTCTGTCTGTTTTTTCAAACTTCTAGTCCTGCACGGTGTTTTTATTTAGCTTGACTGTTGTTGCATATTATGTTTGGATTGGGTATTAGGGGTTTAAGACTCACACAAACTTTTCAATAGTTGAATTGGCTTAATTGATAGTTGTATTATCAATTGCATAGTTTTAGCCAAATTAAATCCATCCCACTATTTTTTATTCTTTGTATTTTTTTAGAGGGACCCCTCTAAATGTTTACTATCTTCTCATGAATAGGATGCAATTGTATCCTATTCAGAATGATCCTTAGTTTTACGAGATTAAGGAATTAACTGGGTTTTAACTCTTAACTGATCCTGGAGCTTCAAGGAAGAGGTTACCGGTCTATGGAAGATGAATAATAGGGTTTTGAAATCCAATCGGGAAGTTATGATGAGCATTTGTTGGTAATCATGGTGTAGAGGCATCTAGAATAACTTTCAGGTTCAGGAATTTGGCTTCATTGAAAATCTAAGGAAGATAGATGGGTATGTGAAACTTCTTTCAAGGATGAGTGCGTGAACCCCATTTGAACCCTGAGGAAATTAGCTTTGATTACAACTCGCTTACTGGAGTTTACCAATGGAACTATTAGCTAATTTAGAATTCAGTTTGACACCGTTGAGGCTGTTGTTAAAGATTGGCTAACAACTGAAAAATTCAACATAAATCCTGCTTTCTTGAAATGTGCAAATGGTGCATAATTTCCCAAAAGGTTCTTTTTTTTTGCCGAACAATAACTTTTGGAAATGGATACTAATTCATTCATGATCATAAATGCATGCAAAATAGCCCTAATTGGAGTGGTTGCTAGACTCTAAAGGGTGGTTCGGAGGCTGGAAAGATACCAGATTCTTTAGAAACATTTATACTTTATTGTGAGGTCAAAAACCCAAAAATCCTGAAATGTCAGCATTGTATGCTGTAGTTTAAACAAATGGAAAAAATATGGATATGCATTGTTGGCCCATTTAGGCTGGTGATCATCACCTCCCACTTGCTAAATAATATTACTAGCATGTGAGTTTTCATCTTTATTCAGTTGGTTGAGTTCTCTTAGAGGCGGAGAATTTGATTTTGTCAGCTATAAGTATTTCCTATTACGTAATAAACCTCAAATGTTATCTTCTTATCTTTACATATCTAGAATATTCCATGATGGCAATTAGTGATATACTCATTGGCAAGGATTCATGTGAACTCCGATCATTGTATTAGCCACAAATTGTAGAAGTTTGTCTTTAGAAGTAGTCAGTATTGCATCCTTTAATTGGCTTGTAGCATGTCTTACTTGTTTCCATAATGACTATGTACTTCCTTATTAGGGATGGCAACGGGGCGGATTTGGGCAAATCCATTCCCGTCCCGCCAGGGATCGCGGAAATGAGCCCCGAATGACTGATTATTTTTTTGTCAAAACCATCCCTGCTCCATCACGGATGGCGGAAATCTGCTCTGACCCGATTAACCGTTAAAAAACAAAACATTGATTTCTTCTCTACTACAACGGAGGTGACTCTCTACAGTTGTTTCTCTCCATGACACTCCCTCTACACCTTCTCTTCTTCCTCATGCAACCAATCTCAGCAGTGGACTTCCACTTTGATTGCTTCAACCCTTCAAGACTTCCTCCTCTTTGGCATCTCCATCCTCGAATCCCACTCTCACTCTCACCAACACCTCCTTTTACATGGGCAAAGCTTTCTACCCCACTAAGATTCCCACCAAATTTTACTCCAAGTAGGGACCGTTGCCACAAAGGGTATGAAGGCATTAATAGGGTTAGAAACCGGACTTATTCGGTTGCTTGTTCGAGTGATTTATGCCATCATTGAGTGTAAATTTGCCCCAATGACCCTATTTGCATCACAATGATCAGATCTTCATCATGGAAAGAACCATTAAGATTTCAAGATGTGCAATCAATTCAAGATGATACAATGTTCCATTGTATCTAGTCTCTGTAGTTAAAGAGATCTTTCTCCCACATAATTCGTGTCTTCTTTCAATGATCCATCAAAGAAGGAAAGAGGGAGAAAAAGAGAACAAAGTGCAAGAAGAGCAATAATAGGGGTGAAGAGGGAGAGATGAATAAATTACCATATAGTGCTTAAGTTGAAAAAATCAAATGAGGGAGCCCACCTCATCTTCCGATCCCTTATCGTCTCCCTCATGTAGAATGGGTTCACTGAGTGAAGATTGGTTTCTTTTTTGTGAAGGTAAGAACAAAGGGAGGAAAAGTGAAAAAGTGAAAATATATATGTAAACCGATATTCGCGGGGAGGATATGGCCAAATCCGTATCCACCCGAATCCGTGACAGATACAATTTGGATCCCCGAAATCTGTTAAGGCAAACCCAAATCCGTCCCATTCGGGGTGGGGGGGGGATATTCGTGTAAATCCGCCCCACTGCCAACCCTATTCCTTATGTGCCTTTAGCTATATAACATTTGTAATATGATTTAGTATTTGCTTTCTTCGAACATCGACAAAAATGTTCAAGTTTTCCTATCAATAGTAATTTCTAAGATGCTTTGAATTTGGAGACAAAACACTTTGACAAAGCTTTCATTCCATGAGAATGTTATTAGTACCTTGAGGAAGAGACTATGTTTTTGCTCACAAGTCTTGTTTTGAATATGCTATGCATTTGTGGTAAAATTGAGATAACCTTGGATGGTGGATAAACCCATCTGTTCTTGTTAACAATGTTTAATTTCTTATTCTTGACGCTAAGCTAACTATGTTTCTTTTTTCTTTTTTCTTTTTTCTTTTTTCTTTTTTCTTTTTTCTTTTTTCTTTTTTCTTTTTTCATTTTTCATTTCGCAGTGCTGCTGTGAATTCTGTGACACATGAAGAGGTTGCAATTAAAAAAATTGGCAATGCATTTGACAACAGGATAGATGCCAAGAGGACATTGAGAGAAATTAAGCTCCTCCGCCACATGGATCATGAAAATGTGAGCCCGATGACCTTATTGGTAGACAGTGTTTTTTTGGTTGAGTTCTGTTATATACAAGGGCAGACAGACTGATTATACAAATATACAAGTAAAGTACAAATATACAATTTAAGAAACTCTGTTACTGTCCTTATATCATAAATAACACTGCATCTGCAACAACCGTTGTATAACGAATAAGATGTAGCTCATGAATGTCTCATATGGTGCGTCATGAGGGTTCCCAAGATGTTCTGTCTACTGGCAAGTTAACCTCAAACCATTGTCATGGACAATATAAAGAAGTGTTTTAAAGGAAGACTTGAAACACTGGAAAGGGTTATTCACTCACCTTTTTCTTCTTATGTGAGATAGAGCTGAACAGGTCTCCCCATTTATAATTTGGAATGGGGGGGTAGAAGGACATAGGGAAGTGGAATGCCATTCCATCAGTTGGAACTCTTTGGGATACATGGGTGGTAGGAGAGATGAGTTGCATGGTGCATACCCTTCATTTGATTGAGTTTCAAACAAGTTTAGATGGACCATGGGACTGTATGGGTTCGCTAATAGCACCAGAGAGTCTTTTTTAGAAGAATTTTGATATTGGAGGCCTTTGGAGTCTCGATTCATCTGACTTAGGCACACAGAAACATGTGATTGTTACATAGGTGAAATCCAGATCCCAATGATACCATTACATACTAACTTTTCTACAGAAAGTATAAGTCTAGAACTGCAAATAAGTAGGCAAAATGGATGAGTAAGAATCTAATTAGAGGTCTGAGTTTTGCAAACAATAGAACGCTTTTCAAAACATTCAAACCTCTAACTAGATTAAGGCTATGTTTGATTGCAGGTAACACATTTTTGTGGAACTCGATAGTTTCCAACCAAACTAAATTTTTTTGGAGTGGGTGGCGAAACATGTTTCAGGGTAGTGGGAGGAACTTGAACCCAATTTTTAAGATATTTTTTTCTTTTATTTTCATTCGTGTCAGTTCTGGATCACATGACCGTAAGATTCTGTTTCCATGAAACCCAGACTACTTCCATGGAAACCCCATGTGGTCAAATATAGCCTTAGAGGCAGAAATAATCACCCCTTAAAACTTGAAAGGGGGACTGAGCATAAATGGCATGTGGGAGTTATGGATATCACTAGAAAGTTATCCTTGAAGACTTTGGTCTCCATTCTTTGGATTTATTGCTTCCATCAGTTGCATGGAATTTTTCTGATGCAGTTCCGAGAAAAAAACTATGCTATAAAACTTGAAGGTGGTAAAGACATCTTGCAAGTCAAAATATCTGATGTTGGCCCCTTTGTTTGCAGCACTTATATGCTTCATCAAGCTTGTCTAATTGTCATAATTCAATAAATAAATATTAATGTATTTATTTCTAGTTGTACTTTAGGTCTGTATCTAATAATTTATTTATTGCATTGCCACTATTTCACTTCCAATGACAGATGATATATTTGCAAATGTTCCTTATTTGAATTTGTATTGGTTTGCTTTTCTTATTGGTCGAACAGATGAGCTAAATTGAATTTTGCTCACTGTGCTACTTGCTCGCACCTGCTGATTGCTAATTTTGTTTGAAGCACAGGTTATTGCTATCAAAGACATTATACGACCTCCAAAGAGGGAGAACTTCAACGATGTGTACATTGTTTATGAGTTAATGGACACTGATCTTCATCAGATAATACGCTCCACACAGCCATTGACAGATGATCATTGTCAGGTTTGGTACCCAGAATTAAATTATTGATCTGGCAATAGCAATTTTCCTCCACGAGTATAACACAATTTAGTGATCATAGCATTTATTGGATTTGTGTACTCGTACATCCGAACTAGTACTATGTTGTGTTTGTCTTAGCTTTGATTATAAATGTCAAGGATGACCTAGATTTGAACCGATTTCCTTTTAGGTACTTTATTATGTTCGGTAATTTATTACAAAATGAATGACGCTTTCTCATAAACGGTCATTTATAAGACTATTACCGCTTTGAGCACTATGCTATTTAATCGTGGTTACTCTCTTCTCACTAGTAGAAGTTTCGATTTTTGAATTAATTGTTTGAATAATCTCTAACTGATTAATCGGCGAGTATTGGTAATTTCTTGCCGAGTTACCGATTAGTCGCTTTCTAAACTCACCGATTAATCGGTTTATGTTACAAATAAATGAGAAATATTAATGACATTTATTAAAAAAAAATCCTAACCTCATCAATACTCTACAATAGGGCAATAGCAAGAGTGTCTGAAGAGGTTAGAGAGAGAAAAATCAAAGAGAACAAATAAAAAAGATATAAGAGAAAAGAGAAAAACGAACAAAGAAATATATCAACCAAAAGGTCGAAAACTAAATAATATGGAAAGTCGCACCCTTATCTAATATTTTTTTTTTAGTTTTTCTTAAATTGTGGTATGTGATATTTGCTACTTCAATATTCATTAATTCTCAAATTTTCCCCTTGTGATAATCATATTACTTAGAAGATAGAGAAAATATATTTATAAAATACATGCCAACTAATACTAAATTAATCTCAATTAGTCTCATAACGCACCTGAATCGGTTAGGGTCTGATTAACGATTTAGTTGCATTCATGTCCTATGTAGCTTTATGATATAACAAATTGACACCCCTCTTATTTACTCCGCACCACTCTGAATCACTGATCTGACCTAACTTGAAATAGCAGTTTACTTATGTTTAAGTAGCGTTGGAAGTTGCAACCTGCTATAAAGTCACAAGCCAACATTGGGTTTGAAGGTTATACTATTCAAACTCTTGATATAATCCTGGAAATTTTTTGTGTCTATGAAGATAACAATAGTATTCTAAGGGTGTGTTTGATAGCCCAGAAAATTGTTTTCTAGGGAAAAAGACTAGGAAAATTATTTTACAAGGAAAATGATTTTCTAGTGTTTGATTGCACCCAGAAAATTAGACTCAAAAATATATTTTTCATGGGTACATTGGTAATTTCATATTACAAAATCTAGTCTTGAATCAGGATTTGTTCTATATGAATTTGAGAGGTTTTTTTTAACAACTTTTTGTTGTATATTTCCATGCTCACTGGGAAAACAATTTCTTATTGGGGGAGGTCGGAAAAAAAAATCAGAAAAATGAAAGAAAATTAAATGAATCTGAAAACTGTTTTCCTACTTATCTGGCTAATTAAACACCGGAAAATAAGGTTTTACCTGGAAAATCATTTTCCAGCCAAATTTTCCAGATCATATACCACCACATTTATCACAAATTATAACAAACATTGGTTTTACTTTATTTTTCTAGATCATACACCACTATTTTGAAACATGCTAAGGAATTTTTTGAGGTTCATAAATATATTGATGTTCAAAATGCAACCATTGCAGTACTTCCTGTATCAGTTGTTACGGGGACTGAAATATGTGCATTCAGCAAATGTCTTGCACCGTGATCTCAAGCCTAGCAATTTGTTTCTAAATGCAAATTGTGACCTTAAGATTGGTGATTTTGGACTAGCACGGACGACATCTGAAACAGATTTCATGACAGAGTATGTTGTTACTCGTTGGTATCGTGCACCGGAGTTGCTCCTTAACTGTTCAGAATACACTGCTGCAATTGATGTTTGGTCAGTAGGCTGCATACTTGGTGAAATCATGACTAGAGAACCCCTTTTTCCAGGAAAAGACTATGTTCATCAACTGAGGCTTATCACAGAGGTATGAATGTGGATTTTTTTTTTACTGCTTATATTTGGCCACTTATGTTGTTGACTCCCACGTTCTGTTTTGTGATTCTTAATTAAAATGTCTTATTGTTAAACTAGTTTTGTGTCTATTTTGCAAGTTGGGTAAGGAGTGTAAGAAATGCAAAACCCATTAGGAAAAATAAATCAATAAATGGCAAGACCTTAATGAAAAACATATATTTTATAAGAGCTTCTAATTTGGTCTCTTACACTAAGGGGAAATAATGAAACGTGTCACTTGGATTTCTGGGGATGTTGACTTGGATATATGTTAAGACTCGATTGGACACCCTTTTGAAAAAGAGTGTGTAATGCAATGCAGACTTTCATTTAAGTTATAGTTTAGGTGTCATAGTCCCACTAGGGTAGGGAGTGATGAATTTCCTGAGTTTGACATTTGACATAGTGTCTTGCGTAATTTGACACGTCATGGACATGCATGCCAACGACTCTTGTTGGATACTTTAAATCTCCTAATAATATAACCTAAACTACAAATTAAACAAATTTATACAAAATATAAATAAAACTAAATAAAACTAAATAAACCTAAATGATCTCCATTGGAGTTTCTTCATTCATAAAAAAACCCAATTACAAGTAATGGCCTAGAGGCCCTATTTATATTAAACATAGCTTGCTAATCAAGCAATCTAACCGTAAATGCTATTGGAGCCCTAATTTTCACTTATTGTAATGGGCTTACTTAGGCCCGACCAACAACAAAACTAAATTAAATAAATAAACTAAATTTTGTGTTACATCACCCAAACTCTTTTCATCCTTTTGGATCATGCATTGGTATCTCTCCTCTGCCCTTGCGTCTTTCACATTTCTTGTAAATCTCTTCTAAACTCCTAATCCGGCTCAATTAGTGTTGTGATGGGATCGATAGTTGGGGGTACATCATTGGTCAATGGGGGTGGCGGAGTGTAGGAAAATGAGTTCAGGTTGGGGGACATAAGTGTATCTTGGTTGTGGATGGTAAAATTGACTATGGGTATGGACACCACAGGGTATTGGACTGGACTTAGAATATATTGGTATTGGTGTGGATATGGATATGGAGAATAATATGGGTATGGGTGTATGGATATAAAAAATAATGTGAGCGACTCATCTCACCGGTGGGATGCTGCAACTGTTTCTGGGGTGTAAATAACCTGGTTTTTGAATAGTGAACAGTGTCGATGAACAATGACAACCTTGATTTTTCTTTTTATTTAACAATCTTCAATCAAGCTTTGTTTCTTCTTTTCTCTCCTCTCTTGAATCTTCTTCAAATCGAACCCACAAATCCAAGCGGATCAGCTCCAATACCAAATAATGTAACCTAATTTATGAATTAAGCAAATCTACGTAAAATATAAATAAACCAAAATAATCTCCATTGGAGTTTCTTCATTCATAAAAACTAATTACAAGTAATGGCCTAGAGGTCGTATCTATACTAAACCTAGCTTGCAATCAAGCAATCTAACCCTAAATGCTATTGGAGCCCTAATCTCTAGTTGTTCTAATGGACTTACTTAGCTCGATCCAACAATTAAACAAATAAACTAAATCCGAAGTTACATCACCCAAACTCTTTTCTCATCCTTATGTGAATTGAAGAATGAATAAAAAGAATAATAGACTTAGGCTTCTGACATGATCTTTTGCGCTCATTAATTTTCGAATCATGTTCATATATACATGATAATAGGTTTCTTATGATTTTGAGAAAACTGTCGAATGTAATTGAAAGAATGAACGTAAATAATTGAGGGACCAATGGAGAATCTTAGCTGCTAAAAGGCGTAAAGCAGCAAGCAAACTAAATCCCCAAGCCATCGACAAAGTCAAGTAGAGGGTTTCGCACGCGAATCTTCTAAAGAGATCTTGAGAGAATATATGTATATATATACCCCTATTTTTCTTTTTTGAGATTTGTTGTGTCTCGTGTTGCATCCATGACCCATTTCCGTGCTTCCTAGACAGGTGTAAGATGTTGAAACTCTATGCTTTTTTTTTCTTTAAGCAGAATATATTGTGCTATAGTTCTTTTATTTATTTATTTATTTTTAATTAATTGTTATTCTTATTACTTTTTTATTTTTTAATCAACAATATAAGTGGATTTTTCAGAGGTGATTTGTTTTCTGCAAGAACCTTGGAAATTCTGAAAAATACCTATAAACACTCAAATTTGTTATTCCCTACCTTATTCGAATACAATTGGACTGCAAACATTAAATTATTCCTTTAGTGTTCCCTTGTTCACCTAAAGGCTCGTATACATCTTCGTACTCTCAATCTTTCTAAGTGCAGAAAATATAGAATTATGCATTAACTTCAATGTGCATTCCACCCAACCATTAGTTTCAGACTTTACTGGAAAATGGTACATGTTTTTATTTTTCCTGATTGCGTGCTTTTATAATATTTATTTATATTTTACTAATAGTTTTGCTCAAACTACAAACAAAAACGAGGAATATAATGGAAATTCTTGTTAATTGTTGCTGAAGAATGCATGCTTGTTAGTTTGGTGAGACTTAACAAATTTCATTTTTCTGTTAAAAAGCTACTGGGTTCACCTGACGACTCAAGCCTTGGGTTTCTTCGAAGTGATAATGCAAGAAGATATGTTAGACAACTTCCTCAGTACCCAAAGCAACAATTCAGAGTTAGATTCGCTGGTAAGTCGCCTGCGGCTGTTGATCTGCTAGAGAAGATGCTCGTGTTTGATCCAAACAGACGCATTACAGGTATAACTGTATACTTCTACGCTTAATGGTGCAGATTAATCACTGAAAGATATGCCTGTGCTTATGTTTGTCATAATCTGTTTGCAGTCGACGAGGCTCTTAACCACCCATACTTGAAATCTCTTCATGACATGAATGATGAGCCTGTTTGTCCATGGCCGTTCAGTTTTGATTTTGAGCAACCATCGTGCACTGAAGAGAACATCAAGGAGTTGATCTGGAGGGAGTCTCTGAAGTTTAATCCAGACCCCACTCATTAAGGAAACATCCGCCGCTTGTATGTTATGTGTAATGTAGAAATATACTTCGATACCAGTTTCCGATAAGTAGAATGTATTTCCCACCATGTTTCCACCCATAAAAGTTACAGAAATACCTTGGAGATAATTCAGGTTATTAAAGTTTCCACTAGGGCTTGTTTGAGTATTGTTGCCCACAACCTGAAACTTTTTATTTTTGTCTGTTGCTCCGGAGGAAGGTAGCTAAGAAACTGTTGCCAGGGATTTGAATGCACATATATAGTGCTTGAGACGAACTGGTTTAATGTTGCAGTCATATTTTGAGCCTAAACTGACTAGCAAATTGCTTCATTGAATTCTGTAAGAAAATCTTACCGCAGATCTTTCCTCGAAACCCAAGGGCTGTGGTAAATATTTTCTAAAAGGTTGGAGCAAATGCTGGCTGAGACCCGTCAATTTTCAACTTTTTACTTCCACTCAGTATGCAATTATATGAATTACAAATCCTTGGGGTGTATTAGGGGTAGATGATACTTCTCTTTTAAAATGTTTGTCTTCAGTAGACAAGAACATGACTATTGCTGGAACCAAACCTGAAATGAGCATGATATACTATGGTATTGCTTGCATTTTTTACTCTACAAATGATGTTTAAAATGGTTATTTACTTCAAATAATGGGACTTATGTTAAATTATGGACTATAACACCTCTAAAATGTTCAGCATTTACAGTTTTGACGAGCTCTGCTCAGAAGTTTTCTGTCTTTGGCCATCATAGAGTTCACAATTTTGGACTGTATTCGAACGTATGGATGGTTTAATAAGCAAGCACAAAACCTTCTATGCATTGCCCACATAAGCCGGGTCATTTCTTTTTTGTCCTGGGGAAGATGTGTTGAAACTGACAAAATTCTAGAGCATCCAATGAAAAGAATATAACTGAGATTGCGTTTAGTTTGTTGCTGTTGGTGGAAGCGAGCAAAAACACAGGAACATTAGTGGTAGAGCAAATGAATCCCAATTCATTATAATGAGTTGGTGCTTGTGCTGCAGATTGGCAAGGTTTAAGATTGAGCTTCCCCTTTTTCGAGGGTCCAAAATCAGGTAACCATTAGAACTTGCCTTTCGGATTGGGGGTTCAGGTATCCAACCATCAGAAAATCTCATTTCAGATCGGTCTCTCTTTCATTCTGAATTACCAAAACCATTTGCCTAAGGCTTATCCTCACCAAGTTGTAACTTTTAGATTCTGTTTTACATTTAGCTAATTCAACGACTTATTCTAGAAAGCGAGTAGTTTATTTATCAATGTGAATCACTGCTTTTACAGGTAACAAAGTTAAATCTCCGAACTAATTTCATAACCTTTAAATCTCCTAACTAATTTCATAACCACACCAACCATTTGGAATTACTTATTGTCACACATTTGAAAAATAATTGAAGAAAAATCTAATTAAAAGGTTAGGGGAAGACTATTTTTCAGGTTGTGAAAAAGTGGATGTACCGACCAAGGTAAATGTTGCAATACTTGTAAATGAAGCTTGGTAATACACGTTAGATATTCCAATACAGAGGATCACCTGGCAAAAACCAAGAGGTTCCTATTGCTCATCCCGATAGTAGTGAAGATTCAATAACTTTTCTGTGTGCAATATTTCTGATCAATTGGATAATAAACAGAGTAAATAGTAGTGAGATTTGAGTAACTACTGCAATTAAGGTGGGAGATTCAATACCTTTTCAGCATACAATACTTCTGATCAATTGGGTAATAAACATTGAGTAACTACTGCAATTACGGTGTGTTTGAATTTTGTTTTCCATAGAAAACTTAAACTAGTGAAGAGATCATGGAAGAGAAGAGAGAAGGGAGGAGAGTGAGCATAGAATTTATGACCTCCCACCAACCATCTTCTCTCAAAATCATGAAGGTACAAAAAAATTAAAAAAAATTAAAAAAAAAATTTCTCACTTGCTCTCCCATTTCAACTATTTTCATGGGTTTCCATGGAAAAAAAATCAAACACACCCTAAGAGTTCAACAAAATCAGGGAGCATCACTTCGAGACCCTCATCATACAAAACAAAGAATGAATAAATAATAACAATCCCCCATCCCCATACCACAAAAAAAAAGGTCGCAACATAAGATTGTATTGATAACCTTTGACAAACAAAGCAACAACTAGATAGAGCAGTAGGTATACAGGAATCTTCAATATGACTGTACAACAAAGGTGACATTTATTCTACCCTATTTGTACATGTTAGAATCGCAGCTTTCATCTCTTCTTTATCCAGAGAAGCTTGTACTATTACCTACATAAGACATAAATGTGCATTTGGTTAAACCCATAATCAGGCATTTCATGGTCAAATGAAGAATTTAGAGAAATAAAAGAATCAAGCATCATAAACATCATTTATCATGCATCTGCAGTTATCTCTATTACACCAACAATGAACACTCTACTCTTACTGATCGTCCACTCCATTTTCTACATTCCCTAAATGAGTATTCAACACCATCCTCTTGAACAGGTAACAACACTAAACCCAACTAGACCACGTGACTAATCATTGCCTTAAAACAGTTTTAGGGTATGATAAGTAACCTACCGATGGGCTAGCTACCATTCAAATCATCCTTGCAAGAAATTAAACAATATGAAATTATTTTACCGTGCTCCTTGCCTGGGAACTCGGGGATCGCATACGCGTCACACTGATCTGAAAACAGTAGCAGGAGGGTAACATGGCAGCAACTTTTTGCAGGAAATACCAGGGTACCCAATCACCAATTGTATTTGGAATCACCTCATGTGATGGTGGATTCTTAATATATATCATTTTACCTAAGATTGTGCTCTATTTCAGATCATAAACATTTTCTAGTTCAGAATGTCAATTCTCACTCGGTAGCGGATTGGAACTGAAGGAACCTGAATAATTAGGTGTATGATGACTTCACATCTCTCTTGGACTTGATAGGCGACCTCTTCAAGCCAATGCACTTTCTGGTTTTCGCATCAGGTTGAACGACGAGTCAGGCAAAATTTTCCTTCAGATGATACTACCATTCACTTCAGTGCTTTTTAGGGACACCCACCATTCTAATTCCTTACCCTTCTAGTTTGATTTAGAAAGTCCCCCCAACATGGCTTCCTTACTATGGACAACAATTTTCAATAAAATCACCAGGACAACCATAGAAACAGAACGTGATGTAGGAACATAGTAGATTTAGAATTTTCTTATTTTAAGATTTTTTAGTTGTATTAGGATTTCAATTAAGTAAGTCCAACTGTTTTAAGTATTACAATAGAAATAGCAGGTTTATTCTTAGTTTAGCTAGAATTAGTTTTTTTTTTTTTATTTAAAGGAGAGAAAACCAGGCATGTAACCACCCAAGAAACGTATTATCAATCAATCAAAATATCTTTCTCCAAATTATCATCCTCTTTATTATTTATTCTTCTACTATTCTCCCTAAATTATTCTCGTCTTCTACTGAATTCTCCCCTCTTCTATTCTCCCTTCGAGATCTCTGAATCTCCTTCTTTTCAACATCCGCGGTGCCAATTAGTAATCAGAGCCACTTGTTTATCTCCATTGTTTTTATCACGTCCATGTGTTCTTCGTTTTTCACCAGTCAGAACCCCTTCCTGCCTCCTTAATCTTCTTCAATTCTATTAAAAAACTCTTTCATATTCCATCGTATTTACCATTCATCATCTTCTTCAGTTTGTTTCACCATCTAATTCTGCTAGCACATCATCATCATCTCATCCGTCTTCTTCCTCGCCAATTTCTGAAGAAAAAGAAAAAAAGAAAAAAAAACTCCTAGTCTTGACTCCCTTCCCTCTGAACCCATTGTTCCGCAAATAATCATCGCCATCTTCAACCAATGTTTGTCAATTCGTTGTCAACCTCTCCCAATTCAATTACAGATTCAACCCATCAGTCAGTCATGAAATACCCACCTCACAAACCAAAATTTCTTCCCAAAGAATCCAACAAAACCACAAATTGTCCTTGTTCACTTGGTCTTCTGCAACAAACCAAACCCACGTTACTTTGTCTTGATCCCCTGGTCCACTTGCAAGTTACTTCTATCACCCTTAAGCACAACTAAGTCATTCAGCCCACCTACTCTAGCCAAACTATCTTTAGCCGAAAGCCACATTTCTTTCTATTTACACCCTAGTTTTCTTTTAGACATCCACCTTTATTTATTAAAAAAAAAAAAAAATTACTTGTCATCATGACTAACTCTTCCTCACCAAATCTTAGCTATCTTACCAACCATAACTATAAGCGAAATTGCTAGTTGCAATGAGAAAGTCATACGACAAACCAATTGAGGGAATTTCTCGTCTTCAAGGATATCGTTGTTGACCAAGTCAAACAACAATTGAAGGTGCAAGGTCAACAACACGTAGACTCGTCTTCCATCCTCCCTTCACTAGCTGCACTCAACAATGCCAATGCTCAAGTAAACACATCACATAATACAACTACGTCTCTTACACCAAACATTTTTTTACGAAAACTCTCCAAGCCCTTGAAAGTTTTCCATCCAAGTTCACTACTTTCCATAAACGGATGGATGATTCTCATGATGATGAGTTGGCGGATATTGCCATGCAAGCCTATGAAGAACAAACCCACCTTCTACAACTTCAAAATCCCAACCCTCGTACTTTTGGCAATTTGCATAATTTTAAGCTCAAAATTGATCTACTACTTTTTAGGGAAAACCAAACATTGAAGTATTTTTGGATTGGACTGAATTTTTCCTATGGACAAACTTGTTATATTTGTGTCTTATAAGCTTAAAGGTGATCAACTTGTTTTCATTCGCTATTTGCAGTGTACGAATCTTATTCGCACTTCGACTCCCATGAAGAAATTGTTGACTGTCGCTTCCTGCCAGATGATTATGAACAAATATTATTTGCGCGATTGCAAAATTGTCATCAAGGAATTAAGTCAGTTTACAATTTTGATTTTACTAGCTACCAACAACATTAAGGAAACAAAAGCACAACTGGTGTCATGCTATACAACTAGTCTTAACTGTGTATCCATGAATGGATGGTATATTCTTTTGATGCTATGCAGGTTGCTTCCAAAATTGAATCAACTTTACGCCCGACTCAAGACACATATGGTCACATTCCGCCACCAATCCACACCCAACCTAACCCTTATACAACTTCATCATACCCTCCATCTCCTTTTGCTCCTTTTCCTACACAAGAACCTGATTATTCACCTAGTCCATCTCTTCCTCCTTTTTGCCTACCCCACCTATACCTCTTCAATCTACTTTTCCTACCCCAACTAAACAACATACTCCATCTCCATTTCCACCTCCTAAACCCCAACATACTCCTATCAAAACCAATCATACTAATCCCTATGCCCGCCCTTCACATCCAAATGCCTCGAGTGCAACCAACCGGGCCACAAATCAAATGAATGTCGCGCCAACCAGAGTAAGTAAATGTTTATCCAAAAGAATATGAAGATGATGGTGGTTATCTCAACATATAGTTTTGGCGAACTCGAGGATAAATTTTTTTTTTCAAGTAGGGTATACCGATGTAGGAACATAGTAGATTTAGAGTTTTCTTATTTTTAGGATTTTCTAGTTTTATTAGGATTTCAATTAAGCAAGTCTAATTGTTTTAGGTAGTACAATAGAAATAGTACGTTTATTTCTAGTTTAGCTTGGATTAGTTTTTTTTATTTAAAGGAGAGAAAACCAAGCATTGTAACAACCCAACAAACATATCATCAATCAATCAAATTATCTTTTCTCCAAATTACATCCTCATTATTTCTTCCATTCTCTCTTCGAATCTCTGAATCTCCTTTTCAACATCCGTTTGTGCCAGAACCAGAATTCACCAATGTTTGTCCCCCATGCCTTGCCCGTTGGGAGTTTGTAGACCAACTTTTTCTTCAATGTCTTTATACTTCTTTGGTTTGGTATTGAATTCAAAGGGAAAAAGTTGTGGGCTTATCCTATTGCCATCTTATGGGTAATTTGGTTGGAGAGGAATGAAAGGTTATTTAAGGACTCAATCGATGAGGTCGAGTGGGTGATTTCTCGAGATTAAAAATTCATCTTTGATTGGTACAAAGTCTTCAAGTAGTTTTGGGCATTATCATTCAAGGATTCCTCACATAGTAAACTAAAATTATTTTGCTTTTACAATTTTTTTTCTTTGGTCGGGTTGTTCGATTTGTTGTTTGGTCCGCCGGGTTTCATGTTTGTAGGCCATCATAGCTAGGGCCGTGCACAGTTCGGTTCGGTCTTGAGTGAAATTCGTCAACCAAACCGAGGTCGGTTTGGCTATGTTGTTAACCGATATGAACCTCACACCTCTGCGCAAAACCGAACCAACTAAAATTGAAAGCCGAACTAAAAGAGTCAGTTTTGACACATGGATAACCGAACCGACTCGATTTAGTTCAATTTGGTCGATTATTTGGATTTCTCGCTTTTTTGCACATTACTAACACAACATCCTCTATACCTTCGTGTCTTTTTTTTTTTATAAATACATTTATTTACTGACAGAAAAAAAATATATACATACAATATTAATTTTGAGTAAACACAAAGTCCATTAGATAAATGGAAAATTTTGAGTTTAGTGATACTCCTAAATGCCCTACTAAAATCTAATAATTACGTGGTTGCTCAATGAAAATCAAAAGCTAGAATGGGTACTAACGTACATTCAAATTTTTATTTTTTTTCTTTTAATCCTAAGCTACTTTATTATATTATTGAATATTGAAGTCACCTCAAAATTCATCATTAGAACCACATTTACAAGCCCTTCCAAGCATTCAATACTATAGACAGGTCCATCAAAACTATCTAATACCCTCTGAACATTAAATTATCAATTGGTCCTTGGGCATAATTGTTTAATAATATTATTATCAAATCTGAAAAAATTTGTTCCCTTTTTTTTTTTTTTTTTTGGGGGGGGGGGGGGGGGGGGGGTGGTAGAGAGGAGAAGCTAATATTATACTTTATTTTTAATTTTTTAAATGGGCAAATAAATTAATATTCATACCAAAATGAGACAAGACGATCTAATAGTCCAACAACAAAAAAAACAAGTTAAAATAAAATTTCAAATGATTTAGATTTTGATAAACTATGAAAAAACAAAATAAACTCCCTCAAAATTTTGCAAAATTTATTTATGTTTAAATCGTATAATACTTTTTTAACAAAAAAAAGAATCGCATAATACTTATGTTACTCACTTCCCAACAAGCTAGGTGGCATGGTAGTCGTGCCAAAGGCACATGTACACGCTATGTGGAAAGTGTGTGGTTGTGTCAATGACACGGGTAATACACTATATATACATAACTAATAAAATAATCAAGGGTGTGATTAAGCACTAGTTCACATGCTTGCACAGAGTTCAGAGAATGGTAATATTGCATCTTCTGATTGTGTGGAAAATTGGATGAACGGTTCATGACCATTTTCCAAAATAATTAGCTGATATAGTAATCCTCTGTGCATGATGCAGCACATAATTTGTTGATTCAACAAATAGATTAGAGGTAATATAAACCAAATATAAGCATCAACATGTCAATTCAATAGCGCGCCAGACAATGAGGAAAAACAAAGAAGATATAATTCAGTTTTACAGGCAATTTTTGGTAAAGCAATTTGAATTTCATACCTCCTGCACTTTATTTGCAGATCGAGCAAGTAACTTGTATTGATTATCAAACATGGATGCCATATAAACCTGCGCCCAACAATTTTATTTTAAATGTGAATCAGTATGAAGCTTTACAAAACCTAAGGAACTCTGAGCCAAGATACAAACACTAAAGTTAATAGAGAAAGATCTTCCCATCTCTTACAGATACTTATATCACATGTTAATAACAAAGATACAAAATTTTTAAGTTTTTAGTTTTCAACTTTTCGGCCCTTTATGTAGATACAATGATACAACAGATAAACTTCATTACTATAGCCAATATAATCTTCATTAATACAGATTGAAAATTAAAATCAAATTAAATAAAAATAATAATTGAAAACATTGGCACTTCAATGATTAAAAGGGGAGAACCGCTGGGTCTTTGGATGAAAAGTTTTAAATGGACACGTTACTAAGTCTCAAGGGCTTCTTATGGTTTGGTCCATCAGGGGAGGGCAGTGGTGGAACCATGTATGCTGTAAGGGGCATGGGCGGAGCCAGGATTTTCCAATGAAAAACTCATCCCCCCACCCCCAAACAAAAAAAAAAAACTCTAGATTTGTGATAAATGCTCCCCCACATTTTAATCAAGTTGCCACATGGATTCCATGGAATGAACTCCATGCAACTAAAAACAACCCAAATTGGAAAACCCGAATGTTAGAATTAAGAGTTTTGCATGCTTTAGAGTTGGGAAGAATCAAGTGTTTGTGTCAAAGGAGAAAATCCCATTTGGACATAGCGAATCTGGATTCAGGAGGCGGGGAAGATATGGTTTGCATGTGGAAGACAATGGGTAAGGTGGGTTTTTTTTTTCTACATTAAATCCTCTCAATCCATTGTTTTAATTATTTGTTAAATATTTTGGATTAAAAACTCTAGAGGCAAATGAAAGGAAAATGGCATAGGCCATTTGCGTGCACAAACTTTTGGTGGAAAGGGTAATTTGGTCATAAGAAAGAGGAAGAAATTGTGGATGTGAGGAACTGTGAATCTGGGGTGAAAGTCTAATAATTGATGAGGATGTACCCTTAATTGGCAATTAATAATGGGGAGTCGCGCCAAAATTTCCCTAATTATTATGGACAAAAATGCGAACAAAAAGGATTAAACAATGACAGAGAATCACGCTGCCCACCTACAAACTAACAGAACCCAAAAAGGAAAGGGCTTACAGTTGTATAATGGTGCCGCAATGAACATACATCTATGAAATGAAGTTTCTTTCAAAGGACCCTAAGTGTATCCCCACAACCACATAGACACCTCAGTTATTAACATAACTTGGATACACATTTTTGAACTTTTCTTCAAACACCTAATTGTTAATTTCCTTACATACTCTCCATATAAACACATGAACCGATCTTTTGTACACCCATTTACCTTTGGCTGACAATCTTGTATCGAAGGACTTTCTAGCCCATCGACTGTGAAGGTCAATGGCTGAGCTAATAACTCCCAGAGAAGCTCCAAACTCAACTAATTCGACCTTGTGATCCACTTCTAATTAGTTTAAGCCTCGTCTACAGCATAAGGTTCCACACATTGCCCGCTTCATTATTGCTGAAGAAATCACAAAGCAAGCTTCTTTGAGATCAGATATAGTGTTTAAGGTGGGATAAAGATCTTTCAAAGTCTCCAATCCAGTGATGTTCTCCCAAATTTATTCTATCCCTTTTGTGGGAGTAAAAAAAAACATGGATGAGAAGAAGTGCTTGAGTTGCATAAATGGCTTTCCACAAAACACTGCAAGCCATCTCTAGTGAACTAATCATTGTGAGAGCTGCCATACGGCACCCCTCTTAATACCATGTTATACCATATTTCCATAACCATTTTAACATTAAGTGCTTTATTGAAATCTATCACTCTATGTATCCCTAATCCTCATTTCTCCTTGGATTGACGTGTATCACTCTATGTATCCCTCTTAAGGTTGGAGAATTGCTCCAAAGGAAATCTCCCATAATCTTCTTTCTTTTCAGCTATTGAGAGCGAAATGCATTTGCTATTGGAATCCCCACTATGGTACTTTTGATAAGGGTCACTCACCCCATCTTGGATATGTACTTCTTCCACACCCCTACCCTTTTATCCACCCTTTCAAGAGGCGATCTCGCACCGACTGAAAATCCAAATAGATACACGGAAACCTCCCAACTTTGGCCTGAGACACCCTCAAACCACCACAAAATTCTAACCGCCCTTGATCAATATCTGCATCATTAAGGAATAGGACTGTGTTGTCGGAATATTTTAGAATTGGATGTTAAGACTGTTGCTTGTCACTGCAAAACTGGATATGGGGCCCAACAATTCTGCTTTGAGTACAAGTTGTCTAAGAGCTTCACTCACAATGGAAAAGTTCATGGGGAGATGGGGTCTCCCTGCCTCACTCCCAGCAAGCTTTTGAAATGACCCTTTGGGCTGCCATTTGAAGAAATTGAGAAAGACGTCGAGAGAGAGGTATTGACCCATCTCAATTACCCCCTCCTACTCGAGACATTCCCAAGTAGGGATGGGATCCACCCTAAATTCCATATTATAAATAAATTAGTCATGGTAGGAATATCCTTCCACAACACCACCTTCGTAGGAAAGTCATGGGAGCCCTAAACTAGCTGCCGCTTGTGAGGTCTGGATGGAAATCAAATTTGAATTTGAAGCAATGAATACTTTGTAATCCAATAATTACCGTTCGTTCTCTTAATTGAATTGCAATTAAACTCGGCCCAATCTTTTACTAAAATGATTGAGCCGAATAAATAATGAATCACCTAATGCATAGATTTTGCATCTATCTATATATACACTTGATCTAGATAGACAAGATCTTAAATACACAATAAACCACTAAAATTTTCATAGAATGAAGAAATTGAGAGCGCCACTTTTATTGCCCCACTTCCAAACACCTATCCACTTTCCCCTAATCATGGACATGTAATTTGCCTGTTTAACAGCTTCAAGATCTCTAATGAAGGTTCCCTTCCTAGCCATACTCACCACCCCACTTGGAAAATCACAAGCTCTAAATAGTCAAGGCAAGAGATCATTCAAGGAAGATTTACAAGCCCAAACATCATGAACACCATCGTGTAGAGGAAAGGAGAGGGCCATGTTAGAAATGCTTATCCAAAGACTTCCTTGTATAGTCTAGATGGGTGCTTTAGCTGCCCTCCCACTCCATCGCTTTAAGATGACGATCTCGAAGTAGCCATATAATTTTTTTTTCGTTTTAGTTCGAAACCCTCTCCGTGGACAATGAAGATGACGAGATCTATTGTGGACATAGATCAATTTCTCCAACAACATCAAATTGGTGATTGGTTGCATGACAGGTAGTGTTGAAACTTTCTTAACAAGTTTATAGCGATTGGAACTTTCTTAGGAATTATCTCCCGAATTTGTAGAGATTTTATAGCAATTGGAGACTTTCTTACCAAGAGTACCCCAAGTGAAGAATTAAGAAATTTATTTTGTTTTGGAATTGACACCCAACTAGTGACGTATTAAGGGTTTTACTTTGCTTTGGGTTTGAAACCCCACCCCTAATCAAGGGACTTGAAGTTTGAATCAATGATAATCACCTTATTTGGATTTTGCGGTGAGTTTTTATCATGGTAGGGCACATCAATAAATTTGTTTTACCTTAAACAATAAAGCTAATAGCAACCAACTCAATGCCTAAAGAATGGAGATCACCTACTCACGGATGTAGGATTTTCAACTTCTACACTTGCAGACCTGCCCATGTATCAAATATATTACCAAAATAACTCATAAAACACTGTTGTGGCATGCTCCATCCTTAGGTTGTAGAGTTCAAATCTCTAAACCTAGGTGTAGACGATCGGACTCGTGTCTAAATACAAAAGTTCATGGAGAAGTATTACTTTAAGAGAATTAAACCCGATGAGATTTAGCTAGATAGGACTCGAATTATCGGTGAATTACCTCAAGTTAATTTCTTTCACCAAGTGTCACGTACCTGAAACGTAGGTGCTAAACCAGGACTCAAGAAGAACCTGCCTTTTGAAACAGACTGGACTTCTTCAATCTGCTGCAGTTGCTTGATAAGCGATTCCACATCATCCCACTGCTCAGATTCATTTAAACAGAAAAATACTTGTAAACAACAACGCATACATATAAATTTGAAGTAAATACATATATTTACTGCAGGTGAAACATAAAAGTTGACAACGCTCCTTTATAGAACAGACCAGTCCCCTAGTTTCTTAAACAAATGCAGTTCAGCCTCAAATCCTCAATGACCTAAGTGAAATTCACCAATAAATAGAAATCAATTGTTGACAATCTGAACTCTTTATTTTTCAGTAAAACAAATTTGTAGAATTAAATGAACAAAAAGGGGAAGGGGGGAAAGGAAACGTTCCAAGACCAAGATACATCAAGAACTATTATGTACAATGGAGTTCTAGCCAGACCTACGAAAATAGTATTGGATATCTTCAAAGATTCCCCATGTGCTACCCCACAGTCAAAGGCTGAACAAGTAGAATACTAAAAAAAAAAAAATGTCTGCGTTATTCATATAAGATTTTTCTCAACACTTAAAGAGGGGCTTGGCAGCTTCTCTTACATGTCCTTAATCCATCATAAGGTTTTGATCAATCAATGTCCCATTCTACTTGAGGGAGGATTATCACCCTTTCAGGCTTGATAGAGCATGGTTGGATGAATAGGGTTTGACTAAGAAACTGGACTAATGGTGGGATTGTTGGTTGTATCTGGTTCAGCTAGTATCAAGCTTTGGTCATATTCAAGTTGACCAAGACAAACTAAGAGAATAATATTTTCGAGAAATTGGATAGGAAAAAAATGAGTCTCGTGAAGGAAGTAACAACTATGAATAAGCAAGAGGAACAATCTCCTCTCCAAGAAGAGAAGGTATTGCACTAAATGCTTAAAGAGAGTGAAAATTAAGCTAATCCTCCTTTATGAAGGAAAGACGGTGGAAAGAAATAAAGGGTGTTTTGGTCATAGATGGAAGATTATAGATTCAGAATAAGTATTTCCATGCTTCTGCCTAATTGGGAAGGAAGATGAACGATTTGTCCAAGATGAGCATCAACGGGGGAGATGGTTGAAGGTGAGAATTTATTTATCAATCAAAAGAAATAAATCTATTCCAACTCTTCCATCCGCATCCCCCATCCCCTCTCCCTCAGATGTATTTTCTTCCCCTTGGCAATCATGTGAACTTCTCGATTCCATCGACTTGCTACTTCCTGATATATTCAATTAGTTGATAAAAGAAAACTCTATGCTTCAATCACCACTGCTTGGGTGCCTACCACCCACCTCCTTTGAATTGACCAGATCCGCCACTTAGCTCCTCCTCTTTTCGGATCATGCTTGTGACCGAGAGCCTGACTCGTGACAAGAGCGGGGGGGAGTGTTGGGGGTTTAGAAAGGTGCCTTGCCTAAAAGGTGGTGAAGGGTGTGCCAGGGATGTGATGGGCAAATTCATTCCATGATATAGACCATGGTGAAATTAGGATGAGCAAGGTAGAGGAGAGGGGTTGGGAAGTGAAAATAGACAAGAAAGACAGATTACGCCAACGAGAGCATCACTAACAGGTGGATTTGAGTTGTTGATGATTTCAAGTGGGAAGTCATGATTCAAGGCAGAGAAGGCACTAGACAGGAACGAAAAAGGTGAAATGTTGCGGATATGGGTTAGAGCTTGGGCAAAGCAAGGGCTGGGGAGGTGATCCATTTGGTGGTGCAACCAAATTGAGGCGTAGAGAGGTTGTTCGGTTTGATGGAAATTCAAGCAAGCACGGGATAGTTCAGGGCGGAGGAAGGTGGACAAAGAGTTACATAGGCAGAGGTGGTTCGAGGTGATATCAAGCTGTTATAGCTTAGGTAGTGAGAGAGGACTGATTTGTTTGAACTTCATTTTGGGTGGTGATTGAATGGGATGTGGTGGCCATGATGTGTATAAAAGAGAGAACATGGAGGCAAAGGGGCAGCGGTTGTCTTGTGGGAAGAGAACAGGGACGGAAAAGGGGTCGGGGTTGGGAAAGACCATGGCATCTTTTATTTATTTACTTTTTTCTTTCGGAAATTAGGCAATTAGATATTCACAGAGGCTCATGATTTTAATGCAAACCGTTAAATCTTTCAGGGATTTCCATGGTAAGTCTGAGCGACAGCCACATGCACGACAATTAAGCTGTGTATTTTGGTGTTTACAACACCTGGAACATAGTTGAACTCACTAATTTGTTTGAAAATACATGTGAGACTCGATTAAGATTTAAAATGGAGCCAAACGAAATAGGGTAATGCTGGCCAAAACCAAAAAAAAAAAATCCAAAATTTACAGACATAAAGGTAATCATTATCTTGAATGTTTCCATGAATACTAGAATCAGGGTTCAGACCAATCCAACCACAAACATTTGGCAAAAATCATTTTTTCTAACTTTTAATTTTTATTAAAGATTGGTATGTTTTGTGATATAAGCTAACCTAAAATCATGTGTAAAATGCATCACATATTTGATGATGCATTCAGATTAAATCTATGAAAAGAATTCAGTGATTTAGACCTGTAATATGCTTGGAGAAATTTACAAATTTCACCAAAAGTTTGGCTTGAGCCTTTTATCTCTATTATGGGCATTGATGAACTGCAAGTCTGCATATGGACTTGAGTGTAGATTTAGATTCAAGTAAATGATTGTGAGAAAACGAGAAGAAAGTTAAAAGGGAAAAATATGAGAAAAAAAAAGGATAATAAATAAAATTGAAGACAATTTTCATCAAAATAAAACATATCTTTAAGTTTCAGACGGAAGAATAGAAGCACATGACAAAAATTGGAACTTTTTGTTGTCATCAGTGGAAAACATCTAGCCTAATAGCTTTGGTAAGTTGTAACATCTCATTTCAGTAGTTGTAGAAATGGAAAACTTCCACACACTCAAAATTAATAATAATAATAATAATAATAATAATAATAATAATAATAATAATAATAATAATAATAATAATAATAATAATAATAATAATAATAATAATAATATGATAGATTTAACAGTGTGGAAGTAATGGAAGTATTAAACAAATAACAGAAACTTGACAAAGTTCTTCAGTCTGAAAATAATTCTTTCACTTCAAAATTGCCTACATACTAGATTTGACCTATTTAAGCAAAATAAAACCCTAAACCTAATTGGACTGTACTCCTAGTTGGGCCTTAACAAGGACTGACCTAATTGTTAACAAATCCTAAGACCCCTACTTCGAAAAAGCTCGTCCTCGAGCTTCGCCGTTGTCAGCCAAGCCATCAACCACGGTGACGTGTTCATGCGCCTCATGACCTGTAGTGTCATCCTAATGTACAAGTGCAAGGCAAATTTGGAAAGGATCTCTTTTACCTCTGACAATGGCTCCAAAACTACAGTTTTCATCTGATGTTTAGTTGACAGTTGACAGACAAAGCATGACAGAGTATGGAAGGTGTTGGGACTTTGGTATTCTAGGTAAAGAAGAATTTGAGTGAAGCATGCATCATAGAAGAGGACTACTATATAAGAATATCTTGAAATGGTGAATAAGAACATCTGCTATTTTCGTCTCACATTGTGTGGTGCAATGACATCCCTCAAAAGATTATTTCTTATGGGAGATGGATTGGAATATATTTGAAACCTAAGCAAGTTGAAGAGCTTTGTGCTCTTTGTGATGGAAGAGTGGAGTCCAGTGACCATCTTTTTTCTGCGCTTATTAGAGGAAGAGGTTTGGAGCCATTTTCTGAAGGAATTCCAGAAATTGTTTGGAAGGTGTCTATGCATACCATTTATTGGTAGAATAGTTTGAGAATGAAGCAGTGGGCCCAAGGAGACTTCCAATTGATAGATTGGCATTTGGAGTCAATAGACTTGAACATTTTCTAGTAAACTATCCCATTTAGGCTCTCCTCTATTGCATTTTTTTTATTCTTTCCGTGCTTCAATGAATTTATCCTCTTTCAAAAAACTCTTTAGTTATCAAGACATGATCTTATTTTCTATTTCTCCTTCTTTTATGTGTAGGTTTCTTGTGGTAGCAATGACAAAGCAACATGATATTGCAAGAAAGTTCCTAAAGGAAGTAATTATGAGTATAATACTAAAATGAGAAGCTTTCTTATCATCAATTAAACTTACAAATGAAATGAATGAGAGAATAAGGCTCCTCTTACATGGTTTATTGCATGTGCATGTAATTGACAAAAGAGTGGATATAATACAATTTTGGTTATCAACATCTTATGCTATGCACAATACGTCGTATCTAAGCCTCATAGATACACTGATATAGGTGATGGAAGGATGTATCGTCCTTGGACAAGTGATGGATAAAACGCAATAATTTGGAATATGTGTCACACGAGTCATATAACAACGCAAGTGTTTTGAGACCTCCTTACTTGAATAAGTTTCATTTTATGTCTTTTATACCTATATGTTTATTTTTTACACCACATCTTACACTACATGATACATAACGAAACACATATCTTAAATTTAGATTACAGGATATGATAATCATTTTAATAACTACGAATGCAATTGATAATTTGCACAAATGATAATTATATATTTTTTACACATCTTACACTACATGATACATTACGATACATGTATCTTAAATTTAGGTTTCCGATACAGAATATGATAATCATTTTAATAATACAATTGATAATTTGATAGATGTATTTTGATATTTATCTATTTTCACATATCATTTGAATTGACTAATAAAACAAATTTTGTGGTCAAACATATATATATATATATACACATATGTATATATATATATATATATATATATATACACACACACATATATGTATATACATGTATATATATATATATTGGAAGCTTTTCTAGTCAACATGTCAAACACCTCGTGTCCTGTAGAATTACCGACACATTTCCTAGCCTTGTTACATAGTTAATTGTATAATTAAAATATTATTTATCATCATATCCTGATCGTTCCTGTGTACCCATGCTTCCAAGGTGATACATATGCATGTCTGCATGTATATACAAAAATATAAAATAGTAAATAAATATACTCATGAGGCAATGATTTAAGAACCTCAACATCTGCCCCTGCTCCCCCATCCAAAGAATTGCCATCACCGACAACGGACTTTAAAGCCTCATTCAATGGATCTGGCTGCAATGGAAGAAAATTTTACTTTTAAGAACTACAACATTCCTACTCCAGAAGGATAACAGGACCACAAAGACATGGATTTCAGATATGGGTTACCGTTATTTCTTTCAATGACAAGGTGATGCGCTCAAGTGTAAAATCCAACTGGTGTACTTTTGCATCCACAATCTGAAATGTCATTATTTTATCAACAATTCAAAAGGTGATAGGATGTGAACAAATGTGCAGCAACAAATAAGTCTGATACACAACCAGGAAGTAAAACTGCATCATCCAGTAATTGAGAAGAACCTCTCAAGTGTTACAAGACACAATAAAGTTAAAATAAGGCTTTGGCTTTTATCCTTCTCACATTTAACAAATGCGGCTGTGTATTACCACCATCAGTTTTATCATGTCCCCAACATTACACCCTACATAATGCTTTTATCACAAACACCGTAGTCAAAAGAAAAGTATTGTTAATGAGGATCAATCGTTATTTCAACCCTAAGCTCTAATTTTCTAAGTGTTCCATAAGAGAGAAAATGGAAAAAATTTCTGAATGTTCTAAACATAAGAGAGAAAATGACTGACCTTCTTTTGAGTTCAAAATTTTTTGGTCCAACACAGAACACTCAAGAATCAGAAACGGTGAATAATTCTCCAACCTCTTGGCAGCATAGCTAAGCAAATTGATCATTTATAGGCAAGAACTGCTTATAATACTTATATTTCAGCTAAATGACCCATGAAGATGTAAATCATAATAGTGATGACATGTGTAGAGGTTATATGTGCATTGAGAGGAAAGAGTTGAGAGGTGATTTCAATAGCTACTTATTTCTATGATGCAACGATGATACCTGTATTCTACAGTTAGTGAAAACATATAGAAGAGAGAACAAAAACAGTTGATTGGGGGGTAGGGATATTAAATAAATACAAAATGTGTCAACCGCCAAACACTCTGAAAGAAGAAGAAGATAACAATTAACCAAAACCACAACTAGACAGAGAGGGAAGTTTTGGGTTTATTAGGGATGGCAAATAAAAGATTCTTTGTTATTGCTGGAGGTTGAAAAAACTTTGCCGAATCTTTTGATCAATGCGTGAAAGTAAGAAAAGAAGGGGAAACCCTAATGTAAGATCTGACTATTTTGACTTTTGTAGTGGTGTTTGTGACAAAAATTGTTTTAGTAGTATGTGGTGAACGTGATAAAACCTATGGTGGTAATATACGCTCCCTTAACAAATAAGAAAAGTTTGTTCAATGAATATAACTTGGTATCAAAAGATTCCAAGGTGCATTTGAATACATGTAATAGAAACTATGCATTGATTACGTCGCCAATTTTCATTTCACTATGCGTTGATTACCTCGCCAATTTTGATAAATGAAGATGGGTCCAAAGTAGCATCCCATGACACTTCCGACTGGGGAATTAGTGTGGGAACTCCTTCGACCTTCAAGTATTTCATTGGAATGAAGTATGAGGAAGCAACAAAATAAGACAGAAAACAATTTTGGTGAGAAACAGAAGCAGGATTTACCTCAGCAAATATACCAAAGTATGCAATTTTCTTGATGCAGCACTTAACTACATCACCAACACTAAGCTTATCCTGCATCAAAAATTTAAAAGATCGTCTATCTTGCATCATAAACGCGAAATAAGCTATTGGCAGAAACAATCAATAGATGAATGACAAAGAAATGATTCAATGTCAAAGAAGATTTAAAGAAAGATTATAGAAGCATACAAGATTATCTTAAGACACAAAACTAATACAAAACTAGTAAGAGATTACATGGTCAATTCAGGAAACTAAAACATCTCTTAAGGCTAAGCAATCCTAAACCTAAAAGGAAAAATGTATGTGCATAGCACATGCTATCCTCACTAGGTTGAAAAGAATTTGTACGCAAAATCAGAGTGGTACCCTATATCAACATAAACAAAAGTCTTTACAGGGACAGAATGGTCAGGATTTGTCCCAGCCAAAGCGGCGTCAAGAACTACTTGAAACTCTATCAAGAGAGTAGCATGCTAATTTCCCTCAATGACCAATTCTTTAATTTAAAATTTAAATTAAATTAAATTTAAAAAAATCAAATTCCATTGATAATTGACAACAATTACAAAGAAGCCCGATGAGCTATGAGTTTGGACGCTAGGCAAGGTGACAAGAGAACACCTGGTCACCTAGGCATTCCAGGGATATAATGCATCAGTCCATATGTAAACAACAACCACAAACATAAAATTGAATTCTTCATAGACCCTCACCCTCCTCCCCAAGGTTGTTGAATCACAAACCGTATGATTTAATGAACATTATAAGGTATGGTTTAAAAGAAAAATACTATGCATGAGACATATAATAATAAATAACTATTCATAAAAAAATGGCAAAGTACAAACTACTCGTTCAGTAGCATTCTATAGCCTCTACTAGGAATTAAACAAAAAAACAAATGGCCAAAACTAGCCTAAAACTAGGCATCAAAATACCAAATAGAGATTGTTAATGATAGTTTTCATCTCCTGTCCAATCCTATCTATGAAACGTAAACAAAATCCTCCTTAATCATTCTTGCCCTCCCCCCATCTCATCATTTGCTCCCATTTCCATGTCTTCTTCATTTGTAGAATAGCCATAATAATCCTTAGCTCGATCATCTTCAAGTTTAACAAAGTTACCACGTTTCTTTTTCTTAGAAAATCCATCCCTTGCACATCTATTTTCTTCCATGATCTCAAATTGTAAGTTGTATTTAACAGAAACTAAGGCATTGAACCTCATTTTACCCCAACGGGTGCATTTTTGTATGGATATACAATTTTATGAACTAGTATTATCTATCACTTCCAAACTTTATTGACGTAACTAGAAATGTCTACATAAAGTATACCTGATCAAAAGTGTTCCAATTATGTTCACAACTCATTGCACTATAAGTCAAACTTAAAATCTGCATTGCAATCCTTTTACAATCAGGGCATTCACTTCCAAAATTCTACCACCACAAGGCTACACATAAACAACAATGCAAATAATTAGACACTTTGCACTGCCAAACTAGAATCAAACCCCAAAAGAGTTTACTTAGCTCACCAGGTTGTGTAGTGGTGCAGCCGTCGATTGCCATTTCGCTTCAAAACTGACCATCAAATAAAGAATAACAATCCAAATGTCTAGAAATAAGCTTTTAGTAGCTTTGTCAAGAACCATTCTCTCCATGGTGTCCCACAACCCTTTCTTTAAACCCATTCATCTCATACTTGTCATCATGACAGTACTTTGGATTTAAGAAGAATGTTTCCCCATGCAATGGCCAATGAAGTTGGGTATTACACCTCAAGTCCATAATGTCCAACATTACTTGATACTTTGAAAATTAGTTGCTATTTTCTCTTTTGTCAAATCCATTGATTAGTACACCGCTCAAGTCAACACAACAACATTTCTTTGGAAATCAAAAAAAGAATCTATTCGCAGGGGCAGGCATGAGAGATATTTTGTTCCACCACAGAGAATTATTTTCTTTTTGTATTCCAAATAATTCCCATGATACATCAGAAGAATATGTTAAAAGGATTTATTGATTCCATAGTCATAGATATAACCCATCGCGGGCTCTGCATCATCATCGACCAAACGGAGCAACTTAGCCATTGATCCTATCTAAAATTTCTTTCCAACCAAAATGATACTTTCAACTCCTTTGCCTTTTGTCCTTTTGGAAAATGAGAGAAACCTTCCCATTCAGTAGAAGTAACCATGTTTCTCAAACCCAAAACGTTGTTCTACCACACTTCTTAAAGTCAAGCTAGTAATTGCCTGTCTTGTTAACTCTCTTCCTTTTGTGTATTTCCTCATAGATTTAAGACCCATGCATACTTGTAGATAAACAATGTGTAAGGAAGCTTTTCCATTTCACCATCACCATTTTCATCGCCATTCAGAAAATTGGCATTATATGCCTTTTTTCTTGTCTCTGGCAGCCAGTATCTTTTTAAACAAAAGAAATTTCCTTCGTATCAGGTAAAATGCTGCCACATGCTTCTTGATGCATGCTAGGTGGTGTTAGATCCAGTGAACACCACCATGATATTGATTTCCTCCCAAGAGTTTAACTCATCTTTATCAATCATGGGATACCACCCTTATGTGGTGTCATATTTGCTATATCTGATGACATAACAATGATAAAAAAAAGACGACTTAATTAACAAGAAATGAGAATAATAATTATAGACATTACTCTTCAAAAATAAATTATCTATAGATATTGGCACATGTTGCTAATTAGATCAAACTTTCAAACGTACTGATCAATCACAATGTGTTGTGATTGACAAGATAAGTTGAATCTCACCCGCATCCACTGACTTAGATTAGTTTTTTTTGTTTTTTCTTAGATGGGTAAACATCAAATTAGAACAAATAACAGGTATCCTGGAAAATGTACGTGCAAAGAAAGGCACTCACCATCAGTCGTCTCTTTCTTGCAATCACTTCTTCCTTTTGTTTTGGCTTCACAGAAAACATCAGCTTTCTAGAATTTCTATCAGCCGATGCCACAGACACTTTGATTTTCTGCAAAACGAGAATATTGGATGGAATACAAGAGCTGACATAAACTAGTAGAATTTCAAAACAATCAAGTACCCCCAACCTGTCCAATAAAAGATGACAAAAATTTGGTCTTTTCTTGGTCATATAACCTGAGAAGATCTTCCAATTTCATGTCAGATGGCAATCTTCCTTCAATATCTTCTGGAATTAAGTTAGAATCTGGAGAAGGGATTTTATTTTGAAGTTCATGACCTCCGAAAATCCCTAGATTTTGCTTGTACATGGCCGGATCCAAGCCTTTCTCTCTCAACCATGATTCAAAAGCTAAAAATTTCCACTTAGCTCCAAGATTTTGGTATGGCAAAAAGCCAATCAAAGAGCCAAAAGATCCCTGGAAAGATGCAAAATGTATACAGTAAGAATGAAGCCAGAAAATGAAAAACAAAATTGCGATCAGGCCTTTTCTCCCTACTCTGTAAAGTGAAAAGATTTTATAATTTGTTCTTATCCAGAAAAGATTACATACAACAAAACCTCTGGAGCTGCAGCTGATGACCTCCATTTCTCCCTTTCGTCCTGTGTTAAATAGATTCTCTGCCCGTGTCCAGTCAGCATATTCCTGTTCCTATGAGAAAATATGACATATTCAGATTGCACATGTAACAGCTCAAACTGAATTACACTATCAGACAAATCTAACCATCAATAATGAGAAAAAACCAATCCATGAAGATATAGAACAACATATGGTGTCATTTTTCGAATTCCCTCCTGATCAATAACAATGCTTTGAAGTTTTCACATATAAGCATAGAACTAAGGCTCACCTGAAGAGGCTCTGGTTTTGTCAAATCCTCAGTTTCAACGTGATGAGTGCTACTGCCAGTCGTTTCAACATGACAATTATCGCTACTGCCAGTTGTGTTAGCCCTGCCAACTCCAATAAATTGATATCCTTCTTCTGAAGGCTTGTCTAATCTATAAAAACGCAGGTTCTAATAAACATTTGGGGCATCTGATATGCACAAAAGAAACAAATTTGGCGTACCTTTGTGGTTTCCCTTGTAGTGCAGCCTCTGTATATAGATCGCTAGTAGTGTTGGCTGAATCAAACAACAAAGACCAAGTTAAGTCAGCTAACTTTCAATGACATTGTTTCATTGAAAAATCAATTGGGGCTATTAATCTACCTATTACGGACTCTGCTCCTAATTGTGAATCCAAGCCATTATAAGCTTCTATACCTTCATAAGAATCATTCTTCAGTGAACCCGTGCTTATAACATCATCCGCTTTAGTTTCATTACTTCTATCCAATACAACAATCGATTCTGAATCACCAGATGTCCTCTCATCTGCTTTGGATTCAACGGCCAAAGTCACAGGTTCAGGCTTCTTCAACAATGGGATGTCACTGACACTCTCCTTGGGTTTCATTGTCAGTGACAAATTGGACAGAGTGTTGAGCTTCCTTGAAGATTGATAGGTCTCTATATCGTCTTCTGGATACGCGGGAGCTGGCTTCCGCAATGCAACATTAGGAATTGCATTGCTGGTACCTTTAGTATCATTATCTACTACATTTTTTCTAACAGGAGATGCCCTTAACACCCTCTTCCTGGGTATAGTCGGACTCGTGTCAAACTTAACTCCTTTCTTCGGCACGGGTCGAACCAAATTCATAGTATCCGAAGAAGATTGTTCATACTCTAGTGCCCCATTTTTCTTCCTAGGGTTTGGTTTTCTACTCAGAACCTGAAAAACAAAAATTATATTAACCAACAAAAGAAGTGAAATTAGAGAGTTGGAGAGATGAAGATGAAAATGGTCACCGAGGGTTTGAGCTGTGATGGGTCTGGATAATCTTTGGAGGCCGAAGCAAAGATAACTGTGGTTTGGAGAGAGAAGGAGAAGGGTTTGTTCTTAGTAGTAGTTGGGAAGAAGTTGAATGGATGGGTACAGTGTGTGAAGCCTTCCATCATCAACATCTCTCAAAACTCAGCGAGAAAAGTGAGTGAATTGGAAGTCATTTACTGCTGCTACTACTACGATGAGTGTCCAAACTTCGGCGGGACAAAGAATTGAGTTGAGGTTGGTTCAGAATTGGATAATGATGTGAATAAATAGTTTGTTTTTTTTTTTTAAAGGAAATTTCACAATAATAATAATGTTATTTTAAAGAGTGATTCTACAGGGCGAGGGAATGGGCGAGGAAATGAGCGAGGGAAGTGAGGTGGCGGGGTGAGAGCCGTTCATCCCGCTCGGGATGCGCGCGCGAAAAGTTAACGCACGTATCCCGAGCGGGATGAACGGCTCTCACCCCGCCACCTCACTTCCCTCGCTCGTTTCCTCGCTCATTTCCTCGACACTTAGAATTTCAGTATTTTAAATGATTTTCATATCTTTCCAACGAGTCTGTCTAACTGTCGAGGAAACCAGCGAGGGGGAGAGATTTGCGTTGCTGCACATCTCGATGGTGCAAACACACATCTCGAATGGAATGGAGGGTTGCATCCCTCTCCCTCGTTGGTTTCCTGGTCAATTAGAATTCCCCCTTTCCAACCTAGCAATGAGACCCCATGAATTGTATGAAGTAACTTTTATTTGGTAGCGTTAGTTTGTGCACGAAAATAGCAGGGCCATTTTGTCATCTTGTCGGAGTGTGCCATTTTGAATAATGTCTTGCATCTTCTTCATTGAAGTTTTTTATTACTATGATTTTTTTTCTCTCTCCTCTCATTTGAATTCCAGCACTTCTACATGGCCTGGGAAATCAGGCTGATTTCCCTGCCTTGGGGGGCAAAAATACAATTTTGCTCCCCCGAAGCCATTAAGAATTTCTGAATTCCAGCACTTCTACAGTTATGAAAGGCAAAACTTCTACCCGGCCTGAGTTTCACACCTGGAAGGCCGCCTGGACCCTCCTGAACACGTGCGTCTAGGAGGGCCTTGAACACGTGCGCCTCAAATGGCACCAGTCAAATCTCTGTTTCATTTATGTTTTCATTTTCATTGAAATTTTTGGCTCCAAAAAACCAAAGAAGAAGAGCAGAAATTCTACCGGAAGAAGAAACCAAAGAAGAATCAGCAAAAATTCTAGCCAAAGAAGAAGCAACCTCCTTCTCACAGACTCAGAGAACAAAAAAGACACAAAAGAAGAAACCAAATACAGCAAGCCAAGAACATATCCAGGTCTCCACTCCTCACAGACTCAGAGTTCGAACAACTCCTCCTTCTCCTCGACAAATCACTCGAACAACTCCTCCTTTACAAATCGCAAACTCTTCACAGACTCAAACCGGCCTCGCAAACAAGAGCATTCGGGTAAGAACAAGACCAAAACTCAGATCTCGTCCTCACTGCTCAGATCTGGAGCTGTAAGTCGACTGGAGCTTTGAGTGTTACCCACACTCAGATCTCTAATCTGCTGCCGCTGCTTCGCTCAACACATTTGGATCTCAATTTCAAGTGAGTTTCTTCGATTGAATTTTCGATTCTTGAATTTTCTCCGCTTTTTTTGTGTTCTAGTCTCTTCATGGGGTTCTTCTCACTGTCTGCAATGTCACAATAAGATGCCAAACCTCACCCAAATGTGATAACTCTTTCTTCTTCTACTTTAGTTTTCACATCTTTTTATTGGTTTCTTCTTTGACAGGGATACCCAGGTGTTTATATTCTTCTTGCATATTCGTATTATTTTACCACTTGCAAAAAGTAATCTTTCACTAGGTTGGGTAGAAGTGCCTACAATCTTTATGTTACTTTCTCTTTGGGACCAAACAGCATATGCATTGAGTTTAAATCATTTTAACATTTTGTTCTGGCTTATTGCAATGATTACTTCCATGGACAACATAATCATGGCTTCTTGCAAAGATTACTAACAATATTATTTTCTTGTTTCATTTTTAGTAAAAATATCTCTTCCAAAGGAATGGTCGGTAAGCCACAGATTATGTTGTGTAGTAGCTAGGACCTTAAAAAGAAAAGAAGGGTTTTGTTGCCCTAGAGTAAAGTTTGTCTTGTACTTTGGGAACATGTGTCTTGACCATCCAAATGCTAAATGAACTAAAAAGTGCTCAACTGTTGTAGCACTCATCGGTTCATTCCATGATATCGCAACAGCCACATTTCAGAGTTTACTAATTAACATTTCAAACATGCAAGAAGTAACACACATGTTATAATGCCTTCCAAACTGTTTAAATAATGTATAACATTTAAAATATATATATATATTTATTTGGGGGTGCTGATTTGAGTGTTTGAGTTCGAATTCGTGGTTTTTTTTTTTGTGAAATTGGAAAATGGGATACTAGTAATGTCATAAAGGCTACAACCCATCACCCTATCTCATTGGATTTCACTACCACCACCACCAACACCACCACTATGATCCACGAAGAAAATTTTAAGACTTTTTTTTTTTGTAGAATTTACTGAACTCACTCATTCATTCATTGATTTTATCTAAAAAGCAAGAAGATAGTCCTATTGGGAGGGGAAGAGTGCATTAGTGATGAGATTGCTCTCCCACTTTGGAGCTACAAACAAACAACTGTTCAAGGTGAGCATTCAATGGAGCCCTCTTTCTAGTTCTCTTTCTATTCAATAAGTTTGATTGAATGACAAGGGGTCCGGTCCTCGACTCTATCCATTTAAAGGAGGAAAGAGTACACCCTCATGGCCACTGTGGCATCACTGCTAATACCTAAAACAGAAGAAACAGATCGAGACATGCATGAGCTGAGCTTTACCACCACTATGTAGTGAGTGAATAGCTATAAGCTAGCAGACTTGCTTTCTAGATGCCCTACCTTTGTTTGTTCAATTCTCTCCATTTTTTTAACTCACAGTCACTGAATAAGATGGGCAACTTCACCACATTGCCTTGTTCAGGCAAAACTTTTGCTTGTTGGAGGGGTCTTTTAGTGTCATGGGTTCATCAGTCTATTGCTGCAAAAGGTGAAGAATTTCATAGAAGTCATTAACATACTTGATAATAGTACATCAAGAAACTAAAACTTTGGACCAAAATGACAATGCTTGGATATTGAACTTCACATTCCCTAGGTTGTATGTAAAGAAAAAAAAAATGTACACATTTGCATTCATATTAGATCTGATTATGGATGTTAGATGACCTTCCATTAATGACTATTTTTAGATTTTCAGATTCAGCTCAAGTAAAGTCTGCAAGTGTTCTTGATTCGCTCAACACATTTGGATCTCAATTTCAAGTGAGTTTCTTCAATTGAATCTAGTGTTGCTTGATGTCTTTGTTTCATAATCTTGATTTTGATTGACTAGTGTTGGAATCCAAATTGATCTTTGTCGAACTTGTGCGCCAAAATGTTACGTTAATTTTAGTGTGAAAATGGAACTATGTTGTCGTGTTGATGAATGTGAGTGTTTAATGAAATGGTAAAGAAAAATAGAACTTGACAATGTAGGATCAGTGTCACCAATAAAAAAAAAATTCAGTTGTGCATTTATGTTATAACATTGTTGTATATTATAACACATATTTCAGGAATTGATAGTGTAGAAGATAATGATTTGATGGAGAATGAAGAAAATTTAGAAGAGATAAGGGATTCTACAGAAGGGATGGAATTCAGCAGCATTAATGAGTACCAACGTTATTATCATGATTATGGTAATAAAATAGGATTTTCAGTGAAAGTAAAGAATACGAAAAAATATGAAAATAGAAAACCTATATTCATTACGCTTGCATGTAGTCGGTCTGGGCAGCATAAAAGTGAAACAAAAAGTGTTGTAAAAAAGCAGTGTACAGCTAAATGTGGATGTTTGGCTAAAGTTAGAGGTAAAATACGCTCTGATGGAACAATGTCAGTGACAAGAGTAACACTTGATCACAATCATGAATTGAGCCCCGAAAAATCAAGATTTTATCCGAAAAATAGAGTTATGAGCTCGTATGTGAAGAAGAAGCTGGAATATAATGATAGGGCGGGTATTAGGCCAAATAAGAGTTTTTCTTCATGTGTGGTTGAAGCTGGTGGTCATGATATTCTGCCGTTTTCTCAGAAAGATTGTTACAATTATCTGGATAAAATGAGGAGGTTGAGACTTGGGGAGGGGGATGCGGAGGCCATTCATAACTACTTCCAAAAAATGCAAGCTAACAATGATGATTTCTTTTATATGATGGATTTGGACAATAAAGGGAGGTTGAGAAATGTTTTTTGGGCTGATGCATGGAGTAGAACAACTTACAAGGAGTTTGGAGATGTTGTTACCTTTGACACTACATACTTAACAAATAAGTATGAGATGTCATTTGCTTCTTTTGTTGGGGTGAATCGTCACGGTCAGTCAATTCTTTTGGGATGTGGATTGATATGTGGTGAGGCCATTGAAGAGTTTGTTTGGCTTTTTCAAACTTGGCTTGTGTGTATGAATGACAATGCTCCGACAACTATAATCACTGATTAAGATAGGGCAATGAAAAGGGCCGTTGAAATTGTATTTCCTAACACACGACACAGATAGTGCTTATGGCATAATATAAAGAAGTTGCCCGAAAAGTTGTTCGGTTGCAATCAATATGAGGCAATCAAGTTTGCAATGCAACGAGCAGTTTACGATTCCTTGTCTCATGAAGAGTTTGAAGTAAATTGGCACGATTTCATTGAGAAATATTGTCTGCAAGAAAATGATTGGTTGAGAGAATTATATCTTGAAAGAAAGCGTTGGGTACCAACATATCAAAGATCTACTTTTTGGGCAGGGATGTCTTCAACTCAAAGGAGTGAAAGCATGAATGTTTTTTTTTATGGTTATGTAAATTCGAAGACCACTTTGAAGCAATTCGTTGAACAATATGATAATGCACTACGAAGTAAGGTTCTAAAGGAAGCTGAAGAGGACTTTAAATCGTTCAACCGACAGATCCCTTGCATTACTCCTTATGCAATAGAGAAAACCTTTTAAACTACATACACTACAAATAAATTTAAGGAGTTCCAATAACAGATAGCAGGGAATATATGTTGTAAAATTTGTAGTGAAGTTATAGATGAGAGTGGCTTCGATGTATACAATATTAGACAAGACTTGGTGATAGGAGATAGACAACGTTCAGTCAAATTTATAGTATATTTTAATATTGCCGACTTCAATATCAAGTGTAATTGCCAATTGTTTGAGTTCAAGGGGATCTTATGCAGACATGTATTGAAAGTGTTGTTTGAAAGAGATATTCATGATGTACCAGATAAATTTGTTCTTCAGAGGTGAAAAAAAGATGTGAAGAGGACTCTACAAAGGTTAATATTGTTTATTCAGATTGGGGAATGAAGTCTGAAAATCAAAGGTTTGACAAGATGTGCAGTCACTTCTATGAAATGGCCGACTACGCCGCTGAGGATGAAAAGAAGACATGCTAAGTTCATGAATGGATCACTTGGAAAATGGAGCAACTCAAAACTGATGATGGTGATGAGGGTGTTGATTCACATGGGTTTTTGGAATTTGGCTCCAATACTACTAGTTCTGGGATGCAATCTGTCGAGCAGGCGAGTTCTCTCTCTCTCGGGTAAGCGCAGGCGAGGCGATCTGTCGAGCAGGCGAGTTCTCTCTCTCGAGCAGGCGAGCTCTCTCTCTCTCTCTCGGGCAGACGTGCCATCTCCCTCAAGCCGTAAATGAGAGATCAGATCTGGTTTCTGGGAGCGACTCCGACTCAGGCAGGCGAGAGGGATCAGATCTGTAACTCCGACTTAGATTTGCACAGATCCGGCTCGATCCAGCCACAACCTGTTGCTGATCGAGTAGATCTGTTGTTTGGGTGAATCTATTTGATGAAAACTCGATAGACTTTGACATGACTACCACGGACAGGCCACCGGAGAGCGAGGGAGCCGTGGTTGGCAAGACGACTGGCACTCCTTCGTTTGCGCAGATTGTGGGTAGGTTCATACCTAATGAAGTTGATGAGTCACCCACAGACCATGTGTATTCGACTTTTGATGGTAAGCCCTATGTTTCTCTATCAAATCTGGATCTTGAAAAAGGCAAAATGTATATGAAATATGCTTTGGTGATGAAGTTTGCTCAAGAAAGACCTTACCTTAGTGACATTAGAGATGCAGTGACTAAATATTGGGGCATTCCAGGTGAATTTACAATTGGTGCCATAGACTATCGACACGTTCTAATCAAGTTTGAATCTGAAGAAGCAATGATCAAAACTATGGCAAGAGAGAAATGCAATATCAAAGGGTACCCTTACAGGCTTTCAAAATGGGATTCTTCTCTTGATAGCAAGAGAGACTCCCGCAACAAACCGGTATGGATCGAACTCCCTCGTTTACCATTGCTTTTTTTCCAGCCTAAACTTCTCAAAGTAGTTGTAGAATCGATTGGTAAATTTCTAGCCATGGACAACCTTACAAAGCACCTCTTAAGACCATCTGTAGCTAAGGTTTGTGTTTGGATGAATATTTCAAAACTGCTTCCAGACAAAATATGGATACAAGCTCCAGATCTACCAGGCTTCTGGCAACATATTAGGTATCCTTTTCCACCATTGTATTGCAACCAATGTGGCCTTCAAAGCCATACTGATCAAACATGCTGGGTGAGACACCCTGAATTGAAAAAGTCAGTACCAACCCAACCACTATCGGAAAAGGAAAAAAGTAAGGAGGGGTCAGTAAATGCTGATAAGGAATGATTCAAAATAGCAGAAAACAAGAAGCACAAGAAACAATACTATCAACAAAAGACTACAAATCTTCCAGTCATTCCGGATTCGGCTAATGAACACATTGATGGAGCTGGTACTAATGGGGCAAAGAACAAAGTTGAAGTTGAAATCAGTTCAGAAAAGTGAAACTGAGCTAAGAAGATGGACTCAAATTGTGGATATAATCAACAGCTTTGCTCATAATGTGAATGACATCAATGTTGCAATGACAGAAGAAAATCAATCAAGTTGTAGAAGACCAGGCAATAGGAAAGAATGACAACGAATTGGTGGAAGAACATGGAAGTAAGTACCCATATGAATTTGTGCCCAACTCAATCGAGGGCGATAAAGTAGGAGAAGTCAACAACATGCCGACAGCCAATAGTTCAGGTGCAAAAAAAGACAACAGCTCTCAGGATGTCAATGATGGTGAGGAATTCTGGCACCGCAGTGTGATACAACTCACCGAAGCAGAACTGAATAAAGCGAAAGGTTTCCTTCCTCTTTCTAAGGTTGAATATGCGTTAATGATGATAAATGAATACGAAAAGGGAAACGTAGTTCTTTCTATATTGCAAGAAGCTATTGCACGTCATGGCAAAAATTCAGTGAAGGCACACTACACTTGGTTAACAGATGTATGGGAAGAGGATAAGAATAAGAGGCAGGAAATTCAGGTTCCTGAAGAAGAGCATGAGCCAGGTCTCTCCAGTGATGATGATTTGGTTACAGAACCGGCTGCAAAGACGTTATCTAACACCCACACCAAATATTTTAGTCTATGTCCCCGGAAATCCAATAGAACTAAGAAAGCAAACAAAAGGTACAAAGGTTGAGTTGGTTTATAGTCTAGGCTTGTTTTGGTGAATCCTCTCTTATGAGAGTTTGTTTCAGTATTTGCTTTTACTTTTGTTTCATTTATATAAAGGTTTTGGGGTCCTTAAAACCCAGCTCAATTTCCAAAAAAAAAAAAAAAGTTGTATAGTTTGTTTATGATCCCCATAAACTGGATCATCCAAAACACAGAGCTTTCATGATGAAATAAGATGGGGAAGAGAACATGGGAGTTGATTTGAAACCAAAATTGAAAGATTTTAGTGGATACCTGGTTGAAGTAAGATGAATATGAGCACTAAAAAAGCAGATAATCAAGAAATTGTTTCAAAGAGACAAAGTAACATAAAGATTGTAGGCACTTCTACCCAGTCTAGTGAAAGATTACTTTTTGCAAGTGGTAAAATAATACGAATATGCAAGAAGAATATAAACACCTAGGTATCCCTGTAAAAGAAGAAACCAATAAAAAGATGCGAAAACTAAAGTAGAAGAAGAAAGAGTTATCACATTTGGGTGAGGTTTGGCATCTTATTGTGACATTGTAGACAGTGAGAAGAACCCCATGAAGAGACTAGAACAGAAAAAAAAAAAAAAAGCGGAGAAAATTCAAGAATAAAAAATTCAATCGAAGAAACTCACTTGAAATTGAGATCCAAATGTGTTGAGCGAAGCAGCGGCAACAGATTAGAGATCTGAGTGTGGGTAACACTCAAAGCTCCAGTCGACTTACAGACTCTTCACAAAGCAATCGAACACCAGATCTGAGCAGTGAGGACGAGATCTGAGCAGTGAGGACGAGATCTGAGTTTTGGTCTTGTTCTTACCCGAATGCGCTTGTTTGCGAGGTCGGTCTGAGTCTGTGATGAGTTTGCGATTTGTGAAGGAGGAGTTGTTCAAGTGATTTGTCAAGGAGGAGAATGAGGAGTTGTTTGAACTCTGAGTCTGTGAGGAGTGGAGACCTGGATCTATTCTTGGCTTGCTGTTTTTGGTTTCTTCTTTTGTGTCTTTTTTGTTCTCTGAGTCTGTGAGAAGGAGGTTGCTTCTTCTTTGGTTTCTTCTTCGGGTAGAATTTCTGCTCTTCTTCTTTGGTTTTTTGGAGCCAAAAATTTCAATGGAAATGAAAACAGAAATGAAACAGAGATTTGAATGGTGCCATTTGAGGCGCACGTGCTGAAGGCCCTCCCAGTCGCACGTGTCCAGGAGGGTCCAGGCGGCCTTCCAGGCGTGAAACTCAGGCCGGGTAGAAGTTTTGCCTTTCATAACTGTAGAAGTGTTGGAATTCATAAATTCTTAATGGCTTCGGGGGGAGCAAAATTGTATTTTCGCCGCTCCCCCCCCCCCCCCCCCCCCCCCCCCAGGCAGGGAAATCAGCCTGTTTCCTGGGTAGAAGTTTTGTATGAAAGGTGTATCTTATTATTATCTTTTGATACCTAAACTCCCTTTAATCACAAAGCTCACTCAAATCAGACAATTTTTTTCTTATGGTGTAACACCCAAATTCCTATATTCATTTTCATTCTAATTAATTGAAATTTGTAGTGGTGGAGAAGCAACTTAAAGGTTGGCAATCAAATTAAATTACAATTTACACTATTATTATTTCTTTATTTCAGCTTAGGTAACATGTTAATCACTCTGTTTGTTATCATTTATGCATGTAGCTTGTTCGATGAAATATGCGTAAGAACTTGATTAACTTTGTTATTGATTAATACTCCTAAATGTCTTTCCTATTAATTGAACCTTGAACTGGTTCCCTGAATCGATAGTACTACTAGTTATTGAAGTTAAAACTAGCATGATCAGACCTAGGTCGATTCAATGATAATTGGTCCTACTTTATTTTGGGATCGGCTTGCATGTAGCTAATCTGTCTTTGTGTTTGTTTGATTATTGTAATGTATCAAGTTTTTTCACATTTATTACTCGAGTTATTAATTGTATTTTGTACATGTAAATACTTTGAAAAACAATCTCAAATGTGAAAGAGGTTTATACAATTATATGCTAAGTCATTTGCGTTTTGTTTTACAGATGGTAATGAGTATTTGCTAGAGTCAAACGTAAAGTCCTTATTACGAATATTTGCAAACGGTTCTTAAAAATAAAGGGAGGTTTACAGAGCACCCAAAAAAGAAAACTCATAAGGCAAATCGTTGTTCTGTAAACAAACTTGTGCAATTTCTTGGCTTTAAATGATGGAAAAAAAAGCTGCATTTAAAAAGACTTGCTTCTCCCATTTCATAAATCTCAATAACATTTGTTATTCGAACCTGCTAGTCAACGAGATGATGAAGTTTTAGGATATGGATGATTGGTTTGTGATCAACTTTACGTGACTATATTTTTAGTCTCGTAGATGTTGAGGTAGTTTTGAAGCTTCACGTATGATTGATTCCTGAGTTTTTATTTTTTTTTTATGTATAATGATGATTCTCCTAGCGAGTTCAGGAATAAGTCTTATTTTAGTAATTTTATCACTGAGAATGACATTGTATGTGTCAAAGACAATGTTAAAAGGAAAAGGGCAACCATAAAAGTACTCACAAAGTCGAACTAGTTATACCTTCTACTAGTTTTTCTCATTCTCAATAAAAATCGTATGATCTACAAAAAATACGTTGATTTGGTTGATGATTTGAATGCCTTCAAGAATCATTCGTGGGGCCAAAAGTGCATTGTAACCTGGTAAATAGATTTAAGTTTGTTGCTCATGATATGGAGAATAATCAGTTGCAAGGTTGTTCATTTGCTTTCCGGGCAAAAACGTATATATATTTATCAATTCCTAAGACTATGATCGAGCATAAGTTTGGCTTACATCCTATAATGTTTTGCTACGTTGTTGCATCATGCATGGGAAATATAATGCAAAAGCAATTTAGTAGAGGGTTTGACAAATTTGATAAAATCGTGAATATATATACAATTTTTTTACGATAAGCTAGCATTCCCTTGTGTCGTCAAAGCTAAGTGAGTATCTTCCTTTGAGTTTTAGTTGTTAATTCAATATCATTTTTATTTTGCGAACTAATAATATCCATTTTGATAGATTGAAGAGGTTCAAGTTTGTGCATTATTTATAAACAATGCCAACATGATAATTATAATGTAAAATATAATAATTTGTTTTCGTTGACATTAAATGACCACACAAATGAAAACTTATGTTTTTTTGTTATCAATGATGATGTTGGTCTTAACCCAAAAGATCCAAGACCTCGTTAAAAGGTTTGCTAGGAAGGTTGTATTAGTAACATCAATCAAACTTGAAGAAAATATTGTTCCCGTGTAATATACATTCTATTTTAGCGATGTTAGGTTTAGCGTTGAGCTCATTACTTGTTTATTCTTACAATAGTTTTTTAGAGTGAAAGAAAATAGGGTCTATTATAACTGACCTAGAACGTTGAGTATACGGTTGGACAAGTGGTTTCAGAACAGATGATGTTCATGTCTTAAATAATAAATTAATAATTGACACTACATTTGAGTTATATTGTTTGATCTTGTATAGTTTTTCTTTGTTTTGTTTTTCAAAAGTTTTTATATATCTCATTTTTTTTTACTTTCAGAAGTTTTTAAAAATTAAGAAGAAATGGGTTCTATGATAGTTGGCCTTGAACGTCGATAATCGGCAGTATCATTCGATTCCATATCCCAGGTAAGAAATCAATTTTCATAGTTGAGTAACTTGTAGATAACGCTAAATCCCTCAACTTGCATATTCATTAATATTAATATTAATATTATGTTGACATGAAAAAAGAGATGAGCAACAATATATCATATCTTAAAAGGAGCGGTTGTTGTATTTAAGGTGGAATTGGATCATCTCATGTGTAATATTCATGAAGAGTTTGTTTCAAGTAAAATGATATCAAAAAATGCACAGTAACTAACAAGGTATTATTTTTTATGTTAATATGCAATTGCCGAATTTTTATAATTATTTTTTGTCAGGAATGATGCCTCAGTTCACACCTAATTCTAGTGTGACATGGAACACTAGTGTCGATGGAGGAGACTAGGTGATGCATATATACATTTTGATATAAAAGAAAATTTTATTCTGGACCATGTTCAAATCATATTACAAATATATTACATATATTACTACTACTTAGACATGTGTCACTTTGCTCTTAATCGCTAAACTTATTTTTTTGAATATACCATGAATTGACAACATCTGACGCTCACTCCGTTGGCATTACAAACTTGAAAGTATATATCAATGTATTGATGTCACCATCTGTATGCCTCTATGTTCTATGTTTCTCCTTTAACAATTAATTCATACATATTGTTATTAGCCTCTTGTTTTACAACAAAGAGCAATATATATATATATTATAATAATTCATGTTCGTGTTGTCCCACTTATGAAGTGGTTACTATTTTTGTGTTTGATTGATGGGTTATGATAAAATTCACAACACATAATTTATTTATTTTTAGGTGGATGGTGATGATTTGTAAGGTACAGACTAGTGAAATCCATGTTATGAATAAATGTTATGTTCAATCCACCAAATCCTAAAAGATTAAGAGAGACAGAGCGAGCTAGTTGCGAGATGGTTTCAAAGCCCCACAAACACTAGAAATTGTATGGTTTTCGGTGAAACTTGGCTTGCACTGCAATATCTTTGGTTTTACACTTCAACTGATCCTTCTCCTTCCGTATTCTTCCTCTCAAGTTCAGTCTCGACATTTGAATCCCTCTCAAGTTCAATTTCTTGCATCTTTTTTCTCTTGAGTTATCCCATCTTCTTCCTCTTCTTTATTTCTCTCTGTATGTTCTTTCTGCGTGCATGTGTTGTGATTTGATTGAAGAAAAACACTACCGAGAGAAATTTGATTAACTTTTTTTTTTCTGTTTTTTTAATCCCATGTGAAAGCACATGCGAGTCTAATTACTCCTCCATTTGTTGATGTGAAAAGTTTCCACATAGGCATTAAAGCAAACACACGTAAGTTGTAATATGTACTAGCATTTTTGTTAATAATAATGGAGAGAATATGGAGAAAATTTTTAAGATACATGTGAAATTAATTAAGGCACATTCCATCAAATTAATGAAGACAATGAAAATAGAAAGTAGTTGGATTAGTGCAGGTAATGAAATGAGACCTTCTAACAACCTTCTTTATCAATGGATGAACACGTACTAATGACAATGTAAACAAGTAGAAGAAATAAATGATTGCTTCGAAATGTACCAAGTACCATTATAAAGTGACAAAAGGAGACAATGAATTTAATGAATCAATTTTTAATTGGCTAACATTGCTAGTTTGAGAAAGAATATTTGGACAATCCGCATGAATATTCAATTTATTTACATCATCATCATTATTATTATTATTATTATTATTATTATTATTATTATTATTATTATTATTATTATTATTATTATTATTATTATTATCACATGTTTGACTAGATCATTTGCATGTGAAAGATTATTTGTAGTACTTGACAATTTTATTAAATTGTTTGTTAAAAAAATTTAATAAAGTAGTATCAGATAGGGTTGGGCACGAGACGGGATGGGCCTCATTCCTATCCCATCCCGTTTGTTTGGGATCGGGACGGGATATGATAGACCTCATCTCGACCTCGTCCATCCCAAACGGGTTCGGGACGAGACGGGATGAGCATGTACTAAATTTTGAATTAAAAATTTAACATGCAAGATTGAAAATTTTGGATTTACCAAACACACAACTCTAAGAACAACTATATAACTTTAAGCCATTGATTATTATTTCCCTATTTCATTAGTTTTTACTCTAATTTTTTTAGAACCACTATTGAAGATAACCATTTTTTTGTACATTGCTAACGAAAATGATCAATGGGTTTGTGAGAATAAAATAACCATGTCAATAAATAAACAACAAATAAAAAGTCATGTCAACAAATAGTTTTATAGTTTCATATTACATATTTCAAATTAAATATTAAAAAAATGGTTCGGGACAGGACGGGATGGGTGGGATTGATCTTCATCCTGATCCCATCCCACTCTAGATCGGGATGGGATTGATCAATCCCAATAAGACCCCAAAAATTAGGACAGGATCAGGAACCCGAGATGGGATGCCCACCCCTAGTATCAGAGCTTGAAAGATTGTTAATAGTTTTGTGAAAGATAGTCGTAATGACTCAACTTATTGTGGGTGCAAAAATTCTAGCCAGCCTGGTTTTGCTGCCTTGAGCATGCCTGGACCCTCCTAGGCACGTGGTTGGTGAGAGAAAGGTTTGGCTGGGTCTATTAGAGTGAGAGAAAGGTTTGGTTTGGCTAGACTGACTTAAAATAGAAATCTAAAACTCATTTCTAGCAATCAGAGATCTAGCAAACAAGGCAAAGTTTCGACTCGACCTCGATTAAGATCCAACCATAAACCTAGACCTCGACCAGATCTGAGCATCATCTGTTAGAAGTGTCGATTGCAGAGAGTCCCACTTGAGTAGATCTTGACCTCGACTTGAGTTCAGAGAGAAAAGAGTGGAGAAAATTGATCGTCCTCTTCCTTTGTTAGGTTTCTATCTAAAACAGGGAAACAAATCCTTTGTTTGCTACCAAGAGAAAATCAACAACGACATCCACCTCCACCTCGACCAAGATCTTATCGACCAAGCAAAACAAGGTAAATGTACGAACTCAGATCTGAGAAAACCCATTTGAAATCTTTCATTTTTCACTGTTTTTCACCATTGTATTTCTTCCAAAAATACTGGCTAGCACGAACTTAGATCTGTTTGGAGTATTTGTTGTATCCCCTTCCATTACCTTCTTGTATGAAATTTTAACGGTCCCCTTCTTGATGATATACCTTGGTTTCAGAAAGCAAGAGTTGGTATTTCAAACGTTTGGTACAAGTTCTTGGAAGTAGATCGAGAAATCTTCTTCCATTTTTCACCATTGTATTTCTTCAAAAAATTCCGCTCTATTTATTTTCTAATTTTGGATTTTCATTTTTTAGTGATACCCCATTTTTCGGATTTTCACGTACTGATTGGGGTGTTTAAATTTTGAATTTTCATTTTCGATTTGTAATGATACCCCATATTTTGATTACAAGATTTTAGGGTGTTTTAATTTTGGATTTTCATTTTTTTTGGGCTGTTTTGGTTGAGCTAACATATCAAACAACCTATTTTCAATAAATTTTGGGAGGAAGCAACTGATTTGGCAATCGACAGGCCTAACAAAAAAAGTTTTAAAAAAAAAATTCCTTATTTGTTGTTTTGTTTTTCTGAATTTTTTTTTAAATGTAGGGATGGTATTCAAAGCATACGTTGTGTATCGTGGTCGTAAACTCGGAGTATACCTAAACTGCCCAGGATGTTTATCTGAGGTATTAGGCTATAACGGTGCTTTATATAAGGGTTTACGTCAGCTGCCGAAGCATATAACTTGTGGGTTCGCTCATAAGAGGCGAGAAAAGACAGGAAAATAGCAAACAACAATGAAGATGTGAAAGTTAATGATACTATTTTTTACGGTAGCGATTGTGTTTTTGACTGTCAAGCCGATAAAATAAATGATCGAAGAAATGACACCCAAAGGAACAACAATCCTTGGGCTTTTACCAGGGACTTAATCAATGCTTTATTAGTAGTAATTATTATGATTCTTGTACTATTTTTCTTGAAGCTTTTGGAAAAATGATGTGTAATGTAATATGTACATAAATATGTAATATGTGTAATATTTGGTAATCCAATCCAATTTGTGTTTCCAAACCCTCCATTGCTTTATTTTGAGAGCTAACTCTGAATCTGATACATGTGTTACGCCTTACAACTGAATTGAAATTGCTAAGATGAAAATACACTGAATCTGATACACTGTATTGAAATTCCAGGTATGTGCTGATACAATTGAATCTAATACAAAATTACACTGCCATCTTTCATATGATACAAAATTCCATCTGATACAAAATTCCATCTGATCACAAAAGTATTACAAAGTTCAATCTGATTACAAAAATATTACAACTGAATCAAAAGTATTCCATCTGATACAAAATTTCATCATTTCATCTGATTACAAAAGTATTACAAAATTCCATTTGAAATGTCGGGTAACAACTGAATATGGTGCACAAAGACATTGTTTGGGTTTCCTAGTTTTGTCATACATTTTCGTATCCTCCACTTCACCAGTATTGCAAACAAATAGACTGGTTCCATTGGAATTAGGATAATCCAGACGAGCAGAATCTTCTTCAGTCATAACCTTAACATAATTTGCAGCAATTTCACTTTGCTTTGCCCACTTTCTAATCAACAAATCCGCATCTTGTAGGGTCATGAAGTGAACGAGCCTTCCAGATTCATCAAGGATTGGACCATCTACAATGCATATAAGCTTTTCAGCTCCAAGTGCCAAGGCACATGCAATATCAACCTCATATGTGCTGCAACGTCTGAACGCACTAAAAATGAGTCCTCGAAATAATAAAAACTATGAAGAATAGACAGAAGAGTACGATAATGTGTATTCAAAGATCAATCATGTGATAGTAGTCCGCCATGATATTTTTCTTCGATACAAAATGCATAGAATAATCACATACCAACAATAAACAACCAAAAAACCAAACAATACTTACCACTTTGGACTCCACTTGTATTAGAAATCACATCTTATCATAGTTGTCCAAAAGAAAATTTAAATTTTTTTTACAATAAGCAACTTTCATAGCATACACTATAGTTTCAAGTTTAAAGTCTTGCCATCATTATTGGGGATTCTCATTCTCCTCTTTTTCTCTTTCCTTTTACTAAAATTAGTTATATCTAAACAAAATTAAACTACCATCGACAAACTCATGTTATATTTTATCATCCAATCACTACAACTCTACAAGCCTATACTGGACTTCATCATAAGATTAGTATGGGCATGTGATCTCGTTTACAAGCTTGTTGCTTCAAGGATTCAAATTGTACAATAGGACAACAATCTACCTGTGTAAACAGTTCATTGTTCCTTCAATCCCCAAATAATAGAATCAAAGCTATGCCAAAAACTACAACTACCAATAAATAATACAATAGTTCCTGAAAATAAGAAATATACACTTATCATATTGTGTTGTCCTTTGGCTTTAAAAAAATCAGTTGTCTTTCCCATACTCTGTACAAGCCAATAAATAATCAGCGTCCTTAGCTCAAAACTACAACTACTAAACTAAAACTTGGATCTAATTAGGAAACCCCAACACAAACCTATCCTCCTCACACACATTAGAAGACATAAATGACACGTGTAATATTTAAAAATGTACTAAATCACCAACTGAGACAGCAAAAACTGACGGCCCAAGTAAGTATTTACCAACAAAGAAATAACCAAAAAACATTGTTTTTTTGTATTAGTATATATATACATGGATAAAATAAGAAAATGAACTTACAATGACTGCCATGATCTGCAACAATTTGAATTCACAACAATGTGTAGTCTGCCAACTCCATGTCGTTGTTTGAAGCTGGTGGCTGCAAAAATAAATAAATAATAAATAGTTGCACTACAAAAATAAAATAAATATTAAGAAAGAATATTTACATACATGTGAGAGCAACGAATAAAAATGATCAATTCCTTAAATTGGAATACCAAATTGTGAATAGTGTGACCCCATTGTTTCATCATTCAAGTCGACAAATATACAAATCATACGTGAACAATCATAAGTGATAGTTACACATTTGTAAATATATTAAAGACAAATCTGTATATTTGGATTTAATGAATGAGATGTCATATATTTTGAACCTTCAATTCCAATTTGGGAACAACCCTACAAATGACATGTGTAAATAAATTTAATATTCTTGACTTAAGAAAATAAATATTCATAAAACACATATTGCAGAACATACCACATTCTTCTCAATGGCCTGCTTTTTATTTACTTGTTTCATTTTTTTTCCATTGTATTTTTTTACAATTTTTTTCAATGGGGGATTGCAACCTTGAATTAGAGCGTCGAACTTTGCTACGAACCGGTAATGGACTATGAATGTGGATCCCAGAACTAGTAGTATTGGAGCCAAATTCCAAAAACCCATGTGAATCAACGCGCTCATCAGTTTTAAGTTGCTCAATTTTCAAAGTAATCCATTCTTGAACTTGGCATGTCTTATTTTCATCCTCGGCGGCGTAGTCGGCCATTTCATAGAAGGCACTGCACATCTTATCAAACCGTTGATTTTTAGATTTCATTCCCCAATTTGAATAAACAATCTTAACCTTTGTATGAGCCCTCTTCACATCTTTCCTCAACCTCCGAAGAACATATTTATCTGGTACAACACGAATCTCTTTTTCAAACAAGACTTTCAATACATGTTTGCATAAGATTCCCCTGAACTCAAACAATTGGCAATTACACTTGATATTAAAGTCGACAAGTTAAAATATACTATAAAATTGACTGAGCATTGTCTATCTCCTATCACCAAGTCTTGTCTAACATTATATACCTCAAGGCCACTCCCATCCATAACTTCACTGCGAATTCTACAACATATATTCTTTGTTATCTCTTCTTGGAACTCCTTAAATTTATTTGTAGTGTAGGCAGCTTGAAAAGTTTTCTCTATTGCATAAGGAGTAATGCAAAATTATTTATAAATTTTTTTATTACACTGCGAAGTCTTCTTGAAATTTTTTTTTAAATATAAATTATTTATTACAGTTGTAATAGGTATAAAAATTATTTATTACACTTTTAGTTAATATTCTGGATGAAATAAGCATGACAAAACTAGTTTGTTTGATTTAACCGTAAAAAAGGTTTATGTAGATTACATTATTAGCAATTATAATTAACAGTTGGTGAATGGTGAACCACTAAATCAAACCAATAACTCTTAAATCCCAAATCGTGTTTGCCTGAATCGAATCCCAAGCCATCTCAACTTCATTCCCGTGTAAATGCGAGGAGTCGCAAATTGAGGATTAAATGGAAGTTTTAGTCAACTTGCATCTACTATTGAATGTAAATTCGACTGGCATTGCTTCCCCACCCATTCTCATCAACATAAAACACTCACAAGGAACCAGGGTATCCACCATGTCATGGCCGATTGCTAGTACAGCTATGCTTGGTGCACAAATTTCCCAAATAGGTAGAGGACATGCTTATCAAGGTTCATTAGATAAGTTTTTTTCGTCCTGTTATTAGGATAAGGAACATAATACAAATCTGCAAAGAAATTGTATTAGCCAAAGAACAATGATTTTTTTCACTTCTATAAAGGCCTGTACAGTTTATGATAATGGGAAAAAAAAACCAACTTTACAAATTATCAAGGATTCATCTTTTCTCTCTACCTAATTTCTATTGGTTGATCTATATCGCCAGTGTTCCTTCGGTGATTTGATCCTCATCAGATGAATCTGTTGCTATGGTCTTGGGTTTAGACGACATATCCCTCGAAAATCCATATCCAAGAGAACTCCCGCTGGCTTCACATAGCTGCATAGAGAAAGACTGACATAAGCCTGTTGATAGGAATATCTATGGTAGGTATGGATTATGAGTCTACAATGCTAACAAAATCCTATTGCTATCCTTTCAGTAAATATAAAACACACAGCTCAAATTTGGTTCAATACCTCAGTAAGCTCTGAAAGGTGGCGAGATCTGAATTCATTAATCGTTGATGCAATTTCGGATGTGGGCAACTTAGCCTGAAAGAAAATCATAAAGTTTCTAGGTTCATAAGAAAAGTGAAGCAATATTAAAAGCAGAAATATCAACATGCAACTGAAGAAAAAGAAGCAGCTTTAAACCAGTATCAGTTCCAATCACCAATCACATTTACTTTCATTGTAACGCATTTTCACAAGAAAACATGATAATGGTAATGAAAATCATTGAACAAGAAATAAATAAATGATTTCCTGGATTGTCGGATGCTACTTAAACATGCTTCCTCACTAATACCAAATTCATTTGTTTTCTGAGTAGCCAGTACATGAACAATATTTACATGTCTGCTCTAATAATTACAGTTTTACATTGAATTAAGACAGGTAAATGCATGCAGACCACCGTCCATCAAGTTTGATACGTGGAAAACAATTGTCCACTCTAATAAGAGGAGTTCTAAAGGTGGATGTGAAGATGCTTTTAATAATGATATGAATCACTTGTCAATTATTCATTTTTCCACAGATACAATGGTTCAAAACAAAGCAAATATTGTTAGCCAAAAAAGAAACAAAACAAAGTATAACAAACAGTTTCAACATAAGGCATCGGGAGAAACAAGTTTATGAAAAAGATGAGGTTAGTTTCACCTGTGCAAGAACAGCAGCTGCTAACTGTAGACTTGGTTCGAGGGTCTCTGGGACAACCTAAGATTAATCAGTAAAAATTAGATTGACCAAGATTTTGAATTTTGTTTGTATTGTAATTACTAATTCTATTTTCACTTGTAGTGGATAAGTGTACACACCGCTGTTGCACCAGCCTTCTCCAAATTAAGACCATGGTCAACATCGTGGGCACGGACAAATGTTTTAACATTGGGAAAATACTTGCTCAAAGCCCAAACAGTTCGGTAATTTGCTCCTGGTGTGTCTAATGTTATTGCAGCAGCACAGGCTCGTTCGGCACCAACTTTATGAAGAACCTGATCATAAGGGGAAAATAGTATAGAAGAAACATGATAAGATGGCATCTCCAAAATAATATAGAAGAAACATGATAAGATAGAGAGACCTCAGTAATCTTAGTTTACCTCCCGACTTCCAGCATCTCCAAAATATACAGGAAGGTCAAGTGCACGCCCAATTGCCACTCGCTCACTAAAAAATTAAGAACGACAATACCATTGTAAGCTCATAATGCACCCTCTATACAATTAATAGAAAAATGGGAAGAACTAAAGTTTATAGATACTTGATCATTCACCTAGCAAACAAAAACATAAAAAATCAATATATAAGACACAAATTGAATATCTATACTTGTGAGAAAGGAAGAATCAATTTTTTTTTTTTGATAGATAAAACAATTGCATTGATTAGAGGGAAAACAGGGGCCCAACAAGGGAAAAGATGAGCGATGAGCTAAAATATACAAGAGATAACAAGAACACGAACAATCAAAATACAAGATTAAGATTTAAATTTCTACGATAAATTTTGCCTAGTCAAAGAAATGGATGGCAAATGGTATGTCCGGTGCTTTTTTCCAGGATATTGCTCACTGGATTGACATTACTTTAACCATCTTCCAAAACGTGTTGATGTCTTTCTTCCATGCTTACATATCTTTGAAAAGTTTCAATTCTTTATAAATGTTACAAGCATAATAAGGCAAATTTGCAGTACATGAGTAGCAATATTGATCTACAAGTTAATGGATATGACTTATAATTCAAAACTTATTCGCTGAAAAGTAAATAATTCTAAAATTTACAGCATATCCCATATTGTGTTTTTGGGTCAATGTGTTATACACCTTGTATCCGTGTCAAATAATGATACTCATGTCCTTGTCATTGTTATATAGCTCAGTTAATTCTTCTTTGATTCGAGGTTGTATCGATCTAATGGTTAATTTCAGCAAATCAGTCTTCCATCCCCTTGGATAATATTCAAGATTTTCGTAACTTGGCTGGAATTCTCCACTACTATGTTTGATCTCTTCTGGCCAGCTACCATGGGCTCCCTTTCCGTAACAAAACAAGGATGAACGCGTGGGACAAACTGAAAAACTCCATAGTCATCTTACGGTATGGAGTGGAGATACACTTCCAAAGAAGACATACACTTAAAAATATCCTTGGCAGTATCCAGTGTGTATGCTACCTACTACTAAAGTTCCTATTTTGTTAGCAAAGGATGAGGGCGCCATTTTGACCCACAGTCGCCCAACCTCACCTTCATTCTGCCCCCATTTTTCAGCAATGATTTGACCCCAAAGAGAATTTTGCTCAATTCTAAACGCCACAGCCTGGTTAACAAACTTCACCAACCTCACACCCAATCCTCCCATTGAGTTTGGTTTGCAAACCATCTTCCACCCAATTAATGGTCTTCTTAGCTCCTCACGCTGCTCGCCAAATGAAATTTCTGCAAGTTTTCATCTTCCACCCAATTGAATATCTATTCCTATTATCTTAACCAAGAACAAGGACTTGTGGTAGGCTTCAGATCATTTCGAACATTGAAATTTGGTGCCAAGAATAAATCTTAATGACTGGGAGAGCGAGACAATCACTAAACTTATTTACTGCAAATCTAAGGACATGAGCTTAGAGGAGGATTCGTGGTTGTGGTAAGATAAAGCCTCATTCTTGGTGGGATCAACAATTGCTTTAACTTTGGATCTATTCTCCTTTAGAAGAAGCAGCCCCCCTTGGGTAAGCTTCTTCAATATGGACTCTGGCGCATAGCAGACTGCTCATGTTAACAACTTGGCCGAATGTGATCTAATTATAATCAACAGGTGTTGTCTTTGCAATGAGCAGGAGGAATCGATCAATCGCGTATTATTCCTTTCCAGCTCCTCTCTTAATCTTTAGGTTATTTTAGTGCCTAACTTTGACCCACCCAACCACATGCTTTGTCTCTAGGAGAGTGGGTTCGACAATGGCCAAGAAGCTTTTTCTCTACTAAAGGAAGATAGAACATTGACTCATTTTTTTGCTACAATTGCTTCCCTTTTGGAGAGAGCGTAATCAAAGAATAATTAATGAAAAACAGAAACATGAGCTTCAGCTGGCAAGAGGGATCAAGTCACAGTTAGGCAATGTTACTTGGGTATGTTAAAGAATATTTGTTCAGGGATTTCTTTTCAGGAGGTGTAATATCTTGAAAGAATAACGGGTTTAAGTTTTCCTGTGATTTCTTTTGTGCTCTTTGCTGGTAAGTTGTACCTCCTTTGGCCCTTGTGATCCTCTCAATCACAATGGGCTTCTACTTCCCTTTTTCAGTTTAGTATACGATGGATGAGGAGTTGCACCTAACAAATTATGATAAAATGCACAGAACTTATACACGCACCTGTATTTCTCCACCAGCACATTCCACTAGTTACTCTTATACATTCTTAATGACCTTTTTTGTAAGAACTATTGTATGGTATTTTGCCCATGAATATAATGTACGTGTTCACTCTTTCGGCACTATTGACAAACGCAGTCACCAGAAACTTGAAAGGCTTAGAAAAAATTTCTAATTTGCCCCAATTTATTAACATTTTATGGACTATAGTTTCGAAAAAACTCACACTTAGTTTCCCTTTCTCATTATAAAACATTGGTTTTGATTAGTGACATAATATCTTTTATTCTCTTGTTAATAAATTATGTTCACCTGTTGTGGGGAGAGAAGGGAAGGCTCTGTTAGTTATCTGTAGCAATACCATTGGATGGTTGTAGAGAAGTTAAGAGAAGCAGAGGACAAACTTACCTCTTCACGTCAAGTGCCACAAATGGAATTAAACGCTCTGAAAGAAGTTGTGCTATTATCTGTGGAAAAATGACATTATTACATTATGGAAATATATGCAAATAAGATTATCACTACCACTGTTAAAAGCAGTTAAACCTACAGGCATACCTGACCAACACGCCCAAATCCACAAAGGATAATATGATCTTGCAAGTCATCCGTCTGAACATACATCAAAATGAAATCGAGAATAGTAGTAGCAATGGTCAGTAACCATCAAATGATAACAAATTACAATTTGAAAATGGAAACAAGATAAACATGAACAACAAAGTGGTGAGTATTTAGCACATGACAGCAATAACTAGTTTAGTTGAACTAAAAAACTCTTGTTAGAGGAAGGGAGTCCATTAACTCTAACAAACAGTATGTAGACACTACCACTTCCCTAGCAGTTCATCATGGAATTATAAACAGTGATACCAATGAGTAATAGGAAAAACTGACGTAAATTGTTTGTAAACTTAATGTTCTCAAAAAACAATGACAACATCTCTAACAAAATAAAATGCTGGAAATAACTTGGAAAGAAGTAACTAAAATAAAATAAACAATAAAGATAAGTAAATCGCTCAAAGGAGTTTCTTCAATTGCAAATCCAACTACAAAAGATGGATTTAAGCCTTTTATAACAACTTTACTTACAAGAAAACACTAATCTTCTAAACAAAGCCCTAACTTAATTATTAATTATGGCCTTACTGACCAGACCCAACGATTAAATAAAATAGACCAAGTTGTAATCATGACCCAGAATTCCATAAAAAACAATGACAAACACCAAATAAAGAAATAGGGATTTCATTCCAAAGCCTAGAACTTCTCTTCAATCTTCTCAAAGAAACAAACAACAAACACTTGATTGCATTAACCGATCTTGAGGCATATTTACAAGAAAAGTGGAACTAGTCTAATAAAGATTCAAGAATGTAAGATGACTACTCTGAGATTATCCAATGAAGCAGCCATGAGAAACTAGAAAAAAAAAATGGAAACAAGCAAATGCCATCAACATTTCTAATTTATCCTATTCTGCCTTTTTTTTAATGGCAATAGCTCTAAGTTCTGACATGTGAGGTACACATTTTGCAGTTGGATGCTATACCTCACTCTCCACAGGTAATAAGCTCCGCACATCATGCTGCTCAAACCGTGATGCAAGCAATTGGCCTCCAGCAGCTAGCCACGGAGTGAGGGCCATAGAAATCCCAACCACTAAAAAGAGCAATGATGAGAGATGAGGAGAAATTATACCCTGCCATAAAAATTCATAAATGGGAGTTATTTATATTAATAAATGACCTATAGTACATGCAACAAAACGTACTCTGTGATAAGGCAATGCTACAAAATGTTTAGTATTTGTGCCATGGATTTTAACAACCAGAAGTTTCAAGTCCCCGTGTTTAAAAGAACATGGGGCATGATCTTAAGGTTAAGATTCACACTTCAGTTCAAGATTTTTATAGTTATTCCATGGACTTTTCACTGACAGATATCCTGAAATCAAGATAATGATTCCAGAAAGAACCGGCCATTACATGTCAAATCACGTTGCAGGATAGTCTTCTGTGAAAACACTTCAAACATCCTCGTTATTCTATTTTGTTCTGAAACCATGTTAGTGAATTCTAATTTGAAAGCAAGACAAGCGATAAAAATATATCAAAACCAACTGAGAAACTTGAGGGGACAAAAAAAGAGAGTACATACCAGTTTAGTTTAAGAGTATATTGTCCAATTACACACACACTCATGAAAGCTATGCAGTTAAAACGGATAATGGACCCATAACGGTCCAAGAGCGTTATAGGTTATAACGGGATATACCGAGCTATAACGGTATATAACGGAATAGTTTTTTAAATATATATTTTAATACCCCACAAAATATTAATGTATATAGCAAAAAAAGTAAATCATGTTCATAACATTAAATTCAAAAACAAAAAACCTTAATAAAAACATTTTCCCTTAGTATGAGAGTGAGATTGCAAGAGAGAGTGTGATCGACTCTTCGTCTTCTTCCCTTCTTCTTATCTCATTATCTGTCAAATGGCAAGGTCTAGTTCTCTGGCGATGGGCGACGGCGAGCTCTGGTCCTTCTTTCCTATTGAGTCTAGGGTTCTGGTTCGATTGAGAATGAAATGGGTGATTTTTTTAATGTATTACAACATAACGTTAAAACGACGTTATTGAAAAAAAAATTATCTCAATAACGGCCACATAACGCAGTTATATCGGAGTTATGATACCACAACGTGATAGTATCATAACGTAACGGCTCACCCACGTTAAGATCGGCGTTATAACGTTGTTTTAACTACACAACATGAAAGAGAGAATATTCGCTCCTTGCATTTGGGTTATTGTCCAATAGGAATACACTTGGCACAAATGCTAACAGCCGAGAGTACTGATTGTAAGTACAAAGGAAATTTAAATGAAAAAATTACAATAACCACCCTGGTTGATAGGATTAGTTATGCCACATGTAATGTTTGTATTGGATAATGACCCAATGAGCAAAATCTCAGAGGAGCAGAAAAACTAGAAAAACTCTGATGAACAGGGGTTTCTGATAGATTTTTTTGTTCATATATACATGATAATGTCTGATATAAATAGAATACCCCAACATCACACTGAGTTGTGTTTGTTGTTGACCAATTTTGTTCCATGACCAAGTTTGTGTATCCTAAATTTCTTGAGTCAATCTTTGTGATGAATTGCAGATGGCATCAGCTCAGCAAATCAAAACCCAAAAGTGACAAGACAAGTTGGAGCATACAAACTCATCGTAACAGGTAAAATGACATCAATCGACAATAAGACAGCTGCTTAATTGGTTTCTAATATAATTGTTGAAAACTTGAAATTCCTTATGATTCACAAGCAAGGTTTTCAATTGTTTGAAACCTAGTATACAAAACCAAGTTTGATTTGAACAAGGGTTGCAAACAATATTTTGAAAATGTCTGCGGTTCCCAAATCAATAGTGGCCACATTCAACTTTTCCTGGCAATGCCAAACACTCTTGGAGTCGACCGAGAACCGTCAATCCTCCAACCGATATCCTACTGGCCTGAGTGGAAGTTTGATAACCTGTTGAATGGAAATGTAGTTGATCGATTTTCATCATGATCTACCCTGACCTGTGGTGGTATCTATAAATGTTTCCACTTTTGTTGTGTTTGGGTTTGGGAGCTTTTAACAGATGAATAAATAAGTTTTGTAAAAAAGCTTTTTTAGGAGTAGATTTTGGAAATAAAATGATTTTAATTTTCTTGAAACTTTTTATCAGATTCTAGGGAAAGTATTCATGCTTCATGTCTTTTCATCTTCTTCTCTACAAAATCCAACACATGAGTGTTTTCATGAATTGATGAATTTGTAAAGCTTCCATCACAGTGTTGAGCATATTGAAAATTTGATCTTTGGGTGGATGGCTGTGCAGCAAGGTAAATACATCATAAAGGGGAACTGGGGAAGAGATACATGAAAAACATTCCCACTTTATTGCAGCTACCACAAACGATAGTGCTGACTCACAATTTCAGGGCTTGGACAACAATTGTTGGAAAAATTTTAAAAATATAATTTTTTTTTAAACCAACATATTAGGGAAAACCTTTAAAAAAAAAACATATTAGGGAAATAATTGATTGAGAGGAAAGCAAACCTGATTTACAGCCTCGCCAAGAGCTACAAATGCAAATTCTCCACCAGGACCAAGAAGAAGGCCTACTCTTACTGCAGCTATGATTGAAATACCATATAGTCTAGCAACCAACACGACCAACATCACCTTGCCACCAATCAATAGTCCCAATGTCCCAACAACAACTGGGAAGTTCGAAACAAGAAGCTTTGGATCAATAGACATTCCGACCTAGAAGAAATGTAAATAAGCATCAGTTACACGAATTCTACAAGTGTACCTACAAGAAAGGCATCTTGATGATAGAAAAAAGACTACAGAGGGCATGATTCCAGGCTAGACCAACAAATAATAGCTTTACAAGTTTATCTGATACTTGTACAAGGATAGATAAAAAAGATCAGGTTGTGAAAGGAAGAACAAACAGCTCAAACATGGAAACAGAATAAGAGCACATGATCAGATATCTAACAGAAACAACTTAAGACGTGATCTAGTATAGATACATACCGTCATGAAAAAGAGACCCAAAAGAAGGCCTCGATATGGAGCAATATCTGATTCAACTTGCAAGGAAAACTCAGTTTCGGCAAGAAGCAAACCAGCCAAAAATGCTCCCAGTGCCATAGAAAGGCCAGCCTTTTCAAGGTAACAGTCATCAATTTTATTATTGAAATTCAAAAGAAAATACTGGAATAATCAATTTTTAACATCGCATACCCTAGCAGTCAGAAGACTAGTCCCCAGAATGACAAGAAGAGTATTTGCTGAAAATATCTCTGCATTTTGATTCTCAGCAATTTGCTTATAAATTGGTCTCAGCAACTGCAGGTTTGCAATATGAATGGAAATTATTACAAGAATAAGCTCCTGGGTCAGATATGAAAGCAAGAAAATGTATGAACCTAAGTCCACTGCAAAACTGAGTTCCCATGCATATGGTTGTCGACAAGATCACAAAGCAATGTCATCATCTTGTTTTTTGCAATTAAACTATGCAGTTAGACTTTCCAATGTAACATTAGCTGCACATTGCTGTTCTGTGCAATAAAATTGTTATGGAATCAAGATAACCTTGAAATAAACACAGCTAATGCATATATCATTTGTCTAGCAGAACTTAATGACCACCTTCTCACTTAAACAACGTTAACAAAAAAACTGCAGGTAGAAAGGAAACTATTTATTAGAGCTACTTGTATACTTACAAAATAACTATCATGTTTGACGCATTACCTAAAATTATTCTCAAAGAATAATAGCTCAAGTTGGTATAGAATAACCACTTTGTGTAGCATGCTTGAGGCCATGTGGAGCCTACATACTCATATCAATATATGAAATTAGAGTTTCATCCTCTGAAGGATATACCTCTCCCTAATATTTTCCTCTTTCAACTTCTCTCTTATCCTGTGTAAGCACGGGCAACGCCTAGGAGCACTAGGCAGGCTATGAATGACCTCACCGCCTCGCGTAGCGAGCGCCTTTGACTACAAAATTTTTATTTTTACTGTTTTAACATTGGCATTTTGTCTTTTGCCCAGGGTTGCTGGATTGCCTTATCATACACCTAATTTTAGAAAATCCTATCGTTTCATTCCAGACAAACTACCCAGCAAAAGCAAAGGGAACTAACTTCTCTAGTACCAACCCTCTAGGAGATAGATGGTTGGGGGTGTACCACGCTCTCAACACCTCTATATATTCCGATAATTACTCAACAAAAATCGAACATACTGATGAGACATCAAATAGTACTCAATCACAGTCGTACACGTGACATGAGCTAATCCTAGCACGTAAAAGGCTTCAGTATAGTCCCCAATGGACCCATGCAAGACCACTGTTCAGCTTGTAAGTCGGGCGCCCAGGCCCAAGACGCGCCAGCCCCAGAGGCTCGGGTCTTTGGGCTTGGCCCAAGACAATAAGGCCCGAACAAGGAATCTCAAAGTTGTCACAGACCCGAGATCCACTCGCACGAAATCAGCTCTAGCCCAATCAAGCATTGAGTCCTTAACAGAGCCAAGTGTCGAAGAGCTCCAATATGCATATGTAAGATCTTATGCGAGATCTCCTCCCTTCACCACGCCCTCGATTGCATGGCCAGTTAGGAGGGGAACACTCGCTATAAGAATAAGTGAAAGGAAAGATAAAGGTATGCAAGTTATACACACTGCAACTTTACATATAGTCTTCACTATTTCTCGAACCGGTATCTGACTTAAGCATCGAGTGCCTTCGGCCACCACCACAGTGATCTTGGGCCTAACCGCTGCTCATTTTTGCAAGTTAGATGTCATTGGGATCAGCGAGGATCAAGGATTCACCGACTCTCCGGAAAACCTCCGTATCAAGCGTCAAATGCGTGTCGGACACGGATTCGCGTCCGACACGCGCTGGACACGTATTGGACACGGGGTCAACGGTCAAAATTCGTTGACTGGGTTGGACACGGCCCGGACACGGTAAAAAATCGTTGACTTTAAATTTTGCAAATAAATCTCAGAAAATCGATCCTTCCTCCCACCAAAGGCAAACCCTAAACAGTGAATCGATCCTTCAGTTTCACATAGAGAATCGATCCTTCACACAGAGAACACCGAATCGAGAGACGGAGGTAGAGAGAACTCTGAACAGATAATCGATTTCGATTTTCGACAGAGAGGAGGTAGAGAGAACACGAAGAGAACGATTTTGATTTACGACAGAGAGGAGGTAGAGAAATCGATTTCGAAAGAGAGGGATAGATTGATCAACAGGATCTATGGCGTCCTCATCGACAGGTACCTTCGATCGACAAAGAACTCGTTTTTTTTTCCTGCTACTTTCTTTGTTATTTTTTCCTGTGATTTCTTCGATCGATTGATCGATCGATTAGGCTGCGATTTCGTTTGTTTTTTATTTTTTTTCCTGCTATTTTCTCTGTTATTTTTTTCCTGCGATTTCTGAGATCGATCGATCGATTCCTGAGATTGATTTCTGAGATCGATCGATCGATTAGGCTGCGATTTCGTTTTTTTTCTTTCCTGCGATTCCTTTTTTGTGATTTCCTGAGATCGATCCAGCGATTTTGTATTTCGTTTCCTTTTTTTTCCTGCGATTCTTTTTTTTTTTCCAGCGAATTCCTGCCATTCCTTTTTTTTTGCTGTTTTTTTCTCTTTTCTTTATAGTTTCTCTGCATATATATGAAAGCATGCATGAAATACTTCAAATACCCCATATTAGCTTGCACCTATTGGAAACTAAAACTGGTTTTAGGCCAAGGAACTGGAGATGATCTTTGGAAGCATGTGACAATACTAAGAAGACCAAGTGAAGGTGGGGGAAACCTTAGATGGAGGTGCAACTTTTGTCAGAAAGAGTATACGAGATCTCTTACTAGATTGAAGGACCACTAGAGGCTGGACTGTTGAATGAAGAAAATGTGACAATTGATCCGCTAGTTAATGAAGAAGAAGAGATGTAGCCGCCTCGCTGGTGAGTTTTTGAAATTATCAATTTACATTTTATTTACATCATCAAGTTAATGAAATTATATTGCTTATGCTTTATGAGTATGACTTGAGCAGTTGAGCTTGACTTTATGATGCATTTGTAAATTTGAATGAATGAATTTGAATGTTTTATTGATATGTTTGGATTGTTTAATAGTATTATTAATTTATTTATGATTTTATGTTTTCATGAGTTACAAAAGAAATTAAGTTTGACCGTGTCGCCGAGTCCTATTTTTTTGAAAATTGCCGAGTTGCCGTGTCCGAGTCCGAGTCTGTGCATCCTTGGCGAGGATAGAACTAAATGCATCGCTGATAATAAACCTCAAATTTCGATGAAGCGCTCAAGATAGATGCCAGTGTCAGATGTTGATGTATTATTTGCAGTATGAAAATGTTCATATCATACACCTCATCATTTATCTTAATCTGAAAGCGAACCACATTCTACATGTAACAACGAAACACGTACAAAGGGGTTGCAAGCAAAAGATAATATCTTCTTCACTAATCAAACGGAGATGATATAGGTGAAAATAAAAATAAAAATAAAACCCAAAAAGTAGATATATAATATTGTAAATGGAAATAACTGGAATATCATGAAACAAAGAAGATACCAAGCGTCCTCCAGCTATAATGACTGAAATTGCCACTAGTGCCTTAACAGCAGCCAGTCCTAGAGCTTCAGCTATTGCCTGAACGCCAACCTGACAAAAAAAATTATAATTGACAAACTGTTTAGGAACAGCCTTGCTATAAAACAACACAATAGTCAAATTTTAAATGCTTGGCTTATGATTCAAACTACATTATTATTTTCTCCGATAACGATAACCTAAAAATAATAAATCACATGGCACTAGTTATTAAATTAACCCCTTTTATCTTCTGCTCTCATAAGCACAAAGGGAAAGATATAAAAGAAAGTTGAAAAGATACCCCTCCTTTGGAAGAATTCGGAGATATCAGAGGTATCAATATCAGCAAAACCACAACAGCCAAATCCTGAAAAGATTAGAGAAGGGTATTTATCAAGTTCATGAGCTAGAAGCGAAAAGATAAATGATCAACATAATGTACTTTCACAAAACATAAGTTCTAATGAGATGAAAAAAATCTGAAATGATGCATTTCAAGAAAGTGGAATTGGACAATCATGAAGAAGCAGAAGAAAATGTGCCGAGTAAATGATGCACAATCCACAAAAGCATCTCGCAAATGAATTACAACTGTAAATACACATGACATGTATATATAATATTCAAGTATAAGCAACAAAGTCCACACCACAACTTCATGGCACACCATGATTTTTGTAAGGCAAATCTTTTATTGAAAAACTGCTACTAATAAACAGCTGGGCTTAAAACATTTAGGCCCCAATACAATAGTCCCCCAATTAGCATACAAAACTTCGATAGAACCCTTAAACAAGGGAAAATGAGAAACCCCAAAAAAGATTATTTCATGAATAGGCCTAGCCGAAGCTTGAGCCAGAGCCCTTGAGTATGTAATTCTGATTGTTTACTAATCGTAGTATCATATTAATCATAGTACAATTTTTATCATCAATGTATCCTACATTATTAGAAATAGAGGAATGGATTGTGAGGCAAACATACAAGATCTTTCTCATCATCTCTATTTTTTACCAGTGTTATGAGTAGAGTAAGACGAGTCTGAAACTTACTTTCTTGCTAAAACTATAAATATAAACACAGAAATAACATAGCGTACGAGGGAAACATGTTATGATGACTCTCAACATCGATGCATCCGGAATCAACTTACATAGATGTATTGAATGGATGTATCTATATTACAATTTAAAGTAGTGTTTTACTATTCAACGCTGACGGGGACAAACTAAGGATTGGAGATAAAAAATGGCTAGGATTGAAAGTTGTGAAATGTGTTGAGGGTTAAGATTAATTTCATAGGATGGCATGTTTGTAAATATAAAACATCTACAAGGGCAAAAAAATGAAAATTGTGAAAAAGTTGGTGGAATGTACATGTGGCGGAGAGAGAGTATTATCTTCCTTTTTTTCAAAATGAAATTATCATAACTATCTATTGTCGGATTTGGTAAACTTGGTATCATTGAATTACAGTTTTGAAGAGTTTTCCGACAAAACCAATGATCAATACAAACACTTAAAATTTCAAAATATGTATTTTATTATTAAAACATGTAAGTATTTTTAATATTTTCATGCCTAAGAATAATATTTTTCAAAGAAACGTACGAACATTTTAATGAACATTAAAACAAAGACCCTCAACATTCAATGGATTCTAATTTTAACCGAGTTTGACTCTAAAAAAATTAGTATTTTCACCGTAAAACAGGCTTGCACCTAAAAAAAGTTAGTTTACATTTAAAATATGATTTTTATTTTTTTATGGAACTGATTGAGGGCGATGATGGGGATGGTGGTGAGGATGTCTAGTGCATGATAATTAGCAGCAAAAAGAAAGTGTATATGGAGTGCATCCGGAATCAACGTACATAGATGCATCGAATGAACGTATTTATAACAAATAGAAGAACTTATACTAAAAAGAAGCATATGTTTGTCAACATAAAAATAAAAAAGTTTTACTAGTCGTTCTTCTTTTTTTCCTACTTATTTTCGAGATATTACACTTCCAACATTGTCAAACCTTGACAGTGACATGTCAAGATGTATGTTCATATAGTTTCAATGATTACATTCTCCAACTTCACAAGATATTTAGTCAACTATATTGAATGTTGTAAAGCTGAGCGTTTTTATCACAATAAAAGCCTCAAGAAAGACAACTGTTAATGAAGTACCTGAAAAAGCAAAACAGAGAAAGTAGCACGTCCATGGCGTGATGTGCTCTCACCTCGTTCTTGCAAAACCTACATAAGACTGACATTTGTCAATTAAATAGCAACAACATAACACAACTTGGTTGACCTGAAAACCTCTTCATTTTGAAATTAGTTTACAAGATTGAAAACACCTACATTCTCCAATGTAAAACATTTAAAAAATATATAATTCCAATCCAAGATGTACAAATTTTTTAATGAGATTACTTAAATACTTTGTTGACTACTGAAGGCAGAAATGAAGTTGGGTATACTTTAATCCATTTACAGAAGGATTTTTCTTTCCATAAATGGATCAGAGTATACCAACAAACTTATTCAAACCTATTTGGATGTGGATTAGTGTTTTAACTCCATGAAGGAGCTTTGAGTAGATGGCTCTACAAATTTTCTCCTCTTTCAAAAAGATGATTGGGTACCTAAACGAAAAGCACTCATCTGTGTAGAGTAGTAGTCAGGTCAAACATGATAACAGGGAAACTCGGAATTTTGTCTCGACTCCAGTGTCATCTCATTATCAGCACAAGTTAGGAGAAGATTTAGCAACTGTATGTGATCATAATACTGCATAACTCTACTAAGGAAGAAATTTGAATCTTACCTGCAGGACAACAGCTGTTGAAGATAATGCCAACCCATTCCCAATGACAATTGCTGCGGGACCAGGTTGACCAGCGACAATATGAGCAACCAAGCCAACAACAGTTGCAGTCACTAGAACCTGAAGGTGACAAAATGAGCTACTAACCCAACCATGAATGCAGTTACTAGAACTTGCAGTCTATGAGCTCAATTGACCCATTACACAGAAAAAAGAAATGCAAGGATAACATCACCTGAGCGGAGCCTAATCCAAAAACATATTTCTTCATGGAGCTTAATCTTTCCACTGAGAGCTGTAAATGCAGATGCACATTTCATTTTAACTATTTGGAAACGAGTGAATTTGAATAAAAATTTGATCACACTAGTTAATAGCAAAGTCTACATGGAGCACTATAGCGACTCAAGGACTACACACCTCAAGGCCAATATTGAATAGCAAGAAAACGACTCCGAATTCAGCAATTGCTTTTGTTGCATGCACGTGGCGAATGATTGAGAGACCATACGGCCCAATCAAGATACCAGCAGCTAAGTATCCAAGGACAGGACTACCTAAACACGCAGACATAAAAATATACTATTAATTAATTTTTATTTTTTGGTCAATAAAAAGTAGAATAATATTAACAAAAAAAACAGAAGATACAAGACCAGTGATTGAGAGGATCAGCTAGCCATCCCTCTAATCAAGGCCCTAGAGCAACCAGAATAGATTACATATAGAAAATATTATCCCAATTAAAAATACAAACATGATGATACCTCAAGTGATTCCCCAATGCCACACCGGGGATTTGATGGAATTAATAATGGCGGGAATATCTTTCCTTTCCCCTTTAAAAATTATGTGATTTCTCTCTTTCCAAATGATCCATATAGTGGCTAGGACTCTATCCTATAACCAACCCCTCTTACAGATAGGCCAGATCTGCACCAGGCAGAAACCCATTGGAGACATTGGTGGCTGAAGGAGAATGAATGTTGGCTTCATTGTAGATGGAGAACCAAATCTGCCTAGTGAATTGGCAACAGAAGAAGAAGTGATCAACGGATTCCTGCTCCCTATCCCAAAGCACGCATTTGTTGGGGATGATGAGATTCTATTAGCCAGGTTGTTTAAAGTTAGAATATTTCCATGACACATAGTCCAGATGTAAAAGTTAACTCTAGGAGGGGCTTACTTCTCTAGAAGATGTTGTGGCCAAAGGGAGAAAGAAGGGAGAGCTCTGAAGCACAGATAAATTGTGAGTTTGAAGCTTATCAGCTTCCAGCACCATATTTGTCATCCCAACTCCACGTAATCCTCTTCTTCCGCTAAAGATATTTGTTGAAGCATATCTAGCATCATGTGCGGAGGAGACCAAGCACGGCGCCAATTAGAAAATGTTTAGATTGGCAAGTTAATGGAGGGTGTAGACGGAGGGGACGACCGTTGAAAACTTGGATGAAGACGGTGAATGAAGATATCATTGAGCTTGGATTAGGTGAGGAAATGTGGAAAGATCGCATTGCTTGGAGAACCAAAATTCATGTAGCCGACCCCGAAAATCTCGGGAATGGGCTTTGATGATGATGATGATAATATCTAGCATCATGAATAACTTAGGCATCTCTTCATCTATAACTCATCTTCTTAACTTCAGATCCTAACTAGGAGATTTATGAGCATCACCCAGAAATAGCTTTGAAACTACTGCTGACTTGGTCAGAGAGAGTCTGTAGATGGGGTAAAAAAAAATTCCTTGAAAGACTTTGGACTACACCAAACATTGTCCTAGAATAGAATTTTGTGACCATTACCTAGCTTAAAAGAGATATGCTTTTGAAATTGCATTTTGAGCTGCATGATGCCTTTCCACAAGGAGCAACCATAATGAGTAGAAATATGATTAGTATACCACCCACAGCCTTCAAGCCCATACTTCCGCTGAATGATGGTTCTCCAAAGACTAGATTGCTCCTCACCAAATCTCCACAGGCACTTGGAGAAGAGGGCTTGATTGAATCCTAAGCCACCATGCTCTTTAGGTTTACAGACCTCTTTCCGTTCCACCAAATGTTATGTTTTAGCTTTGAGGTATGAGGATTCGAACCCCAAAGGAAGACTCTGCAAATCTTCTCAATGTCTTGATGAATAGAGACAGGCATAACAATACTAGACATGAGAAACACTGGTATGCTAGCAAGAGTGCTTTTGATTAGAGTGACTTTACCAGCCTTAGAGATGAACTTGGACTTCCACACAGCTAACCTCACCTTGATTCTATCATTTGCTGCAAAACTTTTCTACTTTTGAATTTAGCACCCAAAGGCAATCCTAGGTAGGTAGTGGGAAGAGCTCCCTGCTGACAATGAAGGATATCCCCCATTTCAATTAATTGAGGCACCTCCCCAGCTGGAAATAAGATGGTCTTGTGGAAATTTCTACTAAGCCCAGAAACCACTTCAACCCACAGTAAGACTGAACATTATTGAGGTGCCCAACACTAGGATCCAAAAACAGAATAGTGTTATTGCATATTGCAGAATACAAATTGAAGTACCCCATTCAGTAGCATAAAAACCTTTAATGAGACCAAAATACTCGGCCTTTAAGATCATTTGTATCAGACCTTCAGCATCAGCAACTAAGGAGAAAAAAGGGGGGTGGGGGAGGGTCTCGCTTTTCTGTAAATTGTATGATAACAAATAAATAAATGCATATAAGTTTTAAAGGGGGGAGCCCCTAATAACATGAGCCTAGTCACCAAATCACAGCAAAAGCTATGAAAGACTACATTGCAAAACTAGAGACAACGCTGCAGACTATTAGCAACACGTATCGAAATTATATCATACCTATGTGACTTGGGATGTGGGCTACTACCCAAGATTTATTTATTTGTTTATTTACTAATGTTATATTGTGTGGGAAGGGTGAGAGCCTCAATTCACATTTTTCGATCAGCAGTAAAGCCATCCCCATTTGAGTAGGAAGATTTTTACATATCCAAGGGTTTATTAATTTATTTAATGGAAACAGAGTTTTAACTGGTTCCCTTGAACAATAAAATGTCTTTGGCAGGGTTCAAACCGCCACAAGCTATTTGAGTTGCATAAGTAACAAGTTGTTAAGTGTCTCTCAGTGACGAGGCATTTATTTTCTAGATTCAAATTTATCAGAGAAGGAGAATTACAAAGAGAAATTTGAAGAAATTAAAGCTGCCTAATTAAAAAGTTCCAGTTAACATGTAACGAATTAAATGATGCACTGCTCATGGTGATGTGCTATAATCCAAAAGACTTTTTCCACTTGGCATTGCATTCAGGCATTTGGATCTATTTCTAAGATAATGTTTGGGCCAGAAGTTTATCCTTTTTTTCCCTAAATGAGGAGGTGTAATTTATATTTTGGGGAAATTTTGTATGAATCGAAATGGAAACAATATCAAGGGGGTGAAGAAAGACTGTCTGGGATATTCTGAGACCAAGGCCTTAGTTCTATTTTGGTCAAAGGCTTTAATCAAAGACAACCTCCCTTTTTATAGGATTAGGTGCCCAACTGCAACCTCAAGATCATAATAAGGGTTTTCAGCTTTCTTGTCCTTTTCTCTGGTCTGTGAGTTGTTATTTGGTTGGGTAATGTGATGCAGGGAACGTTTTAGGGATGAATCCGGCTAATCGATTAACACAACCTTCAAATCAACCTGATGATTTTCTAGAAGAAAATACCAGGAATTAAGGGCATCCCCTGACTTGTTGATTCTCCAAAAGAAGAATACCAAGAACAATAGGGAACGAACGAAGCAAGAGAAAACTCTCTATAAGTAATTCGAATTCTTATTAATCAAAAAGCTACCGTCTCTCTATTACAATCACCAATTTATAGACGAAAAGACCCAAACTTACCCGAAATAGAAAACTTTCCAAAATAGTAAAATTCCTATTTTGACCGAAACACTTCTAAGAACCTTATACTTATTAATAAAGACATTCTAAAAAGAAACGGAATTGAAAGACTCGCTAAAACTACTAAAACAGTAAATTTCCTAAAATAGCAAAAACGCCATTCTCGAGGCTTAAACGATGGAATTTGGCTTAAAAATGGAGAGTCCATGGCAGAGTCATGGATCTTGAAGATCTCGTCGATTCCATTCAACCATGCAATTTTCGTGCAGTTCTGACTCCGTCACTACTTATCATGTTTTTCCTTTTCGTGTGGACTTCATTTGATCATACTGTATCAAATAATCAATTGCACCTTGTTACACTGCATCATTCTCCCCTGGGTCAAGAGAATTCGTCCTCGAATTCAAAGTATCATTATCAGAATTATCACCATGGTATGGAATAAGGTACTTCACATTAAACACATCAGACGTGCAAATGTGACTTGGTAGCTTCAACCGGTATGCATTAGAATTTATTCTCGAGAATCTCCAACGGGCCAATCTTTCGTGCAACAAGCTTGTTATACTCTCCAACTGAAAATCTGTCTTTAGTTAAGACAGCCCACACGAAGTCCACAAGTCGTCGCTTCTTATCAGCTCCACCGTATACTTAGCAACAGACTCCAATAGAGTCTTCTTAGTATCTTCATGAATGTGCTGAAGTTGTTCAATAAAATTCTCAGCTTTACCGTGGACACGATTCAGATCTGGCACAGGTGCTAAATCTAAAGGTGACCTTGGATTAAAGCCATAAACTACACAAAATGGACTAAACCCCGTACTTCTGTTGACACCACGATTGAAAGCAAATTCAGTTTGAAAGAGTTTCTGGTCCCACGTCTTCAAAGGAGCCCCAACCAAACTGCGCAAAATATCACCTAATGAGCGATTAACAACTTCTGTTTGCCCATCTGTCTCCGGATGATAAGCACTACTGAAATCGAGCTTGGTACTAGCAAGTTTCCATAAGCATCTCCAAAAATGACTAAGAAATCGCGTGTCTCTGTCCGACACAATAGACATAGGAAGTCCATGAAGACGATAAACCTCCCGAAAATACAATTGAGCCACATTCACTGCATCCGTCGTCTTCTTGCAAGCAATAAAGTGTGCCATCTTGGAGAAACAATCAACGACCACAAAAACAGCATCCATTCCGCGTTGGGTACGAGGAAGTCCCAATACGAAATCCATGCTGACATCAGTTCATGGTTGACTCAGAACAGGCAAAGGCATATACAACCCTGCATTAGTCGCTTTGCCTTTAGAAACATGACAAATACGACAACCATTCACAAATTTATACACCTCTATGCGCATGGTCGGCCAGAAGTAAGAACTCGAAACAAGATGATACGTCTTATCTCTCCCAACATGTCCCTCCCCATGCAGCTCCTGAATGATCTTCAACCTGAGGCTAGAGTGAGGCACACACAACTGGTTCCCTTTGAAGAGAAAACCTTCATGTACCATAAAGTCAGAACGATTAGAACGATTGCCTGCTACTACATCATCCACCACAGTTGCAAAATATGGGTCAGTAGCCAATAACTCACGGAAAGAATCAAAACCCAGTACCTTGGTGCACGTAGTGGTGAGTAAAGAAGTCCGACGACTAAGAGCATCAGCTACTCGATTATGTACGCCAACCTTGTGTTTGAGGACAAACGTAAATTCCTGCAAATATGTGGCTCACTTGCCATGTCGAAATGAGAGTTTATCTTGACTATTAATATGCTTTAATGAATCATGATCAGAATACAAGACAAACTCGTTGTGTATCAAATAATGGCGCCAATGCTTCAATGCTTGGACCACTGCATAAAACTCCACATCATAGGTGCTATAATTCAATTTTGCTCCATTTAACTTTTCACTGAAAAAGGCAACTGGTTTGCCACGCTGACTTAAGACTGCTCCAATACCCACTTTGGAGGCATCACAATGTAGCTTGAAAGGTTGAGAAAAATCAGGCAAAATAAGGATAGGTGATGAAATTAACTTATCCTTGATCAAGCAAAAAGTTGTTTCCGGTGTCTCAGACCATGAGAATTTCTCAGCCTTCATACAATCTATGATGGGTGTCATAATGGTGCTGAAGTGAGAAATGAATTGTCGATAGAAAGACGCTAACCCATGAAAGCTCCGTACTTAATGCAGATTAGAAGGCGTTGGCCATTGCTTTACTGCTTCAACCTTTGACTCATCCATTGAAATTCCATCCTTGGAAACCACGTGCCCAAGGAACAATACCCTATCTGTCATGAACGCACACTTGTTGGCTGCTGCAAACAGTTTTTCCTGCGTAAAACTGAAAGAACTTCTCGAAGATGTTGAACATGTAAGTCTGAATTAGCACTATAAATCAGTATATCATCAAAATAAACGACCACAGATTGACCAATGAAAGGACGCAACACTTGGTTCATGACTCTCATAAAAGTACTTGGTGCATTAGAAAGACCGAAAGGCATCACCAACCATTCATATAGCCCCTCGCGAGTCTTGAAGGTTGTTTTCCAATCATCTCCCAAGCGAATCCGAATATGGTGGTAACCACTCTTAAGATCAAGTTTACTGAACACCTTGGCTCTACACAACTGATCTAACAGGTCATCCAACCAAGGAATAGGAAAACGATATTTGACTATTATCTTATTTATGGCTCTAATGTCGACACACATGCGCCAACTACCATCTTTTTTTGGCATGAGCAGTGCAGGTACTGCGCATGGACTAAGACTCTCCCGGATGTGGCCCTTGGACAAAAGTTCCTCTACCTGGCGTCGAAGCTCCTCATATTCTTTTGGGCTCATACGGTAGTGTGGTCGATTAGGAAGGTTTGAGCTTGGTACCAAGTCAATCTGGTGTTGTATATCCCTTAAAGGTGGTAACCCTCTCTGTAGGTCACTAGGAAACACATCTTGGTACTCTTCAATCAGAGGTTGCACAACCTCTGGAATGTCATTGCCAATTTGTTCATCCTTCCCTACCAGTACGAATACCATCCCAGATTCTTCCATCTCACCCACAAATTTACTCATAGATAAGAGATTTGAGCCCTCCCCAACTGGTGGTTTAGGTGCAACCTCTTTACTAAGCATGAGTACAATTCAGGTAGCATCCCACATGAAACTATAAGTATTTTTACGCCCATCATACAAAACACTTCTATCAAACTGCCAAGGTCTACCCAATAAAATATGACAAGCATCCATAACGACAATATCACACCACACTTTATCTTTATACTTAGAGCCAATAGAAAATTTTACCAAGCATTGTTAAATTTTACCAAGCATTGTTTCGAAACTGATACCTCATTGCCCTTCTTAAGCCATGAGAGCTTGTATGGATTTGGATGTTGTTTGGTATCCAATTTCAGCTTTCGGACAACCTCCTCCACTACCACATTCTCACAACTGCCAGAATCAATGACTAAGCGACAAACTTTTCCACCAATGGTGCAAGTAGAATGGAAGATGTTATTGCGAAGCCACCCATCTCCCTCAGCCTCATTCGGAGTGAAACATGCTCTTCGTACTACCAATGATTGGCCTTGATCGCCTGAGACATACTCCTCTTGCGGTGGATCATCACTATTGGTATCGAACACAAGATCTTGTTTGAAGTTTCCGAATTGATCATCGCTAAGGTCTTCGCCTTCCACAAACAAACCTTTTCTTGTCCGATCACCCTTTCGGCATTCAGATGCTCGGTGACCTGGTTCTCCACACTTAAAACACTTCATCTCGGTACCTGAGGTTGATGCTTTGTTTAACTGTCCAGTGACAGTTGGTTTATTGGTAGCACCCTGTTGGACTGGTGCTCAGATCGTGGATTGTGTGCCGACATTGCCTTGGCCACTTGTACTATTACCGATCCACGGAAGGTTACCGCCCCTCCGACTCGTCTGCTTTTTGAGGTGTAATGCCCTCTCATGTGCTTCAGAGACTGAGAACGGATCAAACAGATTAAGAGTATCCTGAAATTGTTGTCGCATCCCTCCAATGTACCGAGATACTAATTGTTCATTTGTTTCTGCCAAATCATTGCGCACCACTAATTGATAAAACTCTTTGGTGTATTCATCGACTCTTTTAGCACCTTGTCAGAGGTTTTGAAGGCGTTGGTACAACACCCTCGTGTAGTTATGAGCACGAATGCCAAGCGCATGTGGTCTTAAGCTTTTCCCACAAAACAAGCTTTATTTTTCCACGTCGGGCTCGAGCAAGCTTGTTTTGTTGCCACCAAGCAGCGGCTCTCCCACGAAATCTCGTTGCTATCAACTGAACACGTTTGCTATTGGGAACCTCTTTGAAGTCGTGAACCTCCTCAACGGTATTAACCCAATCAAGGAATTCTTCTGGCTGCAAACCCCATGGAATTTGGGTATTTCTACCTTCAACCCGGACTCCCATCGCCTTGAGTCACGATTTTGTATAGGGTTTTCAACCACCGGTCTCCTCTTCCTTTGTCCATGCTCGGCAAAGGGGTTATCAAGATCATCATCGACATCCTCCTCCACAAAACGTGGATTTGGGGGTTGATTATGTCGTTGGACAATCAAGGCGGCCACCTACTGTGACAATGCCTCAAATCGTGCCTCAAACTGTTGTGCCAATCGTGCTATATCATCACGTTCGACCACTTCATCTAGCGGAACTTCACGAACATCAGGACGACTTCCACGCGGCATGGTGCAGGAAACGACGCAGGCTCTGATACCAACTGATGCAGGGAACATTTTAGGGATGAATCCAGCTAATCGATTAACACAACCTTCCAATCAACCTGTTGATTTTCTAGAAGAAAATACCAGGAATTAAGGGCATCCCCTTACTTGTTGATTCTCCAAAAGAAGAATACCAAGAACAATAGGAATGAATGAAGCAAGAGAAAACTCTCTATAAATAATTCGAATTCTTATTAATCAAAAAGCTATCGTCTCTCTATTACAATCACCAATTTATAGACGAAAAGACCCAAACTTACCCGAAATAGAAAACTTTCCAAAATAGTAAAATTCCTATTTTGACCGAAACACTTCTAAGAAACTTATACTTATTAATAAAGACATTCTAAAAAGAAACGGAATTGAAAGACTCGCTAAAACTACTAAAACAATAAATTTCCTAAAATAGCAAAAACGCCATTCTCAAGGCTTAAACGATGGAATTTGGCTTTAAAATGGAGAGTCCATGGCAGTCATGGATCTTGAAGATCTCGTCGATTCCATTCAACCATGCAATTTTCGTGCAGTTCTGACTTCGTCGCTACTTATCCTGTTTTTCCCTTTCGTGTGGACTTCATTTGATCACACCGTATCAAATAATCAATTGCACCTTGTTGCACTGCATCATAATGTCACACACTTTTATTTTATTTATTTTCTTTGTTTTCTGGTGCTGGGATAGTGAGAAGGAGATTCGGAGATATGGAAGGGAGAAATAGACTAAAACTTCTATTTTAATTGAAATACCTAAAACAACTAGACTTGCTTAATTGAAATCCTAATTAAAATAGAAAACCTAAACATGCTAAAAGAAATATGTCCTACATCATTTTCTGAATGTCAATAAGGATCTTGTTGGCATCAGTTTAGAAAAATTGCTTCCTAACTCAACATTAAAAATGCATGACAAGAGGAAAGCACAAATATTAATTGTTGTAGACTTGTAACTAATTATATTAAGTCCTTTCTCCCCTAGGTTCAAATTTATTACAATCCAAGACCATAAACTTCTAATGGAACCCGCCTTAAAAGAGAAATCCAATTTCAAATGAATGAAACAAAGAAAATGCCTCTAACACAAGTATATGAAGAGCCCTGATGCCAAAACAAGACCATGATTTCCGTCATCAATGTTTGGATACCTTACACTTGAATATTTGTGTCTCTTCTCCCAAAATAGACCAACAACTGGCAAAAATCATAACTTGCCGAAGAATTTCCTGACAGATGAAAGGTACGATAGACGAGCAAAAGAATACCATGAACCACCACGAACATCTTGGAAGTTGCTTTAAATCTCTCTTGCCCAAGAGCAACCAAGGAATGACTAGAGGAACTTTCTGTCCTGCATAGTGTGCAAGGGCCGTCAATTTGCATCCCTCTATGCCATAATACCTCCCTTGAGGGAAGTCTATCCCGTACCAACCACCGCATACAGAAAGATACTCTAGTAGGGATCCCATTTAAGCAGAAAGATACTCTAGTAGGGGTCCATTTAGCAGGCAACATAAATTTAATGGTAGCCTATCTTCCATCAACTTGTTGAACAAGGAGCAAATAGGTAAATCATATTTAGGTCCACTTTTATAACCACTTGGTCCTATCCTTCCTCAGATAAATCAAATAAAATACTCATAACCATTTTACTTTTGACTTTTTTTCTCTTTCTTCAATCCATGATTTCAGAATCACATCTGTTAAACTTGTTGAAGCTAAGTCACTAGTCCACTAATGCTGATAGCAAAAGCAGGCCTTAGACACTTTCTGGTATGGACAAGTAGAAGAATAACAAAGGGACAAAACTAAGAGCATTCAGCAAGGTATATATAGGCCCTTTGAAGTAGCTTCTAGTGCAAGCTCATAGTACAACATTCGAGTATTGCTTATAAATTTGTTTCCACAGATAGAATGCATTAATTTGCTGGCTAAAATGTCCAGGAGCACACTTCTTGTTTATGGAGCAGGGATTCTCTTATTGGAACCCTCTACAGATTCCATCAGATCAAGTAAAGTATGTCGACAGGCAAAGTTTCACATGTCTCTAGATAAAATAAGTAAAACACATAGCTAAGATCATTTAAAACCAAACATCTCAAGCTTATGGAGGTAGATAAAAATAAACACAATGCAATCAAATGAAATCTTCCATTAAGATTAACTAAGACAAAATAAAAAAATTTCGAGTGTGAAGACTTGACTTTACCTCCAGGGATTTTTTGAAATATTGGCACAAATATGACACTTGCTAGCAATAACCACAGCATGTCAAAGAGGGAAGCTTCCTCTTCATTTATCTGAGATGAAATGGAAGTTAGCCAGCATAATAGACAAAAAACTACTCAAAATCTAGAAGAGCGAACAAGAATATCAACAGTAAAAAAAAAAGGAGAAGTTCTAAATAGTGTGAAATCAAGCCACTTTGTTTCTGGTATTTATCCCTCCACCCTAGCCCGTAACTTATAGTTTTTCACTTCCCACCCCTGATGCCCAGATGCAAATGCAGGTAAGAACAAGATACATCACAAAATAAAATTTAGGGTGCAATTACTATCGAGAATAAATTCTAGAAATTCAACGTAACTAATATCCACAACAATAAAACAGCTAATCTCAAACTCTCACAAACAAATATTACAGTGATTGTATCATTTGTTGTTGATAGAAAAAAGTTAAAAGATATTAATGACCAAATGTTAGTCCAGTAAAATAGGAAAAAATAAGAAGATCAAAGTGTCCATGTAATAACTGTAAAAGTGAGTATGGTATCGTGTCCATATAATCAAGTATCCAGGTACTGTAGCATCTCATAAGTCAGAGCTCACAAAATTATGGATTCATATTTTGTTGTTTCAAAAAAATTAGCTTCTCAAGGGTCCTAGAGATTCAATAAACTTTACAGTTTAGTTATTATTTAATCAACTCACTACTCTTTGACACTTAAAAGCATCAAAGACACTATGATGCTAAATAGTTTCAAACTGCAATATAAGAACATCATAGATGAGGTGTCAAAAGATTGAGGAGGGGCAGCAAAGAGAATAACACTCTCCTCCCTCCTCTCTCTCTCTCAAAGAACTATGCATCATGTGGTATTAGGGAGAACTACACACTCCCAATTGAACACACAAGAAGCAATGTTAGTATCTTTAAATCTATCCCAATTAGAACCCCATAACCATAGTGTAACTCTTGTATCTATGCATAGCTGCTGAACTGATCTCTGCACATTCTTGAAAATTCTGATATTCCTCTCTCCATACCACCCAAACCAAAGCATGGATTATATATTCCAAGCCCATTTATCAAAAGCATGGGTTAATGTACACAAGAATTTGAAGCTCTCGAAATCCACAAGAGATTTGCAGTGTGAATGGAGTGTCCCACACACAAATGTAATTGTAGTGATAAAATTAAATAGGATATGTTCACATGGAACGCGGTGATTGAAGCATCAAAACATATAGAACCATATGGATCTATTCAATGTCAAACACACGTTGAAGGTTAATGATCGTGGAGTTCACTGAAAAGACAAATAACGTGAAACATTGTGACATTTCTTTCAATGTATTACCATAAGTGGTTTGCCATGGCAAGGGCAAGATCTAGCTCTGTTTTTTAATCACCCAAAACAAGTACAATTTATTAATGAACGCCTAGGGCCTAAAGTGTGAGAAATTTACAAGGCCCAAAATGATGAGCAAAATTATTCAAATTAGTTCAGTGTCCGATGAGAACATAAAGCCATCTAGCTTCAACCTCCCATTTGAACATGCAAGCTTTATTTCTAAGATGAAGATTAAATCATCTAACTAGTTGCACTAGTTCTAAATATTTCTAAATTTTAAGGGAAAAACAATAAAATATTATTTAAATGGGTATTACCTCTTGCTGAGGAAGCATTTCAATCAGGCTCTTTAGTCTCTTGGGAAATCTCCTAATTTTGCGAACCAAAGGCTTCGCATTTAAGGATACTTCTTCAATACTGGTAGTAATCACATCTGGCTGCTGGAGCAGTTGAGTACTCCTTTCTGTTCTATTTATAAGAAAGGTAACCCTGTAATGAATCACAGCTTTTATAATTAGAAAACAGCTCAAACTTTGAATAAAACACAACAGCCCTAGAACAAAAAGAGATGCATGAGCTCAAAAAGAAAATTAGTAGAGAACAAGCATTTGTTATATAGAAAATGTAAATGAATAAAATAAAGGATGCATGTGCCAAAAGCTACAAATGCTTTTTAGCTCCATGAAACCAGAGTCACATTATCAATTAAAAGATGGACATTCATATAAGAAGTAGCCACGACTCACCTTTCTAGTAGGAGCATTCAATTTACATCTGTTTTGTCCTACAGTAAATGGCAAAGCATTACATATTTACATCAAAAGAAAAACAGAGCATAACACAAATTTGAAGGACAGAGATTTTCCATCTCTAGGAATATTCCACCTCAAGGAACCCTACACCTTAGAAGGTCAGAGCTCTCCATGTGTTAAGAGAATAAGCAGGGTTAGTTGTCATTAGTTGTTGGGTCTATGCAAAGTCTTTAGTCCACATTCTTTACATCCATGTGTTCCAAGTCAAATGGCGATATGGCTTTTGTATGGGCTTTTTAGGACCCACTTCACTTCATAATATGAAATTAGGGGTTGGTTTCACTTCTTTTCAAAATTAGGGTTTGGCCGCAGCTCTTTCAGGAACTCCATATTGGCCATCACTTACACTTGGGTCCAACCGAGGTAGAATCTTTCATGGACTACACATGACCACATCAAGGGTCCACATTTTAAATTTCTTCGCAATGGCCATTCAGTTGTCACGATAAAAACTTCCAATCACCCCTCTTCACCTTCTTCCTCAAGTATCCACAAGCAATGATGAAGATAGCAACAATGATCATTTCTGGAAAAGTCTCGATGGCTTTGAAAAAATGCTATACCCACCATAGTCATGTCCAACCAAAACCATTCTCTCTTGTGTTGGAAGTGATTGAATTTACTGAGGGCTTAAAGTAGCCTGAGGATAAAGATTGATTCCTGAACAAGTTGGGGACAAGCCCTAATTTTGAAAAAAAAAAAAAAAAAAAAAGTTGGCCATAAGGTGAAAACATAACCTAAAAAGCCCTTTTGTATTTGCAAACCAGCCAAACGCAAGGTGGTTTATGTTATGATTCTTACCTTGGACTGGTTTGGAAGAAAGGAGTTCCCCCTAAGTGTTGTTCTTTATGTGGACAGCTGTAAGGAAAATACTTCCTTCTAAGGTCGAGTTAGCTCAAAGGGGGATGGATTTGAATGTTAGGTGTAGTTTGTGTGATTTGGAGCTGGAAGATTCAGCTCATCTTTTACTTCATTGTCGTTGGGTTAACATGTTGTGGATGCACTTTCATCGGTTTGTTTCGGTTGAACTGGGTCATGCCAAGATCTATGAATAGTATATTAAGGGTGTGGAAGAATCCTAGTCATCTCACAACAATATAGAAAAAATTGTAAGAAAATTAGTTCCTTTTGCTTTGTGTTGGATTGGATGGAAGGAACTCAACAATAGAATCTTCAATGAGGTGGCAATGGAGACCTTAATCACGTTGTGAAGTTGGGTTCCACATTGCCCTGAGTTAGGGGGGGTTATGCTAATTGGGGTGCTTTGATTTTGGGGCCTTAATGCTCTTAAGGCGCCTTGTCGTATCCCAAAGCATTTTTACTAATAAAATTTTTACCTTAAAATAAAAAAATAATCTTACGTTGGCACCAAAGGAGGTTCAAGAGTTGGGTGTCATAGTTTTCATAACTTTTAAGTTAGGTAGTTTTCTTCAGTAACTTGCTCATATTCTTCGTCGTTACTTTCGTATACATTTACCCATGGCCTCTCATGTCATTCTGACCCCCGTTTTATAATCAGTGTGATGTGGATGATCCTATCCACAATAATTATTGTCGCAAGATATTAACAGCGTCAAGTGTTGTTGGTCACTTGAAATGAGCTATTTAAAAGCATAACCCCAATCTCTCACTTGAGTGGTGAATTAGGTTTTGTCTTGTCATTTTAAACCAGCATACTTCTACGAACCTCATTGGGTCACGGATGGCACGAAAGAACAAAATGTTCATATAAACTTTAATGATAATGATGATAAAAAAAAACAAAAAAAAACAGCACACATTTGGTAACCTAAGAAAGGAACACTGATTACAGCCACTTAATGCAGAAATCTGATATGATTATGGGAGGATGAGAATCATAGAATAAAAAATAATAATTAAAATAAAAGAAAGCCATAGTTGATAGTAATACACACCCTGCACCAAGAAGCAATGCCCCCATAACAAACTTAGGGAGTTTGTTCCTTGCAGTCGCGACCAAACTATGAAAAACAGAAGCTGGTGTAAGCTCGGTCCCATCTACAGTAGAAGAGAAGAACGACGCAGAAAAAAATCGAGAAGATTTGTTCAGTAACGCTTTGGGGGTACTAAGAGGTGAAGTATCTTTTGTTGAATCTTTCTGTGACTCCTGTTTCTTTGTCTGAAAACTCTTAGATGTCTCCACATCGGATTCAGCTTCTTTAAAAGATTCTACACTCAATTTTCCTTTCTCCCGAACAGGTGAAATATCTGATGGATTTGACTGCTCAACAACCTGCCAACTTACGTCAGATAGATCATCAAATGCAAGATCAGCACCTGAAGAAGCATCCCCGGATGAACCTGATCCCTCTCTTACAACAGTAATGTCACCTGCAGTTTCATGGCTCACCTTCTCCTCCTTAAAAGAAGCCTCATCTCTCGCCATTTTTCCTTGCAATGGAGCCTTAGATTGTTTCAAAGTTTCCAAATTATCGAGATTGCTAGTTGAGAGAAGTTTCTCTGCTCTCTGCAAAGCAATTTCGGCATCATTTACACGTTGGGTGGCCTCAAGCTCAAATGCAACAGCCTGCTCGGCAAGGAGCATTATATTTGCCACATCCTCCTCAGCTTTCAAAGCATCCATCTGTGCTTTCTCTGCAATCTCACTCAACCTGTCTATTTCCTTCTGCATTTCCTCTTTTTTTCCCTGTAAACTTCTCAACTCAGCCTCACAATTTTTCAAATTATTTCTACATTCAACCAAATCATCCTGAGCAGTTAACAACAAAAACTCTTCTCCTTCCATTGAAGAACTCGGCGATCTGATATTCTCTTGATCACTGCCCACCGCTTCTTCTGAAGAAACCGATGTTTCTTTTGCAGTATTCAAAGATTCTACAGCCAACTGAAGCCTTGCTTCTGCCATCGAAAGTTTCATTGTTGCTTTCTGAACTTCTTCTTTAGCAACAGCTTCCTCATTGATAATATCTTGAATATTATCCAGAACCGGATTCACATCATCCCACGCATTCGCGGCTTGATCCTTCAAAGCAATAGCAGCTTCTGATATCTTCTGAGCCTTCTCCTCAAACATAGTACTATTAAGATGTGCAACCTCCAATTCCTTACGAGCATTCTGTAACAAGTCCCTTAAATCATCCAAACTAGGGCTATCTACTTCCACCTCCATCGAATCACTCTCAACCAACACCTCTGAATCTTCCATTTCCTCACTCAAACTCTCAGTGATCTTAGCACTTCTACCATTTCCATCGTCAACATACGCAAGAGAATCATTACTTTTACACTTTGCATCAATCAACCTCCTGGAAACCTTGAAAAAACTATCAAAATCTCCACTCAACGATTTGTTCATCAGCACAAAATGATCCTCAATTTTCTTACTTAAATTGACATAACCACCACCACCAGACACTCCTCCATCCGCCTTCAACCTATTTGAGGAAAATGCTTTCAAATCAATCTTCGGCACTCGACGAAACCTACAACCAAAGACTCTACTCGTTTTGAATCTTACAGGAGTCGAATTTAAACTAGCTTGTCCTCCACCAGCACCACCAACAACAAACAAATTCGGCTGCTGGAAACAAGAAGCTAAATCCATCTTAATCTCTCTCTCAATCAAATCAAGTCCAATCCAATCGATAAACCCTAGCCAGTTCAGATTTTGAAAATCAACATTTGGAGTTAGACGAAAATACGAATCAAAGAAGTCCTCAATTGAAATTGAAACGAACCTGTGTGGATCGTGACAGTTAGGAAAGCAAAGCGAAAGAGAAGAATAAACGAAGAGTTTTCGATAATCGAGAGAGAGGGAGATACCAACCAATCAGCGAGTGAGTGAGAAAGTTTGAAATTGAAGAAAAGAAGCAGCAGCTGCGCTGCGGCAGTCAGGTGAGAGAGAAAGGGGAGTTGAGAGAGAGAATCGATTATAGTAAAAGAAGACAGGAGTGGCCTGGGTTAAAAGGAGTGAGTGAGTGAGTTCATGTGTACCAAAAAAATCTGTATTTATTTGCATTGCATTGCATATTGACAGTTGGAAAGGCCAAACAACCTAATTATAGTAAGGATCATCCTCATCATCATCTACCTACAACTTGTGAGAGACTTGACTGATATCGTGAGGAATATTCTCTAAAAGGGATTCAAGTGGTGTGTGATATTTTCACCCTCATAATAGCATCTCACTAAAACTCATATTTGAGGAATGAGGATGTGATTTTTTTTTTTTTCTTCTAAATTCTAAGTAGAGGGGAATATCAAGGCTAATTGTTTTTCCTCAAGCAGGGTCTAGCATGCTGCATGACTTGTGGTATGGCTAAGAAATGTGAGTTGAAAGTTGGTATGGTATAAACCAAGGTGAAGTTAACAATGTTTGAAATTTCTATTTTTTATTATATTGTTTTTAATAACTAAATTATAATATTTTGACCCAGGAAATTTGTTTTGTTTTCTTATTTATCTTTTAGGTTCAATATGTTGGAGAATTGATAAGTAAATCTTGTATTTTGAATTGGATCTTTTTTTGCTTATTTTTAGGTTATACATAGTTGGAGAATTGATAATTAAAAATCTCATGTTTTGACTTGGTATTCGTTTGGGGAATTAATGGAAAAACCCCCATGTTTTACCAAAAATAAAACCATTGAAAAAATTTTCTAAGCTACTTTTTTGAAACATTTCGAAACCCATTCTCTCTCCTACGTCAAAACAAACCCTAACTTAATTGATTTGAATAAAACACAATATTTCATGTGTGGAGAGTCATCTAACAAAAATCATCCTTTGATAAATCTACTATTAAAATCATTAACAAAGTTTTTCAAGTGAAACCCTAACAAAGTTTTTCAAAGAAAAAAACATGATTGGAGAGAAAACCCATGAGAAAATCAAAGACATTGTTGAGATTCACAACACCACAATCTTTTTCTTCTTCCCAATTTTATGATACTCAATGAAATCAAACATAAACTAATTTTTGTTCTTTTTTATTTTATCCCTTAACCTCCCATCTCAAATGCCACCGAGGGTATGAATCCTAGACTTGTGATTTCATCCGCCACAAGTCTATCGTTGAGCTGATACTCAATAAAATCAAACAAAAACTAATTAATTTTAACCTCAAAATTGTATGTAGTTGTCATTTTGTTTTAAGTTAGATTTAATTAATAAAAATTCCAAGGAACCAAATTTTTGCAACCAGGGTGACGTGGCATGATCTCGAAAAATGATGAAATCCCCAAAAAGTTTGTGTATCTCAAGGTTGTAAAAAAACTTTTCTGGCGATGTCACATCATTCTGGTTGCAAAACATGGTTCCCTAGCCTCACATATCATGTAACCTAGAAAACCAACTTGCAAAGTTCATTTGTAATGGCAGGGAACGAGGAGTTAGTTTTTTTAAAACTAAATTATGAGATATTATTATCCAAAAAATCTCTCCAACAAATTCTTGAACTAATTAATACCACGTGTCACTCTCCTATTAGACAAGGATGCAGGGAGCAAAATTTTACATGAGAGAAAAAAAATGTGGGGTTTTCTAAACGTATGTTACAATTTAAAGGGTAATTGGGATTTTTCATGGAGTTTTTTCGATTTTTATTATTATGAATTTTGGGGTTTTCTAAATGTATGGATTTTTCTAGAAAAAATATCAGGTTTATTTATTATGAATTTCCTTTTTTTGCTTAGTTTATGGTGTATACCGTTGGAGAACTGACAACTAAATCTTTGACATTGGCGTCGACCGCCTAGAATATTAGAGAGATAGTTAATCGAATCTTAAAAGATTTACAAATTATTTGAATTTTATTCTTCTATTTGTGTTGATGCGTTGTAAATATTTTATTCAAGCAAGAATCGTACAAAAAAACAATTATATTCAATTAGCAGTTTTTTTAAAATTAAAAATAAAAAAACACAAATTTCATTAACTGGTTCAAGAGCCTTGTGTTGTTCCTCTAGATTTTGATCTCCGAAGGTTTTCAAATATAAAATTAAAAATAAAAATCATGGCATTTCTCCCCAACCCATCATAATTCGACTCAACATGGCCCATAGATAGTTGGACTTGTTTACCTATCAATAAAACCAACTAATTGTTATCCATATCCAATCTGATCTCGAGCGAGGCTTAAAGACATATCCAAGTTCAATTACAATCCAAAGCAATTGTTGGTGGCCTTGGGGCTACAAATCCGTGCCCATCAGTGGAAACTTTCATTCTGGACTTTGAAGTATCCAATCTATATTAAAATACCTAACACATTTTTTATTCTTTTTTCTGTCTTACTCAAACCACATAGTTTGCTCGTTTTTTCATCAACCCCTTATTCTATACCACCTATATTTCTCAATTTTCTTTCAAAATCATTGTTTTCCTTTAAAATCACTTATCTTCTTTGTCCAAAATTATTTTCTCCCTCAAAACCACTCAATTTCATAAAATAAAATATAAAAAAATAATAAAAAAACCTTTTATCTTTTGCAACAAAAACAAAAATTCTCATCAAAACTTTTTCAAACAACTTTTATTTTTTTCTCAAAATTATTTAGCGTTCTTACAAAAACATTTCTTCCCATCTTCATCTCCCTATCATATCTTCTCAACTTTGCTCTTGTTATCATCCTGTTGTCAACACGATATCTCCTTCTAGTTCATGAATTCGCTCCAAACCTCCACCTTATCAAAATCACCACTTTCCAAAACCATGTCTTCCAAACTCTTCATTTCACAGATTAAACAATAAATTTCTCTACCCACCAACCACCATATCTTATCTTGATCTTACTTACTCATAATATTTATTTTTGTTTGGTTTTTAGTTTCCCTAATATTTTTTCTTAAACAACATATCTCTTGTTTTTTCATTTGGACTCTTTATCTGGAATGATCTTTCATTGGTGTTGGCTCATCTTGCTTTTTGGTTTGGAGTTTTGATTTTGTTAACTTCCTCTTTTTATCTCCTATCTTACCATTTTCCTTGATGCAAATCATGCTTCTATTGTAGAACAAATCTGGCTTTGAGCCATATTTGGTTTTGACATGAAGAACATGCCTTGGATCTACAAAAACTAATGAAATTTGAAGAAAATTATACTATTCCACGACCCATTTGAAGTTTGTTGTGAAAAATGATTCGAACCTTGAATGACCACGAACCGTAATTGAGGTGATGAAAAACTCTCGAACATTAACGCATGAAACTTATGATCATAGAAAATATCGTGTGGTGCATAAATAAAAGCAAGGTATTTTTTAGTGTTTATCTGGGTGTACATCGATGAATGCAATATTTTATACGTTTTTCCTTGTACACCTACGCGGGTCTTTTGTGTTTATTTTGTTGAATGAGTTTGCAGGTTTTATTGCATTTACACTAAAGTCTGATTTGTTTTATTTTTTTATTTTTGTAAATCTTTGAATGCGTGGTTTATGCTAACTAGGTCATTGTACACGCATGGATTAACGGGTGTGAGTCGTCTTATTCATGAAAAGTCGAAAGAATCTTGCATCTGAATATATCCATTCCACAGAGGGTCTTCCTTGGTGATCAAGGCAAAACTTTTTGAAGTGAAGGAAATATTCCATGGAAGTCCTTACATGGAGTTCAAAGCTTTTGTCTGATTATAGTCCTTCAAAACAACAATATTTGTGAATAACTAGATAGCAAGTGATTCACTTTGGTTGTTGGAAACAAAGAAAGTGAGTGCTTGCGGCTTTGGAGCTTTATTGAAGTCAAGGAAACCATTCATGGTAAGTTTTTCGGAAATTAATCTCGGAGGAACCCTTCGTGACACATCAATTTATACCAACAAATCGAGAAATGTACAAGAAAGCAAGAATACAAAACGATATGGAAGAATGATGAAATTTATTTTTTTAGAGAACGAGGGGGATTGGGCATGGAGTCCCTAAAATTCCTAATCATACTTACCAAGACAACCTTTCATCATTTCATGTTTCGAGCCCCTAACAAATAAAAAAATTTATTTTTAACTTGTGTTGAGTTCCGTATGAACTAAAATTTTCAGAAAATACATATTACTAATAGAAACAGTGTGTCAAAGTTTGGCCATCACCATTTTTCGAGATACGTATTTAGGTCCCAGCTATTAAATATCTTGATAAACGATTTTTGTGAGTGTTTAAGGACCACCCTTTTGGGTAGTCTTGCACAATGGGTGTTGGTCGGCTAGGGTCACGCCCAAGGTGGGCCCCCACCCACTTTATGATATCAATAGAGAAATTCCCCTTATCCCACTTAGCATTTATCTGAATGCACTGTCAAAACGAACTAAAACTTTGATGTATTTTTTTTCATGTTTGTCTTTAATTTTTCTCAAAATTTCAGCTCAAATGGAGTAGTAGAGGGCATACAATTAAAAATGTCTTTTGCACAATATAAAGCATGTGGAGTTTCAGGGACTTGAATAGGAAAAAATTAGTAGATTGTTCTACAGAGTGCATATTAGTGCAAATAAGGGATTTGAGGTCCTATTTTCTACAAAAAAAAAAAAAAAAACCTTCTGCACCCAAATATGGTAGGTCAAATCTGTCAGAAATCAAAGTTTTGCAGAGGCCAAGAAAATAAAATTTTCATGTGGGTGTGATTAGCAAATTCCCTTAAAAGACCTCTAATTCCAGTAAAACCCCATACTAAAAACTAGGCCTCACAATGGCTTGGGTTCGTGTTGACTCACGACAGATTGATAGGTAGAAGGCCTAACCTAGTTTCTTTTTTTTTTTTTCTTTTTTTTTCATGTAAAAAACCTCAACCCTAATCCAACTTGCTAAGTAACGGGTTGAAACACTCCAACCCGTTTTAATCCGTTGACATAGTACATTATGTTTTGACTTTCTAAATTTTTTTTTACTTATTTAATGAATTTACTGAAATAATTTAATAATAAGTAATAACATCAATTACCTATAAAATTAAGCTAACATATCTCAGCTATAATGACCAACAACACAAAGCATGTTTTAGCTCCAAAAATACAACTTAAGCTTAACTCTATATATTATAAAATGTAAATAAAAAAAAATTGGTGGGTCAAATGGGTTAAAACGGGTTGAATGGTGAAACTCAAAACCAACCCACTAAAATAAATGGCTTGATGAGTCAAACCTAAACTGACACGCAACTAAAAAAAATTCAACCCAAGTTTACTATTTTACGTTGATTCGTGTTGGGTTGGGGCATTCGAGTTTGGGTCAAATTTCCACCCTTGCTACCCCCCTATTTAGCAAAATTACTAGGAAAATCCCGTAAAAAAATCCCTAAATACCCTTACTTTTACAACATTTTTTTTCCTCTCTATTTGCAACAACAAAACAAAATTGTTAGTTGCCTAATTTCTCAATGGGTTGGGATCCTGGAACTCAAAAATTATGACTCAATATCCAACCCAAACAATAGGCTCTCAGATTGGTTTTGATCCGACGGATAACAATGATAATAAATAACGAGTTGGCTTCACCAATTAAGAAGGAAACTAGGTGTAGTTGAGCCAATCCAATTAATTTTGTTTATAAAAGACTATATATTATAAAAGTTTTATGATCTCTTATTACTCATGGTATGTTTCTATCTCTTAATTTTCATATTCTTCTTCTTCGTTTTTTGCAAGATACCCAACTGCTCTTGTTGTAGATGTTCCAAAACTTTGTTATGTTTTATATATACCAAGTTCGCTGTAATTTCTCCATAAAGTTCATTGCAATTTTATATCTTGTGCTAAATTCTTCAATTGAGTTCTTCTAAATTATTTCTCCCTAAAGTTTTTGGTTTAACACAAATTGTAAAGACATTGATTATAGACTCTAAGAAAGACATAGACTCATTCAAAATAAAGAAAATAACAATATAATTAACACAAATAACAATCTAGGTTAAATCTAATTGTTATAATTAGAACTTTAGATTACTCAGCAATTGTTTTGATACTTTTACTAATGGAAAAAATGAGAGAAGTTGGAAGAGAAAGAGAAAAACTGAAGCATCATGTTTATGTAAATATTTTTTAGGAAACAAAATCAATCACTATAACTAGTTGTCATTTTTAATTGGTTAAACCAACTCATTATTATTATCATTGTTATCTGTCGTATCAAAACCAATCTGAGAGCTTATTGTTTGGATTGGATTTTGAGTCAAAAATTTTGAGTCCCAGGATCCCAACCCTTTCTCAGTTTGTTCAAACTCACTTTCCAATGTATTCCTCCCAAACTACCATTTGGAGAAGAAAAAAAAATTGAGTAGGAAAGGCAAAATGTGATTCTTAGTCACATGATTTTCTATTTTTAAAGGTTTTTTTTTATACAAATTTTTAACAATTTTGTAAACCTAATCTTTATATAATACTGACTTTTTGTCGACTTTTCTCCTTCATTCAGAGAAAATTCTATTAACTCTTTGCAAAACACTTAAACATTTCGTGGACTTTTTTTTCAAATCTCAAGAGATTACATGCAACATTCTTGTTTCTTCGTTTACAAAGATTCTCCTCACAAAGAGGAATTGTTGGAAAACTTTACTACTCCTCGTCAACTTCTTATCCATAAAAAAAATAAAAAAATAAAAAAAATAAAAAAAAAGATAAGAAGAAAAGAAGAAAGAGAGAGAGGGTGTTTTGGGGTTTGTCTAGTAATCCAAAAAAATCTGCTTAAAACTTTTAATTTATATTTTAAAAACATGGGATTTTTTTAAGAATTCCTTGTTTTATGGTTTTCTGTTTGATAAATTTTCATCCATAGTAACTAAATTGTTTTGTTATGTGCTCTCTCGTGTGGGTTCAAACCTTCTCCGTGTTGAATTATAAAGAATATCTTTTTTACAAAAAGAACGAAAAGATAAAAGGCTCGTGCTTTTTTACATCACCACTTTTACTGAAGGACACCGCCCCTTTTTTTGGATGTGCTGAAAAACACCACAAATATAAACCCATCTTTTACCACTGTTCCTATTCTCTTAATGTCTTCTCCTCTCAGGAACAAACACCACCACCGTACTGCCCCGCCGTCGATCGCACCACCCCTCTTGACGTCGGGTCGCACTACTCCCGCCACCACCTTTCATTTTTCCTTTGTTGTTGTTGGTTTTTTCTTTGTTCTTCTTCTTTTCATCTCTTCCTCTTTAACTTCTCGTCTTCTCCACCGTTGGTGGCACCACCCTGCCCCCTCCTCATTTTTATCTTCCTCTATTCTTCTTTTTCTTATCTTCTTCTCGATCTTTTTTTGCCCTTACAACGACTCGTGTGAATGAGGAAACCCCACTTGCACAGGCATGAGCTGCTACAAAGGCAGAAAAAATAGAGAATAATAAAGAGGCAAGGAAACATAGAAAACAGGATGAGAGGATAAGAAGAATATCATAGGAGAAATAGAAGAAAGAAGAAGGAGGTCGGCGGGGCGAGGCAGTGCGTGGTGGTGGTTGTGCGAGGGCGGTGTAGTGGTGGTTGTTCCTTAAGAGAAAATAGGGAGAGGAGAGAGGTGGTGATGATATTTTTTAATATTTATATTGGTTATATCCTTCAGTAGATGGCGGTCTGCTTTAGAAAAGTGGTTGTGTGCTTCGGAAAGTAGGGGTAATAGTGTCCTAGGCAAAACTGATGGTGTCAAAAACTCGCTGCTAAGATGAAAATAGAGCCATTTTATTGTCAATAATCATACAAATATAATCCCGACTAAACGTTAATCCAAAAAAGTTTTTTTTAGTCATCAACACTCATTGAGCAACTTCAATGGCGAAGCACGAAGAGCTACCAACCCAGTTTTCTCCACTCTCGAACCCATCTATGGAGAAAAATCACCACTCGAAGAAGCTCAACTTTGCTTCGACAAACTTAAATCCAAGTTTGTCGAGCTCTTCGACCACTACCCAGACCTCTACGCTCGATCTCTAGGTTTCACTCTTCTTTTCAACCCCAGAATTTGTCTTTAAAAAAAAATGGGTTTAATGTTTGACTTCAATAAAGTAAGAAAGAAAAGATATTGTTTAGTAATTTTGACTTGTTTTTAGTTGGTAGGTTGTCAAGATTATGTCTTGATTGCATATATGAGTGATGAGGAAAAGTTGAATGAATGGGTATTTGTTGTTTGATCTTTACTATGCAGGTAGAGTGAATTTGTTAGGAGAACACATTGATTATGAAGGTTATTCGGTGTTGCCTATGGCAATTCGGCAAGATACCATCATTACAATTCGTAAGCATGATGCGAGGAGTCTACAAAGGTTTTGAGAATTACCAATGTGAATGATAAGTACACTATGTGCACCTATCCTACTGAGCCTGAACAAGTTTGCTTCTCTTGTTCAGTTTTACTACAAATTTGTTAATTTGACTAGGTTGGTGCTAGGGGTGGGCACAGGACGGGATGGGATGAGATAGACCCATCCCTATCCCATCCCGTTCATACGGGACAGGACGGGACGGGATCAGCATGCTGTCTGTGACTGCTACGAAGATTATCATCGACAAGGGTCCGACAATCCAACCATTTACTTGGGAAGTTGGCTATATAAATAAGATGATTGAGGCAATGCAACAACAGTTCTACCCTAAAGTCCAAATTGATTAAGTACTAAGATTGTTTACACCACAGCACATAACATAAGCTCCCTGTTTCAAAAGGAACTTCAACCCATCCATGTCATTTCAGCATACAAAAAACTGAGGCAGCTCTTTCTTTTTCAATGACCAAATCTCTACACCATTTCGAATCAGGACTCTGGACTGTGTTTTGCTTGTATCAAGCTTATAAACCCATGGAAAAGTCAGAATGCAATCACTTTGTCTATATAAGGTTAAGAAAATATGCAATAACAGGTAGCGGCAGTTTTCAAAAATAAAGAGAACAAAATGCAATAGTGATAGGATAAAACTCGAGAATAACGGAAATTGACTCACTCCAACTAATACATAAAAATATTAATAATAAATATTGAAAAAATAGTTCGGGACGAGATTGAAAATCTTCATCCCATCCCATCCCATTCTAGATCGGGATCGGGATGGAATTATTCAATCCCATTAAGACCCGAAAAAATTGGGACGGGACGGGATCGGGATCGCGGGATGGGACGCCCACCCCTAGTTGGTGCATTAGGTTGAGACTTTACTTAAATAGATCTAGTGTTTGATTTGTTGTCGAAGTAGCATATGTGCTTTGAGTGTTGGGTTCTTATGGCCATTATCACTAAATTCATTTATTTGTTTCCTCATATAAGGTGGGGGTATTCAATTCGAGATTTGAATGGACTCTGAAGAATTTTAAATCTCGTGAATTTTATAAGGTTTCAAATGATTTTACAAAATCCACTGGATTTTGATGGATTTTAAATGATTGGATCTTGTGTATTTTATAAAGGTTTGTCATGGATTCTTATAAATTCAATGGATTTTTGTCATAGGAAACAATGAAAGAACATCACCTACATTGTTATCCATGCCAACACAAATCATAAAACATCTCTCAAAACATCAATTAAACAATTGTTTGTATGTTACGAGAATTTTACTTCAAATTAAAAAAAAAATCAAATACATTGAAGATGGCCCAAAAGTAATACAAATAACTATTTTACTTCAAATTGTTATCCCCATCACCTCCCCTCACGTCTTCTTCTTCTTCAATCACCACTACCACCACCTCTCCTCCTCCCCCCTCTTCTTCTTTTTCTCCATCAATCACCACCGCCACCTCTTATCCCACCTCCACCCATTTTCATCTTCTTATTCTCAACCTTCTCCCATTCACCTCTTCTTATTTTCTGTTTTTTTTTTCTTCTCCTCCTCCTCTTCCACTTTTTTTTCTCTCTATTTTTTTTTCTTTTTCTTCTTTTTCCCCTCGCGAAGGTTCTGGCAAGTGGGGAACCTCCACTCGCAGAACCTCCGTAAGAGCGAAGAAGAAAAAAATGGGAAAAGAAGAAGAGAGGAGAAAAAAATAGAATAAGAAAAAAAAAAACAAAGAGAAAAGTATATGAAGAAGAAATTAGAAGGAAAAAAACAAAAAAAAAAAATGAAGAAAGGACAAGAAGAAGCAAAAAATAAGAGGAAGAGAATGAGAATGAGAATGAGAATGAGAATGAGAAGAATAACAATAACAAGAACAAGAACAAGACACAAGAACAAAGGAAAAGAGGAAGTGCGGGTGGTGGTGTAGCCAGCGGTGGTAGGGCATGGTGGTGTGGCCAGAAGTTGTGGGGCGAGGTGATGCTTCTCCTGTGAAGAAAGAAGAGAATGGAAGGTGGTGGTGTCCTTTAGCAGATCACAAAAAAATGGGATGGTGGTGTCAGCGAAAATGGTGGTGTTATTTAACAATAGCCAATACAAATCTATTGAAATATGAGGGGGGGAATGTTGGATTTGGAATAATTCTTATTATATATACTTTCCACTCACAAATCCTTCAAAATCCACAACTTTAACAAATCCATTAAAATCCACTACTTCTTGAATACCCCCTGATTTTGGTGGACTTTTGAAAAACATGAATTGAATACCCCCTAATTTTGATGAATTTAAAACAATCCTTTAAAATCAGTATTTGAATACCCTTAGATTTACATGTATTATTTTAATCCTTAATTGAATACCCCTGGATTTTAATGGATTTTAAAATCCTTCACAATACATTAAAATTCGTAATTGAATACCACTTCTAAGAGTCTTCCTTTGTTCTATTCTCCATTTTAAACCTTTAAGCAAACATCAATTTTGGAATCTACTGGGGTTTTAATTACTAGATTTATACGAAATCATATTTGATCCTATCCGATAAAACTGAAATTGGATTTGAATTTTCGGGTTCGTATTGGATCGATTCGTTGAATCCAGATTGCTTATCGGATCAGATTTGTATTACTTTAAATCTTATCCGATAAAATTCCAAATTATATGTTTTTACAATTAGACTTAAAATTTTATTAGTTAAGAGTATTAATATCATTAAAGAGGAATGTGTTTGGTCATTGTAGCGCTTAACTATAAACCAATCCTAAGATATGAAATATCTTTATTTGATTATATTTAGATTTTGAATAATAATTGAAACTTAAGTGATTCTTGATCGAATTTGGATTAGAGAACAACTTACAAAACACATGGGGTTTTGGTAGGCTTCTCCCATAGAATGCTTCCCACCAATGCAACTCAGCCACACTAGTTGGTCTTTTCTTCTTGGAGATGGAGAATCAAGGTTCTTTAGCTCATCCCATTTGGGGCTGGTGTTCCTAGCATTAGAAGGGGGCACCATCTAGCGTTCTGGATCCTTGCTTGAAGTTTTGTATTGTTCCTCATGAGGATACCGGTGCTCACATAAGGAGGTAGAAGTTGAAAAGAATGCCTCTTGGGTGCCAAGGCTTGTGCCCACAAGTTTGCATCTCTTTATCATTGCCAATTACGACTCTACACTTCTCTCTGACCCACCTCCTACTTTCAAGTATATTCCTCCAGACCCAAGAGCAATCCCTTGGAATATTCATGATCGAAGTGAGTGATAACAGGATTTTTACGCTTAGGATGTAGTAAAAACTCTCTAGCCACAACTTCTTTAGAAAACATATCCATAACTAACACAAATGAAAGAGGAGACAGAGAATTCCATGTCTAAGCCTCTTCTTCACAGTAAATTACCCAGGAGGGATTCCATTGATGAGGGATTCCAGAACTGCTATAAGAAACTCCCAATCAGCTGAATCATAAGCTTTCGGGACATCAACTTTGATGGTACGTCTACTAGTTTTCACTTTTCTCCCATAGCCTCTAACTAACTCATGTGCCAGCCAGCAAGTGATTTTCATGAATGGTTCTTCCTTTCACAAAGGCAGATTGGGTAAACACCTCTTTAATTTTACTAACAATAATCTTAGATATGCATTTGTGAATGATATTACAACAAGATATTGGTCGATAATCATTTATAGAGCGAGGATCACCTACTTTGGGGACCAAGGCTATGAAAGTATCATTAATACCTCTTAACATCCTTATGTATCGTAAGAAGTGCAAAAATAAATAAATATAAGGATATAAGGACAACCTGAGGTAAATTATGTTGTATCATATTGAGAAAACAAGAATTTGTGCACTCAAGTAGGTACAAAATGTGGTTATAGAAATTGATAATAAAATCACTGGTGGTTATCCTCATTTTTGCTTGGATATGAGGTTTTTTTTTTTTTTTTTTTTTTTCTCTTTTTTCGTAAGGTTAGATTAGTTGAAACAACAAATAGAAAATTTTTGCTAAAATCCTTAACTCGAAACAACAAATGCTAAAACACTAAAATCCTTTACTCAAACATAAAGATCTAACAATCCCAAACAATTTCTCATATTTCAATATCTCTTACACCCTTTCAATTTCTTATCTTTTAGTTTCTCTTAACTCTCATTTACACTCTTTCATCTCTCACGCTTTCAATTACTCATCTTTCAAGTATAAGTTTTTTGACATGTACAGTGGGACTTCAATGTTAGAATATTCCTAGCATACATTAGAATACAGTGTTGAATATCCTAGCATACATTTATATATATTTGCATGCATTTGTATACAGTATGATTTACATATGCATACAGTGGGACTTCAATGTTAAGCATGTACACAATGTGATTTGCATTTGCATACAAAATGTGCTACATTGGAGGTACTGTATTTCTTGCTCATTAGTAGACTTTGTCAAAATTTTGTTGTCTACTGAAACATTTAGCATGTGGAACATTGTTGTAATGATTCATTTTATATATTTGCATTTTGAAGAATTACAAATGTAATATTATTGTGTATGACAGGTTTTAGTGTTGGAAAAAATTGAGAAAACAAAGTAAACTCTATCGAAATTCTGAAAAAAACATTTATGTTTTGTTGCCTACTCAAACATTTAGCATGTGGAGTAATGTTATAGTGGTTTATTGTAACTTTTTCCATTTTAATGTTATCGACTTTAAAATTCAACAAAAATATTGTAATTAATTTAGTTTAAGCTATCATTACAGAAACACCACATATTTGTGGTTGATTTAATAACGCAATAAATATTAAAAATATGAATGACATGACATATATTAAATAAATATGTTTAGTGGTAATGGTACATATGCCGCAACCTTAGGGTATGATTATTGACACATGTCTTGAACGATAATATATATTTATTAGACAACTTTTTTTTAATGACAAACTTTTTATTCTTTTTTTTTTTTTTTTTTTTATGGTTTAGTTTAAGCTCATGTACCAGTAGTTAATAACATATTGACTCTAAAATTCCTAGAGTCATGCCGAGTGCTTTTTCAACACAGTTAAAGCCATGAGAAACACAATAGAAAGATAAGCCACGATGAAAATAGTTAACACCGTACCGTAGTGCAAATGACACGGGGAATACCCTAGTTTTATATATACAAAAACAAGATGGTGTTTGGGGTGAGTGATAAAAGACGACTAAGATTTAACCAAATATATGAATCTAACGGATCACATAGAACTTAAAGCACCGAGAGTGCATGGGTTCGATTCCAATACACAATATTTTTTTTATATTTATTTATTTTTCTTCAATTGTTGATACTGGCACTACAAGAAAATGGGAATTTAGCGGCGGGTATTTAGCGACTGTTCGCAAAAACCGCCACTAAATGCTTTATTTAACGACGTTTCTTTGACCGTCGTTAAATTATATTGGTTAACGACGGTTGTGGTTAATTGCGGCTGTGCTGACCGTCGTTATATGCTTGGTCTAGATTCGGCGTGGTGGGAAAAGGGGCAAATGAGGTGCAATTAATAAATCTTGATTAAATTTTAGATCTTGATACCATCCAATGGATGAGGTTTCAACCCTAAACCTAAGTAATTTAGAGGAGTAAGGGAGAAGAGAAGTGGAGGAAGGAGAGGCAAACTAAAAATGGTGGCTGGGATCTCAGAGTACCCAAAAAAGATGATTCGCAAGACTCGGCCAAGAAGACTGCAAAGAAGTCCCGATCTATGCCCACCACTCTCGATTTGGATCTTAAGGATATCGCCATTGCCGATGCTCTTGGGTCCAGGGACAAGAAGCTCACTTCCTCGTTCGATCGTTCCCAGCCCCACTCCTCCCTCGATCGATCGCAACCCCTGCTACAAGTTATTGATCAATTGATTAGTCCCTCAACACAATCAGCAATCGAAATCATCACTCATCAGTCAGTCAATGAAACCCATCTGGTTCAACTTCTTCTTCTGCGTGCGTCCTCCACCTGCTCTGGCGTCCCCTATGTGCGTCCTCCACCTGCTCTGGCGTCCTCCTTCCTCCTCACGATCTCTGCTTCTGCTGTGCAAGCTGCTTCGACTGTGTGCATGACGAGAGAGAAAGGGCGACGACCTATTGGCGACGGTGACAAAGAGAGGTCAGGCGAAAGAGAGATGAAGATTGTGCGAAGAAGAAATGGAAGGCGAGGCTGCTGGAGATGTGGTGTTGGGCATGCGATTAGGCGAGCGTTGTGGTCGTGGCTGGCGAGAAGGGACTGTGTGTCCAATTGAGGTGAAGAGGAATAAGGAGTTGTTCAAGGGGATTTTCGGATTTCAAATCTCGATTTGGGTGAGTTTTTTTTATCCACTTATATATGTGTATGTATTTTTTTTTAATTTTTTTTTTTGCTTAGGTCAATCTATGAAATTGAGTTAGATATGTTGGATTGTTGTATGGTTTACTATCTTAAGCTTTTGAGTTCCATTTGGGTTTAAATTTTGCAAGTCTGTGTTGGTATGACAAGTTTAAGTTATTAGGATGTTGCGTTCATGTTTCATAAATGAAATTCTAATCTGGGTTTTGGTTGTAGTATATTTCTGGTTTTGATTTTTTTTGTGACAAGAATTCGTTCTCTGCATTGACATTATTTTATTGGTTTGAATTCAGTTGGGGTATAAACCATATAAATTACAGATTATGTGTCTAGGTTTAGTGAGACCAATTGAGAATTTGGGTATAAAGGTTTTATTTGATTTAAGAGGGTTGTGAAGCCTGGGGGCTGGAGGGGAAGAAATGGGCATTACATCTGCAAACGAGTTGTATTAGAGCAGTGGAAACTTGCATAATGGTACCATCTGTGGTTTAATATTTGTAAAGTTTTATGAAGCTGCAATTATAGGTAGTGCACTGGATTGTTCACTAAAGTCTGACGGATTGTCAAGGACTTGAGAATAAATCTGCCAAAATTAACTAAGTTTGACAATGATCACTTGATCAGTGAAAAATGTGGCACTTGTTAAAAAAAAACCACATTGTGGAAAGGCAACATGGTGTTATTGAGTACTACAGTAGTCCACTGGTCCAAACACATTGACCATAAGAGTGTCATTGCGGCATACTCGCGGAGCTTATTGTGATGTGTTGCAAACAATGGTAAGAAACACAAGTAGAAATTCAATCATTCCACTTGAACCCCTTGCAGAGTTCATTCCAGACTACTAACATCACTGAGTGGGATGTGATATTTAACATTAAATCTTCCTTTTTTTTTTTTTTTTTTTCTGTTCTTTAACAGCAAACCTACTTTTGTTTCTATCTTTTATGCATGGAAGCCTCTGTCTCATGATGATATTAGTGTTTACACAGTCTTGATTGACAGAGAAAATATAGCTCTTAAGCTTTAGCAAAATGTCAAGGAACAAGACCTTTTGGCATTGATCACATTCCAGCCACCCCAAACTCTTCGATGTCTTCATCTTCTGCGGAGGTGGCTGCTGAAGAAGATTCAGGGAAGAGTAAGAAGGACAGGCAGGAAGAAAAGCTGGTTGGAGATGCAAGTGAAATATCCAAGAAAGTGTAAGTTTGATCTTCTTAATTAATTGGTAAACTAGGTAGCTAGTGATACAATAACTAGCTAGCAGGTTAATAAGGCTGTGTGTTTTCTTTAAGAAGTGCGTTCAAATCAAAGATATCGATGACTGCCTTCTTCTTTGTGTGTGTGAAACAAAGCCTAGATAAGTATTATAACATGTTTGTGTATATTCTGAGATGAATTCAACCTAAAGTAGATAAACAAAATGCTCATATTGGAAAGAAACTGCAGAAATCAGCTGATATGAGAAGATTTACAAACTATGATTTCCTGAGTTAACAAACTATGATAGTGGAATTGTCTCCTGATATACACGTAATTATTACGAGATATATCCCTTAATTTATATATGTTAGTGTTTCAATTAATATATTTTATTCTAATTATTTCATTTTTTATGTTTTCGTAGGAATCGGCGCGCGTGAACGATAAAATCGCATTTAAGGCGACAATTTGATAGAATTGTCGATTTATTGATTCTAGTGGTGGTACAAAAGAGTGGTTCACACATCTAAGCCCAAGCCCAGAAAACTAGAAACCTAAGCCCAGCCTAACAAGGAAATAGGGAAACCCTATTTAGGTTTCTCTCTTGCCTTCTCTTGGGAGGATCCTCTCTATTCCACGTTTTCTCTTCTCCCTCTCTTTTCCAGCCACCATCACTAACCTCCACTGGGCAGAGACCGAGCTCTCTCGCCACTAACCGACCACCACCTCGCACCCGTCACTGACCACCACCTCGCACAACACCGTGCGAGACAGGGCACCTCCCTGTTTCGCTCCCTGTTCCACCACCTCGCACAACATCGTTCCACCTCTCTCTCTCTCTGTCTCGCCACCGTCCAGCATCCCTCCTCTTCCCTCTGTCTCGCCGCAACCATCACCCGAGTTCATTGCCACCACCGCGCGTACAGTGAAGCCGCGAAACAGGGAACTCCTCCCTGTTTCTCTCCCTCGCAGCCGCCCTCCTTCCTCTTCCATCTCACTCCACCACCACCGAGACCTCGTCACCACCCTCCTTTGGAGCCACCACTTCCGCGACAGAGTCGCTACCACCCCGCGAGACATCAGCCGCAACAGGGAGTCCCTGTTCTTGTCCTCCTTCGCCGTTTTGGTTGTGAACCTTGTTTCCTCAACCTCTCTCTCTCTTCTTGCAGGTACAGGAACCGTTCAGGAGGCGAGGAAGGCCGCGAGGAGCTCGCGACGAGCGGCGGATCAGGCACGTCTCGCTGGAGAAGACGAAGAAGTTGCAGAGCGACTTTTCGCGCGGGAAAAAAAACCGTTTTTCAATTTGAAAAACGGTTGGAGCTAATTTGCACCCCGGAATTTACTAAGAGCCACCACAGACAATCTGAGCTCTTTTCCTCGGGATTCGTGCGCGGACAGGAAGTGATGGACTCCTCCATTGATGCTGTGACTACCACCACCATGAGTCACTAAACCCCACGCAAGGTGAAGAGGTGAACTCCTAGATGTAACGCACTAAATTAGTAATTGATTCGCTTTAAGTGTTCACGATGAATAATGATGTTTAATGATTATCACTTTTATTTAATATAGAAATTTATGTTATTTCAGTGAGAAGGATATCATAGATTTCTTCGTAGATTTTTAGTACTCCGGTGATTATTTTTACTTCTCCATATAAGCTTAGTCACGCTTTTCTTATGTGTGGAATGTTTAAGAATTAATTGATTCCGGTAGGTTGGTTATATGTGATCGTCATTTATTACGGTATCGTCTCCGGATATATCGTAAGTTTAAGATATCACATATGACAAACCTTTGTGTTTTCTTAGAAAAAGTGAAATCTGAACTTCATTTACATTAGGGTTTTCTAATGATTAAAAGATTATTTTTCCGATTACGTCGTTTGGGATGTGAAACACGTAGTTGAGTCATCATAGCGAATCAATATTAATTGGCGTGTGAAGTCTAGGAGGGATCCTTGAAACCTTGTGCTTTTCTCAAACTTAGTTTTCTTTAAATTAAATTCAATTTCGTGTTTTAAATTTGTTAGAATTTATTTTAGTTTCGCATAGTTTGTCTTCCTTAACCTTATTTTGTAGATCGTTTTTCCTCGTGGGATCGACACCCCATTCTTTACTGCAATTGACCGCGTGTATTGTTTGGGCGTAATCAAATTTTGGCGCCGTTGCCGGGGAACAAGCGTCATCCTACAAAGAAGGTTTCGGGTATTATCTTTCTTGCTCATTTTTCATTTTATTTTATTTTATTCTATTTTTAGGTTTTAGATCCATTTTAATTTTTAATTTTATTTTATTTCTAAAAAAAAAATAATTAAAAACTTTCAAAAAAAAAAAAAAAAAAATTTATAAAAAAAAAAATAAATAAATAAAAGAAAAACATTGTGGGAGTGAGTTGGATTAGAGACCACTTAGGGAGACTAATTAGGGTCCCAAATTTAGAACACCCACAAATTCACATTGAGACCGAATTAAGTCCTACTTCTAACACCATGAGTAATCACGAAGATGATCATGTTCGGTCGCTAAAGGACTATCTCCACCCCACGCGCACTGCTACTCCATCATGTATCATGTTTGCACCAAGTACACCAAAGCTAGATTTTAAGCCGGGTATGATACAATTATTACCCACTTTTCATGGCCTAGAGAGTGAGAATCCTTATGTTCATATTAGGGAATTCGAGGAAGTTGTGGCCACCTTTCACAACAAAGTTGAGGCTATAGACTCGGTTAGACTAAGGTTTTTTCCTTTTTCCCTTAAGGAAAAAGCGAAGAGTTGGTTATACTCTTTGCGACCAAGGTCTATAGGTTCGTGGGAGGAGATGACCCAAGCATTTTTTAATAAATATTTTCCTCACCACAAAACCAACGGTCTAAAGAGACAGATTTCTACCTTCACCCAAAAGAATAGCGAGACATTATATCAAGTATGGGAAAGGTTCAAGGATCTCTTGAATACATGCCCACACCATGGGTATGAGAGTTGGCGCTTAGTCAGTTATTTTTATGAGGGGCTCACCAGTAGAGAACGTCAGTTCGTTGAGATGATGTGTAATGGAGAGTTTTTGCAAAAAGACCCTGACGAGGCCATTGAGTACCTGAATGACTTAGCTGAAAAGGCCCACACCTGGACTGGTCCAAGTGCTACTGAGAGCACAGATAGAACACGCCCAGCTGGAGTTTACCAACTTAGGGAAGAGGATAGCCTTAGAGCCCAACTTGATAGAGTAACTAGGGAGTTAGAAGCACTTAAGACCAAGGATGGTAAGCCCACACATACTGTTGCCAGAGTTGAGCTACAGGACACATGTTTTATATGCGGGGGAGTTGAACACTTAATACAGGATTGCCCCACCTTGACTGAGATGAGAGGGGTTTATGAGGAACAATGTAACGCCTTAGGGATGTACAAGAAGCCTTATTCACCATTCTCTAACACTTACAATTCTGGCTGGAGAGATCACCCTAACTTTAGTTGGAGGTCCGAGGCCGACCAACCTACACACTCACAGGCACAACCACCTAGGTCATACCCTGCACCTCCATACAATGCACAATCTAACGGAAGTTCTTTATCAGACACATTGCATGCATTTATAGAGGCACAAGGTAAAACTAATCAAAAATTTGAGGTTGCATTGACACAGTTGGCAGAGGAGAACAAGGAGATCAAAAGCCAAATAATCAAGCTGACAAGTTCATTAACAGTACAAGCTCGGGGCCAATTTCCATCACAGCCTCAAGCAAATCCGAAGGGAGAACTTATGGCACCAACCTCTACTTCAGACTCTCAGAATGCCAAAGAGGCTAATGCTATTACTACTCAGAGTGGTAAGATCTTAGATGGGTCAAGCTCGTCCACGACTATAGGCACCTCCCCAAGTGCAAAGGAGAGTATCCCTGAGGATGAGCCCAACAAGAACATTCCAATTTCAGTTCTTTTTCCTCAAGCACTACGCCCTACTGGAAAGAAATCAGAAATGCATGGTGAGATTCTAGAACACTTGAAACAGGTTAAAATTAACTTACATTTGCTGCATGTGATTAAACAGGTACCGACTTATGCGAGGGTCATCAAGGATCTATGCACTATCAAGAGGAAACATCAGGTGGTTGCTATCTTTGAGTGGACTGATCCTCAACTTTTCAGGTTGTTGGTATATGATTCCTTAACCCTTTGGACTCATTTATATCATAGACTAGGTTTGGCAGTGAATGTTCCTTATGTTCTTCCTCATCACTTCATGGTATATCTTTCATGAGGGAGAATATATGTCAGGCTGAAGACGTTAAACCAAGCGCTCCTAGGAGGCAGCCTAGCCTTAGTTGTGTGTCTTTGTTGTTAGTTTGGATTGATTTTCGAGTACCCTATTTAGTTGTGTTTCACTCATACTCGTTAGCTCCATAACAATTTTGACTTACAACTTGCATTTTTTTTATTTTTTATTTGTTAATGTCGAGTCTGCATTTTATTGATTTCTAATGAAACCTCCATACTTCTTATGTTTCTGAGCATTTATTGATGGAAGATTTCATCGAAATTGGTAAAAAGCTTCACCATGGTAATATCACTCTAACCCTCCTCTTTTCTTTTGTCTTGATTTGTCATGATTATTATTTTATACATTGAGGACAATGTTTGGTTTAGGTTTGGGGGTGTGGTTTATTAGATTTTTTATGACATTTTCAAAAATCTTTGAGTTTAAAACATATTTTACAATTAAACCAATCATTTTTGTGTTCTACTCAATCTCCATTGAATACTTAGATGATTATGGTAATTGTGTAAAATCTTCTTGAAAATGCATTTGAAATCCGAACTCTTGGTGAATAACATAAAATAAAAAAATAAAAAAAGAGAAAAAAAAAAAAAAAAAAAGGTTTTGAGTTCTCTTCAATTTTAGAGAATGATTTTGTTGCCTTTAATTTTGAGAAAACACATACTAGCACGTGTCACATAGTTACATTAGTGGAAAGCATGGTATTTGATATTATCCTTATGTTAGATGTATTTCGTGAGACTTTTCAACTCGACTTTTCGCGCACTATGAGCCAAGTCAACATGATTTGAAGTTGATTAGTGAGATATTGAACTAGAAAAACCTTAGAATAATAGTGGAGACTTTAACCCGTGTGAGTGTCGAGCCATTCTTTATTTTTTGAGGGTTATTAATTACACTCTAATTTTTCTTGAGTCCACATTATTTCGTTGATGATCTCATTATTCTTGATTTTCTTATTGATTGCTTTAAGAATGACATAAAAATTGAATCTTTCCACTAGAACTTCTTGCTTTATTTAGTTGAGATGTCCTAGTACTAACTAAAACTTATGAAGTGATACATGCATTTCTTTCTTTAAACCATTTTTAGCCTTTTAGCCTACCCAATAATAAATATTCATTTGCAGCCCTTTGAGCCTTTAGATAGCCTTTTCTTTGTTATCCCCATTCCCAATACCTACTCCAATCAAGGAGTAATACCTTTATTATTTTATCCTTACCCAATTTTCTGAGAATGTATATGGTGAGATATGTGTATGGAATGGGCAAATAAATTAAAAAAAAAAAAAAAAAAAAAAAGAAGATATTTTATGCGCCCTCGAAGTAAAAGTGTTGGATTGTATCAATGGGGAAAAGCGTATTAAAAAATAAAAAAAAAAAAAAAAAAAAAAAGCGATTGAAGAAGAAAATAATGAAGAAAAAGTTAATGGTGTACAACATTGATTTGTTCTTCAATGCCCTATGTTTTATTCAAGGGTGTATCCATTCTCAGAAAATCTTTGTATCCCTTTTGTCCATTATTGTTTGCCATAATCCAAGCCCCAATACAACCTAGTAAAGACCTGATTGATCTTAAGTGAAAGTTAGCTTAATAGATGTGGAGATTGAATAGGCAAGAACTATGATGTTTGGTTCAACATTCTTAAAAGTAATCAATATTCCGGTCCATGAGATCATATTCATTTCACTCTTTGAAAATTCCGTTTTTCATGATAATTATATGTGAGATGTTTGTATTTTCCATAGTATATTCTTATCCTCACATATAAACTGAGTGCCCAATCTCTGAGCGTTTCATTTCTGAGCGACATGAGAGAATTGTAGTCGAAACGTCTTTTCTAAAGGTTATCTTGTCACATCTTTACTATGAGATGAAGAGTTATGTTGATAAGGCTCCTCACACACACACTTCGAGTTGAGAATGATTATGAAATTCATTTAACCTTTAGATACTGTTAAATTATTGTACTCTATTGATATACTATTGTGACATTATTAGTTTGTTGTTTTTCTTGAATTATAGGCAATCAGAAAAATACTCTAAGGGAAATAAAAGGAAATGTTCATATGATTTGCATTATGTTTTTAGAAAATAGATTTTGTTTTATTGAGTCAGTAATGTTTGGGGGTAGCATTTCTGGAAACCCTCACGAGACTATAACTCGTCCTCTAGAGGTAATCTAGAGGTTTAAAGCCTTGTTGCACGTTAAGGTAAGTGCAACCGTGATTCCTACGAAAGTGAGTTAGGATTTTATTCTTTATTTTGTTTTGCTCGAGGACTAGCAAAATATAGGTTTGGGGGTATTTGATATACACGTAATTATTACGAGATATATCCCTTAATTTATATATGTTAGTGTTTCAATTAATATATTTTATTCTAATTATTTCATTTTTTATGTTTTTGTAGGAATCGGCGCGCGTGAACGATAAAATCGCATTTAAGGCGACAATTTGATAGAATTGTCGATTTATTGATTCTAGTGGTGGTACAAAAGAGTGGTTCACACATCTAAGCCCAAGCCCAGAAAACTAGAAACCTAAGCCCAGCCTAACAAGGAAATAGGGAAACCCTATTTAGGTTTCTCTCTTGCCTTCTCTTGGGAGGATCCTCTCTATTCCACGTTTTCTCTTCTCCCTCTCTTTTCCAGCCACCATCACTAACCTCCACTGGGCAGAGACCGAGCTCTCTCGCCACTAACCGACCACCACCTCGCACCCGTCACTGACCACCACCTCGCACAACACCGTGCGAGACAGGGCACCTCCCTGTTTCGCTCCCTGTTCCACCACCTCGCACAACATCGTTCCACCTCTCTCTCTCTCTGTCTCGCCACCGTCCAGCATCCCTCCTCTTCCCTCTGTCTCGCCGCAACCATCACCCGAGTTCATTGCCACCACCGCGCGTACAGTGAAGCCGCGAAACAGGGAACTCCTCCCTGTTTCTCTCCCTCGCAGCCGCCCTCCTTCCTCTTCCATCTCACTCCACCACCACCGAGACCTCGTCACCACCCTCCTTTGGAGCCACCACTTCCGCGACAGAGTCGCTACCACCCCGCGAGACATCAGCCGCAACAGGGAGTCCCTGTTCTTGTCCTCCTTCGCCGTTTTGGTTGTGAACCTTGTTTCCTCAACCTCTCTCTCTCTTCTTGCAGGTACAGGAACCGTTCAGGAGGCGAGGAAGGCCGCGAGGAGCTCGCGACGAGCGGCGGATCAGGCACGTCTCGCTGGAGAAGACGAAGAAGTTGCAGAGCGACTTTTCGCGCGGGAAAAAAAACCGTTTTTCAATTTGAAAAACGGTTGGAGCTAATTTGCACCCCGGAATTTACTAAGAGCCACCACAGACAATCTGAGCTCTTTTCCTCGGGATTCGTGCGCGGACAGGAAGTGATGGACTCCTCCATTGATGCTGTGACTACCACCACCATGAGTCACTAAACCCCACGCAAGGTGAAGAGGTGAACTCCTAGATGTAACGCACTAAATTAGTAATTGATTCGCTTTAAGTGTTCACGATGAATAATGATGTTTAATGATTATCACTTTTATTTAATATAGAAATTTATGTTATTTCAGTGAGAAGGATATCATAGATTTCTTCGTAGATTTTTAGTACTCCGGTGATTATTTTTACTTCTCCATATAAGCTTAGTCACGCTTTTCTTATGTGTGGAATGTTTAAGAATTAATTGATTCCGGTAGGTTGGTTATATGTGATCGTCATTTATTACGGTATCGTCTCCGGATATATCGTAAGTTTAAGATATCACATATGACAAACCTTTGTGTTTTCTTAGAAAAAGTGAAATCTGAACTTCATTTACATTAGGGTTTTCTAATGATTAAAAGATTATTTTTCCGATTACGTCGTTTGGGATGTGAAACACGTAGTTGAGTCATCATAGCGAATCAATATTAATTGGCGTGTGAAGTCTAGGAGGGATCCTTGAAACCTTGTGCTTTTCTCAAACTTAGTTTTCTTTAAATTAAATTCAATTTCGTGTTTTAAATTTGTTAGAATTTATTTTAGTTTCGCATAGTTTGTCTTCCTTAACCTTATTTTGTAGATCGTTTTTCCTCGTGGGATCGACACCCCATTCTTTACTGCAATTGACCGCGTGTATTGTTTGGGCGTAATCATCTCCTTAGTTAACAAACTATGATTTCCTGAGCTGTTTATGTTTCTTGTGTTCATTGGTATGTAGGAAGACTTATATGTTCAAGGAACTTTGGAATAGTTTGGGATTTTGCAGTGGTGGGAATCAATCATTGAGAAGCACAGACGGGTATGTTGATTTTGACTATTTTGGTTGACTTAATGTCTTAGATTTACAGGTACATATGTATAACACCTTCCTTTGTTCAACTATGATTATCATTTTCTTTGCTTTGAATATTAGCTTATCTTTTTGCCTTTCCTCTACTTTGAATTTTGCAATCAATTTACAGGTACATATGTATAACATCTTTTTGCTTTTTCTGTGCTTTGCATTTTCTCTGCTTTGAATATTAGCTTATCTTAGATTTACAGGTATATATGTATAACATCTTTTTGCTTTGAATATCCTTTTGCGTTGCAAGTCCAGTGACTAGGTTGCAATCAATTTCAGTTCTCTTTTCTCACCCTAACATTCTACTTGAATAGCTTTGGTTGTTATATTGTTTTTGTTATGTTCTTTGTTTACTTGTTTTGCAGGGCTGCTCCACTATGGGGTGTTATGAAGCACTTGTATCACAAAATTCCAGACATTGCATCGAAGAAATCTCAAAAGTATGGTTACCTGTTAGAGCAAGAGAAGTAAGCAGACTTTGTTTTCTCCTACTTGAAAATGCATGGATATTTAGTAACTGGACTCTCAATTGCATGGTTTTCTGCAGAGCTCTCAATTCATTGCCTGACCTCCCAGATTTCGAGTTGTCATTGAGACCCGAGGACTACAATTTGCCAGAAATGAATCCAGCATGGGATGGTGAATAATGGGAAATCAAAGTTCATACACTTAAAGAGCACCTCAAAGACGGGGAAGGTGGAACAAAAACAGAGTGAGATCGGACTGGCTTTGTTGTGATTGTAATATTGTTTTTTTGAAAATTTGGTTATGTCCATTGACAATTTGTAACAATTTTAATTTGTAATTTTCTTCTAGACCATGTATAATATTGATTTTGAAATGAAATTAAAGTTCTTAATGTATGATGATGATATCATATGAGTTTAGTTTAGTGTCGTTGTTTATATTTGATTTGAGTCTAAAAGTTGTAGTGCATATGTTGGATAAATTATCTGCACGCAATGAAAAGAAAACACTACAGGTTGAAAAATATGATTTTTATATGGTAAAAAAAATTTGAATTATCAAAGGGAATTTAGCGGCGGTTGCAAATCGTCGCTAAAAGGCAAAAAGTTGGATTGTTCATTGAATTTTGTCGACGGTTTATAAACGTCGCTAAATACAATTTAGCGACGGTTATAAACGTCGCTACATTAAACCGTCGCTGTATAGTATTTAGCGACGGTTATGCCAGCGGTTGCTTAAAACCATCGCTGAATGACCTAGTGACGCCTTTATTAGCGGCGGTTTTGTAACCGTCGCTGTTTTATTTAGCGACAGTCATAACCGTCGCTGTATACCTTTGGCGACCGTCGCTAAAATATAGTTTTCTTGTAGTGTGGTGATTAGGCATGTAAGTATGAATGATGAAAAAGTTTATCTTACAAAAATGTTGGTGCACGTGTTTGGGTTGGGAGATAAAAGACGACTCAAATTCTTTTTAGGATAACCCATCCAATGGCATAGAAAGCAACCAAACAACACACCTACGTTTAGGGATGGCAACGGGGCGGATTGGGGCGGATTTGAGCAAACCCATCCCCGCCCCGCTGGGGATTTTGGGTCCCCGAAACCGCCCCGGATATCCGTTTATCATTTTTTTTAAAAACCATCCCCGCCTCGAGCGGATAGGCAGATATCCGCCCCACCCCATTTAGCCCAAAAAAAATAAAAAAATCAAATTCGAGAAGAAGAAGAATGGAGTATACTCTCCAACTCTCCTTCAGATCCCTCCCTACCCCTTGGAGACGGCGACATAGCCACCGTCCTCCTTTAGATCCCTCCCTTCAGATCTCTCCCCGGAAACCCTAGAAGCACCAATAAACCAAATCTCCTTCAGACCCCTCCCTACCCCTTGCTTGAGATCCCAATGTCAGGATGAACCTGCTTCAAGACCTTGAAGATGTAGATCTTATAAGTCTCAACGCTTTTCTTCGTTCGCTTCTTCTTTTTGTCGGAGGAAGCAGCGGCTCCGCCTTCCTTCGGGAGCTTCTTCCCGGCCTTTGATTTCTTCTCCCCTGGGGCTCCTCTGCTACAACAGACTTTTTCTCATAGCCACACGAGTTTATCCCTAACTCTTTGAAGCTTTTTCTTTGTTCCCTTTAGCCACTTTTTCTCTGTCAAAAAGAAAAAAAAAATGTCATATTTTATTTTCCCTGTTGTTCCCACTTTTTCTTCACTTTTTCCATGTTGCTCATTAAAGGCCCATAGGGGTACCACCAAAAAGAAAACAAAATGATATATATATATATATATATTCCTTTTAAAGGGTTAGGGGTATTTATGTAAATTTCACACTTAAACATTCACAACCGTCTCTCTCACGAATCTCTCAACAAATTAGTTTTTCTCAAGCATTCTCTCATGGATTTATTTGGAAATGATTTCAGTATCTAATCTTGATTTGGTTTTATTTGAAAAAGACTTCGGTGTCTAATCTTGATTTAGAAAAGATTTCGGTATTCACTTAGGTGTAGAGATTTGATTTAGTTTGTGTCTTCTTTACAAAAAGGGAAGCAAAAATCAGAGGGAAAAAAAAAACCATGAAGCACCAGGTATTTCCATTTTATTTTTTTTGGTAAAATTATTTTCACTGATTATAAAGTGGTTTATGTTTTGCATTTCTATGATGATTTAATGATTTTAGTGTAAATTTATTGCTCTTAATTTGATGCTTAAATTTATACTCTTAATTTATTGCTCTTAAATTTATTATACTTCCTTAATTTCCTTCTAGCACGTTTCTACTATTAATTAAGATAAATTTGATTCCTTAATTTATCTTCTAGCACGTTTCTACTATTATACTTCCTTAATTTATTCTACTCTTAATTTCTTGCTCTTAATTTTCTTAATTCTACTATGGGAAAAAATTCAAACTTTTCTTTCTTCTTTCACCGCAGGCTCTGTCCATGAAAAAAAAGGTATTTGGGTCAAACTCTATCACATATAGAGTTCTACCTTGAATCAAACTTTATAGAGTTTTGTATGTTGATCATTACTTGAACAACAAATACAATTACTGATCATTACCGCATGTTGATCATTACTAATCAAACTCATCTTACAATTACTAATCAAATCTCTTAAATCAAATCCTACAATTACTAATTCTAAATTAGGAAGTATCTTGAAATGATATAGTTCCAAATGGAGAGAAAATCCTACAATTGAGAGAAATCCTTAACTGGTTTAATTCTACAAAAAAAAAGTATCTTATGTTTTGTGTTTGAGTGATATAAGTAATATAGTTTTTATTGTCATCATAACAGGGGCGACGAGCAAGTAATATAAGTGATAGCAAGTATCTTATGTTTGGTGTTTATATTCGCTATGGACTTATTCAACTTATCATTTGTCAAACAATTCATATTTTCATATTCAGTTTGTGTTTCCATCATTGAGTATGATCTTATATATTTAAGCGTCATTATGTATGAATTTTTTGTGCTTCCATTACTGGGTATGATCTTATATATTTTAAGCATGGTTTTTTAATGGTATTTGCACCAAGCACCAAGTGTTTTTGCACTAATGTTTTGATGCTTAAAACAATGTCACTTTTAGTCTCATTTACTTGAATTTTGTAAAAAAACAAAAAACAAAAAACAAATGAGTTGTTTTGTTAGTCGAGCTACTTACATTCTGGATTGGTCTATGGGTTTCAATGTGTGCGATAATGTCTTTGAACCCGGATTAAAATAGGCGCCGATATATGGTTATCTGACTGCCGCTTGGAGCCCATAATATTGCCAACAAAAGATTGCTTGCCACAAATACATGAATTGTTATATAACATGTATGTAGCATTATTTTTCACTTATCAGTTTCGAAAATAATATCAATGGTTTAGCAGTTAACGTCTGTAGCATTTCCTTTCACTTATCAGTTATATAACTAATTTTTGAGTGGTGTTAATGGTTCACTCATTGATCAAAGGTTGTTTTGATTTGTTGTTTTGATAACGATGGGATGATTATGATTTTTTTTACATAGGTTGACTGAGGAAAAGAAGAATTCGGACATGGTGATTTCGAAAAGGAGATGGGGAACCTTATGGTGTGTTTTACTTATAATGGTATGCATGTTTATCTTTCTTTTTTTTGCAATTTCATATTTTACAACGTGTCAGTGATTTTCCTTATTTGTATTGCATTTTAGTTTGATTAATGGTATGCATGTTTACATGTAATTCTCTTCTTTGTTGCATTTAGGTTGATTAATGGTATTGCATTTTAGGTTGATTAATGGTATGCATTGATATTCACGTAATTATTACATAATATATCCTTTAATTTATATATATTAGTGTTTCAATTAGTATATTTTATTCTAATTATTTTATTTTCATGTTTTTGTAGGAATTTGAGCATGAACGATGAAATCGCATAAAGGCGACAATTTAAGGAAATAATATATTAATTGGTCGATTCTACTGGTGGTACAAAGTAGAAGGTCACATACTTAAACCTAACCCAAACAAACCTAGGTCCACCTAATTTAACCTAAGCCCAAGCCCAAAAAGCTAACCTAAAAACCCAAGCCCAAGAAAATAGGAAAACCCTATTTAGGTTCTCCCCTTTTTGGAGAAAATCTCTCTTCTTCTACGTTTTTTATCCTCCTCTCTTTTTCCAGCCACCACTCCTCCCCTCTCCTCCTTGGCAGAGACATAGGGACCTCGTCTCTCACCACTAACCAACCGCCATCTCACTCCACGTCCCTAACCTCTCTCTGACAGTGTACCTCATCCCGCCTCACCTCGCCATCACCACTTAAACAAACCCACGCACCACCTTGCCGCCAGCCATCACCACCACCCACTCTCTCGTCCTTCTCACTGGTTCCCTCTCTCATGACCACCATCGCAAGCGGCACACCAGCTCGCGCACCACCACCGCGACAGGAGCAGAAACAGGGAGCACCGCCCCTATTTCTCTCCCTCATTTTTGTTCTCTTTCGCGCCTCTCTCTTTGTTCTTCCATCTCTCTCTTTTGCAGGTACCGACGATGGTCGGAGGAATAAAGGAGCTCGCGAAGAGTGCGGCTTGCTGGAGACGAATACCAGAGGAACGCGCGATTTTTGGCGGGATGCGTGTTTGTGCTGAGATGGATTCCACAAACACGCACCCTACGGTTCTGCTTTGTACCACCATAGTGCATTTGTAGTTTGTTTCTCGGGATGCGTGTTTGTGCTGAGATGGATTCCACCTATACCAGTGCTGTGACCACCGCCACCATGATCTTCTAGACCTCGCGCCGAGGCGAAGATGAAACCACAGGGTTTCCTAGAGTTTGTTGTATTTGAATTTATTGTTTTCTATATACTTGAACGTTAAACACAATTGATTTCTAATTTTCAATAATTTATTTTCACTAATTATATCCGGATTAATTATCTAGACTAGTCAGTAGTTAGAAGTACCCTTTATTGATATTCAAAGCCTGCTTTAATCAATTAATTTGAATCTGTGATTGTGTGTGTCATAAGAAGACATGCAATGTTAGGGGTTTAGAATTAGTTAAAATAAACCTGTGATTGTGTGTGCTGTAAGAAGACATGCAATGCTAGGGGTTAATACATTTGCTGAAATCAATTGTGAACATAGATTAATCTTTAGGTTAGTCATGTTAATTCTTGAAAACAATAATTTGGATTACACAAATCTCGAAGAAACTATGGTGGATTCGATGTCTCGGTCCCCTCTCTATCATCTTATTAGTTTAATTTTAGTTGTCAATTTCATTTTCTTAATTTAGTAATTTTCATCTGCTGTAACCCCCAACTCTAAATTAGTTCAAATAAGTCTTAGAATTCGACTGTCTCGTCAATCCTCGTGGGGTCAACCCGTATTTGCCACTGTCTACCAGTTAGACAGTCGTGCACTTGTGGTATTACAAGTAGGGTTTATTAGCTTATTAATTTAGGTTAATAAAAACTCCATCATGCATGTTTACAAGTAATTCCGTTCTTTGTATTGCATTTTAGGTTGATTAATTTCTTTGATTAACGTGTCAGTGAATTCCCTTCAATTTCATCCATGGAAAAGATGTGAAATTAAAGGGTTAGTGTATAGGGTAAAATGATTACAAGTAAGTTTGAAGCCGACTTTGTAGTAGTTCTTATTTATGTTGGAATTTGATAATTTGTTTCTTCTATTTTGTATAAGAAAAATATACAACACTCAGAGAATGTTTCTAAATTTTTCAAGTTGTATGTTAAAAAAAATTTCAGGGTAATTCGCGAAAATTTTGTTTATATCATTTTGAAAAAAAATACCAATGGTTTAACAATTAATGTATGGAGCATTTCCTTTCACTTATCAGTTATATAACTAATTTCTAGGCAGTGTCAACGGTTCACTCACTGATCGAATGTTGTTTTGATTCGTTGTTTTGTTTAACGATGCGGTGAATATGATTTTTTTTACATAGGTTGATTGGAGAGAAGAAGAATTCGGACGTGGTGATTGAGAAGAAGAGATGGGGAACCTTATGTTGTGTTTTACTTATAATGGTATGCATGTTCATCTTTTTTTTGGCAATTTCAACTTTTACATGTCAGTGAATTCCCTTCTTTGTATTGCATTTTAAGTTGATTAATGGTATGCATGTTAACAAGTAATTCCCTTCTTTTTATTGCACTTTAGGTTGATTAATTTCTTTGATTAACGTGTCAGTAATTTCCATTCAATTTCATCCATGGAAGGGATGTGGAATTAGAGGGTTAGTGGATAAGGTAAGATGATTACAAGTAAGGTTGAAGCCGACATTTGTAATACGGGTAAAGTCGTCATGTACCCCCGTAACGTTTGTAAGACTCTTTTTGATAAGTAATAAAGGTCTGGCATCCCATAGTTGCCCCTCCCCACTGGAGGTTAATTTAAAAAAAAAAAAAAAGCCGACATTTGTCGTAGTTCTTATTTATGTAGAAATATGATCATTTGTTTCTTCTATTTTGTATGAAAAAAATATACAACACTCATAGAATGTTTCTGAAATTTTCAAGTTGTGTGTTAAAAAAATTTCAGGGTAATTTGCAAACTTTTTGTTTATATCAAGTATGTTTTAAACAATCGATTGAGTTGCTGCATGTTATAGCTAATAAAACTCTTTTTTGGAGAATAAAAAAGGAAAATGAAACTAAATAGTGACTTTAGTTTGAGTTAAAAAACAGGTTGCCCTACCGTAAAAAGGTTACAAATGAATTCATAAACAACTGCGCTTCTATTCATTTACATAAACGAAAAAGATACAAAACAGGTTGTGAATGAAGTTCACAAACAAATGAGTTCATGCAACACTTAGAGAATGTTTCTGAAATTTTCAGAAGTAACCGCTTTCACGGTTTTAAAAAAAATCGGGGTAATTGGCAAAAATTTCAAGTATGTTTTACACAATCCCTTGAGTTGGTAAGTGATCAAAGAATATTTCAAGTATATTTTATACAATCCCTTGAGTTGGTAAATTTTTTAGCTTATAAAAAATGCTTTTGGGAGAATACATATATAGCATAAACAAATGAGTTCATATATAGCAAAGTCCCTAAGCTGCAATCTAAAGGCATAAATTATATATGTCTATGAAGTGAGAGTGTAGATAATTCAAATTGGTTTAATTTTTGAGTTTCTAAGAAAGGGTATATGTTATGGAAAGCCAGAAACCATTGAGAGTGCTTACCTCAAAACGGTGTATCTCATTAATTTGGAAAGTTTTAGAACAGAGGTTCAAATGATCCCTTCCGATTGTTCTTTATTCACTTAGTTCTTCGAAATACAGAGCAATCTTCATTTGGGTTCCTCTTCAGTATGAATCTTTACTAGGGCTCTCTACTACTATATATGCTATATGATTGATATTTTTAATGTTCGGTGAGATTAATAAGGGTAAGTTCAATACTTGGATTACTGTTCTTGAATTCTCCAAATTATACTGTATAACTATTGCAAAAAACACATAAAAGAAATTATCCTCTCAGTTGAACTGAACCTAAAAAAGTTAGTGTCCCAATTGAACTGGACCTAAAAAAAGAGGTATTGCAATAATTAAATAAGTAAACTTATGTTTAAATCTCATATATTCACTACCTCAGCAGTTGTTTGGTTTTCACTATAGATGGATTCTGACATCTTGATTTCATTTATTTCAGTGATAACTTCTTCAACATAATAGGGACGCCCAGTCTCATAACTGAAATTGAAGATTCCTGCATTCTAGCACGTTGATTACTCAGGTTGGTGTTTGTTGATAGCTTCATTATGCCTTTCACTAGCTTCATTATGTAGCTTCTATTTTTTTTTTCTAATTAATCCAATGTGTTAAAAGTGTAAAAATTCACAAATGGGGAAGAGGTACAAACTTATTAAATTTCACGAAATTTTCCTTTGATGAAACATACCTTTATTTGAGTCAACATTTTGTTTTCCTTAACTCTGCAGGTTTAATTACTGAAAAAAAAAGTACTTTCATAGTAAGGTGTTCACACTTGAAATTGTATGATGTTCATAGTATGCGGTGATACATAAAAACGATCACATCCCTGAGCCATACAAGTGTCATGATGATCTCAATGACTTATGGGCCCCAGCATCAGCCCAACACTGATCTAGCCCAAGTGGTTCTAAGCCCGGCTAATCCAGTCCGCCAGACGCACCCAAACTCTTACAACATGCTCGACTCACACGTCTCACATCTATCCTCAATACCTGTAAGTCCTATTAAGGCAAGTATCCCGAGGATCAGCTTCGGATAGGCAACTACAGTAGCTTTTTGTTTCCAACTAGGAAGCAAATACCAGAGTACATTCCACACAGGAAAACTCCCTTTTACGGATTTCTCTTGGATTAGGAACTATCTCCCGTGTATCTAGGATCACAGGACTAACAAAAAACTTTCCTCATACAACACGACTTCTAATTAGATAATGATCTCCACGAAGATCCTCTTCCTAAACTATGCCTACGATGGCCTGGTAGAACCAAGACTCCTGCACTATAAATAAGACATGAGGTAGTATGCTACGAATTCCCTGTTTACAACATTACGCCTTCCTCAGATTCTTGTTTGACTTTAGCATCAGAGTGCAATCGGCCATCACAACGGTGGTCTGTGTCTCACGTGCGTTACTTGTGCAGGTCAGCGAGACTCGGTCAAAGCAGGGAGCGGAAAACGACTGCATCAGTATGAAATCAATATGATGTTCATAGTATGAAATCATTTGTTACGATTCAATTGTTTTCTTCTTTTGTTTATTTTCATATTCATGCTATGACTCATTTTTTTTTTACATGTACAATGTGATTTATTGACATGTACAATGAGACTTCAATGTTAGGATATCCCTAGCATACATTTGTATCCATTTGCATACATTAGAATACATTGTTGAATATCCTAGCATACACTTGTATACAGTGTGATTTACACAGTTGATCTCTTGGTGTCTCTCACGCAAGGGGTTTAATTTTTGTTTCATTTTTAGCCGTTTCTCACGGATCTCTCAGCAGACTTCAGTTTTTCATCATTCGCTCAAGCATTCGATTTTTAGCATTCTCTCAAGTATTCTCAATGGTTATTAAAAGGATATTAAAAAGATGAAAATCCTCAAAGTTAGGTCGACTTTCGAGTGATTTTTCAACACAGTTAAAGCCATGAGAAACACGATAGAAAGATAAGTCGCGATGAAAATAATTAACACTGTACGGTAGTGCCAACGACACGGGGAATACCCTCGTTATATATACAAAACATGATGGTGTTTGGGGTGGGAGATAAAAGATGATTGAGATTTAACCAAATATATGAATCTAACGGATCACATAGAACTCAAAGCATCAAGAATGTATGGGTTCAATTCCCATACCCCACCTTTTAAATGGTTGTTCACATTCGTACAATTCTCTCTTGATGAGCGAACAAAGCATTTGACTAAGGATTTTCAAAATACATTTTTTTAATTGTATAACAAAGTTGGTTTGCGTGTTGTTAGATAGTATTCTACCACGAGTCTTGACTTAGGTGATAACTCAATAGTTTGCTTTGATATTTTTAAATTACATTAAACAGTTATAATGTATTTGCTTATGTTGATAACAATTAGCTTGTTTTTCTTTTATAAAAATTATATTTTTTTATTTTTAATTTTTACATGAAACCTCTATAATGCACCGTGTTCATTTACATTCTTTTAGGTATTCCTCATTTTCTAGTACCCTCCCTTAATTGCTTTCTATTGTTTACTTATGCATCTTCTTCCTCATCAAACCATATGTGGTCATTAGACTAACAGGAAGTTAAAAGACAGATTTAACAGTCATGTACGAAATTGAAAGTTTTATGAGGTTCAAGTGCTTTTTTAGCGTGTAGGACCAATCTTGCCAAACGTTGGTTCACAATGTTAGATTGGCACTGGCTGATTCACAGTACACTACACATGATTATAGTTTACGCCAAACTTGACCCATACTTATAACTAAAAGTTAAACTAAAATATATATAAAAAAAAATTGGTTACAAGAAAGAAAATAAAAAATAAACCAAGTGAAGTGGAAAAATTGTTGACGCAACTAGTTCAATAATTGGGATGGCAAACTTGACATGCTTCCACCCCACCAGTTGCTCTCAATTCATTGTTTCAATCCTCACCGTTCATCGCATTTCTAGACGACACCACCGGTAGATGGACGGATCTGATTTGTCTAGAAAACGTTTGTTTAAAAATACCGCACACACTCACCATTCGAATACGACTTCATCTTCATCTTCATCTCTTGGTTTGCAGTTGTTCGCTCGACAACTTATCAGATTTCGCAGACGAGAGAAGTTCACTTTGAAATCAAGGTTAGTGAATGCTACTTAACCTTCTAGTCTTGTTTCGTTCGTTCGTTCGTTCGTTCAAATCTCATGCTTTGTGTAATTTTTATTTTCATTCAAATCGAACAGTTGATTTATCTGTTTGATTGATTGTTAATGGTGATTTTACCTTCTCTGAAGTTTAGAATCAAATGCGAGGTCTCTGAATTGTTTTTATGGTTTCTGAATTTCATCTACATGCTCTGCAATCCTTGTGTCACACACTAACTGTTTGATTTAAGTTCTGTTAGGGAAGAAAAACATGCACAATCTGTCTGTCAATGTGATGTGAGGTGATGAGCTGTTTACAGATATTCTGAGTAATTCAAAATGTGATTGAGGTTTGCTAATGCATCACATCATGTAGAGTATAACTTGTGGGCATGCGCGCTTTTATTAGATTAATTTTCTTTTTCTTTTCCTTTTTATGAAAAAGTTCACACAGATATAATTCGAAATTCGTCAGTCCTTACTCCAATTGAATTAGTTCCAACTAATCAAATACGAATGGTTGGAACGTTAGGCCGTGTTTGGTTGAAGGGGAAAAAAACAAAATTCATGGGAAAATAGTGATAGAAGGGTAGGGAGAAGTGAGAAAGAAGGAAGACTATTCTGTGTCACTTCATATATGTAGAAAGCAGGGGCGGATCCAGGATTGCAGACAAAGGGGGGCAAGAAAATATGTAATATTTCCAAGAAATTTCCTCGGTATACAGCATAAAAAATGTCCTTTGTGTAAGAAGTTTCCAAGAAATTAGTAAAGGCATCAAAGTTTGTTTCTTTTTTTCTGGGTTCTGTTTAACTGATGGAGATATACAACATAAAAATTTCAATTTTTCTGTACATTGCAAACAGGCTATGTATGTCACTATGTGTGTAGTGTGAAATGTGTACATGTGGTGTGTATGGGGTGTGTTTGTCTTTGAGTGTGAGATTGATTGCTTAGTAACATTTTATGTAGAGCATTTTTGTTTGCTTTTATAGAAAGACCATTAAGGCTTATTGTGAGATTGTTTTCAAGAAGGATGAGATTGGCTTGGAGATATTTCATATTGTACTGCCTGCTACAATAGCTTTAGCAGCTGATCCAATTGCTTTTTTGATTGACACAACATTCATCAGACATGTAGGTTTGTCATTGTTTCTTCTTTTCTTGTTAGTTGTAATATTAGATGGAGAATCTCCGAATCGGTTGACATGAAAAACTATATTAAATTCAAGAATTTAGGTTTCAGAAATTCATCGAAATTTTTATTGCAAGACCAGGGCATAAAATCAACAAGTCGGAGATGGAGAAATAAGAACATCAAACAAACTCACCCGTTTCAGACGGAGATGAAGAAGAACTGAAGAAGATATCGCAAGACGCAAGCGCAGACGCAGATACAAGAGGCTCGGTTTCTCTTGCGATTGGGATCTATGATGTTTTTTTTATAAGTGGGAGCAATATGAAATTTCAAAGGGGGCAATATAAATTTTCAAAGGGGGGCAATAGTGAAATTTTAACTACTTTAATGGATTTTTTACAAAACCTAAGGGGGTCAATTGACCCCCTTATCCAAGCAGTGGATCCGCCCATGGTAGAAAGTATAAATTACATGTGAGATAGTTGAGTAACTCACTGTATAGGATTTTTATTTTCTAAATCTCCTTCACTTCTTCTTATTTTACTACTATTATTACCATTAGATTAACAACAGTCTGTATATGATATAACAGATCACGCTAAAGAGCTAGATGTGTTCGTCCCTGGTTGATTATTAAGTATTATAATCCAGTGTGAGCATGGATTGTTTAGGCAAAAAAACTGTTAATGCCTGGTGCTTAGGTTATTAGGATTGATCAAAACAAGAATTCATCTTTATCAGATAACTGGTCAACTTCAGGTTTTAGACTGTGAATCAATCAGTTCTGATTGGTCAGACCATAATCAATGCACATTGTATTAACCATCTGAACAGTCTTCAACATTGAGGCGTATCAGAAAGATGAAAATGTCTATGGTTAGGCTGTGAACCACATTACTCAAGTCCCATTCGAGATTATCAAGTCCCTTCATTGTTAAGAGATATTATGTTGGATTCCGTTGTTATGAACTTATGATATGCTTTTCATTTTAGGCTAGGGAAATATGTTCGTTATATCACACTGGTTTGGAGATTTGAATGTTATCATTTATTTTTCTTTTGTATGACCAACATGTGCTAATTTTGTAATATTGTTGTGGCTGCATGTTGTAACTACTAATCTCGTGTCTTGTCCCCCCTCCACTTGTTATTACTAATTCTTTGTAAATCTCCCAGTTAGTTTTGTCGAATCTACAAAAATGGTTGCATTTGGAAAGAAGATGAAGGAGAGACAAATTCAAGAATGGAAAGGGTGAGTTGTCATACAATTCCTATCAAATTTTCATTGTAAATAGTTTGTTGGACAGTACCTGGAAAATCATTTGATTCTATGTTTTTCCCTTTGAACTTTCTGGATGATCTTCTCTATTGTTATATTAGAAGGAAATTTATTAGCTTGCAGGGAATCCAAGTTTGAAGGTTTCATTTTTGTCATTTTACTTCATAAGATATGAGAGTGCAAGAACACACAACTGTATGCTCGATGCACTTACTCAGTAAACGGGATGTTTCCTGTTTATATAATCATTAATTGTTGCATCCATAGCATGACAACCAATAATGATATTCGAAGATCTTGGAAAACAGTAAATCTATGTCAAATGACAAGAATCGGTAAATGAGAGCTATGTTTCTGAAAGTTTTCACTGATAGATTACTTGACACAAAATGCACATGATTATATGCAGAAAACATGAGAAATTTTGAGCTTATTCAGATTAAGTTATTTATGTCAAGGTTTCGGAAGGGATTCCTTTTGTGTTGCATGTGTATATGGAGTAATCTATTATGATAGGTATCACTAGCAGTCACTTTCCATTCTGATTTCATTTCTTTGTTTATTCTGTTTCACTAGCAGTTTCTTGTAACGTTCCGATACTATATGATTTTTTCCCCTTAATTATGATATTTGGAGTTTAGGAAACAATAAGCTCTAGGAGCATCTCTACTTGTTAGGGAGTGGGAGATGGGAAATATGTACATATAAACAAATGTGTTACAAAGTCTAAAATGGGAGGAGTGTTGGTAAATGTAGATTTACCAAAAAAATTAATTCACTTATTTTATTATTACAAAAGAACCATACAAGATGTTAAATGAGATCGGACACAACAAAATCATTGCTATAAAGAAATTTTGTGACACTGTAGCAAAGATGGGGTAAGTCACATTGAAGAAAAATGGAGCATTTGGAGCTTTGGCATTGCCCCAAATATCTTAGATGCACAGATGCAAGCTATGCCTAAATGGGAAGAGATATATATACAAAGGAAGGGATAAGTTTGTCAGATGAGGGGAGCCAAAGCTTTGTGGTGATGGTTAGTAAATGAAATGACCTGCGCTAGTCTCTTAGATATTGAAATCGTGAACATTATACAAGGTGAAAATGAAGGTATTGAGCAATGCATCCATAGACAAAATGGAAGTAAAAAGGTAATAGGGAGGAAAAATCACTTGGATCACTTTTTGGAAATCAAACCGATTCCCCAGCGTCCATTCCCCTAGCTAGAGTTAGATCATTGTCCTTGTAGTGTATGTCTATGTCCTATGGCTATTCCTTTGTGATGTTATGGTATAATTGTGGCTTTGTTACCCGACATTTACACACAAGCTATATAATCCTAGCTGCACTTCCATTGATATGTGAAAAGATTGACCCTGTCTACAAGTTCGATCTTGTAGAGAGATTGACAATGTACCATGGTATCATAGCATTGGTTTGAGTTTGCTGCCTAAATCTCATTTTGGGTCCCTTTTGAATACATGTAGTTTCTTCGTTCCCTTTCCATCTTTGATACAATCTTCATGGTATGGCTGACTCTCCTCTCCCTCGTAGATTAAGCTCATTTGCAACTATATAGCAACTTCAATCAAAGAACCACCATCTCTTTAAACCTAAGTTTTATCTTACGGGGGTGTTCACCATTCTTATTACTTAGTACCCGGTGGGGGAGGGTTGCTTCAGAACCTATGCTTCTTATTAGAAGCGAATATTAAAAAAAAGATATTTAAAGTGGTCCACTTCTAATTAAGAACCCAAATTCTGATCAGAACAGAAACTAACACCACCTTAGTAATGGAAAATAACATATAGGTGACTTGGAACAAAAGAATGTGGGACTAAAAGACTAAACCTCATACAAGAGACACCCAGATCAGGTGCACTGACATTATTATTGAAAAGTAAGACTAAATGCTTTAATTGGTTTCACAGAGTTTGTAGTTGGAAATGGCCCTAGTTGTTTAACATTGCAATTCTCTCTTCAACCAACACACATGCATGCATTAACAAGACACACACACCGACATGACTTGTATTGATTGCAGAGCTTACTGAATGAATATTCATCATTCATTATATTATTTCCACAATGATCTATTTAAAGAGCATAAGATATTTGTAATGTGCATTTAATTTGGTTATTTCCAGATTTTACATCAACTACAAGCTAATGAAGAAGAAAGTTAGGCATTATGCTCAGCAAATTCAAGTTGGAGCACAAGATCGCCGACATGTCCTAAAGGAATTTTCTAAGATGCTGGATGATCAGGTATTGCAGATTTGTTTACAAATAATGGTAACTTTTACATAATGGCTAATATTAATATGTTTTATATTATAGCCATTTAATTGACATGATATACATACAAAGATGTACATATATGTATGTGTGCGTATGTATGGATGGATGTAACCACAAAAACATATACATGTCTACAGATTGATGCCAAAGGTGTGATGGCTCAGTGGTTGAGCAGTGGCGGATGGTATCACTAGGTCACAGGGTCGATCCCAGCCGGCGGCATCTGGGGATAAGGGATAAAAAAATAAAAAATCTACTGATTGATCCTTAATTTGGGGTTTCTCATAAATCCAGAGACTTAAAACCTTCTTATGATTACTACTGATGAATTTATGTTGAGGGCATGTCATATGCATTTGGACTTTGGTGAAGATAAGTATCTCCAATCTCATGAATTGTTAGAAGATAAAGAGAAAAGTGAGAACGGAGATGGAAGTAGGGCTCCTCCCAAGATTTTTTTTTTCATTTTCGGTATGATTTGGAACCATCTTCTAGGCAAAAAGAGGTGTGATCATTTTCTTGTTGACAGGGATACATGCATGAGTTTCTGCTTCATAAATGAATCACAAGATCATATTTATTTATGGTGCAATCTTACCCAAAAGGTTTAGCATTTAGTTCATGAGTAGCTTCAGGGTGCTTTCCTTCAAGTGGTAAGGGGGAATGACAATTGGAATCTACCTCCCTATGAATATCTTTGGATATTTTCATTGGAGATTTTTTAGAGGATGGTAGTCAAGGCGTTGAGGCGAAAGCAACGCAAGGACCCTTTTTACTGCAAATATGTCCTTCAAAACTCTCTTGATATTAATATACATGAGGTGGAACAATGGAGATCACATTTTTCTTACCCTTTTATCCATTGTTTCTCTTTTTTTCTCTCTCTCTTATCTCTGATTTATTGGTTTACTTAGTCACATAGTTTCATAGGCTCTTAAGCTGAACATCTTGAAAATTGTAACACCTTTTTTCTTTGAATTGCGTGTAGAACTGATATTAGGGAATTGAAGGTATAATGGGAAATAAGTCAAAACACTTGGAAGTTAGCTTGGACAGTAACTTCCCCTTTTTTCCAATTGAGTACGCCAAGGGTAGACTGCCTTGAAAGATAAGGAATAACCTTATCCACTTCATTACAATCTAAATCTAGCTCCAGAGATTAGATCTACAAGCAAGAAGAGCAAAACTCTCCCAAACTTTCTGTTCAAACTTAACAACCAACTCAAAATTGAGAGCATGAGAACTTATATAGGCTCAAAACATAAAGTGAAAAACACATACCCTGTACATCAACACTTCCATGAAAGAAAATTGTAAAAAGGAAAAGAAATTGTTGAAATTGCCGGAAATAGGACCTAAGAGCAATTTCAAAATGTTGAGATCGATTAGAGCAAGGCGGTTTTCATGATGCTCATAGACCCTTACAAAGTAGACATGATCTCAAATAGTTGAAATTGAGTTTGAGCTTATGTAGTAACAATGTAGGGTTGTGCACAATTTAGTTCGAGTCTTTTTTTTTTTGAGAAAATATCAACCACTTTGTAAACCTAACCAACTGAGTATCTTCTCATGTCAATCGAAACCGAACTGACTTTAGCACTACTAAACCAACCTGAATTGGCCGGTTTATAAATTATTTTCCTCAAAATATGTATTTGATTCTATTGGGTTTTAGTTTTAACATTCGAACCGGCCATGGAAGAACCAAATTGAAATACACGTCAGTTGAGTTGATATTTCGTTCCTTCATGTAAACCTACAATTTTTGGATCTTGGAAATTGATATATCTTTTGGTGTTTATGGTTTCTTGTCATTTTCTTGAAGAGGCGTAAATCTGGCTTCAAGGCTCGACTATTAATAATAAGAAAAATAATTAATTAATTAACCAACTAAATAAATAATTGGGGTTCAAATGACTCATGAGCTTTCTCGATCAAATAGGATGGCAATCAGGGCAAATTTTGACCATATCCGTCCGAACCTTAGAAATCGAGCCTCCGTAGCTGCCTCGACCCGGGCTTGATATTATTCGGGTTTCCCCGCCCTCACCCCGATATTAGGATGATTTTGTCCATTTGAATGAGGATAATCAATTATACTTTGGTTTTAAAAAAATGTGGGACTAAACATTTCCAACTCAAAACAAGAAGGCTTAGTTCTACATGGGCTAAGGGAACACTACAACTCAATAGCAAGTCTATGAAAGTATTCCATGGATGAGGATCATTTACAGTGTATATACACAATGAATATTGAAAATAGACCCTGGCGGTACTCAGAGATCCGATGGCTGATATCTCCATACTTGAGCCCGCCCCGAATCCAAATCGGGTCTTGGTTCTCGTCCTCGACCCGCCCTGAAACCGTTTATTGACAGCCCCATTAGGGGCGGCATGGGGTAGGGATCCGAGAAGTTGGATATAATTGCCAACCCTATGGCTAGCTAGGCCCAATACATTAGCACAATGTTACGCTGCATCCCTGCTCAACCCACTTAACCTTAGGTAGTACAACCCACTCAAAATCTGGCTTTAAATCCCAAACTAACCCACAATTTCTTTTTAGGGTCATTACAACGACTTCTTATAAAAGAGTCATTGTGCAATGGCTCTTCGGTGAGGTGGAGAAATTTAATACCCTTCTCACCCCACTCCAGTCCTTGCAAGAGCAACTCCACTCCTCTTTCCTCAAAGCTCTCTAGTCACGTTGTTCCTCAGTCTCTTTCTAAATCCTCTCTCTAAGTCTAAGCCCTGAGACCCTTTGATCCATAAATGCTTAAAATCCAAACCTATCTAAGATACAGTTACACTACCCAACTCAACTTGTGCCGGCCAGATCAACTCCTATTGTAAGTGTAGCAGGATCATCCTCATCACAACTGTTGGAGACAAAGTTTATGCATTCCCTTATTTATAGCCAAGCTCCTAAATGAAGGACTCAGGTTGAGGGCGTTTTTGGCCATTTGAGATTGCATCACTGTATCATCCCATTCCATCTATCTTATAAAGCGAACACATGTCTTTAGAAACTATTCACAAAATTTAGGTATTCAGAATTTTGGGTGGCTTGATCCTACAATTTCGGTCGTCAAGCAAGTAGCCACAATAAATCTAATGTGGGACTTATTCTAAGCTATTTCACAAGCCCACCACTTATGTATATCCAAATCAACGGTGAATGACAAAACTGTGAAGAAGTTATGCAAACACATTTTCTCTGTGTGACACCTCAAATTGCAATGAGGATGTGGTGGCTATGACTAGAAAGGTGCCTAACCCAAGATGAGGTGATGGTTGCATCGGAATTTGTCACACAACATTTAACTTGTCTTCCAAGTTAAGTTTTTTGAAATGTGTGTCTGCACTCTTCTAAGACTGAGGCTTTTTTAGCTGGCAAAGCTTGTGATGTTTCACAAGTCTCGGTCGGGTTCAAATCTTACCACGATAAATAAACCTCCATGGGATGGTAAGATGGGGAGGATTGTGACATCTTGAAGCTTAAGAAGGGCTAGGTGGTGCGGTGGAAAGGCGCCTAACCCAAGACAAGGCGATCATCACTGCTCAGTTCATCAACACCACTTAGGTAGCCTTCTAATACCGGTTACATGAACAACCCTCTCACCTTTGTCTCCCCAAGCATACATTGATTATCACTTCAACTATTCCTTTTCAGTTAATATGTCAATGGGATTTCTTTTGTTTATCAAATGTATGGGGTAAAAACAATTTTGTCACCATCACTAGTTATGCGTATTCCCAAACATTTCTTTTTTATTATTGTTATTTTAATTTGAGAGAATGTCAAGTATATTAAAGTTGAATACTGTCATCAAAATTTTGATTGAAAAGTTTGGTCCTTTTTACTCTTAACATGGTATATTTGGTTATATAAATAGGTTTGGTTTGATATTTCTTCATCTAAAATTATTCGTCAAAATTTCAGATTGAAAAGATTGTCCTCTTTCTTCTGGAACAACAAGGTTTACTCGCTAGGAGGTTATCTGACCTTGGAGAGCAGTATGAAGCACTTTTACAGCAACCAGGCATATCCCGAATGTCTGAGTTACGTGAAGCATATAGAGCCGTCGGTCGAGATCTTTTGAAGTTGCTAATTTTTGTTGAGCTGAATGCTATTGGCCTGCGTAAGATACTAAAGAAGTTTGATAAACGCTTTGGCTATGGTTTCACCAACTACTATGTCACGACCCGTTCAAATCATCCTTATTCCCAACTACAGCAAGTGTTCAAGCATGTGGTAATATGTACAAACTGCTTTTGAAGTTTCCTTTTACCCCCACCCCCTCTGTTAACATATGAAAATGATGAAAACTTTAGCCTCTTGAATGTTTAGATGCAATTTTTGGTTATTCTGCTACACTGGGTAATATCAAATATGGACTAGCCTCGTCTATACTTACTAAATGAAACATACAGGGATTTGGAGCTGTTGTTGGAGCCATATCTCGTAATATCTCAGATCTTGAAGTTCGTCAGGGAAGTTACGTATCAATATATGATCAGCCATCTGTTCAGTTTCAGGTTTTTCTCTACTCCTTTTCTGCTGACTTTTCTCTAATGTGCTTATCCTCATTCAAATTCTGCATCTGCCTTTTTTTTTTCTTTCTTTCTTTGCAGCCTTTTGGAGGAGTATTTATTGATAGTCTTTAAATTGCATTATTTGCAGGATCCTGTTATTGATTCAATAAAAGCTGCTGTAGATAGGTTGACTCACTCGACAAACTTCCTTCAATTTTTAGGGCAACATGCACTTATTATGGAAGAAGAGTTACCATCTACGGCAGAAGATCTGGTTGATGATCAGAGATATCATTTTATGTCACTCATGTTGAACTTAGCGAATACATTTCTTTATATGGTCAACACGTATATCATTGTTCCAACGGCTGATGATTACTCGCTGAGCCTTGGAGCACCAGCAACAGTTTGTGGTGTTATAATTGGGGCAATGGCAGTGGCTCAGGTGTTTTCTTCAGTATATTTTAGTGCATGGTCAAATAAATCATACTTCAGGCCTCTTATTTTTAGCAGCATTGTTCTTATTGCTGGGAATGTATTATACGCCTTGGCTTATGATCTTGATTCACTGGTGGTCCTTTTAGTTGGTCGCATTTTTTGTGGGTAAGTAAAATTCCGTGTCTCCCGTTGACTGAAATATTGAACCTACCCTTCTCTTTGTAGGTTTTAATATATTTTTTTACAATTTTATCCTTGATGCTAAACAGGTTTACTCATATTATATTTTAGTTTGAGACCACACTAGTTAGTGCAAATAACATGTTTAGGGATTGTGTCTCATTACACTCAAATCATGTTTTCTTTATTCCTTTTGTTTTCTTCTCTACTTGTTTTTCCTTTTAATCTTTTTCCTCGTAAGTCTAGATAATTGACGGCGAAACCTAAGGGTGTGTTTGGGTGCATGGAGTTCAATTCAAAGGAATCCATGGGAAACCACACATTTCTAAGGCTACTTTATCAAAATGAGGGGCACCATCTATTACCAATTCTAGATTTGTGATCAATGGTGGGATCAACTCTCATGAACAAACTCCTTGCCCCCATTCCTATGATCATGGGAGTTCAACTCCCTCCCATTGAAAAAAAAAACCTAGATTTGTGATAGATGGACCCTCACATTCTAATCAAATTAGGCTTAGAAATATGTGGTCCCCCCATGGATTCCGTGGAATTGAATTCCATGCAACAAAACACACCCTAAATTCAACTTGGAAGGAAACACAAACCTAAATACCAAGAAAACCTTAAAACAATAGGAAGCAAGTACTTTGTATGGATGATTGAGGTTTGGTGACTCGGGAAACTTAGTTGGTAAAAGATGGGAATTTTTATAACATTTTGGTGATTTTGCAAATCCTTTAGTGAATTTTGTGATGGTGCTTGAAATTGGGCATCCAATAATTCTTCCAAAGTACTACAGTCAGCCTAGAGTTTCATGGGTGTGGCTTACCTTGTGGCCCTGTTAGGAGCAGTTAGGAAATATTCACGAGTTGAATAACCATTTCCTGATCTTTCTAGTGTTTTTTTTAGGATTGTAGAACCTTAAAGTTGGTTTGTTGTTTTCTGGTAGGGTGGTATAAGAAATTAAGAATAGGCCATCCTTGCTTCTCTATGACCAGAGGCCCCTAAGGATAGCTACATTTTGTCCAAGTTTCTTTCTTTCCTTACTCTGATTTGAATAATCTGCTAAGAGCAATTTCACTTTCACTCATTAGAAAGTAGGATAAAAAAGACAGGAAGGATACATTTGTCTGCTCCTTTTGCCAATTTTTCATAGGTTTAACTTTAATTTGTTTTCTGTTTTAGGTAGATATGGGTTTTATTTATGTGACACCGTAATTGTCAATGAGGCGGAGGGCGTTGGTGTGCTGGAAAAGGCACCTAACCTATAAAGTGGTGATGGTTGTGCCAGGTGGTGTCCCCATGCTTAGGTAGCCTGTCTGTGGGGAGATTCTTAAGGGTAGACTTGCACTCTTCCGACACCAAGGTCTTTTTTGATTGAAAACGATAGATATTGTGACGGGTATATCACACGTCAGGGACTCAATCTCCACCAGGACCAATTTATTGAATGATTAGTTTGAGCTAAATATTCCACACCTTTGCAAGGGGGGGGGGGGGGTTAAGTGAGAAGAATATTGGTGGTGCAAGAGCGGGTCATTACAATTAAGTTAGTTAGAAATTGCTATTACTTCTATTAGTATTAGGATCTGTCCCACCAGGACCAATTTATTGGATAATTAGTTTGAGCTAAATATTCCACTCCTTTGCAGGAGCGGTTAAGTGGGAAAAATATTGGTGGTACAAGAGTGGGTCATTACAATTAATTGAGTTGGAAATTCCTATTAGTATTAGGATCCATTTGCAACTATTTCGATTTATTTTTACCTAGTTGTTTTAGGTTGCTGAGTTAGATTCCTTTGTTCTCATACATGATAGGCATGACATTATAAGCTTTTATGCAAGTCAAGAACACAGATTTATAAGTGAAGTCTCTTATTTTCCTTCTCTTTTATGTTCAAACAAAGTATTATAGCTTTGCTAGCATTGTATCAGAGCGTGGTAGTTCTTGGGCTATCGGGAAATGCTCCAGATTTCTTTCCAAATTTCTCATTTGACCAACAATTTTTTTTACTTTTAGGCTGGGTTCTGCAAGAGCTGTTAACCGGCGTTATATCAGTGACTGTGTACCACTTAGATTGCGGATGAAGGCTTCTGCAGGTTTTGTTAGTGCCAGCGCCCTTGGGATGGCATGTGGTCCTGCTCTTGCTGGTTTCCTTCAAGTCAATTTTAAGATATCCAAACTCACTTTTAATGAGGACACATTACCTGGTTGGGTCATGTCTCTGGCATGGCTGATCTATTTACTGTTATTGTGGTTAACATTTAAAGAACCTTCACGAGACGAGAACAAAGTACCACAGGACGCCAATGGAGGTAAATCAACTTGGACTATAGTTAAGCAGAATGGCAATTCCCATTCCCTTATTTTCATGTTCTATAAAGTTATTCCTTTCAATAGATAAGTGAATGTTCTAGTCCACATGCCTTGATTATAACACCATGTTGTCTCTCAATAGGTGTCATATGCAGCAATATAATTATACTTATTATATTTGAAGTTTTCCCCAGGTAAAGACGGTTGGTAAATTGTCTGTGGGTCTGTTATTCTCTTCATGATTGGACTTGTATATTTAATAAAAATATGAGGACAAAGATGTTCCTCTATGGCGAGAGAAAGGCGATGAAGAAAATAGAAACACAAATTAAGAGTAGCAAAGGTAACCTCTTAGCCATTACACCCCTCATAGAAATCATCTGATCCATGCTATCTCCAAATTCATATGTATGAATCTGAGTATGGTGGTTCCCATCATTAACACTAGCAGGTAACGTGTAGCATGCGTTACCGAAACAATATGGTATCTTTCATGCTACTGTAAAAAATATTGGGTTATTTACCTTTTGGTACCCAATTTGTTTTCTTAAATTCCCTGATGCTACCCAAAAAAGATTATAATGCCCGAGTATACAATTTTACTCTGGACTATTAGGTCAATGACTTTGACCAGATCAAACCATCCACATTTTTTCTAATGACTGAAATGCACATGACTTGCATCTTGATATAAATAAAGACGCATCTCAAGGTGCATCTATCTGCTAAGGAAGTAGGGAGGATGAGGAGGGTTGTTAGATATGGTGGGTGGTCAAGGGGTTTTATTGTTTTCTCAAGGATGATGCACCTCGAGATGTGTATTTATTTATATCAAAATGTGAATTATGAGCATTTTAGTCATTAGAAAAAAATGTGGATGGTTTAGTCCGATCAACGTCATTGACCTAACAATCAAGAGAAAAAATTGGGTACCAAATGGGCAGTATAATCTTTTTGGTAATCAACTAATTTAAAAAACAAATTGGGCACCAAAAGGTAGATAACACAAAAATATTTCAAGTTAAAAAGACAGTGACTATCCTTTATTGGAAATATTCTCAATGAAGAATTGCAAGGCATGTATTGGCATGTGGACTAGAACAACATCGTACGTTAATGTGCTAAGATGTCAAATGTCTAGAATGTTCATCCAAAATGTCAAGGTGTTAATTGCATACTGCATTTTAAAATAATTATAACTTGGCTAGCAAGTCATATTTAAAATAATTATCCATCTTTCTTGGCTCGAAGGGGGTAAGAAGAAGGTTGGTTGGTTCTTGGGCGAGATTAGCTCGAGTGCAATGGATTTAGCGCGAGAAAGAGGATTGCAAGAATGAAAGATTAGGTGAATAGAGTTTTATTAGAACCAAAAGATGATTGAAGGATTCATTGTCCAAGTTTTCCTCCTAGTGTGTTGGGTTTAGTTCCAATGCCTAAGCTTTTCTTTGAGGCCACCAAAAACTAGTATTTTCCTAAGGTTGTAGGCTTGCATTCTAATTATCCACTTTTATGAACAACAACATTGAATGTGCTCTATATTGACCAAATATTTTTTGAAATAAGTGCCCTCCACCCGACCACCTCATATGTGCTAGATCTGCCTTTTGATGGTGTGTACTTAATCGGGATTTTAAAATACTTCAACTCGATACTGGGGTGAATTCATGGATGGTGGTTTTCAAACGTATTTTTCTGATCGTGGAATTATTCATAAAACTTCTTCAGTGGATACACCGTAACAAAATGGTGTAGCCAAATGAAAACACCCATCATATTCAGGAGGTGGCCCATTCTCTTATTGTATCCTACCATTTGTTCGAAGAGATTGGAGGTTCAATTCTAGATCAACATGGTAGTTGAATCATTTTTCGACGCTTGCATTGATGAAGAGTATTGGTGGTCGCCTAGGCATGCCTTGAGGCACTTTTACAAAAATCCGCTTCAAGATGAGGCAATGTAGTGCAATAAAATGAGGCATTTGCCTTGGTGCGCCTCAGTGCACCTAGCGCCTCAAACCTAGCTGCTAACAAGGATTAACAATGTTTAAGAAGGCTTTCCTTGTTTTCTTCTCCTTCTTTATCCTCCTCTTCTTTTCCTTTCTTTCTCAATGAGAAATGAGAAGTCTAAGAACTAGATTCTTATGTTTTTGTTGCTGGTTTTTGTTTTTGTATATTATTTAGTGGATTCTATGTAATTATGCAAAAAAAAAAATTAGTTGTTTGTTTGTTTTTATTATGATTAAGAAGAGAAATCCAAAACATATTGGATACGGATTATGTATGCTAGTATGCTACTTTGATTTATTAAGAAAAGAAATCCAAAAATAACTGCACCTCATTTCACTGATGCACATGCATCGCCTTGTGCCTCGCGCCTTAGGCTTTTTAACCATGTGTGTCACCGCCTCCTCATCGCCTTAACTACACTGATTGAGACAACGCCTTAGCTACACTGATTGAGACTAAATTCCACTCCACCCATTCCATTGACCTTGCCACTTGATATGTGCTAGATTTGCCTTCTGTAAAGCTTTGACTAGATAGCAATTTATGGTCCACACGGGGGAGAAAAATAAACAAAGTAACTATAATTTTCTAGCACGACAAGCTTTGAGCCTTTTTTTTTGGGAAGTGCCTTGTTAAATCACAATGCACTTCTTATACATTTTCCTTTGTACCAAATATCACCTCGAGAATGAATGAATCTTTCTACATAGATAATCAATTTTTTGGATGGGGTGCCCTTTTATAGTTTATACCCTTCCTTGTTTAAATCAGTTAAATAGGGGAATGAGAGAAGAGAAGAAAGTTGTAGTGTACTTGTGCTAGTTTCTTTTGTTCTATGAATCATGGGACTGCTCTCCCTTAGTCTTTGATTGATTAAACCTATCAAATTATATAATTTGGACGTTATCCCTGTATGATACACATGTGCTAAAAAATTGCTTAAGAGCTTATCAATATTCTATTTGTTGACAATATGTTCGAATAGCAAAAAAGTGACTGTAAAAGTGTGAATATTGTCATGCATATAGGATAAAGTAGTTTAATAACTGTACAAAAGTGAAAAACAAAATCATGGTGGCATCGCCAAATCATGGCCAACGTAGTCAAGACCTTGAGGCGAATGCGAAGCGAGAACCATCTTATGGTTTTAAACGAGAAGCAAAGTGAATGCGTTTGTTAAAAAGTTGCTGATAAAATGCAAATAAATGGATTTTGCGTATATCTAAGCTTCTAAATAGTGAACTCAAGTTGTAATGTTATATTTTTCATGTAACTAAGCATGTGATTCCTTATATGATTTGCACTATATAGTGATATAATATCATATATGATCATTGATCAATTCAATCATCTAAAGTAACCATAAATTAATAAGTAACAATTCTGAATTTAATAAAGGATAACTAAGTAACTGATAATGGAACAAAGTTGTACTTAGTAAAAAAAGGGAGTATGAAGATCTCGGTTTGGATATTGGAAACCGGAATCATTCTCTATTTTAAAAAGTACATAAATAAATAAAGTCTATGTATATATATATATCTGTGTGTGGGTGTGTTTGAATGGCTTTTTTCTAATTTTTTTTTTTTTTTATAATAAAGTGGACAGTTTTAAAGCCTTGGCTTTAACAAAAAACTGCAAAAAGTGAGCACTTTTACTCGTTTTTGGTTTTGGTTTTCAGTTTGGCCAAAGTTAAGCGAGTTGTCACTGCTTGACCTTGCATCTCACTTTAAGCGGTCGCTTTGGAGCGCTTTAACTATACTGATCTTGGTCTACTTTTTAAAAGTGCAACGGGATTTTTGTTACCTATTTGTTTGTCCAAGCTAGTTGATAATTCCGTTCCGTTTTTCATTTTATGTAGTCTCAAAGTATTTCTAGTTTGTTTTAAACAGTTATTTTTCGAGTATTTCCTATTTTTCGTTTCTTGGTTTCCTCATTTTGCTAGTTTATTTCTTTGTTAGCATGTGACTGTGACGCGAATTGATCGTGGAAGCAATTTTAATCAGTTTTAGATCAGATTTGTAAGCATACAAATTAGGGGGGGGGGGGGTGAATCTAACTTCTCATTAGTACCCTGAAAGAAAAATTCTCTTAGAAACTTCAGTAACCACTTATCCCTAAAATTCAAAGACCCCCCAATAAGTTGATTCAGTCTCCAGTGGATACGCAGCATCCACTCCAAACTGTGAGCTTTTAAAGGGTAAACGGTTGTAAAGTTTGTCATCAATTCAGTTAATCTAAGTTCTATTGACCATATTTCTCTCTTCGATTTATTTTCAAACCTATTCCAAAATTGTGACCTAACACTACTCTATAACTGTGATATGAAAGGCTGTAGCTATCAAATCATGATAAACTTGTACCAGTTGGGTATGGAATGATATGTTAAACCTAAACCTGACTTCAGTTTGCAGCTTAGACTGCAATAGCTTAGCTATGTATGGAAGGTTAAGTTTTTCTAGTCTCGTAGCTTGGACTGCAATAGCTTAACTATGTATGGAAGGTCAAGTTTTTCTAGTATCTGACTTCAATTCACAGTACTATGCCAATCAAAACAACTGTGAATTTGATAGCTGATTAGTTCTCAATGACTATGATGTTAATTAGCTCAACTTTGATAATGACAGGACCAGTCGAAAATAGCGTACTAGAAAATGGACTAGCACAACCATTGCTGTCGACTTCAGAAGAGAAACGTCCAGATGAAGATGACGATGAAGATAATGATGGTAGCGAAGAAGCCCTTCAAGATTCATACAAACCAGCTTCTTCGATACGGTCGGCATATAGATTACTTACACCATCTGTGAAGGTTTTTTCTTCATATGAAGTTCATTATTTAATTTCCATATTTTATTTTTCTAATGTAGATTACTCTGATTAAGGTGATATCGAAGGATTCGGTTCAGTTTGCTTCTTTCTTTTCCCCTTAAACATTTTAATGAATGTTCAAAATAGATTATAGCGTTGCTGCCCTGCATCACCTTGTATATGCATTTTGAAACCTCTTTTAGCTAGCAGACATTGGACAAGTGTTATGCATGTCACTTTAAAAGCTCAAACAGATTGGTATTTGTTGACAGTTACTAGTTGATATTATAGGCTTCTGTAGACACGTCACTTGTTAAAAAGTTACTACAGATGTTCAGCATATTATGTTAAGTATATAGTCCATCCCATGCATATAGTTGGGAGTTACTTAAAGAGCACTATTAACTTAATTCAAAAAATATGTAGAGCTTCAATCTGTTTGTTGTTGCAAAATTCAATTTATGGTTTTCCCATTAATCACCAATGCTTATTAATTAATTTGGTCTTGCTTTTCATTTGAACGCTACAGCTTTAAGTTCATTAGTGTATAGACTCCCTCCAAAGGTCCCACCTTTTCTTCTTCTTCCCTCACATAGCATGAGTGCAAGGGCTTTATAAGTAGCGACTTCCTATCTTCTGTAAAAGGTTAGTAGCTAAGTGTGTTAGATCCAAACTTCATCTCACTATCTCAGTCCCCTTGACAAAGGTCAAGCCAAACCAAGAAAAGAAAAGAAATCTCATGCTTTGCATATAAAAGAGTGTTACATGCTTCTTAGTTATAGGCTTACAGGAGCTCACACGCTCAAATTAATCCTCATACTTATTTTTTTACAGGTTCAGTTGTTGATTTACTTCATGCTCAAATATGCTGTGGAGATTTTATTGGCTGAATCAAGTGTCATCACAACATACTACTTCAATTGGTCGACCACTACAGTGGCAATTTTTCTTGCATGTTTGGGGTTTACAGTTCTTCCAGTAAATATTGTTGTTGGGAGCTACATTAGCAACATGTTTGAAGATAGGTAAGCGCTCATTATTATAAATTAGAATGACTTGTATCCTTCTGAATAGTATATCTTTGAAGTGATTTCATGCTACACAACAGCATTTAGATAGGAAAAAGAAATATGTAGGCTGGTAGAAAACTGGGAAAGATGTATGACTTTCATATATGTATGAAAGGTTAGGTGAATAGGGGTTGAACCCTTTCTCTTCATCTCTGCAAAACGTAATGATGCTGGGGATGATGAGGACATGGACTAGAGTGTAGAGTCCCCACCTCATTCAACATGTCTAATATATTTGACATTTCTTGATTCTGTGTTGTTTGTGGATCTGCCAAGGTTCCAACATCTTGGAACACCGCACTGCCACACCTTAGTCAAGGTGAACAACGACCAAGGCTCCTAAAACACCCGAAGGTATTTTTGGAAAGGTAACTTAAACTAAGAGAACAAATTAAAAATAAGGGGCACTGGCAGTTAAGGGGATAAAAATATTTTGACTGCCCATTTAGGACTCGCTAAATTAGTGTTTACAATAAGGATAGTACTAAACTAAAAAATATATTTTAATTCGTTTGAGCTTCGTTTAAGCTGAAAATTTGAGGAAAGTTACGGATTAGCATTAGAAATGTGTCAAAGTTTCAGCTCGTTTCGACACCATTTCTTGAGATACGGTTTTAGGCTTGTGCCATTAAATATATTGATAAATTGTCTTTGCGGGTGTTTAAGGACCAACCCTCTGGGCGATTTTGGACAATGGACACTAGCTGGCTTCCAGCTGGTCTATATCACGCCCAAGGTGAGCTATTGTTCGCTTCGTGATTATGACATAAAAATCCACCCTATCACATTTTAATGCTTATCTCAAAGCGCGAGTGTCTAAACTAAAACAATTTCTGGTGTGAATTTATAACTTTCCTCAAAGTTTCAACTCAACCAAAGCCTCTCAAATGATATAGTTTTCATTTAGTATGTATATGTAGTCTTTAACTATAAATGAAAACTAAGTGGGTCCTAAATGGAAAGTCAAAATAGGAACTTGTCCCTTTAAGCCCAAATTCTATAAAAATAAATACTAATCTATGATACAAACAATTTAAAATCCCAACTTAATTCATTGTCAAACTTCAACAAGATAAAAATCTGAAATAAGTATGTATCTAAAACTTCTACCCTTAATTGTCGCGGGTACTTCACCTCACTAAGGCACTAGTAGCACCTAGCACGCTTTGTTTTACGCATAACATCATACACTTGATAAGTTTTTCTTATTTTTTGTTTTGGAGATGTTTTAACATTTTATATTTGGTGTCTAGAGTTATCCCATAGTTGTGGTTGTTGTATGATAACTTTGTAGTATGGACAATTATTCAAAATTTTTGAGTGACCGGTGAGTCGTGACTATGGATATTTGTATTTCTTATGTTCAATTCTTGAGTATAATTGTATGTACTGGAATTGTTGTATGCTCAAAAAATCCCAAAGGATGCCTCGACTAAGTACCCAGGACTTCTAGTCGGCTCACCTGTTCGCATGGCGCCTCTAGGGATGACAATGTGTCGGGTTCAGTTCGGTTCTGCCATACCCATAACCAAACTGACAGAAAACTGAGAGAACCAAAACCAATCAGGAACCAATTTTTTTGTCATGGGTTCAAATCGAGTCTACCCAAAACCAGCCCGATAGAACCGCTAAAACTCAACTTCTATTTTTGAAAAAGTCATAGATCATTCTTCACACATTCAATGGTCAATTTTTACATATCAGAAAGGTCTAGCTCAACTTTTGGTAACGATCCAGAACCAATCCAAGCGAGTTCCATAGCTTGCGTTTAAACACCAAAGAGTATAAAAAGACCAGTACTGGGATAACTAGACAGGGCAACACTTAGACCAAGTTGGGAGGACTTAAATAAAGCCGTCGGCTCATGAGAAGTCATTATTCTAGAGCTAGCCATATACACTCTTAGCGCTTTTGCTACGTATTGTAGCATCAAGGTTTTTGGTGTGCTTAGTTCGCCATAAGTTAAGTATTGCTTTGTTTTTATTGGTTTCCAATTATCAACTTTATACTATATTGTCCATCCATGACCATTTTTTCAAAATTAAAATATCAAAATGAGATAATTTATAAAAGTTCATATATATATAATGGGAAGGGATTGGGTGACAACTATTGATTTGACAACTTGTATGTCGACAAATCTAGGCCCTAGAATAGATAAAATCCAGGGAAGCATAGACTCTTCTAAAAATTTGCCAGACCCAAGTCTGAAACTGACGCTTGTCCGACATGTGTCGAACACATGGTCAACATATCGGTAGGTGTCAGACATACGTCAGTGTAGTCAACATGTCGGATATGCCTCTAACACACCAAAACTCGGTTAGAACACAATCAAGACTCGACAACCAACTTTATTTTATTTTTTACTTTTAGGTGGGCGCATATAACCACCTAATTTGAAGGTTGTTAACCCATCTAAAGTAAAAAACTTTCAACTGCGATGCAAGATTAAGAGGGCGATGTAGTATAGAGGTAGTCTATGCTTCTTATATTCTTTACTATGTTTTTTTCTTGCGACAAAGTGTCATTTTTTTTTTCATTTTTTTACATCTTATTCTCTATGTTTTTTACACAATTGGTGCTTCATTTTCATCTTCTTTATTCTCTATTCATTTTCATCTTCATACTTCTTTTTTACTTAAATTCTTTTTTTATTAGATTATTGTTTATGTTCATATGACTTATAAAAAAAAAGGTATGACAGGTCGTCGTGTCCCTGAGTCCTAGTTTTTGAAAATTGTCAAGTCAGCGTGCCGTTGTTTATGTTACAATACTATCTTTTTTCCAATTTTCTCTTCCTCCTATGGTATAATTTTTTTTTACTCCCTCTCTCTCTCACGCTTCTTTATTCTATATTCATCTCCCATTGTTTGTAGACATTATTGAACATTAAACCAAGAAAAAGAGAAAAATAAACGGTACTTGGTATTTTATTTAAAAAAAAAATTGGCTGCAAGAGGAAGTGGGAGAGAGAATTTTTTTTTAAAAAAATTTGGTGACTCTAGTGTATGTGGATTTGTTTTTGTGAATTTAGTGTATGTGAAAAAGTAACAACGATAGTGGGTTAAAACCGTGACGTTGTGTGTTTGCTGAGAAGAGAATATACTGTTGTTTTTGGAGAAAACTAAACAGATTTTAATAATTTATACTGTAGGAGAGACAAAAAATTGTGACAGGAAATTGTAAAGAGATAATATTTGTAATGGGAGAGAAAATCTAGGAAATTTTGGTGGAGAGAGACTCATGACACCTCATCATAATTTTTCACCAATAGATTTCATCGATTCGAAGTTCTAGATTTGTTGGCACTCTGGTTGTCAAATCACTAGTTGTCACCGAATCCCATCCCATTTATAATATAACTAATTGAAGAGTTTATATACATTTTAATACTCGGATCAGAACATCTAGAACCAAAATCCAACTGAAAGCGACTCGGTTCCTTCCACCTAGACCCAAACCTGAATTGTCAGTTCTAGACCCAAATCATTAGGGTCGGGTTAGGGAGGTACCCATCGGGTCAGGCCAAATTTTCATGCCAAGTGTTTCATACATCATAGCCCTTGGTTAAGAGCATTAACACGCATGAACATTAGCCAACATCCTGCATTGTATTTTATGGATGCCCACAAGATGGACATTTTGATGATTACTCGTTGTTGACAAGAGTACCTTTGAGCATAAAAGTATGTAGAATGATTTGGGAAGAGGCGTAAGCTATTGATCAATAAACTACATCGTGATAGGAAAAACTTCAATACATAATTTAAGTTTCACAAATTCAATTAAGTCTCCAAATTCAACAAAAAATATCTATTGCATTGGCCAATGGCCTTAATTTATAATTGACCTAAGCTTCCTAAGCAAGCAACTAGCTTCCTAAACAAAATAGAAACCATAACTCTTATTTGAATTGAATTCCTAATTCCAATTGCAAAAGCAAAAGCCTTAAACCTAATTCCTATTGGACTTGTACTCCTAGTTGGGTCTTAACATGGACCGACCAAATTATTAATTAAATAGTACAATAAATAAAATACCCATATTACATTAAAATGTGTCATTGGGCCACAAAGTTTATCTCATGTTTAGAATAAATCCCCTCGTGTGGCTATGATGCCCCACCCATATCTGTGAATTTTTTCAAAGCTAAGGTTCATTTTTAATAGTTAACACTTAAATTTTTATTTATTTTTTTTTTTTTTTGCTTTTATAATAGATATGTGTTAGATAGTTCCCCTGAACTTATAATTAACATATAGTTTGATAGTTGACGTGAACCTAGTAAAGGTATATAAGAAAAGTTTTAATTTTGGGTCAGGCACTTGCCCCACCTGATACAATGTGGCTCAACCCCTGGTTGACATGACTAATTTAATGAAGAAGTTCATGTTTGTATTTTCCCTTTATGCACAAATCCTCCGCAAACATTTACCGACTGAGAGAACAGAAAGACTGAAGTAAAAGTCCCACTGAAATGAAAGCTTTGTCAAACTGATTCTGCAAGCATGATAGCCTGTTCTAACTAGAATCTATTTAATTATGCTTCTGATTTAATTTGATTGAATATATGGAAAGTAATACCCTCACGCATGGTTATTTCGTTGTCTTGCATTGATTTTGCATTATAGTATGTTGAAAAGTATTTTCTTCTGATTACAGGCAAATTTTATTGGCATCTGAAATTATGACATGCATAGGCATACTCCTAAGCTTTCATTACTTTAACCCATATTCAGTGCCACAATACGTCTGCTCAGCATTTATCACATTCATCTTTGCTGAAGTTCTTGAAGGTAACACAATCTTTTTGTTTGAGTCAAATAGTGATTTATGTTCAGGCTATTTTAATCAAGAGTTCAGGATTTTTATTTATTATTTATAAGAATAAACATATCCTTTTATCTTTTATGTTTGATATTAAATGTTAGAGTTTGTGTATATTGTTCTAAATTGTGTATTTGGAAAATCCATCATCTCTGCCCATCAATCGGTTCAAATTATTACTAGGACATCTTCGCCTAATAGAATCCAGATTTTTTTTCTTTTGAACGGAGCCAAGTTTTCATTGGACCCAGAGCCGTTAAGGGTGTGTTCGGCTGCAGTGAGTCCAATTCCATATGGGCATCTAATTGTTTTGTCAAATGTGGGAGTTGAAATCCAAAAACATGGGAATCAAACTCTTCAACGCCCATCAACACCCCCCCCAACCCTAAGAATTTGTTTATGGGAGTTTTAATTCCCATATTTGATTTAAAAAAACAAAAAGATGTTGATGATAGTTGCAATCTCAAAATGCCCTTGAAAATAAGTGGTCCCTGATAGATTTGATGGAATTGGATTCCATGCAACCAAATACACCCTAAATTAACCTAGGATTGTGATACTATCCGCAACAAGTCTTCCAAGTTGATGTAGCACCCATTTGCATAGACCTCATCTTAATTCTTCTATAACTTAATTTGAAGCACAAGTTAGTGTACTCTGTCCTAGCCTTGATGAACTATGTCAGAGGAGAGCAGAATCACGATAACTTCAACTAAACAGATTTTGACGAGGGACTAAACATTAAGGTATTAAAGAAGATTATGTTTTTACCGAAAACGATTCCATTTAACTAAGAATGTACTCTTTTAAGGGATTCAAATACTATAAGTGAACAAGACTCGTCAAAATAAATCTTGTTGTGGATGAGTTTGAATATGCAATATCCCAATGTTTCTTCAGTTGGATTATGGGATTTCTGATTTTTTAAAATGATTCTCTTGTTGATTCAGGAGTCAATCTATCACTTCTATCTCGAGTAATGTCATCTAGGTTATCCCGTGGGACGTACAACAATGGATTGCTGTCAACAGAAGCTGGGACATTGGCTCGGGTGGTTGCAGATAGCACAATAACATTAGCTGGATACTTGGGTGACAGCAAGCTCCTGAATGCCACCCTAATTCCTTCTCTTTTCATTTGTGCATCCTCCATTGTTGCAACCCTTTACACCTACAACACCCTGTATTAGTTTTTCCGCTTTTAGATCAAAATCTCACTACCAAATCATGTGCAGTCGATGTCCCCGATAATTATTTTATTATTCTTTTGTTTGTCACGTCTCTATGTTTTTGTATTGATTGAATGGTAAATAGTTGAAGGAACAGCTCATTGTTTGATGTGGATAGTCCATAATCTAATTTATGCTAGGAGGTGAATGTTCAGGCTGCAGTGACACTCTTATTTCTCACTGTTATGGTTGTGGTTGCTAGCTTAATCATTTTGTGAAGTCCCTAGCGAAGTTTTGCCCTGTGGAAGAAAGTTTGCCTGACTCTGATGACTTTTGTGGTCAGCAACTGAGGGCCCTAGTAATATTTACATTTGGTTACGTAATCAAAATGTCTTCCCTTAAATCTGTGATTTTCCAATGTTAAATCTATATTTTGTTCTTTAGGCTCATTTGGAATGCAAGTATTTTCTACCCACAACATAACTTTCACATAAAATTGTTCAACGGTTGGGATGCAATGAACACGTAACAAATTTTATTTTTCATATGCAGAAATTTAAAAGGTTTCTTTCTTTATGGAGGTGGTCTCCTTACTATGTAAATCATTCCAAAAGAGATCAATTGATCTTTTAAACTGTCAACTACACTATGAATTTTAATAAATCAGTGAGAACCAAAACTCTTTAAGACATCCTTCGGGGTTTTCATCCTCTGTAAGAACCAATAAATAAATGAACCCTTGGACAAATAGCTTAAACAATAACCAATAGATACATTCTCCATCTTTCTCCCGAATCCTAAAGTTAGTGAAGGCAATACAAATTCTGGCGACACATATTTTCTGATGCATCTGCTTTTTACATTATCTGCAGTATGGATACCTGCGGGACTTAAATCCTCCCTCAATAAAAATGGGCAGATTCGTTTTCTGTTAGTAGACACGACGAATAGCCAATTGACAAACTAGAAAAAGAGTGATCACATGGATAAAAAAAAATGCGATCACTACGCAGGGGGAACTTCAAATGCATTTCCATACAAAGTCAGTGAAATTAATAAGTATATAACAGCTTATCTGTTTTCCATCATTTCAAAATACACAACTTAAATTAAAAACAAACTGGAAGTTTCAGTTATATCAGCATAAAGTACTTTTTGTATAATTCTATCATTCTCCTAGAATTTTCTGTTTCTTGGCAGTGTTCATGTACAGCCGAATGACCCACTCATTTTGAGCTTCACTTTGATCCACGGTACCTAATTTGATCTGAAATAGTAGCAGAAAAATCAGTCAAACAGTGCAGTGAGCGTAGAAATAAAGAAAATAGAGGACAGTCAAGTATTACCTGGATAATTGTTGGAAGTTCTACCATATCTGTTATTTTATTCATATTCTCACGTATCTGACATACAACCTTTATTAACCTGACATTTGATTTCAATATTAATCTCTACCACACCCTGAACACTTGCTAACTTGGAGTTCGATATGAGTTTTTGATATGTGCCCAAGTGGTGGGGTCATATCTTCGGAAATCAAATTGTGTATTATTGTTTCAATTCAATATTCAAATGCAAGAAAGTTTAGTGTAAAGAATGTATGAAGAAAATAGGTTTGTGCACTAAACAACCAAATACTAACCTGATAAAGGCGCAACTCGAAACGTGGACCAACTTCCTTCAGTTCAATGGATTTAGGTCCCCCATGTTTCTCGTAAACATGATGTCTGCATGTTAGAGAAATGTCAGATGCTGGCCAATGGAGAAAAGGTTGTATTGCATGATAAAAGCATACACAAACAGACGTAAAAATAAAAGAAGAATCACATTTTTCTTTCTCTAAAGGCGCAACTCGAAACGTGGCAGAAAGTGCTTAGTGTCGAAGAAGGCCAAGGCACCATTTTTCTTTCTCTAATAAATTTTTTTATCAAAAATAGCTACACATTTTAAATAGCTAATAATGAATCAAAGAATCATTAAATTAATAGGGGAGCTTGGGAGGGAAACCGATCAAAGCCCTCAGACACATTTTATTATGTGGCTATGAGTTATGAAAAAAAATAACTAATAGAGTTCTTAGTTGTGTTATTTACTCAATAAATTAAGACATACAATTGATGAACTAATCATTGTTATGATATGTTTGATGCTTTACGCTGGGGTTTATAATTATTATGGTTTATACTATTCAATTATCTGTGTTATAACTGATAGTTTTTATGGAAAGAAATACTAAAATGAATCACAACATTGAAAAAAATAACATAATAATGATCACAAATCTGAAAATCAGATTTTGTTCTAACTTCTAAGAGGGTGTCCTCGTAGTGTGATCATGCCTTGGTTCAAAAAGCTTCCATTCATTTACTTAAATGCCATATCAAACATTACTTGATCATGAAATTAAGCATGCCATGCAATAAAGCAAAGATCAAGATATAGCATGGTAAAACCTCGAAACCACAACAACTCACAAGTACCAAGATATCCGCTAGATAAATGAACACAAAGTTAGGCTACCAGATTGGTGCTTACTCCTGAACTAATGGCATAAGGTGATCTCCACACATGTATGTGCCGTAAACAAGCTCCAACAATCTAGACAACAACAGATTACAATCATCGTGGCATGTCCACCTTAAGCCTCAAACACTCATGAATAACCAGTAGCCTTTTCAAATTTTGGAAGTTGTTCAAACCCCTCTAATCCCATTAATCCCTACATTTAATGTGAATCAGTCACTGTGTGAAATTGATGAGACACGTGTGGAGAAGCTATTTGGAAAATCCTTACGCAGAATCTTAATTCAATTCTTGTGTTACATTATCTAATGGAATTCTTGGTGCTTTGGAGCACTAACGTGAATCTTTTAAAGTTTCTCCCATGTTAAATGGTAGGATCATCAGTCTTCTATCTACTTGTCCGAAAAATCAAAATAGTAATGGAATTTTTTATTTTTTTTCCAAAACCAGGAAGTTCTGTTCCAATTTTTTTTCTCCACTTTGCGCAGAGAAATATGCCCTCTCTAACACAATAGTTCCGGATTGATGGTTTTACTTGTTTTGTGTTTGTGTCAATCCTAAAATATGCATTTTTCTCACTTTTTGAATGCTAGACAGAGTGAAAAATACGTAGTATTCACTTTCTTATTGTTTTGGTTACATGAGTGCTGTTTAATTTCATGAGCAACTGCAAGTACCACTCAGTAAAATCTTTTTGTAATTAAATGGACTGTAACTTATTTGAAACAATACATGATAATTTAGTGTTGATTGGGGATGCATATACAAATGTTTGATTAGACAAAATATTCCTGAATCACATACACCGTGCCATTGGCCATTAACCTTATAAGTGTACTTTTATATGAAAGATTTGTCTTGCTTTTCCATTAGATTAACTTGTGCTAAGTGTCTGCAACACTTGCCTTTATCACCTTTTGTGACGGTTGTGCCAGGGATGTGTCTCGCATGCTTAGGTATCTAGGTCAAAATTTTGAAATGTTGCCTTGCACTCTTAATACCAAGGCATTTTTGGCAAATGGCAACTTGACAAACAGTGTGACACTTCACATTTATGATGGATAGTATCCCACGTTAGGGGTAGAATCACTTTGGCAAAAACCGTACACCTTTATCAAAGTGACTAGATGGGGACAATATCAGTGATACAAGAGTGAGTTGTCACACCATCCCATACTAGCACATTCATCACTCTCATGATTTTATCAAGATGTCAAGTAGAGACCTTCGTAACAACGACATGGACACATATATCGGTGTCTAATACGGATACAAAGTGTTGAACACATCAGATAGAAAAAGGAAAAAAAAACATGTTGGGGACATGCGGGCACATTTCAGTATTATTTACCTTTTCACCAATAATTTATGTGTTACTTTTCACAATAAGAATTGTGTTATTATTTATTGCTTCACATATACTAATATGCTAGTAACATTTTTGAAGAATTGAAAAGGTTAATGATCTGAGCATGGAGTGTCCGATGGGAATATCCAAGTTGTTGACACAGGTATCCAACACGAGAAATGTCAATGCTCTTTTTTTTGTACAAATAGAATATCCTTATTACATAGGTAGAGACCCGATTATCTTTTTCTCATTCAAGCATTGATAAGGAAAAGGATGGGAAATTATATTGTGAGATAACTGGATAGAGAACTCAGATTTCTTACATAAAGAAATGCCTAAAATAAGAAATCGACCAACCTGAATGAGATGTAATCAGATTGATTAGCAAAAGTAATAATGCGCTTTGACTCTAGCTTGGGGACTGGAAAGAGATGCTTCAATATGTTTGATGTCCGTTGACCAAGCTGTCATTAGAAACACATCAAGGCATAAATATGATATGATCAGAGTAACCTTACTGATAACAAAACACAACACAGAATAGAAAAGGTGTATTTTTTAGTGCGGCCTACGCCTAACTTTGGATGTAATGAATTTAAACGGGAACGTATCTAGTCACACACATTCAAATATTAATAATTCAAAATATGATCAACTATAGTTCAGTCTATACATCTTGACAATAGTATCTTATATGAGCACAAATTGAAAAATAAGTGCATGAAATTTATGTCCTATGACATTGAGTTATCCGCTTCTTTTTACTTTCATTTTTACCTTTTTTCCCCATCTTTTTGCTTGTTTTGAACTGTGATAGTTTCATAAACTGGACTTGGAATAAATAATAAGAAATAAAAGAAAGTAAATTACAAAAGTATAAAATGCAATGTAAGGTGCTCCATGTTTCAATGATCTTGAGTTGCGCATGAAATTCACTTCTTAGGATATCCAATTTTCTTTTTTAACTCCATATATTCTTATTCTTTTTTCCCTATGGGTGATAGTTTTGTAAACTTGGCCTTAAAATACAAGAATCCTTTATTTCCAATAATTGAGCATAAGCAAATTCGTACCTTGCTACTGAAATTATTAAGGATTATATGGGGATAAGCCTCGGACATGGTTCCCATTGACTTTTTGTCTTTAATATCATGTCTTGTGACCTGTTTATCAATAGTATGTCAGAATTTTCAACCATGACATTTTAAGAAACATGGTACAAAAGAAATTTTTTTGTCTTAGACTGCATACCACATTGAGCAATAAAAAATATGCAGTTGGACCAAATGGTAAATGGCAAACAATCAAGCCATCTGGCTGACCACGATGCTCATGTACCAAAATAACATCTGTAAAATCATGTGCTCGGCAAGTTTCAATAATTTCAGAGATAACCTGCAATGTGAATCGGAAGCGGCATTTTGATTATTTGATATCCAGTAAAAGTGGGACAGAAATGCATGAGTTACAAAAATATAGAACTTTGTAATACTCCACTGAAATTTTATGTCAAATTACGATGAACCACATTTTTTGGTGAAAAACAGCCTTAAAAGTACAAAGATTACATTATTTCAGACAAAGATAATGTAATTCATAATCAATTTAGGTTAATAATGAACACCAACATCCAAAGAGCCAAGGAAAAAGACTACACAAGATAACACAGAAAGCAAAAGGTTATTCAAAACTCGCTTTAAGGTGCCACCGGAAAGAAAAAAAACAAATTACATTCACTAAACTCCCCTCTCCCCATGTCCTCATAAATATCCCGCACGTGAAAGCCAATTTCTTCTTCAGAGTTGTCTGAACCATCAATGACCGACCCATCAAGCCAATCCAAGTGACATATTTTAGCTACGTCCAAGAGACATGGTCTCCTTCAAAGAATATAGGGGAGTGGAGAAAACAAAAACTTCTCTTCAAGCAGCAACTTTAAACTACACCAGACAACCCATTCTCCTGCCCAATTCCTCTAACTGTGTTTTCTATTAACACCATTACTTATTGCTTTCATAGACGACAACTGGTCAGAACATAACCATTACTCTGCAGAACCCTGAGTATTTCCTTTCCCTATTAATCCCTCATTTCTTTCATTGGATCTATAATCAACTACTCCTCGAAACCCTTACCCTTTCACACTTGCTACTACACCAACAGGCAACAGCTTCTTTGAAGGTGAGCGGATCCCTTGCCTTTCCATGGAAATAATCCAACTTAGGGTGGGTTTGATTTATGTTTTCAAACTAGTGAAGAGATCATGGAAGACAGGAGAAAAGGGAGCATGAAATTTGTGGTGTCCCACCACCTATCTTCTCTGAAGTCATGAAAAACAAACTTTCTAGGGTTGCCTAAAATTGTTTTCCAAACATGACTATCTTCAACATCAATCGAAAACTTTTCTTACTTGCTCTATCGTTTCCACTATTTTCATGGCAAAAAATCAAACAAACCCTTACAGGTTTTTGGAAGAGTGTGACCGTGGTGAACCACAAACAAAAGACTTGTGGAAATGGGATTTGGTAAACAAATAGTGCTAGTCCCACATCAAATGGGAATGGTAATGTCACTTAAACCTCACTTATTTCCTCCTCCATTCACACGCCTTCATTTGCCTCCATTATGGGGGATCAGGTTCTATGAAAACAAACATGCCTTCAATTAATCCACAATATGACAGTTTCAAGGGCAAAAATATAGATTGTTAATTGGAGATTGAATCACTAAAGTTTCTCAGTAAACAATAGAAATTTTGCAAACTAAAAAAAAGCACTGCAAGGACTAAAATCTCTAGTGTCCAAATGAATAGTTAACTCGGAGCTCAACCAGGTCATCAAATTTTGATAAGTAGATAATTTATCATAGAGGAATCTAATTCATCCCTTACTGCAAAGTAACACCAATATCAAAAGAGGTAAAGATGAGAGAACTAAACCAACCTGGCCACCCCGGTTCATTCTTTGTGCATTAGGAAATACCAAGTTTAGTTCCTGAGAAAACGAGAAGCCAAATAAAAAAATGTTAACCCCTTAGACATCTAAATCAAAGTGAAACAAGTGAGTAGAAAAGATGCAATAAGCAACCTTGACGAACTGCGTAAGAGGAGCACTTGGATTACGTGATGTAGTTAGCAAAATCTTTGGATCCCTTTCGGTTGCATTTGCATACTCATCATCAATATGACTCCTCGGAACTGACATCAACCCCAACAATTAATATCATAACAAAAATCACCAAGTTGAACACTTCCACCCTTTTTGGTAACTTGCTTGTTTTCATGTATTAATCTAATTAGAGGTCTAAATTTTGCTAAAGATCTCACATTTTTCAAGAAGTTCAATATAGACTAAGAGGCAAACACACACAACTCCTATAATAATTCCGAGGCAAGGCAAGTGTGGCTTTGGTCTCCTAGTATCTCGAACAATAACAGATATAAGAGAGGGCACAGACCTACAGTTTGTTCATCTTCGAGATCGATTTCCTGGCGCAAGGAGGCCTCTTCATTCCTGAGCTCAGTAGGGACGGGCTTTCCCTCTTCTAAAGCTTGTTTGATCTATCGTTTCTTCTCGTAGAGCATACGCTCCTTTCCTTCCAAGCTTTTCCTGTGAAGGTACTCCCTCCTCAATCTAATGTTTCGCCGCAACATCTTCTTCTTCTCAAGTTATAACTAGTTTATTGTATGACCGTGAAGATCGACCGAGATCTACAAAACAACAACAGAACCTAAAAAAAATCAGTAACAACATTCTTCAAACCTTAAAAAAAAAAAGAGGAAGAAGAAGACACTGGGTGTTTGTTTGAGTTACACGTCTAACCTCTTATTAAGAGGGAATCTCCAAGTCTCTAACTATAGGTAAATGTCTTAATAAGAGTCTCTAACTATAGGCAAATGTATTAAGAGGTATGGAAAGTGTTTGTATTTTGCTCTAATTAGAGTCTCTAACTCATCTTCAAATTACTCTTTCATCCTATATAATTATTATAATTATAACAAAATCTATGTTATTATTATAATTATGACAAAATGTTTTGAGCACAAGGTGAGCTACGTTGGATTTTTTGTTTTCGTTATCCATCACAATGTTTCAATTTCCCCTTTATCGTTTATATAGGCCAAATTTGGGTACAAAGCAAGCTATGCATTGTACATTTATTTATTTATATTTGTATATTATAAGGTTTTAATTGACAATTAGAATTTTATTGTCCTTGTTTATTGTAATTGGCCCAGCATACTGGTCCATGAGTGTTTGTGTTTGTGTCTGATTTGCACTTAAATTGCAAGTTCTTCGCGTGGGAGTGATTTGTGACAGCTAACCACATGATGTAATTACCCAATTTCATGAGGAGTAAATGTGAAAAATAATTGAGTCAGAGGCTATTCAGAGGTGTGTTTGTCTCTGACGAGAGTTAACAACTATATTTTTAAATATTTAGATGAAACATCTGATTCAGAGGTATAAACAAATATCCCCTAAGTGTGCCTTACAGAACTTAAAAATAAAACTGTAGGTAGTATGGTAGTATTCTCTTAACTTTGACATGAACGTTCTTATTAGTTGAACCACTGAAATAAACATAGAGATGACAGAGCCATCTGATGTGCTTCTATCTCACAAGCCAACTTCCAACTCCCTTCCTCTTGTATGTCCCACCCCATCACACCACAGAATACAGTGAAACATCCTTCTGTCCAACCAGTACTCCCTTCAAAAATTGTGTATCATCTCCATACTTACTCCCCCTCTTTAACCCAAATTTTAATTTTCCCACATGCAGAAGCCAATGTATGAAAGCTTTATGAGCAACTAACCCCTTAATGGCATTCCCATGAGCTTGAATTTATTCCAAACACTTAACCTTAAGAGCCTACCCATGAACTCCATTTTTTAAGACTTCCGTCAACATGTAATGACTATGCGTTTCATGAACTTGCTCCAATAGTCCCTTCTACCAACTAGCCTAAACACATTCTCTTGACCTTATTGAAACCTAACCCTTCCATCCCATATTATCATCACAATATCTTGGGGGTTATAAAGACCTTAAAATAAACTTAAAAAAAAAAAAAAAAAAAAAAAAAAAAAAAGGAAAGGAAAGCAAAAACACAATGAATACAAAATTTCATGGCCAGTGAGAAAGAAACATCAACAACAACAAATTTCATACCAAATGGACGCACAGAGTTTCAAATCATCAACAAAACCCCTAATAACCCATTATACAGTTGAACTAAACCCCAATAATCAGATATACGGGTATAGTAGAGAGAGAAGCTTAATGGAAGGAGTAGTTAACTTACCCTTGTCTTACGTTCTCTGGCTTAGACCGTAGAGAGAGAGAGGGGAGAGCGCGAAGTGGAAGAAATGGGAGAGAAGAGTCTATTAGTTGGGGGAGGGCTCGGTTTCAAATTTTAAGTAACCTAACTCCACCCATTTAAATTTAACGGATTCGGTCCGATCCGATCCGAAATTTCTTATTTTGAACTTTGAGACCAAACTTAACTCAAACCATTTGGAATGATCTGGTTCTTACGGTTCTAAATTACTCATCAATTTATTTTTCATTTTGTACTTGTTCAAGATATAATTATAAGTTTGTAAGAAAACATTAGATTTTAAACACTCTTCTTCAACGACCAAATTCAACAAGAAGTTACCAGCTGCAAGCAGCAGGCAACAAGGAATTAGTGGTGGAGAGGAACATGGATACTCTTCTTCAAATTTCTCAACACCCTATTGTTTCATGTGTGTATCTAATCAATAATGACTACTACTTGTGAAATTATTGTAAAAGATCCCTTATTGTTGCAAGAACACCCTCATATGTGACACACGTGGGAGTTGCTATAGGTGATGGACCAAATATTGAATTAGAATCAACCCTTCTATTAGTGATTAGTGATTATTGATTACTGTTACATTGGTCCCATGTTCTTGAGACTTAGTGTCTAATTAAGATTGAAATTCGATGTATCTAAAACCAACAATTCTAATCAACCATGTTTGCTAGCTTTTTAAAAGTTTTTTTTTACACTTCTACCACTTCTATAGATAGAGTTTGTGATTTTGTTTTAAAGAAAATGAGATAAAAAGTATAAAAATACCCCAAAAAAAAAGAGAAAAATGCTAGCAAACATGGCTGGCTAGACTTACTCTAGCAACCAGCCATTTTTTTGTCAGAGTTGGACTCTTTTACATTTTTACCCATTTTCTTTAAAACACAATCACAAACATCAATTATAGAAATGGTAAAAGTGTAAAGAGTCCCAACCTTAGTAAAAAAAATGGTTGGTAGCCCTGACTCTCTAGAATTGGGGTTAAAACTATGTTTGTGATCAAGTACAAACCTTGCATGACACATTGACTTTAGACACAGAGTTCGGCAAGTGTGTTGCGAGGGAGAGATCGAGCTGTGTCATGGTTTAAGTAACATGAATACAGGCAACGGCTGCAAGTTGTTAAATCATAAATAAACCCATGTACTTATTCACACTCCCTAAATTCTCGACAATAATAATATCTAAAATGAAGAATTGAAGAAAATCCACAATCAATTGTCACAAATTCAACACTCCCTATATCAGTTGTTACAAATTCCGCAAGCAACTAGCAAATTCAGCAGCTTACAAAACAACAGCCCTGGTCCCTGTATATTGTATGATCAGTGAATCTAACATTTCAAACATGCAAGCAGCACCCCGGTCCCTGTATCAACAAAGCAAACCAAGATCGTCATCTGAATGTGTTTGTAGAAATAGGACTTGAATTCACTTGGATTTTATTTCCCAGTGGGAGATCGTCATGAAAGTAGTAATCTTTGGTGACAGCCTTGCGAAACTGAACGACTTCTTGTTCGGTGAGCTTCTTCTTGCACACAAGCTCAGTCTCCTTCTCGACTTGAAATTTGAACTCATACGGTGCACTTATGGGACGATCTCCATTCAACACCTCCCTAAAGCCTCATTATTTTCCTTCAAATATGCTGGCAAACAAAAGGGAAGATCGAAGTACCGATGCGTTTAACTGAAATTCAAAACAACAAATAATCACAAATGATATTCAGATCTAAGACAAAAAGAAGATAGTAAATTTTGTTGCTCAGGTATGAAATTAGAAACCCTAGAAAGAAAATCTGAATAAAATTGAAGGAGGAGGATAGTTACCTAAGATTGTGGAAGGGGTCGACCTTGTTGGCATAGAGAGGGATGGGGTCGCCTGATTTGTAACGGTGGTTTGAAGCGTCGGATCTGACGAGAAATGCAAAGCGAACAAAATGAAAACAGAGAGATAGCAGTGCAGGGTAGTTGAAGAAGAGGAAAGTGGTTTTTATGTTTGGGTTGTGTCGTGTTGGGTTGGGTTGTGTTATGTTTTAAAAAATCGGGTTGGAATCGAACCGTTTTAATTCTAATAATTGGAACCGGACTCGAACCGTTTTACAATAGATTTGGACCGATCTAGACCGTTTATTAATTTTAGATAATAAGAACCAGACTGTTTGGAGCAAAACGGTTCGGTTTGGAATCGTGGTTCCTAGACTCGTTTGCCCACCCCTAGTATAAATCACGAGGAGGAACAATAGGGCAGCAAATATAGAGACTGCTAGGTTTTTTGTTTTTTTCTTTCCCTTTTTCTAACTGCCCATAGCCCCTTGGCAATACATTCTACAATATCTTCTTGTTTGGTTTATGGCATTTGTTCCATCACACTTTTACATGGCGTTTTTTTTTTAAGTGCTTAGAAGCTAACTTCTAACTGAAGTTAGAAGTTGTAAACGAGCCTCTGAATGAACTGTTTGTTTTGCTTCTGAATGAGCTACTAATTAGAAACTGTAAAATTAAAAGGTGTTTATTTTTAGATGATGAAAGATAATTGTTTGACAATTTTTCCCTACTGAGCTGAAAAATTTATGACATAAATATTGTGCTTAAATTTATACCCAATAATTATTCAAATTATAGATAATGTTACAATACCTTTCATTACAAGAATATCGAAATATAACCAAAGATAAAGGAGAGTTGAAAATATATATGAGAGGGAGAGCTGAAGAAATGAAGAAAAACTTGAAAATACAGAAAGAGAAAACAAAAATGAAGGGGAAAAAGGAGATAAGTTTCTTACTGAGTCCTTGTGAAGGTAGGTAGAACCAAAATGCTTGGTGAAAAGAATGAAGGTGTGTCGTCAAAATTTAGCCCTATTTATTTTTAAAATATGGGGGCAACAGTTACCATTACAAAATTATGTTAAGGTTATTATTGGAATAATTTTTTACTCAACACTCAGTGCTAAGTGATCAGCGCCTCATTGTTGCTTACTCCAATCAGATGTAGAACTTCTGATCAGAATTAAAAACAAACAGTCTAAACAAGGTGGTCAAGTTCTTATTAAGACTTCTGACTCCATTCAAAAGCAAAAACAAACACCCTCTTAGTAACACCCACCGCATAGAACCAATTTCCTAAAAGTCGACTCAACTCCAAGTCCCAAATTGGTAGAGTAGTTGGCTCTTCAACTAACAAACATTTATCTCCAACAATATTGTGGTGTATATTTATCTAATTAAATTCTTTTCTTTATGCGTGTAATGTGATTTATGCGACAAAAAATTGTCCTCCTGTGAGTTTGACCTGCAAAACAATTGTTAGACTACCAAGGACCACCTTTTTGGTGGCCGAAGGCACTCAGATGCTTAAGTTAGTAACTCTGTTGGAAGAAGGAAGTAAATCTGGACAAAACTCAATTAAAGTTGCATCGTGTAGATAGGATAGTCGAATCGACTTCCCCTCAGTCCCCTGTTCATACCTTTTTCTTTACCTTAAATGAGTGAATTAATGGCCGCATTTAGTTATGTGCATGACTTAAGCTCGGTTGGCACAATGAAGGGGGACATTTATTGTAACAGTCTCCTCCTTCATTGAGATGAGAGTGATTCCCTCCATCTCTTTTTTAACGACCCATTAATATTTATGATGACTTAAGCCTTCGTAACGGCTCTCTAGCATTTATGGTGACTTGAGCCACGTGTATGGCCATGAATGGGTGACGATTTTATTTATCATAAGCTACTCCCACCTTAGTTAGTGGGCTCGCTTGTGTGGCCACTAACTTGTTAATGAGGGTTTTCTTTATTTGTTCTTTGAAGTCAGTGTGACAAGTCATCAGGGTTAGACTGCGTGAGTTCGGATCGAATGAAATCATCGAATTCGAACTGCATGAATTCTGACTAGACAAAGATTTTTTGTGATGAGTTATTGTACTTGAACTTCGTGAGTTCTAACCAGATGTCATATCGTAGTCGACTACGCGAGTCCGTTACTAGGTGAATTTCGTGAGTGTCGTTTGTGACATCGTAGTCAGTTGCGTTTACTAGGCGAAGTAATCTCCGTAGTAAGTTTCATGAGTTTGTACCAGATGAAGTCAGCGCGATCAAACTGCATGAGTCCGAGCCAGATGAAGTCAGTTTGACTAGTCTTAAGTCGGCATGCAGACCTGATTCTTGTCAGATTCGTCTCCTATTGGACCTGATTCTACTCGAGCCTGTCGGACCAGTCTCTTATCAAGCCTGTCAAATATGTCTCATGTCCATGTTGGGCCAGCTTCTAGCCGGGTTCATCCTTTTTTCATTCGGACTCGTCTTCCGGGTTCGATTCTATTCGGACTCGTCCTCCGAATTCGCTCTTCATTTGGACCCATCTTTCGGATTCCCTTTTTATTTTTTGTTTTTTTTATTCGAGGTCGTCCTCAATGTGGGAGTGATGTATTAATTCGAGTTTGTCGTCTTTCGAATTCGTTTTCTGGATTCATCTTTCATTTGGGTTCGTCCTCCGGACTCATTCTTCGGATTCATTTTTCATTCGAACCAGTTCTCTGGGTCCAGCTTTTATTCGGGTCGTCCTCCGGACTCGTTATTCGGATTCGCTTTTCATTCGAATTCGTGCTATATGAGCTAGCTTCTATTTGAGCCCATCTTTCGAACTCGTTCTCCAGATTTTTTTATTTAATTTGAGTTCGTCCTCTACGGACTAGCTTTTACTTGAGCCCGTCCTTCGGACTCGTTTTTCACTCGGGTTCATCCTTTACGGGTTAGCTTCTATTCGAGCTCGTACTCCGAGTTCATTCTCCATTCGAACTCGTTTACATGCTGGCTTGCAAACCTGCCAAAGACTATAACAATTCAAGCCTGCACTCCGAGTTTATTCTCCATTAGGGCTCGTGGACATGTGGGTCTGTGAATCTGCCAAAGACTAGAACAACCAACAAAAATTTAAACTAATAATAATGTTGTCAGCCGATTTGAACCCACGAACTAAGGTTTTCTAAGCAACGCTTTTACCGACTCTACTAGTGTTCCTTTGATGGAATATTTAGTTATGCATCATTATATCCAAATGTACCTGGATTACATGTCTAATTCACAGGACACAATTTTAGTCATTTTAACCCAAATAGTATATTGGAATTTTTGTTACCATTGATATTGGAAACGACTATAGATGATCATAACATTCTCTCGTCTTGTTGCTCAGTTGTGATCAAGCATAGGTTTTTTTTAAGGAAATTGTCGTTGTCACGCCCTGGATTTTGAGAAAACGAAATCCTAATATCCGCGTAGGATTATCTGTGTCCCCAAAATTCGAGACATGAATTTCACTCACTAAAAGTAACAGTTGGCATCCACGAGAAATAGTCAAATGCACAATTTACTATATTAGAAAGAATAAAACAATTGCTTTAAAAAGCCCAACGAAAAGAAGGAAATTAACATTTAAATCTCGCAGAGTCAACTCTAAAAAATTCAACTAAACATAAGCATAACTCTCCCAATAAAAATGCACCTCCAAGTTCTACTACAAAATAATAAACTGTCACCTAACAAACAAAAGGACTTAGACTCTCGAACAACGTGCAACTCCTAGCAATGCTCTTCACGTACGAAACAAAATTTTCTAAGCTCGCTCGAAACTACTAAATCTTGAAACAAAGCTAGTCGGCTACATTCCCAAAGGAATGTACCCAAGATGCCAAAGCCCACTTGGGTCAGCAATTAAGCTAGTGTGAAATTATTCGTTCCCAAAATCAATAAAAAAAAAAACTACCATGGCATGACAGGAAATACAGTACGACAAAAATAACCAAAACAAAACAGGTAGTTCCTCCATTAGGTGAATGTATAAAACTAATTACAGTCGCTAACATATTTTTGTAACTATTTACCTTAAATACACCTGCCATGTGGAAACTAACCATGGCAAGTCAGACCTGTAAAAAATGTTAGCAGTCTTCTCATTCTGCACTAACTGATTAGAAGACAATAATCGTATTATTCTGTTTAATCAAAATTTATCGACCAATGAATTATTTATTTTAACCCAGTTATCCGTTTATAATGAATTGATCACTTAGACTATGCCACATTCGCACCACCTCTGTGCCGAACATACATGCACGTATGTCTCTCTCATATAAAGGAGGATTTCTCCGTCATCCATGCCCAAGTGGGGACACATCAAATACAGGCATGCATCATTGGATACCCCTAACTATATGAGTACAATAAAAGTCATTCTTGGGCTAACAATGCGTATAGATCACGTCACATTTTTTACAGATAAAGAATCAAGTATATTTTAGGCATTTCAAAACCACCACTTTTTCGCAAGACTAACCTGAAAGTTATTTTAGTTTCTCTATAAGAAAGAGGTGCCCCACATCCGCAAGACAACCCGCGGGTTATTTAATTTTTCTATAAGAGAGGGAAAATAATAAACAAAAAGAAGTGTGGTAGTTCTAAGTGATACAATTCCATATTATGTAAAGATGTGACTTCATAGTTATTCATATCGCTTGACATTTTGTCAATCATAAACCAATCCACCCATTCTTTGGGGAAGCATAACCATTCTCATGAATGAATTCTCCGCTCAAAGTGGCGTTCCAACTTATAGTGAACAAACGCGCTTGCAATATCAGTTAATAATATCAACATCAATCACATATTTGAAAATCAAATGTAATTAACAAATACCCAATATTCACAAATATTCAATACCCAACAGTCAATATTCTTCCAATATTGCATGTCATAACACAAAGAACAATATTGATTTCGGTCAATATTTCCTATGGATTTCCAACAGTCAATATTTACCAATGACAAGATTCACAACTATGCAATACCCAACATGCAATATTCAACATACCATATTCACACAGGACAATTTCACATCTACCAATACCCAACATGCAATATTCAATACCTAACAAATTTCATAACATAGACACATCTCACATGCTTACCCAAACAGATACATCAAAAAAGAATCAAACATAGACTCATTTTTAATAACTAACTTCATAACACATCTCACATGTTAACCACCATAAAAGAATCAAACTCCATCTTTTATTTCTTGATTGTCAGAGTCAATATCCCATAAGTGATACCTCTCACATACGTGGGTAGGCACAACGCCTTGTGACAACATTCACAGTGTTCTCTTTTGCTTGTTTTTGCTTGTCTAAGTATTAAAACAATCTATAAAGCAACCAATGGCAACAACACAAAACCCGATATAGTGGGTGAGATTTTTTTTTGGGTCAAATAAACAAAGGTGAAAATGAGAGATGTAAGCTAAACACAATTGTTCCCCTCAACTGATCAAGAAGATCATCACTTCGAGGCAACGAGTATTTGTTCTTGACATTCACGTTGTTCAACTCCCTATAGTTGATACACATCCTCAAGGTACCATCTTTCTTCGAAACAAATATTATGGGTGCTCCCCACAGAGAAGTACTAGGACGTATGAACCCGGTTCATACACACCTCAAAAGGATTACACATATATACATTAACACGAATAAACATGTCAATAAGTATATCCAAATAAATCAAAACACAAGCACTAAAATTACCCTTTTTGCAACATCTCATCAAGCTGGACTTTCATCTTGTTCAATTCCTTCGGTAACATCCGATACACCGCCTTAGAGACAGGAGTGGTTCCAGGTACTAAATCAATTTGAAACTCAACCTCTCGCCTAGGTGGCAAGCCAGGAATCTCCTGAAACACATCCTCATAATCTCTTACCACTTCTACATCTCGGATTTCTCTCTCCGATGTCCACACCGAGTAAAGAAAACTAGACATCACTAATTTTTCACCATTTCCACAAGTGTGAGAAACAGGGGGCATGCCTGAAGCATGAATGGAAACTATCATCTTTGCACAATCCAGCGTGACTAGGTTCTTACTCAACCAGCCCATTCTAAAAATGAGATCGAAACCCTCAAAGTCAAGCACAATTAAGTCGACAATGAACACTTTATCGAGAAATGAAATCGTAAAATTTCTACATAGTTCATTTAATGTCGTCGAGCCTCCTAAAGGGGTTGTAACACATAACCGTATAACAAGTGGCAAGGTTTTCAACATTTATTGATTAATCAAATGCCGAGATATGAAAGAATATGATGCACCATTATCAAATAAAACCTTAACATTAGAGATAGAAAAATCAAGAGTACCTTGGAAGTTTTCTCGATCTGGTAGTACGACAAATACACGCCCTTGGGTGGGTTGACCTTGCCTATTCTGTGGCGTTGTCCTATCATTAGGAGAATCTTGCATCTGATGACCTGGTCGCCCACATGTAAGCAAGTCACTACCTATCCCTCCGACGCTGCTTGGGTAGTTTGGTTCCGCTTATCCTGATAACCCTAACGGTTGATTAGTTCCCATTCTGCCTCAGATGTTGATTACCATCATGTTTCGAGAAAGGATTATATCCCTGTTTCTGGAATTGATTTCCACCCTGGCGGTAAAACTGGTTTTCTCCCTGCTGTTGGTTCCAGTATCCATCTTGAGACCTCTGATTCTGAAATTGTTGACCTCTTTGCCCTTGATCATAAGGACGAAAATGGTTATAGTCACTACGATAATCACGTGACGCACCATGGTGATGAGTATTTCCCGACGCCTCGCCCAACTTCGTTTTGCCTTTCTCCCAACTCTCATGATACAACTTGTTTTGTTTCTCGTGCTTCAATGCTAAATCCAAAACTCTGTCAAAACTCTCCCTGTCAACGGTAAGGAAAGCCCTCAATAGATAGTGATGCAAACCCCCAATAAATTTGGCATTTTTCTTTTCTGGTGTGTCCACCAAATAAGGAGCATAACGCGACAACTCGTTAAACTTTGTAACATACTGCTCCACAATCATATTCCCAGTCTGCTTCAGCATATTAAACTCAGTGGCCCATTGCGACTTAACTGCATTAGGCACAAATCTATTCTCAAATCGATCCTTGAAGTCGTCCCATGTCATAGCAGCAACATAAATGGAAGGTAGTAAAGCCTCCCACCAGTAACTGGCAGCACCATCTAGATGATGTGCAGTTGACTCCTGTTTTTGTACCTCAAAAGTTGCATCCTCCTGAAAATAGTCTCACAACTTTGGACCCAAACATCTGCATCTCTCGGATTATCCCCTGTGAACTTCTTACCACCCAAGGTCCGAACTCCTTAACCCTTCTAACAAAACTATTTTGCTGCAATCCTTGTAGCAGATGCATCATCATAGTCTGACTTAATTGAATTGTATTCTTGCCATATCCATTCCCACATCCATTGCCATCTCCATTTGGGACAACGTTCTCACTACTACCGCTATCGTTCTCATTTAAATTCTGACAAGTATGTCTTCCAGCCATATCCTTCAAAGAAAGATAACAATGATCAACACTTCATAATATCCACAAAACACTCTATTGCATGCTTACTCATAACCACATTCCAAGGATCCCCTAGACTCTCCCTGGCCTAGGGTAAACTGTGTTCTGATACCAAACTGTCACGCCCCAGATTTCGAGAAAATGAAATCCTAATATCAGCGTAGGATTATTCATTTCCCAAAAATTCGGAACATGAATTCCGTTCACTAAAAGTAACAGTTGGCATCCAAGAGAAATAATCAAATGCACAATTTACCAGATTAGAAAGAAATAAAACAATTGCTCTAAAAAGCCCAACGAGAAGAAGGAAATTAACATTTAAATCTCGTAGAACCAACTCTAACAAATTCAACTAAACATAAGCATAACTCTCCCAATAAAAATACAACTCCAAGTTCTACTACAAAAGAATAAATTGTCACCTAACAAACAAAAGGACTTAGACTCTCGAACAATGTGCAACTCCCCAACAATGCTCGTCACGTATGAAACAAACTTCTCTAAGCTCGTCTGAAACTACTAAATCCTGAAACAAAGCTAGTCGGCTACATTCCCAAATGAATGTACCCAAGAAACCAAAGCCCACTTGGGTCAACAATTAAGTTAGTGTGAAATTCTTCGTTCCCAAAATCAATAAAAAAATTACCATGGCATGACAGGAAATACAATACGACAAAAATAACCAAAACAAAACAGGTAGTTCCTCCATGAGGCGAATGAATAAAGCTAATTACAGTCTCTAACATATTTTTTGTAACTATTTACCTTAAATACACCTGCCATGTGGAAACTAACCATGATAAGTCAGACCTGCAGAAAATGTTAGCAGACCTGTCATCCTGCACTAAGTGATTAGAAGACAATAATCGTATTATTCTATTTATCAGAATTTCTCGACCAATAAATTATTTATTTTAACCCAATTATCCGTTTATAATGAATTGATCACTTAGACTATGCCACATTCGCACCACCTTCGTGCCGAACATACATGCACGTATGTCTCTCTCATATAAAGAATGATTTATCCGACATCCATGCCCAAGTGGGGATACATCACATACAGGCATGCATCACCAGATACCCCTAATTATATAAGTACAATAAAAGTCATTATTGGTCTAAGAATGTGCATAAATCACATCACATTTTTTACGAATAAATAATTAAGCCTATTTTAGGCATTCCAAAACCACCACCTTTTCGCAAGACTAACCCAAAAGTTATTTTAGTTTCTTTATAAAAAAAGGGGTGCCCTACATCCGCAAGATAACCTGCAGGTTAGTTTCTCTATAAGAGAGAGGAAGTAATAAACAAAAAAGGTGTGATAGTTCTAAGTGATACAATTCCATGTTATGTAAATATATGAATTTATAGTTATTCATATCGCTTGACATTTTGTCAATCATAAACAAATTCACCCATTCTTTGGGGAAGCATAACCAATCTCATGAATGAATTCTCCACACAAAGTGGTGTTCTAACTTATAATAAACAAACGCGCTTGCAATACAGTTAATAATATTAATATCAATCACATATTTGAAAATCAAATGTAATTAACAAATACCCAATATTCACAAATATTCAATACCCAATAGTCAGTATTCTTCCAATATTGCATGTCATAACACAAAGGACAATATTGATTTCGGTCAATATTTCCTATGGATTTCCAACAATCAATATTTGCCAATGACAAAATTCACAACTAAGCAATACCCAACATGCAATATTCAACATGCCATATTCATACAAGACAATTTCACTACTACCAATACCCAACATGCAATATTCAATACCCAACATACTTCATAACATAGACACATCTCACATGCTTACCCAAACAGATACATCCAAAAAGAATAAAAAAGAATCAAACATAGACTCATCTTTGATAACTAACTTCATAACACATCTCACATGTTAACCACCAAAAAAGAATCAAAAGGTCAATGTCACATCATAACACATCTCACATGTTACCCATCGAATAAAAATGTCATTGCCAATCAAGTTCCCTCCCCCCTTTTTTTGAATGATTTATTTATTTATTTATTATATACTCAATCTCGAAATAAATTTTCCCTAAAAATTATCAATTGTCAAAATTGGGGGTCGTTACAGTCATCCCCACGGACGATGCCAAATTGATGCATCCAAAAATCGTCATCAAGTGAATTTGACCTCCAAAACATTTGTTAGACTTCCAATTAGGGGTGGGCACGGGACGGGATGGGACGAGATGGATCCATCCCTATCCCATCCCGTTCATTCGGGATCAGGACGGGATGGGACGGAATGAGCACATACTAAATAATCCTCCAATAAAAAATAACAAAAAAAGTTTTATTTCACATTACTCACACGCCAATAATGTCAAATTTATATACATATAACTTACATCATAAATAATAATAGATATTAAATAAATAAATATTAAACTTTTTTGGAAGGCAAATAAATATTAAATTTCATTTAAAATAAATGATTCAATTCATTTAGATTTCATATAGAATTTCATCTTACATTGATTTAATTTCAACACATCTTAAACTTTAATTTAGAAGAGTATTTTGATTAAAATTAATAATAATAATTATTAAATAAATAATTTGGGACGGGACGGAATAGGCGGGATTGAAAATCTTCATTCCGATCCCATCCCACCCTAGATCGGGACGAGACGGGATCAGGATGAGTTTGATCAATTCCAAAAGGACCCAAACAAATCTGGATGGGAAGGGTTCGGGATCGCCGGATGGGATGCCCACCCCTACTGCCAATGACCACTTTTTTGTTGGTCGAATGCACTACTTCTTAAGTCAGTAACTCTATTGGAAGAAGGAAGTAAATCTGGACAAAAATCAGTTAAAATTGTATCGTGTAGATAAGATAGTCGAGTCAACCTTCCCTCGAATCGAGTTGAGATCCGAGTTGATAGCCAATTTAGTCCCCTGCTCATACCTTTTTTTTACCTTATATAATGAGTGAATTGATGACCGCATCATTTGTGTGCGTGACTTAAGCTCGGTTGGCGCAATGAATGATGATGTTTATTGTAACGGTCTCCTCCTTCATTGATATGAAAGTGATTACCTCCATCTCCTTCGTAAAGGTCCATCAATATATATGATGACTTAAGCCTTTGTAACGGCTCTCCAGCATTTATGGTGACTTGAGCCACGTGTAAGGCCATGATTGGGTAACAATTTCATGTATCATCAGTGATCATCCAAAAAACTATGGAGACAAACTAAAATAGGAGAGTCTGAATAGTAGGGGTGGGCACGAGATGGGATGGACCTCATCCCTATCCCATCTTGTTCGTTTGGGATCGGGACGGGATGGACCTCATCACTATCCACCCCGTTCGGGACGGGATGGAACGGGATGAACATGTACTAAATAGTCCTCTAATGAAAATTAACAAAATGATTTAATCTCACGTGCATTAATGATTGTGACTCATCTTCTTCTTGTCCACGTCATCTGCTTATCCTCTTCCCTATCTAATTAATTCTTTTTTCTTTGTTCTTTCAAATTTTAAATGATTAAACCTTGCTCTAATTCAATAAATCTAACTTCATCTTCTATTTTGTGATTCATAAAGAAATCCATTTGTCTTTGTGGATTTGAATAGAGTTGACATGAGAAAAAAGAAAAAAGTCACTGACTAAAGAAAGAGAAAGGGTAAGTTACAGAGATTATATAGTAACTTTTTAATAGTTTTTTAACAGAGATTAGATAGTACTAGTGGTTTTTTAATAGATTTTAATTATATTTATATGTATTGTTTTGTTTGGATGTTTGTAGAGGACAAAACTTGTGGAATCCAGTATAGTGAGTCCAAAATTGATTTGTGGAATTAGGGTCTATTATCAGGTGATTTTGTTCTAATTCATAAGTCCTTTGTTGTTGTTTTTCGTGTTTCTTTCTTGTTGTAATTTGTGTTTGTTTGATTTGTTTGTTGCTTTTGATCACAATGATGCCTAAAAAATATAAGTTAGGTTTTGAAAAAAAAAAAGAAAAAGAACTTGTTAGGTCTCAAGCAGAATCTCGATAAATTTATGCCTAGTAAAATAGGAGGCTCAACATCAAATGTTGAAGAAGAAATAAATCCACCACCGGCGATTAGCGATATAATTGAAAATGAACAAGAAAATGTAAAAACAAATGAACCAATAGGAGAAACAAATAAACAAAAGAACGAATAAACAAATCAACCAATAGGAGATAACAAATTTGGGCAAATAAACATTTAAGATCCAGGAAACTGGGATAGAGTTAACAAAATTTTAGAGAGCTACTAGTAGAAAAATGTCCAATTAGAATTCATGATGTAGATTTTATTGTTGATGACTTTGGTAGGTACTTTTCATCTTATTAATTGTGAACGAGTGTTATCTTCGTATGTGCGATTCGAACTGTTCCTTTTTTATCCATGTCAGCATTTCGTATAGAAGTTATTAATGGAGAGAAACAAGATAGGAAATGACGTGTATATTTTGTTGTTAAGGATAAAATATTTTCTTTTTGTTGTAAGTTATTCAAGCAAGACCAATAAAGGTCCCCATTGACAACGGATGATATAATGATTGAAATATCTTAGTGAACGGCTTAAAGCTCATGGAACTAGTAGTGAACACCTAGTTTGCATGATCAAGTGGATAGAATTGCAAATGAGGTTGAACAAATTTGAAACAATTGATAAGAGTGTGCAAGAACAAATAGATAAGGAGACAGAACACTGGAAACAAGTGTTAAAACGAATAATTGTCATTGTAAAAACTCTAGCAAGAAATAATTTAGCAATTCGTGGTCATAGGGAGAGGCTTCATAAAGGGAAGAACATAAACTTTTTAGGCTTTATTGAGATGACTGTTGAGTTTGATCCAATTATGCAAAAACATATTCCACAAGTAAAAATAAATCAATTCATTACCATTATCTTAGTCCAAAAATACAAAATGCGTTGATCTTACTCTTAGCAAATGAGATTCGAAGTACAATAGGAAAAATAAAGTTGGCAAAATATTTTTCTGTTATACTTCATTGTATTCCTGACATTAGTCATGAAGAACAAATGTCTCTTATATTCCGATATGTTGATGTTTCGGTCAAACCAATAAAAATTGAGAAATTTTTTTATACAATTTTTAAACGTAGACGATACATCAGGACTAGGGATTTTTAATGTGCTCATAGATATTTTGCAAACACTTGATCTTGATGTTAGTGATATAAAAGGGCAAGGATATGACAATGAATCAATTATGAAAGGGAGACAGAAAGGTGTTCAAAATAGGTTGCTTAAGGATAACCCTAGAGCATTTTACACAGCCTTTAATCTTGTACTTTGTGACATGGGCACACTACACCACAACTGCCCATTAATAGTATATGTCAATAGCGATTTTTCACTTGGTGCTATGAAAAGCCCAAGGTTTGTCTAATTTGTACCCCCTTGACATTGCTAAAATGTTGTCAAAGTGGGCGGGAGATAATATTTCGTAGGGCACCAAAGTTCCGTCTCGATCAAAAAGAAGAAAATGAAGGGGAAAAAAGAAAATAAGGACGAAAATGCTTGCTCTGCTCTCCCTCACCCTCTCCCTCTCCGAACTGTTTCCCTTTCCATCACCATCTCCCTCTCCCTTTCCGATCTACTCTCCCTCTCCATCTAGTTGTGCAACCCCCCTTTCTATCCACCTGTGCTCTAACTCTCGTTGTGTCCTCCCTCTCCGTTTCAGGTTTGCCTCTCTGATTCTGAACACACTCACTTTTTCATGTTTTGCTTTGCTTTCTTTGCTTTCATCGCAAACCCTAACAAATTTATTGGTATCAGTTTATGAAGTTATGGATGTTATGGAATGATAGATTTAAGGCTTTGAAGGATCACATTGTCAAATAGGTAATTGTCTATGTTTTTAGGGGAGAGGAATTATATTTTTTCTTTTGATATATGTTCACTCTTTGATTTCCTTATTAGCTCTTGTTCTCATGTCTTCTTGTGTGAGTATTAATTTGGTTGAGTTGTGTTGTTCTTCAATTTGTTAGATGAAATGCCTATATGGCATTAGCATAGGCCTAGGTATCAATATGTTCATATCTTTGCATACTCTTTGATGTCAACGTTAACATTTTGTTCTTTTACTTCTGCGATGAGTGTATGGTGAGTGTTGGGTGGACATGAACGGTTTATCTACAGGTGTGTGTGAAGGGGTTGCACTTCTTTCCGTGGCAATATCAAGAATCCTGGAATCAGTTATATGCTTTGTGCATTATATGTTGATTCTATATGCATTCACCAATAATTTTGAAGTTTAGAAACTTATTGATTAATGGTCCTTTAGTCTTTGCATAATTATTGATGATCCAAAACGGTCCCAACTCTATGTCGTGCACGTGTCATGATGATCTCAAGGAATAACAGGCCCTAGCGTCAGCCCAACACCAATCCGGTCCAAGCGGTTCTAAGTTCGCCCAATGCAGTCCGCCAAACGGATTCAAATTCTCACAACCTTCTAAGCCCACGTATCTCACAACTATCCTCAATACCCGTAAGCCCTGCTAAGGCAAGTATCTCGAGGATCAGCTTCGGATGGGCAAGTACAACGCTTTGCTTCCAACTAGGAAGCAGATTCCAGAGTATATGTCACATATGGAGACTTCTACCTATATACTACTCTCGGAATGAAACTATCTCCCGCCTATCTAGGAGATCAAGGCTATTAGGGAAACTTTCCTCCACAACACGACTCCTAATTAGATAATGATCTGCACAAAGATTTTCCCTAAACTACGCCATCGATGGCCTGGTCGAACCAGGACTCTTGCACTATAAATAAGACATGAGGTTGGTAAGCTAAGGTACGCTAAAAATTCCTTGTTTACAACATTACACCATCCTTATATCCTTGTATGACTTTAGCATCGAAGTACCATCGACCATCACAACGATGATCCGTGGCTCACGTGCATTCCTTGTGCAAGTTAGCAGGTTTGCAGGTCACAGTCAAAGCAAGGAGTAGAACACGACTACATCAATTATGATAGAAGTTATCCATAAGAAATGTAAAATTTGAAAGTGAAAGAAACAACAACAAAATAATCCAGTGCGAAATGCATTGAGCAATGCAAAATAGAAACCATCAATAAACTACATCTCACAAGCTACAACTATAGCACTCCCATCCTCCATATCCAGAGCACGAAGTCAGTTACTTAACCGTAGACCATATTACCCTAAAATCCTGCGTTCTCCTTCAAGCGCATTAAGCTTGAAATCTCCACCATCCCATCCAGCAAACAGATCAAATTCTAGTTGGAGTTCGTCATACCCCTAAATTGATTCTGATTCTACTTGATCAAAAACATATTCTTATGCTTCAATGAACTCCTTGGCCTAATCTTATGCTTCCTCATTTTCCTAGGCCCAATTTCCCAACTATAAACTTAAAATTTTTATACAATCCATTTGCATTATTAAATTTGTCTGGACTTACCTAAAAACAATTACAATTTTGTCTTCATTTTGCTTGTTCATCTATGGTGGACTGAAATCGAACACCCTAACTTTGTTATTTTTCACATTTCAGGAACTCAAAAGAGATTTCTTCCCTTAGATCGTCTTCTTTGTGGCTACATTTCTCTTATTTAGGTGATGTAAGGGATTTTAGACCTATCATTTGTTCTTTGTTATGTCTTTCTCTGTAGTTATGGAATGTGATGTTTAGTGAGACTGTCAGCAGATGGAATAATATTCATAATGATTTTGCATAGAAGCGGTTAACATCTTAAGAAATTTTGGATTGATTTGTGGATTTTCTTGAGTTATGTGTTTTGATTCATTGTTTTTTATCTGTAACATTTGTTTTTTTTTAATTTCTCTAATTTGATTGAATAAGTTGATGATGTTTGGTTTCGAGAGCATTCTAGGGTAATATTTTGTTTTGAGATTGTAAATATGAACTTTATATGTAATAGAAGTTTCTAATGAAACCTAGTTCAAGACTAGTGGTTGTTTCTTATTTGTATGTGAACTGAATGTTATGTGAATTTGTTGGTGTTTTGAGTGCCATGAGTAACATTCAAGTTGTATTTGACTAGATCTTGAAGAATTGCTTTGGATTTTCATTTAGAATTCTTGAATATGAAAGAGAAAGTTTAGGGAGGAAACAAGAGATAAAGTACCATTTTAGCAGTTGAATAAGTCTAATTGTTAGTTCATGATGATCATCAAGTAACTGGATTGGATTGATGATGCGACAAACTAGACAAAAATATAGGAAGATTGAATAAAAATTGATGTTTCTTGCTATGTTGTGTAAGATAATTTATTTTTTTGGTTTTTTCTAATGGTATTTATAGTTTGTAGCTAGATCTGTAGATACCCATCATACTTGTTTATGTTTCAACTTCATAATGCATTCTATTATCAAGACCTAAAATACGCATGTTGTCTCTTTGGATAAGCATAACCTTGATATTTTATTGGTCATTCTGTAATTATTGGTTAAATCATTTTGATTGTAGATAGATATGTAGATACTCGTCATACTTGTTTATGTTTCAACTTCATGATGCATTCAATTATCAAGACATAAAAATGCACATGTCGTCTCATTGGATGAGTATGACCTTGATTTACATAATTTGATGTTGATATTTTATTGGCCATTTTGTATTTATTGGTTACCATGAACTGTGTCATGTATGACTTTAGTTCACTGAATTCATGAAGGCCGTACTTATAATTCAGATTTGCTTTATTATGTATAATAATTTTCATTATTGGCATAGTGTGTGTTTTGTGGTGACATCTAAATCCTTTAACATGCAACATGTTTTCACTAATTGTTTAGTATTAATCTAACAATGGGGTGACTGGATGCATTTGTTTGATAAAATGGTTATTGGTTACTGTGTTGTTTGTTAATTAATGATGTATTGTACACATTTTCACAATGGAAATTGTTATTCAATATGAACATGTAAACTTTGAATGATTGCTCTTTATTGGTGAATATTGTTTTTCCTTTGCACACATTTCTTCCTTTTAGAGTATTTAGGTTTATACCGGTTCATGACCGCACCACCTTAATTACGTACTCAAATTTATACTCAAGTTGGAAGTCCTTGATCACCTCTTAAATTTGTGATGATGGATAAAGAATGGGTGCATCTAAACAGGTAATGTAACCATACATAATTTGATATTTTAAGATTAGTTACTCTAGGCGAATCTTAATGATTTTTGTATAGAGCTTCGCACGAGTATATACGAGGAGCATGGAATTTTGTGAAAATGATTGAAAAGAATTTAGAAAATGTAGAAAAAGTTTTATGGGTGTCGAAACTTAAGCCATCATTGTTATTGTGAAATTTTTGAGCATTTGGTGATAGCGGGGATGGATCCTACATATACAAATTGGTATCACTATGGGGAACCATATTCTACATGTGAGCAAGATGAAGACATTGATATGTCTTAAGTATACAAGTTATATAAAGCAGCCAACTTTCATGATGTCTTCTGGTGAGCCTAATGAAGAATTATTATAAAGGGATTTCAATGATAAGCTAGCAGATGTAGAAATTCCTTTGTATCCAAATTATAAAAAAATACACTAAGTTGTCGGCAATTGTAATTTTGTATAAACACAAAACTGTGAGTGAATGTTCCGATAAAAGGTTTGATGAACATTTGAAAATTTTGTGTGATATGTTGCCTGAGGACAATGTACTTCTGAAGTCCTTGTACCAGGTAAATTATTTTTTAAGTAAGTAAGATTTAGGGTATAAAAAGATCCACGCTTGCGAGAATGATTGTTGTCTCTTTAGGAAAGAACACTAGAATTTGGATAATTGCCCAAAGTATGGTCTTTCAAGATGGAAGGTATATCGACGTACAAAGAACCATAAAGAAGGTATTCCCGCTAAAGTCTAGAGATATTTTCCTATCATTCCTAGATTTAAGAGGATGTTTAGGTCAGGAGAAATGGCTAAACAATTACGGTGGCATATAATCATAAAAGCGATGAAGGGAAGATGTGCCACCCAGTGGATTCAGTAATTTGGGACTTGATTAATGATAAATGGCCTTCATTTTCAGCTGATCTGCGTAATCTCCGGCTTGGATTGGCCACTGATGGCTTTAATTCCTTCTCCAATTTGAGTTTCAAGCATAGTACTTGGCCAGTTATGCTTGTTAGATACAATTTGCCTCCCTGCTTATGCATGAAAAGTAATAACATAATGTTAACATTACTTATTCCATGATATTCCGGAAATGATATTGATATATTTTACAGCCCCTCATAAAAGACTTACAATTTCTATGGGCCAATGGGGTGAGTTCTTATGATGCCTTCAGTAAAACAATATTCAATCCAAGAGCAATCTTGATGTGGACCATACACGATCTTCCAGCCTATAGGAATATTGCAGGGTGCACCACACATAGCAAAATAACATGCCCGCTATGTGGCAAGGATAATTAGAGTGGTTCATTTAGTGTGCTGAATTACTTTTCAGTTTAGTAATGAAGACCAACCTGTTGACACTGACACAATAAGTTGGAGTGTGGGATTGTTAGATAACTTCACTATGGTTGGTAAAAAAAAAATGCAAACATCAACCTGATTAACATTTTTTTTTTTTTTTTGCATTATGAGTCCAAACCATAGTTTTTTTTTTTTTTTTTTTTTTTTTTTGCATTATGAGTGGAGTATGAAAACTACCTCTACCATCAAGTATACAATGACTTGAAAATGCAAACATTGACGATTTTTTTTTTGCTGCATTAGCATATAGTGACCATGCAAACATTGACTTTTTTTGCTGCATTAGCATATAATGACCTGCTTTTCTGCCTTTTTTTGCTGCATTAGCATACAATAATGAGCTTTTGCATGTTCATGTGGGAGTAATCAGTGGTGTCAGGTGGTGGTGGTGGTGGTGTTTATGATTGAGTAACGTACTTATGGCTTGAACTATTTGCTATATCTTTGTTGTTTCTGACTTCATGTTGCCATTTTATTGATATTTTTCAATTCGAGGGGGCACTAGAATGAATTATATATAAATTACCTTTACAAAATGTGAAAAATAGAAATTAAATGATGCAGTCAGGACATGAGTTCATGTTGATATTTTGCTAGAAATTAGATGCGGTCAGGACATGAATTATATATTTTGTTGATATTTGCTATATCTTTGTTGTTTCTAACTTTCTGTTGCCATTTTGTTGATATTTTTTAATTCAAAAGTAAAGACATGAGTATGGTATGGCTTTTACTAGTTGAAATCCTTAGAGGATGCACTCCTTTGCCACATGACTATGAATTTTCCTGCTTTTGGTGTATATATACTTATATAGTACTAGGAGAATTGTTTTTTTCATTAACATTTTTATTGAATTTCTTTCCAGGTTGAGCATATGCTAAATGGCAGATTACAATGATCTGATTTTTTGCATTTTCTGCCTTATTTGCCTTAAAATGTTTGCTTGACAATAGAATTTATTTGCCATATATTTCAATGGTTGGCAGAGTATGAAAACTACATCTACCATCAAGTGCAAGATGCTAGATTGGTGTGGATCAGAGGAAATAGTGGTTGAAAGACGTTGGTCATCAAGTGATCCTAATGAGGTTGTTCATCATATTCCTCTTGGACCTAATGCTTCGAAAGTTTAGGTAGATTTAGCAAAAAACCTAACTCATTTTTGTGGAGGCCAACACCTGATATGATTTGTTTTTTAAGAAGCTATTGGTAATAGAGTTGCATGGCCTACTAACAAAGTTATTATTGACACAAGTCTAGAAAATGAGAGTAATGACAATATGTCAATACCAAAGGTGGGAAATATTTAAAATGCTTAATGTATTTTAATGTGAAAAATATTAATATAAGATTGTAGCTCATTGCCTTGTATTTTTTTATACTTGGTTTATTAGATTGTGGCTAGTAGCTCAAAGAACACGTGCAAGCTGTTGGATTGGTGTGGGTTGGGAGAAACAGTAGCCGAAGGATGATAACACTAGTAAGTTCATCAGAAATGAGCTCGAGTGAAGAAACAATTGGATGTCAAATAGCATGGTCTGCTGACAAAGTTGTTAAGCCCCATAGCTAAAAGCTTGTTGTTTCTCCTAGGTGGCCATAACACTGGTAAATTCTTACTGTTTTACAATTTATTAGGTTGCAGATTGTCATATCAAATATTATATTCAAGTAGGTAATGTTTTTCAATAGTTACGCCAACTTTACCTTCCAAAACACTATATATTACAAGAATCAATGATTAAATCAGTATTTTCCTCATGTAATCATGCATCTGCTTGTGACATATAAAAACGTCAAATAAATTAGGTATATATATATATATATTTGTAGTATATTGTGGATATTTGTAAATTGGGTTCAAGATTGTTTTTCTTTTTTTGGTTCAATTAGGTGGTGAAGGTATCTTAGATGGTCTGGTTTTATGTTAGAATTTCGTATGACCATCCTTACGGTTTATGATTACCTCAGATGTCCTTAAAAGGATATTCAAGTGCTTCTAAAATATCTAGAGCATCCTATTATTTTTGCTAATGTGAATTGGTTATAATATTTTATATGTACAATATATATATATATATATATTTCAATGTACTACAATGTAATACAAACACGTAATCTAAGTTGTATTTTTAAAATTTTTGTTTTTGTTTTTGTTTTTGTTTTTGCTTGTATGAGTCTTTTTCTCTTTGTGATCACAAGGTTCTAGCGGTGAGTTCAACTATCTTTAATTTAATGAAAATATCCTTATCACATCAAATATGTTGAACATGTCTTTAACTAATATTTTTCTTGTCTTCTTGATATATTTTCCTGGCGTGAAGATAGAGTTCGTCAACACATGTTCCTGGCTTTTTGAAGATAGTAACATTGCGTTGCAATTGATATCATTCTACGTACATGGTTGGATTCTATTTACTAGTATGATTATGAAGAACCATGTATTGACTTATTTTGGATTCTATGTATTGTGTTGATGGGACTTATTTTGTAAGAACCATGTATTGACATTTGCACTTTTATACACATGGTTGGATTATATTATTGTTGATGAGATTTTTATATAGTTGGATTCTATGTACTATTGCACTTTTATATAGTTGGATTTTATTTACTATTGCACTTTTTAATAGCAGATACAAATTGCAAATGATACGTAGAGCTTTTTAATAGCATATGCATATTGCAAATGATACGTAAAGCTAAAAACAAATGAGCAAAAAAAATTCGCATAGACTTTTAATAGCATTTTTAAAGTGTCATGCGTAATTAATTAAAAGCTTTTTGAAATTGATGTAGATAACTGTCACAACATTTTATAGATGTTGTGAAAGAAATTACAACAGTGTACAAAGTATATAACAACATTTTTTAAACACTACTAAAGGGGTTACAATAGCGTAAAAAAATATATATAACCACATTTTATAAATGCTATTATAGGATTTACCACAACATTCCAAATATGTTATTAAAAGAGCACTTTTAATAGCGTTCCAAAAACTCTATCATAGAGTCAGACTTTTAATAGTGTGGGCTGACGCTTGTCTGACAATGGTATTTTATCCAGTTATAACAGTTTTGCATGCTATAAATGAAGATTTATGGTGTTGTGACAGTTCCTATGAAAAAGCAATATCTTTCTTTGGAGTTGTACAACGCATATATTCATTGTTCGCATCATCTACAAAACGTTGGCCTGTTTTGATGCATTATGTTGAAAACATCACACTTAAGCCATTTTCACAAACACGTTGGGAAAGTCGTGTTGAGAGTGTTAAAGCAATACACTACCAAACTCCACAAATTTATGGATGTTTTACTTGACTTGGTTAATACTAGCGAAAATCCAAAGACAAATAGTGAAGCTCAATCCTTAGCAACTGATGAAATCAAAAGTTTTGAATTCTTATTTAGCTTGATAATATGGCACAATTTATTATTTTTTGTCAATACCGTTAGTAAAACACTTCAAGCTGAAGATATGAATATTAAGATTGCCATAGAGAAATAAAGCAGACTCATCTAATTTTTTGAACAATATAGGGAGACTGGATATGTAAATGTCATGATTGAAGCTAAAGAAATAGCTAGTGCAATGGATATTGAACCTATTTTTAAAACAAAAAGAATCATTAGAAGAAAAAAGACAATTTGATGAGACTAACAATGGATAGTTAATACATTCAGTTGAGGAATCCTGTAGAGTTAACTATTTTTTATACATAGTGGATAAATCTATTTCTTATTTTAGAGGTAGGTTTGAACAACTTCAATTATATGAAGAGACTTTTGGGTTTTTGTTTGACTTAAAGAAGTTGCAATCCGTTGATAATGAAAGTGTGACCTCATATTGCACTAAGCTTGAGCTTTTTGAAGCATGACAATCTTTATGATATTGATGCAAGAGATTTAGCTTTTGGACTTTCAATTTCATCATTGCCTTGCATTTAATGTTGTTAGCAACTTTTGGTGGGTAAGATATTTTGATTTCTCGTTCATCCATTCATTTTCGCTTGCATTTTGGGATTTCGTGCAGCCATCATATCTCGCATGTCGTTCTATGAGCAGTCTTTTCGTTGCTCGGCTCTATAAAAGGGGGTGTGATAGGTTTGTTTATCTCTTTACGCTATCTTTGAAATTATGGCTTATTCTTCTTCGTTTTCCTTGTTCCTTCATTCCTTTTTTATGTCTGCTATGAATATACTAGATGGCGAGGTGCTTTATACTTGCGAAGCTTACTTCTCTCCTAAGAAGGCTTCGCAGGCGATGTTGGATAGTGTTCATTCTGACTGTTCTCTGTCATCCGACCTCAAGATAGTTCTGCCTATGCAGAGCGATAGTCCATGTTGTCCAAGGACTAGTTATATTGCACTCTACCTATGTATGTTCCATTCTGGATTTCGATTCCTAGTCCCAGAGATATTTTGGGAATATTTAAAATTTTTGGGCATTCCTCCTACCAAATGGGTCCTAACGGTTGAAGGGTGATGGTTTCTACTTACGCGATAGCCATTCTTATTGGCATTGCCTTGATTGTTAGGATTCTGCATTCGGTGGTTGATCTGGTGATGACCAAGAATATTTGCTTCCTTCGCTCTCTTGTCTACTTTGGAAAGCTTAACGATGACATCAGAGACTGATCGAGGTTTTGGTTTAATGCTTCTGTCCAATCCGACCATTTTAACTTGCAAGGTCGTCAGATTATGCGATCGTTTCGAGTCCCTAACAAGCGGAAGGACCTACAATTGTCTTTGGAATAATGGATGATCAATGATTGTTTCTTGAAGCTTCTTGTAGTTGTTGTGGAGACGTTCCTTGTTGAGGACATTATACCACGTAGTGGCTTGTACACTATGAACGAGGCAGAACGGGCTTTGCTCACTGAATCTCGAGATGTTGATATTGTTGTTTGAGTTGTTCCTGTTGGCATTAGTGATGCTAACTTTGATGGGAAAGTAAGCTATGGCAAGGATGTTATAGATCTCGATGCTTTTGTCAGCATTGGTGTTGCTGGCCCAACTATTAGGAAGATGAAGCTTCCGAGGCCTGTCGGTCCATCAAAGCAATTGGCGATAAGCCCTGGTCGTGTTCCCAAGAGGAAACAACTTTCTGGTTCCACTCGTGGCACTATTCGGACTGCTTCTCATTCGAGTTCTTCTGATAAGGAGGGTGGGAATGAGGATGATATTTCTCTCGAGGAGGTCAAGGAGATGAGTCTGGCGATGGAGAGGAGCAAGAAAGATCACCCTCATTCCTCGAGTTATGGTGTGCCCGAGTTTGACGATAATGAGAAAAAGCATTTTTCGGCTTATGGTGTGCCCGACTTCATTGAGTGGTCGGATAATGACTGTAATATCTATATATATTTTTTAAATTATTTGTTTGTAGGGGTTGTACTTAGAAAATACGGTGGGGGCACATAGCCACCCACCCCTTAAGAGACAAACCCCTCCCTTCTTCTTCCTTCTTTTTCTCTTTATTTCTTTCCAGGGAATGATTTCTCCCTTCGCCCTCTTCTTTTCCAGCGAGAACTCATTTGCTTTGCCGATTTCTTCCCCCAAATCTCACCTCATCTTCCTCATTTTTCTTCCTCTTTCCCCCTCCTTCTTGTTTCAGTTTTTCATTTAAAAAAAATCAAAATTTCATATTTGTGTGGACTTAATCGGTGTTGGGTTGTTTGATCAGATTGCGTAGCTCCGATCAACCATTGAGGGGCATTGTGGCATCATTTAGAGCCCGTAGACCCCACATACAAGGGTGATTTCGGGGTTGGCCGGAATTAAAAAAAAAATTAGTATGCATGTCCATTAGGAAGGTTCTTCGGCATGAATCCGGACTTTGGGTGCGTGGGTGAGCCGCACATTCGTGACTCTGAGTGTTCTTAGACCTATTTTTGGCCTGTTGTGCGGTTCGGTGGCGATCAGACCGGAGTAGGGAGGGTTTCGCCGAGTTTTCGCCAAACTTTGGGTTTCGTCGGGGAGTTTGCCAGATTTTATTTGCCTGTAAGTTTTCTTTAAGTCACGCGCCGATGGTAACTTATTTATTTTTTCAGTTTTCGGCTAGTTTGCTCACATTTGAGTCCGATTTGCAGTTTTAAAAATTCCCGTGGTCCCGCATTCGCTGTTTTGTGAGTTGGGAGCTTCGACCGGTAGGATTTGGGTTTAGAAAACCCATTCCGCTCAGGTAAGTGTAACTATAATATTTATTTTGAGAAATAATTATTTGAAATCCTGAATTTAATTTTTACATGATACCGTCGATTGTGTATAATTGAATCCAAGTCCGAAATCCGGGGTTTTTAGAGATTTCGATGGTTGTGTTGGTTCCTTTGTGAATGAATTACGTATTGAGTTTTCTGAAAGCATGATATACTTGAATGAAATCGAATAGTGGATGAATTTGGTGTGATTAGGCTTTGGTGTAATGGCATTGGGCTTGTATGCTTCGTTTCGAGTTTGCATAGTATGTCATGTTTTATCGTAGATTGCCGAGTCTTGAGCATGTATGATAGTTCGACTCGAATAAAATTATTGTGGTGAATTGGGTCATGTTGGGATCCTAGCGTAGTCGTGGATTTATGCGAATTGCCTAACTGATTATGGTTACACGTCTGTTACATTTGATTAGGTACAGACTCGTAGTTTGTACATGTTGATATTAGTGTAAGTGCTTTTACCCCGTTATAATGCCTGTTGTGTCGATGCTTAGAAGCTTGCTCGCATCATGAGTTGGATGGTGCTTAAGATGACTCGCACCAGACATTGAGGACGTTATTGCATGTGGCAAGCATGCTGAGGTGCGGTGAGCTTCCGCACGCACTTGCCACTAGAGAGTGCAATAGGACGGGTCCCGGAGGATGTGCTTTGGAGATTACTCGCTTTCCCTCCCAGCGCGCTTGAGTTTGATTTGTGTTAGGTTGGCTGTGTTAGGCCAGTCGTTCGGGATGTGTAAGTTTGTATCCTGGCAGATGGCACCCCATTAGGATACAAACCACCCGAAGTAGTACTGGTGCACGTTGTGAGATGTGTCTGGGTGAGACACATTCGTAGGGTATGCGGATACCTACTATATGAGACACTTATACGGAATTTTTGGTTTCGACTTGATTGTTATACCTAGGAGACTATGAAGAATTATGAGATTGTTTTTATTTTCATCGCTTGATATTTACCATGTTTGAATCACATGTAATGATCGACATATCTGGTAAACTTGTAGTTATTGTTGAATCTGAAATGCTTGTGTTGGTGCTTGAACTTAGAAATATTATCCTTAGAGACACGGTGTGATTTAGACTTTAGAACCTGTTACTTATCCATTATTGTGTGGCATGAATTTTCCCTGTATATTATTCTGTTACCTATATTTAGTTCGCTCGCACCAGCTAGCTTTGTGCTTTGCTGACCTCGCAAGGGGTGTGCTTCTATTGGAGTGTAGGCAGTGTTGGCGTTCCTGCTGATCGTGGCGCTTAGACCCAGTTTTTCGTTGTAGGCGCGTTTTGTGTGGTTTGGTCGTGTCCACCCTGTACGGGTATGTTTTGCTTCCTCTGTATTATCAGGTGTATTATCTTGTTATACTAGATGTTTGTATATTGGTTTTGTCGCTATGACTTTAGCGGGGCGAATCAAATATACTTATTTTGTTCAAATTTTATCGTAGTTTTTATTTCCGTTTGATTCTTGTATCAAAAATGTGTTATATTATGATGTTGTGGCCGGTTACGATCCGCCTGTATTACGGGTTAGTTCACGCATCGGCACGCTGAGATTCTCGTGGCGGGTCAGGGCATGACAATGACCCTCGAGTTATTGATAACATGATGTTTCAGCTTGTTGTGGAGCAGTTTAAGGATCCAAATACGACAAAGACTCTGGCCGACTTCAATTTTAATCCTCGATGTAAACAGGAGGTCATTGATCGTGGTCAGAGTTCTAAGGTTTTTCCTTTTCTTTCTTTTCCTACTCATGTTAATGATGCGGCAAAGTTCTTTGTTCCTTCTCCTACCTGATTCCTTTTGTTGATGTTGCTACTACTGCTTGTTCCACTCCTGCCAGGGCCGCTTCGCAACGAAAAGGGAAGAATGCTTTTTCTGTTGTTACTACTATTCCGACTGTTCTTCCAGTCGTTGGAGGTGAGTCCTCTATACTTCTCGATCCCCGAGTTCTTCATTCACGAATTAGTTTTAAAGAATCCAACCTGGAATACATTTGTATTAAGTCAGATGAGAAGTTTAGCTGGTTTATTGAGATTGACGTGCATGATAGTGCATGCAATTTAATCAAATAGTAGCATAGGCCGACGGTAAAGAGTGTTCTGATGCCTGTGCAGGATCCTAGCAGACATCTCGATCAAGGGTTCAAGCAGATAATGGATGGGATGAATCACCTCACTTATCCTGAGAGGAAGATGGCAATGCAACTACTGGTGTTTTCTCACGTTCTTCGTCAGTTGGATGTGTTGAAAGCACGGTGCGCTAGCAGGAGAAGGTAGTTGGGGCTGCTCGGGTCTCTCTAAGGGAGGTGGAGGCTGCGCGAGATAGATCTACTGCTTGAGTCCTCGATGGCTGAGTTGAACGGAGTCTGTACTCAGCTAGACGAGGTGGAGAGGGAGTTGTTCGTTGAGAAGATTGGTCATGATGAGGCCATGCGTTCTTTTATTGAACAATCAGTCGGCAGTAAGGTCGCTGAGGAGCGGGTGGAGCAGTTAACAATTGTGCTTGATGTAGTTATGTTGGATATTTCCACAATGTTGACCACCGTTGAAGGACAACTTATTTCGACCAAGAATGAGCTTGTTGCAACAAAAAAACAAGCTGAAGAATGGAAAAAAATTGATGGATGAGTTGAGTTTCTTGACTACATTGAAGGGCATGGCCTTGATTTGTTCAAGTATCGTGATTTGGTTGATCAAGTTTTTGAGGATGAAAATGGTGAGGAAGGTATACCGGATCCCCGAGTGATCTAGTGGATGAAAAACCATCATTTCCTCCTCCTTCTGGTCTTGTTTCATCATCTATTTTTGCTGTCGAAGAGAAAACTTCGTCTCCTCTTGCTACTGACGTTGTTGCTCCTCTTCCATCAAATGCTCTTGCTATCAATGTTTATATTGTTTCTCATCCAACAGTTCTATTTTTTTCTCCGGCTATAACATAATAGTTTTATGAATGATAAACATTTCCATTTGACAATCTTGTTACCTTTTATTGTATTTTTTGATTCGCATGCTCTTCCTTCGTAGTCGTGATTTTTCTTGGATCAATCATGTTGACTCATTGTATATGATAGGTGTGTGTTCACCTCGTTACTTGTACTCTTCGTACTCTAGTAATTTAGGCTTACCCTTATTTTCTATTTATGAGCTCGTTTGTTGACCATCCGAAGCTTTGATTTCTTCGGTCTTGACGATCAGGCCATGAAGCTTTATTATTTCGTTTTTACTCGTTCTGATTTTTGTGTGTCTACTTCGTGGTCGGATGCGTTGGTCATTCTAGAAGATTTCTTGAGTAAAGTATTGACTTGTGTGTCAAGGCTTTTGTAGACGTACTTGTGATTTGACGCATTGGTCGGGCCAGAAGGCTTTTATGAATACATCTTGACTCATTCTTCCAGCTTTTTACTTTGTGGTCTGACATATTAGTCGTCCAGAAGGTTTTTACGAATATGTCCCGACTTACACGTCCAGGTTCTTACTTCGTGGTCTGACATATTAGTCGCCCAGAAGGTTTTTTATTAATACGTCTTGACTTAAGCGTCCAGACTTTTACTTCATGGTCTGGCATATTAGTCGGCCATAAGGATTTGAGTAAGTTGACTTGTTTGTCCCAACTTTTGCTTCGTTGGTTCGACATATTAGTCGACCCGAAGGACTTACAAGTAAATTGACTTGTTTGGAACTTACTTGTTTTTCCCAACTTTTTTTCGTTGGTCAGACATATTAGTCGACCCAAAAGTTTTACGAGTAAGTTGACTTGTTTGTCCCAACTTTTGCTTCGTTGGTCCGACATTTTAGTTGACCCGAAGGTTTTACATGTAAGTTGACTTATTTTTTCTCAATTTTTGCTTTGTTTGTCCACCATATTAGTTGACCTGAAGGTTTTACAAGTAAGTTGACTTGTTTGTCCCAACTTTTACTTTGTTGGTTCGACATATTAATCGACTCGAAGCTTTTACAAGTAGGTTGACTTGTTTGTCCCAACTTATACTTCGTGGTTGATCAAATCAAAAGTTTTTTGTTTGTGTCTAACTTATACGTCCCGACCTTTTGTCCGTGGCTTGACATGTCGATTGCTTCACAAAGTCTGGCTTTGATGCCTTAATTTTACTGCTTGGATGTAAGACGAAGGGTTTGAACTCAGAGTTTTATTGATAACCCCATTTCAGGTGCTTAACATTCTATAGTAGTAGTGGTCATTTTCTTATCATAAAGCTACGTTATGGTGTAGGGTCCGCTTGTGAATATGCATTGTGTCTCTCTGACTGATGCTTGATTGATGTCATTTCTTATGATGATAGGGGGTTAATTCTTGCGTGTCCTTGTTGTTTGAAGGGTATTCATGTCTGATTTGGTTTAGTGTTGCCCTGGAGTATGCTTTGGTGTTGCTTTGCCTCGAGTGGACTTAACTTGTTCATTGCAACTTCTTCCTTTGTGATACTCCTATAGTTTTGATAGTCTTTAGTTATTTATGTTGTTATCGCGAGGTAGCTAATAAACTCAAAATGCTTCTTGATCAAATCCTTGGGTGTGTGCTCTTGACAGATGGCTTTGACGAGCATAGTAGAATCCAACACCGAATTGTCCAATCATCATCAGTACTGGCTGCCAAGGCTTTCATGCACTTTGTATCAAGTTTTATTCACCGAATTGAATTCGTCTGTGTCAGTTCCGTTGTAGGTAATGGAGGAGGCATTGTTGGCCTTGTTAGGAATAATGTGGATACAACTTGCATTTGTCAATAAGGTATTCTGACTCGGTCATTATGTTGATCTCCGCTTGAAGTGAAAATTTCTCCGTGTTTCCTGTTGTGAATTGTCGTAGTGGCTTTTCTAGTCTCGTTCGATTGCATTGGTGCTCCTACTTTGATATAGATCAGCTCGAGTGGGCGGTGTTATTGGTCATCTCTTTGGTTGGCTAGATTGTTCATTTCCTTCAGCTATGCAGTGTAGGGCGTACATCAGTTCTCTAGGTTGCTCTTTTGATCCCATAGCGGCGTCCACCTTCTCTTTCCCTTTGGGCTACTTATCTGACAGCCTGACGAATTCGTCGAGTCATCCTCTTTGAGCATTCAATTTCGTTTTTCAAATTGTAGCAGCCTTCAGTGTCGTGCCTGTGATCCTTGTGGAAAGAACACTACTTGCTCTGATCTCGCCAATTCGAGTCTTCTCTCATTTGAGCGGCTAGTTGATGTCTTTCCATTTCGCCATGGACTTCAGTATGCTCGCTCAACTTGTTTTCAGATACGTGTATGGTTTATGTCTTCTTCACCACACTTGTCACCCGTTCATGCTTGGGCCTTGCAGATTGCAGCTTTTCGGGCTTCTGTTGGTTGAATTCGGACCTCTTGTTGGTCCAATGCCTTTTTGACCGAACGTTCTCTTTCCGAGGTTTGTCGTCTCTCCTTTCGTGCCTTTTTGAGTGGCCTTCCCTTTCAGATTCGTTCTTCTTCCTAGTGGCCACCATCTCCTTGAGAGTGATTTTTTTGACGGTCTTCAATAGAGTTGCCATGTTTATTGGGGGTCTAGGTTTAGAAAATAAAAAAATGATCATTTTTGTAGTCTAGAGGTGAAGGTGGCAATGACCGTGTCGTCGCTGCAGCCGTCAATCATTATCAACTCATTAGTAAAACGAGTGACGTACTCCCTTATTGTCTCTTCAGGCTTCTATTTGATGTGGAACAAGTAGTGTGGGCTCTTTCTCATTTGTCGACTGCCGATGAACCTCGTGATAGGAGTCTATTGACCTTGGTAGTAGGCTGTTGAACCAACTCATCAATGTGGAGGTGAGATTGGTCGGAGATGTTTGACATATGATGGATTTTGTGCTATCTTTCAACGCCATCATGTGGTGGAAATGTCGCATATGGTCTGTTAGATCGTTGGTGCCATCGTATGCTTCAAATTTTGGTGGGGTGAACTTTTTCAGCATATGAGTCATCATGAGCGCGCCGAAGAATGGTGGTCTAGCCAACTCGTACAACACGTTAGGATTTGTGACTGCAATCCTAAATGGGATTTTAGCAAGGATCTCGTCGCTCTATGGGGAGCCATATTTCGATGGTTCGTTGTTTTCAAGATTCACTTGCTGAGGTTTTGTAGGAACTTCATTACTCTTTCGGATACGATTGACAGAGTTTTGTTGGGGCGACACTTGGACAGGGTCGGCGGATTGAGCGCGTTCTTGGGTGAGTTTGTCCATCATTTTGTTCAGATGATATATCTGGGTCATGAGTTGATCCACACGGGGATCCATGACAGCACCGCCAGATGTTTGGGCTACCACATGTTGTGGCTCTTTGTTGTCGGGCACGATTGGCCCCAATGGTTGTTGCTGGATTCGAAGCCTGCGCCATTGGCAATGCAACTTTATCGGTGGGAGAATTGCTTTGATCATTGCTATGTTGAGGGTTTGTAGAGTGTCCCATTTGCCCTGAGAGCTTCTCCATTACTAATCAGAACTGAGGAAGTTTCTTACTGAAGACTCTCTTCTTGAAAGTAAACTGTTGTTCTGCACGAACGATGCCAAACCGATGCGACCAAAATCTGGTCTCCTATAATTCTGACCTGCAAAATAAATGTTAGATTGCCAAATATCACCTTTTTGGTTGTCGAAGGCACTCCGATGCTTAAGTCAGTAACTCAGATGAAGATAAATCTGGACAGAACATAGTTTAAAACATACATTTGTTGAATGTTTCCTTTACATTATATAATGGTCTTTATTAATTCTTTGCATGACAAACATGTGAGGCGCAACGAGGGGAAACGTTATCAGTAACAGTATGTTCCTTTATGAAGATACGTTATCGGAGGCGTAACTCCCTCAACGACTTTTTTCTCTGTAACGTTCCTCATCTTTAAGGAAAAACTCTATTGGGCCTTCGACTATGATTTATCCTCCTCTTTATGAAGATTACTTAATTAAACAACTGTTGTTCTTCGCAACAATAGAGAAAATATCAACCTTGAAGCCAACCAAATTTGGGCAAAAAAAGTTCTTTGCATGTGACATCTAATCTCCAATGGGAATTCACGAGCTGACTAGTTGTAAGTTTGTTCTTTCGTCTGGAATCTCAAAATTGCCCTTCAAATCTCGAATGAAATCTCTAAATCACCATCCAAAAATCAACAATTCACTATGCTCTATAGACGCGTTCGATTGATGACTAGCTGACATATGTCCAAACAAAGCATTTAAAGCTACTTTTGTTTGTATTCTGTAGCTCCCCGTAATTTTTGTACTTACTGAAAATATTTATATTTTTGTGTGACTGTCTTCATTAAGTTATGGGCATACGTATGAGCTATTTGTTTGTCCATGTGACGTGTAGTTTGTTTATTTAAGAATTAATTTCCTACCTACCTTCCTCTACCGAATCTCGGGACGAGATTCTTTTGAGTTGTATATATTGTAATACCCGCCTAATTAAATAAATATAAAAATTTCTTTTGTAAACCCTAATGTTGATGGGTTGTTACTCAATTGTATTTGGGCTTGGTTGTGGGCTTTTATTAAACTAATAAATAGGGTTTTTATTAGTTTAAAAAGAGAATGGGTGCACTCAAAAGTTCGGTGGGGGCGAATAGCCACCCACCATATAAAAGAAACAAAACCCTTTTTCTTTTTTTTCTCCTTCCTTCTTTCTTTTCTCCTTCGATGGCGGCTAGCAGTGAGAGGTGATGAAGATGGGGAAGGCAATTATAGAAGCAGCAGTTTCTGCAGGAGTCCAAGTAGTTCCTGTATCATTTAGTAGCAGGGAACAGGAATCTGGCAAACTCGTGCAAGTAGGTGGTCAGGATGTTCATCTTCACGGTCCTTCTGAAAGAGAAGTGAACTCAAATGCTGAACTTTACTGCAAAGTTGGAGTGCCCTTTGTAATGGGAACAACTGGTGGTGACAGGACGAGACTTTACAAGACCGTGGAAGACTCAAAAGTTTATGCTGTTATCTCTCCGCAGATGGGAAAACAAGTCGTTGCCTTCCTTGCAGCCATGGAGATATGGCCCAGGCAGAAGAATCAGTGAAGGTGCATCTGTTGGATACTTCATTATCTATGGGTTGTCATTTTCAACAAGAAGGCTATGGATGCTAGAGGTGTCATTATAGGTATCTTCCATTCTGCATTTTGGTGGCATGTCTTTTGACCCCATGTATTTAAATAGCAAGTCAATGTTTTAAGGCTTGATTGTCATATGGATTGTTGTGACTTTCCAAATTGAAAATGCTGTCTATCAAAGACTGAGTTATCCATGTTTATATGCTTTTATGAAATTGGTTTGAGATGATAAACAATTTCCATCCATTGAACATCATGTTCCTTTGACAATGACACATTTGCTCACAAACTGGGGCATTTACGTTGAGATCCATTGGAGAGCTCTTCTCATGTTTATTCTCCGAGTATTATGGCTTGTGTACAAGACTTTGAACAATAAAGATGGGGAGAAAATCAATTGTGAAAAGGAAAACTTTTCCAGTGACTGTTGGAGGATCTAAGCATTGGATTGAGGTCAAGGAAAGTCCTAATTTGGGTAAGAAGAAATCTGAGAGGAAAGAAGATGGAAGTGTTGTTAGAGCTAACAAGAAGGACGAGTTGAAGAAGAAGAGGGGAAGAAAAGGGAGGGTTCTGTTTGGTTGTGGCTGCGAAATCTTTTACAGTTTGCGATCTCTCCTGTGAGTTCTCTTTTACCCCTTTCAGTATTTTTTTTGTAGTATCTCTAAATTTGATCTTTGTGAAGAAATATTCACAAACAATTGTTTGTTTATTTGGTAATTGGTTATGTGTTTTTGGTATTTGTTTATGATGTTTAAGCAATGTATTATTTCTGTCTTTAGCACTTATTGCTTGGATGTGTAACAACTCTAGGACAGAATTTGCATTTGTGCTTGTAGCTTTACTTACTTTTTCATTATTTGAGATATAAGCATTGAGTCTGTGGGATGTCACATTAGGATGGTGTGGTTGTGAGTGTTGATGAAATAATTTGGGGTTTTGAGAGTTATGAAATTGGTTGTGAATATATAAGTTTGACTGTTTATTTAGTACCCTATATGTACAATCAAAAGGGACAAACAGATAGTCATTTTTGGGTTTAGTTACATCTGTTAAGTTATACATGATGAACCCCCTCATCATTTAGATTGGATCGGGGGATTGAGCTTAAGTTTATTGGTTTAAACCACTAGTTGGTTTGCAATTCAACCCAAGACAAGTTTAGAAGAACCATTTTTTTTTAGTAAGCTTTTGTGGACTGGTGATCATATATGTTGAATTTTGCTGCTCATTACATGGTTCTGTGTTATACTATAATCTAGCATATTATATATGCATGAATAACTAGTGAACATAATTTGATATAAGTAGATCCTTTCACTACATGATTCTATGGGTTGCACTCGCATTCCAGCCAATTTATATTTTATTAAATAAATATTAGATATTGGTTGGAATTTAACTGAGCACTTGTTTTAGCTTTAGTATTTGTATTGTTATGCGAATTGGTGTGCATACTGTTTTCATATGATGCAAAGAGAAGAGATGTGTGAATTGGCAATGTGTCAAATATTACTTGTTCCCCGAAAGAACGGTGGATACTGTGGTTGATTTACTTATGGTTGACAAAGTGTCACCATAAACGAGTTTTGAGTTTTATTTTTTTTTATGCTCTTTTCCACAACTCCGAGAAAAAAAAATGTGAAAAGAATAGAAATTTTTGTATACAGACTTGCTTGTATACGTGTGATATTATGGGTATGCAGACTTGCTTGCATATCGGTGCACCGTTCCATGTGAGTTCGGTTGTACGTGTAGATTTAGGAAGAATACTTGCCATGGATCGGACTTCGGGTGTGATGACATGTTCCTCGAGGTGGCACCCCACTTGGAACATGTACGCTCCGAGTGGTTTCGAAGGCAAGGGAGACACACTTGGGTGAGGTGTGTTCGGCACAGGAGGAGAGTGCGATTGTGGAAAAGTAGCGTGATTTTTTTTTTTTTTTTTGTATGTGCATGATTACCTTTAAGGAAGAAACTAAATGCTCATTCAACCATTGAATGAGAACTACATGTCTTCCTAAAGGTAGAAAAATGTGTTTGTTCAATATTTCAATAATAGTCTAATATGATTATGAATTGTATTGTTGTTGCATTTATGAGGATTGATAACTCATAAATTTTATTTATTAGTAATAAATAATGCATATTTATTTATTGGGATGATAACACCATTGCCTCATTGAGGAACTACCTGATGGTGTGGTTATTTATTGTTTGGTTTATTTTAATGTTATGTGCGGATTTATTAATTTTGGGATGAAGATTTCTCACACCAGCTTTATTGCTGACCCGAGTGAGCTTTTGCTTCTTGGGTACATTTCTTTTGGAATGTATCCGAGTAGTCTTTCAGGTTTAGAGATTTTGAGCTGCGTTACTGGAGTTCCGCTAGTGAGCTAGCAATGCCAGTCTTCTCCGGGTTAGAGTTTTATTTATTTCAGATGTTTAGTTCATGCTGCTATTTGTTTCTGTTGTTATTGAATTCTCACGTCCCGAGTTTTGGGGGAAACGGATAATTCTACGTGGATTTTTAGGATTTTCATTTCCTTCGAAAATCGGGGTAATGAAAATCGGGGCGTGACATATTCTCTCACACTAACTAATTGTTGTGTGTCATTGCCAATTTTTGCAATGCCAAGATTATCCCTCAATTCAATAAAGTCTTCATCTCATCTTATGGTTAATTTGTAATTTCCTAAATAGTGGAGGCCCACTGACCCCACTAAGTGAGAGATTGGCCAAGTTTATGCCTTTTTAAGTTTTAAAGTTTAGATGATTACGTAGATATATTGTTTTGGTAATCTAAATATACGAATCACAATGAAATAAAAAAGGTCACTGACTAACTTTTATTTTTTATATCCTACAAATTTGATTTTTTTTAATATATATTTTTCTAAATTAAACTGGGATAACCCCTCTAGCTAGGTGAGAGTTGGTAAAATAATTTCTTATAATTCATGTTGAACAAGTTTAGATTGCTTTCATGTTGTTTGTTTTGGTAATTAGATAAACTCAAATTTCAAGGAAATTAGAAGGCTACTAAGTTTGTACACCCTATAAAGTCAAGACCTTATAATTATGTAACTTTTTATTGATTTTCATAAAAATATAATTTTGTAACTGTTTCAAATCAAATTTGGGTGATTGGTGCCAACATGGGTAAACCCAAACACATGTAGACAAAGAAAAAAAAACCCACTTAACGTAAAAATGGGTTTGCAGCCTGAGGGCGAAATTATCATTTTGCCCCTCCTTTGTTGTTATATTTAAAGAGTAGTTGGGTCTCCCTAGAAGCACTCGGGCACACGTAGTTTGCATGAAGGTACTTCATTTCATATTATCCGTGTGAGTATTGAACTGAAACACGCTTATTGCACAGTTATGTGTATTTTTTCTTTTTCTTTTTCTTTTTGAGCTTCGTTAATGGAATCGCGACAATCTCCTAACTAGAAGTCCATCTAAACTTCAACTTACATATGTCGTTTCATCAATCCTTCTACGTATCGAGGGAGGGAACGAGGGAGGGAGCGAGGATGCTCCCTCGCACGTGAGTTTTTTGGGCGAGTGAGGGTGGAACGCAGCTGACATTGTCAAAAAAAAAAAAAAAAGAGGGAAACTCGAAAATTTGGGGGAGAAGGAGGGAATGAGCAAGCTCTCCCCATTTTCAGTCTCAGAGCAAACCCTCCCTCTCCCTCTCCCCATTTTCCATCTTGACAGAGAAGGCCCTCCCTCTCCCCAAACAAAGCTCTCCCTCGCCACCCTCTCCCCATCATCGTCTCAACCGACCGAAGGAGAAGGGAAGAAGCTCCGTCGCGCATTCCCTCACCGAAAAGCTCCTCCAAAATGAAAACTCAACCAAAGGTAAGTCTCCCCTTCATTTCTGGGCGATTTCTTGTGGTGGGCTTCTAGATCTAGGGTTTCTACTTTCTCTAGGGTTGATTTCAGGTGGCGGGTTTCTAGATCTAGGGTTACACCTCTTTCGTTGCGTTTCGGACTTTGGTTGTGTTAGTGGTTTTAGGGTTTACGAAACTCTTTGATTGTGTGGATTGTTTCGATTAATTGGGTTGATAATTGGGGTTTTCAAAAAAAAAATTGTGTCCAGGGAAATTGGGGTTTTTTGTTTTTGATTGGGGAAATTTGATTTTGGCATCTTGATTGAATCCTGTAATGGGTTTTTTTTTTAAATGAATCTGTGTTCATGTTGATATTCTGAGATTTGATCATCCTCGATTGACTAATCAGTATATCTACTAAGTTGCATTAAATTGTATGCCAATGCCATTGCCATTGCCTGTCATGCTTTGATATAGTGAATAGAAAATGTGCTTGGTTATACTGGAATGATAATAAGCTGATTACTGATACAATTGCTCCCTGATTGATACAGTGAAGAGAAATTGCAAAAACTTTTGAGAATGGGATACTAACACATGGATTTGCAACCCTAACCATCTTGCCTGAAAGGCATAATTTTGAGAAATGAGTAAAATGGGTACCTGGTTTAGTAAACTTAGATTATCAATGTCATGATTTCAGAAAATTTTATTTAGCAACTGCAAACTATGCCACAGATGGAGGCGTTTAGCTTAATTGCTTGTGAAGCGATCCGCGACACATACTAAGAATTTTCTGTATTTTTGTATGTCTAGTTGAAATGGCAGTTTTGACAGACACAATTTGGAATGAAAAGAAAAGGCGGGGAAGTCGAAAAAGAATTGACGTTAATAAGATCATACCAGAATCTGTTGCTTTTTCATGGAACTCAGTCAGCAGAAGTGGATGTCTCCCTGATCTCTCAAGGATGTATAGACTTTTCATCCGAATACCAAGTGCTGTTAATGCAAGTTCTTGTAGATGGCAAGTTGTTGCAGATGGCAAGTGATACTTCATCATGTTACGGACCTATGTATTGATGTGTATTAATTTGCTATGTCTTCATTGGTTGAAACCACAGGTGAATGGAGAAGGATGTCATTGCCCGCGATGCTTGTCGAGGAAACCATAGGGGAAATTCTGCAAGCTAGTCAATTTGCAAGGGAAGTAGTGGCAGCTGTTGCTCCTAAACCTACGAGAGTTGTTCCTGATGACCCCAAGACACCAGTAAGTCAACGAAGAAAACCGAAGCCTCTCATAGAAAATACGGAGTTGAGAGCAAGAAGAAAGAGAGAAACAAGCCTTGGTCAGATCAGAATCTGATTCTCCTATCCTCCAGAGAGCTCGGTCGCGCATAAATTTCAAGGTTTCACAAAAATTTGTTTCACCAGTGGAGAGAGCTCACAAAAATTTCAATATGAGATTTACCTTTTTTTTTTATGTCCTTTTTGGGTTCTTTATTCAATTCATCTCATGGCATTTGAACTGAGAGAACCATTGGATCATCTGTCAAATAAATAATAGGAAAAAAAAAATCACATAGAACTCGAGGGAGAAAGGATTAGCACTGTAATAACAGAATTGGGAAAAGTAAGAATCCGATGAAACTGGAAGTTGGGGAAATGTCATGCTTTTCATTTTATAAATGAAGTATTTTGGGGTGTTTGGAAATGTCACATATTGCCAATTTAGAATCAATCACTTTTATCTTTCGTGTTCTCTTATCTCATGATTTTTCTTTGTCAGTAAAACCATTTAGCTCATTGTCTGTTGTTGTTTCCTCCATCTGTTAGACCAAACAAGGTGGTGGATCTTTTATGCCAAACTTTCTCGACTGATGTCAGTCTCAGAACTAGTTGTTTTACCATCATGCATTTAGCTTGTTCCCTCCCTTAGTGTCGTGCATGTCATGTTTGTTTGTTGTAATGCTCTTTATTTCATGGTTTGCTGGAGACTTAATAGCATTGGATGTACATATTGCATCATTATTTTCTTGTGTTCGAGATCTTCGGTTTCTTTGAAGTATGTTAATTTCCTGCTCATGTTAAATAACTGCAATGCATTATTTAGTTGGGTTGTCGCCCCTAATAAGTTGTTAGGCTTGTTTGCAGTCAGTTTGTAACCTGTAAGAAACTTTCATATTAGAATGTGTTCTCAAGTCGAAAACCTTTGGGATTGACATGAAAGGAATTACAAAGAAAGTTAATCAAAAAGCAATCAAGACAATGTGTCAAATATTTTATATGAACATCAAATATTCCTAAGTTTGCAATAAAATGAATCAATCAAGAACTTGGATTCCTGCCTGAACATTACAACAGAATTAATGCAGGTCCAAAAGCCTAAGATCTCGAAAAACATTATTGAGAACAATATGTTCACAAAATAATCAAATAATCCAAAGCTCTCTCTCTTCTGCCATTCTCTTTTCAACTGCCAAAACACGCATCTACTACTGCACATGCATGAAACATATGGTACAAATGATCTAATCTTCCCCGTCTTTTGTGCGTCCAAATAAAAATCGAGTTGCTTCTGTAGTGTGTTTAAATAAAGCCTGTGTGAGGATTGTAGGCTTGATGAACAGGCATACCATTGCCATATGCATGGGGCGCACTGCTATATGGACCGCCGAAAGGATTTATAGGTTGTTGCTGTTGTGGGGTCATCATCATCATCAGTTGCTGCAACATGAAGGTTTGCTGTTGGTGAGCCATTGTTGCCATCTGCACATTGTGTGGTGCAGCAACCCCATTGGAGCCAAGGAATGGATCATGTGATACTTGTTGCATCATGGGAGCAGACATAGGCTGTGGCTCCCATGGATTGTAGCTCACATCCTGGTTTGTTCGTCGCATAGCATCATCATATAAGCTGTCCAGTGTCAGCAAGTCCAGTCCACCCGCCTAGTTTCAGAAGCATTCGAAAATATTAACATCAGATTGATCTTCAGTTGAATCAAATAAAACTATAACAAAAAGCGAGATGGTGGAAAGAAGCTGGTTCATATGCACGGTAAAAAGCTAGTTCCATGCAAGGAGTGTGAAGAAAAATTTACATAATAAGATAGTTTTATCTCGCAGGCTATATGGTGGATATTCCATTTCTAGCTTTCTAAACAATGCAAAAAATTTACATAACGTCAATTCTTTTTCTACTTCCCCGCCTTTCCTTTTCATTCCAAATTGTGTCTGTCAAAACTGCCATTTCAACTGGACATACAAAAATACAGAAAATTCTTAGTATGTGTCGCGGATCGCTTCACAAGCAATTAAGCTAAACGCCTCCATCTGTGGCATAGTTTGCAGTTGCTAAATAAAATTTTCTGAAATCATGACATTGATAATCTAAGTTTACTAAACCAGGTACCCATGCCAAAGGAGTTATGGTCGAGTGGTTAAGGCCTTGTGGGATTTATCCCCAGGTCCTTGCTTCGAGACCCTTGGCGGCATATTTTCTTTCGGGGTGATGTTGGCCTATAGGCGGCACCTCGGGGGATAGGTTACGGATCCTATCAAACACCGGCTTGCCTTCCAAAAAAAAAAAAAAAAACCAGGTACCCATTTTACTCATTTCTCAAAATTATGCCTTTCAGGCAAGATGGTTAGGGTTGCAAATCCATGTGTTAGTATCCCATTCTCAAAAGTTTTTGCAATTTCTCTTCACTGTATCAATCAGGGAGCAATTGTATCAGTAATCAGCTTATTATCATTCCAGTATAACCAAGCACATTTTCTATTCACTATATCAAAGCATGACAGGCAATGGCAATGGCATTGGCATACAATTTAATGCAACTTAGTAGATATACTGATTAGTCAATCGAGGATGATCAAATCTCAGAATATCAACATGAACACAGATTCATTTTAAAAAAAAACCCATTACAGGATTCAATCAAGATGCCAAAATCAAAAACAGAAAACCCCAATTTCCCTGGACACAATTTTTTTTTTGAAAACCCCAATTATCAACCCAATTAATCGAAAAAATCCACACAATCAAAGAGTTTCGTAAACCCTAAAACCACTAACACAACCAAAGTCCGAAACGCAACGAAAGAGGTGTAACCCTAGATCTAGAAACCCGCCACCTGAAATCAACCCTAGAGAAAGTAGAAACCCTAGATCTAGAAGCCCACCACAAGAAATCGCCCAGAAATGAAGGGGAGACTTACCTTTGGTTGAGTTTTCATTTTGGAGGAGCTTTTCGGCGAGGGAATGCGCGACGGAGCTTCTTCCCTTCTCCTTCGGTCGGTTGAGACGATGATGGGGAGAGGGTGGCGAGGGAGAGCTTTGTTTGGGGAGAGGGAGGGCCTTCTCTGTCAAGATGGAAAATGGGGAGAGGGAGAGGGAGGGTTTGCTCTGAGACTGAAAATGGGGAGAGCTTGCTCATTCCCTCCTTCTCCCCCAAATTTTCGAGTTTCCCTCTTTTTTTTTTTTTTTTTTTTTTTTTGACAATGTCAGCTGCGTTCCACCCTCACTCGCCCAAAAAACTCACGTGCGAGGGAGCATCCTCGCTCCCTCCCTCGATACGTAGAAGGATTGGTCGTTTCATATATCACCAGGGTAATTTATGTATCTCCATGCTTCTTCATCAAAGTTGTATTGCGGTTAAAATTTAATCCAATCTCTTCAGCCATTCTCAATTCAAGCCCATTTCAACTCTCTTCTTCTCTTCGTCCACAGTGTTGACCGAAACCCTAAACAGAGACCAGTACGTCCTACCTAGCGAAGCTCGCAGAGCAAGCGGAGAGGTAGGCAGAGATGGTTTCCTTCACGGAGAAGCTCGTGGTCGGCTCGTCCTCCGTGAGCGAGCTCACAGTCGAAGAACGCAACCTCCTCTCCATCGCCTTCAAAAACGTAATCGGATCTCTCCGCGCCGCCGGGCGTATCATCTCTTCGATCGAGCAGAAAGAGGAGTCTCGCAAGAACGAAGAGCACATAACGATCGTCAAAGACAACAAATCTAAGGTCGAATCGGAGATCTCTGATGTTTGTGCGGGAATCTTGAAACTCTTGGACGCTCATTTGATCCCTTCATCTTCCACCAGCGAGTCGAAGATCTTCTACTTGATGATGAGGGGAGATTTCCACATGTGCCTTGCGAAGTTCAAAGTTGTTGATGAGAGGAAGGAAGCCGCTGAAGATATTATGTTGGCTTACAAGGCCGCTAAGGTTTGTTTGGAGTTTGTAAAGTTTTCTAGGTTTGAAATTTACGTTTTAGGGCAAAAATGTGTGTGATTTGGTTGATTATAAGTTTCTAATGATGTTTAATTTGTTTGATTTTGAAGGATATTGCGGTTGCTGATCTTCCTCCAAAGCTTCCTATTCGATTAGGTCCGGCGCGGAACTACTCTGTCTTTGACTTTGAGATTCTGAATTCGTCCGTTAAGGCTTACAGTATGGCTAAACAGGTTTGATTTGATTCTTTATGCTTGATTGGTTACGAATTCATGGTATAGTTTATTTAATGTTCAATTATTGAAGTATTATTTGTGTGAATGTGTTTATATTTGATCTACTGTGGTTCAATTGTTGAATTCTCATCTCAATGTGCTTTTCTTAATTTGCCGAACACATCTGCATATTCAATTTGAGCTTCTTTTCTATATGTTCGTTCTAGCTGAATCATGCTTAAAGTAATAGATGTAAAGATTTTACTAATTTGAATAATAGATGTAATGATTTTAGAAACATGAGATGTTTCATGTCAATATGGTCTATATTCACAACAACAAATCCTAATATTCTGGCCACATAACTCAAACCACAAGGGGACAGTAGTTTTCCTCACTCCTAAATCTCCATCCCATGGCCTGATGAATAACATTTTCCCTGCTACGTGTATATGCCCCTTCTCCATTGCTTCCCATCTATCTTCATCCTTTGAGAAGTTAAATAAGAAAAAATCACCATCTGCAGCTATTTCCAGGTTTCCTTTTGGTTTCCAAGTATGCATCACAATATTCTTCACAAGGTATAAGAGTGCGCTTTCTCCAAAAAGAAACCCACCAAGTAGTCCTATATATCTGCCCCATATTGGCATATACTTGGTGGGCTTTTCAGAATTCCATTATGAAGAACTGCTTCCTTGTAATATTATGGAATCCCCTTGTTTTCCTTCCTAACCCCAGACTTATTCCTCCATTTTGTTGCTTTCGAATCACCAATCAAGCGCACTTCATTTTATGCACACTAGTTCCTTGTTGAGTGCTCGTAGTCTCATGTGTTAGCAGGGGGTTTACCTCTCCTTGTAGATCTGAGCACCTGCAGACTGATTTGGGAAAGTATCAGGAGGGAACACAACCCTTCGGCTGAATCCATCTCGAAGAGAGTTTTAACCATAAACCAAAACTTACAAAAGATCTTGAGGTGGGAGAGATACAAACATTCAGATAAAAAGAAAACATGAGAAATACGGTCATGGTGCAGTCAACCATATTATGGTATGGACTAACGATCAACATGCATAATTGTGGCTACTAACAAATGATCTATGAGGGACATGATTCAAATTGGCTCATAAAAGTAGGGACTAGGGACAAAATTCTTATGCTTTGCTCGCTCGGTTAATTTAAATCACCACTTCCTCCACTCTCTCTCTCCGGTTCATTGTTTGTACGTTTCTTTGATCATTTTTTTTTACCTCGGACGTCATATTCCATTCGTGAACAATCGTTTTTCATACGATTCTCGGCCGGAAATCGACAAACTCGTGAGGATTCGATCGGAAGTCTTAATGGATGGAAGGTTTATGAATGAATTAGGGCTTTCTTGTTTCAGTGATCGATAGAGAGAGACGAGAAGCGTGAACAACAATACCATGGAGACTGTTAATGCTAATGTGACTGCACTTGTCTCTGTCAAGAGTCGAGTTCAGCCAACTAGTGTTTTAGTGATCATCTCGTCTTCCTCTTAGATTCATTCGTTCTTTATCTGTTTCCATTGATTTCGATGAAGTTTGCGTCGAATTACGTAATTGTTTGGTTGAATTGTTAGATTTGAAATCTTGTTTTGAGCATATTAGTCAAATATCAAATTTGAGATCTGATTGAACTTGATAATTTCTTGAATTACACTTATTTGTGATATTTTGTTGTTTAAGTTTGAAGTCCGTGTTCGATTAGTTCTCTTTTGTACTTTGATGATGGTTGTAGCTTTGAATTTCGGTAAAATTCTCTATGTGCTAATGATCTGATAGGTTTAGGAGGATTTCGATTGAAAAATTGGAGCTAATATGAATCCATGCCATTTTCGGAGACATTTTATTTGTAATTTGAGGCGAAGCGAAGTTTTCGTGAATTATTACATTTGGAAGCATTGGATTTAAGTTTGTGATTAAAACTCTTTGTCAATTCACTCAATTGGATATATAACCCGATCTTATCATGAAAGCTTTTTACAATACAATTTGCATAGCTTTTAATTAGTTTCCCATGGGACCTGATTTTAGTGCAATTAGTAGTATATTTACCATTTAGAGAGTTATTAGACAAAAAATCCGTAGCGCTGTTTTCGGGGATGTTTGAATCGGTCTTCCAATGGAAAAAAGAAGTAAAAAGAAGGTTTTAGGACTAAGACGAATATGCTAGTTTCTTTCTGCATGATAGTGTTTGTTTAAAGATTATGCCATTTTAGGGTTAGGGTCTGCATTTCATGATGTTTAGGCATTTTTGGATTTTACGGTTTCAGCATAATGTTATTGTTAGGGAATTTTTTCAAGATTTTCTTTGTTGTAAATCTGATGGGATGCATTATTGCACTTCATTCAGGGCGTCCTTTTTAGCTACACTAGTACGGATGAAGAAGATCGACATCTTAGGTGGTTGATTTTTGATTTTACCATCGAACAACACTCCTCCATGTTTTCTTTGTACCATTGGACCAGGTACTATTTTTAACTTTTCTCTTCATACCATTCTTTATTCTTTAATATTGCTTGTTCTAGAGATTGAAAAACTTGAAAAATTATGCTGCAACCAAATAGTGAAACTTTTTGTTTTCATTATGCAACCAAGAAATAGAAGAAAATAACAAATTTGTGTATTTTTTCCCCACCAAGTGTTTCTTCTGATATGAGGATATGACAGTTTTGCTAAAGAGGTTTGTAAATACACGTACAGTGTACTCACTTAGGGATGCATGATTTGCATCCATCTTATGTACACCTTTCATTACGATACACACAACTTAAACATGGGGTTCCAATTCACATTTCACAAGTATGGCCCAAGGAATATGGAAAATTTCTTCATCACACATATATAAGTTTGAGTTCCATTGAATCTCCCTACATATTAATAATGGATACACGAAAGTTAACTCAGTACGTTCAAGTTATCCAACTGAACCGTTTTTTAGCAAATTCGTTCGTCTATAAATTACTGACAACAACACTATAATACTAGTGAGTACTGAATGAAAGAAATGATATTGCTTTTCTACTAAGAAGTAAGATTTGTAATTTTTAGAAAAAAAATGAAAATATTATCTAGTAGTATGTCATTAGGGGGGGGGGGGGGTGGGGATTAAACATTTTTAACACTGGGTAATGGTATGATGCATGTAACAGAGCGCTCTAAAACTGGTAAGATGCGTATAGATAAAATGAACATGGTATAAGAAAAAGCTAATAATATTACCTCGATTATTCAAACTTTCCGTCACCTCAGCAAAAACCATGAATGTTCAAAATTTCCACTGAGCAGCGTGCATGTAGTTGGTTAGATCTTTGTTTTGATTTGATTTTTTTAGGACTTCAGATAATATACAAGTAATAGGTGAGGCAACTGTGTGCTAAAAGATTTTTAAGGATCTGCTTTAAATATACAGCTGTTGTTAAGAGGGAACTGATTTTCTTTTCACCTTCTTAATCAATAGTGGAAGGTCTTGACCTTTTTAGTCAAAGGCCACTGATCTAGTTTAATGGCAATGACATCTATTCGTATTTGATCTCTTTAGGGCATTGTATAGAAAAAGCAAGATCAAGATCAGGTTCACCCTGCATCGCTGAAGTTGGTGAATATTTATGATGGCTTGATTTTTTAATGATGAAGTTTATAATGGGTTTTTTTTTTTTTTTTTTTTTTAATATGGTGAAGCTTTAGGATGGGTTTCTATTATTGTTAAACCCATGCTTTCCGTGCTAAACTATGTCCCTATTGTGTTTTTTGAAATGCCTGAATGATGAGTATCTAGTTTTGTTTTCTGTGTCGTTGAAGTTTTGGATTTGGGTGAATGGTGATATTGATGGTCATGGCCCAACCAATTAACCCATTAGCATGTGCCATTATTGTGTGTCATTTTTCTTTGGTGTATTCAAGCACTGAAAAAGAGAAATAAAAATTGAGAGCTATTATTTTCAAAGAAAGAAAACCCTACTTTCTTTGAGACCTTTTACGCGCTATCAAACACACACCCTAAGGTTGTTTTGATTGCACTCCCAAAAATAAATAAATAATTTTGATTTACAATAGACAATCCAATTAATTCTTATCTTTTGGAGACAATACACATAGGTTGCCACTGCTTTCGAGTATGAACCTTCAACTACTATCATTGCTTTTGTTGTTATAAATGTTCTTTTAATGGTATTATACTTAAGGGCTCATTATGGTTATCTTGATTCCGGGTAATTTCTTAAAATCAAATGCTAAACTTCCCTTCGTGCCAACGGCATGGGCATACACTAGCCTCTTATATTTCAAACAGAGGATTGTAGTTTATTATGACTGCTGTAAATGGTGTACAATTTTTATTAACTAATGTTTTTTGTTTTTTGTTTTTTTAGGACGATCTTGTTAACATGACTAAGCACCAAGAGAGCTCCACTACAAAGTAATTTTCTTCTATACATATCACCATTATTTATTCTCAAAAATTCTTGATCTTGACAAACCATAATAGCAAGTTCTATCTGTGTCTATAGAGATGTATTTATCACCTTGTTGTAGCACTAATATCGCTTATTCTCCCAAGATTTGAACTTTTATGCTTCCAAGATCATGGGAATGTGCAAGTAATCATTCATTTCTAAGGAATGCACGGAGCTGTTATTATGTTATTACCCTGTAGTTGTGCTTAATGCCTGCATAATTTACTTGAGCACAAACAATATTTTAATAGTTAATGTCCGCTTTAGCCTTTTAATGGCTTCTTTTATTCAGAGTGATCTCACTGACTCATTGTTCTAGCTTCTTTTTTATGATAATGGTCTTTTCTTATGTATACTTCTGTAAATTTTGGAAAACTGCGCATTAAATTTGAGCGTGAAACTTGTTTGGTTCTCAAGAGGAAGTAGGGGATCCCAAGTTCAAAACTTGTCCTGATCAAAGTCTCACTTTCTTCCTCTTCTCACTTCGTTCCTCCTCCGGTCTCTCTACTCATGTGTTTACTTCCACATCATCTGCTTGTTTGCCATTCTTTACCTCACAACTTGTGCTACTTTGACAATTAGTCATTCGAACCCTGATTTAATTTATTGAGAGAGCAGGAAGAAGTCTCAAATTTCTGAGCTCATTGAAAGTTTAGTTTGATAGGTAACTTGGATTGATCTTATTTGGAACCGTAATTTGATAATATGCTTGGAACCTAATCTGATTTATCTTTTGTTTTTGTCTGACATAATGGATGAATTTAATATTATTAATGAAGTTGGAAGTGGTGCTTTTGGTGTGGTCTTTGCGGCACAAAGGAAAAAAAATCTAGAAATTGTAGCCATCAAGAAGGTCCGGATACATGACAATGTCATCACCAATCATTTGGCTAGAGAGATTGTTCTCTTAGCGGATATTCGCCATCCACATCTTCTGAGGTACATTTTTCATCTTCAATTCAGTCATGCTTTTACTTGGTTTTTGATCAATGCCTTCAAAACTTTATTAGTTGTCAAAATTATATTTTGACATTGTTGTATAGTTGAGTTTTTTCTGAGATTTCATTTCACATTGGTGTCCAACGAGATTTTTCCTTGCTTTTTACTAATGTTGCTGTCCACTTGGAACCTAATTTAATCTCTGTACTTAACTATATGTTGATTTGATTAAATTAGTTATTTACTGTTTTTACATTCTGTGCTAGAATTGTACTATATCCATGACCTACTAAATAGAGTATGGCCTACCCAGTTCAATTTTCACTAAATGGACAATAATGTCCTACCCAGTTGACAAAATTTGTGCTCATTTAAAGTTTATTTTAATGGGTAACTTGAATTGGTCTTATTTGGAACCGTAATTTGATAATATGCCTGGGACCTAATCTTTGTTGTTGTCTGATAGGATGGACAAATATAATATTGTTAGGGAAGTTGGAAGTGGTGCTTTTGGTGCTGAGGACATTGTAGCCATTTGGCTAGAGAGATCGTTATCTTAAGGGATATTCGCCATCCACATCTTCTGAGGCAATGTTAGTGAATCGTAAATCGTAACGTGTAAGATTTAGATTTAATCGTAAATCGTAAGATTTTTTTAATTATAATATATATATATATATTTGCCTTCATTTAAGAATATATCATTTCTTTTTGGTGATTGTAAGAGTTAGGAGTCCCTAATCGTAAGAAAAATGGAGTCCCTAAATGAGTTAGGAATATATTTTCATTTAGGAATATATAAAAATGGAATCCCACAATTATTTAGGGGTCCCTGACCCTGACCTTCGTATATAAAGAAATCCAAAAATCGATTCACATTTTCACAACACACAACACAGCCAACACAACCGCACAAATGCAGAGATCGATTCAACCCACACAACCGCACAGACGCAGAGATCGATTCAACCCACAGACGTAGAGATTGATTCATCGATTCAACCCACACAACCTCAGAGATCGATTCAACCCACACAACCGCAGAAATCGATTCAACACACAACCGCAAAAGTCGATTCAACACACAACACAACACTTGCAGAGAGTTGAGATGCAGAGAGTCGAGATGTCGAGATGCAGAGAGAACTTGCAAAGAATCGAGATGTAGAGAAGCAGCGGATCTGAGCCGGAGCCAATTTGAGCCGAAAATAGCTCGATAGTGAGCGGATCTGAGCCGGAGTCGAGGGAAAGATGTCATGACGGAGCAGATCTGAGAAGGTATGTCTGATTTTCTTTCCCAGATTCTGGTTCTTCTTCTTCCCTGTTTGTTTCTGTTTTTTTTTTGTTTTTTTTTTCTATTGGTATTCTCCATTTTGTGCGAAGCATCTAAATCAGACTTTTGTTCTTCAATCGCGATGTAACGATTTCATCGCTGAATCGGTGGCGATTCACTCCGATTTGGATGAAGTTCGATTTTTTGGACGATTTAAACCGTTTGCATGCCGAGTCGATTCGTATCGGCGATTTGAATCGCGATTTTCACCGATTCGTACAACATTGTTCTGAGGTACATTTTTCATCATCAATTCAATCATGCTTTTACTTGGTTTTTGATCAATGCCTCCAAAGCTTTATTGGTTGTGAAAAATTTATTTCGACATTGTTGTATGTTGTATAGTCGAGTTTTTTCTGGGATGTGATTCCACATTGGTGTCCGATGGGGTTATCCCTGGGATGCACGGACTCGGATACGCGTGTCGTATCGGATACGGATACGACACGGCGACTCGGCAATTTTAAAAAAACTAGGACTCGGCGACACGTCAATCAAACCTTATTTTTATTTTTATATTTTGTTAAGAAACTATTAACATAATCTCATAACTCATAAACAATAATTAATAATCGCAACTTGCAAGTAGTATTGAAGACTGACAATTATTTACGTGTTGCAAACTTGCAGGTAATATTTCTAGAATATTTTACGACAAATGGAAAAAAAATAGGAAAATAACTTACAGGAAGAGAAATACTGCAGCTATCAACCAGTAAATAAAGAGTTGAGGACAAGTTAGACAACAATCAGATCTAGATGTGATCTCCTAAAAAAAATAAAACCAACAGTCAGACCTCTTGCATTTTGTTGGCTTTATTGTATTAAAATCAAACATAGAAGTATAGAACAGAACTAAAATGAAAAACGAAGAATGAGATTGAAGAAGATGAAGTGGAAGAAGAGAATCACTTGATCATGTAATTTCCTCTTTCTTCTTCTTCCTTATTCTTCTTATTTTTCTTCATTCTTCTTCTTCCCCTTCTTCTCTGAAATAGTGATACGATCGGCTGAAACAGTGATCGATCGACTGTTACAGACTCACAGTCGCAGGTCTTCTTCTTTCCCTTCTTCTGATTTCTTCCACCTCTTCCCCTTCCTCTTCTTCCTTCGAAACGAGCTGTAAACCTGCAAACACAAATAGAAACAACAACAACAACAAAAAATTAGATTTCGATTTGGGAAATTAGAAATCAGAGTGATCTGTAAATAAGAGCAGAAGGACAGAGATCTGTAAAGAAGAGCAGAAGGACAGAAAGTGAGAGACGAACCTGAGAGATGGATGGAGCTTCACTGCAAATGAGGTTATGGCGAAAATCTTTTCTTCCTCGCCTCCTCGGTTCCTCCTTCTTTCTCTCTGGTTGTGTGGTTTGAGCAAGAACCGACTCCGACAGACTCCTCTAAGTCTAAGGTAAGCTCTTTCTTCTTCTTCCCTTCCTTCTTTCTCTTCTTCCTCTTCCTTCTTTCTTTTCTTCCTCGCTTCCTCGGTTCCTCATTTTCTCTGGTTCTGTGGTTTGAGCAAGAACAAGATCTGGTTTGAGATTAGGTTTTTATATTAGGGCTTCGCATCTCAGCCGTCCGATCTTATCAAGATCTGAAAAAAAAATTGCAGCAATCGAATCGTGACCGTGTCCGGACCGTGTCGGATACGTATCGGACGCGAATCGCACGCGTATCCGTATTCGACACGCGTATTCCTAGGATTCGGAGGGTTTTTCCGAGAGTCCGTGCTTCCTAGGGTTATCCTTACTTTTTACTGGATGTTGTTGTCCTCTTGGAAACCTACTTTAATTTTTGTACTTAACTAGATGTTGATTTGATTAAATTAGTTATTTACTGTTTTTACATTCTATAATACAGTTGTACTATATCCATGGCCAACTAAATAGAGTATGTCCTACCCAGTTCAATTTTCACTAAAATGGACAATAATGAATCCCTGAACCTGATCAGACAACTAAGAGGTCGTGTGTGGGTTCTAAAGAAACTTGCCCAATAAAATTTGGCAACAATAAAAAAAAAAAAAAAAAAAACAGAGGGGAGGGAAAGGGATTAGGCATGTCCGTTGGTGTGTGGGCAAAAGCTAGACCTTAATGTGTACATCGGAGGAGATCAGCCAGTTGGGTATTTATGGTTTCCACTTGATGAATGAAGCCATTTGTATGCAATTGGTTGTGTAGATATGGTACTGAAAGGGACACCATGAAAATTGTTAAAGATAAATATGATATCTTTAATTGGTGGCTTACTAAACAAGCTGGGGTTTCCTGTGGGATTGGCTTTAGAGGTATATGCGAATTTTATGGAGAGGTTTTTACAAGGAGTGGAACTGGTTTTGGGGGTGGGTCTTAAAGTGATATTTTGGCAGGAGGTGTGGCTTCAAGACATGGCTTAAGCACAGGTTCCCACATTTATAAGCTTTCTCGTTCTTAAATAGGGGTGGGTGGTGCCTTTCTACATGATGGAGGATGGTCAATGTGTTTGGGATCTTCATCTAGGGAGAAGTGGTTGAATTTGTGGAGTTCTTATTGTTAATTGAGAACATTTTTAACAGCGGTTGACAAAAGATGGGCTATGGAGGGAGCTGGTACTTCTTGATCACTAGATTCGCAAGCTCCCTCACTAGATTAGCTAGCTCTCGTATTCCTGTAAATCAAGGATGCGCGGACACGGATACGACACGACAACTCGGTAATTTTAAAAAAATTAGGACTCGGCGACACGGCGAAATAGTCAAACTTTACTTTTTATTAATTTTTATAACTAATCAACATAAACAACCTAAAGCTTAAAATTGTTTAAAATTTTTACTTTTGAAGCTAGAAGATGAGAGCTTAACAAGAGAGATAGAAAAATTTACAGAGATGCTCGGATAGTCAAAATTTACTGGGGAGTGTCTAATTTACAAATTTTTTCAAAATAGTGTGAGTAATTGTGTATTTAAGAGCAAATTAATCATCAGAAACAGATAAATCAAATTACTGAGAAATTATATAGCAAAATACCGTTTTTTTGTGTATTGTATCTAATTTAGAATGAGGGAAGAAACGACCTTGATGATGCCTGATGTACTATCAAATGAAAATGTCAGTCAAGAACCCTCAGATTGAGTACGACGTGAAGATGTTCTCTAATTAAAGCAACCCCTATCTCCGACTGAAGGAATCGAAGAATTGGCGATTGCAATTGAGTGCAGTAGAACTTGGTGTTTCTTCAAAAACTACTTTCGAAAATCAGCAGAGAAAACAGGAAAAAAGAAAAAAATACCCAAGAAAAATAAGAAAAAAACATTGGCCGAGTCGGGGTCTGTCGGTCTCAGTCAACGTGTCTTGACCGTTGACCGCGTGTCGGATACGTGTCGGACGCGAGTCCGTGTCCGACACGTAACCGACTCTTGAAACGGGGGTTTTTCGAAGAGTTCGTGCATCGGAGCTACTTTGGAAGGAAGAGATTCCTCCTCGAGTTATATTTTTTGCATGGGCTGTACCATGGAAAAGAATACTTTCCAAGATCACTTTGTTTAGTAAGGGAATGGATATAAATCTGACATGCACCATGTGCTCGGTGGAAGTAGAAGATACGTCATCCACTCTTACATTGTAATTGGGTTAGCATGTTGTAACACTTGAAAGCACATTTGGGATTAGAATGGCTTATGCCAGGTTCACTCGAATGCCTATTGTCTGGGTTGGTGGCCCTATCTTTCTTATTTTCGAAACAGAAGGTGCTCTAGTAGATTACCCCTTATGCCCTTTATTCCGTGTGGAATGACATGAAAGAGGTATGATTGTCCCACCACCCAACTTTCAGTGGATTGTTTTTATTTTGTATGTAAATTCGGGTGCTATAGATATTAGGTCTGAACTCTTGTGAGATCCCCTCTTGTACCACTATTTTTCATAATCAATTATAACATTTTACTAGAAAACAAAGAGGCTGAGATTACACATAGACATCTATGAGTGTGTTTGCAGTCTTCATTCAGGTTATGATTACACTGTAAGAAGAAGATTATTTCAATGTTTAATTGTTATTTTTTAAATAAAATATAAGAATTGAACCATTAGATTGTTTTGGAGATTTAAGTGCTAAGCCTCAATTTCACAGGGTGTTACACTTTTTATAAAAGTGTCGTGACTTGTGCTGGCACATTGAAATCAGTGGATGACATTTTGGCCCCAAACTTTATCAAGACTAGTCAACGTGGTTGACCAGATTCGTCCAAAATATAATAAACTTTGGCACCCAAAGTGAAGCTTGAAGTAATGGGGCCAAAACAACTCCACATTCAGTCTATGTGGATGAACAATTTTTTAAGCACTTGGTTTCGGCACTAACATCAAGAAATTGATCATTCCACCAAGAGTTTTAAAACTCACGGTCATCTTATTCAAAATCCTTAAAATCTATGGTCTACGTCGTCAATCTCATTCATCAAACAAAATCTTTGAATTGATGGAGGATCAAATCCATTCAATTTCTCATAACCCTTGACCCCCCTCCCCCTCTCTATCTACACCAAACTCCACCATTGTTGCATTGTTTTGTATGTTTTTGAATTCAGTTAATCTTACTTTTGGTTAGATTTATTTATCGTTTTTTAGTAAATCCCTTATTATTTTTTGTGTGTTATTATGTTGCTACCTCCTTTTCTTTGCATTATCCAATTAACTCCACTTATGTCATTTACACGATGTCTGAACTTGATTGTTAATGAGCATATATAGGATGTTGTGACTGCCGTTCATTCACGAGTGTCATTTGTGCAGTAATATCTCCCCACAACCTTTGTGACGCTTGTAATGACAAATACAAAATAAGTACCCGAAACTTTTAAAGGTGGGAAAATAATATCGAATATGCATGTGTTCGAGGAAAGGACATTTTAAATGAGGGAATATTTTTCTACGATAGATTATGGCTAGAGTTGCTACTCCTTTGGTGTACTTCATAGGGACATGAAGCCTGAAAACATGCTTGTAGACACTACTTTTGGTGGTGCTATAAAAAAAATTGTTGTTTTGGACTAGCTAGGAGATTTGTTAATTCTGATGATGCTCAGCTAAGCCCTCAGGTCCATGCTGACTAACTTATTACAGTTACTTCTTTCCTTTTTGTGTTTACTTGTAAATAGTTGACTGCCTGAGATTTCACAACCACAAAGTCAGCTCTCTAGGTTTATCTTAGCACTAATGAGGTTTATATGTAGCACTAATGGGGTTGATAGGCCATTCACATGTATGATCTTGTAAGTGTACATGAAATTAATCACAAACATGAACCAACCTGCTGTTTTTGCCAATAAAATCAGATCATGTTCTGTTAGTATTGTATTTATCATTATCGTAATATTTTTCCGTTATGGAAAGTTGAATCAATGCATATGGTGTATGATTATGCTATAGATTACTTTCTTATAACCTGATACACCGACTTGAATATTAGCTAAACAAGCCTGCCACTTTGCCATGGCTCGATCAGTTCGATTTAGCTCAATTTCTGAAATTTCTTACCTCCAATCTGAATCATGTATCTTCCATATTTCCATTAAGTTTAGGTTCTTAGATTTCGTGCCAAAGACTTATTTAGGTATCATATGATATGGTCTGATTACAGAGTTGTTTTTTTGTTAGCATTGTGCCTTGTGTTACTATTCTTCTGCTATAACTATTACAGACTGTATTAATGTTGCAAATAATAGGATTGATTACTCTAATTTTGACTATAACCGTTGCTAGTACTATATTGTTTTTATATCTCTAATGATGTTCACATTGAACTATAAGGCTTCAGAGCTTTTACTTGGAATTGATAAATACTCTAAAGCCATAGACATTTGGTCTATAGGATGCATATTTGCTGAGATGGCCATACAGGTGGTACGTGATGATGATTTGTCTTGGGATTTGGATGGTTATGATCTCAGCTGAGGATGCCCTTAAGCATAGATATTTCAACTCAGAATGTCGACGAGGCGGAAGCAGAAAATGAGAGCATAGAGGTTGAGCTAAGTGATGATTCTCCTAGGGTTTGGATAGTTTGTACGAAGCAGAAATGACACAAACCCCAAGGTGAATCATCATCATAATCACTTAGCCCAACTTGTACGGTCTCATTTTTTGCTTCTGCGTCGTCCACATCCTTCGGTGATGGCGATGATGATGATGATGATCAAACATTTTTTTTAAGGGGAGGTTGAAGGAGCTGTTCTAAAATCCATCTCAAGATATCACTCAAGATTATTTATTTATTTTATTTTTGTGGCTATATTGTTATATGGTTATATATATCCATAACATTGTGTTTATTTGAAGGATTATGGGTACCCCAGATGAAAGCTCATGGCCTAAAGGGGCACAATGACTCGCGAATGTTGAAAAATATTTTCCTCAGGCAATGATATTAATTCTTATATAACTATAATAAGTTTGTTCTTTAATTCTCTTAGCTTTTGTTATTCTAAAAGGGAAAGTTATTTTTCAGCCAATGTTTGAACGTGGTTCTGTCATATCATGTTGTGTCGTTCGCATTTTAGGTAGAATTTGAATGTTGATTATGGGTAAGGGTGGGCACGGGACGGGATGGGACGAGATAGACCCATCCCTATCCCATCCCGACCTCGTACCATCCCAAACGGGTTCGGGACGGGATGAGATCAGCGTGCTCTCATTTTTTGACAAATTACTGCTTGCTCAAGACCCAATTTGCTTAGTTGAAAAGAGACAAAGGCAATTCTTAGAATTACACATAAATGATAGTCTTAGATTGAGTATGCAACATCATAATAAATTATCATAAATGATGGCTAAAATTCACACTGTAATTAAGATTTCTGCAGAGTTTTGAATGACTAAGAGGTGGACAGTATAATGGCAATGGTGGACCTGCTCTATTGTTTCGAATGGTGAACAAAAGGATGAGTAGATTTGGGGTGCTAAGAAGAATGTTTCATTATTGCTTAAAAAAAAAGTCATTAAATTCATTGTCTTGACACGAAATAAAACTCTCAAATGTAGTTAGCAATCCCATTTTGAGTTTTAAAGAGTTTGCAATTAAATAATTCATTTAGAATTTTAGAAATAAACTAATATCAAGTAGTTGCAGATATATACTGATATCAATTATACTGATTTCAACTAAATTCATTTTTCTTCAATTACACTAATATTGCAATCCTAAAATAAATAAATAAATGAATATTAATAATAAATATTAAAAAATTAGCTCGGGACGGGACGAGATTGGCGAGATTGAAAATCTTCATTCCATCTCATCCCATTCTAGATCGGGATGGGATCAGGATGGAATTATTCAATCTCATTAAGACCCGAAAAATCGGGACGAGACGGGAACGAAATCGCGGAATGGGATGCCCACCCCTAATTATGGGTGGTTGTAAAATCTTGTGCATGATTTGTGTCAGAACTAGATAGCAATGGAGTTGCGCTTTCACAAAAATTTCTCATTCTAAATCCAGTGACTAGAATCTCGGCTATGGATGCCTTCAAGCATAGATATTTCAACTCAGATAATGGATGATGATTTTTTCATTGAACAAATATCTGTAAAGATCTCAATGGTTAATTGGATGGGTTGGAGGGAAATAGTAATAAGTATATACAACTTCTACCTTGGTTTTCTTCTAGATAGTCATGATAAACCATAATCGGGTGAATAATTCTTTGTTAGCCAATGGTTCTTTTTTATTGCTTCTCTTTGTAATCAGGTTAAAAAAAATTTTCTAGGCAGTAGGTGGGTGGTCGGAGGCTTATTTTTTTATTTTTATTTTTATTTTTTAATTTTAATTTTAATTTTAATTTTAATTTTAATTTTAATTTTAATTTTAATTTTAATTTTAATTTTGATTTTGAAATTATAATTTATAAAAGTAAATAATAATAGCATATAAATTAATGTCAAGATAAATATGCAAAATGTATAAATATGAAAAACTAAGCATAATAGCATATAAATATTTTTTCAATACTTCTCACTCATTCTTCTTCAAGCATAACATAGCATAGATTCTTAAAATATTTTTTTTCAACAGGAATTAAAAAAAGAAGTAAATAAAACATGACTAGGCCTAGTTGTCATTTTGCCCTCCTATCCAGACCTATCTAGGCAGATTCTAGACAGATTTTTAGAACAGAGTTTAGTAATGTGCACATATGTTCTACTTTCGTTTTCTTCTAGTTAGTCACGTTAACCTTAAGTTAGGGAATGATTTTTTTGTGAACGCATGGCTTTTGTTTATCTTTTGGGCTTAGGGAACAAAATCAATGGATTTAGACGTCTTTTACTCGTGGATGCACATTGTTGGGAACTTTCATTCCATGGAGAATTAAAGAGATTCATTCGTTTAAAATGAGATAAGTATTATAAGATAGTTAGGAGCACCAACTTTCGTAATTAAGATGTCAAAATGCATTACCAATCTGATACTATTTATTTTAATGATTTAGTTGTCAAAATAGAAATACTTTGAATGAAAGCAAAGAAAATGGGGTGGAGGAATAGTGAAATTGAGTGTGTCGTACATATTTTTTGGAACTCTGAAACTACCTTTTAATTTTCAAGATATTGCCACATTTATTCCCATCTTCTCCAACCTACCCTACACATTATGCCCATTTCTTTCTCTTAGTACTATTGGCCTCCCTTACCTTTCCTCTTCAACAACCACGGCTTGTCTTGACCTTGACCTCCTCACCTCTATGAGTTTACCTACCAATGCCACCGCTAAATCACTTAGCTTATCCCTATTCAAGTCACTCAACCACCACTGTCACCACCTTCCTTCCTCAATTTCTCTCTCCAGAACGCAAATCACTACCTATTGTTCAAGCCCCAAAATTTTATTTATTACAAAATGGCTTCTCCAATATTTTGTTATGCATTACTAGAATTTACAACTCAACCCTTTAGCATTCCATAATTGCCAATTGGTAACACTAACCATTAAAAATATAAGTTTCAAAAATAAAAATATATAATTTGTGAGGGAATTAATATAAATACTTTTAGTAAAATAAAAATAAAAATAAAAATAAAAATAAAAATGAAGTCATGACCTCTTGGTTGGTTTTCTAACCTTTGGAAAAAAAAAATCACTCAACCACCACCATCGTCACCTCCCTCCCTTAATCTCTCTGTTCATTGGCAAATCACTAGCTATTGTTCTACCCTCCTCTTTTTCCCCTACCTGGAAGGTAACTTAGCCCATCTGCATCAAATTGGGCGGATGATACTATCAATCTGAATCAAAATTTTCATTTATTACAAAATGGATTTTCCAATATTTTGTTATCCACTACAAGAATTTACAACTCAACCCTCTAGCATTCCATAATTGCCAATTGGTAAGACTAACATTTAAAAAAAATATAAGTTTCAAAAATAAAAATTATATATGTTGTGAGGGAATTAATATAATTACTTTCAGTTAAAAAAATAAAAATGAAGTCATGACCTTTTGGTTGGTTTTTCAACATTTGGAAAAAAAAAACTTATTGAATATACATGCACATAGAAAGGTAGTGACTTTTTGACACCACCATTTCTATTCTTTTGACACCCCCATTTTTCTATTTAACACCACAATTTTTTTTTTTACAGTATAACACACCACCTGCTTAGTGATACCACCACTTTATTTAATTTTGTTGTTGTGAAAGTTCATCTCCAAAGAAGAGTGGCGACAACTGTTGCCCGCTACCTCATGTCACAACCCCTATTTTTCTTTTCAGATATCCTCTTTCCCATTCTGAGCTTGCACTTATACCTATGAGATAGGTCCTCTGGCTGACATTCGAACCCAATCTCGCAGCTAGGGCTACCAGATCCAAAAAAAAAAAAAATTGATCTTGCAATGGAAAGGAGGAGAATAGTTGGCAAATCCCTTCGCGCCTTGTCAGAGATTGCAGACCCTGAATCCGTCGAGAATAATTGGTTATTATTATCTTTGGAGTAGTGCTACGGTGCACTGATGCACCGGGGCACCAAACAGGCACGGTGCACCAGTGCACTTTAGAATTTCCCAATTGACAGATATCCGCCTCGCCCTGATTAACCAATGGGAAAATGACAGATTTGAAACGTAAGTGATGCATACTGTTTCAATCCAAATTAGGGTTTTTAAAATGAAGATAATGCCAACTAATTGATTTAAAAGCTAGAGAAAGTGGTGATATTTGTTTATGATGGCTAACGATCATTCAATCGATATGGTCTAAGAGCTCAGAGATCTCTATTTCACTGCGTAAAATCAATCCAAATGACGAAGAGATACAAAGATCTCTCTCTCTCTCTCTCTCGCTTTCTCTAAAGTTGATCGATTGTTCACGAGCTCGAATTTGGTTCAAAGTTGAACCTCGATACCATAGAGAGGGGTCTGAAAGTATAGAAAAAGAAAGGGAGAGTGAGATAGAGATATATTGTACATACCTAAGCTCTCAAGAGAAGAAGAGGAGCGGCAGAAGCGATAGGGTTCTTTGTGCCTCCGACTTTGTGATGCAATGGAAAGAAGAGGAGCGACTGAGGTGAGAGGGATGGTTATCTGTGTCTCTATGACTAGCAAAGGGAATTAGGGATTGGAATGATTTATGTTTTTATAATATAGGAGCATATTAGTAATAACACATATAAAGGGCTATCTGCGGGGCCGATATGGTTAAATCCTATCTGCCCCGAGTTCGTCACGTATAAAGTTTGGATTCTCGAAAACGGTTAAACCAAGCCCAAATCCGCCTCATTCGATGCGGGGTGGAGCGAATATCCGTATAAATCCACCTTGTTGCCATCTCTAGTGGTGGCGGTATTTGGAGGGAGGATTGTTGACAACATAAATCATGTCAGTGTCCCATTTATGAAAAGAATAAAAGAAAAAGAGTGACATGACATTTGAATATCTTCTTATTGGGATTTAGGGGTAAGAAACGACATTTGTATTAATCGGTTTCGTTAAATAATTTTTTTAAAAACATGAGACAATAATACTGAGTGAGGGGAAAATTTTGTGTACTATTAGAGCTTCACAATAAATAAATATAATTAAAAAACATCGAATTTTTTTCCTATTAGATTGAATTATTGAAATCAATTTTAAAAGTTGTCTCATATAATTATTTGATTTCTTTCATTAAGTCATTGATAACTATGGATATTTAAATAGAAAAAATTGACAGGATAAACATATAACTTGGTTAATTGGAAACAAAACCAAGAATTAAATAATTGAGGCCTTAAAGTTTTAAACGCAAATCTAACTGGGGTTTAAAGTAGAGAGAGAAAACCCAAGCATTAATCCTAAAAAACCGATAGAAATAAAATTTTCTACCATCAAGCCCTCTAGGGTTGCTCGACAAAGGGATCCCCTGTCATCATATCTTTTCATTCTGGTTGCTGAAACTTTTTTTCATCTACTAACCCGAGCAAAAGGTGTAGGGCTAATCAAATGCATCAAAATCAAATGTCATTCCCTTATCTTAGTCACCTGCTTTATGCAGACGATCTCATGCTTTTTTGCCAAACATCCCTTGCTGAAGCCCATTCGGTTAAATATATTCTTGAACAATACTGCATAGCATCGGGTCAAGGGGTTACTTTTGACAAATCCTCGGTGTATTACAACTCTAATGTTCACCCGAAGCATGTGAAAATGATTAATATGATTCTGGATTCAAAGTTCTACAACCCTAAGGGAAAATATCTTGGCTCGCCTTTGACAATGTTAAACAAAAATGCCAATGATTTTCAATTCTTTATTGATAAAATCAATGTCAAATTCTCAAGTTGGAAATCCAAAGTACTTTCTCAAGTAGGCATAACAGTTATGATCAAAGTTATCCTTAACGCGATTTCGATATACAACATGCAAACTTTCTTACTTCACACCTCGATCACTACCAAAATTGATGTTCTCGCTCGCAATTTTTGGTGAAACGGGACACCAGATAACAAAGCTAATGACATGTGTACCTGAGATCGCATCACTCAGCCTTGTCACCTGGGCGACCTTAATATCCCTTCAATGAGGAATAAAAACCTTGCCTTAATGGCAAAGGGCATGTGGCAAACCATTTCTTCCCCTTATAGCACCCGTGTTATCCAATTTAAAGCATTTTATTTTAACACTAAAAACTTCTTCCAAAGTTTCAAATCTCCGTCCTTGGCTTCATTTGCTTGGAGAAGCAATCTCATTGCGTTGGCCAGAATGAAACGCTATATCAAATGGCAAGCGTTGTCGGGAGACAATATCAACCTTTGGAGGGATTGTTAGGTTAAGCCAGGATTGCTTCTGACCGAATGTGTTCTCAATCCCCAGGCCCCAAATTTGCCCAACAAAATCCTGAAATTGTGGACAATTCCTGTAGGTCAACACCCCCAATGGAATGATAGCTTAATCAATTCCCTCTTCCCAGCCCCTGTGGCTAATGACATTCAGGATATTCTGATCAGATGCTCGGACTGTCCTGACATTCCGATTTGGATCCTGGATAAAAAAATGTATTTTCATTGTCAAGAACGCTACTAAGGTGTTCACTTTAGTGCAATTTGAATGCTCCACCTCACTCGCTGCCCCTCTCAGCATTGATGCTAAGGTGCTAAGATATTTGTGGAGAATCAAGGCGCCTCCTTCTGCCTTTTTTTGTTTTTTTTTCACTTTGAAAGCTCAGTCAAAATATCCTCCCTACCATGTCCAATCCGTTCCTACTTCACACACCTTTAGAGGATTGTTATATTTTCTGCCATAGCCACACAAAAGATGCTACTCACTTGTTTTTCCTCTGTCCGGTCATGCAGTATCGACTGGTTTAATGATAACTTTGGGGTACCCAGTAGTTCCATTTTCCCAAAGTTCATGTGGGACACTGCGAACACCCACTCAGAGATAAAGGAGGAAATGCTCTCTCAGCTTATAACTTTCATTAAGGCCATATGATAGACACGTAATAACTGTATTCCACAAAACCAAATTCAACGCTTAGAAGTTTCAAGTGTCTTTTCATAAAATATGGTTTGTTTGGAAACACCACTGGTTTTCTACAAATTCCGATCACACAAATCATTGGGGTGCCCTTTCCACTGTAGACACTAACGATCTGCTCTCCATTCATTATGTCCTTGAAACAGGTGTCATCGACACTCGATCAAATTTTGTTTCCTCTTCGACATCTCCTATTGGCCTCCACATTGAGATAGTCACTACCCGAATAGCAATGATACAAATCAAAATTCATTCAGCAAGATGTCACAGACTAAACCTTATATCCTCACAGCTCACCCTATTCTTCATTTGCTGGAGCTCAACATGATAGTGATCACATATGATGCAAGGTTTTTTTTCCCCTTCTCAACAGGGAGCGGTCAGAGTTTTTGCCATCAACATGCATGAAGAGGTGCTCGCGTGGGTTGCTTCCCTCGATCACAGGGAAGGTGATGGACAATACCATGGTAGAGTGCCATGCAGCTGAGGTGACTCCTCTTCTTATCCAAGCTAAGAAGTGGAAAACATATTTTTTGCTGGGAGACTCAAGGACGTTACACTCTATTTTGCACGATGACCAACGACAACCTAGAACAACCATTGACTGGGTGTGGCGACCTCTCATTAGCAGTATACAACGACTGTTTTCTCTTCACAACCTTTGGTTTCGTAATTTTATCTGTAGAGACCTCAATTATGAGGCTCATAACCTCCTGTTGTAGCAGGCCAAAAGTAATGTTACTCTTATTAGTGATATATACTATATGCTTTTAACCAAAAATAAAATAAAACCGATATAAATAAAATACCCAAACTCATGGTACGATAAGTTACTAGATTGGATTACTCTAAAAAAAAAACATACATTGCACCTAGGCATATTGGTAAAAGGGACTGTAACCAAAACAAAAAGAATGTGAAAGAATTGGATATGTTTTGACAAGAAAAGAAATAAATTAGTGCATTTATTACATGTCCTCCATATGAGTGTGTTTGAGCTTTAAAACGACGAGTTGGTTTCTTCACTACCCCGCTTCTCTTTCTCAGTTTTATCTTTCATTTGCATTTGGAATTTAGTCTTAAATAAATATTTTCTAGTTTTGTGTCACTCACAGTCATTTTAAAGGAGATTTTGATCATGTCACTTACCTCAATGAGTTTGTTGTGAGTATCAACATTTTTTTGTCAAAAAAAACGCATGTGTAACTTTCTTTATAGTACATTTGACTCTAATAAATTTATATTGAACCGATGCATATGTAAATTGTATTGTGACCAGCGCAAATAACTGAACATATTTGCAAAAGAAAACAACTAAAACCAGTGGTTTTATCACTTTTCCTCTCAATGAATGCAGTTTCATCTTATAATCGTGGCTTACTTTCTTCATTACATCACTAGTGTTTCTCAGTTTTATCTTTCTTAGAACATTCTCCATCTTAAATAAAAAAAAAAAATCTCAATAAACTGATATCAATATTTCCTTTTTTTTCTTATATCAATATTTCCACCTACAATACATATATATTGATTACAACCAAGTTTAGTACATCAATCTATAACAAAAGGTATAATGAATGGAGACATTTGTATAATAGTTAGACTGCAACAATCACAAATAACGTGAAGACCTGGAACATATTTGCAAAAGAAAATAATTAAAACCAATGACTTGATCCCTTTTCCTTCTAATGAGTGTGGCTTCACTTCAAAACCGTGAGTTGGTTCGAACATTCCTCATCTGGATTTTAGTCTTAAAATAAAAATTTATAGTAAATTTTCTCTCCGACAATAATTTTAAAAGAGATCTTCGTGTGACTTTCCTCAACGAGCTTGAGGGAGGGGGGATTCATGTCTCTAAATATTTTATATTTCATGATAAAGATTGACAATCTAGGAGGATTTGCAGTTTTCCGTGTTAGGGTTTTTAAGATTTCTATTATTATTCTGTTGCTAGAAATGGATTCCCATGGGATGCCAAGAGGACCATGTCCTAATCAATATTTGGGCCTGGAGTTGCCTCTCCAAAACCAGCAATAACAACGGAGACACCACCACCAACACCAACACCAACCAAAATTTCATCAACTACACCATTTATTTCCATTTTCACAAAAGGAAGCCCAATATTTTCAATTGCCAATGAATGAAATTTCTAACCCCACACCTTACCGGGTCGAATCGACAACTACTGGCAATTCAAAGCGAGAAGCCCAAATTTCATGTTGGAGATGGAGGTAATGTAGATGGTGTGGCGCCAGGCTCCTCCTCCATTCCCTACCAAAGAATAAAATCTCTTATCACAGCAGTTTACATTGTTCATTGTCATAATCATGGAATTAACGAGCCATCAAACCGAAACAAGGACACTTGTACGCGTTTCTTGCGGAAGAAAGGGAAATGGGAATGTGTCTAGTGCCATGGTGGAGAAGGGATTTTTGGTCTCCACAAATCAACGTGAATACAAGTTCAATGAGTTGAATAACAAGTATAAGATGGTCATTGATATCCTGAGGAAAGGAACAACCTGTAAATTTGTGACAAATCCAAGATTGTTAGATTCCATGGATCATTTATCGGTTGAGAAGAAGGAAAAGGTTTGAAAATTGCTCAATTCAAAGCAAATATTTTTCAAAGATATGTGTGCCTATCATAATAGTGGGATTGGGTGTTCTGGTGTATTGAATAATGACAAGCACACTGAGCAGTCTAAAATTGCTCAAAGAGTGAAGGATAAAGATGATGTAAATGGAGACAATGGAATGGATTATAGTAATGCTGATATAGAGGAAGCTGAGGAGACAATTGGAGGGGAAGACCATGGCTTGAACTTGAACAAAAGCGCAAAAATTGACCTAGGTTGTTCACAAGATTTACAAGAACTAAAGTCTGAAATGATGGGTGTGTTTCAAGATTGAAGTAAAACGCAATGGTAGAAGCTACATTGGCTGCGAAGCAAGTTGATGGAATTGCAAAAGTTAAGCACCAAGTACCAAGTTGAAACTCTTCGCCTTTCAAAAGATATAATGAGTTGGATAAAGTTTCAAGCAAGGAAAGAGATGGAGATAGAAGCTAGGAGACGTGATCTTGAAACATCAAAGTTGCATAGTGAAAAAAATGCTTCATCTACTTCAGAAAAAAGAATGCGAGTTGATCAAATTACAATACCAACAAGGAAGCACACAAATCTTTGAATTCCCCCCAATACATGGTTTGAGTTACATTTGCGATGGTCTAATGGTTGGACTTATAAGCCTTTTGGGTTGTCTTTTAGTTATTTGTATTTTGAGTGAGGCTAGGGAACCAGGTTTTGCAACTAGGATGATGTGACATCATCGGAAGAGGTTTTTACATCTCGAGATATACATATACTCTATGAGGATTTCATCATTCTTTCGAGATCACGCCACATCACCCTAGTTGCAAAAATCTGGTTTTCTAGTATTTTTGTTGTGTTCCACCCAAAGCTGTTATGGTATTCTGATATTGTTGGAACACCGACAATTGATCTATAGTTGGTGTTTTGCTTAAGTTGTTGTGGTCTAGTGTTTGTTGGGGTGTCGTACTTTTAAGCTGTTGGAATATTTAGAGTCATTGTTGCAATTTATGTTTGTTTCTATTGGCTATGAGTTAAGTTACCTGTTTTTGAAAATTTGCTTTGTGGAAATAACTTTTATGAGTATAGTAATGTTGTTTTGGAAATTGTTTTACTTGTAACCTTCTAGGCAGGCAAACACTATTGTACAAGCACTTATGTTACAAAATTGATTGTTCTTGACAAGCAACAAAGGCACCCGCAATTAGAAGCACCCCAACCAATTTACTTCTCCCTTTCTACATTAATTTTCTCTGCTTCTACTCCTTCTACAACAAATTGACATTTTTGTAATAACCCTAAAAACAATATCACTTTTGAGCTGTAACAATCCACCAAATAATTTCAAGTCAAAACTAAATTCAGTCAAAAAATGAAAAACAATTTCACAAAAACTGATACAAGAGATTGGATCACCTTGAATAGTATCACTTGTAGCACCATACTCTTCATGGTGATACAATTATTGTATCACTTTGTTTGTGAAAATGTGAAAAATTATTTAGTTGACTGTTACAGTTCAAAAGTAATCACTGTTTTGGGGTTGTTACAAAAATGTCAATTTGACATAGTGAAACGGAAACATTCAACCCAGTCTGTCTAATCGTGATTCGAATTTTTATTTTTTAGGAGTCATAGAGCAATGTTCAACTTCTTATTCCTAAGTCCTTATCAACATCAGATTAGGCATTGGTTGGTGTTGAACCCCCAATCCTATCTAGTTGGCAAAGATATGTGTTGTGTACCAAGTATCCCCAAAGCAAGGAATGTGATTTCGCGAAATCTCGCGAAATTTCAATGAAAACTTCGTTGTTTTGAAATTACGAATAGAAAAAGGGCGAAATTAAAAGTTACATTTTTTTAGGGTTTTTTTGAAAAATTTCGAGATTTTTTTGTTTGTTTTAGAATTTTTTCGTAAATTTCATTTTTTTTCTGTAAAAATACAAAACCTAGCTACCAAAAATTACGTTTTTTTGGAAAAATTTTGGAGTTTTTTCATAAATTTCGGGGTTTTTTCGTATTATCAATTCTTTTAATTATTTATTGATTTTTTAAAACCACCTCTTGATTTTCTAATTATCATTTTTTCAACTTATATATTGATTTTTGAAACTCTGATTTTTTAATTATATATTGATTTCATGTTTGTTTCATTTCTTGATATTTAAGCTTCATTTAATATATTTAATAGATTTATTTACTTGCATCTAGTTTTTCACATTTTCATATACCCTCGAAATTCATTATACAATTATATTTTTTATGTATCTTCGAAATTTTTATGTTTTTTTCTTTAAACATCAAAATATTTCTTAAAATCAAAATACCAAAATGAACTCGAAAATCCGAACTCACAATCCTTGACCCAAAGTAGCGGCCATTGTATTCAGGGGATGGCTCTGTTAAATTTTTTTCCATTTACACGCAGAACAGATCTTGATTTTGAGCATATATCCGTTTGAGTTAGCTAGACTTGGTCAGAAACCACCTGACATCCTCTTGTTTTCTCTACTAATAAACTATAATTAGGATCTCTAATTCTCTAACAAAACGGATCTTCTATCACCTGTCCACCACTCTCTGTGCTAGGATACAGCCCTTCCCTCCATCCATTGTTGGTTCATATTCCTTCAACTCTATTTCCTATCCTTCCTTCTTATTGACCTTTTTATTTATTTCTTTTCTGGAGGAGTTTAGACTCTCTCCTTTTTCCATCATCTCTCAATCCCAATAATCTGAATTTCAATCACATCATTTCATCTTCTTCTACAACAGTGCAACTTATCAGGAGAATCAATGTCATTCACTGGCACTCTTGATAAGTGCAAGGCCTGTGATAAAACTGTTTATGTTGTCGATTTATTGTCTGCTGATGGCATCCCTTACCATAAGACTTGCTTCAAATGCAGCCACTGCAATGGAATTCTCGCGGTACATTGTCCTTGATCTCTTGTAAATTTTTTACTATGTTACACTAATTAAACATATACACATCCATGCACACACTACACACGAGTTATAAATCATTAATATATATTAATGATAATTTGTTTATAGATAAGCAATTACTCCTCCATGGATGGAGTCCTCTACTGCAAGCCTCATTTTGAGCAACTTTTTAAGGAGACTGGGAGTTTTAATAAGAACTTTCAAAGTTGTTAGTTCCTTCTCTACCTACCTCTCTTAAATTTATTTTTCCCTTTTTCATAGAACAAAATTAGACTCCATGTAAATTAAGTAATAACTCTAATCTGTTCTTTTATGCTGTATGTCTACATATTTTAGCTGGGAAGTCTGAACTGGTAAAACTCTCCCATTCTTTTTATTATTTTCTTCATAATCATTTTTATAAATGATTTATTTATACACCTCATATCTCTTATATATTTGTATTGCAGACTAGGGCACCTAGCAAGCTCTCTCACTTGTTCTCTGGAACCCAAGACAAATGTTCAACTTGTAAAAAAACAGTTTATCCACTAGAGAAGGTTTGACTTGATTGATCATCTTCGCCAATTGCACCTTTTACTTGTTATCTGTTATTAACTATCAAGGAAAATTTTTTTTTTCAAAATTTTTGGCATGCAGGTGTCTGTGGAGGGAGAATTTTATCACAAAGCATGTTTCAGGTGTTCTCATGGGGGTTGCTCTATCACACCTTCATCTTATGCTGCTCTCGATGGAATCCTCTATTGCAAGCCCCATTTCGCTCAGTTGTTCAAGGAGAAGGGCAGCTATCAGCACCTTATCAAGACCGCTACAATGAAGCGTAATGCAGCAGTAGTACCACCTGAAGCAGAAGCAGAACCTGCAGAGGAAGAAGACAAACCAACTGTTGACCACCCCCCGACTCCAGAACCAGAACCTCAACCTGAGCAGGAGCAGACATAATAGGTTCCAATATATTTCTTTGCTTCATCCTTTTTTTCCTTTCATTTAATTTCTCCCCAATTTTGGGAACATCTTCTCTCGCAAACATACTAGGTTGATTTGCGAAAAATTTGGACAGATTTTTGTTCTCTACAATGTGGTCTCTGTGTCTGCAAAATGAAAGAACAAAACAATTTTATTTTCTTTGGTTTTTTTTTTTGGCTCTTAGCAAAGACTAACATTTGCGAACTACTTCCATGTAACCTAATACCCTATTTTTTTTTTTTTTTTCGATTGGAGAAAATGTCAGGGTTGAACAATTTGTGTTGTAGTATAATTGATTGGTGGGAAAGCAATCTGCATCCCTGAGCTTTTAAATGAATTAGTGCATGAAACAAATAAACAGATAAAAATTGCGTCGACATAAAATTTTCAGCTCTGAGAATGTATTAAATAGAAAAACCCTTGGAATTCGGTTCAAATTTGAAGATGCCTGAACTAAATTGAATTATGTTTTCTAAAAGATTCAACAGGGTTTACTCTCCCCTTAGATACCTTATGTAATCTTCAGTTCAAAGACAACAAGTGGCAAATGACCACAAAAAGTATATGTCTTGTACCTAGACGTGTTGAATCCTTCCATCCATCGGATGCAGCTAAACTTGTAAGGTCAAGTGTGAAAACATATATTACATGACATAAGGAAATTCAACTAAATTAGGCTAGGAACTACATTATTCTGTATTGTCTCCTTCTCAACTCTAGGAGTATTGTTTTGCCTAGAGTTGGGTTCAGGTTCCAGCTCTTCCTCCCTGTCCTTGTTTTGAGCTTCGAGATCGACTTCATGCGTATTGTTCACATCACCTTGCCTACTCCTGAATGTGTGTTGCTTCTTTGGATTTCCCCAGCCTTCTTCTTGGCTCACTGTCTTAACTTTCTCTGCTGGTTTCTCCACCTTAATCACATCCTTCTTTGAGTTATTCATTGCACATCCTTTGGTGATGTGACCACACATTGCAGTGCGTGCATTTTATTGGCTTCCATGCATATTCTATCCCTACCTAGTATGTCTTCACATAGTCTACTATCACAAAAATGTGATTGCACAGCGGGTTGGTTGCATTGATCTCAATGCACACTCTTGCGAAGTTCATTCCAACTATATCCTCGGTGGCCTTGTCTAGAAAAGAGGTGTAGAGGTGTACCAACAACAGTAGCAATGGCCTCCAAACCCTTAGGATTCCAGAAAATTAAGGGTACATTTCTCAAAATAATCCAAATAGGAATAATATTGAGAGCAGTCAAGTCATCAGAAATGGTCTCCATGGCCTTATGATGAAGAGTCTGCTAGCAATGTGCAGCGGCCCCATCTCCAACACCTTATATCTATCTTCATGTTCCTTGAACTTGAACCAATCAAGATTCAATCTGATTTCTGAATACGCATTCACCATGATGATGTGCTTCATAATATTTTACTAATGAAATACATAATTAGCTCGCGTATGCTTTCGATTTTTATGTGTGAAAATCTTTTAAAAAAAATTTAATGCCAAAAATTGTTCACTTGATCAAATATTGCGACATAAATGATAATATAAACAGTTTACCTGATGCTCCTTCATCAAAAAGATATTTGGAGCTTTCCCCCTTAGAGGATATTTGAAAAATCCATAAATTGACATTTAACTGAAAGAAACATATTAGGCGGGTATCTCATTCTGTCCTGTTATTTTATGATCCTGGAGAATGCACGTAGTTCTTTAGAAGTGGAAATCTCTGATAGAATTTATTAAATGCATGCGCCTTGCAGGATTGCAAGAGGGATTTTGGGTTTGTTATTATTTTTTTTTGGAAAATTTAGGCAGGGTTTGGTTAGGATCCAAGAACCTTTAAAAAATTCCTAGAGGTTACAAACGGGTATATCTTTTGCCTATTGCATCTTCAAATACACAGTTTTTCACATCTTCAGCAAATGAGCTGGGAACTATTTCGAAGAAGTGAAAAGATGGATAGAGCCCTGCAAGATGATCAGCTACCCGATTGGTTTCCCTGTAATGGTGTTGGATGTTGTAACTGTCCTGTTTCTGCAGTCCTCAATTGATTATCTTGATGAGATGGCAGAAATCAGGGGGGGGTCCTTGTTCTTGGTTAACACGGCGTGTGCATTTGCCGAGTCAGTGCTGAAAATGACCTGCTTTATGCCATAAATTTCGTTTAACTTACGCGCAACCTCTATGCCCTGGAGCTCATGCTTAATGACTGTGTGGCTCACTGTTGCCCCGGTGCAAGCAGCTACAACTGAGCCGAATTCATCTCATTACTGCTCCATATCCACCCGTTAATCCCTGAAGAGAACCACATACAAAGGAAATTGTATACAACAATAGAAATTGAAGTATTGATTCTCAACTATCCATAGTAGTAAATATATCTAAGAAAACTAATTCTTTCTCACTGTCAATGTATCACGCAACAATCACCAGGGCACAAGAATTCGTGGGATGGAGAAATAAACTTTTTCTGATGTTAGTATTCACCCCACGAGTCCCTCCAATCATCTTGGAATTTTCTACCTTGACAAGGAGGTTCCTCTGCATTCTCGACGTGTTAAACACATACCACAACTAAAGTTCGCACAATTTTTCGGCAATTTGTTAAAATGTTGAATTATCTGGCTCTACACTTTTCTTTTAATATATATATTTTTTAATTTTCATATATATAAGAAAAAAAAAGAACCCTCCTTCTAGTCTATACCAAAGGATTCTTTTGAAAGTTGAAATAACAAAGGATCCATGTGTTTAAGCATAAAAACGACGTGTCTATTTAGGCAGATAATGATGTATTCATCCCACGTGTCCAGCAAAATCACTAGTAGTTTGTATTGAAGTGTGTTGTATGTAATTGGTCTTTACAGTTTTGACAGATATGTTCCCCTGCATTCTTGTGCATGAATTTTCAGCAAGCTTGAGTGCGCATTTACTTGTGGATCATGATTCATTGGTTATGGCTGTGCAAGTTTCATAAAATAGAACATATGCGTGCTCATGTAAGTTCATCATTGACCAACTAGCATTACACAAACAAACACAACACACACATTATAGATTCCTCCAGTTTGTTGAGAACTTCAGATTAGCTAGATTGAGATACACTGGAAACACATTTGCAAACATCACCAGTCACCACATCAATTATCCCCAACTATAGTGTATGCATAACCACTCAGAAGCATCATCCTTGTTTATGAAATATTAAACACACTTGTTCAACATACAAATTTCTAATGAATGCATCTTCTAACCTCGCAATGAGCCTAATGACCTGATAAAATATCCAGGTTTTGCCTTTATCATTTCCTCATTTGAGTATGGTCACTTTGTGCTTGGGTTCTCAGAGTCAATGAAGAATGTGCCATTCATCAACAAATCTCCTTCCGATCTGCATGCCCGACTCTTCCGTACACTCTCTGGTGCATAGTCTCTCTTGGTCATCATCCGGCCATATATGAATTTTCTAGTCAGCCAGAATTGTTCAAAACTTCATTAACTAAATAAGCGATACAACTGAACCACTCACTGAGTCAGTTTATATCCTAATATTGTAAGGACACATGTACTGCACATGTTTTTCATTTTAAAGTGAATTTGTGTTAGAGGTCTGAGTGTGGTTTTCTAATAATACTTCATATAGTGAAGTACTTACCTAGGATTATTACCTCCTTAGTAGCTTGTTTAGGGGGAGTGTATATTAGAAAACAAGCTACTAAGGAAAATCTTGATTGAACAATATTAATAGCTTTTTTTACCATTGTAAAGATGTAGCTTTTCTTGACTATTCAAGAAGGTAAAGATGAGGTTTTCAAGTCATGCACTGGCATTGAGATCACTGGCTGTGAGTATTGTTCTTGGATTGAACCAATGATCATCATTGTTCATAGCCTCTTCCCTCTTGACATGGAAAACTTCCTCGGTTGTTGATGATGTAGAGGGCATATCTTGTTCCAATTGTGTTGAAAAACAGATCTAAAAAGCAAAGGAAAGGAAGAACCTGATGGAAGCTTCAAGCTTGGCGGCAAAGATGTTGGCAACAGAGAAGATAAATAAGCTTTGGCTGGATTGTGGCTGAAATTCGATGGATTTGATGGTGAAATTAGTTGGCAGCCGAAATGGTTGAAGAAGAGGCAAAGAAGAAGGAGAAGATGGTGATGGAAGGATCTCCACCGCCACTCCTTCCCCGCCTCCATTGGCTATAAAAGGGGACGACCCCTTGCTTGAGAAGATCATCCTCCAAATCTGAGTTGTGTTAGGTCTTCATCTCTTGTTGATGTGTGTGTGAGAGGTGATGAAGAGGGGAGGAGGGGATTGTGTTTGAGAGTTATAGGGCGTTTGTTTTTTTAAGTGCTTAGAAGCTAACTTCTAACTGGAGTTAGAACTTCTGAACGAGCTTTTGAATGAACTGTTTGTTTTGCTTCTGAATAAGTTGCTGATTAGAAGCTATAAAATTAAAAGGTGTTTGTTTTTAGGTGCTGAAAGGGAACTGTTTGACAATTTTGCCCCACTGAGTTGAAAAAAATTTATGACATAAATATTGTGCATAAAATCATACTCAATAATTATTCAAATCATAGAGAATGTTAAAATACTTTTAATTACAAGAATATCAAAATATGACCAAATATATTTAAAAAAAATTACCAAAACAATTTCTTACTAATATTTCGTTTGCAATATGATCTCGTAAATTAACCATACCGATTTGCTCACGTGATCCAAATACTTGAGACATTTATGGTAACAACTACATGTTAAAAATTTGAAAATGTACATGAGAGGGAGAGTTGGAGAGATGAAGAAAAAATTGAAATTACAGAGATAGAAAACAAAAATGAAGGAGAGAAAGGAGATAAGTTTCTTATCGAGTCATTGTGAAGGTAGGTAGAACCACAATACTTGGCGAGGAGAATGAAGGTGTGCCATCAAAATGAAGGAGAAAAATGAGATAAGTTTCTTACTGAATCCTTGTGAAAGTAAGTAAAACCACAATGCTTGGCGAAGAGAATGAAGGCGTGCCATCAAAATTTTGCTCTACTTATTTTTAAGAATACGTGGGCAGTAATTGTCATTACAAAATCATTTAAAGGTTATTATTGGAATATTTTTTGATTCAACACTCAGTGCTAAGTGATCAACACCTCCGTGTTGCTTACTCCAAATAGAAGTAGAACTTCTGATCAGAACTAAAAACAAACACTCTAAATAAGGTGGTCCACTTCTTATTAAGACTTCTGACTCCATTCAAAAGCAAAAACAAACACCCTCTTAGGGTTTCTAACCCTTTTGTTTGTATAAGTGAGAGGAGAGAGATTGTGTGTTTGTGTTATACGTAACCAGCATATTTGTGTGGGGTCGTTTAGACACGTGTATGTGTAACGTCATTGATGTTTTGTAGTTCTCTTCAGTTGTATTTGTTCGATCTCACTAGAAAAATTGTTATTTGTCGTGGACGTAAGCGAGTTTGCCGAACCACGTAAATTATTTGTCTCCTATATTGGTTGTAATTGTTTGTAACTTCGCATTTCAGCATTTGTAACTCTTTCGCGCATAACAAATTGGTATAAGAGCCGAGGGTTAGTTCTTTGGGTTCGTGTAGAGCTATGTGAATCAGTGGTTGGTGAAAATATGTCAGATCCATCAACCTCTGGATCAAAGATGGTTACTGCTATAGTCGGTAAATTTGACGTTGAGAAGCTCAATGGAAAGAATAACTTCGGGATGTGGCAATGCAAAGTTTTGGATGTGTTGGCAAATGAGAATTTGGAGGATGCTTTAGGAGATAAGCCGGAGAATATGAAAGAAGAAAAATGGAACAAGTTGAATTGACAAACATGCGGGTCAATCAGATTGTGTTTAGCGAAGGAACAAAAATACTTCGTTATGAAGGAGACCTCCGCTAAGGTGTTATGGAAAAAGTTGGAAGACAAGTACATGACGAAGAACATCCAGAATAAGCTCTTCCTCACAAAGCAACTTTTTCGGATGAATATGAAACCCGAGATTACGTTGTTTGACCACTTGGATGAGTTCAATAGGCTTATTGCCGACCTATTGAATTTGGAAGAAGATGTTCTAGAGAATTACAAGGCTTTGTGCCTTTTGAATTCCCTTCCAAAAGAGTATGAGCATCTCGTTATGACTTTGTTATATGGAAAAGAAGAATTGAATTATGATGAGGTGGCTATGACGTTGATAAATTATGAATTTAGGAGGAATGATCTCAAGGTCCATAGGGATGCAATGTCAGAAGTCTTGGTAGGGAGGGGAAGATCTGAAAAGAGAAATGTTGGTGATAGAGGAAAATCACAGTCAAGAGAAAAATCTGGGGACAAAAGGTTTTTGCCAAAGGATGAATGTGCCTATGTCATAAGAATGGCCATTGGAAGATTGACTATAAGGCGTTGAAAGCTGCAATAGGAAAAAAGAAAGAAAAAGTTAGATGCGAAAGTGGTGCACAATTTGGATGAAGATGAGGATGATGCATATTCGTTGACTGTAACTTCAGCATTGGTGAGTCATTCTGATGAATGGCTGCTTGATTCGGGTTCTATCTATCACATGTGTCCCCATAGAAACTGGTTCTCTAACTTTAGAGAGATGGATGGTGGTGTTGTCCATATGAGCAACAATAATGAATGTAGAATTGCAGGGATAGGTAAAATCAAGTTGAAGTTGCATAATGGACTTGTTCGGGTTTTGAATGATGTTCAGTATGTACCCGATTTGAAGAAGAATCTCATATTTGTCAGTGCTTTAGAGTCCAAAGGTTACAAGGTTTTGGTAAATGGTGGAGTTCTGAAGGTTGTTTCTAGGGTACTGGTAGTTCTGAAAGCAGTTTGAAAATGTATCTTGTACTTCTTGCAGGGGAGTAATCGTAAAGTTGAATTTGGTGGAACAACTTGTGTTGTTGATGGATGTTGCTTCTGGTGGAGTTACTGATAACTCCAAGGATGTTTATTTGAATACCTCGAGGGTTTGGCATTTGCGTGCAGGTAGTAAAGGTGAGAAAGTTCTGCACAAGTTGTTGAAGAAATGATTGGTAGAAGATATGAAGATGTGTAGTATGGAAGTTTATGCACATTGTGTTTTCGAAAAGTCTGGTTTGAGAATCCATCCTAGTCAAGGTGGAGTTCGTTTCTTAGTTTGAGCATGTTTTGGTATATGGAACCTTTGGGTGTATGGTGCCTATTATCGCGGTTGAAGAGTTGAAGTCTGTAAGAAGTAGCATATGTTTGTTCGTGTTTGGTTTGATTGTGTTAGTTGGCAATCAGTTGCTTGTTTTTGTTCGTATTTGTTGTGGTCGGCTCGGATTTTGTGAAATCTTCACCGAGGTGGAGAATTGTTGAAAAACAGATCTAAAAAGAAAAGCAAATGAAGAACCTGATGGAAGCTTCAAGCTTGGCGGCAAAGATGTCAACAACAGAGAAGACAAAAAAGCTTTGGCTGGATTGTGGTTGAAATTCGATGGATTTGATGGTGAAATTAGTTGGCAGCAGAAATGGTTGAAGAATAGGCAAACAAGAAGGAGAAAAAGAAATAAGAAGGTGGTGGAAGGATCTCCACCACCCTCCACCACCGCCTCCATATGCTATAAAAGGGGACGACCCCTTGCTTGAGAAGATCATCTTCTAAATTTGAGTTGTGTTAGGTCTTCATCTCCTGTTGATGTGTGTGTGAGAGGTGATGAAGAGGGGATCATGTTTGAGAGTTAGGGTTTCTAACCCTTTTGTTTGTGTAAGTGAGAGGAGAAAGATTATGTGTTTGTGTTATACGCAACCAACATATTTGTGTGGTATCATTTAGACACGTGTATGTGTAACGTCATTGACGTTTTGTAGTTCTCTCCAGTTGTATTTGTTTGATCTCACTAAAAAAGTTGTTATTTTTCGTGGACGTAGGCGAGTCTGCCGAACCACGTAAATTATTCATCTCATGTATTGGTTGTATTTGTTTGTAATTTCACATTTTAGCATTTGTAACGCTTCCGTCGTAACAAGTTGAGACTTGCCCCTCATATTGATTGTGTCATTGGTATATGTAAGACCCTGTTTTTCTTAATGAGTTGATAATGAGGTAGCGATTGTTATCTTTAGGATTAATGAAAACACCAAAAAGCTTGGTAACCCATGATGATATTGAGATAGTTAAAGGCCCTGAACAGAAGCGTCTATCTTATGTCTCATAGATGCACAATTGATCAAAATGTCGTATTTAATTTTTTTTTTTTTTTTTTGCTTATGGGGTGAGCATATTTCCTCTCTTCTCCTCAATCAGCCCAATTATTTAATTTTGTTCCATATTTTCTCAAAGTTCTTATCGAATGACTTGAAAAGTTGGGACTCAAGAGGGGTTTACATGATCCATGTTCAAGTCATAAGCACAATCATTAAAACTCACTCTTGAGAAATTTGAAATGTATCTCTTAGAAGAAAAAGTCAGAAAGATTATGAGTTTCTTAATGGATGAGGCACGATACGGTGTGCAAGACATTGCAAGAAAGCTGAGTTACAGTATACTGAATCTGTTTAAGCCCCAGAATGCTCAAGCATTGTAGGAAACAATTATTCTAATTTTGATTGCATCCACGCTGAAAAAGAAGTTTTTGAGTATTTATTTATTTGCATATGGATGATGTGCGTCCAAATCCATCCTTGCTGATCTCGATCCTGCAAAACAGCCAGCGGTGAGCCAGGTACCATTTTGATGGCCGAAAGTACTTTGATGCTTAAGTCAGGTGACAGAGCAAGGACGAATGAAGACTAGATGAAATGAGCAATGTGTATGCATACCTTTCTTCTCCCATTTGTTCACCTTTTATAGCAAGTGTTCCCTTCTCAACTATCCCTTCATTCGAGGGCATGGTGGAGGGAGGAGATCTTGCCCAGGATGTTACCTGTGCGTGACTGAGTCTCCTTCAACACTTGGCTCCGTTTGGGGCTCGATGCTTGATTAGATCGGGAGTTGATTTGGGCGAATGGATATCAGGCTTATGAAAACTTAGAGATCTATGTTCGAGCTTTATTGTCCTGGGCAGGCTCCAAGATTCGTGCCTCATGGTCTAGCGTGATTTGGGCCTGGCGCCTGAGTTACGAGCTGAATAATGGTTTGAGCGCAGGCCGCTTGGGGCTTTGTTGAGGCTTTCTCCCGTATTATGGTTGACCCATGCCACGTGCATAGATGTGATTGTATGACTGATTGATGTCTCATCAGTTACTCCCCCTAGTTAGTGGGTCTACATATTGGGCCACTAACTGTTTGTGCACGGGGTTCGTGTAATGCTATGATGGCATGTTTATTCGTTTTTTTGGCTTTCGCGCCGCTGTTAATGTATGTGCAACGGTTAGGTAATTTCCTCCCCCATACGCCAGAAATATATAAGTATCCTTTGGGGGAGTTCTCTTCCTTTTTGGCTTTCTGCTTGATTGAGTTTGCATCTTTATTCAACCATATCTGTGCAACTCAATCTTTTGCATGAATGACACCATGGTTGTCGTGACTTCTTTGTGGGGTCACGGAGGTCAGTGAAAGATCTGACCGACCTTCACCATCGGTACGAAGTTCTTGATGATTTGGGATTGTCACTTCTTTCAAAGAGTGATTCCCAAATTGTTCCAAGGGAGGGTGCATTTTCCTGTACAAGGCTATGTTCGAGGTCGACCTGCGCTTCCCCGTTCCTAGTGCCATCTGGCGCTTCTTATATTATCAGGGCATTTCCCCAGTCCAGATAATGTCGAGCGGATGGGCTATACTTATCGTCACTCTGATTAGGACAAAGGATGTCGGGCTTTGTCTACCGACACAATTGATCGATTCCTTGACTTCTATCAAGATGAATAAGCATGGCGTCTGTTGGATGGTGAATTCACCTTGTCTGAGTGATTTTGATGACCCAGAAGACTGGCAACTATACTACTTTTATGCTTTTGTTAAGTCTGGTTACTTTGCCTATGACGGTCTGCAGGCCCTCCGCCATGTATGGACCTCCCTAAGTTCTTTTGCCTTTTTTTGTCACAGTCTGACTTATCCATCATTTCCACCTAGGGGGTACGACCCATTTATTCTTTCTTTTGAAAAGGTGGGGATGGAGGATGATTTCCTTCCTTTGCCTCTGATGCCTTTCTTGGATGTTCTTCTACCGAAAAATATCAAGAGGAGTCGTCTGTTCTTCGGCGAGGCTAGTAGTGTGGGGCGAGCCTTGTCTTCCCATGTCGGTTCTTCTTCGCGTGTCGAAGTACATGCACCTGGATCACTAAAGAAAAAGGTGACAAGGATGCCTAGCCCGTCAAAGAAGAAAGCTTTGGAGGGATTGTTTTCCCCTTCTCGTCACTCTAAAAGGCTCAAGTTGGGATCCTCTCCATCTCCTATCGTCCCTTTGAGTGTGGAGAGGAACGTTGTGGACCATTGGTGAGGAGGAAATGTCGAAGGCCCAGATCGCTGTTGAACTTGGAACAAAGTAGTTGGCCTCAGAAATCACTGCTTCCAACTTACATATGGGTCTGACTATCGTAGTAGAGCAACATTATCTTGAAAGCTCTGCCCCCGATCTTTCTGCTAATCTGAGGAGTGAGCCCTTGTTCAAGCCTCTTCCCTCTATTGCTGACAAGGGGAAGCAGGTTATTGAGTTTTTTCCTTCTCAAGGTGGGGAAGTGGAGTTGGCTTCTAATTCTGAAGTTCTCCATACTGACACTGAGGTTGGTTCTCATGATTCATCGGGTGTCCTCCTAGGTTTTGGTAAGCATTACACGTAGCACCAGGAAGTGGATCACATGACTGACACTGTCAACTTGCTGAATAAAGTTTTTCTTGGTTGGCTGAACCAACTGCCTTTGGAGAAGGTGGCTGCATGGAAGTACCTCGGCAACAATTTCTGATGCTGGTAAGTTGACAACTTAGAAGCTCGTCTTTTGATTTTTTGACATGTTTTGTTGTTCATATCCGTGCTTGTTTTCCAATCAGGGGATGGCTCACTTATCCCATGCTGGCATGGCGGGAACTGAGCTGGAGTTTGTGTGGGATATGTTATTTTCTTTGGAAACAAAGTTCACCGAGCAGTAGGCACAACTTTTGGATGCCCTTAGCAAGGTAGATTTGCTAACATGGCAATTGGCTGCTCGGACTGATTTGGAGGTTAAGATAGCCAAGGCCCAAAAAATTCTGAAAGATGTGTTGTCGGCACAGTCGGCCTTGGAGTCTCAGTTGAAGGGGGTCCAAATGAATCTGGACGAAGCTCGGGCAGCTTAAGCCGAGATATCATCTAAGCTGAAAAGTGCTCAAGATAGTCGGGACAAAGCGGCGGCTGAGCAAGCTACATTCGCTGACCGTTTGGCCAATGTCACGAGATTTGTTGCTGAAGCCTAGAGTGCATTGGACATTGAGTGTGCTGAAGTAGCTCGCCAAAAGGGTCTTCATGAGGCCTTTCAGGCACAGTTTTTTATGTTTACCCAAGAGTTGGACTCCGAGCGTGCACGCCGTGGTGAGGCAAATTGTAAGTTGATAGACTCTGAAGAGAGCTTGGCCAGGGCAGTCAGGGAGCATAATAGCTCGAAGGCACAATGGTATGCTAGAGAGAAAGTGCTTATCAAGGCCGCCAATAATACTCATCTTGGTAAAGTTGCTGTCAGGAAGCTTGGGATGTGGACTATATCGAGCAGGACCGAGAGGGTTGGGATCTTTCCACCAATGAGCATATTGCTTATGCTCAATTTTAGGAAACATGCGATTCTTCCTCTAGTCTGCAAGGTGGCCCTGAAGCTAGTTCGGGTGTTGCAGAGACAACTACCACTCCCATTGTTCCAGAGCTTGCCATGGACCCTGTCGTCGAAAAAGCTGCTTCTGACCACCACAAAACCTTTTTTTAACTGTTGTGAAGATGTAGCTTTTATTGACCACTCAAGAAGGGAATGATGAGGTTTTCAACCAACTTTGTTGGTTATTAGACAAGTTGCACACAAGCAATGAGATTACTGGTTGTGAGTATCGTTCTTAGATTGAACCAATGATTATCATTGTTCATAGCCTCTTTTATTTTGACATGGAAAACTTACTCGGTTGTTGATGATGTAGAGGGCATATCTTGTGCAAGTAGAGACTTGCCCCTCATATTGATTGTGTCATTGGTATATGTAAGACCCTGTTTTCCTTGATGAGTTGACTATGAAGTTGCAATTGTTGAGTATCTTTGGGATTAATGAAAACACCAAAGAGCTTGGTAAACCCATAATAAGATTGAGATTGTTAAAGGCCCTGAACAGAAGCGTTCGTCTTATGTCTCATAGATGCATAACTAATCAAAATGTTTTTTTTTTCTTTTTTTTATATTTGCCTGTCTCTTTTCTCCTCAATCAGACCAGATTCTTTAGATTTGCTCCATATTTTCTTGATGTTCTTTTCGAATGACTTGAGAAGTTGGGACTCAATAGGTTTACATGCTCCATGTTCAAGTCATAAGCACAATCATTAAAACTCACTCTTGAGATATTTGAATTGTATATCTTAGAAGAGGAAATCATAGAGATTATGAGTTTATTATTGGATGGGGCACAATATGGTGCATATGACATTGCAATAAAGTTGAGTTACAATATACTGAATCTGTTGAAGCCTCAGAATGATCAAGCAATGTAGAAAACAATTAGTCTAATTTTGATTGCATCGACATTGGAATTTTTTATAGTATTTATTTATTTGCATATGGATGATGATGCATCCAAAATCGTCATTGCTAATCTCGATCTTGCAAAATGGACAGCTGTGAGCTAGGGACCACCATTTTGGTGTCCGAAAGCACTTTGATTCTTAAGTCAGGCGACAATGCAAGAAGAATGAAGACTAGATGACATTAGTAATGTGTATGCGTACCTTTCTTCTCCTCTTTGTCCACCTATTATAGATACTGTTCCCTTCTCAACTGTCATTGCATTCAAGGGCATGGTAGAGGGAGGAGATCTCGCCCAGGATGTTACCTGTGCGTGACTGTGTCTCCTTCAACACTTGGCTTCGTTTGGGGTTCGATGCTTGATTAGATCGGGAGTTGATTTGGGCGAATGGATCTGGGCTTGTGACAACAGAAAGATATATGTTTGGGCCTTATTATCCTGGGCCTGGCTCCAAGATCCGTGCCTCATATGCTGGCGTGATTTGGGCCTAGGCGCCTGACTTGCTCGCTGAATAGTGGTTTGAGCGCGGGCCGCTTGGGGCTCCAAGATCGTTGAAGCCTTCTCCCGTATTAGGGTTGACCCATACCATGTGCACGGCTGTGATTCTATTACTGATTGATGTTTGATCAGTTACCCCCCTAGTTAGTAGGTCTGCGTATTGGGCCACTAACTGTCTGTGCGTGAGGTTCGTGTAATGCCATAATGGTATATTTTCGCGCGTTTTTGGCTTTCGCGCCGCTGTTAATTATGTGTAGCAGTTAGGTAATTTCCTCCCCCATATGCCAAACTTATATAAGTCTGTTTTGGGGGAGTTTTCTTCCTTATCTTTCAGAGCTCATTTCCATTGTTTGTTTTTTACTTTTCCGGCTTGATCAAGCTCGCATATTTATTCATCCATGTCTGTGCAACTCAATCTTTCATGTGAACGACACCACGGTTGTCTTGACTTTCTTTGTGGGTCGCGAATGTCAGTGGAAGATCTGGCCGACCTCCGCCATTTGTACGAAGTTCCTGATGATTTGTGATTGTCACTTCTTTTAAAGAGTGATTACCAAACTGTTCCAAGGGAGGGGTGCATATGCCTGTACAAGGCCTTGTTTGAGGCCGACCTACGCTTCCCCGTTCCCAGTGCCATTTGACACTTCTTATCTTATCAGGGTATTGCCCCAGCTCAGATAGTATCATGCGAATGGGTTATACTGATCGCCATTCTTGTAATCTGATACATCGCCTTGAATATTGGCTAAAAGAGCTTGCCACTTTGCCATGGCTTGATCAATTTGATTTGACTCATTTTTTGAAGTTTCTTACCTCCAGCCTGAACCATGTATCTCCCATAGTTCCATTAAGTTTAGATTGTCAAATTTCGTGCCAAAAAAAGCCTTATTTAGGTGTCACAGGATATTGTCTAATTATAGAGTAGTTTTTTTGTTAGCATTGTGCATTGGGATACTAATTATGCTATAACTACTATAGATTGTAATGCTATAAATAATAGTATTGATTACTCTAATTTTGACTATAAGCATTGCTAGTACCATTTTGTTTTTAATATCTTAATAATGATGTTCCCTCCAGGTGGTGACATTGAACTATAAATCTCTTGAGCTTTTACTTGGACTTGAAAAATACTCTAAAGTTGTAGACATTTGGTCTATCAGATGCATTTGTTGAGATGGCCATACAAGAAGTTGGGGTAAGTGATGATCATTTGTCTTGGAATTTGAAGGTTGGGAGGATAAGGTTGTGAACGAGGCAGAAGAGGAAGCAAAAAATGATAACAATTGGAATGGTGACAATAGTGTTGATGGAAACGACTTAAGTGACTGTGATGATGGTGATTACAAGTTTTTTTTTTAAGGGGAGTCTGAAGTAGCAGTTCTAGAAGGCATCATAAAGTGTCGCTCATGACTATTTATTTATTTAATTTTATCTTTGTGGCTATACCATTATATGGTTATTATTATATAATTAACATTGTGATTGTTTGAAGGATTATGAGTATCTCAGATGAAAGTTCATGGCCTAAAGGGGCACAACTACTTACGAATGTTGGAAAATATCCTCTCCAGGTAATAATATTAATTATTATTTAACTATAATAAATGTAATCTCTACGTCTCTTACTTTTATTCTTTTAAAAGGGAAAGTTACTTTTCAGCAAATGTTTGAATTTGACAAATGGTTCTGTTATATCATGTTGTGTCTTCGTTTGCATTTTAGGTTAGATTTAAATGTTGATTATGGGTTGTTGTAAAATATTGTGCAGGATCTTGCAATATTTATGCAGAAACTAGATAGCGATGGAGTTGATATTTTTCAAAAAATTATCATTCTAAATCTAGATACTAGAATATCGGCAGAGGTGCCCATAAGTATAGATATTTCAACTCAGATAATACATGATGATGTTTCTCATTGAACTGATATCTTTTAAGATCTCAATGGTTAGTTACTTTTAATTGGATAGGTTGGAGAGAAATAGTAATATCTATATTACAATTCAGATTGATGTTTTACTATTCATTGTTGATTGAGATAAAGTCAAATCAAAAGGATTAGAGATAAAAAATGGTTAGGATTGAAAGTTGGAAAATGTATTGAATTTGAGGGTTGAGATTCATTTCCCATGATGGCATATTTGTAAATATGAAACATGTAGAAGGGCAAAAATAATGAAAAACTTTTGAAAAAAATTGTTGGAATGTACATGTGGTGGAGAGAGAAAATATTGTGTTTTACTTTTAGCAAAATAAAAATTATCATAACTATCTACATCGTTATCAAATTTTAGTAAAGTTAATATCGTTGAAATGCATTTTTAAAGATCTTTCCAACAAAATCAATGATCAACACGAGCGGTAAAATTTGAAAAATATATATTCTATAATTAAAAAACATATAGAATATTTCAAGTTTTTAATATTTTTCAAAGCAATGAGACAGACCGATCATACCAGAAAAAATGAGTCGGGCATCTTAATGCACATTTAAACAAAAACTCTAAACTTATTTTGGTGAATTCAAAGATTGAGGAGAAGTCATTCTCAGCGTTTAAATTTTTTCCCCAGCTGATTCAAATTTGACCGAGTCTAACTCTAAAAGTTATAATATATATTTACCTTAAAATATGTTTACACTTCAATATTGATTCAGAGCCAAAATGGGGATAGTGAAAGAGGTGTTCAATACAAAATATTTAGCAAAAATAAAATTATATGGAATGCCAACGGCACGGGGCATACTCTAGTGTATATACACTAGTGTATTGCCCGTGCTGTTGGCACGATAGAAACTGGGTTGTGCAATAAGCCAAACTAAGTTAAAACTGTAAACAATCAGAAAAAAAAACGCATTTTAAAATAGCCACAATTAATTCTCCAAAAACTTTGATTTTCCAAAATATGAAATTCATGGTCTTTGCAACTTACTTACAAACATTTCTTTGTTGATAGTGAATCTACACCATCAACATCTTCCCAAACTTTCAATCTTAACAGTCTTTTATCTCCACCCTAAACACCATTTGGAATTGTAACATAGATTAGGGTATTCCTCGTGCCGTTGACACGATAAAAGTTTAACATGATAAATAGAGAATTCTACCATAAATGTCAACATAAATAAATCTACGTCGCCTTTGATTTGGCATGATATGATTTTTTTGGGTAAACCTCATGACATGTATACCTGTCTATGCCTACATCACCATGAACACACTCACTTTGCCCAAAAAATCAATTGGAAAACATAAAAGTTACAATACATTGCCACTCATTTCACAGTATAAAATGTTTTCATAGTTGCCCAACAAATTTGAAATTGTACACAATGTGAAAATAGATTTAGAAAATAACAAGAAAAAAGAATAAACTTATAAATGAAAGATGAGAAATTGAAAGTGAGAGAGATGAAAAAGTGTTAGTAAGGGTTAAGAGAAATTGAAAGAGTGTAAGAGATACTGAAGTATGAGAAATTGTCCTAAGTCATTAGATCTTTATGTTTAGATAAATCTCAACCGTTTTTTGTGTTCCACTTAAAACACCATTCTGATAAGCATTGCTAGTACAATTTTGTTTTTAATCTCTTAATAATGATGTTCCCTCCCGGTAGTGACATTGAACCATAAAGCTCTAGAGCTTTTACTTTGACTTGACAAGTACTCTAAAGTCATAGACATTTGGTCTATCGGATGCATATTTGTTGAGATGGCCATATAGGAGGTTGGGGTAAGCGATGATCATTTGTCTTGAAATTTAAAGGTTGGGAGAATCAGGTTGTGTACGAGGCAGAAGAGGAAGCAAAAAATGATGACTACAGGAATGGTGACAATAATGTCGATGGAAACGACTTAGATGACTGTGATGATGGTGATTACAAGCTTTTTTTTAAGGGTAGTTTGAAGGAGCTGTTCTAGACACCATCTGAAGGTGTCACTCATGACTATTTATTTTATTTTATTTTTGTGGCTATACCATTATATGGTTCTTTATATAATTAACATTGTGATTGGTTGAAGGATTATGAGTACCCCAGATGAAAGTTCATGGCCTGAAGGGGCATAACTACTTGCAAATGTTGGAAAATATCCTCCTCAGGTAATAATATTAATTATTATTTAACTATAATAAGTGAAATCTCTACGTCTCTTACTTTTGTTCTTTTAAAAGGGAAAATTACTTTTCAGATAATGTTTGAATTTAACATTTGGTTATGTTATATCATGTTGTGTCATCGTTTGCATTTTAGGTTATATTTAAATGTTGATTATGGGTTGTTGTAAAATATTGTGCATGCATGATCTTGCAATATTTATGTCGGAACTAGATAGCGATGGAGTTGATATTTTCAAAAAAAACTTCTCATTTTAAATTCAGATACTAGAATCTCGGCAGAGGATGCCCTTAAGTATAGGTATTTTAACTCAGATAATACATGATGATGTTTCTCATTGAACATATATCTTTTAAGATCTCAATGGTTAGCTACTTTTAGTTGGATAGGTTGGAGAAAAATAGTAATATGTATATACACTAGTGTGTTGCCCATGTTGTTGCCACGATAGAAGGTGGGTTGTGCAAAATGCCAAACTAAGTTAAAACTGTAAACAATCAGAAAAAACACATTTTAAAATAGCCACAATTAATTCTTCCAAAACTTTGAATTTTCAAAATATGAAGTTCATGATCTTTGCTTGAATGTGTCTTAATATTGAAAATACTTACGATGTGAAGTGCATTAGATTACATTTTTTTAAGCATTTGTATTAATGATTGGTTTCATTGGAAATATCTTCGAAAATGCATTTCAACCATATCAAGTTTACTAAAACCTGACAACTAAATAGATAGTTATATTTTTTTTAAAAAACACAAAATTTTCTCTTTCCACCACATATGCATTCCACCAAAATTTTTGTTTATTTTCTTTGCCATTCTATTTGCAACTTATTTACAAACATGTCATTGTTGATAGTATATCTACAACATCAACATCTTTCACTACTTTCAATCCTAACCATCATTTATTTCCAACCCTAAACACAATTATGAATTGTAACATAGACTAGGGTATTCCTCGTACCGTTGACACGATAAAAGTTTAACTTGATAAATAGAGTTTATTCTACTTTAAATGTCAACATAAATAAATCTCTGCCGTCTTTGATTTGGCACGATAGGATTTTTTTGGGTAAACCTCATGACATGCCAACGGGTCTATGCCTACATTACCATGAACACACTCACTTTGCCCAAGAAATTAATTGGAAAACATAAAAGTTACAATACAATGCCACTCATTTCACAATATAAAATGTATTTCTTGCCCAATAAATTTGAAATTGTACACAATGTCAAAATAGATTAAGTAAATAACAAGAAAAAAAAATTTATAATTGAAAGATGAGAAATTGAAAGCGAGAGAGATGAAAAAGTGTGTAAGAGATATTAAAGTATGAGAAATTGTCCAGAGTCGTTAGATATTTGTGTTTTGATAAATCTCAACGATCTTTTATTTTCCACTTAAAACACCATTCTGATAAGCATTGCTAGTACAATTTTGTTTTTAATTTCTTAATAATGATGTTCCCTCCAGGTGGTGACATTGAACCATAAAGCTCTAAAGCTTTTACTTTGATATGACAAATACTCTAAAGTTGTAGACATTTGGTCTATCGGATGCATATTTGTTGAGATGGCCATATAGGAGGTTGGGGTAAGTGATGATCATTTGTCTTGAAATTTGAAAGTTGGGAGAATCAGGTTGTGAACGGGGCAGAAGAGGTAGCAAAAAATTATAACTATAGGAATGGTGACAATAGTGGTAATGGAAACGACTTAGATGACTGTGATGATGGTGATTACAAGCTTTTTTAAGGGGAGTCTGAAGGAGCTGTTTTAGACGCCATCTTAAGGTGTCACTCATGACTATTTAGTTATTTAATTTTATCTTTGTGGCTATACTATTATATGGTTGTTTATATAATTAACATTGTGATTGTTTGAAGGATTATGAGTATCCCAGATGAAAGTTCATGTCCTGAAGGGGCAAAACTATTTGCGAATATTGGAAAAATATCCTCCTCGGGTAATCATATTAATTATTATTTAACTATAATAAGTGTAATCTCTACGTCCCTTACTTTTGTTTTTTTAAAAGGGAAAGTTACTTTTCAAATAATGTTTGAATTTGACAATTGGTTATGTTATATCATGTTGTGTTTTAATTTGCATTTTAGGTTACATTTAAATGTTGATTTTGGGTTGTTGTAAATTATTGCGCATGATCTTGCAATATTTATGCCGGAACTAGATAGCGATGGAGTTGATATTTTCCAAAAAACTTCTCATTCTAAATCCAGATACTAGAATCTCGGCAGTGAATGCCCTTAAGTATAAATATTTCAACTCAGATAATGCATGATGATGTTTCTCGTTGAACATATATCTTTTAAGATCTCAATGGTTGGTTACTTTAAATTTGATAGGTTCGAGAGAAATAGTAATATGTATGTACACTAGTGTATTGCCCATGCTGTTGGCACGATAGAAGGTGGGTTGTGCAAAACGCCAAACTAAGTTAAAACTGTAAATAATTAGAAAAACCGCATTTTAAAATAGCCACAATGAATTCTCCCATTGATTTTCTAAAATATGAAGTTCATGGTCTTTACTTGAATGTGTCTTAATATTGAAAATACTTAGGATGTGAAGTGCATTAGATTACATTTTTTAAGCGCTTGTATTAATGATTGGTTTCATTGGAAAGATCTTCGAAAACGCATTTCAACCATATCAACTTTAGTAAAATCTGACAACTAAATAAATAGTCATATTTAAAAATCAAAACATAAAATTTTCTACCACCACCACATACGCATTCCACCAAAATTTACAATTTTTTTTATATTTTCTTTGCCCTTCTATTTGCAACTTATTTACAAACATGTCACTGTTGATAATTAATTTGCAACATCAACATCTTCTGCAACTTTCAATCCTTACCAACTTTTATCTCTAACCCTAAACACCATTTGAAATTGTAATATATACTAGGGTATTCCCCGTGCCGTTGACACGATAAAAGTTTAACATAATAAATAAAGTTTATTCTACCTTAAATGTCAACATAAATAAATCTACGCCGTCTTTGATTTGGCACGATATGATTTTTTTTGTTAAACCTCATGACATACCAACCCGTCTATGCCTACATCACCATGAACACACTCACTTTGCCCAAGAAATCAATTGGAAAACATAAAAGTTACAATACAATGCCACTCATTTCACAGTATAAAATGTATTTCATAGTTGCCCAACAAATTTGAAATTGTACACAATGTCAAAATAAATTTAGAAAATAACAAGAAAAAAAAACTTATAATTGAAAGATGAGAAATTGAAATCGAGAGATGAAAAAGTGTAAGTGAGGGTTAAGAGAAATTGAAAGAGTGTAAGAGATATTGAAGTATGAGAAATTGTCCAGAGTCGTTAGATCTTTATGTTTAGATAAATCTCAACCGTCTTTTATCTTCCACTTAAAACACCAATCTAATAAACATTGCCAGTACCATTTTGTTTTTAATCTGTTAATAATGATGTTCCCTCCAGGTGGTGACATTGAACTATAAAGATCTAGAGCTTTTACTTGGACTTGACAAATACTCTAAAGTTGTAGACATTTGGTCTATCAGATGCATATTTGTTGAGATGACCATACATGAGGTTGGGGTAAGCGATGATCATTAGTCTTGAAATTTGAAGGTTCGGAGAATCAGGTTGTGAACGAGGCAGAAGAGGAAGCAAAAAATGTTAACTATAGGAATGGTGACAATAGTGTTGATGAAAACGACTTAAGTTACTGTGATGATAGTGATTACAAGCTTTTTTTAAAGGGAGTATGAAGGAGATGTTTCAGACGCAATCTTAAGGTGTCACTCATGACTATTTATTTATTTAATTTTATCATTTGGCTATATCATTATATGGTTATTTATATAATTAACATTGTGATTGTTTGAAGGATTATGAGTATCCCAGATGAAAGTGCATGGCCTGAAGGGGCAAAACTACTTGCGAATGTTGGAAAATATCCTCCTCGGTTAATATTTTTAATTCATATTTAACTACAATAAGTGTAATATCGACGTCTCTTACTTTGTTCTTTTAAAAAAGAAAGTTACTTTTCAGATAATGTTTGAATTTGACAATTGGTTCTGTTATATCATGTTGTGTCTTCGTTTGCATTTTAGGTTATATTTAAATGTTGATTACGGGTAGTTATAAAATATTGTGCAGGATCTTGCAATATTTATGTCGGAACTAGATAGCGACGAAGTTGATATTTTCCAAAAAACTTCTTATTCTAAATCCAGATACTAGAATCTCGGCAGAGGATTAAGTATAAATATTTCAACTCAGATAATACATGATGACGTTTCTTATTGAACTGATATCTTTTAAGATCTCAATGGTTAGTTACTTTTAATTGGATAGGTTTGAGAGAAATAGTAATATTTATATACACTAGTGTTGGCGCGCTGAGCGTGTGCGTGCACCTAGGTCCACTATACATAGCAACGATATTGTCCTCAACTTAAACACCGCAACTTGGGCCTACCATCCAGGCCACGAGTGTGGGTTTTTTATCTTAAAAGACCTCGTTACTATTAGAGAGTGGACCACTCCCTTATAAACCTTAGTGACAACTCCACCTTACTTGATGTGGGACTATTCAAGCCAACTTCATCCCAACAATCTCCACCTTTGGCGCGAATCGTCACACATCCAACAATCCATCCACTAGTCTGCAACATCTCGAAGTACACCTCCTCCTCGAGTCTCATGTGCGACCACGATCCTGTGCGTAGCACTCAGTATACGGGCTGTTATCCCCGCATTATTGGCTCCACATTATCCCAACGTTATTGGCTCCACCTTAATCGCAACCACCGCACTAACTCCACCTCGTCCGGACTTGTAGGATACATTCTCTTGGCAAGGATCTGGAACCTAATCTGGATCCATTCATCTGGCGGACTGCGCACATGCGATGCTCTACCTGGCTCGCTACCTCGCACCTGATCCCCAGAACAATGTGTCGTCTGCACCTCCACCTCGGACCGCGCACATGCGATGCTCTACCTGGCTCGCTACCTCGCGCGGATCCCCTGAACAATGTGATGTCTTGCACCACTTGCCAAGTCCCCGCCGAACCATCGGCTCTAATACCACTTGTTGGCATGCTAAGCGCATGCGCGCACCTAGGTCCACTATACATAGCAACGATATTGTCCCCAACTTAAACACCGCAGCTTGGGCCTACCATCCGGGCCACGGGTGTGGGGTTTTATCTTAAAAGGCCTCGTTATTATTAGGGAGTGGACCACTCCCTTATAAACCTTAGTGACAACTCCACCTTACTTGATGTGAGACTATTCAATCCAACTTCATCCCAACAACTAGTGTATTACCCATGCAATTGGCACGATAGAAGATGCATTGTGCAATAGGCCAAACTAAGTTAAAACTGTATACAATAAAAAAAAACACATTTTAAAATAGCCACAATTAATTCTCCCAAAACTTTGATTTTCCAAAATATGAAGTTCACGGTCTTAGCTTGAATGTGTCTTAATATTGAAAATACTTACGATGTGAAGTGCATTACATTACATTACATTTTTTAAGCGCTTGTATTAATGATTGGTTTCATTAGATCTTCGAAAATTCATTTCGACCATATCAAGTTTACTAAAATTTGACAACTAAATTGATAATTATGACGATTTACATTTAAAAATAAAACATAAAATTTTCTCCCTCCACCACATACGCATTCACCAAAATTTTCAAAATTTTGTTTATTTTCTTTGCCCTTTTACTTTCAACTTATTTACAAACATGTCATTGTTGATAGTGAATCTACACCATGAACATCTTCTCCAACTTTCAATCATAACTGACTTTTATCTCCAACCCTAAACACCATTCTGAATTGTAATGTAGACTAAGGTACTCCCCCATTGACACGATAAAAGTTTAACATGATAAATAGAGTTTATTCTAGTTTAAATGTCAACATAAATAAATCTCCGTCATCTTTGATTTGGCACGATATGATTTTTTGTGTAAACCTCATGACATGCCAACCCGTCTATGCCTACATCTCCATGAACACACTCACTTTGCCCAATAAATCAATTGAAAAACATAAAAGTTACAATACAATGCCACTCATTTCATAATATAAAAGGTATTTCATAGTTGCCCAACAAATTTAAAATATCAAAATTGATTTAGTAAATAACAAGAAAAAAAACTTAAATTGAAAGATGAGAAATTGAAAGCGAGAGAGATGAAAATGTGTAAGTGAGGGTTAAGAGAAATTGAAAGAGTGTAAGAGATATTGAAGAATGAGAAATTGTCCAGAGTTGTTGGATCTTTATGTTTGGATAAATCTCAACCGTTTTTTATCTTCCACTTTAAACATCATTATGATAAGAATTGCTAGTACATTTTTGTTTTTAATCTCTTAATAATGATGTTCCCTCCAGGTGGTGACATTGAACCATAAAGCTCTAGAGCTTTTACTTTGACTTGACAAATACTCCAAAGTCGTAGACATTTGGTCTATTGGATGCATATTTGTTAAGATGGCCATACAAAAGGTTGGGGTAGGCGATGATCATTTGTCTTGGAATTTGAAGGTTGGGAGGATCAAGTTGTTAATGAGGCAGAAGTGGAAGCAAAAAATGATAACTATTGGAATGGTGACAATAGTGTTGATGAAAACGACTTAGGTAACTGTGATGATGGTGATTACAAGTTTTTTTTATGGGGAGTCTGAAGGAGTTGTTCTAGACGCCATCTTAAGGTGTTACTCATGATTTATTTAATTTTATCTTGGTGGTTATTTTTGTCATTAACATTGTGATTGTTTGAAGGATTATTAGTATCCCAGATGAAAGTTCATGGCCTGAAGGGGCACAACTACTTGCGAATGCTGGAAAATATTCTCCTCGGGTAATAATATTAATTATTATTTAAGTATAATAAGTGTAATCTCTACGTCTCTTACTTTTGTTCTTTTAAAAGGGAAAGTTACTTTTCAGCTAATATTTGAATTTGACAATTGGTTCTGTTATATCACGTTGTGTCTTCGTTTGCATTTTAGGTTATAATTAGATGTTGATTATGGGTTGTTGTAAAATATTGTGCAGGATCTTGCAATATTTATGCCAAAACTAGATAGTGATGAAGTTGATATTTTCCATAAAACTTATCATTCTAAATCAAGATACTAGAATCTTGGCAGAGGATGCCCTTAAGTATAAATATTTCAACTCAGATAATACATGATGATGTTTCTCATTGAATTGATATCTTTTAAGATCTCAATGGTTACTTACTTTTAATTGGATAGGTTGGAGAGAAATAGTAATATGTATATACAATAGTGTATCGCCCGTGCAGTTGGCACGATAGAAGGTGGGTTGTGCGATAGGCCAAACTAAGTTAAAACTGTAAACAATCAGAAAAAACGCATTTTAAATTAGCCACAATTAATTCTCCCAAAACTTTGAGTTTCCAAAATATGAAGTTAATGGTCTTTGTTTGAATAATGTGTCTTAATATTAAAAATACTTACGATGTGAAGTGCGTTGGATGACTTTTTTTTAAAATTGCACGGCGTGAAATGCATATTTAAAGCTTTAAGCGCTTGTATTAATAATTGGTTTCCGTGGAAAGATCTTCGAAAATGCATTTCAACCATATCAAGTTTACTAAATCCGACAACTAAATAGATAGTTATGATGATTTACATTAAAAAAACAAAACAAAATTTTCTCCCTCCGCCACGTATGCATTATGCCAAAATTTTCAAATTTTTTGTTTTTTTTTTTGCCCTTCTACTTGCAACTTATTTACAAACATGTCATTATTGATAATGAATCATCATCTTCCACAACTTAAAATCCTAACCGTCTTTATCTCCAACCCCAAACACCAATTTGAATTGTAATATTAGATGATGATGGTGATTTCAAGCATTTTTTTAAGGGGAGTTTGGAGGAGTTGTTCTAGACTCTATCTTAATGTGTTACTCATGACTATTTATTTATTTAATTTTATTTTTATTGCTATACAATTATATGATTATTTATATCATTAACATTGTGTTTGTTTGAAGGATTATGGGTAACCCAAATGAAAGCTCATGTCCTGAAGGGGCGCAACTACTTGCGAATTTTGCCAAATATCCTCCTCGAGTAATAAAATTAGTTATTATATAACTATAACAAGTGTGTTATCTACGTCTCTTACTTTTGTTCTTCTAAAAGGGAAAGTTACTTTTCTGCTAATATTTGAATTTGAAATTGGTTCTATTATATCATGTTGTGTCTTCGTTTGCATTTTATGTTATATTTAAATGTTGTTTAAGGGCTGTTGTAATATATTGTGCATGATCTTGCAGTATTTACGCCAGAACTAGATTGCGATGGAGTTGCATTTTGCAAAAACTTCTCATTCTAAATCCAAAAACTAGAATCTCGGCTGAGGATGCCCTTAAGCATAGATATTTCAACTCAGATAATACATGAGGATGTTTCTTATTGAACTGATATCTTTTAAGATCTCAATGGTTAGTTACTTTTAATTGGATAGGTTGGAGAGAAATAGTAATATGTATATACACTAGTGTATTGCCTGTGCAATTGGCACGATAGAAGGTGAGTTGTGCAATAGGCCAAACTAAGTTAAAACTGTAAACAATTAGAAAAAACGCATTTTAAAATAGCCACAATTAATTCTCCTAAAACTTTGATTTTCCAAAATATGAAGTTCATATTCTTTGCTTGAATGTGTCTTAATATTGAAAATACTTACGATGTGAAGTGCATTAGATGACTTTTTTCTTGAAAAATGCATGGCGTGAAATGCATATTTAAAACTTTAAGTGGTTGTATTAATAATTGGTTTCATTGGAAAGATCGTCGAAAATGCATTTCAACCATACAAAGTTTACTAAAATCCGACAACTAAATAGATAGTTATGACGTTTTACATTTAAAAAAAAACAAAATTTTCTCCCTCCACCACATATGTATTCCACCAAAATTTTCAAATTTTTTGTTTATTTTCTTTGTCGTTCTACTTCAATTTATTTACAAACATGTCATTGTTGATAAAGAATCTACACCATCAACATCTTCCCCAACTTTAAATCCTAACAGTCTTTTATCTCCAACTCCAAACACCATTTTGAATTGTAATATAGATGATGATGATGGTGATTACTAGCATTTTTTAAGGGGAGTTTGGAGGAGCTGTTCTAGACTCCATCTTAATGTGACACTCATGACTATTTATTTATTTAATTTTATTTCTGTTGCTATACCGTTATATGGTTATTTATATCATTATTATTGTGTTTGTTTGAAGGATTATGGGCAACCCAGATGAAAGCTCATGGCCTGAAAGGGGCACAACTACTTGCGAATTTTGTCAAATATCCTCCTCAGGTAATAATATTAATTATTATATAATTGTAACAAGTGTGTTCTCTACGTTTCTTACTTTTGTTCTTCTAAAAGGGAAAGTTACTTTTCCGCTAATATTTGAATTTGAAATTGGTTCTATTATATCATGTTGTGTCTTCATTTGGATTTTATGTTATATTTAAATGTTGATTATGGGTTGTTGTAATATATTGTGCATGATCTTGCAGCATTTATGCCAGAACTAGATAGCGATGGAGTTGACATTTTGCAAAAACTTCTCATTCTAAATCCAAAGACTAGAATCTCGGTTGAGGATGCCCTTAAGCATAAATATTTAAACTCAGATAATACATGATGTTTCTCATTGAATTGATATCTTTTAAGATATCAATGGTTAGTTACTTTTAATTGGATAGGTTGGAGAGAAATAGTAATATGTATATACACTCGTGTATGCCTATGCCGTTGGCACGATAGAAGGTGGGTTGTGGCACTAGCCCAAACTAAGTTAAAACTTTAAACAATTAGAAAAAACATATTTTTAAAACCGCCACAATTAGTTCTCCCAAAAGTTTAATTTTCCAAAATATGAAGTTCATAGTCTTTGATTGAATGAGTCTTAATATTGAAACTTATGATGTGAAGTGAATTAGATTACATTTATTTTTTTGGAAAATTGCACGGCGTGAAATGCATATTTAAAACTTTAAGCACCTGTATTAATGATTGGGTTCATTGGAAACATTTTCGAAAATGCATTTCAACCATATCAAGTTTACTAAAATTCGACAACTAAGTAGATAATTATGATGATTTACATTTAAAAAAACACAAATTTTCTCCCTCTGCCACATGCATTCCACCAAAAAATTTCTTTGCATTTCTACTTGCAACTTATTTACAAACATATGTTGATAGTGAATCTAAACTATTAACATCTTTCCCAACTTTCAATCATAACCGTCTTTTATCTCCAACCCCAAACACCATTCTGAATTGTAATATAGACTAAGGGTATTTCCCGTGCCGTTGGCACTACCGTACGATGTTAAATATTTTCATCGCGGCTTATCTTTTGCAGTGTCTCTCAGGGCTTTTACTGTGTTGAAAAATCTCTCAGTATATCTCCAAGGATTTTAGCACAATATGCTATTTGCACCTGGTATGTGGGCTTAAACTAAATCATAATTAAAAAAAAAAAAAAGACTAAAAAGCTTACCTATCCCTTCAACATGTAATTAAAAGAATCCATGTAAATGAAACAAATTGAAAAAACGAACACTTTTTGCTACTTGAGACAGTTGGCACGATCATTCAACTTCTCATATTTTTTGAGAAAATTTTACAGTCGCTCTTGTTTCTTAACATTTACTTAAACACAACCACAAAATCCACCTAACCAGATGACAATAATGTGTTTGAAACATGTAACTTATAGATTTGAAATATGAAAGATTTGTAGAGATTATTAGGCTAGAGGCATGAAAAAAGGAAAATAAAGAGTCGTGCAAGATGTGCATGCGTATAAAGTTGCATGGTAAACATATATGAACTGTTACACAGAGGAATTAATTGATATACTTGTCCTCCATATGAAACTCAAATAAATAAGAATAAATGAGAAATGAAAACTCAAATAAATAAGAATAAATGATAAATGAATTTAGCATTAGCCAATTTATTCAAATAATAATTAGATGTTACCATAAAAAATTTATCTAATAAATATATATTGTCATTCAAGACATGTGTCACTAAACATATTTTTTTTTAATATATATTACGACATTCATCTTTTTAATATCCATTGAGGCATTATCTCAACCACAAACATTTGGAGTTTATGTAACAGTAGCTTAAACTAAATTAATCACAATTTTTGTGGGATTTTGACAGTCTACCTTGTCATATCTCGTAAATTTGAATGTGTAATTCATCAACTAAATGTATATACACAATAAACCACTATAACATTACTCCCCATGCTAAATGTTTGAGTAGGATATATACTTACATGCCTAATCACCACCAACACCATTTGAAGAAAATTAAAAAAAAAATAAAAAAAATGTTGGGTATGAGAATTGAACCCATGCACTCTCGGTGTTTTGAGTTCTATGTGACCCGTTAGATTCCTATCTAGTATGAAAATGTATGTGGCTAGTGTAGGTGATATGCGATCACTTGGGGTTGGGGATCAAGACTAGGGCGCCCTACATCTGGCAAGCCATCAACCCATTTGTGAATATGACCTTTTGGTGGTTGCTAAGAGCTCGTCACAGGGAGGAACGTCTTTGTCGCAACAGAGAGGAGGGAGATGTCGCGAAGAGGAGGTTTCGAAAAATAGTTTTGTGATTTAGGCGAAATCTTATTTGTTGGTTTAATCTAATGTAAGGGCAAAAGGGTATGAAAATTAATCTTAACTGGTAAATGACGTGGAATTAACAGTTCCGTCAGAAAACATGGGTTAAACTCAAATAGTTTTCAATATAAGTGCCAAACTCAAAATAACCCTTTAAAAAACACAAAAAAATTCTCTCTCCATCACATATGCATTCCACTAAAATTTTCAAAATTTTGTTTATTTTCTTTGCCCTTCTACTTGCAACTTATTTACAAACATGTCATTGTTAATAGTGAATCTACACCATCAACATCTTCCTCAACTTTCAATCCTAACCGTCTTTTATTTCTAACCCCAAACATTATTCTGAATTGTAATATAGACTAGGGTATTCCCAGTGCCGTTGGCACGATAAATACAATTATATTTTCCAAAATATAGAGTTCAGGAGGGCCTTTGTTTGAGTGCACCTTTAGCTGATCGTCTCATACAATATTGAAAACTACTACGTGAAATGCATGAGACGTTAAATACATATTTTGAAATTTTAATTTTTTGTATTGATTATTGATTTCATTGGAAAGATCTTCAACAATGCATTCCAACAATATCATATTTATTAAAATTCAACAATTAAGTAGATAGTTATGGCAATTTTAATTTTGAAAAAAAAAATAAACAAAATTTTCTCTCTCTGCTGCATGTACATTCCACCAACTTTTTACACAAAAATTTTTCTTAAAACTTATTTGCCCTTCTATATATTTTATAATTACAACACATGTCATTATAGAGAACAAATATCAGCCCTCGAGATCTTCCCAACTCTCAATCCAAACCCTATTTTATCTCATGAACATTGAAAAACCATTCTGATTTGTAATATAGACTAGTATTTTCCCCAAAGTTTAAAATGATAAATGCCAAGATAAATAAATATCAAAATGTTAGGTATGAGAATCGAACCGATGCACTCTTGGTGCTTTAAGTTTTATATGATCTGTTAGATTCTTATAACTGGGAAAATCTTAGCAGTCTTTTATCTCCAACCTTAAACACCATTCTGATTTGTAATATAGACTATGGTATTCCTCGTACTGTTGGCACGATAAAAATTTAAAATTTGTCAAACTATGATCACCATTGAGTTTTCAACACCACCAACATCAAGAATTGAAGAAAATTAAATTAATATAAAAAATGTGGGGTATGGGAATCGAACCCATGCATTCTCGGTGTTTTAAGTTCTATATGATCCGTTAGATTCATATATTTAGTTAAATCTAAGTTGTCTTTTATCTCCCACCCTAAACCCCATCTTGTTTTGTATATATAAATTTTCTACTTAAGTCTTCTTCTAGATACACAAGATTAATCATAAATTGGTGAATAATTCTTCGCAAGTGAATGATTTTCTGTGATTGCTTCTCTTAGTAATGTGCATTATGTTTTACTTCGGTTTTCTTCTAGTTAGTCACATTAACCATAAATAAAAAAAATTTGAGTGAAGCGTGGCTTTCGTTTACCTTTTAGGGTTAAGGAACAAAGTCATTGGAGTTTAGTTGTCTTTTACCCTTGAATTAATAAAGTTGTATAATATTAGAATGCTCTCCCACCCCAAGTATTCACCCTCGTGGATGCATATTGCAGTGAACTTTGAACTTTCATCCTGTTGGGAGTTAAAGTTGGGAGTTAAAGAGATTCATTCATTTAAAAATGAGATGAATATTATGAGATATTTTGGAGCGCCGTCGTAATTAAGATGTCAAAAAAATGCAAAACCAATCTAATGTGATTTTATTTCAATGATTTTGTTGCAAAAATTGAAACACTTGCAATGAAAGAACCAACCCCTATGACGAAAATGGGACGTAGGAACAGTGAAACCGAATGTGCGCCATACGCATTTTCGGAATTTTGAAATTACCCTTTAATTTTCAAGATATTCCCACATTTATACCCCATCTTCTCCAATCCATCCTACGCCCCTACCTCTCACCCAGCACCAGTGGCCTCCCCTTCCTTCCTCTTCCTCTTCAACAACCACCGACGGTCCCGACCCCCTCGCCCTTCCTTTATCACCCTCTCTAAATTTACCTACCAATACCATCACTAAACTCCTTCCATTATCTCTGTTCAAGTCACCCAACCACCATCGTCGCCACTCTCCCTTCATCCATCTTTCTGTTTAGTACGCAAATAAATCACCACCCACCATCGAGCCCCTCCCCCTCTTTTTTTATACCACCATTACCACTCTTTTGACACCCCCATCTTTCTATTTAACACCACAATGTTTGTGTCAAACACCATCATTTGTTTAGTGACACCGCCATTTTTATTATTTTTGTTGTTGTGTGTGTACGATCCTCTCAAAAGAATAGTGGCGACAACTGTTGCCCACCTACCCCATTTTTTTTCTTTCTTTTTTCCTCCTCTTCCCTTTCCCATTTTGATATCAAAGTTAGCTTTATGAGATAGGCCCTCTTGCGAGATTCAAACCCAATCTCGCATCTAGGGCTGCAAGATCCAAACAAATTTCGATATCGCAGCAGAAAGGATGAAGAGAGTAGAAAAGAGAAATGATCAAATAAAAAAAGTTAATTGTGAAGGAAAAAAGAGTTCCAAAAAGTAGTTGCTAGTGTCAAGAAGCAGTTAATTAAAAAAAATTAGACAAGATTGATGTACTATTTCACGTATCAATATTTGTCTTGATATTCGTGATTCTCCTCAAACACAGCTGTTGATGTTGCTTTTGCATTGAATTATCCTCAACCATAGCCAACGTGCAAGTGTCCATCATAATCTAAAGTCGAACAATGTTCTCCTCGATATGATATGATAACTCGTGTAGTTAAAACTTACAAGCATGTTTATTGCATATACTCTTTAACATGTGTGTCACTATCTACTTGACAGGAAAGAAACAAATGATAAGAAAGGTTTTATTAGATCACATAACCATTAAATGCCTAGCAAGGTTTGAACCCAAGACTTGTACACCTTGTATTTTGTTGTTTTTATTATTTTTGAAATTATTCTGTTTAAAATCACTTTTCATGAAAGCTGCCTATGTATTCATTTAGAGCCTGCCCATATATACAATTCCAGTTTCCAAATTGATTTCGCCAATACTCTGTCCATCGTGTTTCTCCATACAAACCAACACATAAGTGTATGAAAGACAATGAACTCAATTAGTTTCATACCAAATGGGAGGGGAGGGTGCCGTCATGTGAGCACCAGTCACTAATCCTCATGCCAATCCTTTGAAGGAAAGTTGTTTATTTGTTTGGGGTGGGGATTTATCATAACTCCTACCCTACTAATTACACCAAAGACAGAGAGGCTGCAACTGATATATTGCTTGCACGCCATTCAAATGACAAAATTAATAAACAAATTAAACCATGTTTTCCAGACTAACCTTGAATCCCAATAAACGCAAATGAAATACATAATCAAATGGTCAATCTAAATATGAAATCTACCAAATACAACTTAACTTTAAATGTATAAATATACGCCCTAAATAAGCGAAAAATAAGAAATCTATCCATAATGTGCCTGTATATACATTGGAATCACCGGATTGCTATTTTCACATTTGGATTGGCCTTCTCTTTCAAGAGAAAGCCAGTTAGTCGCTTCTTTTCAGATCTACTTAGCCCCTTTTTACAATATTTCCACCTACGAAATTCACAATTCCAAAATTCTTGGTATCGACAATTATTTTCTCAAGTCCAATAGCATTGTTAATCAAATAAATAACTAGCTTCCATGCATTGCATCTGTTATATGACCTGCTTATTGCGACTTCATTCAGTAGATGATAGCATTACCTAGGATAAGACACTTCTGCGCTTTTAACTCCACGCCCACCGCAACGTCTTACCTGTCACCAAAACTTAGATATGCCATTCAAGAAAGAAAAAAGAAAGAAAAAGAAAAAAAAAAATGCATTGAACAGCAAAAAGCCTGGGGAATACAGAGACTCCTATAGTTTGTAAGTCCCTCCAGCCTTTCAACTTTCAGGCAAAAGAACAGATAACTCGACTTTATAGAGAATGTCAAACTAGTGGAATACAATGATTCAGATTAAGAACAGATAACATCCTATAAAACAATTTATGTGCGTTTTACAAGAACCACGAGAGGACAAAACTGTTAGTTAGCTGCTTAGGACTGCAAATATGTCACGTGTTGTTTATGTTGGTAGAAGTTATTATATTCTGTTTTATGTATTGAGTCATGGCGTAATTGTAGGAGCATAATCACCATGATCTCTAATTTCAGTTTTTGCAAGACTCTATAAATGTAAGCTTTCTGTTTTCAATGAATTATGAACTTCAAGGTATTCTTGTTACATCTCTTATTCAGATTTTGAATTCATTTCTTTCTCCTCAAGCAAGTTGAACACATTACATCTCTTATTCAGATTTTGAATTCATTTCTTTCTCCTTAAGCAAGTAATCTGTGTTCAACTTATTTTCCATCAAAACCCAACAATTGGTATCAGAGCATTCTTCCTAAGGGATCTGTGAGTGAATCAGCTTGAGTGAAATCACCAAATGGAAGCAGAAACCAGTTTTTCATCAATTTCTCCTCCTGTTTTCAATGGAGAAAATTACCAAATTTGGGCTGTGAGAATGGAGACTTACATGGCAGCTTTGGATCTCTGGGAAGCAGTGGAGGAGGATTATGAAGTCCCTCTTTTGCCAAACAATCCTACCATGGCTCAGATCAAAATGCAAAAGGAAAGGAAAACCAAAAAATCGAAAGCAAAAACATGTTTGTTTGCTGCCTTATCGTCAACTATCTTCACCAGAGTTATGTCCCTTGTGACAGCAAAAGCAATATGGGATTATCTCAATGAGGAATATGCAGGCGATGAAAAGATAAGAGGTATGCAAGTCTTGAATTTAATCAGGGAATTTGAGTTGCAAAAAATGAAGGAGTCTGAAACCATAAAAGACTACACAGACAAACTTCTCAGCATTACTAATAGGGTAAGATTGCTTGGATCCACACTTTCTGATTCAAGAATCGTACAAAAAATTCTTGTAACTGTGCCTGAAAGATATGAAGCAACAATAACGAATTTAGAAAATACTAAAGATATGTCCAAGATTACCTTGGCAGAGCTATTAACTGCCTTGCAGGTACAAGAGCAAAGAAGACAAATGAGGCAAGAGGGTGTAGCCGAGGGAGCCCTACCAGCCAGGCACCAAGATGCTGACAATGACAAGAAGAAGTACAAGAAGATCTTGCCAACAAATGGAGAAGAATCAACTAGAAATCACCAGAAAAACAAAGCAGTAAGCTCGAAGGGAAACTACCCTCCTTGCAAGCACTATGGGAAGAAAGGTCATCCACCCTTCAAATGTTGGAGAAGGCCTGATGCTAGGTGCAGCAAATGCAATAAACTTGGACATGAAGCTGTCATTTGCAAGGACAAAGGTCAGCAGCAAGAAGCAGATGCTCAGATAGTTGATGAAGAGGAGGAGGATCAACTCTTCGTAGCAACCTGTTTTTCCAGCAATGTTTCAAGAGAGTGCTGGCTGATTGACAGTGGTTGTACCAACCACATGACTCATGAGAAGAATCTATTCAAGGAGTTGGAGCCCACACAAATGACCAAAGTCAGAATTGGGAATGGCAAGCACATTGCAGTGAAAGGCAAAGGGACCATAGCAATCACAAGTTGCTAAGGCACAAAGACTATCTCAGATGTCCTTTATGTCCCTGAAATTGACCAAAACTTATTAAGTGTTGGTCAACTTCTTGAAAAAGGCTTCAAGGTAGTTTTTGAAAACAAATATTGCTTGATTAAAGATACTTCTGGACAGGATCTGTTCAAGGTGAAAATGAGAGGCAAAAGCTTTTCATTTGATCTAATAGAAGAGGAGCAAACTGCTTTCTCAGCCATGGAAAGGGCCACCGAAGTCTGGCACAAACGACATGGTCATTATCATCACCAGGGACTGCTTCTGATGCAAAAGAAGCATATGGCCAGAGACTTACCTGCTCTAGATGAAACTTCTCCAAACTGTCAAGCATGTCATTATGGTAAACAAAGCAGACAACCATTTCCTAAAGCAACATGGAGGGCATCACACAAGTTGCAGCTTATCCACACTGACTTGGCTGGCCCTCAAAGGACACCTTCTTCAAAAGGTAGTCTTTATTACATTGCTTTCATTGATTATCTAACAAGAATGTGTTGGATTTATTTTTTGAAAAGCAAGTCAGACGTTGCTGGAGTGTTTTAGAACTTCAAGAAAAAGATTGAGAATCAAAGCGGCTGCAAGATCCAAACTCTGAGATCAGACAATGGGAAGGAGTACACCTCTGAGAAATTTAATATGTACTGTGAGGAAGCAGGCATCGAGCACCAGCTTACTGCTCCCTATACTCCACAACAGAATGGAGTAAGTGAAAGAAGAAATAGATACATCTTAGACATGACAAGATGCATGCTGCATGAGAAGAATTTGCCCAAAATTTTTTGGGCTGAAGCTGCAAACACAACAGTATTTCTGCAAAACAGACTCCCCACCAAGGCAGTCAAGGATAAAAACTCCATTTGAAGCATGGTATGGATACAATCCCTCCTTAAACTTTATTAAAATATTTGGTAGTCTATGCTTTACCTATGTCCCACAGGTCAAGCATGACAAACTAGATAAAATGGCTTTTCCTGGCATCTTTGTGGGATACAACACAATATCAAAGGCTTACAAAGTCTTTCAACCAAAATCTGGTAAAATAATTGTTACTAGAGATGTTCACTTTATTGAAAATGAACAATTTAATTGGGAGAGTCCAAAAAGGGCGAATCATAGTGACTCCATGCGCATCATGTCTGACAGAACGCTCAAGGATCATTCTTATGACTCATGGCAAAATGAGATTGAAGATGATACTCCAATCAGAGGCACAAGACTACTCTCGGATATTTACAAAAGTTGTAATGTTGTTGTGTGTGAGCCCGCAGGGTATGAAGGTGCAAAGGAGGATGGAAAATGGATGGCTGCCATGCAAGAAGAGTTGCTCATGATCAGAAGAAACAATACATGGGAGCTTGTAGATAAACCACAAGACAGAAAAGTAATTGGAGTCAAGTGGGTGTTCAGAACAAAATTAAACGCTGATGGCTCTATCAACAAGCATAAAGCAAGGCTGGTCGTCAAGGGATATGCTCAAGTTTTTGGAGTTGATTACTCAGAAACGTTTGCACCTGTGGCAAGGCTCGACACAATCAGACTACTTCTTGCTCTTGCAGCCCAAAAGAATTGGAAAGTTTTTCAGCTGGATGTCAAGTCAGCATTTCTTAATGGATTTCTACAAGAAGAGATTTATGTTGAGCAACCTGAAGGCTTTGTGGAAAAGGGAAAAGAAGACAAAGTTTATTTGCTAAAGAAGGCACTTTATGGTCTGAAGCAAGCCCCACGGGCATGGTACAGCAGAATAGATGATCACCTAATCGGTTTAGGCTTTAAGAAAAGCCTGTCTGAATTTACTCTCTATGTCAAGGATAATGGTGCTGACATTCTTATCATCTCTCTCTATGTAGATGATCTTTTAGTGACAGGAAGCAATGCAAATCAGATTAATCAATTCAAGATGGAGATGAAGAAAGCTTTTGAGATGACAAATCTTGGCTTGATGACTTACTTTCTTGGAATGGAAGTCAAGCAGAGTCAGGATGAAGTGTTCATTTGCCAGAAGAAATACGCAAGAAAAATTCTTAAGAAGTTTCAAATGGAAAATTGCAAGGCTATGAATACCCCCATGAATAAAAAAGAAAAGCTGATCAAAGAAGATGGAACAATAAAGGTAGATGAAGCTTATTTCAGAAGTTTGATCGGATGTCTGATGTACTTGACAACAACTAGGCCAGATATTCTAAGTGTTGTAAGTATTCTGTCTCGATTTATGCATTGTGCAAGTGAGACACATTTACAAGCTGCAAAAAGGATTATAAGATATATCAAGGGAACAATCAACTTTGGTGTAAAGTTCAAGAAATGTTTGGACTTCAATCTGCTCGGTTTTTCAGACAGTGACTGGGCAGGTTCTGTTGATGACATGAAAAGCACATCTGGTTATTGCTTTAGTCTCGGTTCAGGAGTTTTTTCATGGAGTTCAAAAAAGCAGGAGATAGTTGCACAATCAACTGCAGAATCAGAGTTCGTGGCAGCAGCTGCAGCAATAAATCAAGCCATATGGCTAAGAAAGATTCTGAGTGACCTGCATTTTGAGCAAGAAGAAAGCACCAAGATCTTTGTGGACAATCAAGCAGCAATTGCTATTTCTCATAATCCAGTCTTTCATGGAAAGACTAAACACTTCAATATCAAGCTGTTTTTCTTAAGAGAAGTGCAAAAGAGTGGAGCAATGACTCTTCTCTACTGCAAGACTGACGATCAAGTTGCTGATATCTTCACCAAGGCTCTACCAGCCAGCAAATTTGAGTTTTTAAGACAAAAACTTAGAGTCTGCAGTTCCTAATGCAAGGAGGAGTGTTAGTTAGTTGCTTAGGACTGCAAATATGTCACGTGTTGTTTATGTTGGTAGAAGTTATTATATTCTGTTTTATGTATTGAGTCATGGCGTAATTGTAGGAGCATAATCACCATGATCTCTAATTTCAGTTTTTGCAAGACTCTATAAATGTAAGCTTTCTGTTTTCAATGGATTATGAACTTCAAGGTATTCTTGTTACATCTCTTATTCAGGTTTTGAATTCATTTCTTTCTCCTTAAGCAAGTAATCTGCGTTCAACTTATTTTCCATCAAAACCCAACAAAAACCCTGCATTGTATTTTCCTCAAGGAAGTCTTTCTTTAACTTAGGAAAGAGGTCGTAGCCTCGAATATCCATGTATGGAAGACTCTTGAAACTCAGATTCTATACAGACCCATTATTTAGAGGCTTGGCTCTGAATCCTGATTAGTAGGAAATTCAGACCGTAAAACAAAATGCCCGCTCAGTGAGAGATCTAAACTATTGGGCATTGGAAACATTGAATACATCAAAGGAGACCATCCAGAAATTTGGGTAATTGCAAGGAGATTGAAATTTGGATCCATAAGAGGCATCTAGAAATTATAGAACTGATTAATGTGTATTCTTCTACCACTTGAACAAAGACCTGTTGAACTTGTTTACAGAGCATGGTCATCTGTAACTACTTAGAACCCGTCTAATTGTCGAGGAAAGCAGCGAGGAAAACAGCGAGGGACCCCACAGGGGGGAGGGGGAGCCGTCCATCCCTCCGGGATGCGCGTTTGACTTTCAATGCACGCATCTTGAGGGTTGAAAATGCGCATCCCGAGGAAAATAGACGGCTCCCCCTCCCCCCTGTGAGGTCCTTCGCTGTTTTCCTCGCCATTTCCCTCGACAATTAAATTTTTTCAACTACTTAAAGAAACTCACCCTATTACTCAATGTTTGAAAAACTATTGAGGCTTACGTCTAAGAGAATGAAGGGCTAGACCCATCCTTAGCTCTCTGGTCAAGGATAAAGGATTACCTAGACAATAAGCTATTCAGCAAATGTGTGCAACCATATCGTTCAAAGGCTTATTGCTCTATACGCAGAGAACAACTTGAAACCTATTAATCCAAAGTCAAACTTTAATTAAGTCAATACATATCAAAGCACATACAGCATCCTTTATCAAAGCAACCAATCGATATGCATACAACTCCTTACATTTGATGTTGACTAAATTTAAAAAAAAAAAAAAATACAACTCAAATAAAAAGATAAAATGTTTCATAACCTAGATAGACCAGAAGAAAGATCCCCACCTTGCCTTGCAGCATTGGGCGGAAACCACCAGATTGGCGGGGACAAAACAAGGTATGTATGGCGGTTGAAACCTGGTAATGCATGCGCTGACAGTCTTGGACTCGTAGTCGAACACACCAATGTATGCACCAGGTTCATGTCTTTCGACGAACAAGTATCTAAACTGTCCACCTCACCAATAGTAGTAGAGCTTGAATCAAGATTTAACTTGAAAACATAGTAATGAGTCGTTCTTCTATCATCAGCTATGTTGATACAACCAACAATAAATTTTCAGAGGATTCCACCAGATACAACTTAGTGTTCCTATAATATACTCTTTTCGCACTGGGTACTGTAGTGATATGTTATAGGATAGTGGTGGGTGGTGAAGATGTAGAAGAAAAATCCAACAAATCAGAGTGTGACCATGTACACTTCTGCTCGTTCATTGACCACATAAAACCATCTTTTGCAAAATATTATGTCACGGAAATCCCGATACTCACCATAATCCTTATGTTACGGGCGGAAGCGTTATAAATGTTGAAATACAAAGCTACAAACAAAATACTAACAAATACTGGAGATAATCAATTTAACGTGGTTCAGCCAACACGCCTACGTTCACGACAAATACCAACTTTACTGATGAGAGCGAAATATTACAAATGAAAAGAGCTACAAAACGTCAAGGACGTTACAAATATAAGGTGTCTCAGTGACACCACACAAATACGCTGGTTGCGTATAACACAAAACTAAAAACAAAACAATAATACTCTCTCTCACCCCTCCCTTCCTTTTTCTCTCAGAGATACTCTCACAAAGGGATAAAACCCTAACAAACAGATCTCACAAAACAGGGAGGATGATTCTCAAATGGAGAAAACCCCATCTCTTTTATAGCCCAAAGAGGCGGAGGAGACCCTTCCATCACCTTCTTCTCTTATCTGATCCAACTCAGATCCAGTTGTTCTAACTATTTCATCTTCAATAACATCTGATTTCCAACTCAAATTCAGCAATCAAGCAGGGATTCAACTCAAGCTAAGTCAAGAATCTCGGCGTCAACGATTTCGACAACCTCTATTGCCGACAAGCCGTGATTCGGGTAAGTTCTTCAAGTCGGTTTTGTTCTCTGTTTCAACACCTTATCAACCTTATCAAAACACGTCCATCCACAGTTGCCTCGTCCACAAAAAGCTAGTCTTGCAGTGCTGTCATAGATAGCCACGGCAATGTAATTGTCTTCACTGTTGGGTGATGATGATAACACAACCTTGTGTATGAAAATTGAGCGCATCCATTCTGAACACTCAAAGTACTCATTATAATAATCACCACGATCAGCTCTCTTGGTGTACACGTCGGGCTCTTCGTCCATCCACTCACGATGGTTCGGTACTCCTGCTCAACTCTGTTGGGTTCGTAATCCAATATGTTTGGGAAAGTGGTCATGGGGGGTAGTTGCATCAACTGACCATTGTAGAGTGGATTAATGAGATATATGGAGGGAGTGTTTCCAACTGCAATAATCCAACCATGAGAACAACCTCTAAACAAAAGATCATGTTGAGTTGCCACCTCCTCTGGTAGTTCTAATGAATAAATATTGCTATAAAAAAGACTCAGAAAACTTCGGCATGTTTGCGAGTTGTTGTCTTGGTCATCGTAATTGGGAGGGTGAAAGATTTAGGGTAATTGTTTTTCTGTATTCTCATTAACCTAATGAAAAATATTTATACAAGAAGTCCAACAGTAGCTTCTCTAATTTCTCATAATACCTAGCAATAGTTTAGGAAATATTAAACTTATTGAGGAAGTAGTTTCCTATAACAAAGCAAGTGCCCATATATAGCTATCCTAGAATAAAGGAAAGAATAAAGGAATAAACCACCTAAATAATCTCCTAACACCCTCCCTTCAAGTTGGAGCATGCAAGTCTAAAATGCCCAACTTGTCAATGAGAAAATCAAATTGCTTCTTCCCCAAAGCCTTGGTAAAAATATCCGCCAATTGGTCCGTCGTCGACACATAAGACAGAGTAATAAAACCTTCCTGGATAGCATCTCGCACGAAATGAAAATCAACCTCAATGTGCTTCGTGCGTTCATGAAATATCGGATTCTGCGCTATATGCAACGCAGACTGACTTTCACAAAATAGAGGAATCGCCTTAGGATGATGGATTCCCAAACTCAAAAGTAGACCCTTCAACCATTTTAATTCACAAGTAACAGAAGCCATAGAACGATATTCGGCTTCTGCCGAAGAACGAGCTACAATATGCTGCTTCTTAGTTTTCCATGAAATTGGCGAATGCCCCAAAAACACAAACCACCCAATGAGAGACCGCCGCGTAAGGGGACAGGCTGCCCAATCCGAGTCACACCAACCTGTCAAAGATAACTTACTGTCTGAACGTAATAGAATGCCCTGACCCGGGGTTTTCTTTAAATAGCGAACAATCCGTAATGCAGCATCCCAATGTTCTTGTCGCGGCTCCTGCATGAATTGTGACAAGACATGAACCGAGTATGCCAAGTCAGGATGAGTAACCGCCAAATAGATAAGACGCCCAAGCAAACGCCTATAGGGCTCGGGATCCGTAAGAAAAGGCCCATTGGCACGCGCCAGCTGATGATTATGTTCAATCGGGAATGAAGCCGGCTTCGAGCCCAATAGTCCTGCCTCTGAAATGATATCAAGGGTATATTTCCTTTGACATAAAAACAACCCTGAGGAGTTTCTAGCCACCTCAATGCCAAGAAAATATTTAAGCACACCAAGATTCTTCATATATAAACATTGACTCAAATAGGCTTTGAAAGCCGTCACCGCAGCGGAATCATTACCAGAGATTATCAAATCATCAACATATACTAGGACGTTGATCTGTACAGACCCTTTAGAGTAAGTAAATAGGGAATAATCGGAGTAGGATTGAAGAAAACCGTACCCCTTTAAAGTTGTCACAAGCTTTGCAAACCAACATCGAGGTGCTTGTTTCAAACCATACAACGATTTACGCAAACGACAAACCAAATCAGAAGCAGTAGAGCTAAAACCTGGCGGAAGTTTCATATACACCTCCTCATCTAAATCGCCGTGAAGGAAGGCATTATGAACATCCATCTGATGCAACTCCCAATGCTTGGATGCTGCAATGGCCAGAAAAGCTCTAACTGTCACCATTTTCGTGACTGGGGCAAATGTTTCATTATAATCAATTTCTTCAACTTGATGATTACCGAAAACAACTAATCTGGCTTTTAACCTCTCAATGCTACCATCTGAGTTGTACTTAATTTTGTACACCCATTTACTTCCGAGAGCTTTCTTTCCAGGAGGTAATTTTTCCATAGTCCAAGTGCCATTATCTTCCAAAACACGAATCTCCTTTTGCATAGCAGTACACCATCTTATATCTTTTGCAGCCTCCTTAAAAGACCGTGGCTCAACACCTGCAGTTACACCTGCAAGAAAATTCTGGTGTTTCACAGTAAATTGATCACAACTAACATAATGTGTTATAGGAAAAGGCGTACCTGAGGGAGTGTGATATGGCAGAGCAGATGGAGCGAGAGATGGACTGTCCTTGATAACCGTATGTGTCACGAAGTCTCTCAACTTTACTGATGGGAACTTCTCCCGAAACCCGCAGCTCAAATTGTCCCTCCCCGTTCCGTCGGGAGCACCATCTACCCCCCCGACAGCCGAGGATGAAGCGTCCACTGGTGGCACATCCCGAGCATTTTGACTTGGCACAAACGCGGTAGACTGTGGCTCAGCATTACTAGGCGTGACGCTAGTCGTGGGAGAGGCCGTGGGAGAGACCGTTTGAGGACCGACGATGGCATCCTCGTGCATCACCTGATGATCCCCCATACCTTCAATAAGCTCTTCCTGGGCTCCCTCATTATAAGTCACATCACTGTCAAGGGGAGGAGTATGATTTGTGACTTCAACATTCAAATAAGGAAAGACATTTTCATAGAAATTCACATCCCTCGACACAAAGAACTCATTTTTCTCAAGATCAAATAAACTCCATCCCTTCTTACCAAACAGATAACCCACAAAAACACATTTACGACTTCGACTGGCAAACTTGTCACCTTTAGCGCGTTGATTATGGGCATAAGCTAAGCAACCAACAACTCGCAAGTCACTAAAAGAATGTGTACAACCAAATAGAATTTCATATGGAGTTTTGTTTAGGAGAACACTAGAGAGAGTCCGATTTATTAGGTGAGCAGCGGCCAAAACACATTCTCCCCAAAAATAAATTGGCAACCCCCCTTGAAACCTCAATGCACGAGCGACATTGAGAATATGTTTATGTTTCTTTTCCACTTTTCCATTTTGTTGAGGGGTACCCACACAAGAGGTTTGAAATAAAATTCCATTAGCCACAAAGAAATCTTTCATGCAGTTAAACTCTATTTCATTGTCACTACGTACAATTTTCAACTTTTGAGAGAATTGACGGTCAATCATGGCAATAAAGGACATAAACATCTTGAAAACTTCTCTTTTATCAATCAATAAATAAACCCACACAGCACGTGAATAATCGTCCACTAAAGTTAAAAAATAACGAGCACCACACAAAGAAACTTCATCATATGGACCCCATAAATCACAATGTAGTAACTCAAAAATCCGAGTTGATTTATTGGCACTTAAAGGAAAACGATCTCTAGAATGTTTAGCACGATGACAAACTTCACATGCTTTATTCAAATGACCCCTAGAATTATTAAAAAAAGGAAGCAACTTCACTGCTGTCTCGAAAGGATGATCCAAACGACTATGCCATAGCTTCAAGGACTTCGAAGTATCAATCGAAACCGCTTGCACCTGTAATCCATGCCGTAGATAGTAAAGTCCATCCCGTCTCTCACCCGTGCCAATCACCTCCCTCGAATGCAGGTCCTGTATAGCACACAAGTTAGAATTAAATTGGACAAAGCAATTTAGATCATCACTTAGTTGTGAAATCGAAATTAAATTGCAGTTTAACTTAGGAACAAAAAGAATGTAACACCCCTAAATTTCATAAAGATAATTTATTTTATTTTTAATTAAATAAAATAGGGTTACATTTAATTGAATGTGAATTTCGAAATTTTAGGGTTTATTTGGTGAGTTTAGAAGGTGGGCGCTTTCAGAAGTTCAGTGGGGGCGAATAGCCACCCACCCTATAAAGAGGAAGAAAAACCCTTTTTTCTTTTCTTCCTCCTTCCTTCTTCTTTCTTCTTTCTCCTTCATGTTTCTCTTCTTCGATGGCGGCGATGGGTAATGGCGGATGAAGCATGGACATTGGGGTCCAAGACGTGGGAAGAAATGGAGGGAAGATTTCGTACTCGTGTTTAGGTTTGGGATCGGTGAGCAGGAGAAGTGAGAGATCTTATTCAGATCATGTTACTACTTTGCAACACTTACCTTATGTGCCCAACAGGATTTTCACCAATGGGAAGAGCAGAACTTCTTGTATTTTCACTCAGCAAGGTCGAAAGGGAATGAATCAGGAGCCAATGGATCTAGCTCAAATGAAGATCAGGGACTTAGAGCAGAACTTAGATGTTGGAGGTTCTGAAAAAAGGCATCTCAAATGAAGATCAACTTAGCTCTTCATGGAGGGACTCTTTTCTCAAGTCTTACAAAGCCATGGACAAGGAGCTGAGGTCCCATCCTAACTTGGATTGCTTTTGCAGTGGCAGCACTGCCGTCACTATAGTGAAGCAGGGGATGAATCTATTTATGGGATACATTGGGGATTCTCAATCAAAAGATCAGGAATGGATGAGATCAGTTATGAACTTGTCGCAAGGACCGAGGCCCACAAAAGGATAATATGGGCATGTTCTTGGAATCCATTCGGCAATGAATTTGCAACAGGTTCAAGAGACAAGACTGTGAAGATCTGGGTTGTACAAGGCGAATCTTCAGTTAAGCAGCTCACAACTTTGCCACAGATCAGCAGCAGTGTAACTGCTCTATCTTGGTGTGGTCGTAATGGTCCAACCAATCATGGATTTCTCGCGGTAGGGATGAAGAGTGGACTTATTGAATTGTGGGCTCTTTCTAAGGGAACAACTGAAGGCAGCAGCCCAGTGCAGTTGAATTTCAACGCGGCTCTTGCTGTGCGGTTTGATCCATTCATGTGTCATGTTTCTATGGTACATTGCCTGGCATGGAGGAAGTATATGGGGGTGAATGATTCTAGGAAAGATCGCCCGGGGAGTAGTTGTGGAAGCAGCAGTAGCGGTTGCTATTCGGGAAATTTCAGTGAGGAAGATGAAGAAGATGGGTGTTTGGATGATTGGGAGAAATCACAGGCGACAGGATGATGGGACGATAGCGTTGGCTGCGCAATCCTTTGCGATTTGCAATTTCTGTGAGTTTTCTTCATTCTTTCTCTTTTACTGTGAGTTTTCTTATTCTCTGTATTTTGCAAATCCTTGTTTCTTGACTGAATTAGTGATTGTATTTGTGAGGATTTGATGATGGGGTTTGTGAGTTTTGTTGCGAGGATGTGTGGTTATGATTTGGATTTTGGTTTGGCGGTGTGATGACCTGTATTTGTGTGTCCTTGATGATTTTGGATTGGATTCTTAGGCTTGTTATGTTGCTTGATTTAAATCCCATTTCAAAGGTTTGGGGTGTAAGGTGTAAGTGAAACTCTTAGCCTTCATCTCTTTGGAGGAGCAATTCAGTGGGGATATATTCATCGTTATTCTAATTGGTTTGATAGATGTCAAGTATCATGGAATATTCTAAACTCTTAGTCCTTCATCTTTTAGCCATTGTCATATTTTATCCTTGATTGGATACTCATGATTGAAAGAGTTGAATAAACATATCTAATTGGATCATCATAAGAAATATATATTCAGAACTTAGATATCAGTTTTGTGTGTTCAACATGGTGAACGACAAGTGAGGTGGATCGAGTCTTAACATATGCAAGGGTAGAAAATCAGATCACATAATTAAATGTATTCCATTTTAGTGGTGAAAATGATCCTTGTTCATGTCATTGAGGGAGTTACGGGGTTGTTTGATTTATGTGATGGCAGCATGTGTGGAAGTAACCCATTTGAAGTTGTATTAGGGAGAGAAAGAGGTTGATGATAGGAAACATTGAAGGATTAAATTGAATCCATACTGTTGTGAAGAATTTTCTTGTTAACATTGGAAGAGGGATCATCTTAGGGCTGGTCATTTTAATTGATGTATACTGTATGTATATTGCTTGTATGGAAATGACGGGTTTCATTTCAGGTAATCCAGTTGTGAGATTTTAGGCATGTTTGAGAATGAGGTTGCCTTATTAGTGGTGTTTTGTGCTGCAAACGCTTGATCTTCAATATTTTTGATCTGTTTGACGTGTGAGATTTTCCTAGCTTGCTGAGTTCATGTTTGGGGTCACCCATGTTTACCATTTTATTGATTGGGTGTGACTTTGTTTGGTTGGTTGATGAATATTAATGTATTGTGATAAATTTGGAGATTTGTACGCATATTGACTTGTTTATGCATTATGAAGAAATTGGATATTTGAATCAAGGTGTGGCTTGATTGCCATGTTGTTACAGAGCATGATTAATGAATATGCTATGTTTTCCCCAAAAATGTGGGTGGATACGATTGTGAATCGATTGAGAAATGACAAAAATGTCATCGTGGATGAATTCTGAATTATCAAAAATAAATGATATTGGTAAACCTTGATTCTGAAAAATATAAATCACTTGGACTTGTATCACTTAGAACTACCACACCTCTTTTGTTTATGATTTCCCCTATCTTACTAGAGAAACTAAATGACCAGTGGGTCGTCTTGCGGAGTTGGGGCACCCATTTCTTACTAGAGAAACTAAAATAACCTTCGGGTTAGTCTTGCGGAAATGTGGTGAATTGGTATGCCTAAAATAGGCTTTGATATTTATCCGTAAAAAATGTGACGTGAGTTATGCGCATTGATAGCCCAAGGGTGGCTTTTGGTACTCATATAGTTAGGAGTATCCGCGATGCATGCCTGTATGTGATGTCCCCACTTGGGCATGGATGACGGAGTAGTCCTCCTTTATATGAGAGAAGCATACGGGCATGTATGTTCGGCACGGAGGTGGTGCGAATGTGGTATCGTCTAAGTGATCAATCCGTTAAAAAGATGAACCTAATTCAAATAAAAAGAATAAATGACGTTGCATTGTTTCTAATTCTTTTTATGCAGGATGTCAAGTCCACTAATATTTCTGCAGGTCCGACTTGCCATAGTCAACTCCTATAGGGTAAGTACAGGTAAATGCATATTTACATATTAGGATGATGATATGATTGCCTCGTGGAGGAACTAAATTCTTTGGACTGTGTTTTCTTGCATCACACCTTTGCCTCGTTGAGGAACTACCTATTGGTGTGATGGTTTGTTGTTTGTGTTTCGCTTGATGTTTATCACGTGCAATTTTATTGATTTTTGGGATGAAGATTTCTCACACCAGCTTTATTGCTGACCCAAGTGAGCTTTTGCTTCTTGGGTACATTCCTTTGGGAATGTAGCCGATTAGCTTTTCAGGTTCAGAGACTGTTGAGCAGCGTTACGGGAGTTTCGCTAGTGGGGCTAGCAACGTCCGTTTTCCTGGTTAGAGTTTTGTTATAAATTTTAGTTTGTTCCTATTTTATTTTCTAAACAGTATTTGTCTTTGCTGCTAAATGTCTCGGTTGTTATTGAATTTCACGTCCCGAGTTTTGGGGAAACGGATAATCCTACGTGGATTTTAGGATTTCGTTTTTTCCGAAAATTGGGGCATGACAAAGAACATGTTGGAGTATTATTTTGTCCATGAGTTTCACGACACCCTCCTTAGTAGCAACCACCGTTTGACCATCTGGAAGGCCCACAGGACATGGGAAAACTACTTTAGTATCCACTAAATAAGATTCATCACCAGTAACATGATGAGAACATCCAGTATCAATTATCCAAGAATCCATTTCCAACTTACCATGCAACCTGTTACAAGGAGTGTGAGGAGTACCAAATGTGGCTGTTAACGCCGCCCACTGTTCTGCAGTAAAATCTGGAAAAGGTAGCGCAGCAGGAGCGGGGTTCGGCTTCCCAAGAGATGCGCTGTTGCATGTTGTTACCGGTGGTGGAGGTGTAGCGCCGCCGGCCATGGTTTAGGAAAAATAATTTTGAAGAAGCAATTTTGCTCTGATACCATGAAAGATTTAGGGTAATTGTTTTTTTGTATTCTCATTAACCCAATGGAAAATATTTATACAAGAAGTCCAACAGTAGCTTCCCTAATTTCTCATAATACCTAGCAATAGTTTAGGAAATATTAAACTTCTTGAGGAAGTAGTTTCCTATAACAAAGCAAGTACACATATATAGCTATCCTAGAATAAATGAAAGAATAAAAGAATAAACCACCTAAATAATCTCCTAACATAGGGAGAATCAGAGAAGGGAATCCCTAAAACATTGGCTTTATCTTCTCAGGGAGAGAGTGTCTCCAGTCGACACAAACTGAACGGAATCGATCATAATCAGTATGTAAGTTCAACTTCTCCCCAATCTTCACCACAAGATCTCCCACTAATAATGACCAATCTACCATCTCTTCTATGTTACACAGATTGATGGACACTGCAATGCAACCAAAACCAGCGAGAGTATATATATATAGAATTGGAATTGGTTAACCCCTCTCACAGGCTATTGCTATTTGGAACAATGCTTTCCTAAAATAATTTCAAGATAAAAAAAGACGATGTTGGCATATTTTTAGATATTGTGTTTTGGGATTTTTTTTTTTTTTAGATACCCCGCCAACTATTAATGCCGAACTAAAGTCAACCTCCCCCCCCCCCCCCCCCCCCCCCCCCCCACCCCACACCAAATTTTGGTCACCCGTTATGTTTCCCAGAGGACCCAGGAAAGTCTCATTTTTTTTTTTAAGAAAGATGGTGCCTCTAAAAGAATTGTTGTGCATGTGATGTCCTCAATACTTTCAAAATGCCAAAATTGTCCATTCATATTTGACGATAATAATGATAATAATAATAATAATAACAACAACAACAACAACAACAACAACAGTAATAATAATAGTAATAGTAATAATAATAATGATAATAATAACAGTAATAATAATAGTTGACTAATAATAATACTAGTAGTAATCGACTAATAGTAATACTAATTGACTAGTAGTAGTAATAGTAATTGTAATTGACTAATAGTAATAGTAATTGACTAATAATAATAATAATATCTTAGAAATTTATTGTATGTGGATTCGACTAGAAAATGGATATCAACATCTGTTCAATTTAATTCAACAATTTTATACCCCACTATATAGTTGTTAGAAATCCAATGTAAGCGCATAACGAGTTACATATTGGCGAGTATTCAGTTTAATTTCCCATAAGATAATGGTTTTTTTAAGGCATGTATAAAGAATTGTAATGTGATTATTATCAATTAAAAGCAAAAGCATTGTGAGCTTTCCATATAAGTAGATGGTCTTGATTGATGAACCTCTCTCACACTCTCTAAAAATTAGAATTAAACAATTATTTTGTGACGTCTCACTCATACTAAGATAGGTAGGCTGGAGATATGAAAGCGTTTTTCTTAAATGCATGCTTTAAGGCATTGACCTTCTCAAGGTTTAGCTATCTTCTTTAATACTCTAGGACTCACTAATTCTAAACAAAACAAATTTTTTTCTTTCTTTCTTAAGCTTCATGACTTTTAAAGTGTAATATATTTTCCTTGTTGTAGACTTGCTCGAAAAGTCTATTTCTAAGAGATATTGCTTGAGGGATCCAAAATCGCTGAACGATTTTTTTGTCGGTCCATGGGAGGTAAGTATGATTTAAAATGTTCTAATTAATTTCAAGGTAGGGCTGAAAACCGAACCGTTGGTTCGGTTTTTCACCTAAACCGTGAACCGAACCGACTTAGGTTGGTTTTAAGATTTTCAAACCGAAATCGAACCGACCATTAACAAAACCGATCCAAAACCGAATCGATTCTAATTTATGCAAACCATAACCGAACCGAACCGACTAAAATCGAACCAAAACCGAAATAAAACCGAACCAACTGGTTATTTTAAACATATTGTATTATTTATATATATAATATATATTATTTATTATATATTCGGTCGGTTCGGTTTGGTCGGTTAAAATCACATAGAAACCGAAAACCGAACCGACCACTTCAATTTTGAATTTTTTTAAATCGAAACCGATCCGAACCGAATTTAAACCGAACCGATTGGTTCGATTTAGATCGGTTCGGTCGGTTTAATCGATTTGATCGTTTTTTGTTCAGCCCTATTTCAAGGTTTGGTTGATCAAACTAATCGTCTAACCAATGTCTAAGAATTCCTTAAGTTCAATCCCACTTGGACTTTAGTCAATTATCTTTGACTACATTTATGTTTAGCTATATTCTTTAAGACTCTCGAGCTCACTGGCTCTAAGCATTTTTTTTTTTCATTTGTTAAGCTTCCTTACTTTAAAGTGTACAACATTTTCCTTGCTATAGACTTGCTCAAAAAAGTTTATATCTGAGCGAGATTGGTTGAGGGAGCCAAATTTGCTCAACAACTTTTTTGTCAAACCACGGGAGGTAACAGGTAAGTATGATTTAAAATGTTTTAATTAATTTCAAATTTTGGTTGACCAACCTAATCCTCTTGCCAAGGTCTAAGAACTTTAAGTCCTTAAGTTCAATCCCACTTGGACTTTAGTCAACTATCTTTGACTACATTTATGTTTAATCTTTAGGCACTCAATGATTCTTGATCATCCTTAACTTTAGTTTTCACAAGTTTTGGTCTTATTTTCACTCGCTTTAGTTGACTTATTCTTTGTTCACTTTGACTTGAACCATGGCTCTTTAATCTTCATTACTTGCTTTAATTCTTCCTTTGATCTTCATAACGTCTTGATGGTCTTCTTTGAATCCTTGAGTCTTCATACTTGAATTATCTATCGTTCGGTCTTTATAACGTCTTCATAGTGCACTTTACCCAAGTTCCCCATTATTATACTAGTTGTGTTTTACATTTGCGTTCAATTTCTCTTGATTCACTTTATAAATTAATCAATATTTTGTTCATAATTCACAAATACATATCATAAGCTTCATGAAATGTGTTGTTGTTTCAACTATCTGCACTTATTAAAGTACCATTTCGTAGAATTTCAACTTTTATTTGTATAACAAAGTTCATTTTGTTTTAGATACATCAATCCTTGTGTGGTTGAAAATACTTTTCCAAGGGATGCATCAACCCTTTTATGTTGGATAAAATCATAATATTTTTGTAGCATTTCATCAATCTTTATAATCACAATCTAATATGTCAAATACATATCTCTTTCACAAACAACAAGGATTGTTAATTGATTAGTTAATTTACACGCGACGACAATGAGGGTGCGGATTTGACATAGTGCGACATTTTTTGTTGCCACCATTTCCCCTTTGTTCCGCCACAAGCCGATGAATGTTGCCACCATCAAACTATTTTTTGTTGTGTGACACCCCTTTTCTCAATGTGCCGCCACCATGCATAAACTAGGTAGTTTAATCGGTACTCGGTAACAACTCGGTTGAAGAGTGAGTACTGAGTCAACTAATTAATTGGTGAGTAATAAAAAATACCCGGACAATGCATCCAATAAGAAGTTTCAATAATTAGCATGGGTTCATAACCCAAATCAATAAAGGTTTGTAAAACTAACCAAATAAAGGAACCGTCTTGTATTATGTACTAGTGTATTCATCTTCCGTTGGCACGATAGAAAGTGTCGAAGCATTAGGGTCAAAATTGGTCAAGTTTTTATCTAATAAAAAAAAGTTTCAAACAGTGGAAGTGGAGTACGGATTCTTTGTTTGAATATGAGATTTGATAAGCCCTTCTCATTCATTTGAAATATATGGAAAATACTCGTGGTGTGAAATGCATTAGATTTTTTTTTTAAATGCGTATTTTAAATTTTAAGTGTTTGTAGTCATTGGTTTCATCGGAAAGATCTTCGAAAATGCATTCCAACAATACCAAGTTTACCAAAATTTGACAATTAAGTGATAGCTTTGGCAATTTTAATTTTGAAAAAACACACACACACACACACAAAATTTTCTCTCTCCACCATACGTACATTCCTCACTTTCATTATAAAATTTATGTTCTTTTTTCTTTTGCGCTTCCATGTTTTATATTTACAAATATACTATTATAGAAAATGAATCTGTACCCCTCAACATCTTCCTAAACTCTCAAGCATGGTCTTCTTTTATATCCCAATCATTATGAATAGTAAAACACCTAACTTATTTGTAATATAAACTAGGGATTCTACGTGCCATGGGCACTCTACATACATTTTTTTTTGTTTGCTAAATATAATGTACTGAACACCCCCGCCACCATCCCCACTTTCGCCCTCAATCAGTTTTGAAGTGCAAACATATTCTAAGGTAAAAATATATAATATAAACTTTAGGGTTAGACTCGTACAAAATTTGAATAAGTTGGGGAAAAATTCAAATGCCGAGTGAATTCTTCCCCAAATTTTGATTTTTCCAAAACATGAAGTTCGAGAATTTTATTAAAATGTGCATTAAGATGTCGGTCTCATTTTTTCCTGGTGTGATCGGCCTATCTCATTTATTTAAAAAAATTGAAAAATACTAACGACGTGAAATGCATTAAACATTTTAATAATAAAGTGTATATTTTTAAAATTTTAGTGCTTGTATTGATTATTGGTTTCATTGGAAAGATTTCAAAAATGCATTCCAACGATACCAAGTTTACCAAAATTCAACAACCAAGTAAATAGTTATAAAAATTTTAATTTGGAGAAGAAAAAATTTCTCTCCCCGCCCTATATACGTTCCACCAACTTTTTTAACCATTTTTTCCCATTTTCTTTGCCTTTTTACATGTTTGACATTTACAACTAACATGCCATTATAGAAAATGAATCTCAAACTTCAACATATTTCTCAATTTTTAATCCTAGTCATTTTTATATCCAATTTCTTATGAACAGTGAATGATTTGAAAGCTAGATATTCTCAGCTCAACCAAAGTCCAAAACCTAAAAGGCAGAAACCAATTGAACCAAAATTCTTAAAGAGGAACCCAAAGCCCAATTCAACCCTAATAAAGGATGTATCTCTTTATCTCTCTTTCCAATGACTCTGCAGCGGCAGTGACGAAGAAGCAACAATTAGGCACTTCCTCCCTTTTTATCGTTCTAAAAAAATATTCGAATAAGGTGTGCTAGGAATTCGTGTATGTGGAACTCCAATAGGAATGTGACTTCTAAAACCATAGATTATGAGTTGTAACACCTCAACTGGGGGCTTTTTCATGCGTATTTACAAAGTTGAAACTTGGTGAAGGAGATGAAGATCAAAGAGAGATAAAGTGCAAATAATTGAAGTGCATAAAAAATGCAAACCTTCAAAGATAAAATTGTTTGAATGTAAAAGACATAAACGATAAAGTATGATTTGATTTCTTTTGATGAGTGGTGTGATTCTAAATTGCAAATGCACTTTTAGTCATATTTATAGACTCAGGATTAGTCACAAGCTAATAACTTCCTCATCCTTATGTCAAAAACATGTAACCAATATCTCGAGCCTAGTAAGATTCCTGAATTTGTAAGATAGAGAAGCCCAATTCAAAATGGACTGAGGGCCTTAAATAGATCAAGTCCATGTTTATCTATTCGGGTTATGGGTTTTCCGCCCTAAATCCGAAAAAATTTCAAATTTAGCTCAAACATGCTCTCCCTTTTACTCTTCTCTTTCACGTTCAGGGTCAATAGGGTTTGGGTTTGGGTTTGGGTTTGGTTGAAATCCCCTCCAAAAAATGGATAAAGAAACCCCCTAAAAATGAGTTGGCTACCAAATCTTGACCAAGTCCATGTTGCTAAAAATCGGTTACTCGATCGATTTTGAAAAAATATAACTCGCCCAATAATCTAGTATCGATTGATCGCCAATTAAACTACCCAGTGCAAGGACGATGGAAAACATGGAATTTCAAGTGTTTTTGTTCTATCAAATTCACTTGATTACAGTTGATTGTTTTAGCAGAAATTCTAGCTGGCCTGGGAAAACCAGCCTGGTTGCTGCCTAGGGGGCGAAAATACATTTTTGCCCCCCTCCTTAAACACACACTCCAAAAAAAATTTAAAGAGGGGGGGGGGGCAAAAATGTATTTTCGCCCCCTCAGGCAGCAAACCAGGCTGGTTCTCGCAGGCCAGCTAGAATTGCTCTTGTTTTAGTTGTTACTATCGTTATATTTCTAACACTTTTAAATGATTGGACATCATATTCTCATAACTTTTTAAAGCTTTTTTTTTTTTAAATTCACTTTTAAATGATTGGACATCATTATAATTTTTTTTATTTTATGTTTTTAAAGTTTTTATTTTTATTCATAATAAAAGAATGAAAAATTGTATTTCTTTCCATTTTGAAGTCCCTCGACATCTTCTCCTTCTTTATTTTTTTCTTTCATTAAGAAGTTTTCCTTCACATTTCAACATGAGAGAATGGTACTGAAGAACAAACATACCACAATTTGAGCGTTTGAATCGATACAAAATGTTTTAATGTTTTGAATTGAAGAGATGAAAGACTTCGAGACGAAACAAGAGAGTTATTGTAGCTACCCTAGAGTAATCACAAAATTTCTCATACAAAAATGCATTTTTCATTTTTATGGTAGTAGATAATGATCATACATAGTCGATGCCAATGGAAAACCAAATTTATTGACAATATTAAGTGTGAATAATAAAGACATTCCCCCATTCCCCATGGATGTTCTAACAATGGAAACTTGCAAATTTTTGCCCTATAATGGGTTTACATTGGTCATCTGTTCTTGTACTTTACCTTAGGTCTTGAAACTTTTTCTTATTTCTTTACTCTGTTCTTCAATCTAATCTCATAGAAAACAGTTGAATCCCTTCGGATTCTCTTATTTTTAGTTACAATGTCATCTTCTCCAACCATTTGGAGTTCTCTTCTATGCTTGTTATTTGTTTCCAACAATGTCTTTCAAGTTTTAATGTAAAAGCATCTCCAATAGTTTTCTTAAATGGACTCTTTAATTCTTTAAAATATATAGAAGAAGCTCGTAGATAACAAGGAGCGTGGATTTTCAAATGACCTCCAAGAGCCTCCTTAAAAACCCTATTCATCAATATTTTATTATTTTTAATATGTGAGCCATATATGTATACAAAACAACAAAGCATTTATTGTTGTGAGTACATAGTCGAATCCACATAGGTTAAAGATGACTAAATTAGTGTTAAGGAGCTCCTTCGCACTCCTTAGTTTGGGGAGTAAGAATGCACTCAATGGAAACTCCTTAATGCCATGTCATACTTAAGGAGGTTGTTGGAGCAAAAAAATAGCACATCATTATTAAAAAAGTTGTCACATATGCATTAAGGAGGAGGTTTTAAGGGGTTTCTTAGAGACACTTTAAGATTACAAGTACACATTAGTAAGAATAAGAAGAAGAGTGGTAGAAATCAAAGTCGATTCCAGTTCCTCCAACCCATTGAAAACCATTCGAGATTCTAAATAAATCGCCGCAAACTCAACAGTTCCAAGTTCAAATAGGTTTTCAAGCTAAGGTTTTCGCCCCAAATGGAGGATCCAATTGGTACCTCAGCATGCAGTACGCTTCAATACAACTTAGAACCTATGTATGGGTGGCAAATCATTCACATAGTACGAAGGTAAAACATGGTGTTGATCCTATGGTACCATCATGAATCTAGTAAGCAAATATATATGACGGGGTTCAAAAGTAATCCTATGGTACCCCAAGAGTAAGTGGTGATTGTAGACAGCGGGGAACTTCCTTTGTAATTTATTATCAGCCTTGAAGTGACTGAATAATCATTTCCATAAACAAGCTAGATTTTGTTTTTCATTGTGGTAACACAAGTTCATCCTCTTGGAAGAGCATCCTAACAGACAAGGTTTACTTTGTGAATCTTCTATTATCTTGTCTTCTCATCCTTGGCGACTCTCTCATCAACACATCATCGAAAGGTACGATCTGAAGATTGTTGGTCTAAACTTGCTAACAACTCTGTTAGGACACCATATCGAAATTGAACTCTAGTTGTTGTGAACTATGAGTTGTAGATTACTATGAGTTGTAGTATACCAAATCAGATATGTAGTTATCAAGTAGTTGTAACAAACTCTACAACCATTGTATTTATACAAATGTATTACCTATGAGAATTATATCAATGAAAGATCGTTCCTTTTCATGGTATCAGAGCCATAATATGTTCTTGGAGATTTAATTTGTGTGGACTTTTTTTTTAGTAGTCTTCTCCCTTTATCAAATTCTTTGGACTCTCTACTTGAGTAGTCTTCATCTCGATTTTTTTGTGTGTTTGGTTGCCATCATGAGTCCTACATCTTCATCTTCAGTTTCTATGACTCCATCATCTCCAACCAATGCTAATGCTACGATTATCTCGTTTAACACCCTTGCCAATCTAGTAACGAATGAGTTAGATTGAGACCGTGGGAATTACCTTATGTGGAAACAATAAATGATACCGGCTTTACAAAGCCAAGATTTGTTTAAGTTTGTTGATGGCTCCTATCCGGCTCCACATGAGGTTTTGTCACAGAATACTGAAAGTGGTTTACTTGAGATGAATCCTGCCTATATCTTATGGCGACGTACTGATCAACTCGTGTTGAGTTGGATCAATGGCACTTTGAAAAAATCTATCCTTGCACAAGTTATTGGTGTTAACACATCAAAGAAAACATGGGATGCTCTCGAACGATTGTACTCCTCTCGTTCTGAATCAAGGTTTTAATTACTAAAGCAACAACTCCATTCCCTTGATAAGGGAACAACTTCAATGGCAGAATATCTTGATAAAGTTAAAAGTATCAGTGATGCTTTAGCTGCTGCTAGTGAGCCAATCAAGGACAATGATCTAGTTTTGTATACTCTTAATGGCCTCCCTGCTGAGTATGAGAGTTTCGTCACCTCGATGATGACTCGCTTTGGTGGATTTCCTGATTACTATTAGTTGACTGAAATGTTAATCAGTCAAGATCATTTACTGGAGTCGCTAAAAAAGAAACAACCCAATGAACCTATTGTTTTCTATACAAAGAAAGGTGATGCTCAAGGCATAGGTCGTTCGAACTATCGAGGCACTAGTTGTTCAACTTATCGGGGTACAGGCCGTAAAATTCAAGAACGTGGACGGGGTCGAGGATATTATAATGACAAAAGAGATACATCTAACTCTTTTTCTCATCATGATCGATCTAACTATGTTGTTTGCCAAATATGTGAGAAACCAGGTCACAAGGCAGGAAAGTGTTTTAACCGTTATGATCCTGATTACCAAGTTGATAATATTCCTCAATCATATGCAAATTTGTCTCTTTCAGATCCAAACTGGTATCTTGACACGGGAGCCATAGACCATTTTACTGCAGATGCTTCTCATATGTCGAATAAATCTGGTTATCGTGGGACTGGTCAAATTATTATTGGAAATGGCACTGGACTTCTAGTTCATGACTCTAGTAACATTTCTATTTCTACTCCATCTACACAATTTCATTTATGGAATGTCCTTCATGTGTCTGCCATTGCTAAAAATCTTATATCAGTGGAAAAGTTTGTTAAGGACAACAAATGTATTATTGAATTCACACCTTCTGGTTTTCTTATCAAGGATTTAATGACAAAGAAGGTGCTTCTAAGCGGACCGAGTAAAGGTGGCCTTTTCCTCATTTCTCCACATTTTGTTTCATGTTTATTGGCAAGGGCTTGCTATGGTGAACGCACTTCAATGGAGAATTGGCACCGAAGATTGGGGCATCCTAATCCCAAGATTTTATAATTTTTGCAAAAGAATAAAGTCCTGAAATATTCCGGCAATAGGAGTTTTAATAAATTATGTTCAGATTGTCTTGCTGGGAAAGCTCATAGGCTTCCGTTTGTTGATTCAAGTTATTTTTCTTCATCCCCTCTTGAACTGGTTCATGCTGATTTATGGGGTCCATCTCCTATTATTAGTAGAAGTGGTTATCGATATTATCTATTGCTAGTTGATGATTTTTCAAGATTTTGTTGGATATTTCCTTTAGTTCGAAAGTGTGAGGCACTTGCTTGTTTCATTGGTGGAAAACTTGTTTGGTTTTAAAATCAAAAGCTTTCAGTGTGATGGTAGGACAAAATTTACAGGTGGTCCATTCTTTTCATTTCTACGCACTCATGGAATATTTCAACGTATTTCGTGTCCTCATACTCAACAACAAAATGGAAGAGTTGAGAGAAAGATTTTTCATATCAAGGAAACAGGCTTAATACTTATGTTTCAAGCAGGGCTTTCTAAACCTTTTTGGTTTGATGCATTTCGGACTGCTACTTTCTTGATCAATCGTCTTCCATCCATAACACTTAACAAAAGATCGCCTTATCAAGTTTTATTTTCCAGAAGTCCGGACTATAGTGCCTTGCGAGTTTTTGGTTGTGGTTGTTATCCATTTTATGGTGCTTATGCAAAAGACAAGTTGGATCCACGTACATTAGAGTGTATTTTTATTGGTTATCCACCAAATTATAAAGGCTACTTATGTCTTGATTACAAAACTGGGCGCGTGTATACATCTCGCCACGTTATTTTTTATGAACAAAAATTTCCATTAGCGGGAGTACACAATCGAGATGATATCATCTCTTCATATGGATCTATTAGTTCACCTCCTGTGCTTTCTTTACCAACCAAGCCTTCTAATCCAGCACATTTTCCTTCCTTATCAACTAATACATCAGCTCCAAACGCCCACCACATTACTGAACCTACCCAATTTGGAGATGTAGTGGTGGTGCTACATCTCTCAGGTGATCCATCCTTTCCTAATCAGAAACATCCTCAATCCCAAATTCTTCTCCCAATGATCGTATTCAACAACCAACCTCCAATTTACCATCATCTGATGAACCTCCAACATCACATTCAATACCACCATCATCACCTCAACCCACCCATCATATGATTACACGATCAAAGATTGGCTCGCTGAAACCCAAAGTCTATCTAGGTGTCAAGCACCCACTACCCAAATGTTTTCAAGCTCAATTGGTTCAGATTGAACCTTATTCATTTAAGGAGGCATCTACTCATCCTGATTGGATGGCTGCTACGATGGATGAGTACAATGCTTTAATTTGTTGTTGAATAATACATGGACTCTAGTATCACCTCCACCTGTTTCTAAAGTAGTTGGTTTCAAATGGGTTTATAAATTAAAATGTCATGCTGATGATTCAATTCAACGATACAAAGCTCGTTTGGTGGCTCAAGGGTGTTCTCAATCATACATAGTCAATTTTGATGAAACGTCAGTTGTGAAACCATGCACCATTCGGGTTGTGTTGTCTATTGCTCATAGTTTATCATGGAAAATTCGCCAATTAGATGTCAAAAACTCATTTTTACATGGGTTTCTTGACAAAGATGTATATATGCGACAACCACCAGGCTTCAAGAATCCCACACGACCAAACTTTGTTTGCAAATTAAACCGAGCTATTTATGGTCTCAAGCAAGCCCCTAGAGCTTGGTTTACAAGATTCAGTTCTTTTCTTATTGGATTGGGTTTTGTGTGTAGTCGGTTTGACTCCTCCATGTTCGTTCGTCGCGATGCTAGCGGGATCTTGGTATTATTATTATATGTTGATGACATTATTTTAACCGGATCTTCCTCTTCATTGATTAACTCGATGGTTCATTCGCTTCAATCTCAATTTGCAATGAAGGACCTTGGCGACTTACATTTTTTTCTTGGAATCGAAGTGACTCGGACTAATGGCACTTTGTTACTCACACAAACTCGTTATATTCTAGATATTTTAAAACGTGGCAATATGCTTGATGCCAAGCCCATGAGTAGTCCTGTTCCTCCAAGTTTGAAACTATCAATTAATGACGGTGATCCCCTTATGGATCCCTCATTTTATCGGAGTATTGTTGGTGCTCTTCAATATGCTACGATGACACGGCCAGACATCTCTTATGTCGTTAATCAAGCATGTCGATATATGCACCAACCAATAAATGTGCATCTTTCATTGGTAAAACGTATTCTTCGATACTTGAAAGGATCCCTGGCTTTTAGCATTCAAATTCGCCCATCTCTGGACTTTACTCTTAGAACATACAGTGATGCTGACTGGGCAGGATTCCCTGATGATAGACGTTCAACGTCTGGTTCTTGTATTTTCCTGGGGACAAATTTGATATCTTGAACCTCAAAAAAACAACCCACTGTCTCCCGCTCAAGCACTGAATTTGAGTATCGCGCATTGGCCACAACAGTTGCAGAGCTCACATGGATTCAATATATTCTCAAAGATTTGGGTTTGCTAGCTCGGCGTCCCCCCATTTTATTCTGTGACAACATCTCTACTATTTATCTCACTTCAAATCCTGTGTTTCATGCACGCACTTGCCATGTTGATGTGGACTATCATTTTGTTCGTGAACGAGTTCTTCGAGGTCAACTTCGTGTGCTGTTTCTCAATAGTGTTGACCAAGTTGTTGACATATTTACCAAGGGGCTTACCTCCCTGCGATTCACTCATTTGCGATCCAAGCTTTCCGTGGTTGCTCAACCCGTTCAGCTTGTGGGAGGGTGTTAGGAGACCATATCGAAATTGAACTCTAGTTGTTGTGAACTATGAGTTGTAGATTACTATGAGTTGTAGTATACCAAATCAGATATGCAGTTGTCAAGTAGTTGTAACAAACTCTACAACCATTGTATATATACAAATGTACTACCTATGAGAATTATATCAATGAAAGATCGTTCCTTTTCATCGATCAATTCAATTCTTCAATTTTGAAATCATTTTAAATCTCTCAATTCTTTCTAATACATCGATCGAGTGGTTGAGAGGAGACATTTGTGTGCAAAAACTAGTGATTCGAACTCCAAATCGAATTCGATTAAATTTTTTTGATTATTATTATTATTTTGTTCTAGCACACAATATGAGGATTTTGAATCTTGAAGTGTGTTTCGATTGTTTGTAGAACAATTGAGTTTAAGAACACTGAAAGTGAGTGACTAGTGAAACAAATTTGATTGGTAAGACTTTGGGAAGTGAGAGAGTGAGGAAGAGTTATTGTAGGAATCTGGTTTTGAATTGTTGATTCTCTGATCACGGGTTTGCTCTCTACTCTCTCTCTTTCATTGAATACAGAAGCAGAAGAAGGATCTGAATCGTGAAAGAGAGAGTTAATTGGTGCTATTATTGATTGTGGTTGATGTATCTGAATGAATTTTAAAGAGTGGTGTTTCTTGCATCAATTTGATGGAATTGGGGAGGTGAAAATAGGGAGATTGTGATTTGGAGGTGGGGTTCCTGCTGGAAGAAAAGAAGATTTGTTGGGAGAATGAAGAGAGAAGAAATAAGGGGTAGGGCAATTTTAGGTTTTAGGGTAAAATGGTTCAAAATTTTGTTTTGACCAGTCAATCACGTGGACTTAATGGTTCCATCAGAAAACGAGTGTTGGACTCAATTAGTTTTTAAACGAATGCCAAACTCTAATAAATATAAACTAATGAGTGTCAAAACATATGTGATTGGGGTAGGTTTTGGGGAGAGGAGAAAAAAATAGTAACTTAATACTAGGGCTGGGCATTTCAGACCGAACCGAAAACTGGACCGATCGGATTGGTTTTGGGCCCTTTTTTTTGTAATTTTGATTTTCGGTCCTCAGTCCTCTTACCATAAATCCGCCGGTTAACCGACCCGGCCCGAATTAAAAAAAATTAAAAGATTTTGCAATTTTTACATATTAAACAAACTCAAAGGTGTCACTTTCACCAATAAAACAAATAATTTATTTTAATTAAATGTCACTTTCACCAACAAATAATGTTTAGCTTCTCTCTCTTGCCTTCTCTCAATTTTCCCAAAAACAATACACCACATTTAATTCTCTCTGATAACACTCTTTACAACACTATTTGGCATTGACAACACTCTTTTCAATCTCTTTATCTCTTCTTCTGCTATCTCCTCTTCTCTTAAATTGTTTTCTTCCTTTCTGTAATTGCATCAAATTAATTTAACACTTACCAGCAATTTGGGTCTGAGAATTTACTGGACTATAGCAGTAGTTTGGGCTTTGGACTGATTTCAGAAAACAGTTTGGGCTTTAGAAATTCTAATTTGTTTTGGACCGACACCTTGGTTAACTGGCCCAACTCGGTCCAGTCTCGGGCCTCAAAATTTCGAGCTTGCAAATATCGGTTCGGGCTTCAGTTTTTAAATTTCAGGCTGGTTACCTGGACCTGCCCAACCCTACTTAATACTATCTTTGACTACATTAATGTTATATTATTGAAAAAAAATACCTTTAAGTCCTTAAGATCAATCCCACTTGGACTTTAATCAACTATCTTTGACTGCATTTATGTTTAGCTATCTTCTTTAATACCATCGAGCTCAATACTAAGCATTTTTTTATTCGTCAAGCTTCCTTACTTTTGAAGTGTGCAACATTTTCCTTGTTATAGACTTGCTAAAAAAATTATTTCCGAGAGAGATTGGTTAAGGGAGCCAAATTCGCTCGATGACTTTTTTGTTAAACCACATAAGGTAAGTATGATTTAAAATGTTCTAATTAATTTCAAAGTTTGGTTGACCAACCTAATCCTCTAGCCAAGGTCTAAGAACTTTAAGTCCTTAAGTTTAATACCACTTAAACTTTAGTCAACTATCTTTGACTACATTTATGTTTAGTCTTCAGGCGATTGATCATTCAAACCCATGAGTTATTTATATTGATATATACTTGATGATACATAAAAACGATCACACCTCTAAGCCACACACATGTCAGGATGATCTTGAGGAAATACGGGCCCCAACATCAACTCAACACTGAAAAGGCCTAAGCGGTTCTAAGCCCGCTCAATTCAGTCCGCCAGGCGGACCCGAACTCTCACAACATGCTAAGCCCACACGTCTCACAGTTGTCCTCAATACCCATAACTCCTACTAAGGCAAGTATCTCGAGGATCAACTTCGGATAGGCAACTACAGTTGTTCTCTGCTTCCAACTAGGAAACAAATGCCATAGTACATTCCACACAGGGAATCTTCCTTATACGGATTGCTCTCACATTGGGAACTATCTTCCGCGTATCTAGGAACACAATGCTAACATGAAACTTCCCTTCTACAGCCCAACTCCTAATTAAATAAGGATCTCCACGAAGATCTCCTTCCTAAACTACGCCTACGACGGCCTAGTAAAATCAGGACTCCTTGCACTATAAATAAGACATGAGGTTGGTAAGCTAAGGTATGCTACAAATTCTTGTTACAACATTACACTTTCCTCAGAGTGCCATCGGCCACCACAACGGTGGTCCGTGGCTCACGTGTGTTACTTGTGCAGGTCAGCAAGAACTAGGCCAAAGTAGGGAGTGAAAAACAACTGCATTAGTTTGGCGCCGTCCGTGGGGACGACAAAGTTCTTAAATTTACACTAAGCGTCGTCTCATTTAATAGCACAGAGAGATGGTGACCACTAGGTCACGCAACAACAGAGAACCAGGGGACATGTCGAACACTCGTGTTGTCCATATACCACCTCCTTTAACTGCTCCTGTCTTGCACGGCCAGTCGACTCACGCTCCCGCGCCGACGACAGCAACAATGAATCCCAGAATCGATATGCTAGCATCTAAAATACAGCGAATCACCAAGACCATGGAAGCCCTCACGCGACAGAATCCACCATCAGCTAATGGAGACTAGGAGCAGCACGGACCTCGGCCTCCAGAAGATAAAAGGGAGCAAGCACAAGAAAGCCAAGCCCCTGCTAGTTCTTATTGGACTAAAAGAGGCTGAGCGACTAACGCTGAGCTCGCCGCCAGGACAAAGAGGCTCAGCCTTGGGAACTCCCTTCGCAGAGGCGCCCACGATCCGGAGATACTTTATCGCCTCTTCGTCACACCATTTGTAGATCAGATCATGAATGAGGCCCTTCCGAGGAAGCTCACTCCCCCGAAGCTCGATTCCTACGATGGAACCACCGATCCTTTTGACCACCTGCGCCATTACGAGCACGTAATGGCCATTAAAGAAGGATCTGAATCCGTCATTTGCAAGACCTTTCCCATTATTCTGAAAAGCTTAGCACTGACGAGGTTCAACCTTTCGTCGAAGTCCATCAACTCCTTCAAAACGCTGGGAAAGGAACTCCTGAAGCATTTCGTCGGGAACCAACGTTTGCGAAAAGGCTCGCACTACATACTTTCCCTGTAGCAGAGGTTCGGCGAAACACTCTGAGAGTATGTCACGCGCTTCAACAACGAGTTGACCCTCATCGACAGGTGCAGTGACGATATAGCCATGACTGCCTTTATTACGGGCCACAAAAAATGAAAACTCTACTTGGACCTCACCCTGGAGCCCCCTCTGGACATGGCGGAGCTCCTCGAGAGCTTCCAAAGACACGTCATCTTGGAAGAGTTTAGGACTGTAAAGAGGAAAACCAAAGGTGAGAAGAAGCCCTTCGCTCCCAAAGACAAGAAGGAGATAAAGAAACGCGAGGATAAGGAACGAAGCAAAAGGAAGCGTAGTGACAACAGGCCGGACCCTGGTCGGTTCAAGCCGGAGAAATCGTCCAACTATGTTGGATCCAGATAGGTGACACACCTAAATGCTAACCTGTCGGATGTACTAAGCTCAGAAAAGCTGGGAGGAACTAAAGTGACCCCCAAAGATACGCGAAGACCCCGCCAAGCGTGACAACGACAAATACTGCATGTACCACAAGGAGGGTGGCCACGACATCAATGACTTCAAGAGTCTGGGGTATGAAGTTGAGTACTGGATTTGTAGAGGCAAACTGAAAGAGTTTCTGAAGTCTGAGAAGTGAACGAAATAAAAAGGGGACAAGGGGGAATCAGTTAAAGAAATGGAGAAATAGACTCCAGGGATAATATACGTCCTTCATGGAGTCGGACCAAATGAAAATCAGTCATACAGGTCACGCAAGCGGACTCTACTGGATATGCGGACACAACCTGCGGACGAGGACAAACATATCTACTACTCAAGGATTCAGAGCCCCATTCCCACTTTGACCTTTAGAGACAAGGACTTCGAAGGAGTCTGAGTGCCACATAACGACGCCTTAGTCATCTTGGTCTTCATAGCAAGGTGGGAAGTAAAAAGAGTTCTGGTTGACACAGGAAATTCGCTTAACGTTCTGTTTTACGACATGTTCCGCAGCATGGACCTTAAGGAGGAAAACCTGGCTTCTTCAGACCACTCGCTGATCGGATTCAGCGGAGAGAAATGCTTCCCCATCGGAAAGATAAGGTTAGCTACGGTAGCAGCCGCAGCTCAAGAAGGTCCTATTTCTGGACTTCATGGTGGTAGACGCACCATCATCTTACAATCTCATCCTTGGAAGACCATGGCTCCACCAGATGGAAGCAGTGGTTTCCACCCTTCACCAGTGTGTTAAGTATATTGTTAACCACTCCGAATGAACAATACATGGAGACCAACCTACGGTACGAGGCTGCTACTACACCGCACTGAAACATATAGAATGCTCCTAGATTCAACTACATCCTACGGAGCAGCCTGACCCAGTGCAAGGCCAAATGACGACATAGACATCATTTTCGAGCGGTACAAGAACAATAAGCTCTTCCACCTAGCAAGTCGAAAAGCCATGGCGAACGGGAACACATCCCCCTTGATATTCCATCGACATGAAGATCCGCCCCTCTGCAAAGTTTACTCTTCAGTAACCTATGTAACGCTTCGACGGTCCACTAAATGATCCGCGAGAGCAACTCAAATTCACTTCAAGGCCATGATCAATTTCTCTCCGTCAACAATTAGTTTGTTTTTAGTTATTTGTTTCTCTTTCCATAGTCAATATTGAGTTTTAGTTCTTAAAAGACTTATGTGATTTGCAATCATTTAGGAAATAAAATAAGAATTACAAAAACAAACTCTATTGATTATTGGAAAGATGTAAAAACAAGCACCTTGATGCAGATACAAAAGGCTTCATATTACAAATTCCTTGAGGCAGATACAAAAGATTGAGTACTACAAGCATCTGAATACAGTGCGACCTGAAGTAAAAGACACGCTTAGACAATTCTATTGCAAGAAGCATCCGAAGAAAACTTGCATACCTTCTGATACGAGCAATTTGCAAGTGACGACAAATATAAGCGAACGGAATTCGCACGGCCCCTGCCCAAGATAAAGAAAAATTGTAAGAGGGGATTGAAAGGACTGAGCGGTCAGATTGTTCCGTCAAATCACTCCGAAAAAATGCTCGTCCCACTGCATTGTAGACCTTACGCCGGGCTGTTGATTTCCTCAAGAGACATTTCACCCCCTTCTAACTTCCTCAAATCGCTTAGAAGAAGGCAGATGAGGATGACCACAAGTAGCGACACAGTTACGGTCTCACAATGCTATTAAGAGAGACCACTTTTTCCATATGCGATACTAGGCATGACTGAGAGCTACCACACCCAGAGACATCGCACATCGACTAACACTCCAATTAGCCATTAGTTGGCAGTGGGATTAGAACACACAAAGGCAAAAATGGTACGGTGTAACACCAAGGCATTTCTCTTGGTAGGAAATCTGTACTACTTCTACGAAGTTTGAGAAAAAATTATGAGATCTCAGCAGATCAACTATGTGCTCACCCATAACAGGTGACCACACATAACAACAACTATCTTTGTGTCTGACCAGTGCAAATGTCACAACATTCGGAGACTCTAAAAATGGAGATCCACCTTCAGCCTTTGGAAAACCCAAAGCCTTCTCTTCAAGCAAGAACATTACATGAGATAAACTTTGCGAAAGATAGTGCCTACAACGATTGGAAAACACCATTATATAGACATGATGGTTCACCAAACGGGCACTCCAGCATTAACTGCCAAACATTGAATATAGTATGGGAAATGAGGAGACGATGGTTCCTAAAGAAACTGCGCAGACCACGTCATTCAAATTGATGGGGTTGCACGCAACCCCATCAATTGAGGGGGATTAACTGATACTCAACTGTCACGCAACCTATGCCATACATGTGTTATTGCGCGATTTATGTCATACACACAACGCACTATGCCCTAGCTCTTCCTCTGCGAGCCCATGGACTCGGCCTATTACTCAAACAGTATTCTATCACTTGCTTGGCACGAGCACGAGAAATCCTAGTCAACCCTGACATATTGATTGTACCTACAAATCACTAGCTGATTTAAGGTAACTTTATCCACCCCATGCACCAGGCAAATGGATTAGGTTCGCACGTCCCCTAGCAAGTAAAACCTCTTTTCAAACCAAGTAAGTTTAGTCGGCAAAAACTAATGACAATGGATTCTGGTCCAACCCGACACCTAGTCCGTTTAGAGTGGGCATCGATGGTTTAGGAAGTTGGAGTCTAATTAGGGCTATCACGCCTGGTGATGACGACTTGCCAGGGATCAGTGCCCCCTTCGCGGTCAATGATCGCCAAATCTAATATGGTAAGCCTAGCTGGTGACGACTAGCAATGAAAGCTTCTGATAAAAACCTAGAGTTGTAGCCCCCACTGCGAAGGTATAGATAGTCTAGAAGGTGGAAGCCTAGTCAGTCCCAAATTGATTCTGATGACTCGCCAAGGGACCACAGCTATTCAGCGTGGCCGCTAAATCACCAAACCTGGACTTGTAGCCCGCATTGCGAGGGTGTAGATAGTCTAGAAGGTGGGAGCCTAGTCAGCCACAACCTGATTCCAATGGCTTGCCACAGAACCACTACTTTTCAGCATGGCCGCTGAAAACTCCTAAATTTGTAGCTTGTTACGCACAAGTGTCGATGATTTGGAAGGTGTGAGCCTAGTCAGTCCCGAACTGATTCTGATGGTTTGCCATGAAACCACTAGTTTTTAGCCTGGTCACCAAACTCCTCTATCAAATTTGTAGCCCCCACCGCCCGGGGAGGGTGTAGATGGTTCGAAAGGTGAGAGCCCAGTTAGTCCTGAACTGATTCTGACAGCTTGCCACGGGACCACTGCTTTTCAGCCTGGCGCCAAGCATATACTCCTCGAATCTATAGTCCCCTTTACTCGGTCATAAAAGATTCGGAAGGTGGGAGCTTAGTCAGCCTCGACCTGACTCCGACGGCTTGCCACAGGATCACTGCTTTTCAGCGTGGCCGCCGAAAATATGAATCTAGCGAGTCAACGTCTTCACACTCAAACGGATTGACATTCTAATATTAGTGAAGGCCATTCCGCCAATACAGAGATCGTACAGCTAGTGCCTAGATAAGAGCTAATTAGGATGCCAACCAGAGCTTACGACGCCTGATTTAGCACAAATACTCTGACACATACACTCGACCATTGCAACTCACTCATAGTAGCAACTGCAACTGATCAGTCAGACAAACAGGGTAACCCTCAAGGAGCTTACCTCGGACCCAACCACCAGCTAAACTGTCCGCAACATACCCACTATCTGACATGTTGTTCGCAACATGCCCACTATCGGACATGACTACACAACAATGACCCTGAGTTGTTCACTGCGCAAAGTGGTCAAGCTTTCTATCGCAGACATACCAGTCAACGTCCTATTTATTTGACCAGCCTATGCCAAAGCAAGATGACAAGGCAAAATGAAAAACATGCAATAGAAACAACAAGCACGAAGCGGATAAAACTATTTTCATTAATGGTAAAAACGAAAAGGGGTACAATCACACCAAGGTTACTCCTTATCAGGAGAAGGTACAGAAACATAAGAGTTAAGCCTAGTGGAAAATGGAGCAGGAGTAGCATCCACACGTGCCACGGCTTAGGCATCGAGGCCAACACTATCTTCCTCATCCAGTGATGCAGAGGTAACAAACAAATCTATATATGACATCTTCTTATAGAGGCCAAGATCCCACTCTGGATGTTCTTTCTTCAACAGCTCCATCCGACCATGTACAACCCAGCAGAACTCACACTTTCCATGCTCCTGAAAAAGCTATTCCTCTTACACATTCGCATCAACAAGTTCACGCTCTAGTAGCTCTAACTTGCCACTAAGCACGACGAACTGAGACTGCTATGTGGCTAGACTGTTTTTCACAGCACTAAGCTCATGCCACTCCAATTTGAGCTGCTCTTCAACCTTTCTCGCCTCTTGAGCATAGAACTCCACATCAGATTTAAACTGTTGCCTCTCAGCAGCCTAGTCGGCTTCCCTCGAATCACTCTCTTCAACAAGAGACCGCAGTTAATAACATGCCTTAGCCGTAGCTTCCTACGCAACCTCGACTTTTCGGCAGATCCGGGTCAACTTTTGCTTAAGGTCGTCCTTCTCGAACACCACGTCTGACAGATTACGCTCAAGGTCCTCCAAGCAAGCCCTCTGAGTCTCAGCGGCTATGGTTGACTAATCCAGCCTCTTCTCCTCGGCTTGCTTCTTCAACTGCTCAATTTCATAGAGCGCGTTAGAATATAGTGTCTGCATGTGTGAGAAAATACACTCCAATGTGTATACCCTTTCGCGAGCCGTTTCAATTTTCATCCCAGCAACGACCACGTGGCTCATATGAGACATACCCAACCTAAGGTACTACAAACCCTTATCCATACACCCTTCCAGCGTATCCTCCTTGGGTTTTATAGCATGATCCATCAGCCAGCTATGACGCTTGCTTATATGTTTTCTCGAAGCATACTCTACGTCGGTGCCAGACCAGTGAACTCATATTCACCAATTCCGGTGTAAATCGGCCTATCCTTGCACCCGGATGAAGCTTCTCCGGGTCAGAGATTACGCCAGCGTCACCCTTCACGGTTGCCACCGTCCTCAAGCTCTCCTTCGTGGCTTTCCCCTTGTCACTAACAACCGACCCTTTAGTATGAGAAGACTTAATGGGATCCGGAGGGAAAGGAAGAAGCGAATTATCCAGAGGACCCTCCAACACTTCTAGTTGTGGCCTGGAATGAAACGGTGAGCAACGCAAACTGCATGAAACTTGCATGTGCCACCATGGCCACTCTCAAACTGCACGCCAGCGGGGTGATCAGATTCTACAACCTCATGTAAATCTTCATGGGAGCCTTCTACATGAACAATCCCATATGAATCGGTACCAGCGGAAGCTGCCATTACAACCCGCAACTGACAATCATTCAGAGCTTCGACCTGCGCGTCACTAAGGTTCAACCTGTCTGCAACTCCTGCAAATCGCAAGTAATCTTTCTCCAAGCTGAAAACATCGGTCTCCACCCCAACAGGCCTAGCGAACTCGCGTTCTTCCCTCAATGGAGCGAGTCGTGCCGAAGACGACCCAGTTCTAACATGGGACCTCTTCCTCATGAAAGAGGCAAGCGTTTCAGATGGCTCCTCAGTGTTAGACAGAACGAGAGCTTTGGCCCTAGCAGCCTTCCTCTTCCTCGAAGGGGCTCCATCTGCCATCTTAATTCACGATGTTCGATACAGAGTGGGGGCAACATGCCAGTTGTCCCATAGCCTACTACAAATGAAGTTGAAAACTCTTATGACATCGATTGTGTTCCTCTTTAGCAAGTCATGAAACGTCTCTATGGTATTTTGCTCCTCTAAAATAATAGGAGTAGTAGGAAACCTTCTTGCAAGGAAGCACAAGCAATGATCAGTCAGCCCGCCATCAAGCATATCAAAGTCACAAGAAAAGGGTTGAACTTACGAAGCGGCCTGAACTGTCGCTCGAGCGGACAACCCTTGCACCGAAAATACTTCGAATCCGTAGAAGCCAAAAAGTAGTACTTCCGCCAGAACTTGAAATCATCAGGCAGATTAACGAAACAAGCCGGCGGCGTCATCTTACAGACAATGTTACTCTTCAGCTAAGGAGAAGTCAACAATTGAATTACCCACGGAGTCACGGCGACACCAACCTCCTTGGCACTGAGCAGAATCATGAGGATAATCTTATATCCATTAAGCCCCAATTGGGCCAAGGGGATCCCTAAAAGATCTAGGAACTCCCAAATCATGTCCAGAACTGTAAAGCGCACTCCGGTCTAAAGCATCCCACGATGCAAGCAAATGAAACCAGTTGGAGGCGATATTGGCGTTTGGTCACTCGTCAGGACATACAACGGCGAGTCTTCAGGAACTTCAAAATTCGTACAAATTTCAGCAAGGTCAGGCTCGAACAACAACCTGTCTTCGAAAAACTCCAGGCCCTTGGCCAAGATTGCGTTGTCAAGAAGGTTTTGTTGGGCCATGAAGAAGATGGACAATTTTTTCCAGTCATAGTGATATTCTCGAAAGCAAAAAAACAGAAAAATCAGACTCTACACTGCGGATGACCTAATAGAGGTTGGGTTGCCGCCTCTTTTTCACCGAAACAACGCACGTTCCATTAATGTGGCGTGCGGCTCAAGCAACGATTCATACTCAATCATAATGAGCGGCGCATCCCTTCAAGAGATGACTTATGTAACACCCCTACTTTTCCAATGACAATAAATATTTATGTTCATAAAATTCAATTGAAATATGTATTTAAAAATCTTCTTTCGTTTGGCAAATCGTATTTTTTCGAAATTCAGTTAACTTTCGTACCTTCCGAATCTCGGGACGAGATTCCTTTAACGTGTGTATAATATAACACCCCTAAGTTTCATAAAAACTAATTTATTTTATTTTTAATTAAATAAAATAGAGTTACATTTAATTTAATTTAAATTTCAAAATTTTAGGGTTTTATTTATTGAGTTTAGGGGGTGGGTGCTTTCGGAATTTCAATGGGGGCGAATAGCCACCCACCTTATAAAGAGATAAACCTTTTTTCTTCTTCCCCATTTTCCCTCTTTTCATCCCTATACGTTTTCTTCTTCCTTCGGTGATGAACTCGGCCTGCAATCGAGCTTCACAGCCGATCTCACCGCCCCTGACTTCTTCCTTTCTCCTTCCTCTCTCGTTCCTTTCCTTCTCATTTGATTTAAATACCAGAAAATAGAGAATGAAAGAAGGAAGAAAATATAAACCGGGAGAAACGGATGGTTGCCAATGGCACCCTTGAATGGGGTTACCCTGCGGACGATCGATGGTGTGGGAGATCACAAGCGAGAGGTCGTGCTTTCTGTGTCGCGGGTTGATTTGCGGTTGCGAATCTGCGTGGTATGGGAATCAAATCAGTGAGTTCTCTTTTACCCTTTCTTTATTAGAGTTTAAGTTGATTGGGGATCTGATCCCACACAAGACAATATAGGAGCGGTTTCCCTTGTTTTGCGAAGATTCAAATTGGAGGGGGAGTTTTGGCTCTGACGACCTTGGTGTTCTTGCATTTATTTATGTTCACGTAGTTAGTATTAAAGCCATAAAAATCCAACTCCATTTCATGGCACTTGAGAGTGCAATCCTTGACCAGACATATATAATGATGATTTGCTTCCATACATTGCTGGGGCAATCTAAATTTTGCTTCAGCAGTTCACATTCTTGACTGGTAGCCCATAAGCAACACAAAGATTGTAACAGTCATTCAATAATAAGTGTTCTCTAGAGTCAGGATGAAGGTTATAGTGACCATCCATAGCATGTGGTTCATTTTGGTTTTTGTCACAAACTCTTTTATGCCACGGGAAGGGATTTGGTGACTGTCTGGGATCTTTACCTGCCTATCCACACTGATGTTGTTTCTTCCAAGTTTATGATCTCTGGTTAGTGATTCTATAGGTATTTGTGGCCGAGCAACAGGCTTAGGTAGGGGAAATTGAAGGATGTAAACTAATTGGAAGATTGTACAGTAAGGGCATGTTGTATCAAGTGACAATCGAGAATTAATATGTGTTCTCTTGAAGTTTGAAGGGTCAACAAATTAATGTTATATATAAAAGCTAATGAGAGAGGGTGAATGGAAAAGAAAGAAGAAAAGATAATGGGAGAGAAAAGAACATGAGGGCAGTACCCGCCCATGGGTCGGTTGCACAATTCGGTTTGGATTGCCATGTACAATGCAACTTGCACTTTATGATTTCAGGTTGTTCTTTTAATTTTGGGATCTTTTTTTTTTTTAGAATAACTAGTCAAAGGAGTTTTTTTTTCTTCTTACGTGCGCGTGTTTGAGCTTTCTTCAAGTTCGTGTTTCTAATGTTTGATTAGGAGATTCATCGTTTTTTTATGAATTTGGAGCCGAGTGAAGTTACAAATTATCGCCCGAATAAGGTTGGTTGCTGGGATGTTTGTAGGGTCAAGTTGATTTTATTTTGACATCGAAATTGGGTTGTAACGGGATTATTGTGGTAGCCAAAATTAGGATGTATTGGTTTTGTTGTGCGGACTGAAGCATGATTTTCTTGGGACTGTGTTACGGGCTGCAACTAGGATGTTTCCGGTTGAGTTTGGGGAAGGCTACGATTGACCTAATTAGATGGTTGGTTTTAGTAGATTTTGGGGGTTGATTGTAGCTAGGTTTAAAACTTATTTCAGCTAGTTTAAGCGAGTTTTTCAGCTGAGTTTTGAATGTTCGAATCATTTGATGTAGGGGGATGTTCTAGTTGATATACATTGTTGTATGAACCAGTCCAAGCTGTTTGTTTCAGTTGAATTTAGAATTTCTTTTATTGAGTTTCATGCTTCGATTTCTACTGTTTGATGGATCTAAAATGCAAATTCCTTTGCGATTCTCTTGCATTTTAGTTGTTTACTTTGCCTTAAATGATGGATTGGTATAAATGCAACTCTTGTGATGAACATTTTGAACTCCTTTGCTATATGCAGTAATGTGTGATAACGAGAATTGGAGTATGGTTTATATATATATATATATATATATATATATATATATATATATATACATATGCAGTTTTTTTTATGGTTAACAATGTTATGAAGCAATGATGTTTTATTTCATAGCTTGAATTAGATTCAGTAAGGAGCTATGATTGAAAGTGTGATGTTACCATACTGATAGGAACTTGAATCCTCTTATTGGATGGGTTTGATCCCCGCTCTACTATATAAAATTTGTTTATAAAAATGTTATGTTTCCCCAAAAGTATGGGCGGAGATTGTGGTGAATCGATTTACGAATGACAAAATGTCATTATGGAGGAATTCTGAAATATCAAAAATAAATGATATTGATAAACTTTGATTCCTGAAAATTTAATCACCTGAAATTGTATCACTTAGAACTACCACACCTCTTTTTGTTTATTATTTTCCCTCTCTTATAGAGAAACTAAATGACCAGCGGGTCGTCTTGTGGAGGTGGGGCGCCTATTACTTATAGAGAAACTAAAATAACCTTCGGGTTAGTCTTGCGAAAATGAGGTGAATTTTTATGCCCAAGAGTGGCTTTTGTTACTCATATAGTTAGGAGTATCTGGTAATGCATGCCTATATGTGATGTGTCCCCACTTGTGCATGGATGACGGAGAAGTCCTCTTTTATATGAGAGAGGCATAGGGGCATGTATGTTCGGCACGGAGGTGGTGCGAATGTGGTATTGTCTAAGTGATCAATCCGTTAAAAATGAATAATGTACGATGATAACTGTTTTTCATTAATAAATTACATCTATATTGTTTATAATCCTTTTCATACAAGATGACAAGTCCACTAATATTTCTGCAGGTCAGACTTGCCATAGTCAACTTCTACAGTGTAAGTACAAGTAAATATGCATTTACTTATTAGGATGATGACATGATTGCCTCGTTGAGGAACTAAATTCTTGTACCTGTGATTTCTTGCATGACACTTTTGCCTCATTGAGGAACTACTTGTTGGTGTGGTTGTTTATTGTTTGTGCTTATTTTGATGTTATCACGTGCGAATTTATTGATTTTGGGATGAAGATTACTCACACCAGCTTTATTGTTGACCCAAGTGAGCTTTTGCTTCTTGGGTACATTTTTTTGGGAATGTAGTTGATTAGCCTTTCAGGTTTAGAGACTTTTGAGCAGTGTTACTAGAGTTTTGCTAGTGGGGCTAGCAACGTCAGTCTTTCCTGGTTAGAGTTTTTCTTTGTTCAGTAATAAAATCATGTTTAAGTTGTTGTTGCTGCTAAATGTTTTTATTGTTATTGAATTTCATGTCCTGAGTTTTGGGGAAACGGATAATCCTACGTGGATTTTGGGATTTTCATTTGCCTCAAAAATCGGGGCGTGACAACTTAGCAAACCGATGTGATGACCTGCTAACTAGGGGGAGCAACTGATGATACATAAAAATGGTCACACCTCTAAGCCACACACGTGTCATGATGATCTTGAGGAAATACGGGCCTCAACATCAGCCCAACACTGAATAGGCCCAAGCGGTTCTAAGCCCGCTCAATTCAGTCCGTCAGGCGGACCCAAACTCTCACTGCATGCTAGGCCTACATGTCTCACAACTATCCTCAATACCCATAAGTCCTACTAAGGCAAGTATCTCGAGGATCAACTTCGAACGAGCAACTACAGCTGCTCTCTGCTTCCAACTAGGAAGCAAATGCCAGAGTGCATTCCACACAGGGAATATTCCTTTAACGGATCACTCTCAGATTGGGAACTATCTCCCGCGTTTCTAAGAGCACAAGGCTAACAGGGAACTTTCCTCCTACAACACGACTCCTAATTAGAGAAGGATTTTCAAGAAGATCTCCTTCCTAAACTACACCTACGATGGTCTGGTAGAACCAAGACCCCTTGCATTATAAATAAGAAATAAGGTTGGTAAGCTTAGGCACGCTACAAATTCTTGTTACAACATTACACTTTCCTCAGATCCCTATCTGACTTTAGCATCGGAGTGTCATCGGTCACCACAACAGTGGTTTGTGGCTCACGTGTGTTACTTGTGCAGGTTAGCAGGAATCAGGTCTAAGCAGGGAGCGAAAAACGACTGCATCAATACTCATATACAAAAATTGTTATTTTCTCATAAAACTAAAACAAAATCAGCTTAAGGGGGTGGTATTCAATTACGAATTTTAATGGATTGTGAAGGATTTTAAAATCCATTAAAATCAAGGGGTATTCAATTAAGGATTTAAAATAATACATGTAAATCTAGGGGTATTCAAATACCGATTTTAAAGGATAATTTTAAAATCCATCAAAATCAGGGGGTATTCAATTCATGTTTTTCAAAAGTCCACCAAAATTAGGGGTATTCAATAAGTAGTGGATTTTAATGGATTTTTTAAAATTGTGGATTTTGAAGGATTCGTGAGTGAAAAATATATATATAACAAGAGTTATTCCAAATCCAACCTTCCCCCATCATATTTCAAGGGATTTGTATTGGCTATTGTAAATAACACCACAATTTCCGCTGAATGATGCCACCATTCTATTTTTTTGTGATCTGCTGAAGGACACCACCACCTTCCATTCTCTTATCTCTTCACAGGAGCAACATCACCTCACCCCACAACTTTCGGCCACACCACCATGCCCTACCACCATTGGCTGCACCACCACCCACACTTCCTCTTCTTTTTTGTTCTTGTTTTTCTTTTTTGTTATTCTTCTTCTTCTTTTTTTCATTCATTTCCTCTTATTTTCTCTTATTCTTGTCCTTTATTCATCTTTGTTTTTTGTTTTTCTCTTTTTTGTTCCTACTGATTTCTTCTTCTTTTACTACTTTTCTCTTTGTTTTTTTCTTTTCTTCTTGTTCTATTTTTTTCTCCTCTCTTCTTCTTTTCCCATTTTTTTCTTCTTTGCTTTTGCGGAAGTTCCTGCGAGTGGAGGCTCCCCACTTGCCAGAACCTTTGCAAGGGCAAAAAAAAATAGAAAAAAAAGTGCAGGAGGAAGAGAAGAAAAAGAAAAAAAAGAAAATAATAGAGAAGAAGAAGAGGCGAGGGGGAGGGAGTTGAGAATAAGAAGATGAAAATGGGTGGAGGTGGGATGAGAGGTGGCAGTGGTGATTGACGGAGAAAAAGAAGAAGAAGAGGAAGAAGGGGAGGAGGAGGAGAGGCGGCGGTAGCGTGGTGGTGGTGATTGAAGAAGAAAAAGAAGGTAGGAGAGGTGGCGGTGGCGGAAATAACAATTTGAGGTAAAATAGTTATTTGTATTACTTTTGGACCATCTTCAATGTATTTGATTTTTTTTTTTAATTTGAAGTGAAATTCTCGTAACATACAAACAATTGTTTAATTGATGTTTTGATAGATGTTTTATGATTTGTGTTAGCATGGATAATAATGTAGGTGATGTTCTTTCATTGTTTCCTATGACTAATAACACATTTATAAAAATTCATTGAATTTATAAGAATCCATAGAAATCCATAACAAACATTTATAAAATTTAGAAAATCCAATCATTTAAAATCCATCAAAATCCAGTGAATTTTGTAAAATCATTTGAAACATTTTAAAATTCACGAGATTTAAAATTCTTTGTAGTCCATTCAAATACCAAATTGAATACCCCACTTTAAATAGGTAAGATTACATTTAATAAAAGAAAGTAAAGTTCAATAGGTAAGATTATATTTAGTGATTATTTTCCCTAAAAATTTCCTTTACTAGAATACATGAGGTATACTAAATATGTTCAAGACAAATCAAATCAAATAAATTAGAAATTTATGATTAATTGATTATATTCTTAGTGATTTTGTTTCCTCCAAGATTTTACCAAAAACACATAAAAATGCATTACAAGTAATAAACTGATTTTTTTTTCTAGGATCAACTGAGTCCTATTAGAATAAGTATTTTGTCGGTGGTAATGCCACATTTAATTTGTTAAAAAAAAATTATTGGTAATAAATGATGATTGTCGAAATAAATGAGTGCATTTCTTTTAGTAATGTTTAATTTACATGGTATGGACATATGTATGCATACCTCGGTAACTTGGGCTTGTATGGTACCTACTTAACTTGAAACCCTAACTCAAACGAAATAATAAAAAAATATTTTTGTAATTCAATATGCATCCTCAATTTACAATAAAAGCTAAGGAGGTCCCCCTGGATCAGTAAAACCATTTTTATCCCTAAACTGTTAATGCCCCAAACACACTAACAAATTGAGAATGGTATAAAAGTCCCCCAATATTTTTTCCTTCTTAATTATTTATTCTTCCATCTAGAAGTTTTCCTTCATATTTCAACAATTGAAAATGATATTGAATAGGCAAATATACTAACAAATTGAGCGTTTGAAAATAAGTGGGGATCAATCAAAATAAATTTTTTAGTGATTTGAATTGAAGAAAGGAGAGAAGACCAGGAGAAGGAAGACATAGAGTTGATGTCGCTACCCTTAGGGGTGGGCACGGGATGAGAGCCTGAACCCATCCAATTCCTTCAGGATTGGGACGAGATCGGGACGGGATAGACCTCATCTTGACGTCATTCCACTCTAAACGGGTTCGGGACAAAATTGGTAGGTAATATAAAAATTTGTTGCAGCTCAACGTTAAAACAACAAAGACCCTGGATACATATTTATGTTATCCATTGTTATCGATGAATACCATTTGTGTCCGTATACATTTGTGTTTTTATGTTTGCTTCTATTTTTACAAGGATCAATTCTTCTGTTAAAATTTCTAGGTGTGTAGATCCCAAGTTCTTTTTTTTTTTTGCTTTAGAGTTATGTTGCTTCAAATTTCCATTGACACTATTCGATTCACATAAACCATGATGAAGTAATCCATTTATGCATTTAGCTCATTCACTGCCTCTAGTAAAACTCTCATGTGACACAGGCGCAATACTAATACAACACAGTATTTTACTACTATCTCAGACCAAATATCTTCCAACCATGACCTTGTTAAATGCAACGAGCTCATTAGCTCCTTCTATAAGCCATTAAACAGTGGTCTGAACCTGGACAATAATATCCTTCAATGATAGATCTAGGCTTTTTGTATCAGATAGCTCGGAGCAATATTGTTTTTTCTAGATCATCATACTGCTAATCCTTCTGAAAATTGGAGATTGCGAGTTTTGAACTTCATCGAATAACATTTTCCTTTCATCCTTTAATGATGCTTCCATTTCCTTTAGCCTTTGTATTTTCAATTTTGCCCTTTCATTTGCTACCATTTTTGCATCAGTGAGCTCAAGCTCAAGCTCAAGCACCTGTCCCAACCAAAGAAATGTCAACTCGAAAAATACAGATGTAAATTTTCTATAGCGCAAAGTATGAATCTTGATTTCATCAACAAACATATATGTGATGCATGTTTCACTTGGGTGCCATTTCATCAATAAAATTATTAATAATAAATATTAAAAAAATCAGTTCAAGATGTGGTAGGATTGATCAATCTCAATAAAACTTGAAAAAATTGGAACATGATCGAGATCTCGGGATACAGTGACGGAGCCAGGATTTTTGTTGAGGGGGGGGGGCGAAGTGATGTCATAATTAATTAAATATGATAAATATAATATAAAAATTAGTTACTTTAACATAAATATATATATATTTTTTAATTTATTGCTAAAATTAGTTATACTTTAACAAAAATTAGTTACACATATTGCTAATTAATCTTACTCAAAATCAAATTAAGTTAATCTATTAATTTTTTATTTATGTAATGCATGCTATCTAATTCGATGAAAAGAAATAACAGCTTACATTTGTTTCAAGTTCAAAGAAGTCAGGGAAGATGTAATCATGTAATGCAAAGTGAAGAAGTGCCTCACCTAGCTATGAAGGGTGACCAAAAAGCAAAATTGGTTTGATGCACTAATCGTGGAGCAGACAAATAGTATGTTGCTCTCCATAGGGTTGCATGTTTCACTAAGAAATTATAACTCCTAGGCAATTGGTTAAATGGCCAAGGGGTGTGTTCTGACCACAAATCTGTAACAAAAACCTGTGCCACACACTCTTATCATAGAGAACATGATAATAAAACAGTTAACAACAAACAATCATACTGAAATCCAACTGCGAGATATCAAACTGACCTGATACTCTTCTCCGAATTCTTCATGAAAAGCAACCTTAATTGCTTCAGCAGAAGCTCTATGGCCACCACCAGTATCACTCATCAAAATCAGAACTTTCTTGGGCTTCCCCACTCCAACCCCATTTAAATTGAACCCTTGACCTTCCAACATTCCACCACCATTCTCTCTCAGCCCACTCTCTCTAGTAGATAACCCAATTGACCCAAACCCAAGTGGGATCCTATATTCCTATCACAATGTAATTGAACAGCCCTATTGAAGTCATTCAATATCCTCTGAATCCTTGCAGAACTTTTACTCAACACCAATGAAGCAAACACCTTGGGCTTCCCTTTCTCACCACCAAAACCCCCAAATCCTTCAAAATTCACAGTATTTGACAAATTTGAAGAATACCCATTTGAATTCAAGAACTTACTAGCACGTCCTTTTGTGCTGAAAGCAAAATGATCCCACTTGGGCAAAACATCAAACAGGTTGAAGGCCTCTTGAGTTACACCTGAAGTACTCATGGTTTTTCACTTGAGCACCCAAGAAATCACTCAGAAATCATTTTCATGATAAAAGGAACTCTAGGTATTCATCTAAAGTGCAAGAAAAACAAGATCTCAAAGAAAACAAGACAGGTTGGTTTATAATGTAACCTATCGAGGCCATGTCATCGTATCGTCAATCGTGTGTGGTTTAAGGTTGATTTATCATTCTTGATTTGGTGATGACAAAGACTAATGAAGGGGAAATGGACAATACCATTGTTGGAGCTTTGACCAACAACAGAACACGAAGATGAAGAAGGACTTTGAGCAACAGCAAAACACGAAGATGAAGGAGCTTTGAGCCTGCAAGGAGTCTGTAGCTATTCCAGAAAAAAAAAAAAAAAAAAAAAAAAAAAAAAATCTCAAAAGTCAGTGGGGGCAAGTGCCCCCACGTGGCTCTGTGCCTGTCGGGATAGGATACTCACCCCTAGCTACTCTAAACAAATCGCAAACTCTCTTAAAATAAATTGCATTTTTTGTTTTCTTGGTAGTACATAATGGTCAAAGGATGATATTGGGGACAGTGTTGTTTCCAATGGAAAACTAAAAATCATCAACAATATTAAGTGCGTAGAATAATAAAGACATTCCCTATGGATGCTCTAACAAAGGAGTAGGGTAAATGGACATCGCAAAAGTGATGGGTGCAAAGTTGAAACTTGCAAGTAGTATCTTTCCCCGTGATGGGTGTCCATTGGTCCTCTTCTCTTGTACTTTACATTAATTAGGTTTTGGAACTCTCCACTCTCTTCTGTTCTTCCATCTAATCCGATGGAGTGAACATTTGAAACCAAAGGGCTTCTCTTCTCTTTGGTTACAATGTCATCTTCTCCAACAATTTGGGTTTCTCTTCTTTGCTTGTTATCTGTTTCTAGCAATGCCCTTTCAAACCCCATTGTGAGAAGATTACTAGAAGAAGAACACAGGGCAAGCAGAAGGAGAAGAGTGGCAGAGGTTGAAGTCGATTCCAGCTCCTTCAACACATTGAAAACCATCAGAGATTCTAAACAAATCGATGCAAACTCAACACTTGTGAGCTCAGACGGGGTTTTCAAGCTGGGGTTTTTCACTCCAAATGGAGGATCCAATTGGTACCTCGGCATATGGTACGCTTCAATACCACTCAGAACCTACGTTTGGGTGGCGAATCGAGAGACCCCATTGAAGAAAACTCAGATTTCTTCAGCAAAATTGGCTCTAACAGTGGGCCGTTTAGTGCTGACGGATTCTGTTAACTTTAACGTCTGGATGACGGACAACATGGAGAAGGCAACACGAGCTAGGCTTCTCAAGACTGGAAATTTAGTTCTTCTATCTCCCCAAGGTAACATTGTTTGGCAAAGTTTCGATTTTCCTACTGACACTTGGCTTCCTGGAATGAACATTACTAGGCTTCAGAGAATCACTTGTTGGACAACCAATTCTGACCCCTCACCAGGGCTTTATGATCTAAGATTACAAGAACCAGACTATGGGGAGTTCAATCTTGTGTTCAACAATAGTGAGACTTATTGGTCTACTGGTAAGTGGGATGAAAATTCTTTCACAAATGTTCCTGAAATGATGGTACCTTACATTTATAGATTCTTCTTTGAACATCCATTTACTCCTTCTGCTTCATTTATGTACATTGAAGTTGATAGAGAAAATAATCCCATGATGCCCCTTACGCGGTTTGCGCTTGATCCCCATGGGCAGCTTAGGCAGTTCACATGGTCAGCTCAGAGTGGGCAGTGGAACATGTTTTGGTCTCAGCCCACGGACCAGTGTCGCGTTTATGGTTTATGTGGGGATTTCGGGTTTTGTACTGGTGGTACAATGAGGCCTTGTGAGTGTCTCGATGGGTTTAGTCCTGTTGATTACTCTGCGTGGGAATTGGGTGACTTTACGGGTGGTTGTTATAGGGTTAGTGAGAGTGTTTGTGAGGAGAGTGATAAGTTTGAAGAGATTGGGACTGTTAGTTTTGATGTGGATCGTATCTCGGAGGCATCGTTTTATGGTAGTCAAAGTTTGTGTGAGGAGTCTTGTTTGAAGAACTGTTCTTGCTTTGGTTTAAATTATGATGAGAGATCTGGGTTTTGTAAGAATTTGTTTGGTTCTTTGTCGAATCTCCGGAATTTTACTTCTGATAGCACAGAAGAAGGTATTTTATATATTAGGACTGCCACTGCAGGAGAGGGATCAAAGAAGAAGAAGAGGAAATGGAGAGTTGAATTTGATATCATTGTTGGTCTTTGTGGTTTGGTTTTGTTATTGGGGTTCATGGTGATTTTGTTGTTGATTTTATGGAAGAGGAGGAAATGGAAGAAAGAAGAAACTTCATTTCCAGTTACAAATTTGAAGGTTTTCTCATACAAGTCTCTCTCTGCAGCAACTCATGGTTTCTTGGAGAAGCTTGGTCATGGCAGTTTTGGGGCCGTTTTTCACGGTGTACTATCTGATTCTACACAGGTTGCTGTAAAAAGACTTGAACGTCCAAGTGGGAGTGGGGGAGAGAAAGAATTCAGGGCAGAGGTGTGCACCATTGGAAATGTTCAACATGTTAATTTAGCGCGCCTGAGGGGCTTCTGCTGCGAGAATTCTCATCGACTGTTGGTTTATGATTACATGGAAAAAGGACCACTGAATAACTACTTAGGGAAAGATGGTGGCAGTTTGAACTGGGACATGAGATTCCGGGTCGCCCTAGGGACAGCTAGGGGTATTGCTTACTTGCATGAGGAATGTAGAGATTGTATAATGCATTGTGATATCAAGCCAGAAAACATACTCCTTGACAATGAGTTCACAGCAAAGGTGTCAGATTTTGGTATGGCCAAACTCATTGGTAGGGAGTTCAGCCGGGTTCTCACTACTATGAGGGGAACTTTGGGGTATGTCGCTCCAGAGTGGCTATCTGGGGTTGCAATTACCCCCAAAGCTGACGTTTATAGCTACGGGATGACACTGTTGGAGATCATAGGTGGAAGGCGTAATGTGGAGACCAGAGCATCAGAAGGCAAGAATGGTGAAGACAAATGGTTTTTCCCACCGTGGGCAGCACAGCAAATAATTGAAGGAAATATAGAACTAGTAGTAGATAACCGACTTGCAGGTGATTATGATCCTGTTGAAGCGAAGCGGGTTGGACTAGTGGCAGTATGGTGCATTCAGGATGAGGAGAGCGCTAGACCAACAATGGGCACAGTGGTGAAGATGCTGGAGGGGACTGTGGAAGTAACATTGCCTCCTCCACCCCTGTTGCTACAGGCACTAGTTTCTGGTGACTCGTTTCATGGAGCTGGGTCTGTTAACAGCAACAAGCAGGACCATTCTAGTGGTGGTACATGTTCTGATGATAGCAACAAAGTCTCTTGTGTTTCAGCTGAATCTCCAGCAACATGACTGTAGTTAATAGAAAATTCAACATTCTATTGCAGTTATGTATCTGAAGGTGAGGAAAACCATGAGAGGGAGCTTCACACCTATGTCAAACAATGTCTCTCCAGCAAAGGAAAAGGTCTCCCTCAGCTTGGGAGCGTACAACTCGTTCTTCCAAATGCGATGCAAATTATGGTTTTCATCATGAGGGATTTCTTGGCTATTTTGGTGATTTCACGGTGTTAGCTCTTGAACTTTCCAGTTCATCCTCTACCACGAGTTACTAATGAAAAAGGCAACCAACAAAAATTATTGGCTCTACAGGATTAATTTCATGCCTCATCTGATTCATGAAGGAAGATTTGGATTATGGCGGAGTTCTACATTGCTGCGATTTTTACCCCACTTTTCGCCAAAAGAACCAATTCTTTTTCGTACTACCTACACTACCATTTGTAAACTTGGCTTGGGTAGGACTTTCTTCCTTACATTATTCTTGCCTCTCAAAAAATTTGATCGTCAAGTTTTCTCCCTATCTGCCTCTCAGATTGTATCTCATACTCTTCCCTGATCCCTCAGCGTCCACATGCTCTTGTAGTTACTCTCTAGGAATGGATCTTTTGTATGAAATTCAGATGCTGCACTGAGTTTCTTTCCTTGGTGTGCTGCAAATTCTTGCCTTTCCCCATGGAGTTTATTTATCCACGATGGTCACAGGAGATTGCCTAATTTGTATGAAATCTGAAAGGAATGTAATGCTGGATGTTTAGATCATGTATATATTGCAGTTGAGAAGCTTAATCTTTGATAGAGATTATTGCTTTTTATATCTACTATCACCTGGTCATGTTCTCTAACAGCTTTGAATACATGTCTTCTTGCCTAAATAACATATACACATTTCTTGTGCATTGGCTAAACTGTCCCTGTTTGGGATGTTGCATTGTCTTGCCCCCATGGTACTTACCGGTTCTTTTCTTTGTATTGGCACCACCTCTTGCCTAAGGTGGGTTGTCACCACTTCACTTCTCACAGTCACTCTGACTACACTTTTTTTTTTTTTTTTTTTAATCTAATTGAACTCCAAAAATTAGAAGTATACATAAATAGAAAAATTAAATGGAATACACCATCTAAGTATACTTTGTTTGTTTCTCAAAACTAAAGAAAGGCCATTTAAATAGGTTCAGCTATAAAGCATTTACAGAGAGACCGATACAGAGTTGCTTTGGTTGTAATAAGCTCATTTAGTGGAAAGTACTATTACGCGGAAGCTATTAACCTATAGAAAGAAAAGCTATAGTTCCATACCCAGCACAAAAATGGGTAGAGCTGATAAATCTTCTTACTTATAAACAAAATCCCTAAAAAAAAAACTATCAGACTCCTGTGACAGAATCAGTGCCTTAACATCTTTATTCAACATCACCGCCCCAAGCTCGCACACGTTCTGTTGCCTGTGCAGCCTGCAAATTAAAACCTTCAGTAACAATTACTAAAAAAACGTATGTAAATGCAGTCTTATGCTGTGAGATCTCAAAGCTCATCAATCTGTCATATGCGTCATTAAGCACTCTGAGTGGCATGGACAAATTACGTTGCAAGAAGCATTAGAGACTTAGTACGGTTTGAAAGGAAAAGACTTTACAATTTACACTTGCTGTATTACTCGCATTCCATTAATAGTTTTCGACATGGTCATCATTCCTTTTAGGTTCAACCTTATCTTGGTGATTACCTATCAGATCTGCTTGGCCTAGTAAAACTTTTTCTTAAAACTGTTTAATTGGTGTGGATGCCACATATTGGCTATCACATGTCAGTTCTTCAATATCATATTCTATTACATTGGCCATCAGTTAGAAACTCCATAAGTAAGGCTTTATTGTCTCTCTGTTAATTGATCATTTGGTCGTTATTTTGAGAATTTATCAACGAAGAACTATGGTTTACCGTTAGTCTCTTCAATTTGTGATTGATTGTTACCAGTTGATTTCACATGCAAATTCTCCAAATAATTGTAAAAGTTTTTAGCTCTGGTGTAAATTGTGGCCCTGAATGTAACGAGATCTCTTCTTAAAAGAAAGAAAAGAAGATGATCTTCTACTGCTCATGCAAGTGAACCAACTAAACCAAAAAAAAAATAATAATAATTACGACTCCAACTATTGAATTGTAGGATTTTGAAAGAGATGGAGAGAACTTCACAATGCAAAGCCACTAACATCTAATCCTTGAGATGTTCAAGTGCTACTATTGGAGTGGTGTACAAGGCTGGAAACTCTGTCAGGATTTGGATTGCTAGGTGGCGTGCTTGAGGAGTGTGAGAAGGTGATCAGGTGTTGCTTTTCTTACTTCATAAGGAATTTTGTAATGAGATTGTGTATGCTCTTTCTCATTTTCTCTGCATGCTGTTAATTTGCTTGACGCATGTTTCTATTTGCTTTACATGACTTGGATGTAAACCAAATCTCACAAAGCAATAAGCAATAATTTTTCATGCGCTCAAGGCAAAAAAAAAAAAGTCTACATAAAAGATAAGTAATTATCTGATGTCATTTCAATTTAGTTTGGGGACGCTAAAAATCTACTCCTATGTTCTACACAAATAACATTTTTCTGATTTCAATGGTTAATGGCTGATTGGTCTTCTTTCTTTAAAGAAGGTTAGTAATGGAACAATGAGAAAAGGTTGCCTGCATTCATCTAAAAAGATGATTCTTTTTTTTCGTCAAGCGAGAATGAAACTAATGACAATAATTTTAGATGATTTTTTCGTCTGAGCGAGAATCAAACTAATGTACCACAAACTGGGCAACTATAGGTTCAAACAATATTCGGTGGTTAAGAGACAAAGGATCGATTTAGAAATGAACACGTGCTTTAAATGTGCTTGCCAGAATGCATGATGTTTTATGTCCCAATATTGTTTTGAGTTTTAATATTCAAGTCTTCATTCATTTCGATTTATTTTGCCTTGAACTAATGAAGTTACATGCGTGTGTTTTTCTTCTCTCTTCAATTTTTTTATTTTTTTTTTGCACTTTGAATTGGGAAGTAGGTTTTGTTATAATCCTTTAGAGTAGTTAAAGGGCAACCTGTTCTCTAGTCATAATTTACTGCACAATATCTAGATGTATTTCTCTTACCTCCTTGTTCCAGTTGGTTCTCCAAATGATTATCAAGAGAACCACTGTCTGTACAAATGTTCCACAAAGCATGCCAACCCAAATTCCCTGAAATCACAATTTCAATTTAGTATTAAAAACAGTATAAAAGCAAAACAATGGATATTGCAATTTGTTGTTGAAGAAAGATTTTTTATTTAGGGACTTATATTTGTATGCAACAGGGTCAGAGTATAAGTCGAATGCATGTTCAAGCCCTAAGCCCTGTCAAGATAGTAGGTCTAGGTCTGGGGTTTACCTCCACCCCCCAGTGCAGTGTGTAGCCTAGAAGGAACCCAAGAGGGAGCCCAAATGCGTAATAACAAACCAGGTTAATGTAAGCTACTAATGCTTGCCATCCACCTCCAACAGCAACACCTACAACAAGAAATCTATATTCTTAAAATATAAACATCAATATGTGATTCTTCTAGAACGACTGCAGTGATGAAGAAGCCTAGATAACAAATAGTGCACTGCAACACGAACCTTTTTGAATAACAGTTGGCAACATTTCACTAGTTGGCTTTAAAAGTAACATCAAAGAATCCCAGGGAAGGTGGCCTACCTGATATAACAGGTTGAACGCTGTTAAGTACCATTGTCACACCAAGAAGGGGTGCTAATTTTGCAACAGCTCGCTGAAGAGCCTTGCTGTTTGTGAAAATGGCAGAAAAATCATCTTTCGTGAAAATGATGAGCAACATGAAGAAGATCCCAATGAAGAAGGACTCAAGGATTACAACAAAGACGGAATACTTGGCAGCTCTAGGATGTCCTGATCCAAGTTCATTTGATACTCGTACACTGAATGATTGAAAAACTGATCGCAATGAGTGATGATGAGCAACAACAAATAGATGAAGAGAAATGTTTCCGACATATCCAACTGTAGTAACTTCATTATCCTTTGTAAAGTTTCATTATCCTTGGTAAAGTTTTTAAAACTGGCACCACTTCCCCATCAGTTTACAACCATTGCTTTGCATCAACATAAACACACATTTTCAAGACATGAAAAAACTAGTTTTTCTCTAAAGAAAAATGCTACCTAGGAGATGGTCAAAAGTCTAACCTCCATAACCCTTGCAAAGAACATTTTAGGGGAAATTGTGATGGTTGTATTGTTGAAAATCCACAACTTACTTTTAAGAATGCAAACTAGATTCGAGCTTAATTTTTTATTTTTACCTTATGGCAGCATTTATTCCTATGAACAACATTGCCTCCCAACCGTTGATATTCATGCTGAAACAAATTGAGAAAACAGAGCAGTAAACATCCATCACAATCTTAAGTGTCAAGCTGTCAACTAAATATTTCTTATTTAGACCCGACCGATCGATAAATAAATAAATGAAATTGTCAATTAGGAGACAAGGAAAAGCTTGAAAAGATGAAAGATCGATCAGCTTACCAGATGGAAAGGGATCCAACCGCAATTACTGCATTTTTAAGATGGCCAGTGAGAACAATTATAATCATCATATACCATACTTCGAGGCAAAGCATTACCGCAGAGGCCACAGATAGCCTAACGAAGGGCCAAATCTCATGGAAGGCCAACCAGGAGAGTCCATGCCAGCCATCCTTACAATAACGGACAACATAATGTACCTGAGCCAAAGCTACAACCCAAGCTGAAATGTCGTAAGCTGCTGCAGCACCAGAAGTACCCCATCCAAACACACTGATGAAGAGCCAAAGCAAGATTATGTGAAATATGAGGGCTATAGCCCCAATCCATGCAAGTGCCCCAACTTTGCTTTGGGCCTGTAGGAACTTTTGTGTCGGAAAGTTGATGGCAAGAGAAAACATCTGAGGAATGATTTGGATTGTGAATTGCCCAGCTAGATTGGCAATTTCATCTTCTTGCCCAAGCATCTTTAGGACTGGGGTGGCAAAGATATAAATTGGGGAGAGGACAACGCAAGTGACTGTCAGTATTATCCATGACCGTTGCATGTAAACACCAAGCATGAAGATCTGCCCAGCACCAAAGGCCTGTCCGCATAAGGTCTCTAGTGCACTTCCCATACCCATCTACATTTTAAGAAAACCTCTATATTTAAGAAGGAAAGAAATAGACATAAAAATCAGTCAAGACCGTAACACAAAACTTCAAGAGAACAGTATTGGTGTTGCAATTATTGCATGAAATCCAAATCATAATAGGTGATGTGCCTAAAATATACAGATTTTATAGGTTCCATATCAAACATCCTATACCAACTTAACAGGTATTATCAGAGTCTATTAACAGCCCTACTTGAATTCGTCGAAAACCAAATTTTAGCTTTAATTTGAGGGATTTGAAGGACTAGCCAATTAATAAGAATGGGATATAATTCAATTAACAGTTTTAATCATTCATTTTGTGACTAAAATGTGAACAAAAACCAAACCATCCACCATTTCTTCACTTCTTCATGGCCTTACTACAAACAAGGCACAACTGACACTTTTATCCCATAATCTTATCTGACCCGGGTCACAGGCGCCAAATTCAATTGAGCCAGCCTCGGAACCCGGAAACAATTTGAACAAGATCACAATTCTATCTATCTCGAGAAAATAAAATAACCATACATGTGAGATCCACACAAATCCCGAGGCAAAACACAAATTCAGAAAACACTACTTGTCAGCTGGTCCATCCACCATGTTCATGAAGAAAGAAGAAGAAGAAGAAGAACAAATTAAAAGAACCAAATCCAAGCCAAAATGGCAAATCTAAATCACAAATTTCAACAAAACAAAGAATGCGAAAAAACTTACGAGAAAGCCGAAAGCGAAGCTATTGATAACGGAGAGAGCAATGGCGACACCTGAGAGCTGAATATCACCAATGTGACCAACAAAAATCTGTGTAACCGAATTAATACCATAAATACAAAGTATATTAAATGCAATGGGACCAGCAATCAACCATAGCTTCACGGTCTCGACCCACACAAGATCTTTCACATCTCTTAAATTTGTGATTGGTGCATAGTCTGCATGGTCCAACACCCTGCTGGGTGCATGGTGTAGTTCACCAGATTCAATAGATGATGAATCAACACCACCACTGTTTACTATGAGTGATGCCTCCATCTCCGACGCCGTTGCTGGCGACGAAGACGAAGAAGAAGAAGGTGATGAAGAATATGAAGAGTCTCTCCTCCTATCTTCTTCTGTTCCTCCTCCTTCCTTATCTCTTCTTAGCTTCCGCAGTTGGAGATTTTCACTATGTTTCGCAATTTTTGCGTCTTTTTATCACACCAAATAAGAAATAAAAATTCATTAAACAATTAACATAACAGAACCATCAAACAATAAATGATTAATTGGTCAAATTTTGAAAAAATAAAAATGTTTGTTAAGAGGAGTTTAGGATTATTTATATGTTTTACTATGGCTCCTGAGATTTACAAGGCAAATTAGTGGGCTGAATTGCCACATGTAATGAGAGATTAGGAGTTTGATTAAGTGGACCAACAGATTTCAAGCAGTACGTACCTCTGTTATTCATGGTGTGTGTTTGTTTTTGTAGTCACTATTCTTTTCGATCCTAAGTCCAATATAATAAACTCCGAGTTGGAAAAAATAAGGTTCGCATGGAAGCTAATGGCTGGAACTGAATAGTAAATTTGAAGTTATATTACATTAAATTGCGGGAGTGGGTTGAATGAAATAAAATGGGTTAGGTGAAGAAGCTAGTGAGCTAATGTGATCTAACAAAATCTAATTCATCCACTAATTTCAATTTTTATTTCTGATAGTTTTGCCGCGAATGTGGCTATTTTTAACATGTGGGGCTTGGAGTTGCAATTGTTCAAAAACATAGGTCCATATCATTATATAATAAATGTAATGGGCTACCTAGCTAAAGTTCCACAGTGTCACATTCATTAGATTATATTCCCTCGACAAATTAAGTAGTATTTCATAGTTGGTTTTTAAACTTTAAAGCGTCAACCTTGATATATCGTGCTAACCATATCAACATTTCATTCAATCACTGGTAAGGAAAGAGTTTTTTCATAACCAATAGTTCTCTGCTAAAACTTGAAAGGTAAAGAAGGAAGAGTGTAGATTACATAATTATGGGCTTGTTCTTATTGATTGTTGAAAGCAAAATGAAATCGGGTGCTTCATTTATCTTGCCAAACCATAATTGACGGCTATTAATTTTGTTACATTGATGAAATGAATCAGTTTCTTCCTTATGATATTTCAAAATCTCTGAATTATTGTGACAATGTATGAGAAGTGAATGTGACAATGGGTTATAATCAAGAACAATATTACTTCCATAAAAGCTATATTCTGGAGACTTCTTAAGATCATTCACTCTGGTTGTTGCAGAATTGGTAATAGGGGACTCAACGTGCCCCTCCAGCCTATACTCAAGGCTAGGCCCTCTTTCGCCTGATCCCAGATATTGCCACATTGAAATTTCCTTTTTATTCTTGAAAATGCCTAATAACCTCTTAAGCGATAGCAAACTAGGGTGAAAAGTATGTTTTATTATTTTTATATATCATAGAGAATTTACATAAAAAAAAAAAAAAAAAAAAAAAAAGACTTAAAAGGAGGAATGAACGGGTTTAACATACAGGATAGAACGAAGCGCCTCATTGCATAAGCTTCTCTGGTTGATTTAAGGAATATAGAAATGACCTTCTTCTTCCTCCTTATATTTTCAAGTTTTGATGGGATTTTCCGAACATGGAGAAAAGGGAACTTTTCTTGTAATGCAGGTTGGATTTAACCAAGCTAAAGGATTTTTTTAATTATTATATGTAACTTATCAGCATATTTAAGTTCATTAATTGTTTGGCAATTCAATTAGACAGTTTTTAATTAAATGTCTCAAGTGTCCCAAAAAAAGAAAACAACTTTAGCAAGCTCAAGTAATTTAATACATAAGATGATCAATTTGAAACACTTATAATTCAAAGAAGACGAACAAGTTCAATTATTAATTTAATTCTAACACTGTTTAACCTTCCTTGAGTTTAACCATGTGAGCTCAATTCATGTGAGGCTAAATGTGATGTTAGTCCCTTGTACTAATACGGTAAATAATTTTAGTAATTTTTTAAATTTTAATTTGAGCTTGGTCCCTCCCGTTAGTTGACCAACCAGTAAACTATTATCTTCTGCGCGTGCTTCTCACGTGATGTTAAAAAGAACTTAACTAACCTCATTTGAGGGAGTGGATAAAAGGGTAATCTAATATAGACAGTCTATCAAACGAGGGTAACATATGTCTTTTTTTAACATCACGTGGGAAATACTTGCACAAGATAGCGGTTGAATGGATGGTCAAATGATGGTGAGGGACCAAACTCGAAGTAAATTTATAAAAGGGACTAATTTCACCCTATTAATACAAGGGATCAACATTAAATTTCCCCTTAATATAATGGTTTGAGACTACAATGTAATTACCATAAGTACTAAACTTACGACTTTTAACGCCTCCTCATAGCATGCCCTTGAGTTTAACCATCAGAACTAGGGGTGGACACCGGGCGGGATTGATCTTATACCATCTTGTTGCTTTATCTTCGGACATGATATACCTCTTTCCGACCTTGTCCCATCCCAAACGGGTTTGGTACGGGATGGAACAGGATGAGCATGACATAGAAAAAAGTGCAATCATGTCAGGTTCACATTATTGCCTAATGTCAATCACTTCATTTGTAATGATCATTGAGATGTATTATTTGTTTCGTGGGTTTTGGTTTTTTAGCATTTCATATAATTATGAATGTCTGTGTATAAAGAGTGTTCGTATATAAGTTATAAACAAAACCCGTTTATCAAACTTCCATACATAGAATGCTAAGAATTTGGATGATTTCTCTGGACCCAATCATCGATAGCTAATGAGAGAAAATTTTGGAACAAACTTTTAGGCTGAAATACATATCAAGTGACATGGTCCATTTAGAACCAAAATTTGGCCCAATAGACCAACAATAACCAAGATCTAGTTAAGTGATTATGGAGTGAGCCTATTGACCCATGAAATAGTCCACTAAATCATGGATGCACAAACTAATATACCATTCAACAAAAACAAAACCAGGTTTACTGAATGCACAATTTTTCATAGGCGAAATAATAATTGATTAATTAACAATAAATATGTTCGAGACAGAATGGGATGAAATGGGCGGGATTGAAAATCTCTATCCTGATCTCGTCCCACTCTAGATTCGGGAGGGGATTAGAATGGGTTTGATCAATCCCAAAAAACAAGAAAACTTTGAGACGAGATCAGTATCACAGGATGGGATGCCCATCCCTAATCAAAACTTGATTGTTAAAATTTAAATATCAGTTGATAAGTAAATCATGTAATCTTATGAGAGTCGTAGGAAGCCATTTGTCGACATAGGAGACCCGATAAACCGCGGTGGCCAACACTTTGGCATTTGCGCGTAGTACCAAATGACCAATCCCGTTTCTCATATTTTCTTCTTCACCAACTCCTCCAATCAGTTTCTCTTACAAAATGATTCTTTACTGAAACCAAACCCCTAAAGACACCTGGATTCCATCCATCCATCATGGAGAAACTGAAAACCCCATTATTATTAGGGTCATTTGCATTTCCTCTCTATAATAAATAGCTAATTCAGGGTTACCTCCAAAATAAATTGGTATTGCACTTTGCCCCTAAGATTAGCAGTCAATGTGCCTTGACTGTCAAACGCCTCATGGACCATCATTCCGCCCATTTTGAATGATGAAAGTACCCCTCACGTGCATCTCACGCATGATGTGAAAACAATTGATCCCAACCGTCCGTTACCTAAACCACATATGTCAATGACCAAGGATTACATCTTGCTGATCGTACCCTTGTAGAGATGGAGAGTGGATGTCTTCAACATAGGGAAGAGGGAAAAGTGATTGGCTTGAGCAGAGGTATTCAAATTCAAAGCTTCCCATGAAATTCAAGCTCCTTATATGTTATTTCCCTGTAGATCAAAAGTATTTGAAGTAAGAAAGCTTGAGCAAATCCAAGTTTTGAAGTTAGGGTTTTGTTAGAGTTTCATTACATAAAGGTTACACAAATCTTTAGATCTGAGTTATTTCATCCATAGATTTCAGTTTAGAACACCATCATAGAGGTAAGTCAAGTCAGTTGTTTTTATTTCATCATTTTTGTGGACACTTGTATAGAGTTGCAAGTCATCTTCAACCTCTCTCATGTCTGTTCTGTTTCAGGGAGGCATTCTTAAATTCAAATTTATTATATGAGGTTAAGTTATTGCTAATATATATTATAAGAGGAAAAGTGTAATAAAAAAATTTTGTTTTCCTTGTAGATCTCATGTTTGCATTGTCATCCGCCGCATAATCAAACAAGTGAAGAAAAAGTTTGAAGTATGCCAGATTTGAAAGGAGTATGCAACATTTTGAAGTCCACCAAATAGGATGTTCTTGACAAGCCAAATTCATTGGATCTACATGTAAAGCACAATCTTAATTACTGCTCACTGTACATAAAATCAAATAATTGAATGAAATAATTGGTTGTTACTTTTTAAATGCATAACAACCTTCCAACAAAGTCTAACATAGCACAATGTAAATCAAATGCATAACATCATTGCAACAAAATCTGACATAGCACATTGCAATCAAATGTCATAACATCCTTGCAAAACCTGACATAGCACAATGGTCATTCAAATGCCATAACATCCTGGACATAGCACAATGGTCTCTCTATCTCTCTGGAGAGTCTTCATTCGTAGTCAACTTCAGCATCCCCTACCTTATTAAATCTTTATTGACAAAGAAATCCAAACCTTATACACGAATTGGGAAAATATAGGCTAAAATTTATATACAGTGATGATGTGCAGACTATGGACAAGCATAGAAAAGTTGATATAAGTCAATAAACTACTTAACATATCTAAAGAATTAGAATTTTCAAAATGAGAGGCTTTAAACTGGCTTGAGAATTCTATCCATGATTGAAATTGTACTTGGAGCTACAAAATTACGAGTAAATCCTTCCTAGAAAGGAAGTTGCAAAATTTACTCATAAATATTCCTACAAATGCAAGGGGATCTAATAAAGGACGTGAAGTTCCATGAGGTAGCAAGGGGTTAGGTGATTTTTATTCTTTGGTAGATTGGATAATTGTTTTTTATTCACAAGAAATGTAATAGTCTGAATAGTATCTAATCTACCTAGTACCTACTAGCAATCTAGCATATGCATGACACAAAGTAGGGTATCCCATATCCCCATTGCGCTCTTGTTGGTCCTAACTCAAGGTATACGATGACTCTTGAAACTGTTAATTTAGAGGTTGTTCTGGCAACATCTTATTTCATATCATTTAGAACAACCTTCAAAAAATAACTAAGTTTCACTGTTGGTAGTTCATTCGGAGATATCCGCTTTGGAATAGGATCAGTAGGAACTAAACGAGTTGGGTTCTAATCACCCAGGATGAACATCACTCAGGTGCATCTATGTCAGGTTTTGCAAGGATGTTATGTCATTTGATTTGCATTGTGCTATGTCAGGTTTTGCAAAGATTTTATGACATTTTATTACAATGCGATATGTCAAACTTTGTTGCAGGAATGTATATCCATTGAACTTGGCTTGTCAAGAACATCCTATTTAATTTTGAACTTCAACATGTTTCATACATTTTCAAAATCTTGCATACTTCAGACCTCCTCTTCACTTGTTTGATTGTGTGGACGACAATGCAAGCATGGGTTTTGCAAGGAAAACACAAAAAATATCACATTTCCCCCTATATTGGCCGTAACTTAACCCCATATAATAAATTTGAATTTAAGGTTGCCCCCTGAAATAGAATAGGCCTGCGAGAGGTTAAAGATGACCTGCAACTCTAAACAAATGTTCATAAAAATGATGAAATGAAAAAAATTGACTTGGCTTACCTCTATGTGGTGTTTTAAATTGAAATTTATGGATGAAAAAACTCAGGTATAAAGATTTGTGTGAAACCCTAACTTCAAAACTTGGGTTTGTTCAAGTTTTCCCACTTCAAATGCATTTGATCTACAGTGAAATAACATGGGTTAGGTGGGTTGAATGAAAACAACTGAAGTTACGTCGAATACTAAAGTTATATTAGATTAAATTGCAATTTTTGTGGAGTGGGTTGAATGAAATAAAATGGGTTAGGTGAAAGTGAGCTAATGTGATCTAACAAAATATATATCATCCATAATTTCAATTTTTTATTTCAGATTGTTTTGCCGCGGATGTGGCTATTTTTAACTTGTGGGAATTGGAGTTGCAATTGTTCAAAAGCATAGGTCCATATCAAGCTATAATATATGAAATGGGCTACCTAGCTAAAGTTCCATGGTGTCCCATTCGTTAGATTATATTCCATCAACAAATTAAGTAGTATTTCATAGTTGGTATTTAAACTTTAAAAGTGTCAACCTTGATATATTGTCCCAGCCATATCAACATTTCAATCACTGGTAAGGAAAGAGTTTTTCCATAACCAATAATCCTCTGCTAAAACTTGAAAGGTAAAGAAGGAAGAGTGTGTATGGGGTAAGAGAAACTATGTAGGAGATATGTTGGTGATGGCATTAATTCTCAAATGGAAACCTATATGATCAAAGATTGTAGATTACGGAATTATGGGCTTGTTCTTATTGATTGTTGAAAGCAAAATGAAATCGGGTGCTTCACTTATCTTGCCAAACCATAATTGACAGCTATTAATTTTGTTACATTGATGTTTTTGTTACATTGATGAATTGAAACAGTTTCTTTTGTATCATATATCAAAATCTTTGAACATTGTGGCACTGCATGAGAAGTGAATGTGACAATGGGCTATAATCAAGAACAAGATTACTTCAATAAATGCTAGATTATCGAGAATTATTAAGATCATCTACTCTAGTTGTTGTGGACTACGTAATAGGGGACTCAACATGCCCCTCCAGCCTAAACTCAAGGCTAGGCTCTCTTTCGCCTGATCCCAGATATTGCCACATTGAAATTTCCTTTTTATTCTTGAAAATGCCTAACAACCTCTTGAGCGATATCAAACTATGGTGAAAAAGTATGCATTTTATATATGTCAGAGAGAATTTGCACAAAAAAAATGACTTAAAAGGAGGAATGAACGGGTTTAACATACAGGATAGAACGAAGCGCCTCATTATATAAACTCCTTTAGTTGATTTAAGAGATATAGAAATGACCTTCTTCTTCTTCCTCTTTATATTTTCAAAATTTGATGGGATTTTTCGAACATGGAGAAAGGGGACATTTCTTGTAATGCAGTTTGGATTTGTAACCAAGCTATAGGGCATGTTTTTTTTTTATTATATGTAATTTATCGACATATTTAAGTTCATTAATTGTTTGACAATTCAATTAGACAATTTTTTTTATTAAATGTCTGACCCTTTACAGGGTTAATGTTGGAGGTCCTAAAGTTACACTCTTTAATGATACATTATGGAGAACTTGGGTTCCTGATGATGGGGTTTTGAAATTGAGTCTAAATTCTAGGGTGGTTCATTGCAGTGGTCGCATTAAGTATTAGAAAGGTGGGGTGGGTTGAGTTGAGTTGAAATTGATCTTGATAATATTTACAATAGTGCCGGAGTGTTGAATGCTAGTTCGAATGATATGACTTGGGGTTTTGATGTGAGTTCAGGTTATAGGTGTCTTGTTAGGATGCATTTTGGTGATATTGCGAGTTTGGCACTTTATCAAATGTATTTCATTGTTTATGTCAATGGGTATCTTGTTGTCGAAAAGTTAGATCTATCAGTACTTGCAAATGGAATGCTTGCTTCTCCTTACTATGCTGACTTCATTGTTGATGCTCATAATTTGGGAATTTTAAGCTTAAATATAGACCCTACAACAAGAAATAGCGGTGAATTGAAGTTTAAAGGTATACTAAATGGTTTGGAGATCATGAAGATGAACAACTCTATGGGTAGTCTGGATGGAGAAATGTCAGTTGATTCAGTTCTGAAGAGTTCGCCAACTGGAAATATGGGTGTTTTGCTGCTGCCTAATTGGTGTAATTAGTTTGGTGACAGCTAGAATGATGTGGATATCAAAGAAGAGGATTGTGGAAAAGAATTTTGTTAAGTGGTTGCGACTCCCTGTGGATCCTTCCGAAGGTGGTTTGAAGCAAAACAACCTGTCATTTACGAGTAAGTTGGTAAATTTTAAAGAGATTAATTAGTACAATGTTATGTAAATTGGGCATGTGTATGTACATTCTTCCACTAAATGGTTTTCCAAGTTGTCTGAATCTGCTTGAGGCTATCAAATAATTTTGTGTTCTTCTTTTGCGAGAAGTATTTCATATTTGTAATATTCCTGTAGGTGGAGGTAGAAGAATCATATTTACATTTCTTGAACTCTCTTGAAAATTAGGACTATTGCCAACCCAGGATAAATTGATGGAAAGTGAACCTGCTACAAGCTAAGACTCTTCTAGATGTATCCTACTCCACATTCGATGTTTTCATCTTAGATTTTGAAGGGTCCATTGTTGTTGAACTATGACTTGAATAAAGACTGCAATGGGGTATATGTGAAGCTGAAAACATTGTTTATGCACAACCACAATTGTTTCCGTTTCTAGCAGCTGATAGGATTTTTCTGCATGGGATCTGACAGTAGCCATTTCGACTAATATGTATGTTTACTTTACACTGGATATTGTAATAAATGAAACATTGCTAAACTAGTTTACATGGTTGTGTTGAAAATTAAACTTCACATTATTAAGGCAGTTTTCGACCAGAATTTGAAGGGGCTACAGTTATCCGAATTTAGCTTATAATATAAAAAATCCAATTGAGTTGTGAAGTCCTCTTCTATTCATTTCTTACTTGTGTGCTTTGTTTCAATCTTGTTCCAAAAAAGTGGCATCAAAGCTTGGTGCTAGGGAATGTCTTCTAAAGGAGTCACTCTTTCTTTCCAATACCCACAACTCACCAAACTCAATTATGAGAATTGGGAAATTTGGATGAAGGCTATTCTTGGTTCCCAAGGACTATGGGACATTGTTGAGAAAAGTTATGTAGAACCTCAAAATGAGGTGACTTTGAATCAAAGTCAAAAGGAAGCCTTGGAGAAAGAAATGAAGAAAGATCAATGTGCGCTTACCGTCATCCATCAAGGATTAGATGATGACATGTTCAAGAAGGTTGCCAATTAAACAAACTCCAAGCAAGCATGGGATACTCTTTGGAATTTCGTCATGGGAGTTGAAAAGGTGAAGAAAGTGTCTTCAAACTCTAAGGGCTGAGTTTGAATCTCTTTTGATGAAAGAGAATGAATCCATTTCGGATTACTTCATAAGAGTCTTGGCAGTGGTGAATCAAACGAAGAGGCTTGGAGAAAAATTAGAAGATACTCGTGTTGTTGAGAAACTTTGTCCTTCTCTCAACTTCAAATTCAATCATGTGGTGGTAGCTATTGAAGAGTCCAAAGATTTGGATGCCATGTCCATCGACGAATTAAATGGATCCTTACGAGCTTGTGAAGAAATAATGAACCGAGGCAAGCAAGAACAAGTGGAGCAAGCACTGCAAGCAAAGCTTTCACTGAAAGCCAAAGGAGAAACTTATGAAAATGGTGGAAGAGGTCAAGGCCTTGGACAAGGACGAGGACGTGGTTATGGAAAAGGACGAGATGATCACAATTCTTCTCACGGTATCAAAATTCTTCAAGAGGTCGTGGAAGAGGAAGAGGCAATTATGGAAGATACAATGAGGTAAATAATGACACAAATCAAATTAAATGTTATTCTTGTGAAAGATATGGACACTCTTCTTGGGAATGTCAAACCAAGAATGTAGAGGCGGAGACAAAGCTCGTCATGCATAAGGAAGATGTGGAGGAGCCTGCATTATTCCTCGCGCATAAGGAAGAAGCCCATGGTGATAAAAGTTTGTGGTACCTAGACAATGGAGCTAGCAACTACATGACGGGCGATAGAAGCAAATTTGTGGAACTTGACACCAAAGTGACAGGCAATGTGAGCTTTAGGAATGAGTCGAAGGTGGAGATTAAAGGCAAAGGCACAATTTTGTTCGAGACAAAGAATGTGAGCCATAAAATTCTACCTAATGTTTATTACATTCCTAAAATGGAAAATAATATTTTGAGTATTGGGCAACTTATGGAGAGTGGTTGCAAAATAAACATGGAAGCTCGCTTTATTTGGCTTAGAGATAAATAAGGGAATCTTATTGCTAAGGTTTCTATAACAAGAAATCGCATGTTCGTATTGGATATAAAGACCGTAGGAGCCATGTGTTTGAAGATGTGTGTTAAAGATTCATCATGGATTTGACACATAAGATATGTGCATCTAAATTTTGGAGGGCTTAAAAACTTGAGAGCAAAGAAGATGGTGAAAGGTATTCCAACAATTGATCACCCTGATCAATTATGTGAAGCTTGTTTATTTGGCAAACATTCAAGAAAGAGTTTTCCCAAGCAATCTAACTCAAGAGCCACTTCAACTTATTCATGCAGATGTTTGTGGTCCAATAAAGCCTTCAACTCTTGGTAAAAGCTCTTACTTCTTGCTTTTTATTGATGATTATTCAAGAAAAACACGGGTCTACTTCTTGAAACAAAAGAGTGAGGCTTTTGAGGCATTCAAAAGGTTCAAAGCTATTGCTGAAAAAGAAAGTGGCTACGAAATCAAATCTCTAAGAACCAATAGAGGTGGAGAGTTCACTTCCAACGAATTCAAGGCCTTTTATGATATGCATTTTGCCGTCCCATGACCGTTCCTAGATCGACACAACAAAATGGAGTCGACGAAAGGAAGAACCGAACAATCCTCAATATGGCAAGAACCATGTTGAAAAGCAAGTTAATGCCAAAAAAAGTTCTGGGGTGAAGGAATTGCATGTGCAGTTTATCTCTCTAACCATTCACCCACCAAAAGTTTGAAGGACGTAATGCCCCAAGGAGTGGATGGAAACCAAATATGTCACACTTGTGAGTCTTTGGGTCTATTGCCTATGTTCAAGTTCCGGAGCAAGAAAGATCAAAGCTTGATGATAGGAGCAAAAAGGTTGTGTTTATTGGCTACGATGAGAACTCAAAAGCATGCAAGTTCTTCAATCAAAACAACAACAAAGTCATGATTAACAAAGATGTTGAACTTGAATAAGATGCAACATGGGATTGGAGTACACAAGATGAAGCGGCTTATGATTTTCTCCCTTACTATGATGAAGAAGAAACTCTAATACAAGAACCTCAAGGCGAAATGATACCTCCAACAACACCAACATCATCTTCTACAACATCATCATCATCATCATCATCATCATCATCATCATCATCATCAATCATCATCATCATCATCATCACCATCATCATCATCATCATCATCTTCTACTACAACAACATCATCATCATCTCCTTCATCTAGCTCAAGTGAAGGCCCTCAGAGACATCAAAACATCATGTATCTCTATGAAGAAACTGAAAGGCTAGAAGATGAGAATTTATTTTTCTTGTTCTCTAATGATGAGATTTTGAGTTTTGAAGAAGCTGTGAAAGATGAGAAATGGATACAAGCCATGGAGGAGGAAATTCAAGCCATTGAGAAGAACAACACTTGGGAGCTTGCATCACTTCCAAGTGGTCATCAAGCTATTAGAGTCAAATGGGTGTATAAAATAAAGAAGAACTCCAAGGGTGAAGTAGAAAGATATAAGGCGAGATTCGTTGCAAAGGGCTACAAACAAAAACAAGGCATTGACTATGATGAGGTCTTTGCTCCCGTTGCCCGTTTGGAGACAATCCGGTTGTTACTATCGCTTGCAGCACATAACCAATGGAAGATCCATCAAATGGTTGTCAAGTCCGCCTTCTCAAATGGTCGCCTTGAAGAAGAAGTTTATATTGAACAACCTTCAGGTTTTGTTATTAAAGGTTCTGAGGACAAGGTGTTGAGGTTAAAAAAGGCTTTATATGGATTAAAGCAAGCTCCAAGAGCCTGGAATAACCATCTTGATAAGTATTTTCAAGATAATGGTTTCACTAGATGTGTTCACGAATATGCACTCTATGTGAAAAAGGAAAATGAAGATCTGTTATTTGTTTGTGTCTATGTGGATGATCTTATATTCACATGAAACAATCAAAACATGTTTGAAGATTTTAAAAAGGCTATGGCTCAAGAGTTTGAGATGAGTGATATGGGACTAATGTCCTATTATTTGGGAATTGAAGTTAAGTAAATGGAGGACGAGATTTTTATCTCGCAAGAAACTTATGCAAAATAAGTGCTAAAGAAGCTTAACATGTTGGATTGCAATCCTGTCAACATGCCCATGGAATGTGGAGTTAAACTTTCGAGAAAGGAGGAAGGGCTAAAAAAGGTTGATCCAACATTATTCAGAAGTCTTGTGGGAAGCTTAAGGTATTTAACTTGTACCAGACCTGACATTTTATTTTTAGTTGGACTTGTGAGTCGCTTTATTGAAAATTCATCAGAGATACACATGAAGGCAGTCAAGATAATTCTTCGTTATCTTAAAGGTACTGTTGACTATGGAATTTTTTTTATTTAGCTTCAAATTGATGGGATATTGTGATAATGATTATGCTGAAGACATTGATGATAGAAAGAGTACTACTGGGTTTTTTTTTTGTTGGGGAAATAATGCAATTTCTTGGTGTTCTAAAAAGCAACCCATAGTCACTCTTTCAACATGTGAAGCTGCTTGTGCTTGTCATGCAATTTGGTTGAAGATATTGTTGAAGGAACTTTATTTTGAGCAAAGTGAAGCTACCAAGATCCTGATGGACATCAAATCAGCCATTGCGTTAGCAAAGAATCTGGTGTTTCGTGATCGAAGCAAGCATATTGAGACAAAATATTATTTTATTCGACAATGCATTGAAAACATGCACGTAGAGGTAGAGTATGTGAAATCAGTTGATCAAGTTGCTGATATTTTCACAAAGCCTCTCAAATATGATACTTGTCAGAAGTTGAGAATGATGATTGGTGTTGGAAAGATGTCAAATTTAAGATTGAGTGTTGAAAATTAAACTTGACATTATTAAGGCAGTTTTCGACCAAAATTTGACGGGGCTAGAGTTATCCGAATTGAGCTTATAATATAAAAAATCTAATTAAGTTGTGAAGTCCACTTTTATTCCTTTCTTACTTGTTCCAACAGGCTGAACATTTCTTTTGTTCTGGATAAATTTAAGTGCCTTCTTGTTTTTTCCTCAAGTATGAGTAGTCTTGTTCAACTTTGTTTTCACTCTAACAATAGTTTGAATTGATATCATCAACTCCCAGCTTCACAAGCGGATATGGTACATTTTTCTTTTTCTCTTTTTACGGACTGAATCTCTGTGATCAGTTCGTTTCCCCAAGAGACTCTCCTTGACTCTTTAAAGATACATTTTTCATAAGATAGTAGCGGCACTGAGTTAAATAGTATATATAGCATGGAACTCTTTACATCATAAGAAAAGGTTATGGCATCCGTCCGTATCCATTAGTGTCCATGAACAATACCTTGTAGGAACGGTGCATGTTTCGTGTGCCCTTAACCCTACTCTACCCAGGGCATAAGAAGCAAAGTTGAATTTTAGCAATATATAAACGAAAACACACATTCATAAGGGCATCTTTTCTCAAAAAAAGAAGAAAAAACACTAAGGTATTCATAGCAATGACAAAACACTAATATTCTGCGCCAATTTAGTGCATGGAGCCTGGAGAATTTGCATCTGCAGAACCCCAAGGTGGTGAAACTAGAATATGAAGCTTACCCAAGTGCTTCAAGGATCTCAACTAAGTCAGCTCTTGCCCATTTTCTTTGATTATATTTTTATAGTGTATCTTGGTTGAAGCTAGTGATGCAGAAAATTTCATGAGGTACCTGAAGAATCTGGGACAGAAGAGATTGTTCCTTGTATGGCAGTCAAGCAGCTCAGATTTTGTCATAAGATATGTTGCGGGGTAGGATGACCTTGTGTCTGGTGAAATTCTTAGAGTGGAGAGTCGACAATTGAGGTAGCTAAACTACTGAAATGAACAGTTTCTGGGAGATCAATCCCTCACCGAAAACCCGGGGAATCTATCAAGGAGCTTTTTAACTGTCGTTATACAGGAAAGTCAAGGTATCCCTAGGACTCTTAGGGAAAAGACTGATGAGCATGCTGAAAGTTGCTTTTGTCCCGGAAGTACCCTTGAAAGACCAAGCTTTGCGTGTTGATACCTTAATTACCACATCATTCCAGCAGGCAGGTATCTATATCATGCACTGTGCTCTGAGCTAAATCTGTTTTGGGGTACAAGATGCAAGGTAATTGTTGTATATTTGCAAGTAATTGCTGTCAATATCTTTGTATGATAGGGTCTTATGCTTTTGAGAAGTTAAAGAACCAGTGGTGTGCAGCGCATTACACCTCAATATATCCACATACACAACATTCCGATGCAACCAATGCCAGGGGTAAGGGTATCAGACAAATCTAATTTCTGATGAGCAGCTCAAATTGTTGTAACTACTTATCCATAGATACTTTTCAGTAAGGGCATTTCAATTAGTAGTATAAAATATTCGACCAACAGGATAGCTATAGGAGACAATCACCTTATCCAGGCGCTCTCTGAGATAGAGCATTAGATAGTAGTGCCTATTACAGCGTCTAAAAACTTTTTACAGGCCAAACTACAGTAGCTGCTGTTTGCTTGTCATTTGAATCATAACTTTAGTAATCAATGTTGCTTCTTCATTGGGAAAATTTTGAACTACATCTGATAGAAGCCAGAAACATTTTTTATGGAGTGCTGACCATCACAATTTTTTTCAGTGCCAAGTAATTTGCAACACATTGAGATTTGAATCCTTAGAACATAAAAGAAACGTCTAAAGATTCTATATGCAAGTGTGCGCTTCCAATAATCTTGAGATGCATCTGACAGTATCATCTAATGATTTACACACATTCACTCATGCGGTAGGAAATATATGTTCACAAGAAATTCAAACTTGTATGAAGAAAACAGTGATGGCTTTTAACACAAGTATCTAAACATTAGTCTCGAATCTTGCCATTTTAACACAGTCCATGAAGGGGAATGATACAGTACAAGGATAAATGACCGGCATAACACAATGATTTGCAGTAATATAGTTAACAAACAAAAACATAAAAGTAAAAGAATATATTGCATTGTAAGCTCAGGATTGTTGGAGAAAGGCTTTCGGTTGAATAAGGCATCTACTTCGGGTCCACTCTCCTGTTCTCCCGTTGTGTGACTGGTTCAGTATAAGCTCCCATTCCTTGTTAAACTTGACTTTTCATGTGAGAAACGTCATCTTCGAACTTTTTGTGACCTACTTCTGGCAACATTTCTTCTTGCACAGCATCCCAGAAAGTAGACTAGTGACTACACATCATAGGAAAGTAACATCAGTTTATACGCCATGAAAGATGAGAATAGTTCCAAATTCATCTTATAGCGAATATGTGAGTTGCTCAAACCATTTAGTGTAATGTAAAATGATCATGTGTACCATATAAACTCAAGAGAAAAAGCATCTTAGAATAAAGGCTAAAGCCAAACCTTGAATCTAATGGAAATATGTGAACATGCAATAGAAATGAGACTAAATGGGTGAAAATATAGGTAATAAACAGTATTTTGTTTTTTTTTGATAAAAGACTATTAATATCTTGCTTACCAGAACAATAAATAGAACCATATTAAAGAATGCCACAACTCTCCATTCGGCTTTCATGTACTGTGCGACTCCAGCCCTGAAAATCATTGGACAGCACAGACATTTAGTGAAGAGTATTTGACAGACATTAAGGAGGAAGATGAGGGCAAAAGATATCCTACTTGCATGAATCACAATTGTAGCACTTGATGGGTCGAGAGTTATGGTAAAGCTTGCAATCTCTGTTTGTACTGATTGGTTTAAAAGTCAAGTCAAAGTATGATGCATTTTTGGCAGGATAGCCACACCTGAAGGAGGGAGGTGATTTCAGTAAAAGCAATCACTTACGAGCAAAAACAAATATGATCAAATTTAAACTAAAACTTTGGTGCTTACAAAAAAGGCACCTACTCAGATGGCGGTCGACAACAACCAGCTTCAATGGGTGTCAGTTCTCCCTTTTCAAACTGTTTAAGAGTCTGCATGAAAACTGTGAAATGTCAACAATTAAAACGAAAACATGAAATTGTTTTTTAATGTCCAAAAGTTAAAAGTCAAGAAGATTCACCAACCGTCCAGGAAGATCCCACACTTCTCTTTCTTTCTTTCTCTCTCTCGTTTTTTTCAATTGTTCTATTGTTCTCTATATAGATATATTTTGCTCACTCCTTCCAGAAAACTTCTAGTCCTTGGAGCTCTACTACAGTTGGTTAAACTAAAAAGTATCAAACTGTAAAAGTGCTCGAGGCTAGTAGAGAATAAAGTGTAGGAAGATCAGTAAGTTTGTGAGTGAATCTAAGGCATGTCAGAGGTATCTCCACATGTGGAGTCTGCATTTGACCATACTACACAGTGCATATAATGTGTGTTAAAGACTTCTTCTAGTATTTAAATTGTGAAATTATAATTTTGAGTGCATTTTCATGAACTGGCTTTTCTTTGACCTTCATTAAAAAAAGTCAAGCCTTTTATTTATTTATTTTCTTTGATCTGTAATTTTGGCCTGAAATTACATTACCATCCCAGAAGGGTAATCAGACCATGCCTTGCCTGCTGCAATAATTGACCTCAAAGTCTAATTGTTAGGGTTACTTCCACCTAAGCATCCACAATGCCTCCATGCCACTTTATGAAAACTAGCTTTCGATGCTATGTCCAACTAAGTAGAACTCAAACCATGCTCGAAGAGTATTGTCTCTAGAGAAACTGTGCCAGAAGGCTAATCGATGATATAGCGAGGTACTCTTCTACCACTCTATCCAACATAGAGCACTCATATAATTTGAACCATTTACTGAAATTCAGGCACCCGTCCCTTTTTCTCCAATGCGGAATTGAATCCATATATAAAAAAGTCATATATAATGAGACTAGCTGTTAGATATTAGCAAGGTTCAGTTTATGGTATTGCTAGGCGGGACGTTATCACACTTGTGTATGCCAAGGCCTAGCTTATGCCTGACGTATTCGGCTATCTCGTTGGGTTGACTGTGCCTAATTTGGTTCTTGGAAAACCAAGACCAAGTTGACGCCGAGCAGAATAGTGATTATCCTGCAGGCTAGTTCTTTCAGATAATTCACAAGGAAGAATACAAAAGAATCGCCCAAAACACTGAGAAATATCTCTAATGTCAATTCAAAATTATGCAAATCAAAGGTCTACTACAATATTGAGGAAGAGCTTTAGTTATAGTACTCAAATAACTTGAATAATAAGCAGTTTATTCCTACAAGAAAAATAGAATCAAATACTAAAATAACAAGCAGTCTATTCCTAAAATAAAAAATAAAGCCTAATCCTAAAAGGAAACTAAAAAGACTCCTAATTAAATTGAAAGATTACGAATAAGTTATTTAGTAAATAACTTTGAGAGCAAATTAGGAACCATAGAAACCCAAATTAGGAACCCTAGAAATCCTCCTGCATCAGTCACCCCGGGTTGGAAAAAACTCGTCCTCGAGTTCACAACAACTTCATCGGAATTAGGGGTGGGCATCCCATCCCGCGATCCCGATCCCGTCCCGATTTTTCCGGGTCTTAATGGGATTGAATAATTTCATCCCGATTCCGTCCCGTCCCGATCTAGAATGGGATGGGATGGGATGAAGATTTTCAATCCCGCCAATCCCATCCCGTCCCGAGCTAATTATTTAATATTTATTATTAATATTTTATTTATTTATTTATTTTTATTTATATAAACTTACAGATGACTGATAGAAACTCATGGTGTTTGCAGTGGTAACAGAAATGTTACTTCAAGAAATAAATATTCATTAAGCAAGAGAAAGATAGCAGACTGTTGCTTGGATTCCCAATAAAAGTGGCTCCACTTATTTAATTTTCAAATATTGATAATACCCAGGTGAAGATGAAAAATAACAATTAACTGAGTAATACATATTCAGAAGGGAACATTCAGGGGCGGAGCCAAGAATTTGAGATGCCCCGGGCTGTAAAAATAATTGTTTTTAATTACGATATATGTATTGATGGTAAACTATTATGAATATGTTAGAGCATCACCAATAGGTCTATATTTCTTCCCTAACAAAAGATGAAATGTCATTTTGTCAAGGAACCATGAATTTTGTTTCCCACAGTAATGAAATTGTAAAATCAGTTGGGAGGCCATCACAACGACACAATACTCTTAGTGGGTTCCATTTATCATGTCATTTTCTAAAAGTCAGCCCACTCGACTACATTGTTAGGGGATTTAGTGGCTACCCTTATATTTGCATGCCACATCTATATCTAATTATAAGAAAGTTATTTTTCACGCTCTTAAATGATGATAATCTTCACAGCAGTCACAGGCAGCACGCTGATCCCGTCCTGTCCCGTCCCGATCCCGTATGAACGGGATGGGATAGGGATGGGTATATCTCGTCCCATCCCGTCCCGTGCCCACCCCTAATTAGAATCCTCTGGCGGTAGCCCAGGAGGAAGATCCTCTGGCACCAAGTCAGAAAACTCTGTTAGCAGCTGCTACACCTCCGCAGGCAAATCTGGAATCACGTCTGTCAAACTTCGGATGTCCCCATTCAGTCCAACCATGGAAGTCGAGGTCTACTACCCCAGCACTTGTTCCAACAATGGCACTGGCAGCTCCCACTGTGCTAATTGCACTCATAGCAAGTGTCTTCACAGTTTCAGAGGCAGATCTAGAAGCTTCAAGCGCATGCAATAGACGAAGCCTGTCTATATTTGCTAAAATTTTGACACCGTTATCATTAGTTGAAACAGCTAACAACAACCCATCTTTGTGAAAACGAATTCGAGGGGAGGTTGGTAATCCACCATCCGCTTCAATGGTTGTCAAGATGTTCGGGTTATCCATATCCCAGATCTTAATAACGAACTCTTCATGCTCTTTTTGAGTCTCAAGTAAATTTGAGTCATCAAACCAGGGATTCAGAAGCTCTTTTTCAAGTTCTTCGAATGATAAGGGTTCCTTTATACCTAAAATCTCACTGAATCTCCATAGTTCTCCCATACCTGAAAAACGTCGCTGGCGAGGTTTGCAGAAAGCGTTGAACTTAGAGGCCTTCCAAGTGGAGGAGAACTACGGACATCCATTGCATGGCTCGTAACAGAATCCTTCTTTCCCAAAGCTCTACAACCTTTACGCAAATCTTCCATGACTTTGTATTTCTCACCACCTGCTTCATGCTTTTTTTAATCATAAGAAGGGCGCTTCCAACAGTTAATGTAGTTGAATAATCCTTTCTCTTATTCAGAAACTCATACCCCGAACAAGCATGACCACCAGGAAGCTGTTCAATGATTTCTTGCACAAATTCCACATCTAGCCCAAATCTATCCTGGTTCAATCATTTTCTGAGCACTTCACGTGATGTATCAAATTCGTTCGCACCACGAATCACACAAGGGATGTGGATAGGGCCAGACGAACTGCAAAATTTGGTTAATGAGCCAAAAACATGTTCATCGTTGGTATCAGTTGAATCCAAATGCGTTCCATCCAACTCATGTTTGCAATAAAAACGAAGAAGACCTGACTGCTTGTAAACTTCATGGCAAGCATCAATAAGTGCCTCTGACACTTTAGCCCACACCAATGAAGAAGATCACCCTTCCACAATGAACTTTCCAATAGCGTCCCCAAACCCAGCAATTTCATGTAAGAGTGAGATAGATCTTTCCGGACGAGAGTGTTGTGGTGGCAGAGCATGCACTGTTGGAACATCGTGTGCTTCACTTGAATCACTAACAACTCCAACATCCCCATTCTGCAAACTATTTGCATCAACAATATCCAACTCTTCATCAGTGTCATACACAGACTCTCCAAACTCTTCAGTTTCGTCTACCACATCTTCCTCAAGCTCCTCATTGTCATACACAGGCTCTCCAAGCTCCTAATCGTCATACACATGCTCTCCATGCTCCCATAATCGAGCATGATTATGATACGGGTTTTTGAAACTGGAATCAGAATCGTGATCTTCCATCTCACTATTACCGAAATCCTACGTCGTTAGACGCTAGATTAACTCTGCAACTTGCTTCTATAAATCCTCAATCATCATATTCTTAACGTTACGATCCCGATTCGGAGCTTTCTCGTTCGGAACTTGCCCGCGATGACCACGACCACCAGCCATAGAAACTAATGAAATCTCACCCCAAGAAAATGTTGAAGCTCTGATACCAACTGACGACGAGTAAAATAACGATTATTCTGCAGGCTAGTTCTTACAGATAATTCACAAGGAAGAATACAAAAGAATCGCCCAAAACACTGAGAAATATCTCTAATGTTAATTCAAAATTATGCAAATCAAAGGTCTACTACAATATTGAGGAAGAGCTTTAGTTATAGTGCTCAAATACTTGAATAATAAGCAGCCTATTCCTAAAAGAAAAAATAGAATAAAATACTAAAATAACAAACAGTCTATTCCTAAAATAAAAAATAAAGCCTAATCTTAAAAGGAAACTAAAAAGACTCCTAATTAAATTGAAAGATTACGAATAAGTTATTTAGTAAATAACTTTGAGAGCAAATTAGGAACCCTAGAAAACCAAATTAGGAACCCTAGAAATCCTCCTGCATCACAAGTTCCTTGGATCGGTATCCTCTCGTTTGAGTATCATAAGGATTGGATTGCGGCCTTGGGGAAGTCTCATTCTCAAGGCCCATCAAGGTTCGTATGTTGGATTCATATCAAGTCTGCAAATTACTCGATCATTAAGGCTTGTATAGCATTGTTGCATGCCACACAGACCCTTCCATTGTCGTTATATGATGCTCAATAGTAGGTCTGGGGTAGTTGGTATCAGAGCAGAGAAATTTTCTTGATTGACGAAAATGGATGGAATGTGGTAAAGCTTGTGTCAAGCTTGCCAGGCGATATCAAAGTTGTGAGCAGAGAAATTTTCTTGATTGATGAAAATGGATGGAATGTGGTAAAACTTGTGTCAAGCTTGCCAGGCGATATCAGAGTTGTGAATATGAATGAGAAATGGTTGCTTAGTTTTGGTACTAGATGCATAGTTGCTATCCTGCTGAGGTTGAGCAAGTAATAAATATATAGATTGGTTGGATCCTTACTTCGCTTTATGCTGCGAGTAGCAAATCGCGCTAAGGTGTTTCAAGGAAGATTGATGCATTCCACCTTTGTTTTTTGCGCGGGGCGTCCGTTGGCTTCATTGTTTGCTTGGATGGTGACTGAATGTTATTTGGCTCGACTCAATTATTTGAACGGTAAGGACAAGGTGTTCAGGATATCGTATACATCGTCTGGCTACTTGGCTTTTGGTACAACGGATGCATGCTTGGAATGTGTTTTAGATCAATCTCAGTCTTTGCAGTATCGAGTGGCCTTAGTGGTATCAAACTTTGTAGACATGAAGTATTGCATCAGTTCACCGAGTGGACTGGCGCAAGTCATTGTGAGACTGCATTGTTATGATACTTATTGACGTGATGTGTTGTGACCCTTGCGACCAGTGTTTCATCTAACATATGCAATACTCAATTGACATGGGGTACTCATGTGTTTATTGTGCCTTTGAGAACATCATTCTTTGCAAGGAAAAGTGTTTCTTTGGGCGGTGAAAGAGATGACCAAGCAAATTGCCGCATAGAAGTAAGCTATTAGCAATAACCAGGCACAATGTAAGTCGCCTTTGGGGTGGTAAGACTGAAACCTCAAGACCTATTCACCTTGGGAGTTGCGGACGCATACACCTGTCGACCTATTCATGGATCTTATTTGGGGAACACACAGAGGTGTCTGGTGTTTTCACGGCCTATTCATTCGCCTTTGTTCATACCCTGGTAACCGAAAGATTGCGGACCCGTCTGCGTGATCATTTGCATTGTTTTGGATCTGTAAAAAGGGTGGATGCTTCTCTTGGTTCACCCTAATCGCCCACAAAGACATGTTGCATTGATCATACTAAGGGACAAGTCTATGCTAGAAAACTCAGGTGGATTATCGTTTCACTCCTCAACGCTCTTTGAAATGATTTCGGCATCATACTGAGACCGTTCAAGATACCTCTACTCGAGATGTTGAGTGGGACATCCTCAAAATGCAATGGACACACTATTACTTTACAAGGGCTAGGTAGTAGTAAATTTTCGCGGTTAAGCGAAGACGTGAGGTGCTAGTATGGGATAGTGCTTTGAACCCTACACTAATATGGTATTCAAGGCCAATGAGTAGGAATAGACGCCACAATGTCCAATTGCATAATGGATGGTGAAAATCTATAATGAATGATATTATTCATTTGCATGCTTAGGAAAATTTTGGTGGTAAGCGAGGTTTCTAGAGCTCGCAAAGTGGTTTAAGGTTTTATCATGTTGTGGTTGTAGATTGTGTTCATGTCCAAGAAATATTGTCCTGCACAACTTTGATCATATGTTGAGAAGAGGTTTTGAAAAGTGGTGCCAAGTTGATGGCTAATGATGCACATGTGCCAAATTGACATATCATTGTACAGAAGATTGAAGATCATGGCAAGTGCAGTGTTGGGTTATTTGAGCAGAAGATTGAAGATTGTGGCAAACAAGTGCTAATTGATTGTTCGCGCAAGCATTGAGAATAGATGTTCTTAGTCGACCTTATCTTTCGAGCGGGCGTCTTATCTCCAATTGGAGAGTGGTAGATGAGGTTGTTTGCCTTGCTCTTTCATGAGGCAATTCATAATTTCATGAACTCCCTTGACAAATCAATATTTGTTTTCAAGCATACAATGTATTTGATCCGATTTCAATGTGGTAGTGGTTGACAGATTGAGTATGGTTGTTGTGTTTCTAAAGGATAAGTTCTCAGGGAGTAGCTTGTTGTGTTTCTAAAGGATTATGATCAAGCTGAAAGTTCAGGGAGTAGTCTATTTAGGCAGTCATAAGTTCAATTTCTGATGGAACGGTGTATGTGACTAGTTTTATCTCTACGAGGACGTTAGCGAGTTGAGTGGGTTCTCATGGGTACGTTGAGTGAGTGCTTGACAAGTACGTCAAGCAAAACATGTGATGGTGCTTATTAGGAATGTGGTCTTGACTCAGAGGCTTGGCATGACGGCTCATGAGCGTATGATGGATGCACGTCGAATGCTTGTGCATGACTTGGGCTTTGCTAAGTTGTCATGACAAGAGAACTCAAGTTATTGAATTTTGGCCTTGCAAATCACGAGAAGCATTCAGTCTTGAAGTGATTCCTGATGGTCTTGAATTTCAATGTTCCCTTTAGGAAATTGTCCAAATGCTTAGCATCTACCTTAGGGGGAAAGTCTGGCATGACTAGTTTGTGGGTAGTCTGCCCATGTTCTAAGAAGGCCTTTTGGGATGTAACCCCTAGACTGCTCATGCTTGTCTGGATGGGCATGTCTTGGGTCCTTCGATGCATTGGGAATGCTTAGAGATTACTCTCATAGTGGGAACTGAGAATAGATTGTTGGATGAGTAAAGTCCAATTTATGGTATTGCTAGGCAAGACACTATTCAACTTGCGTAAGTCAAGGCCTTGCTCATGCCTGACGTATTCGGTCATCACATATCCTCTTGGGTTGAGTGTGCCTAGTTTGGTTCTTAGCAATCCATGGCCAAGTTCCTTGGATCAGTATTTTCCCATTCGAGTATCACGAGGATTGGACTGAGCCTTGGAAGACTGACTCATGGCTCATCTGCGTTCGTATGTTGGATTCATATTTAGTATGCAGATTACTCAATCCTTAAGATTTGTGCTAGTGTTGTTGCATGCTAGCATACCGAACGGCCCCTTCCAATGTCATATGATACGTACTCAACAGTAGGTATGTGACAAAAAAAACAAAAAAGAAAGATTTTGATGGAAAAAAGTGTTGATAATTACGGAGTTTTGTCTGGTCAGATGATTCCTCAAAATATTTTGGTCTTAGCTCATCAATTAGTTTCAGTTTTGGAATAGAAACAGAGGAGAGGATAGTTACAAAAGAAAGGTATGGAAATAATTGATGCCAAAAGGAACTCTATTCTAAAAAATACTGGAGTAAAACTTTTTTAGCAATACTCCCTAAGAGCCACCAGTGAGTTTCAAACCCAAGATCTCTCACAAATGCAAAACCGATCATAGGCTCGTGTACCTAAAACCACTTACTAAAAACATACATCCAAAGTCACTCTTCCAATACACTTCGATTGGTTTCGGATATAACAAAATGCTCGAAGAAGAAATCTAAAAGGCTTTATTATTAAATCTACTCTAAACGTAAATACATAAGAAAAGTAATAATGCGGGGAAAAGCAATGTCCTCTGAGAAGAACTGTTTGTGAAATGGTGTAACCTCTTCATAGACTTTCTAGGGCTGCAATTTGAGAAGTTTATGTTCAATTGGCCAAGTCTTGCAAGGCTGTATGATGGTGTTTGTATCCTTCGAATTGAACAGTGAGATTCTCTCTAACTACTACTTCTTAGCAAAATTCGATTGGCACGTGCTACATTCATTCCCTTCAAAGTAATAAGGGAAAAGAAAAATAACAAAAACTATACCTTGTATTTCTTTGGCAGACTATTACAGTCCTCAGATTTCACCAGACAACTTTTCAAGCGTTCCCAGTTTCGAGTGTTGTTCAGCTATCCCAACAAATACCACGGGAAGGAGCAGAGTTTAGAAAGGTAACATAGGAAGAAATACAACTTAGTTATTTAATATGAAATTTCACACTACTCATCAAATGGTAGACAATGCCTTACTTGCTTCCGAAACCAAGAATGGTAATCTCGAAGTTGATACTCCTTGTACCTGAGCAAGTAAAGAATATAACTAATGAGATGAGTGTTGTGTTAGATAAAAGTGCATACACAATAGTTTTTGAAGAATAATTTCAATATATCCTTTTTTTTTCATATATGTTGGCCAATAAAACATTAATAAGATAAAAATGAATATATCTAGTATTGTCCACAAGATGAAAGGCAGTCATACCTAAGTCCAGCAGCACTCCGACCTGACCCATTGTTTGTTATGATGAATCTGCAAGCATGAGACGAACAACAATGTCATGGCGCAAAGCACATACCATACGGTATTTGTGAACTTAGGAGCTTGTATCTCAAGAAAACCAGTCAACTAAACAACCTATGGTATTCTTAAATGTTTTGGCTTTATCATCACAAATGATGGAAAATTTGAGCACCCTTGAAGAAATGTGTGCTCCATTTGATGCGTAAAATGGTTCAAAAACATGGACTGAATTCAATACTGTCCAAAATGCACCATATCTAATGTGTTATACCCTAACAACTTCATTATGCTTAACATTGTTGATAGTACATAAAACAGTCACATCCCTAAGCCATACACGTGTCATAATGATCTCGAGGAAATACGAGCCCTGGCGTCAGCCCAACACTGATCCGGTCCAAGCGATTTCAAGCTTGCCTAGTTCAGTCCGCCAAACGAACCCGAACCCTTACAGCATGCTAGGCCCACACGTCTCACAGCTATCCTCAATACCCGTAAGTCCTAAGGCAAGTATCTCGAGGATCAGCTTCATACGAACAACTACAGCGGCCTTTTGCTTCCAACTAGGAAGCAAATACCAGAGTACATTCCACACAGGGAAACTCCCTTCTACGGATTGCTCTTGCACTGAAAACTATTTCTCGCATATCTAGGAACACAAGGCTAACAGAGAATTTTCCTCCTTCAGCACAACTCTTAATTAGATAAGGATCTCCACGAAGATCTCCTTCCTAAACTACGCCTACGATGGCTTGGTAGAACCAGGACTCCTGCACCATAAATAAAATATGATGTTGGTAAGCTAAGGTACACTACAAATTCTCTGTTTACAGCATTATGCCTTCCTCAGATCCCTGTCTGACTTTAGTATCGGAGCGTCATCAGCCACTACAACGGTGGTTCATGGCTCATATACGTTACTTGTACAGGTCAGCAGGATTAGGTCAAAGCAGGGAGCGAAAAACGACTGCATCAGTTGTCATTTCTAACAAGATATACTAGACACTTTCATCTTACTTTCATATCCTATCGCACAAACTAGTATATTTGTAATCCTTACACTTGAAGTTTTTATTGTGTGTTATCAATTGCAAATGACACACACCCCTCGTCAACATGGCGGACATCCAAAACCCTCCATTAATCAATTTCTCTGGTGAAGTTTTTGGCATTAGCAAACACCCCTCATCCAAAAAAAAAAACCTTTTGGACCTTGGCTCATGGGAGAATTCTGACAATTGATAACCTACCCTTTGAAGATGCCTGTGCATCTATCCCTAACTTATTCCTCTGAGTGTGCTTTTGTTAGAGCAGTCTGGTCCACTATAGCTTCCGAATCTAGATCGAACTACCAACCAGGAACATGTCTCTCAATTGTGAAACACTCAACAGTTGACCTTGCAAAGGAAATGGATTTGGGTGAGACTAATGTTTATTGTATTATGGTTTTTTCTGGAAGGAAAGGAATAGTTAGGATTTAAATAGAAATAAGTTGGAAGCTCCTACAGCGTGCAACATGATTAACATCATGGCCTTGTAATGGGCCAATAACTGGGGCATTGTCAAAGACAAACTAGTTTCAGAGGTGTTTTGCAACTAGGAAACAATCATATTGGGAGATTGAGGTCCAGGGATAGATTGAGCTTTATTTCTTTTTTGTTGTAGATCATTTGCTTTATGTTTGTTTTTTCCCTTGAGCTTCTCACTCAATTGTACTTCTAATTATTTCCTTTTCCTACAATTCAGTGGGTTTTGTTGAAAACAAAATAAATAAATACACAATACTATATTTTAGAGCATCACCAATAGCCTATCTATAATTTGACATAGGTAATGGTCCAGTAAAAATAGCACCACAATAGATTCTTTAAAGTACGATGTAGCATACCAATATAAGGGTAGCCATTTAGTGGTCCCTTATATATAAGGTATGGCTAAATGTTCCCTTAAAGAAAAGACAGTCAAATGGGACAAGACTCACTATAATCAAAGTCTTTAAACCTTTCCAATTTTTATTTTTATTCTTATATTTTTAAACCAATTTTAAAACTCATTCTAATTAGGTATAGGTATTTATTTCTACAAAATCCCATTTAAATTATATTATTAAATCAAGTTTACACAATATTTTTCATACTCCTGAAATATATTTAAATTTTCAGAAATAATTGAAGATAGCAAACAAGCAACAAATATATTTCAAATTTCAAAAAATTCTTTCGTACGGATAAGTCTCAAATTCTGCAGTGTTTTCTCCCATGGATTAGATTTCACATTTTGAAATATTCAAAATAATATATCAAACGGATATATTTCGATTTTTGAAATATTCTTCCCAACTGCTATTTTATTTATTTATTTAAACATCACTAATGTCCACTGTACTCAATCATTTCTCAACCACTGCACTCATCCATTTCTCAACCAAAATTTGTTGCATCTATTCAAGAACAAGATGTTGAAACCAGGCCCAATGTGTAGATTTCCATATATTGGCATTGGTTTGATCGTTTCCAACTACCTCACCATATACCCATGCTTTGCATAATTTGATATCTTTGTCTTGAGAGTAATTTTAAATTAGGCCTCTAATAACAACCTCTTCCTCACAGCTCTTCATCCGTTATTTCTTTAATCTGCTTACCCTTTCTTCCACTTTTCCAACTCTTCCTTTTCCCCTGTGGACATTGTTTCCAACTTTTGTTGCTTCGGAACCAATAACTTGAGCTTGTGGTTGAGTTGATTTATACATTGGCAATGGGTCATTGATGCCAGAATCATCTGTTTTATACATTGGTAGTGGAGGTTTCATTTACAAATTAATTAGAAAACTGTGATTGAGGCATCATAGGTGGTGGTGGCATCCAAGTGTATGGTTGAGACCACGAATTAATCTGCATTCAAGGTTGGTGTTAGGAAGTGGTTGAGAAACAGAGTTAGCTCCTTCACTTTTGGGGGTCCCTTCATAGTCTCCCAATTGAATATATACTCAATATTATGTATATAACATATTTTTAAGGGGAGCATTATAGAGAAGCTATTGGTGATGCTTTTATCACTGAAAAAATAGATAGGAATTTGTATATGCATTGATCAGCCTAGTCACAGTACAAGTACTAGTTAGCTGAGGTCCAACACCCCTGGTTAAGCCCACAAGGTCCAGTCCAAGTCACGTCAAAGTATGGTCGACATGCATGGAACAAGCATACTAAAGCAAGGAAATGGGGGCAGCACCTACAGAGCATGCTAGACCAACCCTAGATAACAACATACCAAGATCTTCAGCTAGATGTCAACTTGTCAAGTCTATGGAAGATTATCGCTTCATATAAAAGGTATTATTTTAAGTAGCAATTGTTGCTTTAGGGTCCAGTATTTTGGTATTTTAGGCTTGTTTTTTAAGCACGATTGAGATCTAATTTAGACATCTAGTTTAGACAATTTACTTAATACTTCTCATTGTTCATAACACAATGCTATACAACTTTTATTTTGTTTAATTATTCTCTGCTTTGTAATAAAATGTATTCATATTTTGATTTTATCGAGAAAGTTTATAGTAGACCGCGGCCATTGTGTATGTGTTATACACACTAGTATCTATAAGATGTTAAGACAACTGCACCTTTTATGACTCACAGATATTATAAAGTTTTATCTTTGGATCTAGTATCATTGTTCCATCAAGGCACTGTAAGTGCAAAAAACTTCTAGCATGATCTCCATTGATTGTATTGGCATGATGTTCAATGGGCTTAGTAAGTAGGTTCATCTTGAAGCGGGAACTTGATTGACTATTGACCATAAGCATTGTAATTTAGATAATTCAATGTGTTCTAAGCATGTTGTCAGCCTTCAGAAAGATAACCTCCAACCCCTTAACATAATTCTCTCTTTTGAAACATCTCAAACAATTTTGGTTTGAACAACTTAACCTCGATGTTTTCAAAATTTCTAAATCTCACATTGTGGCAAAAGAGAGTACCTAGCTTCATCTCGCTCCATCATTTTTTTGTGTGTGCATTTGTGCTCACCGCTCAAACTCTTTTTTATCACCCAATCTCTTTTTCCTTGTTTCCATTACCTAGCCTTATTGAGGAAGATGGATTAGGGGATTTACTCTCTCAGGATGAATCCATGGACATGAAGGCATGAGTGTTTGTTCCAGGGAGGTGCCTTCCCATAAGAATATGCATACAGATTTTTCATGTGCGAGAGAATTAATGCTGCCCCATACTTTTCTTCATTACCAGTGGGTTACGAAGCTTGACACCATTTCTTCAGTTTATCTGGGTCTGTTGGCTTATGTCGGGATTCATGAAGTTGTTTTAAGGAATTGGAAAATTCATTCTCATTTATCTTCTATCAACAATCTTGTATGGAGCCTATTGGATTGTTTGGAAAAAGCATAAAGCAAGTATATCCAACAAATAATGTTTTTTTTTTTGGAATTGGTGATGTAAGTGTTGACAGCATTGGACCTCGCATTATCCTTGTTGCAAAAGGAACCATTTTTTTTTCCCATTCATTGGTTGCTTACTGGGATCCAATTAAGGGGCCTTAATACTCTTAAGGCTGCCCTTCCCTTGTCATATATATACGTTATGAATAAGCATTTGGCCTAAATCTAGAATCTCAAAATGCCTAAATCTAGAATCTCAACCCTAATATCTCCCTAGTAATGTCATAAAAAATTCAAGAGAAAACTCTGAAGGGTAGCAAATTCAACTAACAATCAGTATGAAAACTGTAACAACTAACAGACATCCCTCTCTTTCTGTTCTGGTTGGCTTTCCTAACATATTCCCTTGGTTTGTTTTGCTGATAAAAAACAAATGTCACATTGGTTACTAGTAGAAAATTTGAACATGACATTTTCTCAGTGGCGTCTATGAACTTTCTGACTTTGGCATGGAATGCTATATTTGACGCTACAAATCCAAGATCCCAGCTCCTAAAAAATTATCCTCACACTGAAAAACAACTTACCGAAAAGCAAGAGCACCCCAAGTTCTTGACAAACTTCCCCAAGTAAATGATATGCTTGTGACACTGAGGATAATTACTAATGAAGATTACACCCTTTGTAACATCTCAAGTTCCTTTCCAACCAAACTTCCAAGATGATGGCAACTTTCTCAGACTAATAAATCAATTTGGTAGAATAAGCATCACATGGACCAAATTTGGAGGCTAAATACTAGAATAAATCAATCAATCAAGGAATCTCGTTTGACCTATAGAACGATATAAAAGGTAATTTCAAAATAAATACAACAACCCTTTTTCCCCTGAACCCAACACCATGACACATCAACATGCTAGTTTGTTCTATCATCTATAATTGACAAACTTTTGAGAATATGAGAGTTAACTGCTAGAAGGGACAATAAATGTATACGATAAAGTAGCCAACACACCATAAGCGGTAACTAGCCATAGATGATTTGCCTATCAAACAATTGTACAAGTATGACAAGATAAGCAGAACTACACTAATTCCTCTCAATAAGGATGAATACGAAATGACTACAGTTGTACCATGGAGACAATTCAATCTAATAAAACTTCAGTTTTCAAGACAGAAATACTTACGCCAACACGGTGAAGACTAGTATTGCTACTAAGATCAAGCACAACATCACCAGGTACTTAAACAAGAGTCAAGGTTAGGAGCATCAATGAAAATGGTCTGAAAAAAAATACAAAAATGAACTACTAAAACACATAACTTTGGAGTAGGATACAATCCATAACAGCACGGAGATGTCTTTACATGCACCCAGAAACCCAATTATAGACCTGTAAGTAGATAAAAGCAAAACACATAATTTTCACAAAGTATAACAAAGAGAAGTATAATATAGCCAACTCAAAAACATAAAAGATAACAATGACACAATTATGTTTCTAATGGAAATAAAAAGTAGATTGGAGTGCTTACACTAAAAGAATGAGGGCACCCAGGCCAACAACAGGGAGAGCAAGAGACCTTCTACAGCCATCATGGTGTGTGCTCAACCAAAGCCCAAAACACATCACAGCCACTGCCAATATCTGAACAATTTGAACAAATACCCATCTTAGATTAGATATGAAATATCACTGAATACATATTTCATATATAAGTTTTTTTCTCTCTCTCTTAGGTTCTCCGCTTTTGGGAATTTACACATTCATTGGCCAAAATTAGATCATCAAGTAAAAACAAGGCTGTTGAAGAAAACAGACGTAAACAATTGCCTAATAGAAGAGACTTGAAGCAGAACACCACACAATGACGTAAACATTTCTCTTATATACAAAAAACAATTGAAGTGGTGGCATCTTAAACAACAAAAAACTACATCTGAAGCAAACCCATTGCAAAAGTACTGGATAACGCATAAATAATGTACTTTAATAAATAATCAGAGCTCAAAAACATAACAGAAATAGATGAACCCCTTTGAAGAGAAATAACAAAAAAATAAGCTTTACCATTGTGAAAAAGTTGATCCATCTAATGACAAAAGTGCTTGCCCCAGAGCTCATTCTTCTCAGTTGAACACACACTCAGTCTCTCAATGTGTTGAAGTTTGAAAGTAAAGAAAAAAGGAGACAGGGAGAAACATGGAAGACATTTATGTTGTTGAAAAGAGAGTACTTTAATTAAGAGATTAGTTTCAACTGGTTCCACTTTTCACTCAATAATTAATTGTTTGTCTCTTTGAAGACTGAGGAGCTGACTAACACTTTGTACACATTTGGAGAAGTTTGTTGGGAAGTGATGAGATAAGTTTGGGTGGTGCAGTTATAGGGGTGTTTTGGTCGATTTGGGAAAGATAAGCACATGGGTCGTTCACTCAATGGTTGGACTTGTTTTTGACCTCAGATTCAATGGCCGTGAGACTAGGGATAATTAGATTTTGTTGTCCAAGCCAATGTCATCTGAAACCTTGGACGGCAAAAATCTAAGATGTAATTTGCATGCCTGAGTTCATCTTCTTTTTTTTTTTAAAGCATTATCCATTAATAAAACTAGGAGACATATATAGACTCACACGCTAAAGAGGCGAGTTCACGAGCCTCATAGTTGAGGTTCCTAATGATATACATATAATTTCAACCTTTAAGCAAAAACAAAAGGTGTTTAATATTACAAAAAAGAGGATCATAAGCTCAATCCAAAGCAAAAGACGAGCTACTATCCTCCGAAGAAAGTGTTTCCTATAAGTTGGCAGAATCTCCAAAAGCAAGACCAGATTTCTATCGTTGGGCTTGAATCAGCATAGCGGCTGCCTCTCCTGCAAAGAACTCAGTCATCATGTTGTCCGTAACTTTTCCTCAAATCGTACTAGCCACTGTAGCAAGAACATGACCTCCCAGATCCATAGCTATAACACCAATAGCACACTGCTTAGAATGATTATAAAAGCATGCATCAAAGTTAACTATCACTGTATCAGGGTCAAGCAACTCGGTTCACTAGATAGAGCCTGAAAGGAGGTTATTTTCTCTATGAGACCTGGTGAACTGGAATTTTGTCTGGATTAGATTAAATATGTTGGCTACAAGAGCAATAGATGGGCCAATTGTTGGGTGCGAGGGAAAGGGAGAAGGCTGGGAATTATTGTCTGCGCGAGTAGTACTGACAATCTGGGGAATAGACGTGAGAGCCGAATTGGAGACCTCGGTGGAATGACTGAACCATTGAGCAGACCAAAAGGACCAGATTTTAGACAAGATCGAGGTGAATTCGTTGGTGTGGAATTTGGATTTATTAAAAATGATATTTTTTCGAATTTTCTAAATTGGGAAAGCATTTCCTCTAGGGAAAGGTGGTGCTCCTTAGCGGATTTCCAAATAAATTTGAAAAAATCAGATATGAAAGCCGATTGAAGGGAGGGAGAGTTCCAATCAATCGGCAGAGAGGAAAGAAGCCAGAGACGACTGGTAATAGGACACAAGAAGAAAAGATGTAGATCGCTTTCTTTCTGACAGTGGCAGAAGACGCATCTATTCTCAATAGGAACATGGACCCTTACCAGGTTGGAAATGGTGGGCGGTAAATTCTGACTAACTTTTCATAGGAAAAAGATAACCCTGGGGGTGATTTCAAATACCAGAGATGGCGAAGAATTTTAGGCTCAATGGTGGGGAATGAAGCTCTTGAGGAAGAGCTAGCTACCGCGGCAGAAGAGAAAACGCGAGTAACACTTTTAACCGAGAAAATACTTTTTTTGTCGCCATTCCAGATGAGGCGATCTGGCCTGGAAGAGGCGCGAATACAAACATTAGTAATATCATGTACCACCGGGGCGGGAAGCAAGGAATGGAGAATGGTCTCATTCCAAGGATGGGGAAACCAACCACAGGTCAGAAATCCGATATTTGATGCTGAGGGGTCCAACACACAGTCTGCTAGGAGCAAACCCAGTTTGACTCAAGCATTTGTCCAAGGATTGATGTTATCTCCTGAGAGCACTTGCCAATGCATTAAAGGTTTCATGGTGTGGAAAGCTTTGAGGGTGCCCCTCCAAGCAAATGAGGCTTGCGTTGGAGATTTAACCAGTTGGAAAAAAGATCTTAGAATGATAATAAATGGTTTTGAGCAATTGAGACCTAAGAGATTGAGGGGAAGTGATTGCATTCCACGCATTTTATTTTATTTTTGCCAGAAGAACCAGATTTTTGTTCCTAGAAGTAGGAATATTGAGACCCCCAAGATGATAGGGGGAAGTGATCCTAGTCCAAGTGCATAAATGTTTAGTACAACCATACTCCTGACCATTCCACCAAAAGTTACGCGCCAATATATAGATATGGTCAGTTAACCCAGCGGGGAGAAGGAATGTTTGCATAGTATAGACCAAGATTGAGTTGAGAACTACTTTGATCATCACTGTTCTCCCTGCTTGAGAAAGAACCTTAGACTTCCACATAGCCAGTTTATTGGAGATTTTGTCCATAAGAAATTAGAAGTCCATGGTTTTTTGTTTAGAAAAAATCATCGGAGATCCAAGGTATTTATCCTTCTGATTGAAGAACTTAAACCTCAGGATTCTGGAAATCATTTTAGCATGCTTGGGCGCACATTGGAACTGAAAAAAACCAAGAATTTCTCAAAGTTAACTCTTTGGCTAGAAGCCATGCAATATTGAAGAAGAACATCTTTAACAGCATGAGCTTCAGCCAAAGAAGCCCGACAAAAGAGGAGAAGGTCATCATCATAAAGAAGGTGGTTGATCGAAGGGGATCAGCATCTGATCTTGGTACCCTGAATAGTGCCATTAGCTTTTGCCTTGGTCAATAAACAGGAGAGAGCCTCCGCGACCAGGATAAAAATATAGGGAGAGAGGGGATCTCTTTGTCTAAGTCCTCGGGAGGGAGACAAAAAAGACAAGGGAGAGCCATTCAAAATGACACGAAGAAAAGTGGTTGAAATGCATTGTTTAATTAGTTTGATCCAATCAGCCGAAAATCCCAATTGATGGAAAATTTGCAAGAGGAAGGACAATTCAACCCGATTGTAAGTTTTGGTCATATCAATTTTAAAAGCCATTTAGCCCTGAGCTTTCCGTTTGAAATGCTGCATCTGGAAAAAAAAATCTCATGGGCAATAGAGACATTGTCCGTAATGGATCTACCTTTAAGGAATGTGCCCTGATTAGGGGAAATAATGTTATCTAAAAAAGGTTTGAGCCTATTTGCAAGAATCTTGAAATGACCTTGTAGATAACATTGCACAAACCTATAGGACGGAATTTGTCTGGGGTAGTAAGATTACTCGCTTTAGGCAACAAAGCTATGAATGTCTTATTAAGCTTAGGGTCCAATCGTTTGGTGGAAAAGAAGTTCTGAACCGCATTAATGACATCTCCTTTGACAATATCCCAGTATTATTGAAAGAAAAAAAATATGAAACCCGTCAGGACCCGATGCTTTATGACTACCGAAAGAAAACAAAATATCCCTAATGAACTCTCCATCATGAATGTCAAACAACATGGCATTTTTCGAATTTGAGATGACAATTTGGAACAGTTGAAGGATGTTTGAGTCCATCTGAGGGTCGAAAGATTGGAAAATGTTAGAAAAGTAATGATTAAGGACCTGACCCATGTCCTCATGATTATAATGCCAAGTATTATTATGGTCATTGAGACGCAAAATAAGATCAGATTTGCGGCATAGAAGAGCTGAGAGGTGAAAGAATCTGGTATTCTTATCACTATCTGAAAGCCATGAAACACCCGACTTATTGCGCCAAAATAGCTCTTATCTGACCATGAGTTCCTCAAGACGAGCTTATAAAAAAACGATCAAGGATGCATTATTACTAGACAAAGGGGAATTTTGAAGTTCATCTAGGCTGCTCGGGTTTCAAGAATACAAACTTGAATATTACGAAAATTAGATTTGTTCCATCTAGTAAGAACATGACTAAGGTTTTTTTTTATCTTGGTGAGGAAAATGTGGGAGGGAGAACCCAGTCGTGGAGGATACTAGGAATTAGATATGATATTACGACAACCAAGATCCTGAGCCCACATATGGAAAATTTTGAAAGGTTTTGGTGAAGGTGTATATTGAGAAACCAGTTGCAAAGAGATAGCCCGGTGATCCGAGGATGGGGCATGGACAGATCGGCAGGTAGCCGAAGGGAAAAGGTTCAACCAATCCGTAGTAGCTAGAGCTTGATCTAGCTTGGCTTTGATTTCATGCTTGTCTTGGCGCTTATTGGACCAAGTGAACTAAGACCCTTTGAGAGGGAGATCCATAAGCTGATTTGTATCAACGAAGTTCTGAAGATGACTGAGCGAAGCAAAAGATGGGACCACTCCACCCTTTTTTTTTGTGGGATCATAAATTGCATTGAGATCCCCTATGATTACCCTCGGGTGGGGTTGACAATTATAAACTTGTATCATTGTGTTCTAGAAATGAACCATGCGTGCCGGGTTAGGTTCGCCATAAACAAAAAGAGCCGACTAGATATTAGTAGCATAATAATCAGATATGGTGCAATGAAAATAATAATTACAAAATGAAAGAACAGTTAGATGGATACCTTCCATCCAAAAAAAGCTATTCCTTCAGACTATCCTAGCGCGGGAATTGAAAGTCCATGTCGGAAGCCCAGCTTTTGGCGAGTACAGTCCATTTTAGTAGAACTAGCCTTTGTTTCAGAAAGAAAAAATATATCTACATTGGACTGGCGGGAAATGGTATTTATATTTCGAAACTTTTCGAGAGACCCTGCACCTATAACGTTCCAAGAAATGATCATGATAACGGGGGCGACCTGTCCGAGGTAGTCGCCAGAACTTGAGAAGAATAAGTGGAGGTAGGAAAGCCAGTGTGTACTTTGGTCCCAACTGCATGACCGTACACTATGGCGGTGGGAATGTGAGAGCCTGGGGGAGTATCTGACCAAGTGATACAATCACAGAATGACCAATAGATTCATGTCTCTGAGGCCCCTGAATATGAGATTGGGTGGACTGAATGTGTTTTTTGTTATATCCTTGCTCATCAGTAAATCACAGTCCAAAATTCAACTTTCGTTACCTAGTTGCACAACAACCTCTCGACGAGCTCTGGTCACATTACTTGCTTTGACTGCTTCCTTGTGAATTTTGTTCATTGCCAGTGAAACTATGAAGGTGCCATTACCTTCTTTGATTGAACTTGTTTTAGCAGTAGAGTGAGTTCCTTTGGTACATGAAGCAGTTCCTGATGCTTTCTTTGCTGTCTGGGAAGGTGCCTGCGGAGGAGAGCGAGGAAATAGACCAGTCACCATAGTGCTCCTTAGGAGGGGATCAATTTGAGACATTGTCGAAGTAGCAGGAAGAACAACTTCTGATGGATAAATGGTGGTGTCGGATTCATGGAGGATGGTGCATGTTATAGCAAGAGAGTAAATAGGAGACATCTGTTGAGTTGGAATGGCGCCCAAAATGTAAGGTCGTAGTGGGATGATAGCTCTTGAAGTCTGACCTTGATGATTCTGCAATGTTCTAGCCGCAGTAGTGGAGAATACAAAAGAGGTGGGTGGGCTTGAAGAAGTTGGGCCTACCTCAGCATGACTGGCACAGGACGGACTTGAAGTAATATTTCCTTTCTGACTTGAGCATGCTTGGAGCAAGCTTGTTGGGGGCTGGCCTGAATACTTTGGGCTGGAGAGCAAAGGGCCTGCTAGAGTAAGGTTCGCACGTGACACCCCTGCTTGAGTGGAGCCAGTTTTACTTTGGGTTGTCCTGATAGCGGGACATGGTGGCGATGAGGTAGGCCAAGCTTGAGTCAGGCCTTAGGATAGAAGACGCCAGTTAAAATAATTTGGATCCGACCCTTCTGGGCATAGAATAAAAGCTAGATTCGAAGAGTGAAGCCCAACAAGTTGAGAAGAAGAAGCCCAAGAGAAGGCAACCCCCATTAATTTTTGTAATGGGATCATAGAAGGCCCATCCAAGTATCCAACCTGCTAAAAAATTGACTAACCATTGGTTTGATCCAGTGCATTGACAATAGGTTGTGTAAATTGCTTCTGAAGATTACACGTGGAAGAAAAGGTTTGCTCATTGGACCCCGTGACAACTTGATTTTGCTTTTCCTGAAATTCCAGGTCAACTTGAGGTTGATGTGAGCAAGCACCATCATTGTCACCATTAGCATTTAATGCTTGTGAAGATTGAGAATTGCCAATACCCTCCATGTGACACGTGGAAATAGTATTGGTGCGTGAATAGTGCTCGTGTTCATGGGTGCCAGAGCCCAAACTGAATGTATCACCACTGCAATGAGCAGGTTGTACACCGGAATCTCACAGAAAAGGTTAACGGGTTATAAGTGGTTGAGAGTGGGGGAATCTAGCCATTGTTCAGTTCGGGTCTTGATATGGGATCTGTTGCAAATTTGGCTTTTTAAAAATAAAAACAAATCTGTGTTTACCTGGTTTTGAACCCTGGACCTCCCTCTCCTATTTTGATCTTTGAACCACTCTCTATTTTATAGTCCCATATCTACTATATATCTCTTTGAGGTAGAGTATATAAGAAGATAGTTAGGACTTGGGTTTGGACCCCTTGGGGGTACCATTCTTTTATGAGGAGGGGAGAGATAGGCCCTTGCCGCCGCCGCCGTCCGTCGGGTTGGGTTGGGTTGGGTCATTTAGAGAACAAAACATTTTTTGCTGAAATTTTATTTAAACGAAAAATAAATTTCTGAAGAGGACTGAGTCTAAACGGTCTCTAAACCACGATTTGGCTCCGCGATTTTTGGCGAAAAATCCGCCACCATATCTTCTCCACGACCCACGACAAAAGAGTTTATATAAACATTTATATGTTTTCTACCTATAAATACCATCCAGTTTAGAGTTTTAAACAAAGAGAAACAAAAGAGTTGATGAAAACGATTTTCTGCTTCCAGTTTTAGCTTTCAGTTTATGTTTTGTACAGAGTTCTTGCAAACAAGCTTTTCGAGTTTCTGCTTCCAGCAAACAGCTTTCGTACAGAGTTTATTGCAAACAGTTCTAGTTTTCTCTGTTTACGCTTCTTGTTTGTTGCTGTTTTATTTCCTGGTGATTCCGAGCAAATAAGGAGATTAAGGGTGATTTGTATACCGTTCAATTATTGTGCAATTTTTGAACGAGACAGAGCTTCTGGGCTGTTTTATCCTGGGGACGGTGGGGCTACGAAACTGCTTGCACAATTTTGGGCAGAGCCGCGAAACGTCTTAAAGAGAGCGACCTAGTCCGCGACTCAACCCAAGCAAAATTGGTACAATCGTTCCTTCCTTTTAATTCGTATTCTCAGCATATTTTTTCAACAATTTTAATACGAATTTCTATGTCTGCCATGAATTCAATTACTGAAATTGCTGCTAAAGACCTTAATAGGCCCTTTCGTTTTGAGGGCCAACACTTTAAAAGATGGAGACAAAAGATGTTGTTTTTTCTTACAACACAAAAGGTTGCATATGTTTGTGATACTGAAAAACCAATATTGTCTGCTGAACCTACTGAAACCCAAACTAAAGAGTTAGACCGTTGGATTGAAAATGATTTTTTATGTAAAAATTTTATCCTGAATGGTCTGTCTGGTGATCTTTATGATTATTACTGTACTGAACAAACTGCAAAAGATATTTGGGAAGCCCTTAGAAAGAAATATGACACTGAGGAGGCTGGCACAAAGAAATATGCTGTCAGTCGCTATCTGAAATTTCAAATGACTGATGATAAGTCTGTGGAAACCCAATCACACGAGCTTCAAAAGATTGCTCATGAAATTATATCTGAGGGAATGACTTTAGATGAGCAATTTCAAGTAGCTGTTGTGATAGACAAATTGCCCCCTAGCTGGAAAGATTTTAAGAATGTCCTTAGGCATAAAACTAAAGAGTTTTCCCTAGAAAGCCTGATTACCCGACTTCGTATTGAGGAGGAAGCCAGGAAACAAGATCAGAAAGAGGAAGTTCTGATTATTTCAAACTATAAGAAGTCTACCCCTGTTTCTCTGAAACCCAATGGGAAGACAATGAAAAATCAGAATAACAATAAAAACCGGAACCATCAGAATCGGAACCAGCAGAACCGGAACAATCAGAACCGCAACCATCATAATCAGAATCCTCCGCGAAATCAGAATGGACAGAAACATCCCTCCAAGAATGAATCAGCACAGTTCCTTTGCTACACCTGTGGTAGGCCAGGGCATATGGCCAGGAACTGCCGGAATGGATCTCGCCCTGCACCTCAGGCGAACCTAACCGAAGACCAACTTATTGCCATGATCTCTGAGATCAATTTTGTTGGTGGATCCGAGGGATGGTGGGTCGACACTGGTGCTTCTCGACATGTCTGCTATGATCGAGGAATGTTCAAGTCCTATTCTGAAGCTGAGGACAAGAAAGTGTTGTTGGGTGATTCCCACTCCACTATAGTTGCTGGAACTAGAACAGTTGAACTGAAGTTTACCTCTGGAAAGACAGTTATCCTGAAAGACGTCTTGCATACTCCAGAGATGAGAAAGAATCTAGTATCTGGTTTTCTTCTGAACAAGGCTGGGTTTACTCAAATTATAGGGGCTGATTTATATACCATCACAAAGAATAATGTATTTGTGGGGAAAGGGTATGCTACTGATGGGATGTTTAAGTTAAATGTTGAAGTGAATAAAATTTCTAGTTCTGCTTACATGTTGTGCACTTTTAATATCTGCCATGCTAGACTTTGTCATGTTAATAAACGTATTATTAAAAACATGAGTAACTTAGGACTAATTCCAAAATTGTCCTTAAATGATTTTGAAAAGTGCAACTATTGTAGTCAAGCTAAGATAACCAAAACACCACATAAATCTGTAGTTAGAGAATCCGAACCTTTAGATTTGATACACTCAGATATATGTGAACTTGATGGTATCTTGACTAGAAATGGAAAACGTTATTTTATTACGTTTATTGATGACTGTTCTGATTATACTTTTGTTTATTTAATGAAAAATAAAAGTGATGCCTTTGACATGTTTAAATTATTTTGACTGAAGTTGAAAATCAATATAATAGAAAGATTAAGAGACTTAGGAGTGATAGAGGCACTGAATATGATAGCAGTACTTTCGTAGAGTTCTATAATTCTCAAGGAATTATTCATGAAACAACTGCACCATATTCTCCTGACATGAATGGCAAAGCTGAAAGGAAAAATAGAACTCTTACCGAGTTAGTAGTTGCCATAATGCTTAATTCCAGTGCTGCATCGCACTGGTGGGGAGAAATTATCTTGACAGTCTGTTATGTGCTAAATAGAGTCCCCAAATCGAAAAGTAAAACATCGCCCTATGAAATTCTGAAAAATAGACAACCAAACCTGTCTTATTTGAAAACTTGGGGTAGTTTAGCTTATGTTAGAATTCCTGATCCTAAAAAGAACAAGCTTGCTAGTAGGGCATATGAATGTGTATTCTTAGGATACGCCATGAATAGCAAAGCTTATAGATTCTATAATCTAAAAGATCAAGTTATTATAGAATCAAACGACGTTGACTTTTATGAAGATAAATTTCCTTTTGTTTCAAGGAATAGTGGGGGTACATCCTCAAATAACGTACCCTTGATCAGGGTTAATGAAACTGATAAAGCCACAGAATCTGAGCCAAGAAGAAGTAAACGAAAACGAACTTCTAAAAACTTTGGCCCCGATTACTATGTCTTTTCAGTCGAAGAGGATCCCCTTAGTTTTCAAGAGGCTCTATCCTCTATAGATGCCAATTTTTGGGAAGAGGCTATCGATGATGAAATGTACTCTCTTGAGTCTAACAGAACTTGGCACTTAGTCGATTTGCCACCAGGTTGTAAGACAATAGGATGTAAATGGGTATTTAAGAAGAAATTGAAACCCGATGGTAATGTTGACAAGTTCAAGGCTCGTCTCGTAGCCAAAGGGTATAGACAGAGAGAAAATGTTGATTTCTTTGATACATATTCTCCTGTAACCAGGATTACATCTATTCGAGTGTTAATTTCTCTTGCTGCAATACATAACCTAGTTTTGCACCAAATGGACGTTAAGACTGCGTTTCTTAATGGTGATTTGGAAGAAGAAATTTACATGGACCAACCTGAAGGTTTTGTTATTCCAGGACAAGAACATAAAGTTTGCAAACTAGATAAGTCACTTTACGGTTTGAAACAAGCTCCAAAACAATGGCATGAAAAATTTGATAATCTTGTTATCGCACATGACTTTAAAGTGAACGAAAGTGACAAATGCATTTACTATAAAGCTTAAAATGGCATTTGCACTATAATATGTCTGTATGTGGATGACTTACTTATCTTTGGTTCTAATATCCATGCCGTGAATAAAGTGAAAGCTTTATTGTGTGCAAACTTTGATATGAAAGACCTTGGAGAAGCGAGTGTAATCCTTGGTATCAAGATTACTAGGTCTGAAAAGGGAATTTCTTTGGATCAATCTCACTATATCGAGAAGATCCTAAATAAATATAATTACTCTGACTGTAAACCTGCATGTACTCCTTATGACTCTAGTGTAAAGTTGTTCAAGAACACCGGTGACGGTGTTATACAATCTGAGTATGCGAGCATCATTGGTAGTCTTAGATACGCTACCGATTGCACTAGACCCGACATAGCTTACGCTGTTGGATTACTATGCAGATTTACAAGTAGACCTAGTCTAGAGCATTGGCATGCAATTGAACGGGTCATGAGGTACCTGAAGAGGACTAAGAACCTCGGATTACATTATCAGAAGTTTCCCGCTGTCCTTGAAGGATATAGCGATGCTGATTGGAACACCCTTTCAGATGACTCCAAAGCCACCAGTGGCTATATTTTCAATATAGCTGGTGGAGCTGTTTCTTGGAAATCAAAGAAACAGACCATTTTGGCACAGTCCACGATGGGTCAGAGATTATAGCACTAGCCACGGCTAGTGAAGAAGCAGGTTGGTTGAGAAACCTTGCTAGCAGAGATCCCTTTATGGGAAAGACCGATTCCAGCTGTCTTGATCCATTGCGATAGTACCACGGCTATTGCAAAAATACAGAACCGTTATTATAACGGCAAGAAACGACAAATACGTCGTAAGCACAGCACAGTTAGAGAGTTTATATCTACTGGTGCTGTGAGAGTGGATCATGTACGAACTGATGCGAACTTAGCTAATCCTTTGACGAAAGGATTAGCTAGAGAGAAGGTTTTCAAAACCTCGAAAGGAATGGGACTATTGCCCTTAGTTTGATGAGTTATTCACGATGGTAACCCAACCTATAGACTGGAGATCCCAAGAAATAGGTTCAATGGGTAATAACAAGTCGTGAATGATATGATGTGAATCATGCTGACAAAATAGCAATCCCATTCCTAGATTAAAGCATGAACTCCTGAAGCGATAGTAGGATGAGTTAAAAACTCTTAATGAGGTCTATACTCTATGTGGAGTGGAGTACCTAGCTACAAGAGTACTCTTGATAGACTCACCTAAGTGATTGTGGAAGTTTGGCCGCTTCCTATGGAATTTGTGGGCAAAATTCCTAGAGCCTTCACTACACTGGGATATACGTGCATGGCCGTAAAGCACGGGCTTTTTAGACTTCACCCTGGTAAGGTTGTGCGTGTAATGTCTGTTAGAGATAGAGTTCAAAACTACGAGTTACTCTAGTATATTCTAAAGCATGAACACTACGCAAGAGTTCAAGTCGAAAGACACTTTTGTTTATGCACAATCTTATATTTTAAAGATTGCTCGATGAAAATTGTTTTTAAAAATCCAAGTGGGGGATTGTTGCAAATTTGGCTTTTTAAAAATAAAAACAAATCTGTGTTTACTTGGTTTTGAACCCTGGACCTCCCTCTCCTATTTTGATCTTTGAACCACTCTCTATTTTATAGTCTCATATCTACTATATATCTCTTTGAGGTAGAGTATATAAGAAGATAGTTAGGACTTGGGTTTGGACCCCTTGGGGGTACCACTCTTTTATGAGGAGGGGAGAGATAGGCCCTCGCGCCCGCCGCCGCCGCCGTCCGTCCGGTCGGTTGGGTCATTTAGAGAACAAAACATTTTTTGCTGAAATTTTATTTAAACGAAAAATAAATTTCTGAAGAGGACTGAGTCTAAACGGTCTCTATAAACCACGATTTGGCTCCGCGATTTTTGGCGAAAAATCCGCCACCATATCTTCTCCACGACTTGATCTTGCCAATGAACCTAGTCTTTATCTCATTTTTTGACTGTACGTTTTCTACCTATAAATACCATCCAGTTTAGAGTTTTAAACAAACAAAAACAAAAGAGAAACAAAAGAGTTGATGAAAACGATTTTCTGCTTCCAGTTTTAGCTTTCAGTTTATGCTTTGTACAGAGTTCTTGCAAACAAGCTTTTCGAGTTTCTGCTTCCAGCAAACAGCTTTCGTACAGAGTTTATTGCAAACAGTTCTAGTTTTCTCTGTTTACGCTTCTTGTTTGTTGCTGTTTTATTTCCTGGTGATTCCGAGCAAATAAGGAGATTAAGGGTGATTTGTATACCGTTCAATTATTGTGCAATTTTTGAACGAGACAGAGATTCTGGGCTATTTTATCCTGGGGACGGCGGGGCTACGAAACTGCTTGCACAATTTTGGGCAGAGCCGCGAAACGTCTTAAAGAGAGCGACCTAGTCCGCGACTCAAACCAAGCAAAATTGGTACAATCGTTCCTTCCTTTTAATTCGTATTCTCAGCATATTTTTTCAACAGGATCTATGAGAAAAGGGGAGGGAGATAGATTCCGGTAAGCGACCTAGCTCCAAAAGTTTTAAAGTTTCATAATACACAGGACAATGCTTCCTAAAAACGTGCCCAATATAACCGCAACAAAAGCAAAAGGTAGGGGGATTTTCATAACAGAAGTGAACCACGTATTGTCTCCCATATTGAAATCCAAAATCAGTCTCCATAGTACAAGGGAGAGCTTTGGTAATATTAAGCCACACTTTAAATCTAATAAAAGGGATGGTCAAATTCTATAATGAGTTTGTATCAATCTTCATAAGCTCTCTAAAATTAGTTGCTAACATCTGAATGTCTGCTTCCTCCAACTTGTGAACAGGGAATTCATGGAAGTGGATCAACCTGGGGACTTCTGTGAAATTGATGTTAAGATAGTTTTCATGCCAAGGTTTGGGAATAACTAACCAACCGAATAGAACCCAAGGGCAAGAAAAAAGAACATGGAGCATATCAGACATCTCGAAGAATTGAACCATATAATACGTGTTGTCAATATCCCATTTTCGTGCCAAGATTTCAACTTCGAATGTATGTTGCGTTTCCCACTGAGAGGCCATCCGCTTAGCAAAAGCTTCTTATCTTAGGCGTTGGTGATGACAATACTTGGCTACAATACGAAGGTGATTGTCTTCTCTAGAGTGGATAGAACGACAAGAGAAAAGAGGCGTGGGTATTGTGAGGTTTCGTTTGAGATGGGCTTCTAGACTGAGCATGGTGGAAGAATGGTGATTTGTTGTTGATGGAGATGTAGTGGAGGACTGTGGAAAATGAATCTGTGAGTGGGAAAAAGTAGTGGTTGATGTGTGTTGAATGCATGGAGTAGGGATCATGGTGGGAGAAGGAGTAGGGAGAAGAGGTGTTGAAGGAAGGGGAGCTAAAGAAGAACCTGAAAAATCCATTAGTAAAGCTCTGAAGCAAAAATGAGATTGCCAGATGTGAATGATGCGTAAAGATGGCCTGGAAGTGATGAATATCAAATTATACTGGTAGTTAGGCCTAGACCAAGAAGATCCAATCACTATAAGATCTGAGGAGTAATTGTTGGTGGGTGGGGAGGAGGAGGAAGTCATGGCGATGTGATGTGTTGACGGCGAAAGGGGCGGAAGGACGGAGTACGAAGCTCGAGGAAGAAGAATTAAGGCTTTGTAATGATGAGGAGAAGGAGTTAATGAGACCGAACTACCAAAGACTTGCAAAAACCAACAAAAACAAACAACTCCTTAGCAAGAAAATCAGGAGAAAAAGCTTGCAGAGGAAGGACCGAAGGTGAGAAAGAAGAGATAAAAAAGAGAGATGAATGGGAAGATTTGGTTTGAAGAGAGTTGAAGGAGAAAAAAATTAAGGAAGAATGAGCTTTGTTCTTTGTGACTTGGAACATAGAGCTCTGGGGTTTTCTTTGGTGTTGTTAACATGTGATTATGCCTGAGTTCATCTTAGCTGCTATTTTCCCATCAATTAATCAATGATATGAAATTAGATTGTCAATGGATATTTGATGAATTTTAATTTAATTAAAAATACCTACACTAGATCTAAAATGTGTATTAATTAGTCTTTTTCACTATTTGTATATATTTATTCTCGAGTTTCACTGTCTAAGTCAACAATCATCCATTCAAATTAAATCATTAACTTCTCAAATTAATAGATTAACTGGGCAAGTTAAAAATCGAGTTGAAGAAACATGGATTTTAATTTAATGTCATGAACTTGAAACGTAGGACTTAGTTTTTAAAATTAAATTTTTAGAACAACAATTTGTTGCGATGGAGTCTTAAGCATAAGTTGATTATGGATGGTTTAGATAAAACCAAGAAAGACTTAACCTATACTCAAGTTCATCTTTAGACATTCACACATGGAGCTAAAAAGCTTGATAAAATTCTCCAAGCTAGCAAACTAGGACTTGGCTATGTTGAAGGTTCAACATCACAAACCATTCGACAAGCAGATCATATCATGTTCATTTGACAACGTAAAGCTCTAAAGAAACAAGTTTCAATTAAGCCAAGAGCTATAAAAGTAACTTTTCTCAAAACATATCGAAATCTAGCACCATTAGGAAGTATGTAGGTGTGTGCCAGCTTCAATGAACTTCTTGGTCCATGCATTTCAATGCTCAATCTTTTAAGCCATCTCTTTGCGTTGTGACCATTTGTGAAATTATTTTCAAAGCTTACTTTTTTTTCAAAAAATTGTTGAACCCTCTTAACTTTCGAAAAAATAAAATAAATAAATAGGGTAATTACTCACTTTGCTCAACTTTTAGTTGATGAGACTTTTGATTTTCTTGTAATTGTTGACATTTGTCAAATTACAACATAGTTTTCACTCAATGAGTGAAATATTAATGTCACTTGGACATGTGGTTATTAATTAAAAGGTATTATGTACCCTTTTCATTATGAGTGTGTTCAAAGTATACTTGATATAACACACTCTCCCATCCCTACAAAAAAAATGATGAAAATAAAATTGATTTTAGGCTTCGTACTCATCAACTCCTCGAAGAGTTTGTTTTTAATGGCACATCTACACTTCCTTTCTGAACTTAGTAATCAAGCATGTTAACTCGGACTTGGCTCTTGTTTGCGTCAAACAATGTATACTATATAAAAACATTTAGATTGTAGATAACATACATTTAGGATGAGGGACCTCCTCATCGTAATACCCGAAAGTGTTATGGTCTAGTGGTTAGGGCTGTGTGGATTTGTCCCCCACGTCCTAGGTTCGAGACCCACCTGCGATATGGGTTCTTTCTTATGGTTGTTGATCTGTAAGTTGCACCTTGTTGATAGGTTGTGGGATCCTTAAAAACCCAGCTCGCCTTCCAAAAAAAAACCCGAAAGTTGTCTGGCTTGAGAGTTATAGATCACATGACAACTTGGGTTGGACTCTTCTATCGATGTATTATCAAAGTTTTATTTCATGAGTATGGAAGATTGATACTTACAAGAAAGGGAAAAAAAAGGAAATAGACTTGTGTTCGTGATGAAATTGCTTTGTGCCTACTTTGATTTTAAAAAAACATGATATGATTTTCTATGATCTAAATGATTTTGGTACAACATATACTTTAGTGTAGAACCTCATATCATGAGATTTTATCCTAACCCTTGAGTGTAATCATTTTTTATTTGACATTTGTCAAAATATCGAGGTTACTGAAGGTGTTTTAGAATTGCGTGGCATGAACCTCATAATATGTGTTTTTCTTAACACTTGTCAGTGCTCAAATTGTACAACCTTTACAAATTATCTACAGACTAATTTATGGCATAAATTACGCCTATCTAAAATTTTCAAGCCTTTAGTATTCAAGGTGCTTATAATTTGTCTTAAATGCTTGAATCATCGATTCTATTGCATTGCATGTAAAATATGCATCAATACAACATATTGATATTTCATCAATTGAATATGTTTCCTTGATGCGCATTATAACAAAATGAGTATTGCAATGTTTTTCAATTGAATGTGGTTACTTAATGCGCACAAGAAGATATTTGTCTTCCAACACACATAATGCATGTACACCTCGAGTGTCATATTTGGTGTGTCTCTTTGATAAACACTTGGTATTTGTTTTTCACGTGTGTTGCATACTTTATGCACAAATCACTGATATGTGTGTTTTATTACTATGTGTCATTAACACATACGACAGTTAAGTGGGCAATTCAAAATTGTCCATTTACTAAGGAGTAGTCTTTAGACCATATTGTCTATTCCCTTTGCAAAATAGGAGTGCCTATAGACCTTGTTGTTTATGATCGTTGTTCATGTTTAGTTTCCTCTTTATTTTATGATGCTCTTGCTAAATTTATTTTAGCATTGACCATCAACTTGATATGGATGATTTTAATTTATCCTCATTTGAGTGTTCGAAAAATACACCTTTAAGTAATTATGTTATAGTTTGGTGAACTATTTTGATCATCGTTAAGGTATAATGAACCTAGAGGAAGTAATGGTGTATGAACATTTTTTTTTTCTCTTACATATGAACATTTTGTCTAGTTACCCTTTGTTTATTTGGGACAAAAAGGGGGAGAGTGGGTTATGGCATTTCAAATTTTATGCTTTAACCCAATGGGTAACAATTTTCTATCTTCTGATTCATATAATTTGACTGGTTACTGTGACAAGTTACATTGTGCATCTTCTAAAGACTAGGGTTTATGATAATATTTTTGATGCAATCTATGAGAAAAGAATCCATTTTTTTTCAATGTAATTTACTTGTCTCAACTTGAAGTTTTATTGAGCATAGGTAGATGTTGGGGTTTTGTCACAAAATAAATCAAAGAAGGAGATTGAAACCTCCAAAATTTAAGTCATAATGGCGTTCATCAATCAAATGTCAAGACAAGAACACAAATTGCAAGACCCTTATGAAATGGATTGAATGATTTCAATTATAAAAATTATTTGAAAATAATTCAATTGAAAATTCTTGAGAAATTAACGTGCTTGATCTTTACAAGTGTGAATAGATTAACCAATTAAATAGGTCATGAATAAAGCTCGATCTATTGAGCAAACATGTCAGGATGAAAGTTTGACCAGTCAAGCAAACAACTCAGAAGATGAGCTCGTCTAGTCAAGTTGATTTGAGTTTGACCTATCAAATAGACATGAGATGCACTCAATACTGGTTGAGTACAATAAATTTTCAGCACTTTATTTATATATAAATCAATCCCTTTTTAGCTATTGTACAACTCGATAAATAAGAGAGCCAAGAGATATGGAATGCGTAGCTTTGGAGTTTCACATCAAATTTTTTATGTTTTTTAGAGTCTTTTGCATCTATTTAAAAGAATATAGATCTCATTTTTGCAAAGACTTTCATGTGTTAGAAACTTGTGTATGCAAGTAGTGTTTATTATCTTAATACATTGCTAAGATCGTGAAAAAAGATCATTGAAGAAAACATTCATGTATAGAAGTTAGTTGCAAGTGAAGAACTCGCTCATTGTAGAACCGCGTTAATTTGGTAAGTGCCTTGAGTGAACAATCTTATCATCCTAATATTGTTTCATAGTGGATTTTTTTTTTATGGATGTTGCTTATGGGTTGGCGTTTAAAACTCTATAAGTGAACAACGTAATATGGTGCATGGTTTGTTTCTTGCACTTTTACTTTTGTGTGATTGTGCAAAACATAAATAAAGATCAAAATAGACGTTGACTTTAGATCTCTTAGATCTACTATTCAATAATGATTCAAAGATCTATAATTTGTAAAAGATATATTAAAATATTGGCTCTACAAAGTTCTAAATCCGCAAGTGATTAGGCCAATTTATGTTCACAATTTCACTATCAACAATTTTAATCGTGATATACACCGTTAGTCTCCTCATGAGAAACAAATTAAATAAGTTAGAAGTGATAAAGATAGTTGTATCAAAGTCATCTCAAGACGACTTCGCCCTACTGAGATCGATTCGTGCCCCAAACTGGTTGGTAGCATTGGAGGTTGCATCTTTCATTGCTCTTAGAATTGAAACCTGCAACAAAAGAGAAGTGCATTAGAATATTAAACCATTTTGGTTTCTAGAGAATCATGTATGTTGATCAATCAGAAAAGCTCTAGATATCTGGTAAACAGAACTCGCACAAAAAATTACTAAACAAAACTTTACCCTAGATGAGATTCTAAAGGGCTTATCCCCGTGAAGAGGTAATTCAAATTCAGAGGGACTATTCGTAATGAAAGTTGAAAAAACTTCTGAATACAGAGAACTTTGCAAAATAGTAAGCTGTTGAGGATAATATTGCACCAGAAGAGTAAGCCGTTGAGGATAAATAGACTTCCAATGCACCAGAAGAGTAAGCTGTTGAGGATAATATTGCCTTTTCAAGGCCAACAAATGAAACTTTGCAAAATAGTCGTATTCTAGTATTCAGTTTCAATGGTATGTTCTCTCAAGTGATATTTTGGCTTCCCTTAAGTAGTAGTAGAATACAGCATGTGCCAGGGCCAACAAATGCCTATACATGTATACTGTGCTGCTTGCAAAACAGGAAAAAAGTAAAAATAAAAAATGAACCATTCTATTTTTAACTATTTGAAAAAATAAAATACAAATAAACCACTCTATCAGGTCATGAGGGAGCACCAGATTATAATAGGAATAGGAAAACTTTCTAAACCATGTGACAATTGTCTGCCCATATGACCATGCTCTATTCAAGGCCAACCAAAACCCACCACCCTGCCCCATCAATAAAAATGTAGGTTTAGAACTTGCAATTTCGTTTTGGACAAAAACTGCTTTGAATACATTAGTCATTAGAGTTTCTCTTATAAACTGCATACTTGCATATGAAGCATTGATGTGTAAAATAAAAGGAATGTGACCTTTGGTCGATCCATTGAGCTCCCAAAGTAACCTATTCCAAATGACGAAGATGAGTATGCAGCTGCTATCTCTACTGTTTCTAGCTTTGATGATTTCCCTGGAACCTAACAGATCAGTGAAAATTTTCAGGGTTTTGCTACAAACACATCAACCAAGACACAACAATCACAAGCTTACTTACTGTATCAGGAGCATCGGCCTGAACAAGTAAAATCCCAGCACCTTTATGAATGCTGTCTTGATTACTTTCCTGCATTGCAGAGCGTAGGACTTTCATACAAGCAGAGCCTGGCTGTGATCTGCGAAAGATAACCTAGTTAAATCGGAGGTCAACCAAATGCTGCTTCCTCTAATGCACGTTTAGCAAAACCCATTTATTCAGTGCACAGTGGAACATCCAAGATAAGCAATGCAGGTCTTCAAGAGTTGCAGGCTGATGCAGGTTTAAAAGTTTTTCATTTTATTTTATTTTATTATTTTTAATGCAAGGCAAAAATACTAGAGGCGACATAATTATTTTTCACAACTACATTCATAAATACTAAAGATCCAAAAATCAGGTAAAAATAGAAAAACTATACCACACTAAACATAGCCATGGAATTCTAGACGAGAAAACAAGGAAGCGGACAGATATGGAGGCAGGACGGTTAGAAGAGAATCTGAATTAAATGCCGCAAGCTCTCAAGACAAGGTGATACGGATGACAATCACCTTAGGTTGCTTTTCTATTAATACAATGGTCTGAGTATAGAAATTTCCTTTTTGTTGGAGGAATCAATTTGAATCCCTAAGCATATGTTCTTCATGACGGTGCTTAGGAACATCATCCTTATGCAAGTTAGTGTTGAACTTAACAGAATGTCAAAGTGTTTAGGTAAATTAGCAAAGAGGGGAGAAGAGGGAAGAGGAACGGCAGAGACAAAGAATTAATAAAGGGTGAGAATACGGTTTTCTCCATATTTGAGTCTCATTGCATTCTATGAACTTGTAGATGTGTTGGGAGTCGGGGCAAGAATGTCTTTTACTTTTGACATAACAGGGGAATACAACCAACTCATAGTTTGGGACCATGACCTAAATAATGCGATCTCGTGGGACCAAAGTCTGAAGTGCCCTATTACGGGACCGACCCCTAAAATTATGCCTCAGAAGAGTCATATTTGAATCACATTGCAGCCTATGTGGTAACCACCTGGAGAACACCCAACACATCTTTTTTGACATTACCATTCGTACACGAGAAGTGTCTCCAGGAGCTACGTTGCTTGAGAGTTTAGACAAACAAGTAGCAGTAAAGAAGAGTGGGTTTGGCCAGTCTCAAGGCGAGTAGTCTTAAAAGTCACCCATTACAATTATGAAAGGGAGTTGTTACGTGTACCCGACTATTTGGCTAGGTTGCACCAAATCTTTGTTGCACTGGGTGTTTGGGATGTTTCGACTTTGTTGTACCAACTTAATATGTGTAACACCGACTTATCATCTTTTTGTGATAATAAAAATTATTTGGCGAGAAATTTTCTCATTTAGGAGCATTAATTGGCTATGGAATGAAAGTACAACAGTAACCATCATCTATAAACTATAAAATTAAATTTAGTAATGCATTTATTAAATTTCAATGTTTTCATTAACCAAGAAGGGGTTGACAAAACCAATACGTAATAAAATATTAAAAAAAGACAATTTAAATCAATACATAAATTTCAAAATTGTTGCAACTACTATATCAAATTCAAAAAAATTGCATTCAAAATCTTATAAAATCTGACATCCAAGCATTTACATTAAAAATCTTTTATACAAAGTCCCTAATCAATAATATGAATAACATATTTAACAAATTTTGGTTGGGTACACCAAGTAATTTTTAAAAGCTAAATCTAAAAGCACGTAGCAACTCCCTTATGAAATATCCTGAAAGCATCCATCTACTAAATTTGGACATAGATAATTTTAAGAAGATTTCAGAACAAAAGCTCCATTGATAGCTTCAAAGTGATGGAAATAATAGATCAAAGATGTAAAAAATAAAACAATGAGCTAAATAACTGAAGTGATTGTGATGCTTAAAGGACTCAATAATACTTCCGTAACAAAATGCTCCTCAAAGGATGCATGCCCCAACAGTGGATTGGAAAGACATGGCATGGGGTGGTCCTGAACCTCAAAGGATTAAGTTCACTCTATGGTAAGTTTTCCCTGGAGTTTTGCAGACTAGAGTAAAGCTAGAGCGAAGGGTTGCTAGCATGTCAGATAGTTGTTGTCTGTGCATTACAGGAAAAGAGGATAGTGCCCACCTATTTTTGACTGTTTGTTCTCTAAGCAGGTTTGGACTTGAATGTTCAGAAAAATGGGAGTTACAACGACCGTTCGAAGAAACAAAGAGAATGGGTCTCGATTGCAAAACAAAGGAAAGCCAAGCACTTCAATAGGGAACTGTGTTGCAAACTTTGTATCTAGTTATAGTCCGTAAACTGTGGTAAGAGAAAAGTACCAGATCTTTCAAAGGAGAAGTCTGCAATGTTGCCACTGTGTTTAAGTTCATCTCTGAACATGTCACTGCAATTTATTCAGCAGCAGACAGTATTAAAACTGGTCATAGCATGAATGTCAAGTCTCACCTGAATTGGGGTGCTAAGGCATATTTGAATAGTTATGAATTCCTCTTAACATAATGAAACCTCCTTCTCATTGCTCCATGGAGAGACTTCTTGCTCAGGATTCTAGAAATTTGATATATACTATGATGCAACTTCTCTAGAGGATGAATATGGTTGGGAGCCCCCTTGGCCTCGAGTGCTAACCTAGTTGGAATGCTCGGGGGTGTTTAATGATGCAATAGCATCTTGGGATGTTTGTATGCTCATAGTTTTGTTTGTTTGAGGGGTTAGGTATATCCTCCTCATCTTGCTACCTTTTCTATTTCTGATATAAACCCTGCTCTACTTGCTAAGAAAATAAAGATAAAAAAAAAAAAAAAAAAAACGTTAAACATATATAGAAGGTTTCATCCATAGATAATGAGATGCAGCGTGGGACTCATGCCATGTGGACCCTATCAATGTGTGTCATTTAATATATCCAGAAAAAAATACTAATCTATCTATGATTACATTTGAAAAGAAACTATCTACAAATTTGAGGTAAAAAGGAAAAAAAAAATGGCAGAAGGTTTAATAGAAGGTTCCATACATCGATGATGAGATGCAGCTTTCACGTGCTGCAAATCCTTTCATTAGGTACTCGCCAGCACCGCTGCAACAACATCCAACTATAAATTGACCCCCCAAAGGACCTTTTGAGGAAGCCCAGCAACCTGAACCATACATGGCTGCCAATCCAACACGGCCACTTACCTGTAGGAATAGTAGTTGCTCTTTTTCAGGTCTAGAAATATTACTCTACAAAAGCAGAAGATTTTTACTTTATCAACTTCTAATCTTTTCATTACAAGAATAGGGTGGAAGAAGAAGAACAAGTTATGTTGGTTCAGTTGGATTGTTTCATATATTTTAATCAACAATCCATATTTTGATAAAATTCACTTTTCTGAAAGTTTCCAATGGGATCTTTGAAAACATGGACATTGAATTTGTATGAAATAAACAAATATACCTTCTGAACAATATATGAGGAGTATCAAATGAAAAATGGAGTCAGATAGCATATTGAAAGCTTGTAGAGTAATTGATAGTTGTGTGCAGTATGTTTTTTATGTGGAGTGTCTTGCAAACAATCGGAATAAGCACAGCTGGAGTAGGAAGCCGTCATATTGATTACATGAAATATTTCGATGAGGCTATTGTCAAGAGATCGTGTTGAGATAAACTCACGTCTGATAAGGACAACATCGGATTTATCAAGTTACCTAGACTTGTTTGGAGGAATCGAGTCACCATGAGTTTTCTGAATCAGGGGTGACATTGCAACACTCATTATTCTTTAATGGATAGAGCATTAAAAAAAAATTCACATGGGCATGTGAAAGGCTAATCATAGTTGTAAGATGGGGTACTATACATACATCACTTCTCCAAAGATCAACAACAACAAAGTACTAGCAAGAAAAAAACATAGCAGGCAATGCTAAATAGGTATGGCGGTACGCCGGTACCTCAAAGAGAGTATTGATGCTCAAGTTTGAGACATGTGGAAGAAAAGAAATCCAAACAAAAACAAAGAATCAGTTAGTTGATTACAAATTCCCAACCTTCACCATGGAGCTGGTTCCCTTTAGCTTTAATTCATAAATATTAGAGATGACATTCAAGAGCATGCATGTAAAGAGAAGTGCTTATAACCTTCAAGAGAATGCCACCACTTGAAGCTCCGGATGCTATATGTCCTTCATTGTCAACACAAATAACTCCAACAGTGTCCATAACACAATCTTCTTCGGAAGAATCTAGCCTAGATGCTACAATGCTCCCAGTGCAGAGCTCATTGGCAGGATCAGATCGTTCACATTGTACTTCTGTCATAAACATGCAACCATCAACTTTTAAATTAGGTTCCTTATAACAAAGCTTCACTGACAAGTATGTCCCTTCTCAATTTTTAGGCAGGTAGAAGATAAAGATAGCCGACACAGACATTCTAATATGATGTTCTGAGCATTACCATTCTTCGAGAATTTGACAGATGATGCAGCCCACTTTCAGCATTTGTCCATAAGCTGAAAGTGGGCAAAGTTATCATTAAAGATAAGGAGACTATAGGGATAAGTAGAATCATGTGGCCTCTTTCTACTCCTCACTATACAGGGAGGACATTAAGGAGACCTTGGTTGGATGGATCACTTTATTTAAAGAGGCTGGCAGGAGAAGAGGTGACCTCTTTGGAGAAGCCCCTTAGGAAAGAATATGAGTGCAGCATAACTAAAAAGATTGATGAGGACAAATCATCCATGTGGATGCTTCTCCCATTTTTTAAGAGGTTGCAAGGCACTTGAGGATACCAATTCATGAAGCTATCGAGGACTTTCAATAATTAGACCTCTAAAAAAACATTTAACTCATTTTCTCCAAGAACTAGGAGACATGAGTTATATCCGATACCACACTATCAACCTCATGAATGGTATCTACAAAGACACTCATGGGGTTGACTAAGAGGTCATCATTTGTATATTCACCTAATAAAAAGTAAGATGTATTTCTATGTATATCGGGCGAGGTCACCTAGGCATCCGCCCCGAGACTATGATATACGTTTTTTTTAAGTGAAGGTCAAATGACTTTTTTATTTAGAGTTTAGTTGTGTGTGAGTTTTTAACTCCGCCCGTTGCAACGGCCGGTCCCAAGCCCGGATAAAGGAGGGTTGGTGTTACGCTTGTGATAGCCAACCGTAAAAAATCCATCACATCCATTTTCATGGAATTTGGTTCAAAAAAATTAATGCAGAAGGATAGGGCGTCCCCCCACTATAAGCGACGCGCTGCAACTACGGTCAGGTGTGGTGACAAATGAGCAAGGCGCACTGCAGCGGCGCCCGGCTGTAGTGTTAAATAGGCAAGGATTCTCGCACCATTCTGGACGGGGGCGAGTAAAAGAAGCTAGTCCAGGTTAGAGCTAGAGATAGAATGATTATATTAGCCTCTTGGAACATAGGAACCTTGACGGGTAAGACAATAGAATTAGTGGATGCTCTGCGTAGGAGGAAAGTAAACATAGTTTGCCTTCAACAGGCAAAATGGAAGGGGAACAAAACTAAAGATTTAGGAGGAGGGTTCAAACTCTTCTATTCTGGTAAAGATGGAACTAGGAACGGGGTGAGAATATGGTAGATAAAGTTTTTAAGGATGCAGTAGTCGACGTTAGGAGGTTTGGGGATAGAATCATAAGTATTAAATTAGCTTTAGAACTAGAGATAGTGCATGTTATTAGTGCTTATGCACCCTAAGTGGGTTTGGACGAGGAGACTAAGAAAGATTTTTGGGACTCTTTAGAGGAGTTAGTTATTGGAATTCCCTCTTCCGATATGGTTTTCCTAAGCGGGGATTTGAATGGCCATGTTGGTAAGGATAGAGAATAGAGTTGGGTATGAGAGGGTACAGGGAGGTCAAGGATTTGGGGATCAAAACACTACGGGGATTTCTATTATAGATTTTGTTTTAGCTCAAGATTTTGGGATCGTAAATACTTTTTATAAGAAGAGGGAAGATCACTTGGTGACCTTTGCGAGTGGGCGCAATAGAAGTCAAATTGATTATTTTCTTGTTAGAAGACGCGATTTAGGTAGGTGTAAAAATTGTAAGGTTATATCAGGGGAGTGTCTGACAAACCAACATAGGCTGTTAGTTCTCGATTTTTGTCTTAAGTGTAGGGGTCGTATTGCTATAGAATAGGTTAGACCGAAAACTAAGTGGTGGACCTTATAGGGAGATGTGTGACAAAAATTTAGAAAGAAGATTTTGGGTGGCCAGTCAGTTTCAGAGGGTTGGGAGAATCTCGAACCAAAGGATAGGACTAGTAGCGCGAATCTTTTTGAACATTTGACAAACCGAATAAGAAGATGTGCGAAGGAAGAGTTAGGAGAGGCCAAAAGAGGAGGTTTATAAGGTAATGAGACATGGTGGTGGTATGCTGATGTGCAACAAACCATTGCGGAAAAGAAAAGATGCTTTAAGGAGTGGCAAAAAGATAAGTGCCTAGAGTCTTATGAGTTTTATAAGCAAACTAAGAAGTTGAGTAGTAAAGCAGTAGGGGAACCTAAAAAGAGAGCATAGGATGATCTTTATAATAGGCTAGGTACAAAGGAAGGAGAGAAAAATATTTTCAAGATAGCTAAAGCTAGAAAACGAAAAACTAGGGACTTGAGTCATGTTAAGTGTATTAAGCATGAGGATGAAAGAGTTTTAATGCAGGATAAAGCTACTTTAGATAGATGGAATGATTACTTTTGGAACCTACTCAATGGAACACATGTAGGGGAGTTAAACTTGGAGGGGTATGCTTCACAGGAAGGGAAAGATCGCGTGTTCCATCGCAGAGTTAGTGCCACAGAAGTGAGAGAAGCTTTAAAAAAAATGAAGATAGGGAAGGCCGTTGGACCGGATCATATACTAATTGAAGCATGGAAATGTCTGGGAGAAATTGGGATTCAATGGCTAACTAAGCTCTTTAATAGGATTTTGAAAACTAGAAAAATGCCAGATTCATGGAGGCATAGCATTGTGGTACCAATTTATAAGAACAAAGGGGATATCCAGAATTGCTCGAACTATAGAGGGATAAAGCTTATGAGTCATACAATGAAACTTTGGGAGAGGGTTATAGAACGAAGACTTAGGAGTTTAACCACGGTTTCGGAGAATCAATTTGGATTTATGCCGGGTAGGTCTACTACGGAGGCCATCTTCCTACTTAAACAAACTATAGAAAAATACCGAGAGACACGTAAGAGTTTGCAAATGATTTTTATTGATCTGGAGAAAGCATATGATAGGGTCCCCAGGGAGTTAATTTGGTGGGTGCTTGAAAGGAAGAAAGTGTCTCAATGTTATGTCGATATCATTAAAGATATGTATGAAGGGGCTGTAACAAGTGTTCGCGCAGTAGGTGGGATGTCCAGTGAATTTTCAGTGTCAGTAGGACTACATCAAGGGTCGACGTTAAGTCCATATCTCTTTGCTTTGGTCATGGATGAGTTGACGAGACATCTGCAAGAAGATGTACCTTGGTGCATGTTATTTGCAGATGATATTGTCTTAATTGATGAGACTAGTGCAGGTTTAGGTCAGAAATTAGATAGGTGGCGGACGACTTTAGAGAGTAAAAGTTTTAGAATTAGCCGTTCGAAGACGGAGTATCTAGTGTGCAACTTTGGTTGTGAACCACGAGGGAGAAGTAATGCAATTGAGATCGAAGGTGTAGAGGTCCAGAGTGTGAGGTTTTTCGATATCTAGGATCTATAATTCAAAAGAATGAGGCTATTGGAAAAGATGTAGACCATAGGATTAAAGCTGGTTGATTGAAATGGAGAATGATGTCAGGAGTATTATGCGATAGAAGGATGTCTGCAAGGCTAAAAGGGAAATGCCATAAGACAATTGTTCGACCAGCCATGCTATAGGGTTCAGAATGTTGGGCTACTATGGGACAACATACACATAAGATGACAGTAACAGAAATGCGTATGTTAAGGTGGATGTGTGGTAAAACTCGTAAGGATAAAATTAGAAATGAAAAAATTAGGAGATACTTAGGTGTAGCGTCCATAGAGAACAAAATTAGAGAAAGACGTTTAACTTGGTTTGGTCATGTGCGAAGGAGACCAAGCACGTCGCCAATTAGAAAATGTCTAGATTGACAAGTTAATGGAGGGTGTAGACGGAGGGGACGACCGTTGAAAACTTGGATGAAGGCGGTGAATGAAGATATCATTGAGCTTGGATTAGGCAAAGATATGTGGGAAGACCGCATTGCTTGGATAACCAAAATCCATGTAGCCAATCCCGAAAATATCGGGAATGGGCTTTGATGATGATGATGATGAGTTGTGTGTGAGTTTTTCTTTTGCATGTTTAGAGGTAGAATCTTGGATTGTGATTGTTGTTCGTTTGATGTTGGTTTATGACTATGCAATGCTTTGAATTTTGTGTTTTTAGTTTATTTTGTGTGAAATTACTTGTTAAAATGATGTATAATTGCATAAATACATGTCCTACAAGAGAAATTGAAAAAAAAAAAAAATATATATATATATATATATATATATATATATATATATATATAAAAGCTGCTAGCGCCTCAGGATCATAGATGTATTTGTGTTTGGGCATCACATTTTATATAGAGTTTTGAGTGCCTCATAGCACATTGCATTGACGATGGGAAAAGTAAGGCCTCGTTCCTGTAAGCAAGCTAAGATATAACAACTAGCAAGCATGGACACCAGGGCATCTTAACAACATGAGAAATCTTACGACACAAACACGGCAGATAAAACAAAATAATTACTTTATCATCTATTATTATTTTTTAAAATTTATTGAAGCAGTACTATGATTATAAAACATATAAGTTATTTCAGCAGTAATATGACAAGCCCTAGCTGATCATTCTGTTTACTCTTCTTTTATACAAATGAAAGGATTCCAGTCAACGGTAAAAGAGGGAATGAGATTTTCAGTGGGGTTTATAAACAGGGAGAATATGAGCTTGGGAATTCTCTCAATGCTTGCATCTCTAGAACAGGTATCTGTTCTCTACTTCTATTTTAACTTTGCTGTGTTTCTTCCCTTTCATTCGATATAATTTATCTCAATTCCATAAAAATAACTTGAAATCCAAAGATACATTTGTGCATGATTCATTCTTATATGACAATACAGTAGTTACTGAAATTAAACTACCTGATGTTGATTCTGAAAGGATAGCCTTTTGAGGGCTTGAAAATGGTTCTGCAGCAGAAAACTCACTCCTTGCTTTTGCAGAATCAAGCATTTTCCTGTATTCAATCCATTGTACTTTTGCCTTCTCTGTTACCAACCACTTCTTGTGAAATTTACATAAGAAATGTGAAATTTACATAAGAAACGGTAAGTGAACCCTATTAGATCGGTGACCAGCGAAATGAAACATAAGTGATCACTGTTGTTTTATTAATCGACAGTCAAACAACAAAATGGGCTTTTTGTTTAAAAAAAAAAAAAAAGAGCTATAAACAAAATAAGATTACAGGAAAAAAATAAGAAGACACACCTCGGTAGCCTCTTTTGTAGTCACCGGCAGAATAATGCCTTTAGACTCTGCCCACTCACGTGCACTTTCACCAACCAAGAAGCTGGAAATAAATAAATAATACAAAAAGAAAAAAAAAAAAACAGGATTATAGTCGAAATACTGAAACGGTAACATAATTTATGCATTTCACGTCCTTCATAAAAGATAAATGTATATTTCATTGGAAATGAAAAAGGGAGAACAAAATAAAGGCACCAGAGCATCAAAGGCATTGTACAACAAGGAAATCATGTACTCATAATAAATAAATAAATGAATTATTCAGTTTGCAATCAAGTCATTTATGTCACCTAAAGGTTAGCATGACAAGTTGTCTCACATACAGATTCGTATGGGTTTCTAGATCCAAAATCAAAGTAAAGACCACAGTTCAATACAGGAACAAATTAATTAAGGGAGAGTCACGTCAGTTAAAAGATCCATTCTTCACATTGAACGTGAGGCAGTAATGGATTCAGAGCAGCAGAAGCATCAGCATCTGGCAAGGCCATTATGGATTTATTTTGACTCAGAGCAAGCAATGGAAATCCTCAATAGAGCAAGCATCCCTCCTTGCCACAGCTATGGGGTAGTGAATGAGATAAGAAGCAGAATTAATCACTTTGAAGAAGCTAGTTTCTCGCATGTTAACAGAGAGACTAATGCTCCTTCAAATTATTGAGTTAAAAAGGGTGATGGAGAGTTAACAATATACAGTCCTCCCGCCACCAGGGAGTTATTAACACTATTGGAGAATGCTGAACCTGTGGTCTGGTACAGTAGAGGTGCTTGGGTTGTTATGCAGGTAGAGGTTTGCACCTGTTGGTTTGTTGTCCAGCTGGGCAGATTATAGCTGCCTGCTGGTGAGGAGGGATAGTTGGGCCTTTATTAGGCCTTCTTAAGCGGTCTTGTTTCTGCTGTAGCCTGATGGAGTGGGGTGGTGTATGCTTCATTGTTTCTTATAAATCAAGGTGGGGGCACCTTAATCCCCTGACTGATTCTTGTAAAAAAAAAAAAAAAAAAACAGTGTTTCTTACAGAAATCTTACTTGTGAGTTAATGAATTTGTTGAGGAGCTGAGGATATTGGTCCTAGGATGGGGCAGACTGACATAACTAATTAAAACTCAATGGAAGACACCAGTACAAGCACACATACAAGTTGGGCCGTCCTCGCAGATAACAACAGACACTTCATAAAACTTTCTCCTCGAATTTTTTTTTTAAAAGAGGCCCAAAAGATCATCCAAGAAGAAGATAATCTAGATGATGAAAGACTTTATTTTTTATAACTTTAGATATTTGTGAAGAGTTCCAACCATGGTGTTAGCGGAAGCAGGTTGCAGTTGCCGCTCAAAATACTTTTTGACAGTGAAATCCTTTGAATCATTAAGCCAAACCCACTTCTCTTCCCTGTCTTCGAGATGGAAATTGTCGAGTATTGTAATAAGGTCTACCATATCATCCATTTCCCACTCATAAAGGTGTCTCCTTAAGAACAGATTCCAAGAGTCACCATGGTCACCAAAATAGAAGAAACCTCTGACAACCCCATATTGCTTGGTATACTCAATCTTGGGAATTACAACTTGAGAGGTCTACCCCCAATCCAGAAATGGTGTCACCTTTGTGAACCACAAATTTGACACAATTACTGAATGTGGACTGCTGCTGCATGATGCCCTTCCAAAGACCACTTCCATGTGTATAGAACCCATTTTTTCAATAACATTCTGAAATCATTGCTACCATACTTGTCCTTGATGACGTTTCTCCTTCTCTACCCCATATCGCCAAATCCATTTTGCTAGTAAGGCCTTGTTCAAGTCTTTGATCCTTCTGATCCCCAAACCCCCCTGGTCCTTCGGCTTGCATACATCCTTCCAGCCGATTAAGTGGTACTTGGAGACATTGTTGTTATATCCCCAAAGGAAGTTCTTCATTCGAGTTTCAATTTTTGAGCAACAGAAACTAGAATCACAAAAAGAGAAAGAAGATGCGTGGGGCTTCCTGTGAGGGAGCTTTTTATTAGTGTGCATCTACCAGCCTTACTGATATATTTGAGTTTCCAATTCGAGAGCTGCCCATCAATCCTTTCCAAAATGTCATCCCATGCCTTGATATCTTTATATTTGGATCCAAGCGGCATCCTTGAGATAAATTTCACTCCCATGAAAATGTCAATATAACTTTTATAACTCAAAGCATCACTATGATTCATTCAACAAACAAAGAGCTAACTATCAATAAACATTTTTTTTTTTTTTTTTAAATTTTTATCTTGTACAGGTGAACAATTAAACATGGCAAAACAAAAAATTTAATATTTTTATTTTTTTAAAGGTAAAATTTTTATTAATAATATTTTACTAGTACAACATTGCCTAGTAAAACAAAATTAATTTTTATCTAAACATCAATATCAGACATCTTCAATGAGGAAAAGGATCATGAACGTACAAGGGAGGTATTCGACCCAGTAACGAAGGTCCCATCATATTTTCCTTTGCCAAAGAATTAGCAATCTTGATGGGATTCTGCACACCTGATCTACAAAAAATAAATTGGCAATTAGTAGCTTCAGCAACAGATTCAGTGACTCCGAAACAATGCACAAATTACTACAATTGGCTAAGATTTAATTAACAATAGTTTTCCTTGGATCTTCTTAAAGATTGTAATCCTAACAAGTTAGTAGCCAAGCAATTGAAGTTCAATTTATAGTAGAAAACCTTATTCATAATCTAATCTAAGCTTGTAGTCAATTTTGATCAGAGGGTAATGTCGAACTATCAAAAGAAAAACCTGGCACTGCTCCAACAGCTCCAAATGCTCCAGTCTCACCATCCATAATACTAGCATCACCCTCTACACGTCCATTTTCTGTCAAATTTGAACCCCGGCCGGCATTTGTGCACGGATCATCCTAAAACAAGAAAAAAATTGTTATGCTAATTCAGTTTGTTCAATTAATTTGCAGTGAATTTCGAATAATTATATTATACCTACCTCCAATACTTGAATGGCAGATGAAACAGCATCCAGAGCTCCACTCCCAGACTGAATGAACAAGAACAAAAAAAAAAAAAAAACAACCCAAACTCATAAAGAAGCAAATTTTTACTGGAGATAAGATTGATTGATAAAGAAAGGGGAACAAGGAGGGCTTACCTTGTTTAGAACTGAAGCAGCAGCAAGACAAGCTCGTTTCATGACTGACTTGAGCGCCTTTTCGTTTGAAGGAGAATGAAACCCAGCACCAACATGAACTGCTACAAAGAACCTATCTCCCTCTCCCTCTCCCTCCATTTTCTCCATTCTTCTTCTTCTTCCAAGTTTCCAACTTTTCAACCAAGCTCGCCAATCTCACCAGAACCCAGAACTCTTTATTGGGTTTCAGGGTTTCAGCTTCCAAACTAGTTATAAAGCACGTGCCTTTCACGTGTGTTACGTACCCCGCATTACCCAAATATTGAGAGGGCTATTTCCTTCTTCATCAACTAGAGAGTAGAGACCACTCTTTGTTTCTGTCGCTTCAATTCGTCTTCCCAATTCCGTACTGTATAGAAGATACCAAAAAGGAGGAAGCTTGAAGAGATGGGGGATCTTTATGCCTTGGATTTTGATGGGGTTCGTTGTGATAGCTGTGGTGAAAGTTCTCTCTCTGCTGTTAAGGTTACATTCTTTCTCTCTTTCTATCATTTTCATTTTAGTTTTCTAGTTGGTTCCCAATTTAGAAATCGTGTGTTTCAGGCTGCTAAGATAAGATGGCATGCTCTATTCGATGGTGTTTCAGCTTTGGAAGACTAGATTGTTGAGCAGATGCATATTGTAAGCTTTTTCCCATTTCTCTGTTTCCTACTTTTGTGTTGTTTAGTTATTAACTGAATTTTGAAATTTATGTTTTCCTCATCATTATGGTCATGTTTGGGTGTTCTCAAGGAAGCAACTTATTACATGAGTGATAATAACATTGGTATGATACCATTTGTAAGAAAATGCTAACACCTTCTTTCGAAATGAGACCCACCTGTTTCCAGTACAAAGCAAAGACCTTGAGGATCAATCTTTATGGTCCTTCAAAAACTAGTGATGGTGATGGTGATGTACAATCACTGTTAAGGGTAAACAGTAGCAAAATTTAGAAAATTGCAGTGAAATGTGATAAGATGATGTTGTGGGGAGGGGATTTTTTTGGTTGATAGTAACGATTTGAAAAATATTGTTAAATGATTTACACACCTCAATCGTTCTACAAAAGGTGTTATGAAAAAGTCATTAAAGCTACTTATAATGGTGATGTCAATGTGTGGAATCATCTTCATCTTATAAGTCCTTACAGGTCTAGCACCAGTAAGAGCATCTTGAATACATACATATCAGCAAGCTTCCCAAAGGGGTGGAACATGTTAGAGGAAAATAAAATAAAATCAAATTTTGGCATGACAAATGGTGTCGAGCATTGGCTCTAATATATAAACTTTATAGATTGTCCTTGTTGATCAAGGCTCGATTCCAGAATTCTATGTTAGGGATTAGGAAGGAGGTTGAAACTTTCATCTAAGAAAAAAAATCTATATTAATGGGAGATGGATGATGTGAGTGATTTGTTTGAGAGCCTTGTTTTGATGTTCCCTTTCAGTGATGACGATGATTAGGATTGGCCGTGGTTCAAGGATGCTCATATTCAGTATCTTCGTATAATCACTTGGTGGATGCTAGACCACAATTGGTTATGTGATAGACTTCACATGTCTCATGTGGAGGGGGGATGAATGTGAGGTTGGGGGTGTTACTGTGGAGGGATCCCGTTATTCACGACCAATGATTATTCCATTGCAAGGTGATTACGTGCACGAGGCTTGTTTTCCTAGAGGATGGGGTGTTTTTGGGTGACTCCTTGATTGATTGTGATGGCATGAGTGAAATACTGAAATCGCCAAGCTTTTGAAAGGAGAGACAAAGATTTTTATGGTCTCTCATTCCTTATGCTATATTTTTGGTTGTATTGCAAGGAAGAATCGAAAGAATCTTTGAGGGATCTTCTTCCAATTGGAGTCAACTGTCAGTGGGGGTGTTGGCTTCTCTTAGTAAATATAATCATCACATTCTAGCTTCAAGGGGTTCCAGTTCCAAGAATTTTATGTAAATTGGAGAATCTTTTGAGATTCAATGACCTCTTGTTGTTGTATCCTGGGGCTGTTGGGACTTCCCCTTGATGAATAAAATTTGGATCTTCATTTGAAAACGAAAAGATAAAAGAAAGAAACCTCACCATTGTTCATGTCTAATGACAAGGACACTATATTGCTAGTGGAAATATCCACAACAATATTTTATCCTTGAGGAGATAATGAGACGTGTTTGTTTTGAAATTGAAAATCAGATGTGCCACCCACGTAAGACGTGCTTGTTTTGAAGTGTTTTGCTTTGACACGAGTTTGACATATGTATAACCATGCAGAGGCAGCCGGGTGTGTGTGTGTGGAGAGGTGGGTTGGCCTCCTTTAAGAGGAAAATGAGCAATAAACATAATTTTTTTGCTTGTCCTTTCAATTAGAAAGAGTTCTAACATTGACGTTGGTTGCTTGCTAAGATTGGAGGAAGTTTGAGATGGGTTATTCTTGGAACTTTTATTAGAACAGAAATGGCGTAATGTTTTCCTAGTTCAATCCTGCAAGACAAGTTGGCCCAAAGATGTGGTCATCCATTGGGTGAGTTGAACTCCGTTATCGCATCTTTGTTTTCAATTTGTTTTCTTCTCTTATTTTTACTTTTGTTACTTTTTTTGTGTGATTGTTATTATTGTGTTGGATCATTTTACTTAGAGGGAACAAAGTCTTGGTGGTTCTCCAAGGACTTGATACTGTTCCTTTTACGAAATTCGACATTGAAGATTTAGCGGCTTTTGGGTGCCTGGAGTTATAGGTGGTATTAGAGCTTTGGTTGCATCTTCTTAGTGGTAATTCGTGAGGAAGATTTCAAGCCGACAAGGTTTCCTAATCTCAAGGAAAAGGACTGGAAACAAGCCCTGGTTAGCAGGAGCAGGCCTCAAACCAATTGATGAAATTAGTCCAACATAGGCATGTGTATTATAGAGAATGAGAAAATCGATAAGGCCTAAGGGTGTATGGGAGAAATTCGAGGAAGTATTATTTTTGAAATAACTTGTCAAACACTCCCTTCTCAAGAAGAAATAGTTACAAGTTCAAGTTCTCTTTAGTGGAATGATGCTCATCTTCTCCATATAACATTCAAGCCATTATTCAAGTACTGATAGGATGGAAGTGCAGATATGGATTTGGAGCCTAGTGGCATATGGTTAATTGATGTTTTATGGTTGAGACTGAATGTAACAGATGGACTACAACAGAGAGAGGAGGTTGAACACAAGTATAGTGTTTGTGGACTCTCACATTCTGAGAATAAGAAAAAGAAGGGACTGACATTGTCGAGTGTAAGAATAATAGGATAGAAGATGGCCGACTCAAATTTGAGCTAGGTTTTGTCCATCTCATTCGAATCTCTGGTTGGGTGTGTTTTGGATGGGATCAACCTCTCCAAGTTGCATCCCTAGTTTCAGTTGTTATCCTTTTCTTCATGTAGTCTGTTGATGGGAGATATTTACCTCAGTCTGCAAATCCAGTGAATTCATAACATGGGGAACTTTGAATTTAAAGCATAAGTTACAGTGACTTTTGGGCTAAAACTAATTTGTCTGGGAGGGTTTCATTTACTGTTGAACATTATCAATGACACTGATCCCAAATGTTTATTTCTTCTGAAAGATTCCAACAGTTGCCATATGTCCAATCTTGTTCTAATATCCAAGAATTATGCAGGTCTGTTGTAGAATCTATATGTAATATTTTAAGGCTGGTCAAACAAAACCAGCAACTGCTTTTAAGTTGCATCTTTTGCAATATCCATGAATGTGACCCATCACATAATAGATGTCCATCATATTCTCTGCTAGGATGAAAATTATATGGACTTTGATATGAACTGAGAGTTATCGACCAACTATAGACTGGCGAATCTGAATGATATTTTTATCCTGTTATAGGTTCGGCCTGTTGTGGAAACTGGATGTGAAAACTTATTACTTGTGAGGCTGCTTTTGGAGAGCCAGGTGCCTTCAATTCGGACGTCCTGGGTTGGTGTATTCACCTGGATGCAAAATCTTCTTAAATATGATATCTTCACCTGCTTTAGCAGCTAAATCACATACCAATGCATATTATAACGCAGAAGAGGGCTTGATGTTGCTCATCATTTGTTTGTGTCACATATGTGACAATTTGTGTTCATTATGCATGGTTGCAGCTGGACTCACCACCGAAGGGATATTGGAGAACTGGAACAAGATAAAGCCTATCATTATGGATGAGTGGAATGAGAACAGAGAGGCTTTAGTAGATCTATTTGGGAAGGTTAGAGATGAATGGATGGAGACGGACTTCACAAAATGGATTGGTGCCAATAGGTAACTATCTTTTAAGAACTCACTCACACAGTTAAAGCTAAATTAAAGAACAAATTTCACAAAGCAGTTGAATCTGCTGATCATTGTGTTGGACATTCCTTGATATGCAAAATTGTGGATTGATAGTAACCCTTATCTAGGACCAGGAAAAAGTAGGATTTGATGTTTAACAACTGAATAAATAAATTAAGATTGTTTAACATTGCTGTTAAAATATTTCTAGATGAATAAGTAAACTAAGATTTTTCTGAGAGATATTTTCGTTGTACATATGTTCTCAAGAAAGGAAAGGAATGCATTTCTCTGCACTACATAGCTATTTGATTGTTTCTATCTGCTCCTTATAATCTAATGTAAACAATTTTCCTTGTATGGTTTAATATGAGTGTACGACAAATACCTGTCACACCTTTATAACAGTGTAGTAGGGATTTATTGATTATGTAAGTGGAAAATATGCAATTAGAAGACTGGCTTTCAGGAACTACATTGCTTTAGTGTGATATCTTGTCAATTATGTCAAATAGAGCATTCCCTTCTTGCTTCAGTGGAAGGAACAGGGATCAATTGCTAATCTGTATTCCTTGTGTCTTGTCCCAATACGGCTTCCTTGTTGATAAGAACCTTCAAACCTCTAGAGTTTCCAGCCATACTCATTTCAGATCAATATTCATAGTTTCTTGGTTGGGCTTATGTTTTCAATCAGACATTTGGGTAATTGGTAATCGGGTATTGCAATTTTCCAAACGCTTGTACACATCTCTAAATGTTTTACAACCTTGAGGAGCTATTAACGTCATCCAATGTCGAGCGATTTTATTTGAATTTACAGCTGCCAAAGATTGGGTTTTGGATTTAACCTCATTTCTCACTTTGGCACACTCCATGTAGATAACCTTGTTGATAGTTTGATGGCTCAATCACATACTGTGTTTCCCAACGAAACATGTAAACTGATGCAGGAACTGCCCCAAGCCACCCACGCGCAGACCTGCACACCGCCGCCCACGCGCCGAACAGCCCAAGCGCCGAACCGGCCAAACGCTGCCCAAGCGCCGCCCACGCGCCGCTTACAGTGTCAAAAGTCAACGACTCATGTATATTTTTTTCCTTGTATTTCTGCAACAATTCATGTATAAATACCACCTCAAGATGGATTTGTAGGCATGAAGTTTTCGAATCAAAAACCTAAGTATCTACTTCTCTGTGTGAGAATTTTACCTTCATTCTCTTTGTGAGATCGCAAGTTAGGGCACACCTAGCAATCCGCTGCGTCACCTATCGACTTAAAGGAGGCGCATTAGCTTGGTGGGACCAACTACAAACCACACGCATCCGACAAGGGAAGAAAAAAGTCTGAACTTGGAGGCGTATGAAGCATTTGATGAAGGAGCACTTTCTACCTCCATATTACGAGCAAACACTCTTTAGTCGCTATCAGCATTGTCGGCAAGCATACCGGACTGTGTCGGAGTATGTTACCGAATTTCACAAGCTTGCAGCTCGTGTGGACATTCGAGAATCTGAAAGTCAAAAAATTTCCAGATTTGTCGATGGACTTCGTGCCAACATACAAGACGAAGTCTTCAAACAGTCACACAGCACACTTTCTAGTGCCATTCAACTTGCCTTAAAGATTGAAACACAACTTGGTAAAAGGGGATTACGCAATCCAGTGTCGAATCTAGTGTCGTCCCAATCTTTAGCACCTCAAAGACCCGACCTAAGCAAAGGGAAGGAAATGGTGAGACCACAAGTTGAGGCGCCTAAGCCAAACCACCTCAAAAACAACCTATAGCACTACCGCAAAGGGAGGCAGCAAACAAGCCCAATTCCAACAACCCTTATGTTGTTCCAAGAGGCCACAAATGTTACCGTTGCGGACAAACAGGGCATTATTTTAATCAATGTCGTTTGAACAAATCAGTCAATTTAGCCACATATGATGATGACGTTGAAGGAGGCGAAGATTATCTAGGGGACGAGTCCGAGGAGGAAGCGGAACCAGAAGAACTCACTTATGAAGATGATGGTGTATCCTTAGTAATAAGGCGACTACTGTATACCCCAAAGAAAGATGAGGACATCCAGCAGCACAACATCTTCAAAACCCGGTGCACTCTTAATCAACGTGTATGTGATCTTATCATTGACAGTGGCAGTAGCGAAAACATTGTTTCCAAAACTATGGTGGGCAAACTGCAGCTGCCAACTCAACCTCATCCATCTTCGTACCGTATTGGGTGGATCAAAGATGTTAGTGAAACACGAGTAACGGAGCAATGTCGCATACATTTCTCTATTGGCAAGGACAAAGATGAGGTATTGTGCGATGTTGTCAATATGGATGCATGTCATATGCTACTTGGTCGACCGTGGCAGTTCGACTTGAAAACGATGCATGATGGTAGGAGCAATACCTACACATTCTACAAGGACCGTGTGAAGATTATTCTCGCCCCAATGAGGCAGCCAGACAATCCGACATGTTCGAAGGCCAAGACCAATCTCCTTTTAGTACCGAAAGAGACAACTACCTCGCACAGCGTGCCAGAACCAGTTCAGCCTCTACTAGCAGAGTTCAGCGATATCGTTCCCGACGAACTACCTGTTGGACTTCCACCATTGAGAGATATTCAACACCATATTGATCTTGTCCCATCCAAAATGGCCCATTTTATTCCATGCAAGAAGACTTCAGATGCTACCCATATTGCTCAATTATTCTTTCGAAAAGTCGTTCGTCTACATGGGTTACCAAAGACCATAGTTTCTGATCGTGATAACAAATTTTTCAGCCATTTTTGGCGTACCTTGTGGAGAAGGCTTGACATATCATTACAGTATAGCAACACGTGTCATCCACAAACTGATGGGCAGACAGAAGTTACAAATCGTACCTTGGGCAATATGTTGCGATGCTTGATTAAGGAAAATCCAAGGCAATGGGAAAATGTGTTACCACAAGCTGAATTCGCCTACAACAACGTGCCAAATCATTCAAGTGGTAAATCTCCTTTTGAAGTTGTTTACATTAGGCCCCCGTTACATACTCTAGACTTGGTTCCTTTACCAAAGCTTCCAGGAATGAGCATCATTGCTGACCATATGATTGAAAGGGTAACCAACATTCATGGAGAAGTCAAAAAGAAGTTGAAAGAATCTGCCGCGAAGTACAAAGCTGCCGCTGACAAACACAGGAGACACAAATCATTTCATGAAGGGGATCTTGTGATGGTCCATTTGCGCAAGGAACGACTTCCAGCTGGAGAATACAACAAGCTTAAACAAAAGAAGATAGGTCCATTTCAAATCCTTCACAAGATTAATGATAATGCTCTTCCGGACGCATATGCGATCTCGAAGACCTTCAATGTTCAAGATCTGTACGAGTACCATGGACCACCTCCGTTGCCTTATTCCAACTCGAGGATGAGTTGTGTTCTAGAGGGGGAGAGCTGATGCAGGAACTGCCCCAAGCCACCCACGCGCAGACCTGCACACCGCCGCCCATGCGCCGAACCGTCCAAACGCCGCCCAAGTGCCGCTTACAGTGTCAAAAGTCAACGATTGACACAGCGGATTGCTAGGTGCGCCCTAACTTGCGATCTCACAAAGAGAAGGAAGGTAAAATTCTCACACAGAGAAGTAGATACTTAGGTTTTTGATTCAAAAACTTGATGCCTACAGATCCATCCTGAGGTGGTATTTATACATGAATTGTTGCAGAAATACAAGGAAAAAAATATACATGAGTCGTTGACTTTTGACACTGTAAGCGGCGCTTGGGCGGCGTTTGGCCGGTTCGGCGCATGGGCGGCGGTGTGCAGGTCTGCGCGTGGGTGGTTTGGGGCAGTTCCTGCATCATAAACTATCCTTTCTAAAAATTACAACTTTTTTTGGATCTTCTTGTGTGTTATTAGGCCATGAAGAGAGCCCTGGAGATGACTAACATGTAGTGTTATTCTATTTTTACAGTACGAGTCTCTAAGAAACTTATTCCTGTTAGCGGGTAATGAGTCAGATCCAACATATGCTGAGAAGGGAAGGGCAGGTTGGATAGATGACACCACGGCTTGACTTGACTGGTTTTCTGCATAGGTATGTGGTGTTGTCCCATTATAAAGGCATGGAAGGGTCTTCAGGGGATGAAGGAGACAATTCTGGGGTGGGGGGTGTTTTCACACTGTTATTTGAAAATTGACATTATTGCATGAAGAGGCTTACAAACAAGTATTATCTGGTGAACTATGTTTCTAAGTAAATCGTGGATCTACAAGGTGGAATCATTAAATTGTATTCCTTTCTAATGCAAATGTTCTTGAGGTTCAACCTCGGTTTATAAGAAGCTTGTTTGAGCATTGGAGAAGAAAGACATTAACTTTTCTGGGTACCAGGTGACAGAAGTGAAGGAGGAAGTTCTTGGGATTTATTTATTTTATGAGCGTGCGATATTGTATCAATCCAAGTGACTACCATTGAGTGCATGAAACGGCTTGTTGTGCACTTAAAGAAGTGGAGGAGTTCATAAAAGGGTTATAGAAAGGAATAGAGCTTTAGGTGTAGCAAAGGAGGGAAGGGGCTGAGAGGGGGGCTATAAGCTAAAATGTTCGGTTGAAAACCAAGTTGTGCATATAGAATTGAACTTGTAAAATAAACGGGAACTGAAAACAATGTGATAATTAAATAAAAAATAAATTAACAATAAAACTAATAAACAAAATAAAAATCTTTATTCAATCAACCTCCTAACAATGAACATCCTACACCTTATTTATAACTGGCTTAATTGGAAATAAACATAAGAACCAACTCAAAAATAAACCAAGGTGACAGAAAGAATCGGAAGGTTAAATTAAACCTGTAAAGACATTCGCGCATAAGCTTGTGCCACAAAAATGTCCCAATATGGATTAACATAATCATCATCACTCATTGTATGTGCCGTTGTAATAACATCCTCTATTTGCCCAAAAATGGGAAAAGTCGCACAAGATAAATGGCCCACAAGTCGAAAATTGAGTGTGTGTGATGGTGCTCTTAACTTCCTAAAAAAGTGGGATAACTCTGATAGACAATATGACTCATTTGTCTTTGTGCCTATGTTCAAGTTCATCTTCGTCCCATATTTTATTGTTGCGAAGCCCTCTAATCCCACCGTCAATATTCTAATGCAGTGTTTCTAGCCATTCTCTAAAATCTATGTTATGCTTCTTGGCAAGTTCATCTGCTTCCAATTGTGCTTGAAGCACTCGATTTTCTCTATCCGTCTCAACTTGTATCATAGTAGAGGGGGTAATAGGGTGTACATCACTAGCAACTGGGGTGGGGGTGTAGGATAAATTGGTTCAGGTTATAGTGGTTTTATGCCATGGGTCACTAGAGGAGGGGGTGGTATAGGAGAAACAAGTTTAGGGTGGGGGTAAAAGGAACATAAATTGGTTCGTGGTGGAACATAGTAAATTGGAGGATAATCGTTATAAGACATACTGGGCTTGGCTATATTGGTATTGGTGAGGGGATGGGGAATGTGATGGGTATTGGTAGGAATAATAGGGGTATGGATACGAGTTATAGTATGGGTCATTCATTTTTTTGAATTTTCTCACAAGGTGAGATGCCCTAATAGGAACTAGGGTGTAAATAGATGTTGGGACCAGGGTCTTAAATAGAAAATAAAAGCTAGGGACTGAATTAAAAAAATATGGATACGACCTGTAATAAGAAATTTGATTCTTCTTCCTCCCTATCTTCACGGACTGAAACAGTGGGGTTTGGAATGCTGTGGTTGGACAACAGGTTGCGAAAACGAGTGGCTGCTATAGGGCAGGAGGTGGTTGAACGATGGCTACGACAAATCTTGCTACAGGGAGGGGGTGCAAAGGATTGAGGCTGTTTCGATGGACTTATTAGACTG